>CM057970.1:16792363-18150418 GCA_030142095.1 Rubus idaeus | reverse complement strand
CAATCAGATTAAGTATACGGCACCTCTGTGGCTCCCAGTTCCATGAGTTCTTAGGTTGTTTCTTCCTGGTACTAGCTGTCACCTAATCCAAGCAAAAGGCTTCAGGGTACTAGCAGCAAAAGTGGCAGTACTACACTCAATGCCGTTACATATAAAAATGCTAATAAACATTTTCAAGTGCAAGACTAAGAAAATAGCAGTGGCGCCATTGCACGCAAGGATACATTTGTACAAGTGAGAGGAAGAAATAGATAATAAAAAAAAAGTTAAGACATATACAGGAAGAGAAATAGAGGTGGTGGGAGAAAGAAAACACCTTCACATTGTTGTTGGAAGTGATGTTAAACTCCTCAGTGAGAACCACAGTAAGGAGAAAGAATGTGTAGATTTTAAAAGCATTACGATGTGATGCAACCCGATCCAACATCGGAGTGACATCATCCTGAACTTGAGAAGCCCGTGAGAGTGAATCAACATTTGGGAGGAGAACACTCAGATTGGACCTAAGACTCTCTACAAGATTAACTTTACAAGTTGCAGGTAGACCATTGTAACCCCGAACCAGCGAGTACACACGATCAAACACATCTTGCTCTTCTATACAAAATAGCTCCTTATCAGAGAGATCAAAGGATACACCTGTTTCAACCAAAAAGGATGACAAGAATTCAGAAACTACAAAGTTGTGGATGAATATCAAAATCCAGTATGCCAATTTCTTTGTTCTTCTCGTTTTGCTAATTCATTTTGATATGAACTCAAATTATTTTGAATAAATGACCGTTTATCTTCTCATAAATTGGATCAGAACATGCAAACTCTCAATCATGTTCCCTCCTGAACTTAAAAACAACAACAGCAAAAAAAATTAAAAAATGAGAAAAGCATTTTGGTATATCACGTCTCCTAATATAGGGGAGCAAATGTGAATCCCAACTTCAGTAAGCCAATACATACTGTAAGTTTTGCCTTCCTTTCAAAAAGTAAGGTTTGCCTAAAAGTCAAAACACAAAAAAAAAAAAAAAAAAAAGATAGAATTTGTTAGAACAAATAAATTCACCTAAAAAAAAAGATTTAGCTAATACAGACACAAAATTCTGCTAAAATCCATAATGTTATCTTGAACTTTAGTTTATACTATTTTTATGATTTTCTGCTTCTTCTTTTTTTCCCAAGACCCTGGCCACCAAAAGCAAAGCTTTAACTTTTTCTAGGGTTTCCTTAACAAGAAATCAATCTCAATTTGGTTAATTAGACAATTGAGGTCAGAAATGTTAAACATACGAAGAATTGAACCCGACAAGTGAACCAAAGAGCTATGGGATGGGGTTAGATTCAGAAAAGGGTGGAGACAAGTGAAATTGCGAGAGAAGGAGGGTTACCTTTGACCAACTCTTCGAGTTGGGAGGGACGAAGATGAGCGATGTCGATAGGGTTCCGAGCGTAGAGGCGGTTGTCTTCGTTCTCCTCTTCCAACGCTCTCAGGCTTTGGGGAAACTCGAACAAGGGAGGAGCCATCATCTCACATTCAAACTGAGAGAGGGGTTTGGCTTCTTTTGCTTTTCGCTCTTTCCCTCTCTTAACTCGTTCAAATGGAATTGGAAAGTTTGGAACGAGCGGGAATATGACTTTTCGGATCTAGGGTACGGCCACTTGGATTTTGAGAAAGAGACTCATAGGCCCAATTTGGAGCATGGATTTCAAAACTGTTGTAAATATTAGTAAATATTTTGGGGCCAATGTGTAACAAGTATTAGTTATTTTACAACAGTTAGTGTAAAATATTTTGGGGCCAATGTATAAGTATTACTTGGTGTTTCTATCGTATTAGTTAGTGTAAAATTTAACTTTGGAAGTTCAAAACTGTTATTTTGAAATATTACACATTGGAACTTTGTTTAGAGGGTCGTCAGGATGACTTTTTGTTTCATTTAAAATTTAAGTAAACTTTCTTTACAAAAGTTGTAGAACATGTTAAACCGAGTTCGTAGACATGAAGTACGTTTAAATCAAAATTTGTATGGAGAAGTTATGGTTAGCGAAAGTCGGATTACTATTTTGGAAATTTCTTATTTAAGCCAACTGCCACCGTATGACATATATGGCATGAGATTTAGCTTATGAAAATGGAATATTCCAATAGCCCTTCTTACCACTCTCACCGTATGGCATATATTGTAAGCCATAATTTGAATTCAAGAGTCCCAACAGCTAGCCAACGGCTATATTCCCTTAAGTTGTATTTTTGTACTTTTTTTATATTAAAAAATCACTATATAAACTATACAATTTCATTATTTTCATCACTTCAATTTTTATTCACCATTGTTGTATCACACTTTTCATCTATTTTCAACTATGAATTCTCAAATATCATCATCTTTTTTGTCTTCCAATGGAACCGATGATTATTATTATCGAGTCATGGCTTCATTTGATAAGGAGCAAAATTTTATTACTTTGCATGTATGCGAATAATAATCGCCTCTTGACGGGGTACCTCAACGATGCTCAGTCAAACCATAGCAGGGTTATTCCTGGTCATATAGTTATCAATCGTCCTCGACAAGAAGTTGCATATAATTTATGGATGGACTACTTTGCTGAGGTCCCCCGATTCCCAGAAACCAAATTTCGCATACGCTTTTGGATGAGAAAAATTTTATTCCATCGAATTGCGGATGCCGTCAAAGATCACGATAATTTCTTTATGCAACAACGCGATGGTGTTGGTAAGCTTGGATTGTCATCTTTGCAAAAATTAACTGCTGCTTTTCGAATGCTTGCATATGGTGTCTCAACTGATTTCCTTAATGAATATTTAAAAATTGGTGAGTCTACTGCAATTAGATGTATGCGAAACTTTTTTCGAGCTATTGCAGAGGATGTTAAGAACACCTAACGCCGAGGATGTTACAAGACTTCTCTTTATAGGTGAAGAGCGTGGGTTTCCAGGAATATTGGGGAGCTTAGATTGCATGCATTGGCGTTGGAAAAATTGTTCGACAGCTTGGGCTGGAATGTACTCAGGGCGTAGTGGATCACCAACTATTATCCTTGAGGCAGTAGCTGATTATGACCTTTAGATCTGACATGTACATTTTGGCCTACCTGGCTCCAACAATGACATCAATGTGCTAGAAGCATCCGACTTATTTGCGAATCTTGCTGAAGGTAAATCCCCTCCCGCTAATTCTATGATTTGAGGTCAAGAATATATTGTCGGTTATTATTTAGCTGATGGTATATATCCTAAGTGGTCTACACTTGTGCAAACTATTCATGATCCTCAAGGTCCCAAAAAAATATTGTTTGTCAAAAAGCAAGAATCATGTAGGAAAAATATTGAACGTGCCTTTGGAGTTCTTCAATCACATTGGGCAATCATGAAGGGACCAGCACGTTTTTGGAATAAACGTGTATTGCATGACATAATGATTGCATGCACCATAATGCATAACATGATAATAGAAGATGAGCGTGATTTAAGTGCTCCAATTAAAGAGTTTAATCAGGCCCCTGCATTAAATGTTGAGTTAGTAAGTAATGAAGATAGACGATTCGATCAGTTTCTTGCTCGACATAGGATTCTTGCTCGACATAGGAAAATTAAAGATAAGGCTGCTCATATCGCACTTCGAAATACATTGATTGATCATTTATGGGACCGACATGGTATACAAGGGTAAGAGCCTAGTCTCTCATAATTCTTGCTTATTGTTTGATTGATATGATGTAATTTTTTTCTTAACCTAAATCCATCATATGGTATGTTATTATGCATTATTGTATCATTTAACTTTGGAATAAAATTATTGTACCCTTTAACTTTAAAATAAAATTATTGTACCAACTATGCACCTTATTACACACACCAACCAACTATGCACCTTATTACACACTTATCCACAAAGAGCACCTTATTACCAATCAAACATTCGAGGACCTTATACACAAACAAACTATATATAAGAGCACCTCGATCATTACACACCGACAGTGAGAACTGATAGGAGCACAAAGTGTGACGTTTTTAATGTGTTTTCCCTACTATTTGGCTATGATTTAATTGTAACTTTGCTATTTTAGCTTAGTTTCCATATTTGAGTCCCTAAATGATGTATAAATGTGAATATGTGCGGAAATGAGATTTTTAGGAAAGTTTCATGTTTTGACTTTCCTGATTGTATTAGAAAACTTTCCTAATTTGAATACTTTCGTGACTCTGACAGGAATCCTAAAGGGAGTAGGAATCCTAATGCAACTAGGATTGCTATTTTCAACTCGGAACATTCAGAAAATCGGACCTCATAAATTTACGAAGTCTAATAGGCTTTCTCGAGGCCCATTAAGGGGTGCGTTGCTGTGAGAAATCTTGAGGTTGATGTCTTGTTGGTGATTTTCGGTTTCCTCGGGAGTAAAAAGGTAAGTTTTCTTTTCACTCTCGTTATTTGTTTTTGAAAAAGAAAAAAAAAATTAGAAAATTTTTAATTGTAAATTTGTTATTGGGCCTTAAGCCCGTTTGTGTGATTGGTTAGGGTTTTAGGTTTCGAAAAAAAAATTAGTTAATTAAATCTTTGGCCCAATGGGCCCGTGTCATTCCTGAAGCCCAAAACCCGTAACTCAAGCCCATTTAGTGTGTCGGGCCTGTTAGTTTTTAGGCCCATTAGTTTTAAGCCCACCAATAATGGACCGGAATTTTCTTTGGCCCAGGCCCACTTTAAGGCCCAGACCATTCCGATGGCCCAGACCCGTTTAAAGTGTCGGCAACCGTTAGCGCGTGTGCTACGCGTTTTCACTGTTTACTTTACGACTTTTTCGTAAAGTATTAAAAACATTAGTTATTTTAGTAATAATTGATTTGATTTATTTTTGATAATTAGTCCGTAAATCAGTTTTACTTATTCCATTAAAATTATAAAAAAAAAAACCCATCCTTTTTCTCTTTCTCTCTCTTCTTTTTTCTCTCTTTTCGTTCCCCATCTTTTTGACTTTTTAATCTTCTTTATCCTCTCGATTCACTCCTCTCGAGTCCTCTCTCCCTTTTTAGTCTTCACATGCTACTCCTCTCTCTCTCTCTCTCTCTCTCTCTCTCGCAAATCACCATAGGCAACCACCAATCCATCATGAAAACAACATTCAATCACTGCAAAAAATGAGAAATCAAAATCAATATGTTCTTGCAGCCGCCGCCACCAAGCCCAACAAGAAATACAAGGTAAGACCATTAGTTCTCCACCTTCGGAGAACCCAAACCCGCAGCCCCAACGACGGCGACGAATCGTTGAATCCCATATTGGGGTCTTAGAGGAAGGAAGGTGGATTTGGAGGAAGAGAATCGATTAGAGATGAAGGAAAGTGTTAGGGTGATGAAGATGTGATTTCTAGATTTAGTATTCAAGATGCAGAGGAGAAGAAAGACGAAGAAGAAGAGGAAGGAGGAGGAGAAAGAAGAATCGATGTAAATACTAGATCAATCCAGTCTGATCAACAAGTAGATCGGTTGAGCTTCAAACCGACCAAAAGCAACCGATTTCGTCGGTACCGAGAAATCGGTATATGGTTAAAGAAATTAAGGAACTGCCTTTGGTCGGTTCGGTACCGGTAATGGCCTCCAGGTGGTCGGTACCGTACCGAAGCCACCCCTAGCAATATCTACAAAATGATCCAACCTATAAAAAAAAAAGTTTCAATTTGATCACGTATGACATATTCTTAAGGATGCTAGAAAAAAGACTGATAATGACATGTATTCAACTAAACCACGAAGGCGCAATGACTTGACACGCCCCAAAATGAGCGTCAATTTAAAAAAAAACCCTATCGGTAGTAGTATAGTGCATAGTAGGGTATCGTTCACAACGGAGATCAAAGGATGTACCTAACAAAAAATTGTCACAAAGAATTAAATAAAATAAAGAATTATTATTAACAAGTATAAAGAATATATACATATGTACAAAGTAAAAATGGGGTTTAAGAGATTAAATTGAATGAAATGAATTAATTAAATTACAAAGAATAAATTAAATAAGATGGGATGAAACATAAAGAATATAAAGTTCAGCCACAAGTATACAAGTTTACCAATTATTGGACCGAAAATTAACCAAGTTCCCTAGCCATGAAACCGAAATTAACATATGTGGAATGCTGGACCGCCAATTATCATTCCCCAAATAAAACCACTTTCATGAAAATTAACCTAAGCGACCGCACCTAGATTAATCAATGAAACATGCAAAGGTAGCTAATCAAAACATGTCCAACGCATAAAAGAAGAGTTGTTAATTAAAGTGCACGACCTAGTGGGACCGCCCATCTATCCGTGATCCTTTTTATTTGTTTCCGACCTCTTTCCAAAGCCTTTACTACTTGTGAATTAGAATTAAAACCCTAATTCTAGCACCAATTATATGCAATCATCTTAAGTTTGCAACCTTAAAACAAAAACATATAAAAGTTATCTACTTAAACAAAATCAAATAAACGGAGTCACATAAGCTACTAGAAGAACTAATTAATTAGGATCCAACACTTAAATAAACCCATAAACAAAGTCTGAAAATTACATAATTCATGTTGTGTTAACTAATACAAAAGATAAACAAGCAACAAAGAGGCATAAATTTAAAGGCTAAGTCGAAATACACCGTATGAATAGCATGAAGATCTTGAAGCCACATCTTGAATCCTTGACCACAAGTAATCCAAGCTGTGAAAACAAGGTGAAGATGGTGATGGTGATGTTGAATAGGGGCTGGTGGTGATGGTGTAGATGCCTTCTCCTCCTCCTTGAAGTCTTGAAAACCCATAGTATTAGAGAATGGAAAATATGATGTGAGAAGAGAAAGAGGAGGGTTTGTCCCTCCCCATTGTGGTGTGTTTGAAGAGAAGAATGAGGCTGCTATTTATAGGAGAATGGAGAGGAAGAAGAAGACAATGAAAGAAATAAAGAAAGAAAGGGAAGAGAAGTGGAATGTGAGTGGTAGAAAAGAAATGGTAAGTGGAATGGTGGAAATGTAGTCATATGGCAATGAACCATTTATTTAGGTAAAAGAAATTAAACACTAATGGTGTGGGCAGAAAGAAGAGGAAAGAATATAGGGGTGAGTGGAGCATTGAAAATAAAAGAAGAGGAAAGAAATAAAAAGCAGACAGCACTGAGCAGTGCCCACTTAGAACGGAATAATGCACGTTTGAAAGGTTGGATGATTCTCAAATTTTAATACAGAATATCTAACACACACATGCAGCGTGTATCAAAATTACAGTACGATCCAACGGTGCAAGTGAGAGATATGGGCTTCGCAAGTTGACTAATCTGCACAGGCAGAATGTCCGAAAATCTGGGCTTGGGCCTTTCCTCATGCTTTGTGAACCTGGGCCTTCCTTCATGGATTTGGGCCTTCCATCTTGGGTTTGGGCCTCCTTCTTGGGTTTGGGCCCCCTTCTTGGGTTTGGGCCCCCTTCTTGGGCCTCATGGCAGACCACCTCTTAATGGTCCTCGCAAAAGCCCATTAGACTTCGTTTCTGCACATGTTCACATTAATACATCATTTTGGACTCAAATATGGAAACTAAGCTAAAGTAGCAAAGTTACAATTAAATCATAGCCAAATAGTAGGGAAAACACATTAAAAACGTCACACTTTGTGCTCCTATCAAATTCCCCCACACTTAGCTACTGCTAGTCCTCTAGCAAACACAAGAACAACACAAAACAGAAAAGGAAACACAAAACAGAATGGTCTTTCCAACCATAACCCTCAGCGAGTTCACAAGAGTTATAACTAGGAGAATAAAAATTATATGCCAAGGCTAACAAATTTGCTAAGCATTTAACATGTACATCTCATTTATGCTCGGGTGAAGTGTGTGAAAACCAAGTGTACAATTAATGTCAAGCAATCCAATAGGCACATAAAAACAACATTAACCACTAAAGCTCACAAGATTCACTAAATTTTTCCGCTCAGTGTTTAGGGTTAAGTGTTTACTCTCATAACAATTACACAAGTAATGTTCCCATAGGCTTGCTCATTAACCAACTCTCTACAATTAATCCACAACTCATTAAATCATAAGGACTTTCAATGGTGTAATGGGGCCAAAGGTTAGGGGTTAAAAGAAACGAAGGAATAGGAAAAACAAAATGTCCCGAGTGTTCCACAAAACAATTTTGTGACTTGTTTTCTATATGCTTAAACAATCAAACAACCAAACTTTTGTTCACCTCCAATCTTTCACACTTTCTGAACAAAAACTTCTTATTCTTTTTTTTCTCTTTTTGTATAATTTTTTTTTTTACACAATATTTTTTTTTACAACACCCCCACACTTACTTCTTTCACAAACCAGAAGACTTTTCAAGCACAAAATACCACCACAAGTCACAAAATTGTCTCTTTAACACATGTTGGAACAAAGGCAGGTTAGTGTTTAAGCTAAAAACATGTTAGGAGTAAGCGGGTTAACAAAGAAAAAGGCTAAAAACATGTTAGGCTCAAAAGAGGTTAACCTAAAGGATTACTGTTTACAGGGCTGTAAGTCAGTTTGGCCATGGTGCTTTACTAATGCCTTAATCATCTCTAATTCATCACAGATTAATAAACTGTTTCAAGTGGTCTTTGAGCAAGTTCTAGGTTCAAAACTCATGAATTGTGCACACATGAAGAACGAGTAAATGTATGAATGATGCATACATGTGAATATTCAATAGGCTCAAGTCCTCACATATTCTGGGTATGCGTGGCGGCGCGTCCGGCCTCCGATGGCCGAGTAGTTTCGCCCATTAGCTTTAGTTTCTAATTTGGAGCATGTTGGTATTTGGTTTGTGAATTTTGGTGAAGTTTGGAGATTTATCGGATTATTTATCGGTCCGTTACTAAACGTTTTTCGTCATAGGTTACCGAGTAACCGTTGGATGTTAGTATAATTTGACTGGAAGTTTCTAGTAATTATTTTGAGATGTTTGGACGGTTGGATTAAGGAAATTTGAAAGTTTGGTTAATTGAAGAATAATTGTGGAATATGTGTTCGATAAATAATTACGTTTATTGGTTTTATCGAACCGCGATAATCCGACCGTTGGATTTATTGCCAAGGATGATTTATAATTTAATTTGGTGACTAGGGAATTTACTGAAGCTAAGTTGGGAATTTTCCTAGCTTTTGGGAGGACCCTCGTTGGGTCGATAATTCAGTTAGATTTTCGAGAATGATCGTTTACTAATTTTTAGTCCTCGATATATTTTACCCAGGAGGACCAGTAGAGCCGCAGCAGGAGAGGACTCAGCTAGGCGACAGGCCTAGCCGTACAGTGAGTGGACATTTGTTTTAAATAAATTTATGCATGCCATTAAATGTTTTTATTATATATTTGAGCTGTTTTATTTATATGTATTTATTTTGGGGGTGAGATGAGATAGTACCTACCAGTAGCGAACCACCCTCAGTATGATCAGTGTTAGGGTACACCCTTGTTTATTCAGTTTGCTTTTGGTACCCCTTAGTTTATTCAGTTTGTTTTTGGTACCCCTTCAGTTTATTCAGTTTGTTTTTGGTACCCCCTCAGTTTATTCAGTTCGTATTGGTACACCTTCAGTTATTCTAGTTTGTATTAGGGTTTACCCCCCAGCAGGCCTTCAGCAGTTCATTATATGTGAGAGCGCAGTCCTCAATAGATCTGAATCTCAGGGTATAGCTTTGTTAGACATGCATGCGTGACCTACAGAGGGGCAGGACCCTCTAGGCCACAGGTAACCTACAGGGGCAGGACCCTCTAGGTTACAGGTAATCTACAGGGGCAGGACCCTCTAGATTACAGGTCTCAGCGACAGGATTCCCTCAGACCAGCTATACCCTCTATATAACCTACAGGGGCAGGACCCTCTAGGTGATCTACAGGGGCAGGACCCTCTAGGTACAGGACTCAGCGACAGGATTCTCTCATACTTGCTATCCCTTTTGTATGCCATAGTGGGACAGTCTAACCAGAAAGTTCTATGTTTTGGGAGTTGAGCAGTTACCCCTCAGAGTTTAAAAATCCAGTTGGGAAGGAGAGCCAGTGTTTTATTCAGTTTTTCAGTTTTTATTTCTCGCTCTCAGTCGTTATATACATATTTATGATTTCAGTTTAATTAAATATTTTATAGCTCGCATGCATATTTTTGTAAAGAAATTGGGAAAGCAATTTAGCCTTATTTTTAACCAGTTCGTTTTTCGTCCACTCACGCTAATAGTTCTTCCATTGTTTTCCCTTGGGCCCTTCGGTTTTAATCGCCCAGGTTGCAGATTAGATGAGGTCGGGCCACGTTACGCAGTCGAGGCATAGTCTCTTGTCGCTTCCGTTCTTTTAGTAGACTTTCCTTTCATTCTGGTATTATGGGAATCTTATAGTTTCATTAGTATGCTCTGAATTACCGAATATTGAGGGAATTATTGAAACGTTATTTGGCTATTTGTTGTTATGGTGGATGTTTGTGGTTATGGTGAGCAAGCAGGCTCAGGAGTTCAGTTGGTTTTGTTGGATCAATTTAGAAGTGTTGAGTTTTTGAAATTGCAGGTTTTGGGTAGTCCATTTTAGGGGAATTTATGCTGAATTTTCGGTGTGAATTTCCCTATTGTGGGCCCCGTAGGTCCACCTCGGATTCCAGAGTGGAATTTCGGGTTGGGTCCTGTCATCACTCCTTATTCAGGTACGTTCTCTCCGAATCCCAAACACACTGCTCTTAGAACCTACCGGTACTAACTTGAGCGTCGGAGGGTCTTCGGTCGGTAGACGCCGACCTCCCCTGACCAATCTTGTGCTTTTAGGTACCGAAGTGCGACACTACCGGGCAGGTGGGAAACGACAGAAACATTTGGCGCCGTCTGTGGGAACATTTCCACCACTTCATAACCAAAGCTTACTCACTCCGTGAGGTGGTCTACCAGTCAAGCAATGACGAAATCGGCTAGCGATGGCTCACAGCCAACGAAGCAAACCAAGAAGTCTAAATCCGCCAATGACACCTTGACTATTGCTGGTCTTCCGGAGGAGACGCCAGCGGCGGTCCACTCCACCGAGTCGGAAACCCCGCTTCCCATCAAGTTGAGCCTTCAACGGTGGCAAGACTCGAGGCTATGATCCGGGACCTCCGGGAGGGCAACGAACGGTTGCGCCGCGACCAGCTCGTCGCTCAAGAGGCCAGCGCACGAGAAATCAACCTGTTGAGGGAGCGCCTCGCCCGAGACTCCAACCCCGGTCCATCCATGTCGGCACCTCCCCCGAGAGTCGACACTCCTCCGAGGCCAAGGCACCGCGTACCGGATAGGCGGACCGAGTCCCTACCGGTCCCGCAGGTCCCGTTCCTTGACGCCGAGGGTGTGGTCCATTCCGCGGGAGAAGAGGACACCAATGAGGATTACGACACCCTCCACGAGGAACCGATTACCGTGGCCCCCAGGCCACGGGTAGAGGAGGACACACTGGCCAGCCTTTTCCGAGAGCTCAATGACCGTCTCAGAAGGGTTGAGACCGGTACCGCCAGGAGTGCACCTAGCCTCAGCATGGCCAAGAAACCCGTCGGCCCCTTCACCGAGAGAATCCATAACCACAACCGGCAATTCAAGAACCTCAAAGATGGATTCTTACATTGGCAAGGAGGACTCGGTGATGCATGTGACTGCCTTCCAGTCTGCCTACAACGGTAGGGGCTATACCGATGAGGACTGGTGCCATGCCTTTGTCAACACCTTGACTCAGGAGGCCATGTTATGGTTCTATCAACTAGAGCCGGAGTCCATCGATAGCTACGAGCAGCTGGTTGAGGCCTTCACCACCGAGTATGCTACCAAATCCAGCTTCTTCTACTCGGTATGAGAACTCACCGGCTTCCAGCAGGCCACAGGTGAACGCTTAGCCGACTACATGGAACGGTTCAAGGCTGCCTACCGGCGCTGCAACACCAAGGATGACATCCGTGCAGCCCAGATCTTCCGGGATGGCCTAGAACCGGGAGAGTTCCTCAGAGAGATGAATTCTACCAGCGCGGTCTTCACCTATACCGAGCTCATGAGCAGAACTAGTCAGTACGCCCGCAGCTACTACCTGACCAACGAGAGGAAATCTCAGCTCAACGAAATGCACAAAGGCAGCAAGGCGTCCACGGTGATCGTGGACCCTACCGGGGATAAACGCAAGCAGGAGCAGGTCAGCGCGCCTAAGGTTGAAGAACCAAGGCAAAATGACAAGCGAAACCGGGGCAACAACTACAGGGGGAACAACCGGAACAATAGCTGGGGGAACCAGAATAACAATCAGCGGTGTGATCCTCCCCATCGGGAGCAGAATCAACAATACCAAGCCCCCCAGAACCACCAGCATCGACCGGTATACCAGGTTGACTCCGGTTACTGCGAGCCAAGGGTACCACCCTACTTCAGTCAATACGACCAGGGGTAAGGCTCCGGCTACTCAGCCCAGAGCAGACCCCCAGCCTACCAAGGCGGATGGCCGTACACCCCGGCTCCCGACATCAACCAGGTGAACACTCCAAACAAGGCTGGACTGAAACCGGGTACAACCGGTATCCAAAGAAAAAGAATTCCTGGAAGCAAAACCGGTCCAAGAAGACCAACCGGCAGGACCTCGCAGATGATAGCCTACCGGTTTGTACCGTATTCAACAAGCCATTGGAGGACATCTACAAGGAGAACCCCCAACTCTTCCCTCAGCAGTGGAAGAGGCCACCATATGCTGGCAACCGGGTCAACACCGCAAATACTGTACTCACCATCGTCCGGTACTCATAATACCGAGGAGTGCCGTGCCCCGAGAGATGTTGCTGAGCAATTGCACTGGGATGGGAAACTTACCCGGTATGTTGGCCAAGCCCCTGGGGTACCGAAAGGAAATCTTCACCATCGGTGGAGGACCTACCCTTTTCGGTACCACTCATTCCGAGCACGGATCTCGTGAAAGAAGCTAAGCAAGCACTGCGGTGCTTCTCGGTACGGTCGCGCCGGTGCGAAGCGGATCCATGGAACATAAGGTTCTCCAGCGAAGAGGAAGCCGGTATCGTGACCCCCCACGATGACCCACTCGTGATCTCCGCCAAGGTCCATACCGACCCGATGCACAAGGTATTGGTCGACGGTGGCGGCTCTGCCAACGTTATCTTCAAGAGTGCCTACCTCAAGTTGGACCTACCGCTCGAGAACATCTCGAGGACGGTAACCCGCTTATCAGCTTCTCGGGAGACCTTGTCCAACCCCTCGGTAGCGTATGGCTCAACGTCGTGGCCGGACAGTACCCCCGGTCCCAAAAGGTATCAGCTCACATGCTGGTAGTGGATTGTGAATCCTCCTATAACTTCATACTCGGTAGGCCCATCCTCTGCCAAATCAGAGCTTGCGTATGCTATTACCTACTCATGCTGAAATTTCCTACTCCCGTTGGGATTGCCTCTATCCGGGAAGTCGGCCCACGACCCGGTCTTGCTACGCCCAAGAAATGAAGCCACGACAGCCCTCCGGGACGTGTGCGGCATCACCCCCGGTGATAACGCGGCGGCAGGACGACAGGCCGATGACCCCGGGAAGGAGCTGTAATCATACAGGGAAAACCCCACGAGGAGGTAGAGCGGATTGCCTTGTTCCCCCGAACGCCCGACAAGGTAGTCAAGATTGGTACCGGCCTACCGGTTCAAGGCTGTACCGGCTTAATCAAACTCCTCAAGGACAATGCTTCGGTATTCACCTGGTCCTACGCTGACATGCCCGGTATCGCTACCACAACCATCTCCCATAAACTCGGGATCGATCCTGCCTACCGGCCGGTGCGGCAGAAGAGACGCGTCGGGGACCAGGAGCGGTATGAGGCTATGAAGGCTGAGGTCGACAAACTGTTGAGCATCGGTTTCATCAGGGAGGTTCAATACCCCCGGTGGTTAGCCAACCCGGTACTAGTGAAAAAACCCAACGGGAAGTGGCGAATGTGCATCGACTTCACCGATCTCAACAAGGTATGTCCCAAGGACAGCTTCCCTCTACCGCGGATCGAGCAGCTTGTCAACTCCACTGCCGGCCACGAGGCCTTGAGCTTCATGGATGCCTACTCAGGCTACAACTGATATGCGGTAAAACCGACGTCATTAATTATTACCTAAACTTCCTAACAATTGTCGTTGTAAAGTATAATGGGAAATAGAGGTTTTTCCCACAGAGGATTGTTATATTTACTTTTCAATGTCACAAAATTAAATACTATATTGTTTCTACTTACAAAAATGTACAATATAAACAAAAGTGTTATTTTTGGGTTTTTGAAAATATTTTGAAAACAAGAATTAAATAAAAGGAAATATTTTTGGTTTTTAATCTTTTTGAAAATAAAACAAGAAAAATACAAATTCAATTACAATTCAAACTAACACAATTAAATAAACACACCAAGAATAAAATGATTAAACTAGCACACAAATGAATAACATATTTTTGGGTTTTTCATAATGTAATTAAATCACACAATTCAAATCAATTAAATATTCAAAATAAAAATTAATCAAATAAAAATAAATAATAAATTCACACAACTTAAAATTAAAAAGAGTTTGAGAAAGAAATGCTCATTTAATTCCGGCGAAGGATCTTATCGGATTTGCCATGATTTCCGTGAAGGCTCGGGAGCTCGGGTGTAGAGATCAAATTGGGCTTGGGCCTTGGGGTGTCCATAGCAGATTGGGCCTGGAGTTGAATTGGAGGCCCAATTTCCTGTTGACTTTGTTGACCGGTCTAGTCCTCATCTCTTCTTCTTTCTTTGAATAAATAATTGCGGTTTTCTTCTTTAGAGTTGAAAAGTCAACTCTTTCATTCTTCTATTCTCTATCTATTCAGCCTCTCTTTGTTCTTTCCCGTGCACATCTATCTCACATCAATCTTTCATTTTCTTTTTTCTTCTATTTCAATGTTTTCTATGTACCTTCCATGAGAAGGAATTTGATTTCTTGTTCACAACTTGTTGACGATGATTTTAGTTTTTTAGTTAATAAAATTGAGTGGAGTTTGTTTTATAATAATGCTTCTGTTGGCAAAGCTTTTCGATTTAATGGTTTGTGGCAATTGATGTGTTCTCCTGGAGATGCTCCTATGACAAAGGGAGATTTGTTGCATAAAGATCAGTGCCCTAGAAATAATCTAGAAAAAGAATCGATGAAAGACAAACCATATGCTTCACTTGTAGGTAGCCTTATGTATGCTCAGGTCTGTACTAGACCTGATCTTACATATTCAGTTGGAATGCTCGATAGATTTCAGACTAATCCAGGACATGCTCACTGGATTGCTGGGAAAAAGGTGTTAAGGTATTTACAGAGGACTAGGGATTACTTGCTGGTATATAAGAAAGTAGAGGGTCAAGAATTAGCAGTGTTTGGTTTTTCAGACGCTGATTTTGTGGGAAAACAAAAGGTTAAACAACAAAAGAAATCTACTTCTGGTTTTGTTTTTATGCTTGCTGGTGGTGCTATTTCATGGAAGAGTGTGAAACAGACTAGTATTACTACCTCTACTATGTATGCTGAGTTTGTAGCATTATATGAAGCAACTATTCATGCTGTATGGTTGAGAAATTTTATTAAGGGTATGAAAGCGATAGACACTATACACAAACCTTTGCCTATTTACTGTGATAACAGTGCTGCTGTGTTCTTCTCTAAGAACAATAAGAGGTCATCGAGGTCTAAGTTCGTAGATCCAAAGTTTCTGTTAGTAAGAGAGAAAGTTAAACATGATGAAATTTGTGTGGAGCATGTGTCCTCTGAAGATATGCTAGCTGATCCATTTACCAAGCCCTTATCTGTTGCAGTTTTTCAAGAACATGTTAAGAATATGGGTTTGGTTGAGTCTTTTGATGTTATTTAAATCAGTGGGAGCTTATAGCTTTAATTACAGTTCTATTTTGATGTAATTTTTCATAAAGAACATCTCTGTATTTTATGGATCATTTAAAGATTAAAGCTGATATGAGATTTTATTCTTATAAGTTCCAGTTATAATGTTTTATATTACTGCAGTAATTTATCAGTTATCCTTGTCTGTACTTGTGAAATTTGGTGGGTGCAGGACAAGAAGATTAAAGGAATAATAGCTATTGTTGATCTATATTAAGCTGTCGTTTTTGTTTTGGACAGTGAGCAGAAGATCAAGATTCTCTGTTGAGATTTTGCAGGCTTCATTTGAAGTAAATACAGTTCTGAAAAAAATAAAATTCAGAAGCTTAGAGAGGACTGAATATGAAGTATAAGGTTTTAAATCACAATGCAGTCACTTCATATGTTATTTTCATGTTCTGTTGGGGACTTGAATGATTATAGTTCTGTTCTTGTAATCATAGAGTGCTGGCATTATTGTTATATCGATGTTAGTTTTCTATAGTTCATTTACAGTAATTATTTTTGTGAAAGTCTTGAGATTAGGTTCTGCAATGTTGTGTAATAATCAGTGATCACTAAGGAGTTCTTGTAGATCTTAAGTTGTTGGTTAATGGAACTAGTATGACAGTCCAAGTGGGAGAATGTAAGACTTATTTGGACTATCATACAATATGGAATTCTATTGGTCACAATTTAAGGTTACTTGAGGAACAAGAATTAAAGATTACATTATACATTGCAATCTGGATTACCTACAATAAGGATTTGTGATTATAATCATTGTAAGGTATGGAAACCTATTCTAGGTAAACTACATTAGTTTACTATGACATGAAGTTAAGTATGGTTTGCAGAAGGAGTTGAATTAATGATCAATAATGAATTCTTTTATGGGAAGGATTAAAAGATCATCAACTCATATATATAAGACCAAGTCCATGTTCTCACAATCGATCAAGCAATATTGTCTAGCCCCATTATAGACTGCGTAAGGGATTGGAGAGAACAGAAGACTTGTGTTCTAAGCTTATTAATGGATTCGTCGACATCGTCAGGTTAGTAGCTTTGTTTCCATAATTAATGTGTTTGTATTTCTAGTATGTATATGAATATGTGATTATGTATTTAAGGTTTACAAGATAGAGCAGCAAGGGAAATCCGATGTGGTCAGTAGCGTCGGCGGCGACAAGGAAATGGCGGCGCGGTGCTGGGCTGAGATGGAGAGCATGTGGACTCTTGAATTGCAGCGGCGCGGAGCAAGGCAAGGCAGCGATGACGGAGCAGGTGATCGGGGCGGAGAACGCAGCGGCGACGAGGGCGGGGACGGCGGTGATGAGGTGCGTCGCGATGGGATTGTAGCGCCGGCGTGGTGGATTGAGCACGGGCTCGAGGAACAACACCTTTGAGCGGTGGTCGAGAGGAAGACGACGCCGGCGTCAAGCTGGAACGGCGATATAGCAGAAGAGACGCCAGCAGCTGAAGTAGCCTGGGTTTGTGCGAAATCGATGGCGGTGGTGATTATGAACTGTGGGTTAGGGTTCGCCGATGATGCAGCTCAGGTGAGATTGCCGGATTGAATTGCAACAACGGAGCACAGTGAGGATTGGGCTTTGCTTACGAGACCGGACAGAGGAGGTGATTAGATGATTTACACCTACGTCATTAATTATTACCTAAATTCCTAACAATTGTCGTTGTAAAGTATAATGGGAAATAAAGGTTTTTCCCACAGAAGATTGTTATATTTACTTTTTAATGTCACGAAAAATTAAATTAAATAAAGAATTATTATTAACAAGTATAAAGAATAAAGAATATATATATATACAAAATTAAATAAACTATACAGTATTGTTTCTATTTACAAAAATATACATTATATACAAAAGTGTTTTTGGGGGTTTTGATATTTTTGAAAACAATAAATAAAATATTTTTGGATTTTTATTATTTTTGAAAACAAGAAACACACACACAAATATTGATTTCTCTAAGTCATATGATCGAAACTAACATTGTGAAATATTAGAAAGCTAATTATTTCCCAATTAGACTTCTCTCTGAAAATTAACCTAAGTGAAAGCACCTAGATCAATCATTTAAACATGCCATCTTAGTCTAGAAAGCTAGCTAGTCAATGCATGTTCAAAGCATCGAAAAGAATCGTTAATTCAAGTGCACAACCTAGTATGGAAAAGTCCATCTATTTGTAATCCTTTTTAATTGATTCCGACATTTGTCCAATGCCTTTACTACTTGTGAATTAGGTTTCCAAAACTATTAGGTGAATCGGATTCCTAACTCTAGCTCCAATTACATGCAAATATTATAAGTTTCGAACCCTATAACAAAAGCACATAAAAGATTTCCGTAAAACAGAATCAAACAAACAATCACACAAAAGTAACTTAAGAAAAATCAAATCACAAAATTATTATGCAAAAATAGAAAATAAACAAATATTTACACAATAACATTTCCCAAAATTATTCACGAATAGTTAATTAAACAAAAATAAATTATAATAAATAAACAGAGTTTGGGAAAAATGTTACTGTTGTGTCCATGAAAATGGACACTGTCTGGCAGGCGAAGGTGGCAGACTCAGCTATTAAATCGGACAATATTTGGATGTGGCGGGTGCACAAATCAATTGGGCATGGACCTTGGGGTGTCCTTAGCAGATTGGACCATTTGGGCAATTGGGCTTGGAGGCCCAATTTTGACTTTTGTTGACCGGTCAGCCCAAGCTGACTTTGACTCTTTGACCGAGACTTTTCTTCATTTGCTTCTTTTTCTTCTTCTTTCTTCTTTGTTTGACCCATGGTCTTTGCTCTATTTCCTTTCAGTTCGTTCTTTCTTCTCCAGAGCAAAGAGAGCCGTAGCTTGAGACGGGTGGTTTGTCGCCGGCAAGAACAAACAAGCGGCGGCAAAAAGCACGGCAAGGCTCGTCGGTGAAGCGGTGGACGAGAGGGCATGGATCGAGATGGAATCGCCGGCGGTGTGGCTGGACTGGAACGACGGGAGGGCAGCGACGGCGGGGAAGGACGTGAACGGCGGCGGGCTGCGGTGGCGTCGTCGGCGAAGGGAGGTATGGGTCGACGGAATCAGCAGCGGCGCGGGCAGAGAGGAACAGGGACGCCGGCGAACTGAACTGCTGGGCTGGAGTGAGATCGATGGAGGCATCGATGGCAGTGGCGCGGGGTTCGTGCGGCGGCAGAAGCATCGAAGAACCAAACCTGCAAAAGAAGAAAACAAACAGAATTAGATTGATATTGTAGAGTACTTTCAGAATTGAAATTGCAGAACTTGAATTGATCGATTGCAGGTGGTGGTGCGAAGACGACGAGGTGGGATGCTTCTGGGCTTTTGTGGTGTTCTGGAATTGAGGGCGGCGCTGGCAAAGGACGGTGATGGAAGCAGCGACGGAGGAAGCTCACGGTGGATTGGGCTTGATGGATTTTGAATTGATATGTTGATTGTGATTGACTGATGTGGTGATGAATGATTTTCTTGCAGGTGTACGGTGGTGAGGTGATAAGAATGTGGTGGTGATATGATGGTGGTTTGAGGTGATGGCAGAGAGCTTTGTGGTGGTGGTGAGGGATCATGGTGGTGATGTGAGAGATTTGCTTGCAGGAACGGATTGGATGATTAATTGCAGTGGGCAATTGAATTGTGAATTGAGCTTGCTGGTACTGTCCTTAAATAGCAGAGAAGGTGAGGAAGATGGTGGAACAGAAATGCTGGCAATTGTGGACTGTAGTGGTAGTGAAGTTCATGGAGAGGAAAATCACATGGGATAGTGGAGATAGCTTGGCTGGAAAGATGCAGTGGAAGAGGTAGGTGATGTGGGACGGTGGTGGACTGTTTGCTGGAAATGAGCCAAGAACATGGGCGGCTCGGTGGAGAAGAAAAACTGTACAAAAATAAAAACAAAATAAATAATTAATTAAAATAATAATAAAACAAATTAAAATCAAATAAATATATAAAATATAAACATGGGAAAATAAAATGGAGATTTAAAATATATTCTGCCACCGCGTGTGGTGGTTGTGCCGCCTGATGTGGTGGTTCGCCGACAAACTTGCCGGAATTCGGAACGGTTTCCGAAATCTTCGTACATTAACTGGGCCCACATCCTCAAAATGACCGGTGTCATTTTGATATCTGAAAAGTCACGGTTGACTTTTCGGAATTACACTGAAAATCTCCAAAATTCACCTATTCTGTTCAGATTAACATTTTCCTGGTATTTTCCCTAAAAACACGAAAACAAACATTAAACAGACAATTAAGCTTTCGAAATAGCAAAATCCAGTAATTAAAGGCACTTTGTGAACGTATTTTACGTTCACATCACACCCCTACACTTGAACTATTGCTAGTCCTCTAGCAAACACAAAACAAAACAACACAAAACAGAAAGGGAAACACAAAACAGACGGTTCTTTCCAACCATAATCCTCAGCGAGTTCGAAAAAATTATAATCAAGAGAATAAAAATTATAGACCAAGGTTAAAGAATTTGCTAAGCATTTAACATGTACATCTCATTTATGCTCGGGTGTGTGTGTGAAAACCAAGTATACAATTAATGTCAAGCAATCCAATAGGCACATATGAACAACATTAACCACTAAAGCTCACAAGATTCACTAAATATTTCCGCTCAGTGTTTAGGGTTAAGTGTTTACTCTCAAAACAATTACACAAGTAACGTTCCCATATGCTTGCTCATCGACCAACTCTCCACGGTTAATCCACAAATCATTAAATCATAAGGGCTTTCAGGTGAAACAGGGACAAAAGGATGAATGGTAAATGGTGAATGGTCAATGGAATGAAAGGGCTCGAAATGAAAAATGTTTCACATGTTTGCAAGACAAATCAACGACTTTGAAACTCATACCTATGCTATACCCGAAACAACTTTCTTATTTCTCCTCCAACCTTTTATTGAAAATAAAAACAATACAATACTCTATTTTTGGAATTTTCTCTTTTTTTTTTTTTTTTTTTTTTTTTTTCTTTGAGGAATTTATTCCTTCTTTTTATTTCTGATTTTTTTTTTCTTTGAACAAATACAACAAAATAAATACACCCCCACACTTGCCTTTTGGTATACTACCATACAAATCCGAAGCATAAAAACATAAGAAGTCACTATCATCGTCTTGCAAACAAAACGGTAAAACAATGGTGAAATGGTGTGGGTGAACAAAAGAAACGGCTAATGAGTGATCAGTTCAAAAGGGGATTCCTAAAGTTCGTGTTTAAATGGATGGTGAATATTTTGGCCATGGTGCTCAACTAATGCCTTACTCATTTCTAATTCATCACAGATTAATAAAAAGTTTCAAGCGGTCTCTGAGCAAGTTCTAGGTTCAAAACTCATGAATTGTGCACACATGAAGAACGAGTAAATGTATGAAATATGCATACAAGTGAATATACAATAGGCTCAAATCCTCACATTTTCTGGGTATGCATGACAATGTATGTTTAAATGTGCTTCTCGGATTGCAATCAACTAATCGAAACAGGTTATGTAAATATGGAATTTCGAGCAATCATAAGTTATGCAAATTAAATCCAAAGCAAACTACATAAAGCCTTAGCATATAACCAACATTTTCCAAATCATAACAATTAAACTCAATTCATCATCGGGATTGGAAAGAAAACACACAAATAAACACACAAACAGAAGCAAATATTTTTGTAATTTTTGATTTTTTGATTTTTTTTTATTTTTTTCAATTTACGTAACAATACGTGACCACAGTGACTTACTAAGTGCAATGGTAGGTTCAACGCTACCAAGGGAGTAAGTATGATCTAGTCGATATATTGTTACCGTAGAAAACGAAAACAAGTAAATTATTTTTTTGAATTTTTTTGAATTTTTCAAATTTTTTCTTTTCTTTTTAAATAAACCTTCCCCACACACTTGAATTAAACATTGTCCTCAATGTTAGACAGATATTTCACGAAAATGAAAAATTCAAGCATGATTATTGAATTTAAACACACAAACAGAAATAAACACACAAACATAAATCAACAGAAGTAAACACACAACATATATACAAATGAAAAAGATAGGTTAAAGAAAAACTCCCCCTTGAAGATCATTAAGCTCCTCCCGAAGCAAGTCACCAACAGTCACAAACAAGGCTAGCAGGGCCTTGCATCCAACGTTTGCTCCTTAATTGACTGCGGCTCTGATCCTTTGAAGTGTGTCCTGGACAAGGGTAGTTGCCGACTCCACGGCAGACTTGGCTGATGTAGCCTTCACCGAGATCTGGAACACTATAGTCAGCAGTGTTCCGTCAAGAATAGCTCCGGATACGTTAGGCAAAATGGAGAAGCCTGAAGACATAAGCGGAAATGGCTCCGGTTGAACTCCAGATAGCAAACACTGGAAAATGGAATGGTTAATCGGCGCATAAATCACAGACGACCCTGTTGCATCGGTGCAACACTCCTGAAGGATGAGGAAGTCGTTGTGACTATCTATAGCGAGCACCGAGATCTGGTTCCGCGGGTCAAGACCGATGGTGAAATTTGCTAGCACACGTACAGAGCTGTCCATCGACATACTATCCCATTGCGGTCTTGTACGCACGTCTTTGAGGAACTCAAAGATCCTAGTGTGATGAGATAGATGAACAACGGAACAACCCAGCGGTACGATTGACTCCGGGGGGCTTGCTCGGATCACCCCTTCTCTTGTTGGTCCCGACCTCCATTCGAGTGTCCCTTGTTCGGTTCGAACAAGTCCAGGTGGTGGTACGTGGAGTTGCGATATCGTTGAAGAAACGGATCGTCATCTGTTTTGCCATTTCCGCAAGTCCTCTTCTTCCTTCAAGAGAAATAATCGAGTCACCGGGTGAAGAGTGGATACCGTGGCGCACATGTAGCGCTCGGCTTGTCGTTGGAGAGTTGAGATCCAACGCTTTGCACCAAAAGCGAACCCCGAATGAACAAAAGGTTCGAAGCGGCCTTCATCTCCTTTTCGCGTACATCCACGTGCTCCACCCAAGTGACCAAGGAAGATCCATTATGAAGATCACGTATCGGGCATCCGGAGGGGCGTTTTCGGCAAATCGATCTCACGGAAGGCTTTGGATTTGAACGCAATTCATCCACGGAGACATCCACGACGACCCAACTTCCATCCGGTTGTTGGTGAGAATACCGAACGAACCGGACTTCACGAGTTGAAACGAGGTGAGATGGCACCGAAACTCGGCCGACATCACTTGCATATGCTCCTCGTAGCCTTCTTCGTTCTTGGAGGAAAGGATCTCCAACGTCTTGGCGTTTGTGATCATGCTACAAAAGCGGCAACCATCGACCAACATCCATTAAGATTCGAACGATGGTGGTCGGATAAAGGTGGATGGTTGCCGAGTGTCTCGAGGATTCGGCTTTGAAGTACGGAGCAGGTTCAGCTCGTTGAAACACTCGCAAGTACTCGGCCCTATGAAGAGTCTCGGGATGAATAGACGTGTCGGGAGTCGGTGAAGTTATCCACAAAGGAAATCCGGCGAAGTGGCCATGAGCAGGAGCTCGTGTTTGGCCTTACGGACGATATCCGAGATCAAGTCGGTGTGGACTCCGACAAGATCGTGAGCAGGTCCGGAAGATTAGATGGCAAGGTATGGATGGGCGCTCGACAAGTGTAGGCATGAGGCTCCGCACATCCCGTCTCAAGTGGTCCATGTCGATGGAATCATCGGACAACTCGAGAATAGGCTCTTGTTGTGGAGGAACAACTTCGAGCCTTCGCCTAGGCACATCTGAGTGCGGAACAGGACCTCCGCAATTGGGACATATGCCGCTGTGGAGAGCATCGACGAGTCGTTGATTCTGCATTTGAAGCTCCTCGTTCTTGCTCACCAGCTGATCATTTCTTTTCTCTAGCTCGGCAATACGCTGCTCGGAAGACTGGATACCGAACTTCTTCCTATTTCTCGACCCCCAATAATAGACTTGGTCCTCCTCTAGTCCGATTTTCGGACCAAATCGTTCTCGTTGTGGCTTGGTGGGGTGAGAATACACCGCAAAGAAAGCCGCAAGTGCATCTCTCTGAGCTTTGCTGTACTTCGACCTCGGAAGTCTCCTATAGACAGGAGCGGCTTCCGGCTCGGCGGGTGGATCAGCAACCAAGATTGGTGCTTGGGGTAGTGGTTGCGGTTGTGGTTGTGGCTGGGTCGGCATGCTAGCATCGGCGCTATTGAGCATGCTCGGTGGAATTATTTCATCCAGGCCTTCAAAGATTTGACTCCCTGAAGGACCTGCCTGAAACAAATCGCTGAAAGAATTCACTCTCTTGGCCATTTGTGGGTTGGGGATGGAGGAAAGCTTCTCTGGGTTTGGGAGATTTTCTGGGAAAAACTCAAGAACACGAAGAACACACGAGAGAGAAAACGAGAGAGAGAGTGAGAGAGACTAAGGGAAAACGCGTGAAATGACCTAAGGCACTAACGCAAATCGAAGGGAAGGGAAACGAACGGACGGACGCGTGTCCAAAGTCGAGGACAGAGATCCGTAAATCACGGATCAAGCGACGAAAGTCGCAAAGGGAATAGTGGAACGCGCGCACGATTAATTAAACAATTCGGCCGACGCAAAAGTCGTGCGTCGGCCCAATCACATTTTTTCTTGATTTTCGATTTTTTATTTTTTTAATACTTTTAATACTTTACGAAAAGTCGTAAAGTGAACAGTGAAAACGCGTAGCACACGCGCTTGCCGACACTTTAAACGGGCATGGGCCATCAGAATGGTCTGGGCCTTAAAGTGGGCCTGGGCCAAAGAAAACTCCGGCCCATTATTGGTGGGCTTAACTAATGGGCCTAAAAACGAACAGGCCCGACACACTGATGGGCTTGGGTTACGAGTTTTGGGCTTCGTGAATGACACGAGCCCAATGGGCTAAATTTTATTTTTTATTATTTTTTTATTTTATTTTTTTACGAAACCTAAAACCCTAACCAATCACACAAATGGGCCTAAGGCCCAATAACAATTAACTACAAACAAGCCCGAAAATAAAACACACATTAATTATAAACAGTAAAAATAAATAATTACAAAACAGTAAAACAAAACAAACACACTTTTTTTTTTTTATTTACAATTACAAATTTTTTTTTTTTTTTTATTTTTTAAATCAAATAAATAACGAGAGTGAAAAGAAAACTTACCTTTTTACTCCCGAGGAAACCGAAAATCACCAACAAGACATCAACCTCAAGGTTTTTCAACCTTGACTTCCTAAACGTATGCTCCGATGTATGTGGTAAAATTTCCGATAAACCCGGATTATTTCCTATACAAAATAAAAAGGTTAGTAATAAATTTACAAAATAAAAACAAAATATTTACAAAGTTAAAAATATGTCACAAATTATCTATACAAAATGAATGAATAAAATTTCCTATGTCTAAGTATATTCCTA
Organism: Rubus idaeus; assembly: GCA_030142095.1. Classification (NCBI taxonomy): domain Eukaryota; kingdom Viridiplantae; phylum Streptophyta; class Magnoliopsida; order Rosales; family Rosaceae; genus Rubus; species Rubus idaeus. The sequence goes on along the minus strand of CM057970.1, from coordinate 18,125,025 downwards.
TGTCTACGTATATTCCTATGTCTACGTATATTTTATTTACACAATACACTTAAGTGTACAAAAATATTTTCCTTTGCCTTAATATAGTTGAAAAAAAATGAAAGTTGATTCCAAGCGGTAACTCAAGGTGGACTTACGGCCTAGGTGCAATGCCTTGACTTAAATGACTTTCCGTGTTTTCAGAAGGCGAATGGCCAGATCACAAGAGATAAGCGAGAGGCAGGATTCATTTAGTGGACAAGTCCTCTGAATCCAATTTTACAAACCCGTCACCCAGAGTCTTGATCATATCTAGACACCATTCATGTGCCCCTTACTCAGTTGAGAAAGCACTTAAGTGTTCGACAATTCTCCAAGTGTTAATAAAGGCCGCCCTCAACCTCAAATAACCTTACGGTAAAAATGAAGGGTTTAGGCCAATATTAATAAAAGGACCTTACCTAATCCGTTCAAGTTACAACTTACAACAACAAAAAATAATCAACCATATTCAAGATACCTAAGTATAATTACTAAGTGTAAAAATATAAACAAGTATAATTAGTAAGTATAAATAAAATTAACCAGTATTATTTACAAATAGTAAAAAGTCAACAGTAAAAAAGTCAACAGTCAAAAGTCAACAGTCAAAAGTCAAAAGTCAAAAGTAAATAGTAAAAACAATCCCCGGCGAGCCGGCGCCAAAATGATTAGATGATTTACACCTACGTCATTAATTATTACCTAAATTCCAAACAATTGTCGTTGTAAAGTATAATGGGAAATAAAGGTTTTTCCCACAGAAGATTGTTATATTTACTTTTTAATGTCACGAAAAATTAAATTAAATAAAGAATTATTATTAACAAGTATAAAGAATAAAGAATATATATATATACAAAATTAAATAAACTATACAGTATTGTTTCTATTTACAAAAATATACATTATATACAAAAGTGTTTTTGGGGGTTTTGATATTTTTGAAAACAATAAATAAAAATATTTTTGGATTTTTATTATTTTTGAAAACAAGAAACACACACACAAATATTGATTTCTCTAAGTCATATGATCGAAACTAACATTGTGAAATATTAGAAAGCTAATTATTTCCCAATTAGACTTCTCTCTGAAAATTAACCTAAGTGAAAGCACCTAGATCAATCATTTAAACATGCCATCTTAGTCTAGAAAGCTAGCTAGTCAATCCATGTTCAAAGCATCGAAAAGAATCGTTAATTCAAGTGCACAACCTAGTATGGAAAAGTCCATCTATTTGTAATCCTTTTTAATTGATTCCGACATTTGTCCAATGCCTTTACTACTTGTGAATTAGGTTTCCAAAACTATTAGGTGAATCGGATTCCTAACTCTAGCTCCAATTACATGCAAATATTATAAGTTTCGAACCCTATAACAAAAGCACATAAAAGATTTCCGTAAAACACGAATCAAACAAACAATCACACAAAAGTAACTTAAGAAAAATCAAATCACAAAATTATTATGCAAAAATAGAAAATAAACAAATATTTACACAATAACATTTCCCAAAATTATTCACGAATAGTTAATTAAACAAAAATAAATTATAATAAATAAACAGAGTTTGGGAAAAATGTTACTGTTGTGTCCATGAAAATGGACACTGTCTGGCAGGCGAAGGTGGCAGACTCAGCTATTAAATCGGACAATATTTGGATGTGGCGGGTGCATAAATCAATTGGGCATGGACCTTGGGGTGTCCTTAGCAGATTGGACCATTTGGGCATTGGGCTTGGAGGCCCAATTTTGACTTTTGTTGACCGGTCAGCCCAAGCTGACTTTGACTCTTTGACCGAGACTTTTCTTCATTTGCTTCTTTTTCTTCTTCTTTCTTCTTTGTTTGACCCATGGTCTTTGCTCTATTTCCTTTCAGTTCGTTCTTTCTTCTCCAGAGCAAAGAGAGCCGTAGCTTGAGACGGGTGGTTTGTCGCCGGCAAGAACAAACAGCAGCGGCAAAAAGCACGGCAAGGCTCGTCGGTGAAGCGGTGGACAGAGGGCATGGATCTGAGATGGAATCGCCGGCGGTGTGGCTGGACTGGAACGACAGAGGGCAGCGACGGCGGGGAAGGACGTGAACGGCGACTGGGCTGCAGTGGCGTCGTCGGCGAAGGGAGGTATGGGTCGACGGAATCAGCAGCGGCGCGGGCAGAGAGGAACAGGGACGCCGGCGAACTGAACTGCTGGGCTGGAGTGAGATCGATGGAGGCATCGATGGCAGTGGCGCGGGGTTCGTGCGGCGGCAGAAGCATCGAAGAACCAAACCTGCAAAAGAAGAAAACAAACAGAATTAGATTGATATTGTAGAGTACTTTCAGAATTGAAATTGCAGAACTTGAATTGATCGATTGCAGGTGGTGGTGCAAAGACGACGAGGTGGGATGCTTCGGGCTTTTGTGGTGTTCTGGAATTGAGGGCGGCGGCGGCAAAGGACGGTGATGGAAGCGAGCGACGGAGGAAGCTCACGGTGGATTGGGCTTGATGGATTTTGAATTGATATGTTGATTGTGATTGACCGATGTGGTGATGAATGATTTTCTTGCAGGTGTACGGTGGTGAGGTGATAAGAATGTGGTGGTGATATGATGGTGGTTTGAGGTGATGGCGAGAGAGCTTTGTGGTGGTGGTGAGGGATCATGGTGGTGATGTGAGAGATTTGCTTGCAGGAACGGATTGGATGATTAATTGCAGTGGGCAATTGAATTGTGAATTGAGCTTCGGTACCGTCCTTAAATAGCAGAGAAGGTGAGGAAGATGGTGGAACGAAATGCGGCAATTGTGGATGTAGTGGTAGTGAAGTTCATGGAGAGGAAAATCACATGGGATAATGGAGATAGCTTGGCTGGAAAGATGCAGTGGAAGAGGTAGGTGATGTGGGACGGTGGTGGACTGTTTGTGGAAATGAGCCAAGAACATGGGCGGCTCGGTGGAGAAGAAAAACTGTACAAAAATAAAAACAAAATAAATAATTAATTAAAATAATAATAAAACAAATTAAAATCAAATAAATATATAAAATATAAACATGGGAAAATAAAATGGAGATTTAAAATATATTCTGCCACCGCGTGTGGTGGTTGTGCCGCCTGATGTGGTGGTTCGCCGACAAACTTGCCGGAATTCGGAACGGTTTCCGAAATCTTCGTACATTAACTGGGCCCACATCCTCAAAATGACCGGTGTCATTTTGATATCTGAAAAGTCACGGTTGACTTTTCGGAATTACACTGAAAATCTCCAAAATTCACCTATTCTGTTCAGATTAACATTTTCCTGGTATTTTCCCTAAAAACACGAAAACAAACATTAAACAGACAATTAAGCTTTCGAAATAGCAAAATCCAGTAATTAAAGGCACTTTGTGAACGTATTTTACGTTCACATCAGGAGGGTGACGGCGATGACATCAACGACGGGAATTGATGCAGGTGGTGGCCAAGGTGAGGCCGTGGTGATGAGAAGCGTTGCCTCAGGGATCTGCAATTAAACATATGCTTGTTAATTGTTTGTGAACTTGAAATGATTAATTTGCAGATTAATTATGGTGGGGTGAAGGTGATGATGGTTGTGATGATTGTGGGTGATTGTGGATGATTTGGGGCATTGAGTGAAGAGATTTGTTAATTAGACTGAAGAGAGGTCTGCTGTGAATTCTTGGTGTTTCTGTGAGCAGTGGGCTCACGGTGGTGATGGATTGCAGCAGTAATAGAGGGGGGAAGAAGAAGGGGCTTAGCTAGTTTGGGAGAGAAAGGAGGAAGAGAAGAGATTGATTTTGTAGAGGGGACTGTGACTGTGAACCGTGAGAGCGTAAGAGAGGAACCAGGAGGGGGAGAAAAGAAGGCACATCCATGGTGGCTATGCACGGTCGCTTTGAAGATAGAGTGACTGAGTAACCAGAGAGATGGGTGAGAAGAGAAGGCAGCTAGGTGAGCTACACGGAGGCTTGAAGAAGAATGGAGGGGGAGAAGAAGGTAGCGCAGGGAGAAGCCCCCGGCCAAGGAAGAAGAGAAACAATGGCTGGTATAAATAGAGATGAATGGAAGTGGTAGGTGATCGGATGGTGGAGATGTATCCGGAAAGATCCAATTTGAATCCAATTTGAATTCAAATTGAAGTGGAGGGGGGAGTAGTAGTGGGTGATGAACTGGAATTGCTTGCCGGTGGAGAGGAAGGAACCATGTGAGATGAGAGATGAGAGAATCGTGAACATGCTTGCTGCAAGTACAAAAGAAAAGAAAACAATATAAAATAACAAAAAAGAAATTAAATAAATAATTATAAAGAAAACAAGAGAAATAAATAAAATAACAAAAGAAAATAAAAATAAATAAAGAATAAAAATAATTATAAAACATAAACATGGGAAAATAAAGTGGAGATTTAAAATGGTTTTCATCACCGCGTGTGGTGGTTGCGCCTCCGTGAGTGGTGGTTCGCCGGCAAAATTGCCGGGATTTGGAACGGTTTCCAAAATCTTCGTACAATGTTATATTCCACTTCCGAATGATGACCGATGTCATCCGATAATCGAAAAGTCACGGTTGACTTTCCGAAATTGCGCTGTAAATCTCCAAAATTCACCTTTTATGTATAAATTAGCATTTTTCACATATTTTCCCTGAAAACACGAAAACAAACATTAAACCGACAAATAAGCTTTCAGAATAGCATCAATCCAAGTATTTAGAGCACTTTGTGAACGTATTTTACGTTCACATCAACAACCAGATCAAGTTGGATTCCGAAGACCAGGAGCACAGCTCCTTCATGACCGACCAAGGTCTATACTGCTACAAGGTCCTACCCTTCGGATTGAAAAATGCCGGGGCCACCTATCAACGGTTGGTCAACGACATGTTCTCCAGGCAGATCTTAAAGACCATGGAGGTGTATGTAGACGACATGCTCGTCAAGAGCCTAAAGAAAAGTGACCACCTCACCGACCTACAGGAGACATTCTCCATTCTCCAAGACTATGGGATGAAGCTCAATCCCGAGAAGTGCGTCTTCTGCGTAGGCGAGGGGAAATTCCTTGGCTTCATGGTCAGCCACTGAGGCATCGAGGCTAACCCCGAGAAGATCAGAGCAATCCTGGACTTGGAGTCTCCCAAAACCTTCAAGGATGTCCAAAGCCTTAACGGCAGGATTGCAGCTCTGTCCCGGTTCATATCACGGTCTACCGACCGGTGTGCCCTGTTCTTCAAAATTTTGAAGATCGGGAAGAAGTTCGAAGGTTGGACCACTGAGTGCGAGCAAGCCTTCGCAGCATTGAAGGACTATCTGGCAGCAGCGCCGCTGCTCAACAGACCGGTACTAGGCGAACCTCTCTTCCTATACCTATCGGTATCAAGGACCGCTGTGGGTTCGATCCTAGTCAGGAGCCACAACAAGGAAGACCTACCGGTAGACTACACAAGCAAATCTTTCGTGGATACCGAGACTCGGTACCCCGAAATCGAGCAGCTCATCCTGGCACTCATGATCTCAGCCAGAAGGCTTCGCCGATACTTCCAGGCACACCCCATTGTGGTGCTTACCGATCACCCACTTAGGCTGATCCTGCAAAAGCCAGAGGCATCTGGCAGACTCATGAAGTGGAGCATCGAGCTTAGTGAGTTCGACATCACCTACCGGCCTCGACCGGCAATCAAAGCACAAGTACTGGCTGACTTTGTCTCTGAATTCACATATGTGCAGTCCCCTCCCACATCGGTAGAAGGAGCCGGCTCGGCCGAAATGGCCCAAGCCACCGGCGAGGAAACACAGTTTGATCCCGCACTACCGATATGGCAGTTATATGTGGATGGCGCCTCGAACACCCACGGTAGCGGGGCCGAGCTCATCCTCATCACCCCTCACACCGGTAGTCCCGACACATCTCGGCTCGAGAGTGCTCTCCGGTTCAACTTCAAAGCTTCCAACAATGAGGCCGAGTACGAAGCACTCCTGGCCGGCCTTCGGCTGGCCCGACACATGGGAGCCCAGCAGGTCCAAGTCTTCAGCGACTCGCAGCTCATTGTCAACCAAGTCTCGGGGGACTACCAAGCTAAAGATCCCATTATGTCTCGGTATATGACTTTGGCAAAAGAGCTCACTGCCGGTTTCTCATGCCTCAAGCTAACGAAGGTACCGAGAGAAGAAAATCAAAGGGCTGACGCCCTGGCCAGAATAGCCTCGGCTATTGATCCTAACCCCGGGAACTCGGTACCTATTGACATGCTAGAGAGCCGAAGCACCGAGTCAATGCCCGCCGAGGTAAACCACTTGCGTATGGAGGAGGCGAACTGGATGACACCAATCTTGGAAGAGAACCATGAGGACCAAGCTCGGTGACAAGAAAGGTGCATGGCCTGAACTGCTACCGGAGGTTCTCTGGGCGTACCGTACCTCATACAAGGCTGCCACCGGCGAGACGCCATTTTCCCTTGCTCTTGGTGCAGAAGCCGTGGTACCGGTTGAAATCAATTCCACAACACACTGGATCGACACATATGATCCAAATGAAAATGAAGAACAGTTGTGCATCAACCGGGACCTACTCGAGGAACGTCGGGAACAAGCCAACCTCCGGAATGCAGAACACAAAAACCGGCTCAAACGCAAGTTTGATGCGAAGGGAAAGTGCCGGTACCTCAAGCTGGGGGACTGGGCACTACGCATGGTAAGGCAAAGTACGAATGACTCTGCAGCTATGACATTCAACCAACGATGGGAAGGTCCATACCGAGTGATCGAAGTCCTCAAGCCAGGAACCTACCGGCTCATGGACTTCACCGGGTACATACTCCCACATCCATGGAATATTGAGCACCTTCGCTACTACTACCCATAAAAAAAAGAAAACATCCGGAACATACCGGCTAAGTGGACGTTACCACTTGTCAAACACTTGTAATTATTGTTTACCATAGTGAAACCCCTAAAGTGGACGTAGCCTAGGACTCGCATTGAGCCAGGTGAACCACTATAAATCTTGTCTCTATGTGCTTATGTATGACTGTTATCCTACCGATAATGCATAAATGCCAAGAACAAAAATGAAACTTCTGCAAGACATGTGGCCGGTACCAGCGACCCCCATGTAAAACATCTGTAAGACATGTGGCCGGCACCGAGCGACCCCCATGCATAAGTTTTCTTATATCTAAACATGTGGCCGGTACCGGCGACCCCCATGTAAAACTTCGTAAGACATGAGGCCGGTACCGGCGACCCTCATGCATAAGTTATCTCTGTAAATATACGACTGACCGTATCAACTACCTACAACTTCACAAAGTTTGCTAATCATGCTGCCGGTATCAACTACCCACATGAAATGAATACTCAAGAAAACAATACCGGAAGAGAAACTGACTAATGCAGTCCTCTCGAGTGCAAACTTGATGAAAAATGAAAAGCAGCAATTTCATAGAAAAGGCGAACACACGCCATTGTTCAAACACAAAATAAAAGGCCTTATGGCCAGCCATAATACTCGCTCCGAGAGAGCACTCCTACCGGGAGAATTGTTCAAAAAGGGGTTTATAATCCCCAAACAAAAAAAAAGAGGGGAAATGAGAAGCAAAACATAAAAATTACACGGCCCCCGGCCGTACCACCCAACGTGGGGGACCTCACCGCCGGCGTCGCCGTTCCGACTAGCCGGAACCACCGGCTAGTTCCTCGTCAATCTCCTTGAATGGCCTTATGCTCATCATCAACTTGATCCTCGGTAAGCTCGAGCACCGGAGGCGACTCCAATCCCGGCTCGGGGAAGGCCTCCTCGATCTTGCCAAGGATATACACACCACCCTCAATATAGGCGGTGACTGTTCCACGGCTCGACCACGGTCCCGACGGTAGGCGAGGACGGCCTCCTTTTGGCCTCACCGAGAGCCACTTCCGTGCGTTGATCAAACTTAACCCGGAGCCGAGCACTCTCGGCGCCCATCGCAGCCTTGGCCTTCTCCTCGGCCTCCGGGACAAGCCTACGGCATCCTCCTTGGCCTTTTCAAGCTCGCCACCGCCCGCTCCTTCATGGCAAACATATTGTCGTAGCCATTCCGCAGGTTCTCGACTTGCCCGCCCACCGTCTCGAATTCCTTCCGACCCGGCGGTCCAGGGAGCATCTCCTCGTAGGCCGCCTGCAACACCGATACAACAAAGGTTCAAAAAAAAAAAAAAAAAAACAAGCAAAGCAAGAGGAGAGCTCAAGCAACGGTACCCTTTGCTTGCACCTTGGAAGAGGACGTCCCTCCGATCTATCATGCTCATCTCGGGATAGACGGCAAGCCGCGAGGGTGGAAGCGGAGTTTCCATTGCCCTATTTACCAAGCCACGAAAAAGCTTGGCATTTTCGGGAGGAATAGACCTCCCGAAGATAAGGGCACGATCGGAGCCGTGTATAGCAAGGACGGTACCGGCACCCCCCCGCACCTTGAGCCACTTCATCAGTGGCCACATCTTGCACCTTGTTGCTACCATTTCATATCTTTACGGGACAGCCCCGTAGGGGGCCCGCAGCTCGTTATCACCGGGAGCAGCCCCGCTTATGGGTCCCCTCACATATAATTGGTCTGTTGACTCGGTAGGGAGTCCCCTACCGAGCACATAGCCTCTACCTCGCCCCGGCGGCGTCTATTGACTCGGTAGGAAACCCCTACCGAGCATCATCGCTATAACGGCGGAGGTAAGCCCCGGGCCGCGATCAAAGCCCCGGCCGTACCCCGGCGGTACCGGTAAGACCAGGCCGGGTGTACCGACAACAAGCTCTTCCCCGCCTCCACACGGACGTCTCCCGACCAGTGTACCGAGTGAGGCCAGCCCCACGGTGCGGCACGGCCACTGGCACACGTGCTTGTCCACTACCTCACGAATCGCACTAGGTCGCATACCCACGCTGCACTGGGGGCCTCTATCCCTCGATGCGCACATCAAGGTAGTGGACCGAGAATATTCCTCGTGTCGGGGGATGTCCCCCACGCCGGGAAGCTTGTCTCCGACCTCACCTCATATATAAGGAGTCCTCATTCCTTATTCGGGTACGTTCTCTCCGAATCCCAAACTCTCTCGCTCTTCAACATCAATCGGTACTAACTCGAGCGTCGGAGGGTCTTCGGTCGGTACACGCCGACCCCCCGACCGATCTTGTGCTTTCGGTACCCGCACACGACACTACGGCACCGGGGAAACGGCGAAACATTTGGCGCCGTGCGTGGGAACAATTCCACCACTTCATAACCAAAGCATACTCACCCCGTGAGGTGTTCTACCGATCAAGCAATGACAAAATCGGCTAGCGATGGCTCACAACCAGCGAAACAAACCAAGAAGTCCAAATCCGCGAAGGAAACCTCGACTATAGCCGGTCTCGGGGCCTCTTCCGGAGGAGGCACATGCGGCGGCCCACTCTACCGAGTCGGAGACCCCGAGTCCCACCAGGGCCGAGCCCTCTACGGTGGCGAGGCTCGAGGCCATGATCCGAGAACTCCGGGAGAGCAATGAGCGATTGCGCCGCGATCGCCTCGCCGCTCAAGAGGCAAGGTGCCGGGAAATCGATCCGCCGAAGGAGCGCTTCTCCCGGAACCGACCCCGCCAATCGGTGTCGGCACCACTCCCGAGAGTCGACACCCCCTCTCGCGACCGAGGCACCGAGTACCGGAAAGGCGAGCCGGGCCCCTACCGACCCCCGGTCTCGTTCCTCGACGCCGAGGGCGTGGTCCACTCCGCGGACGAGGGGGATACCGACGAGGATCGCGACACCATCCACGAAGAACCCGTCACCGCCATTACCAGCCACGGGTGGAGGAAGACACACCGACCAGCCTCTTCCGAGAGCCGAACGACCGCCTCGGGAAGGTCGAGACCGGTACCGCCGGAACCGTGTCTAGCCTCGGCATGGCCAAGAAACCCATGGTCCCTTTACCGGGAGGATCTATGCCCACAACCGGACTTCAAGAATCCGAAGTTGGATCCTTACACCGGCAAGGAAGACCGTGTAATGCACGTGATCGCTTTCCAACCGCTTACAACGGCAGGGCTACACCGATGAGGACCGGTGCCACGCCTTTGTCAATACTCGACTCGGGAGGCCATGCTATGGTTCTATCAACTAGAGCGGAGTCCATCGACAGCTACGAACGCCTAGTCGAAGCCTTCACCACCGAGTATGCCACCAAGTCCGGTTTCTTCTACTCGGTAGGGGAGCTCACCGGCTTCAAGAATCCACGGGCGAACGGCCGGCCGACTACATGGAACGGTTTAAAGCCGCCTACCGGCGCCGTAACACCAAGGATGACATCCGCGCAGCCCCGGATCTTCCGGATGGCTTGGAACCGGGGAGTTCCTCGGGAACCGAACTCCACGAGCACGGTATTCACCTATACCGAGCTCTGAGCGAGGAACCGGCCGGTACGCCCGCGCCTACTATCCGACCTACGAGAGGAAGTCCCACCTCAATGAAATGCACAAAGGCAAGAAGGCCTCCCCGGTGACCGTGGACCCTACCGGAGATACGCGCAAATCGGAGCAGTCGCCGCGCCCAAGGTCGAAGAACCTAGGCAGGATAACAAGCGCAACCGGGCAACAACTACCGGGGAAACAACCGAACAATAACCTGGGGAACCAGAATAACAATCAATGGTATGATCCTCCCCATCGGGAGCAGAATCACCAATACCAAGCCCCCGAACAACCAATATCGACCGGTATATCAGTTGACTCCGCCACAGCCGGGAGTACCACCCTACTTCGGTCAAGAAAACCAGGGCGAGCTCCGGCTACTCAACCCCGAGCGCACCCCCGGCTTACCGGGGTGGATGGCCGTGCACCCGGCTACCGGCGTAAACCGGATAAACACTCCAAGCCACGGCCGGACGAAACCGGGTACAACCGCACCCCAAGAAAAAGAATTCTTGGAAGCAAAACCGGTCCAAGAAATCCAACCGGCAGGATCTTGCCGATGATAGCCTACCGGTGTGCACCGTGTTCAACAAACCAATGGAGGACATCTAGAAGGAGAACCCCGCCTCTTCCCTCGCCCGTGGAAGAGACCACCATATGCCGACAACCGGGTCAACACCGGTAAATTCTGCACCCACCACCGGTCCGGTACTCACGATACCGAGGAGTGCCAGCCCGAGGGATGTTGTCGAGCGCTGCACCGAGACGGGAAACTCGCCCAGTATGTTGGCCAAACCCCTCGGGGTACCGAAAGGAAATTTTCACCATCGTGGAGGCCCTACTCTTTTCGGTACCACTCGCTCCGAACACGGATCGCATGTGAAGGAGGCTAGCAGCACCCTGCGGTGCTTCTCGGTACACACCGCGCCGGTGCGAAGAAACAAACGAGACCCTTGGAACATAGGATTCTCCGGCCGAGGAGGAAACCGGTATCGTGACCCCCACGATGACCCACTCGTAATATCGCGAAAGGTCCATACCGACCTGATGCACAAAGCGTCGGTCGACGGTGGCGGCCCGCCAATGTCATCTTCAGAGTGCCTACCTCAAAGTGGACCTACCCCTCGAGAACATCTCAAGGACGGTGAATCCACTCGATCGGTTTCTCGGGAGACCTCGTCCAACCCCTCGGTAGCGTTTGGCTCAACGTCGAGGTCGGACAGTACCCCGGCCCCGAAGGTATCGGCCCATTACGCCGGTAGTGGATTGTGAATCCTCCTACAACTTCATTCTCGGTAGGCCCATCCTCTCGCCAAATCGAGCTCGTGTGTGCTACTACTTGCTCATGCTAAAGTTCCCTACTCCCGCCGGGGTTGCCTCTATCGTGGAAGTCAGCCCATGGCCCGGTCCCGTTTACGCCCAAGAGACAAAGCCACGACAGCCCCCGGGACGTGTGCAGCGTCGCACCCGAATAACGCGGCGGCGGCGGACCGGCCAGATGATCCCCGGGAAGGGGCGGTAGTCATACTGTGGGAAGCCCCACGAGGAGGTAGAACAGATTGCTTTATTCCACGAACAGCCCGATAGGGTAGTCAAGATCGGTACCGGCCACCGGCCGCCCGCGTACCGACTCGATCAAGCTCCTCCCAGACAACGCCTCGGTGTTCGCTGGGTCCTACGCCGATATGCCCGTATCTCTACCACAACCATCTCCCATAAGCTTGGGATCGATCCCGCCTACCGGCCGGTACGGCAGAAGAGGCGCGTCGGGGACCAAGAACGGTACGAAGCAACGAAGACCGAGGTCGACAACCGTCGAGTATCGGTTTCATCCGGAAGTTCAATACCCCCGATGGCTAGCCAACCCGGTGCTAGTAAAGAAACCCAACGGGAAGTGGCGAATGTGCATCGACTTCACCGATCTCAACAAGGCATGTCCCAAGGACGCCTTCCCCTACCGAGGATCGAGCAGCTTGTCAACTCCACCGCCGGCCATGAGGCCCCGAGCTTCAAGGATGCCTATTCAGCTACAACCAGATCAAGCCGGATCCCGAGGACCAGGAGCACACCTCCTTCATGACCGACCAAGGTCTATACCGCTACAAGGTCCCGCCCTTCGGATTGAAAAATGTCGGGGCCACCTATCAACGGTTGGTCAACCGCATGTTCTCCAGCAGACGGGAAGACCATGGAGGTGTACGTGGATGACATGCTCGTCAAGAGCTTAAAGAAAAACAACCACCTTACCGACCTACGAGAGACATTCTCCATCCTCCAGAACCATGGGATGAAGCTCAATCCCGAGAAGTGCGTCTTCTGCGTAGGCGAAGGAAAATTCCTTGGCTTCATGGTCGCCCACCGGGGTATCGAGGCTAATCCCGAGAAAATCAGAGCGATCCTGGACTTGGAATCTCCCAAAACCTTCAAGGACGTCCAGAGCCTTAACGGTAGGATCGCAGCTCTCTCCCGGTTCATATCACGGTCTACCGACCGGTGTGCCCCATTCTTCAAAATTCTGAAGACCGGGAAGAAGTTCGAGGGCTGGACCACCGAGTGCGAGCAAGCCTTTGCTGCATTGAAGGAATATCTGGCAGCAGCACCACTGCTCAGCCGACCGGTACTAGGCGAACCTCTCTTTCTGTACCTGTCGGTATCGAGAACTGCTGTGAGCTCGATCCTAGTCAGGAGCCACAACAAGGAGGACCTACCGGTAGACTACACAAGCAAATCTTTCGTGGATACCGAAACTCGGTACCCCGAAATCGAGCAGCTCATCCTCGCACTCATGATCTCGGCCAGAAGGCTTCGCCCATACTTCCAGGCACACCCCATTGTGGTGCTTACCGATCACCCACTCAGGTTGATCCTGCAAAAGCCAGAGGCATCTGGCAGACTCATGAAGTGGAGCATCGAGCTCAGCCGAGTTCGATATCATCTACCGACCTCGACCGGCAATTAAGGCACGTGTACCGGGCCGACTTTGTCTCGAATTCACCTCTCGTGCAGTCCACACCCACATCGGTAGAGGGAGCCGGCTCTCGCCGAGACGGCCCGAGCCACCGGCGAGGAAACACAATTTAATCCCGCGCTACCAACCGGCAATTATATGTGGACGGTGCCTCGAACGCCCACGGTAGCGGGGCAGGACTCATCCTTATCACCCCTCACACCGGAATCCCGACACATCTCGGCTCGAGAGTGCTCTCCGGTTCAACTTCAAAGCTTCCAACAATGAGGCCGAGTACGAAGCACTCCCGGCCGCCTTCGGCCGGCCCGCACATTAATGGAGCCCGGCAGCCTCCAAGTCTTCGCCGACTCACGGCTCATTGTCAACCAAGTCTCGGGGGACTACCTGTGCCAAGGATCCCATCATGTCTCGGTACAGAACTTTGGCGAAAGAACTCACTCGCCGGTTTCTCATGCTTCAAGCTAACGAAGGTACCGAGAGAAGAAAATCAAAGGGCCGACGCCTTGGCCGAATAGCCTCCGCTATCGACCCCAACCCCGGCAACTCGGTACCCATCGACATGCTAGAAAGCCGAAGCACCGAGACAATGCCCACCGAGGTCAACCACCTGCGCCCGGAGGAGGCAAACCGGATGACACCAATCCTCGAGTACTTGCGTGATGGCTCCCCTCCCGAGAGATAATGATGAGGCCAAGAAAGTAAGATTCCGGTCCTCCCGGTACCTCATCATTAACAGCCATCTCTACCGACGAGCTCACTCCTTGCCATACCTACGATGCCTCGGACCAGCCGAGTCCCGAGACGCCATCAGGGAGGTACACGAGGGCATCTGTGGCAACCACCCGGGAGGAAGAGCATTGGCCCACAAACTCATCCGCCTTGGTTACTTCTGGCCAACACTCCTCCGAGACGCTATATCATTTACAAGGCAATGCAAGGCCTGTCAGTTCAACGCACCGAACGTACCAAAACCATCCCAGCCGCTGGAGACGATGGTGAACCCATGTCCCTTCGCCCAGTGGGGAATCGACTTAATCGGGCCCATGCCCAAGGGTACCGGTGGTGTTGAACACGTGGTAGTCGCCACCGACTACTCCACCAAGTGGACAGAGGCCAAGGCCCTTAAGTCAATCACTTCCCGGCAAGTACAGTCCTTCATTTGGGAAAACATCATCTGTCGCTTCGGTATCCCTCAAGTCATTATCACCGACAACGGTAAACAATTTGACTCCGAATCCTTTAGGAAATTCCTGTGGGAGAAAGGCATCACCCTTTTCTTCGCATCGGTAGCCCACCCGCGGACCAACGGTCGAGTGGAGGCAGTTAACAAAATCCTGAAGAGAACTATGAGGACCAAGCTCGGTGATAAGAAAGGCGCATGGCTCGAACTACTACCGGAGGTTCTTTGGGCGTACCGCACCTCGTACAAGGCTCGTCACCGTGAGACGCCATTCTCCCTCGCTTTCGGTGCGAGAAGCCGTGGTACCGGTTGAAATCAATTCCACAACACACCGGATCGACACATATGATCCAAATGAAAATGAAGAACAGTTGTGCCTCAACCGGGACCGACTCGAGGAACGTCGGGAACAAGCCAACCTCCGGAATGCAGAACACAAAAACCAGCTCAAGCGCAAGTTTGATGCGAAGGCAAAGTGCCGGTACCTCAAACTCGGGGACTGGGCACTACGAAGGGTAAGGCAAAGTACGAAGAACTCGGCAGCCATGACTTTCAACCAACGGTGGGAAGGCCCATACCGGGTAGTCGAAGTCCTCAAGCCAGGAACCTACCGGCTCATGGACTCCACCGGGTGCATGCTCCCGCACCCATGGAATATCGAGCACCTTCGCTACTACTACCCATAAAAAATATATATATATATAAAGCCCGGGACATACCGGCTAAGTGGACCTCACCACTTCTCAAGCAATTGTAATTATCATTTACCATAGTGAAACCCCTACAAATGGACGTAACCTAGGACTCGCATCGAGCCAGGTGAACCACTATAAAATCTCGTGTCTTCAGCGAATGCTTGGTCTCCTACCGATAACGCATAAATGCCGGGAACAAAAATGAAACTTCGTAAGACATGTGGCCGGTACCAGCCGACCCCCATGCATAAGTTTTGATTATGTTATTACGCATGTGGCCGGTACCGCTACCCCCATGCCAAACTCGTAAGACAGTGGCCGGTACCGCGACCCCCATGCATAAGTTTTGATTATGTTATTACGCATGTGGCCGGTACCAGCCTACCCCCATGCCAAACTTCGTAAGACATGTGGCCGGTACCGCCGACCCTTACGCATAAGTTTTGATTATGTTATTACGCATGTGGCCGGTACCCGACCCCCATGCATAAGTTTTGCTACGATAAATTCATCATCCTACCGGTATCAATTACCCCCATGATACGAATACTAAAAAACCAGCCCTCCCGGTAAGCACTTGGTATCATATATAAAAAAAAACAGAATTCATAGAATAAGGCGAAACACGCCATTGTTCAAAACAATAAATAAGAGCCTTATGGCCAATTCAGTAACTGCCTCCCGATAGGCACCCCCTACCGGGAGTGATGTTCAAAAAAAGGGTTTAAACCCCCAACAAAAACAAAAAGAGGAAAACAAAAAATTACACGGCCCTTGGCCGGTACCACCCAACATGGGGGACTTCATTCCTCCGGCCGTCGCCGCGACCGCGGCTCGGATTGGCTAGGACCACCGGCTAGTTCATCCTCGATCTCCCGGAGGATGCCCCGGTGCTCATCGTCAACGTGATCGTCGGTGAGCTCGGGCACGGGAGCCGACTCCAGTCCCGTTCCGGAAGGCCTCCTTGATCTTGCCAAGGATGTACACACCACCGTCGATATAGGCGGTGGCTGCTCCACGAGCTCGACCACGGTCGCGACGGTGGCAAGGATGGCCTCCTTCTTGGCCTCACCGAGAGCCGCCTCCGGGCGGCGATCGAACTCTACTTGGAGGCGAGCACTCTCGGCCGCCACCGCAGCCTTGGCCTTATCCTCGGCCTCCCCGGACAAGCCTCACGGCCGGCCTTTGTCCTCTCGAGCTCAGCCTCGATCCCGTCAAGGGCAGCTACCGCCCGCTCCTTCGGCCAAACATGGTGTCATAGCCATTCTGCAGTTCGCCACACCGCCCACCCGCGTTTGCCATTCGTTCCAAACCCGGCGATCCAGGCCGGCTCTTCGTATGCCAGGCCGCAAAGACCGACACAACAAGGGGTAAAAAAAAAAAAAAAAAAAAAAAACCACACAAAAAAAGGGGGTAAAGCAACGGTACCCTCCGCTTGCACTGGAAGAGCAGGCCCCTGCGGTCCCCCGAGGTTCATCTCCGGAAGACAGCAAGGCGGGAGACCGGGGAGCGGATCCTCCGCCGCTTTCTTCACGCAGCCGCGGAACGGCGCATTGTTCTCGGCCGGGATCTCCCTCCCGAAGATTGACACGGACTCCGAGCCGTGTACGGCCAAGGTGGTGCCGGTACCCGCCGCAACACTGGGCCACACCGTCGCCAGCACTTGGCTCCCGCACCTTCGCTTCTTCCGGTGGTCCCTCACCTGTTTCATGAACTACAACAATGGTTAGTGCCGGTACACAAATTCAATAAAATAAAAGGTGACCGAAGATTACCTCCTCCCGGGCGGTACGCTTCTTGGAGGACCCATCCGGGCCCTCAGATGCAACCTCGGTCTCGGGACCGGCCTCCACCTCGGCCTCCACCTCGGCCTCCACCTCCACCTCGGTGGTAGACCGACCCTTGTGGGCTTTCTTCTTCTTCCTCTTCGGTACGAGGTCAGCAACAGCGCCAACCTCAGCACCGGTACCAGCTGGCACCTCCTCCACCACCGGCTGAGGCTCCGGTGCAAGGTCCCCACCGACAGCTTTCTTCAGCTGGTAGAAGTCCTTTCGCTCACGGACCATGCTGGAGTCGCCTTTGAGGGTACGGTACCGACGGTACTGGTAAATAACTGCACAAGAACCACCGGTGTTAGGTGCGTCCATAAGTTGGAACGTACAAGGGTACCGGGCAATACTTACATGGGTTTGGTGTGGGGGCTAAACCGGAGCTATCGAGGGAGTACCGATTCAGGAGCACCGTGGACCTTCTTAGCACAATTGAAATATGCTCCCGGATCCACTGAATCTCTTGCTCTTGCCTCTCGGTAAGCCTCCTCCAAGACTGATCCACTGCAAAACAAAAAAGAACAAGGGTCAATACCGGTATCGGCTAATCACACTATTACATGTCTATAATCAATAAGGGCTACCCACCCGGGGCATCCTTGAAACTATGGGGGACTCTCTTCTCAGTCGGTACCGGGCCAGCCGGGAACTCCCACTCCCCACCGATGAAGAAGTATTTGCTCTTCCATGTCTGCTGGGACGTGGGATTGCCAAAGACGAGCGGGTCCCTAACTATCTCGGGACTCCCAAACTCGTGGCTCTCCACGTCGTGTGTACCGGTCATACCCTCCCGGGCAAGGGCCTTCTTCGCCAGACAGCATCGGATCACCTTCTTATATTTGTGGCTGAACTCCCTCCACTCGGTGTCTCGGGGAGGATCGGTACACGGCTTCAGTACCGACTTCAACTTATACCAGCCCTTGTCCGTCTTGGAATGCTCCTCAAGCGCCCATTGGTTGAAGAACACCGCCAGATCGGGCTCACCGAAACCACAAGTGGTGGTAGAGGGTATACGGGGCGTTCAGGCACCGCCAGTGTTTGGGTTCAATTGGGCGATGGCAAGGCCAACCTCGGCCAGGAACCGCTGCTGGTACGCCGGGAGGGGAATCCTCAGACCCTCACCGAAGAAAAACGGGTGTACCAAGGTTTCACCCGGTACAGCAGAAGCACTCCTGAGCTCCCCCTTCTCCGGTAGGCGCATCGTCACCGAGCTGGGGATATTGAAGGCCTCCCTCGGTGGCTACCGTGTCCTCCTCGGTAGACGCGCTCAATTTTAATCGGTCCACTGCAAACCCCTCCAGTACGGGACCCCTCTTACTACTACTGGCTCGGGACTTCACATATGGCTCTGAAGCAAGGGGGACTAGGTCCTCACCGGTAGTGACACCCCTCACCACCGTCTGGATCATACCCTCCAGACAAAAACGACTGGTTCTTGGCGAGCAAGAACTACTGGTCCCGGTACTCGAGCTGGAGTCCGACCCAGCCTCCTCCACCGATACGCTCCTCTCTGGCTCTTCACCAGAGAAGGCATTACCACTGCTACCACTCTCGCTCCCTGAGTCAGACATCTGCAAAAATGGACCAAGGTTCTTATCGGTAGGGATAACCTATGCCTATGCCTATGCAATCTAGCTCGGTACTAAGGCTGGACACCGGTACTCAAACTACGTTACAAAAGCAAAGCAAAAAACTAAATACAAGGGGTCAAGGCATCGGTACTTACAGTTGCTGAAGGCTGAAAGTCGAGTACCGAGTGATCACACTTGCAGTACCGATACACGCTCTCGCTCTCCTACCGACGGCTTGCAGAGCTCTGGAAATGAAATTTGCAAGAATGAAGTGAACTCTCTTCACCCCCATATATATAGCGGGAGTCAACCCATCTTGACCGTACGACGTGAACCGTCGCGGCCCAGGATGGCGACACGTGGCAACGCGACGGTTGAGCTTCCCCACGATTTTCCAAACCGGCCGGGACGTGACGCGTGTCACCCCACTACCTCGGCAGTTACGCTGAGGAGCTCAACGGCCACGACGCTTCAACTCCCCTTGAAACTCGGAGCGGTTACAATTCCCAACCGGGAGGAACCCCCTGTTCGGGGACTTGGGGGACTACATGGGCCGGTACCGAGCGCCGCCGGGGCTGTCCCACCGACACTTCGCTACATCCCGATATGAACTTCTGGATTAAGTCCCCGACCACGAGCTTCGTCTTGCTCGGAACTTGGGGGACTTCTGTTGCTACCATTTCATATGTTTACGGGGACAGGCCCCGTAGGGGGCCCGAAGTAGCTCGTTATCACTGGGAGCAGCCCGCTTATGGGCCCCCTCACATATAATTGGTCTGTTGACTCGGTAGGGAGTCCCCTACCGAGCACATAGCCTCTACCTCGCCCCAGCGGCGTCTATTGACTCGGTAGGAAACCCCTACCGAGCATACTGCTATAACGGCAGGGTAAGCCCCAGGCCGCAGTCAAAGCCCTGGCCGTACCCCAGCGGTACCGGTAAGACCAGGCCGGGTGTACCGACAACAAGCTCTTCCCCCGGCTCCACACGGACGTCTCCTGACCAGGTACCGAGTGAGGCCAGCCCCACAGGTACCGGCACGGCCAGCTGGCACACGTGCTTGTCCACTACCTCACGAATCGCACTAGGTCGCATACCCATGCTGCACTAGGCGCCGCCATCCCTCGATGCGCACATCGAGGTAGTGGACCAGAGAATATTCCTCGTGTCAGGGGATGTCCCCCACGCCAGGGAAGCTTGTCTCCGACCTCACCTCATATATAAGGAGTCCTCATTCCTTATTCAGGTACGTTCTCTCCGAATCCCAAACTCTCTGCTCTTCAACATCAATCGGTACTAACTTGAGCGTCGGAGGGTCTTCGGTCGGTACACGCCGACCCCCCTGACCGATCTTGTGCTTTCAGGTACCCGCACACGACACTACCGGGCAATTGGGAAACGGCAGAAACATGCACCTTATGCTTCTTCCGGTGGTCCTTCACCTGCTTAACGAACTACCACAAGTGTTAGTACCGATACAAATGCTACCGGTATCAAAGTACAAGAGACTGAGGTTACCTCCTCCCGAGCAGAACACTTGTTGGAGGACCCATCCGGGCCCTCGATACAACCTCGGTCTCGGGACCGGCATCCACCTCCACTTTGGCGGTAGACCGAGCTTTGTGGGCCTTCTTCTTCTTCCTCCTACCGGCCGTATCGGCACCGGCAAAGACCGGCCGGCCCCGACTCCACCACCCGAGCCTCCGCACGGGGTCCTACCCCGTGGCCTTCTTCGGCGGTAGAAGTCCTTGCGCTCACGGGCCATACTTGAGTCTCCCTTAAGCGTGCGGTACCGACGGTACTGGTAGATAACCGTAATCAAAGGCAAGTATCGGTATTAGAAGCAAGCAGCGAAAGAAACCAAAAGGGATTACCGAGAAGCACTTACAAGGATTCGGTAAAGGGGCCAAACCCGACTTGTCAAGAGAGAACCGATTCAAAGAGTACCGTGGATCTCCTCAACACAATCGATATGTTATCCCGGATCCGGCGAATCTCCTTCTCCCGGCTCTCGGTAAGCCCCTCCAAGACCGATCCACCGCACACAAAGAAACAAAGGGTTAGTACCGATATCAAGCAAAACAATACTATACATGTCTATGCTCGGTAGGGACTACCAACCGGGGCATCCTTGAAACTACACGGCACCCTCTTCTCCGACGGTACGGACCCCGCCGGGAACTCCCACTCCCCACCGACGAAGAAGTATCCGCTCTTCCGAGTCCGTCGGGACGTGGGATCTGCCAAAGACGAGCGGATCCCTAATTATCTTGGGACTACCAAACTCGTGGCTCTCCAGGTCATCCGTACCGGTCATACCCTCCCGGTTAAGGGCCTCCTTCGCCAGACAGCACCGGATCACCTTCTTGTATTTATGCATGAACTCCAACCACGCGGTGTCTCGGGGAGGAACGGTACACGGTTTCAAAATGGACTTCAGCTTGTACCAGCCCTTGTCGGCCTTCGAATGCTCCTCCAACGCCCACTGGCTGAAGAACACCGCCAAGTCTGGCTCGCCAAACCCACAGTGGTGGTACAAAGTGTACAACGCGTTCAGACACCGCCAGGTGTTGGGGTTCAGCTGCGCGATGGCAAGGCCAACCTCGGCCAGAAATTGTTGTTGGTACGCCGGTAGGGGAATCCTTAACCCCTCACCGAAAAAGAACGGGTGTACCAAGGTCTCACCCGGTACTGACGAAGCACTCCTAAGCTCCCCCTTCTCCAGTAGGCGCATCGTCACCGAACTGGGGATGTTGAAGGCCTCCCTCAGAGCTACCAAGTCCTCCTCGGTGGACGCACTCAACTTCAGCCGGTCCACCGCAAACCCTCCCGGTACTGGAGTCTTACTACTACTCGACCGGGACTTCACATACGGTTCTGAGGCGAGGGGGACTAGGTCCTCACCGGTAGTGACTCCCCTCACCACCGTCTGGATCATACCGTCCAGACGAAATCGACTGGTCCTCGGCGAACAGGAGCTACTGCTACTGGTACTCGAACTGGCATCCGAACCAGCTTCCTCCACCGATGAGCTCCTCTCCTGCTCGTCGCCAGAGAACGCATTACCACTGCTGGCACTCTCACTCTCCGAGTCAGACATCTGCAAAAAACCGCACCAAGGTTCTTATCGGGAGGGAAATCCTATGCCTATGCAACATAGCTCGGTACTAGGGCTGGACACAGGAACTTGATTTGCACTTATTTATAGCACAAATTATATTCCTAATCACGAGAGTTAAGCTTATCCGAAGGCATTTTGTTACCACTAATATGCGTTTTCATGATTTCAGGTTACTTAGGTGACTTGAGGTAATTCGGCACAAGAAGGTGCATTTTGAGTACTTTTGGGCACACTTCCGAGAAGAGGACGAGAAGTCAACCGTGGCTTCTAGACATTGAAGATTGCATGAATTCACCTTCGGAAGACGTTGCCATTGAAGGCCTTGAAGAATCGAAGAAATGAAGGAAAATGAAGAAATTGCATTTCCGGCGATTTTTCCGGCAAACCACCACCACAAGAGGCGGCAGCACCGCCGGACCACCACTGGAGCACCACCACAGCAGGAGAGAGTCTCCTACACCAGCCATGCACATGTGTGACACAGGTCACACATCCATTCAGCCATCCACCAACCCTCTCACATGTCCACTCACCATTATTCCCTCCACTTCCCTTTTCTTTTCCATTTCTTTTCTCTCCACTCATCCATTCCATGTCATCCCACTAGGAATCCCTAGTGCAACCTTGGAGGCTCACCAGACCCTCCCAAGCCATTCCCATTGAGTTACTCACGTTCAGAAAAACCCTAGGGAGATAGACACCATTTTCTCTCGTCAAACCTTGCAAAAACACACACAGACGTACCAAGCGCCCGGACGCCGATACCATCCGCCCGGACGCCCAAGTCTGCCGTTTTTGTTCTTCCATTTTCACCACCTTCCACCATCCATCTCACTTCCATCCCTTCATGAAATATCTTCCACACATCCCAAACACTACAACCATACACTTTCCACCACCATTCCATCGTTCTACCTTCACCACAAGTTGCCATCCATTGAGACATCAAGAGTTGGGAAGCTTGGAGATTAGTTGGAGCTTGTAGAGGAAGATGGGAGTTCAAGGAGGCTTGCTACATACTTGGAGTCACCAAGGAGCTGCTGGCCATCGACATCTTGAGCATTTTCTCAACTTCTTCACTCTTACTTTGAACTTATGCTTTCTTATTTGAGATTATTGATGTATATGACAATGAATTGTGAGTAGTTCATTAGATTGGGGGCTAGGGTTGTGTGCTCTAGCCCATGATGATGTTTTGATGATTTCTCTTGAGTATGCATGATGAATTCGTTTATGGATATGTTCATTGGTTAAATACGGTTTTGTTTGATGCATGTTTATGAATCTAATTAGTTCTCAAGCACGTGTTCAACTTAACTTAATGTTAGGATTCTATGTAATTACATTTTATCCTATGTGTTCGCAATGAGCATGATGAGTTTATGTCAATGGACCGAGTTTGTTTGAATCTTGATTCTTGAATCTCTATGCCTAGGAAGTTTGTTTGAGACCCTAACAAGGCTTGGATGAATAGACTAGGAGTATTTCGTGACCCTAATAAGGCACAAAATAGGCCTAGAAGAATCAATCCTAGAACCATAACATGGCTAGGATATGGGTTCGATCCTTAGTGAATTCATTGTTGCATGTTCTTGAGAGTTGTCATACATTTGATTGGGGTAGAGTGAACCCAAAACCCCAATCGTTTCCATCCATTTGATCACACAAGAATCACACTTTTGTTGGGCTTGTCACCTCAACAACACACAAAGCTATCAACACATTCACTCGTGTTCTTGTTACCACAACCTCACTTAGATTAGATTGGTTACTTAGCTACTGTCCTTGTCACCTCAAGTCACTGTTCTTGTCATTGTCACTCAAGAGTGACACCCCTTTGATCACTACACTTGCATGTTGCACATACTCCACATCTAAGTACATATTCCATCTCTAATCACACCACTTCTAGTGCATTGTATACCTTCTTTGCATTTGTTCACCAAGTAGGGATCTTGGGCCTTCCAATCCCTTGGGTACGACAACCCCTGGTCACAATTTACCATCCACTACACTTTGACGGCGATACTCACAAATAACCCCTCCGTATCATCGAGTCAAATGGCGCCGCCGTCGGGATCGAGGTTCATCCTTGATTCCTTGGTGACCCGCATCCGGGGTGTCTTTGCACTATTCTTGTAGTATAAATTGTTTGATATATGTGTCTTAGTGTTTGTTGTGTCTTTGATTCATAGCATAATTGTATTTGTTGTTGTTTTTGTTTCCAAGTTGTTCCTAAGCACATTCTTTGCTACTGTGTGGTTTTCCCGATTTTTGTTAGCATAGTAAATCAATCCAGAAAATTCTAAAAATTTGTGTGCTAGTTCTTTTGTGTGTCTAGTTGTTGTGTTTAAAATTTGGTTGTGTTTCGTTAAGGTTTGCTTAGGTAAATTGTGATTTGTTTCTCCGTTGCCCCGTGAAGTTGTTCACAAGTGGCAATTTTCGTAATTATTTCTGAACTCTCTCGTAACTGAAATTCACTTAATCCGTCCGGGCACCCATTGTGACGTCCGGACGCCCTTGATACAGAAGCCATTTCCCGATGAATCCGTCCGGACGCCAAGCCTAGCGTCCGATCGTCCGGGACCATTTTTTGTGAAACCGTTTTGTGCATTTTGCTTCCAATTGCTTCCAATTCCATTGTGTCATTGTTTCCTTACTTCTAAGTGTTGATTATACCTACTCTTTGTGTGTTTACAGGTACATGAACGTGTCCTCCACTTCTAGTGATCAAATTGTGTTGAGAAGTGGGAGAGTTTTGAGTGAAGACACAAGAGGAAGACCTAGTGGAAGAGGAAGAGGAAGAGGAAGAGGAAGAGGTAGACCTAGGAGAACCGAGAGTGCTCCACCGCTTACACACCTTCCAGAGCAACCTACACCACCCAAAGAGACAATGGGGGATGTGAACAACAATGATCAAGTGCCTCCCATTGATGAAGTGGAGCTACCATCGAGTCATTACTCAAATCCTAGCGTTGTCAATGCACCATCTTGTATTATCCATCCACATCCACAAATTGCATACGAGATCAAGCATTCGATCTTGTCCATTCTGCCTACCTTCCATGGAGTTGAGAAGGAGCGACCATATGATCACATGGTCGATTTTGATGCCATTTGCAGCACCCTAAACAAGAGGAGGATTGACATATGATGAATTGAAGCTTAGACTCTTTCAATTCTCACTCAAGGCAAAGGCAAAGATTTGGTTCCACAAGCTAAAGCCAAGAAGCATCCGTTCTTGGGATGACATGCAGAAGGTGTTCCTCAACACCTATTACCCTCATCATCGCACTATCGTTACGAGGATTCAGCTCACTACATTCATGCAAGGTGAGCGTGAATCTATCTACGATGCTTGGGAGCGTTTCAAAGACTTGGAGCTTGGTTGTCCACATCATGGAATCAGCAAATGGCAGCTTGTTTCCTCATTCTACGACGGTCTATTCGATGATGACCGGAGGAGACTTGACAACGCACGTGGTGGCAGCTTTCAAAGGAAAGGACCTAATGCCGCTCGGGACATCATCGAGGAGCTCTCTAATCAATCCGGCAAAGTGGGACAACCATGACCGGAGGAGGGACACAAGGCTTAGGGAAAGAGAAGAGCCACATCTTGGTGGAAGAGAACCAAGAGGAGTTGAGGCAAGGACAAGAGCAGTCCAAGGTGTCTCCCAAATTCAGCAAGTGGATGATCTTATGAATGCAAAGTTTGAGCAACTAGAGGCTGCCATGAACACCAAACTTGATCTCTTGCTCAAGGCACATGGAAATGCAGCTCCTCCTCATCCAAGTGAGCAAGTTAAGGCAGTGGCTATTTCATGTTCATATTGTGGTTCCATGGAGCATGAAACCATTGAATGCCAATATTATTCAGCCACCATTCAACAAGGAGTGTTGGATGAGCAATTGTACCAAGTGGATAATTATAATCCGGAGCACCACTCCTCACAGCTCAACAATCATCCTCACTACTCCTATGGCAAGAGGCATGTGGAGAATGCAGCCCTAACAACAGCCAAGGCCATCAAGGGGGCAGTACCTATCAAGGAGGAAACAACTACCAAGGAGGTAGATTTGTTGGAGGAAGGTTTCAAGGAGGAAACCAATCTTATCAAGGAGGGAGAGCACAAGGGTTCCAAGGCCCTAACACCTATCAAAGAGGAGCTCCTAATCCTATGTATGCTCAGGAGGCAAGCACCTCACAAGCTCCTCCAAGACAAAGCACATACCAAGCACCTCCCGGATTTCGAGCACAAGAGGGAGAACTACCATGCTCAATCAAATGATTCAAGGGAGCCTACATTCAAAGAGATACTCACTGCCCTCTCTGCAAGCCGCTCAAGACCGATCGAGTGTGTCCATAGTGTCCCAAGGATCGAGCAAATTGGAGCTTCAAGTGGGGCAACTCTCCAAGCAACTCCAATCAAGGCAACAAGGTGGACTACCTTCACAACCGGAGCAAAATCCGAGACACGAGAGTGTGAAGGCGATCACCACCCTTCGTTCAGGTAGGTCTTACGACAACCTTGTGAATTATGACCCCCAAGCTCACATATATGCCCCCCTTCTTCTACAACATTCATGGAACCTTGTTTAAATTCAGAATTTATTTTTGAGGAGAATGGGGCCGGATGGGAAGAAAATGTACCATCCGGCAATTTGGAGAGTGGTGTTGTTGTTGGAAATGTGCGGAGAAACAAGGGGGGAGGATAAGGAAGCCGGTAGGGAAGAAAATGTACCTACCGGAGGAGCATTGAATCAAGAACCGAATCAAGAGAGTTCTCTCGCAGTCAATCCGTCCGACGCGCAAGTTGTCGTCCGGACACCCTTCGCCGCTGAGGAGATCTCGCCCAATCCGTCCGGACGCAGCGATGCCGTCCGGACGCCTATCAATTAGAGAAGAAAATTTGCAGCCCTCGACAAATCCGCCCGGACGCCGGGCGCGCTCGTACAAATTTTTCAGAAAACCGTGTAATCCGTCCGGACGCCAAGAGGTAGCGTCCGATCGTCCGGGGCCCGAACAGAAAAGAAATTCTACCCGAGAGGAGAATGTTGAAGTGTCCAAGCCTTCATCTATTAGTGTCTTCAATCAGCGAAGATGGCACACCATTGGGGGAAGAATTTGGGCAGCTCTCTCGATCACAGAGTTTGACAAGAAAGATTATAACAAGAGGAAGAGCAAGAATGTCACATTTGACAAGGAGGAAGAGAAGTCAAGAGTGCACAAGTGCCAAGCAATGACATTCCAAGGAGATGCAACTCGAGTATACCTCCTTTGCATGTAACAACTCATCAAGTGCCTCTTCCATTTCCTCAAGCTCAAAGGAAGGAGGATTTACAGAAGAAGAACAACAAGTATCGCAAAGAATTCATTGAGTTGTTCAAGAAGGTTAACATCAACATCCCCCTTTTAGATGCAATCAAGCAATTCCCTCCCTATGCCAAATTCTTGAAGGAATTGTGTACCAACAAGAGGAAGTTCTTGAAGGATGAACAAATTATTTTGAGTGAGGATGTCTCTGCTGTCCTACAAGGCAAGCTTCCTCCCAAGCTTAAGGATCCCGGTTCATTCACGGTCCCTTGCATCATTGGCAACAAGGGATTCGACAAGGCAATGTTGGACTTGGGGGCATCAATAAACCTAATGCCTTATGATGTGTACAAGACCCTTGCACTAGATGACATCAAGCCGGTGAAGATTTCACTCAAGCTTGCGACCGGAGCCAAGTCGTGCCCAAGGGAATTGTTGAGGATGTTCTAGTTAAGATTGGAGAACTCCTCATACCGGCTGATTTTGTGATCCTCGACATGAAGGACATTGTAAGTGGAGGAGAAGAGGAGATGCCTATCCTCTTTGGAAGGCCTTTCATGGCCACAGCCGGTACTAAGATTGATGTGAAGGAAGGGATCCTCACAATGACGGTTTTTGACACCACCATTGGTTTTCGAATCTTCGATGCCATAAGAAGTCCGCTGCCCTTGGGGGACTGTTTTCGGATAGATGTGTTGGGGGATGCCGTTGCTACATCATTTATTGAGTCCAACTCTAGAGATGCGTTGGAGACTTCTATTGCCTATCCCGACATGGAGTTCCTTGATGAAGAGATAGTGGATGCAACATTTGCATCGACCACTATGCCATCTACTTCTATCCCCTATCATATCGAGACTTCACCATCACGGGCACCAAAGTCGCAGCCCTCTATCGTGTCACCTCCTAAGCTTGAGATGAAGCTACTGCCCTCCTCATTGAAGTATGCATACTTAGGTGAAGATGAGACACTTCCCATTGTCTTGTCTTCCAAGCTTTCCACAAGTGAAGAGGAGAAATCGCTTGCTGTTTTCGAGGGAACACAAGGCTGCTTTTGGGTGGACAATTGCAGATATTAAGGGTATAAGTGCAAGTGTGTGCACTCACAACATCTATATGGAAGAGGGCAGCAAGCCTACAAGAGATGCCCAAAGGAGATCGAACCCACCAATGATGGAGGTGGTGAAGAATGAAGTCACAAAGCTCCTCGATCAGCGGAGTCATCTATCCAATCTCCGATTCTAAGTGGGTGTCACCGGTTCAAGTGGTGCCTAAGAAGGGAGGGCTGACCATTGTGAAGAATGACAAGGGAGAGGACATCCCTCAAAGAGTCCAAAGTGGTTGGAGAGTATGTATTGACTACCGGAAGCTTAATACCGCCACAAGGAAAGATCATTTCCCCTTCCTTTCATCGATCAAATGCTTGAGAGGTTGGCCGGACATTCCCATTTCTGTTTCCTTGATGGGTACAGCGGCTATAATCAAATTGTGATAGCTCCCGAGGACCAAGAGAAGACCACTTTCACATGTCCTTTTGGCACCTTCGCCTACCGTCGAATGCCTTTCGGTTTATGCAATGCACCGGCCACATTTCAAAGGTGTATGATGGCCTTGTTTCATGACATGACGGAGAACTTTATGGAGATTTTCATGGACGATTTTTCTGTCCATGGGAATTCATTTGAGGAGTGCCTAGCACACTTGGCTCTTGTGCTAAGGAGATGTGTGGAGACAAGCCTTGTGCTTAATGGGGAGAAGTGCCACTTCATGGTAGATGAGGGCATCGTGCTTGGCCATGTGGTTTCCAAGAGAGGGATCGAGGTTGACAAAGCCAAGATCGAGCTTATGCAGAAACTGCCTCCTCCGGTTAATGTGAAGGGAGTGAGGAGTTTTATGGGACATGCCGGTTTTTACCGAAGGTTTATAAAGGACTTCTCCAAGATATCAAAGCCATCGTGTGATCTACTCTCCAAGGATGTTGCTTGGAGCTTTGATGAGAAGTGCATGTCGGCATTTGAGGAGATTAAGGAGCTATTGATTAGTGCTCCTATCATGTGTGTGCCGGATTGGACGCTCCCCTTTGAGCTCATGTGTGACGCATCCGATTATGCTATGGGTGCTGTTTTGGGGCAGCGGACAGAGAAGAGGCTGCATGCTATCTACTATGCTTCTCGGACATTGAATGATGCTCAAGTGAACTACACCACAACCGAGAAGGAGCTCCTAGCTATTATCTTTGCTTTGGAGAAGTTTCGGAGCTATCTTATAGGCTCCAAGGTGATTGTGCATACCGATCACGCTGCATCGAGGTACTTGATGACCAAGAAGGATGCAAAGCCCCGCCTCATTCGTTGGATGTTATTATTGCAAGAGTTTGACTTGGAGATCCAAGATAAACCGGGTAGAGAGAATGTTGTAGCGGATCACCTCTCAAGACTTCGGGGGAGGTGATGATTCAGCCATTCCTTTGGTTGAAGGCTTTCCGGATGAGCAGATCTTTGCCATTACCACCGCTATGGAGCCGCCATGGTACTCAATCTTAGTCAATTACTTGGCTAGTGGTGGTACATATAGACCGGAGGGAGCTACTCACCATGAGTCGAGGAAGCTCAAGAGAGATGCCCAATCATTCATTTGGGATGACCCCTACCTATGGAAGGAGGGGAAGGATCGGATTTGGAGGAGGTGTATACCGGAGAGCGAAGTTCCACCGATTTTGGAACATTGTCACAACCACACACGGGGTGGACACTTTGGAGGAAGAAGACAGCTTTCAAGGTCTTGCAAGCTGGATTTTATTGGCCTTCACTCTTCAAGGACTGTCATGAGTATGCCCTCCGATGTGATCGCTGCCAAAGAGTCGGCAATATATCAAGAAGAGACCAGCTGCCCCTCACCAACATATTTCGAGCTAGAAATCTTCGATACTTGGGGCATTGACTTCACGGGACCCTTTCCTAGCTCTTACGGGTTCCTATATATATTGGTGGCAGTGGATTATGTGTCTAAATGGGTAGAGGCACAAGCAACAAGGACCAATGATGCTGCTGTGGTCACAAAGTTCCTCAAGGAACACATACTTACAAGGTTTGGCACACCTCGTTTTATCATAAGTGATGGAGGTTCTCACTTCATCAACAAGAGCTTTACTGCCCTCATGACTAAGTATGGAGTTAAGCATAAGGTTGCCACACCTTATCACCCACGTACCAGTGGCCAAGTTGAGGTCTCTAATCGAGAAATCAAGTCTATTTTGGAGAAGGCCGTCAACACTACTAGGAAGGATCGGAGCACAAAACTTCGATGTGTCGCGGGCCTATGGAACTGCTTACAAGACCCCTTTGGGTATGTCTCCCTATAGACTTGTGTATGGCAAAGCTTGCCACATGCCAGTAGAGCTGGAGCACCGAGCATTTTGGGCTGTAAAGGCCATGAATCGGGACTTAAAGGCAGCCGGTGACAAGAGGAGGTTGGACTTGAACGAGCTTGCCGAAATCCGCAATGAAGCTTATGAGAGTGCAGCCTTGTTCAAGGATAAGACCAAGGTCTGGCATGACAAGAACCTCAAGAAGAAGGAGTTTGTTCCCGGTAACAAAGTGTTGCTATACAACTCAAGATTGAAGTTGTTTCCGGAAAGCTACGCTCAAGATGGAGCGGTCCTTGCGAGGTCGTGAAAGTATTCCCACACGGAGCCGTGGAAGTGAAGAACCTCCAAGATGGAGGCATATTCAAGGTGAATGGGCATAGGCTGAAGCCGTACCATGGTGGTACATTTGATACTCAAGAGGAGGTTGAACGGTTCACCGAAGTTCCCATTGTCACCTAAGGAGGAGAAAGACCGGCTTCGAGGGTCTCTAAAAACAAGCGCTCAGCGGGGAGGCAGCCCCATATCCCCGACTCTTGAAGTACATCATGATAAGCATCACCAAAGGTCGTGAGCATTGGATTGCAAGGTCTTGAAACCTTGTTGTTGGTGATTGTTCGTGTCTAAACGGAAAGCATGCGCTTCGAAGGGGAGTACTTCTATCTTTGTTTGTTTTCATTCTTGTTTGTTTTCGTGTGTTTGTGATTGTTTGTCATGTTTTCTCACCCAAAGTTTATTGTTGAATTCACTTATCACATTGGGGACAATGTTAAGTTTAAGCGCGGGGGTGAGATTGGGTTCGTTTTGGCCAAAATGTTTCAAATTTTTCGATTTTTGTCAAGTTCCAAGAGTTTAATCCGCCCGGACACCCTACTAGTGTCCGGACGCCCAGAAGTCCGGGAGGTAAACCCGAGTGATCCGTCCGGACGCCCCTACTAGGTGCCCGGACGCCCTATGTAATCTCAGAAAACTGCTCTCGCCACTTGATCCGCCCGACGCCCAAACAAGGCGCCCGGACGCCGAGCCCCCGATTGTGAAATTTTGGCATTTTTGTTTGTTTTTGTGTGTCGTTTGTGTTTTCGTGTCCATTTTCTCCGATCCCAATGATGAATCGAGCTTACTTTGTTGTGTTCTAGAGACTGTGATCATTGTCGAGGCTTGATATGATTTGCTTTGAGTTTAATATGCATGATTCTTGATCGCTTGATCACCATGTACACTTCACCTTTGTTGATTCGTTGATTGCAATCCGAGAAGCACACTCGACATGTATTGCCATGCATACCCAGAAAATGTGAGGTTTTGAGCCCATTGAATATGCACATGTATGCATCTTTCATGTCTCTATTTGTTCTTCATGTGTGAACATTGCATAAGGTTTGGACCTAGAACTTGCTCAAAGACCACTCGAAGCTTTTGATTGATCCATTTTGAGTTAGAAATGACTAAGGCATTAGTTGAACACCATTGCCAAACTGACCATCATCCATATGAATTTGAACTCTAGGAATAGCCCACTTCGAGCCATATACATCATTAGCTTTCCTTTGTTCACCCACTTCACACACATTCATTCCACCACTTCAAAAATACCATCACCATTCCAGTGTTTACAAGACTTTGATAGTGACTTCTTATCCTTAAATGCTTCGAGAGTTGATGATTGTACTAAAAGGAAAGTTTGGAGGAGTTGTTTAATTCAGTTTTATTGTTCAAAGAAAGAAAGAAAGAAAATCAAAAACAAAAAGAAGGAATAAAGTTCCTCAAGAAAAAAAGAAAAAATAGAAAATGAGAAAGAAGAAAAATCCAAAAAGAAAGTAGTTTGGGAATAAGGTTGGAGGAGAATAAGAAAATAATTTGGTTGAAGCATTTGGTCGAGTTTCAAAGTCGTTGATATGTCTTGTGAACACTTAGCACCACTCATATTTCCATTCCATTCCATTCACCCATTGGCCCCGTTTTACCATTGTAAGTCCTTGAGATCTAACGATTTATGGTTCGATTTGTAGAGAGTTGGTTGACGAGCAAGCATACGGGAACATTCTTTGTGCATTTGTTATGAGAGTAAACACTTTGACCCTATACACTCGAGCGGAAATACTTAGTGATCTTTGCGAGAGTCGTGGTTAATGTGTTTAGTGTGCCTATTTGATTGTACGAGATGGATTGTACATTGGTTTCCACACACTTCACCGAGCATGATTGAATTGCGCTTGTTAAATTCTTAGCAAATTTGTGAAGCCTTGATTTGTGATCTTATGTCTCTTGTTTACAACATCCCGAGCTCGTTGAGGACTATGGTTGGAGAAAATTTTGTTTGAATTCTGTTTTTCCCTTTCGCGTGTTGTATTGTATTTCCCTTATTGTTTTATGTTGTGTTTGCTTGAGGACAAGCAAGATTCAAGTGTGGGGGTGTGATTTGCACTTATTTATAGCGCAAATTGTATTCCTAATCACGAGAGTTAAGCTTATCCGAAGGCATTTTGTTACCACTAATATGCGTTTTCATGATTTCAGGTTACTTAGGTGACTTGAGGTAATTCGGCACAAGAAGGTGCATTTTGAGTACTTTTGGGCACACTTCCGAGAAGAGGACAAGAAGTCAACCGTGGCTTCTAGACATTGAAGATTGCATAAATTCACCTTCGGAAGACGTTGCCATTGAAGGCCTTGAAGAATCGAAGAAAGGAAGGAAAATGAAGAAATTGCATTTCCGGCGATTTTTCCGGCAAACCACCACCACAAGAGGCGGCAGCACCGCCGACCACCACCGGAGCACCACCACAGCAGGAGAGAGTCTCCTACACCAGCCTGCACATGTGTGACACAGGTCACACATCCATTCAGCCATCCACCAACCCTCTCCCAGTCCACTCACCCACTATTCCCTCCACTTCCCTTTTCTTTTCCATTTCTTTTCTCTCCACTCATCCATTCGTTTCACTCTCCCACTAGGAATCCCTAGTGAACCCTTGGAGGCTGCCCAGACCCTCCCAAGCCATTCCCATTCAGTTACTCACGTTCAGAAAAACCCTAGGGAGATAGACACCATTTTCTCTCGCCAAACCTTGCAAAAACACACACAGACGTACCAAGCGCCCGGACGCCGATACCATCCGCCCGGACGCCCAGTACGTCTGCCGTTTTTGTTCTTCCATTTTCACCACCTTCCACCATCCATCTCACTTCCATCCCTTCACGAAATATCTTCCACACATCCCAAACACTACAACCATACACTTTCCACCACCATTCCATCGTTCTACCTTCACCACAAGTTGCCATCCATTGAGACATCAAGAGTTGGGAAGCTTGGAGATTAGTTGGAGCTTGTAGAGGAAGAGGGGAGTTCAAGGAGGCTTGCTACATACTTGGAGTCACCAAGGAGCTGCTGGCCATCGACATCTTGAGCATTTTCTCAACTTCTTCACTCTTACTTTGAACTTATGCTTTCTTATTTGAGATTATTGATGTATATGACAATGAATTGTGAGTAGTTCATTAGATTGGGGGCTAGGGTTGTGTGCTCTAGCCCATGATGATGTTTTGATGATTTCTCTTGAGTATGCATGATGAATTCGTTTATGGATATGTTCATTGGTTAAATACGGTTTTGTTTGATGCATGTTTATGAATCTAATTAGTTCTCAAGCATGTGTTCAACTTAACTTAATGTTAGGATTCTATGTAATTACATTTTATCCTATGTGTTTGCAATGAGCATGATGAGTTTATGTCAATGGACTGAGTTTGTTTGAATCTTGATTCTTGAATCTCTATGCCTAGAAGTTTGTTTGAGACCCTAACAAGGCTTGGATGAATAGACTAGGAGTATTTGTGACCCTAATAAGGCACAAAATAGGCCTAGAAGAATCAATCCTAGAACCATAACATGGCTAGGATATGGGTTTGATCCTTAGTGAATTCATTGTTGCATGTTCTTGAGAGTTGTCATACATTTGATTGGGGTAGAGTGAACCCAAAACCCCAATCGTTTCCATCCATTTGATCACACAGCAATCACACTTTTGTTGGGCTTGTCACCTCAACAACACACAAAGCTATCAACACATTCACTTGTGTTCTTGTTACCACAACCTCACTTAGATTAGATTGGTTACTTAGCTACTGTCCTTGTCACCTCAAGTCACTGTTCTTGTCATTGTCACTCAAGAGTGACACCCCTTTGATCACTACACTTGCATGTTGCACATACTCCACATCTAAGTACATATTCCATCTCTAATCACACCACTTCTAGTGCATTGTATACCTTGTTTGCATTTGTTCACCAAGTAGGGATCTTGGGCCTTCCAATCCCTTGGGTACGACAACCCCCGGTCACAATTTACCATCCACTACACTTTGACGGCGATACTCACAAATAACCCCTCCGGTATCATCGAGTCGAAACTAAACTCTTACACAAAAAAAAAAAAAAAAAAAAAAAAACAACCCCTTCCTTTTGCGGGTGGTGAGGGGAAGTGGGAGTAATCACCCACAACACCTCTCCCTCCCCACGCTGCTAGAATTGAAATTTGAAAGAAGGGGAGGAAATGAACTCCTCCCCCCCATATATATGGACCCATCTTGACCGTACGACGTGAACCGTCGCGGCCCGGGATGGCGACACGTGTCACCCCATTATGGCGAGACGGTTGAACTCCCCCACGATGTTCCAAACCGGCCTGGGCGTGACACGTATCACCCCACTACCTCGGCGATTCGCCGAGAACCTCAACGGCCACGACGTTTGGGTTTCCCGAAACTCGGAGCGGTTACAATTCCCGGCCGGGAGGAACCCCTTGTTCGGGGACTTGGGGGACTACATGGGACGGTACCAAGCGCCGCCGCGGGCTGCCCCAACGACACTTCGCTACATCCCGATATGAACTTCGGAATAAGTCACCAACCAAAAGTTTCCTCTTGCTCGAGACTTGGGGGACTTCTGTTGCTACCATTTCATATCTGTAGCGGGATGGGCCCCGTGTAAGGCCCGAAGTAGCTTACTATCACCGGGAGCAGCCTGCCTATGAGCCCCATCACACAGAATCGGTCTGCTGACTCGGTAGGGATCCCCTACCGAGCACGTAACCTCAACAACGCCCCAGCGGCACGGACCTCGCCCAAGCGGCATCTACCGACTCGGTAGGGATCCCCTACCGAGTATACTACCCCGACGACGGGGGTAAGCCCCGTACCCCAGCGGTACCGGTAAGACCAGGCCGGGTGTACCGAGAACAAGCTTTCCCCCGCTGCACCCGGACGTCTCCCGACCAGTACCGAGAGTGGCTAGCCCGCAGGTGCACGGCACGGCCACCGGCGCACGTGCTTGTCCGGTACCTCACGGATCGCACTAAGTCGCATACCCATGCTGCATTAGGCGCCGCCATCCCTCGATATGCACATCGAGTTAGTGGACCAGAGAATATTCCTCGTGTCAGGGGATGTCCCCCATGCCAGGAAAGCTTGTCTCCGACCTCACCTCATATATAAGGAGTCCTCACTCCTTATTCAGGTACGTTTTCTCCGAATCACAAACACACTGCTCTTAGAACCTACCGGTACTAACTTGAGCGTCGGAGGGTCTTCGGTCGGTACACGCCGACCTCCCCTGACCAATCTTG
This sequence comes from Rubus idaeus, assembly GCA_030142095.1. NCBI lineage: Eukaryota > Viridiplantae > Streptophyta > Magnoliopsida > Rosales > Rosaceae > Rubus > Rubus idaeus. The sequence goes on along the minus strand of CM057970.1, from coordinate 18,088,951 downwards.
TACTTTCAGGTACCCAAGTGCGACACTACCGGGCAGTTGGGAAACGGCAGAAACAAACCTAATATTGAATATATTTGGTCACAATTTTTTTAATACATAATTATGACTTATCCTGTCATCAAAGATAATAATCTATTAAATTATGAAAAGTACAATAATAAATAATGGCCTCGTTAAAACCTTCTCGGAGAAAATACATAAAGACATAACTCTGAGCTCGAAAAGAGTACCATACACATTAATAAATGAAATAGAAGAACAAACGGAATGCATAAATATAAAAATAAAAGCACTAATGGTCACAATTCGTATTTCGGTACACTATCATCATTTCTACCATCTCCAACATTACTTCTATGTCCATCACTTGTTCCAGATCCACTACTTGTTCCATAATGAGGAACTCCTCCGTATCCATCACTGCCTCCAAATCCACTTGAAAATTGTAATGGACTACCAAAAAAGTTACTAGAATTGAAATTAGCTTGTGAACTACCTTGAAATTGGTTTAAGTTATTGAAATTACCGTAGCCAAAAACACCAGGTGATTGTTGTAGTTGAGATTCACGAGTTCTTATCTCCATGATTTCAGCTTTTCTCACTCGATGGTACTCACGATTGGTTTGGTCTGAAATTATATCAAAATTAGTAAGCATGATTTTTCTCTCCTCTTATTGCTCGTGCTTGGTCTTCGTAACCATATAATTTTTATTATTAAAAAATTTATAAGTATAAACTTTGATGAGAAAAAATATTAGTAGCTAAAAATAATTAAGGATACAAATGGAATTTGAAATTATTTTGGTGAAGTTAGAAGGACAAAAAAGGAAATAAAATAAGATATAATAAACAAATATATGGATTTGGCTTATCACATTTGAAAACCAAATATGGCTTACGAACTCATTGAACGGCAAATGTGAAAGTGGGCTCTACCAACTATAGCATATGATGGGAGCACCACATATCCCATATATGGCTTTTTTGTCATACGGTTGTAGTTGGTCGTAGAAAACTTTCGAATTGGGAACTCTCTCTCTCTTCTCTCAACCGCACCTCTCTCTTTCTCTCTCTCCACGTCACTGTAGCAACCGGCTTTGCTGACGATTTTTTTCTCAAATCCGGCCACCTCGTGTCTTGAGACTTGTCCCAAAATATTCATCTCATTAAGCCTTTAAATCCTATACCCATCTTGTGCATCGATTTTCAGTGTAGGAAGAGAAATCAAGAAGAAGAAAAAATCTTCTTTTTGCCGCTGATCTATTCTTGTTCCCGACCACATTTTTGGCCAAATCGACCAATGCCACCTACTAGGCCTTGTAGCACTTTCCAATAGATTTCCAACGCCGCAAGAATCACCTCAATCGAACTTTGGACGGATGAGAATCAAGGAAAAGAAAATCTGGCCACCACCGACTTTTGAGGCAAATTTTGGCCAACTAAAACCGAATTAATTTTCGAGGTAGTTACGAAACTTGATCCTTCTGTTGTTGTGAACATGTTTGTATATTTTCGGCACCATCAGAGGAGGTCAACAGCGGAGCCACCGCGGCTACCGCCACTAGCAGCGAGTCCGAACATCGAGTCTGACCTCTGGGGCGATCTACTTAGTACCTCCAATTTAGCTTGGGAAACATGATAGTTGATCCTTTTCCGAGCTCATTGACTCCTCACATGGTTGAAGCACTAGTCTGCACTAATACTTTTGTTTCATTATGTTTTTAACTTCAGTTTGTTGGTTGGTGTTTCTTTTTAGAAACTATTGGACTAAGGCTTAGTTTGGTATTTGATGTGAGAAAACTCGGCTGTAAAAAAACTCAGCGTTGAAAATAATCAGTGGTAGAAAAACTCAACCAAGTGTTTGGTAAACTATAGTTTTAAATTAATGAAATCATAAAAAGCTATTTTTGGGTGTTTGATAAATTTTAGTGTAAAATATTATAAGGACTAAATTCACGTTACTACCCTGAACTTTAAAGGTCTAATCAGTTCAGTCCCTATACTTTTAATTTCATCAAAACAGTCCCTGAACTTTCAATTTTCATTCAATAAGTCCCTCCGTCAAAATTCTGTCGAATTAGGACGTTAAATGATGATGTGGCACACCCAAAAAAAAATGAAATGTCCATTATACCCATGCCTTTTGTTTAGGTTTTTTTAGCCGTAAATTTTTTTCTTCTTCTCTCTCTCTCTCTCCCCCGACCCTCTCTTCCTCCTCCTTCCCCGACCCTCTCTCTCTCTCCTCGGTCTTCTTCCTCCATTTCTTCTCTCTCTCTCTCCCCGACCCTCTCTTCCTCTCCTCCCCGTGATCTTCTTCATCTTCTTTTCTGTTTTCTTTGGCCGGCATTCTTCTCTCCTCTTTCTCCTTCTTCTTCTTCCTTCTTCTTTTCTTCCTCCTCCTCAATTTTTCTTATTCTTTTCTTTTCTTCCTCTTTCCTTTTCTCTGCATCTCTTCTCTATCTACACCCAAGCCCATACTCCAGCCTCCTCTCGTCAACACGGCCCCGCACACCATTCCACCCACCACCGTCACGGCAACGTCGCCTCCGCCGCTTCACAACGGTCGCGCCTCTTCCTTGCTGCAAATCCATCCGCGTGAACTCGCCAATGTTCGGTGCGCCGAGCTCTCATCCTCTTCTTTGCTACCATCACGGACCACATCGCCGTAACCCATCAATTCGTCGCCGAAGCCAAAGCTCGGCCTTCGCACCACGGTCTCTTCTCTCTCACCACCGAGCTCGTTGTCCTCTCCGGCGTTCCAATCGAGCCCGTGCTCGACCCAAGCCACCACCACCATCTCGGCGCCGCTCATTAATTCGAGCCCGGCCGAATTTTCGCCACTTGTCCTCGGGCCATCCTTTGGGCACCCATCGATCCGGGATCAAGCTCGTTGCTACCATTTCATATCTCTACCCCGGGATGGGCCCCGAGCGAGGGCCGAAGTAGCTCAGTATCACCGGAGCGGCCTGCCTATGAGCCCCATCACACGGAATCGGTCTGGCCGACTCGGTGGGGATCCCCTACCGAGCACGTAACCTCAACAACGCCCCGGCGGCACGGACCTCGCCCAAGCGACATCTACCAACTCCGTAGGGATCTCCTACCGGGTATACGCCCGACGACGGGGGTAAGCCCCGGTGCCCGGCGGGTGCGGTAAGACCGGGCGGGTGTACCGACAACAAGCTTTCCCCCTGCCGCATTACGGACGTCTCCTTACCAGTACCGAGAGTGGCTAGCCCCACAGGTACCGGCACGGCCACCCGGCGCACGTGCTTGTCCACTACCTCACGGATCGTACTAAGTCGCATACCACGTCCGCACGGGGCGCCGCCATCCCTCGATGCGCACATCGAGGTAGTGGACCGTAGAATATTCCTCGTGTCGGGGGATGTCCCCCACGCCGGGAAAGCTTGTCTCCGACCTCACCTCATATATAAGGAGTCCTCACTCCTTATTCAGGTACGTTCTCTCCGAATCCCAAACACACTGCTCTTAGAACCTACCGGTACTAACTTGAGCGTCGGAGGGTCTTCGGTCGGTACACGCCGACCTCTCCTGACCAATCTTGTGCTTTCAGGTACCCAAGTGCGACACTACCGGGCAGTTGGGAAACGGCAGAAACATTTGGCGCCGTCTGTGGGAACATTTCCACCACTTCATTACCAAAGCTTACTCACTCCGTGAGGTGGTGTACCAGTCAAGCAATCTACCAGTCAAGCAATGACGAAATCGGCTAACGATGGCTCACAGCCAACGAAGCAAACCAAGAAGTCTAAATCCGCCAAGGACACCTTGACTATTGCTGGTCTTCCGGAGGAGACGCTAGCGGCGGTCCACTCCACCGAGTCGGAAACCCCAGATTCCCATCAAGTTGAGCCTTCAACGGTGGCAAGACTCGAGGCTATGATCCGGGACCTCCGGGAGGGCAACGAACGGTTGCGACGCGACCGGCTCGGCGCTCGAGAGGCGGCGCGCACGAGAAATCGACCCGTTGAGGGAGCACCTCGCCGGGACGCCAACCCCCGTCCATCCGTGTCGGCACCTCCCCCCGAGACGCGACACTCCTCCGAGGCCAAGGCACCGCGTATCGGATAGGCGGACCGAGTCCCTACCGGTCCCGCAGGTCCGTTCCTTGACGCCGAGGGCGTGGTCCATTCCGGGGAGAAGAGGACACCACCGGAGGATTACGACACCCTCCACGAGGAACCGATTCTTGTCGCCCCCGGGCCACGGGTAGAGGAGGACACAGCGGCCGGCCTCTTCCGAGAGCTCAATGACCATCTCGGAAGGGTTGAGACCGGTACCGCCGAGAGTGCACCTAGCCTCGGCGTACGGCCAAGAAACCCGTCGGCCCGCTTCACCGGGAGAATCCATAACCACAACCGGCAATTCAAGAACCTCAAGATGGATTCCAACACGCGAGGAGGACACCGGTGATGCATGTGACGCCGCTCCGTCTGCACTACAACGGCGGGGGCTATACCGATAGCTACGAGCAGCGGTGCCGTGCCTTTGTCAACACCTTGACTCGGGAGGCCATGTTATGGTTCTATCAACTAGAGCCGAAGTCTATCGATAGCTACGAGCAGCTGGTTGAGGCCTTCACCACCGAGTATGCTACCAAATCCAACTTCTTCTACTCGGTAGGAGAACTCACCAGCTTCCAACAGGCCACAGGTGAACGCTTAGCCGACTACATGGAACAGTTCAAGGCTGCCTACCGGCGCTGCAACACCAAGGATGGCCTCGAACCGGGAGAGTTACTCAGAGAGCTGAACTCTACCAGCGCGGTCTTCTCCTATACCGAGATCATGAGCAGAACCAGTCAGTACGCCCGCAGCTACTACCTGACCTACGAGAGGAAATCTCAGCTCAACGAAATGCACAAAGGCAAGAAGGCCTCCACGGTGATCGTGGACCCTACCGGGGATAAACGCAAGCGAAGCGAGGTCGGCGCGCCTAGGTTGAAGAACCAAGGCGAATGACAAGCGAAACCGGGCAACAACTACCGGGGGAATAAGCCGGAACAATAGGCGGGAACCGGAATAACGGCCGGCGGTATGATCCTCCACGTCGGAGCAGGATCAACAATACCAAGCCCCCTAGAACCACCAGCATCGACCGGTATACCGGAGTTGACTCCGGTTCATTGCGAGCCAAGTGGTACCGCCCTACTTTAGTCGATACGACCGAGGGCAAGGCTCGGCTACTCGGCCCCGCAGCACACCCCCGGCCTACCAAGGCGGATGGCCGTACACCCGACTCCCGACATCAACCAGGTGAACACTCCAAGCCAAGGCCGGACCGAAACCGGGTACAACCGTATCCCAAGAAAAAGAATTCTGGAAGCAAAACCGGTCCAGAAGTCCAACCGGCGGGACCTCGCAGATGACGGCCTACCGGTTTGTACCGTATTCAACAAGCCATTGGAGGACATCTACGGGGAGAACCCCCAACTCTTCCCTCGGAAGTGGAAGAGGCCACCATAGCGCCGGCAACCGTGTCAACACCGCCAAATACTGTACTCACCATCGGTCGGTACTCATAATACCGAGGAGTGCCGGGCCTTCGAGAGATGTTCGAGCAATGCAGGGATGGGAAACTTACCCAGTATGTTGGCCAAGCCCCTCCGGGGTACCGAAAGGAAATCTTCACCATCGGTGGAGGACTACCCTTTTCGGTACCACTCGTTCCGAGCACAGATCCCAAGTGAAAGAAGCTAAGCAGCACCTGCAGTGCTTCTCGGTACAGTCTACGCCGGTGCAGAAGCGGGATCCTTGGAACATAGGGTTCTCTAGCGAAGAGGAAGCCGGTATAGTGACCCCCCACGATGACCCACTCGTGATCTCCGCCAAGGTCCATACCGACCTGATGCACAAGGTATTGGTCGACGGTGGCAGCTGCGCAATGTTATCTTCAAGAGTGCCTACCTCAAGTTGGACCTACCGCTCGAGAACATCTCGAGGATGGTGAACCCGCTTATCAGCTTCTCGGGAGACCTTGTCCAACCCCGGTAACGTATGGGCCGAACGTCGAGGTCGGACGGTACCCCCGGCCCCAAAAGGTATCGGCTCGCGTCTTTGGTAGTGGATTGTGAATCCTCCTACAACTTCATACTCGGTAGGCCCATCCCTCGCCAAATCGAGCTTGCGTATGCTATTACCTACTCATGCCGAAATTCCCTACTCCCCGCTGGGATTGCCTCTATCCGGGAAGTCGGCCCGTGGCCGGTCTTGCTACGCCCAAGAAACGAAGCCACGATAGCCCACCCGGACGTGTGCAAGCATCACCCCCGATGATAACGCGGCGACAACTGACGGCCGGATGACCCCGGGAAGAAGCCGTCATCATACGGAGGAAAACCCCACGAGAAGGTAGAGCGGATTGCCTTGTTCCCCGAACGACTCGACGGGGTAGTCAAGATTGGTACCGGCTACCGGTCCCCTACGTACGGCTTAATCCAAACTCCTCAAGGACAATGCTTCGGTATTCGCACGGTCCTACGCCGATATGCCCGTATCGTTACCACAACCATCTCCCATAAACTCGGGATCGATCCCGCTCACCGGCCGGTGCGGCGAAGAGACGCGTCGGGGACCGGGAGCGGTACGAGGCTATGAAGGCCGAGGTCGACAAACCGTTGAGCATCTGTTTCATCGGGGAGGTTCAATACCCCCGGTGGTTAGCCAACCCGGTACTAGTGAAAAAACTCAACGGGAAGTGGCGAATGTGCATCGACTTCACCGATCTCAACAAGGCATGTCCCAAGGACAGCTTCCCTCTACCGCGGATCGAGCAGCTTGTCAACTTCACTGCCGGCCACGAGGCCTTGAGCTTCATGGATGCCTACTCAGGCTACAACCAGATCAAGTTGGATCCCGAAGACTAGGAGCACACCTCCTTCATGACCGACCAAGGTCTATACTGCTACATGTCCTACCTTTCGGATTGAAAAATGTCGGGGCCATCTATCAACGGTTGGTCAACCGCATGTTCTTCAGGCAGATCAGAAAGACCATGGAGGTGTATGTAGACGACATGCTCGTCAAGAGCCTAAAGAAAAGTGACCACCTCACCGACCTACAGGAGACATTCTCCATTCTCCAAGATTATGCGATGAAACTCAATCCCGAGAAGTGCGTCATCTGCGTAGGCGAGGGGAAATTCATTGGCTTCATGGTCAGCCACCGAGGCATCGAGGCTAATCCCGAGAAGATCAGAGCAATCCTGGACTTGGAGTCTCCCAAAACCTTCAAGGACGTCCAAAGCGTTAACGGCGGGATTGAAGCTCTATCCCGGTTCATATCACGGTCTACCGACCGGTGTGCCCCGTTCTTCAAAATTTTGAAGACCGGGAAGAAGTTCGAAGGTTGGACCACTGAGTGCGAGCAAGCCTTCGCAGCATTGAAGGACTATTTGGCAGCAGCGCCGCTGCTCAACAGACCGGTACTAGGCGAACCTCTCTTCCTATACCTATCGGTATCAAGGACCGCTGTGGGTTCGATCCTAGTCAGGAGCCACAACAAGGAAGACCTACCGGTAGACTACACAAGCAAATCTTTCGTGGATACTAAGACTCAGTACCTCGAAATCGAGCAGCTCATCCTCGCACTCATGATCTCAGCCAGAAGGCTTCACCCATACTTCCAGGCACACCTCATTGTGGTGCTTACCGATCACCCACTCGGGCTGATCGTGCAAAAGCCAGAGGCATCTGGCAGACTCATGAAGTGGAGCATCGAGCTTAGTGAGTTCGACATCACCTACCGGCCTCGACCGGCAATCAAAGCACAAGTACTGGCTCATCCTCATCACCCCTCACACCGGTAGTCCCGACACATCTGTTACGACCCATCCCAGAATTTCAATTTTAAATAGTTGTTTTTACGGAGAAATAGCGAAAAGGTTGTAATTTGAAGTTCGGGAGTCTAATTAGTGGTCAAAAGGTTGACTTTTTTATCCATTCAGAATTTGGTCAAAGTTTCTTCACGAAAGTTGTAGGTCTCGTTAAACCGAGTTCGTGGACCTGAAGTACGTTTAAATCGGAGCTCGTATGGAGAAGTTATGGTCAGCGGAAGTCTGAAGGCTATTTTTGGAAGTTTCTATTTTGGGCTATTAATTAGATCTAGGGTTTCCATTTCGGGAAACCCCTCACTCTCTCTCCCCGACCCGCACTCTCTCTCCCCGATTCTCTCTCTCGCGGCGCCACCTTCGCCGGCTTCGTTCTCCCTCCTCCGGCCACCTCATGGCCTGAAATAAGTCCCAAAATGATCACCAATCTACCACCTACAATCTAGAAAAGCCACTTAGATCGAATCGGAGTGTGGGAGGAGAAATCAAAGCGAGAAAACCCGAGAAAAACAGCCGAAACTGTCGAGACTTTCGAAGGTGACCGGCGCCGATTCCGGCCACCCCAGCTCCGATCCTTTACTGGGCTTTGAAGCCCTCCTCACCACGAGTTCATAGCCACCGGTATTGGGCGATTTGGTCACCGGACGGCGGCGAATCGAAGAGTTGAAATCCGGGAACCCACAAGCTTCTCGAGGTAATTCCGACCACTTCTAGCGGGAATTAGACTTAGTCATAGTTATGGAAGTTGTTGCTGGTGTTGTGATGCAGGCTGTGGTAAAATTTGGTGACCATCGGAGATGGTCGGAACTGGCGGCGCGTGGGGCTCACGCGCAGTCGCCTTGGGCGGCGCGTGGCAGCGCGTCCGGCCTCCTATGGTCGGGTAGTTTGTTCAATTAGCTTCAGTTTTTCTTTGTGAACGTGTTGGTAACTGGTTTGTGGATTTTGGTGAAGTTTGGAGATTTATCGGATTATTTATCGGTCCATTACTAAACGGTTTTCGTCCTAGGTTACCGAGTAACCGTTGGATGTTAATATAATTTGACTGGAAGCTTCTAGTAATTATTTTGAGACTTTTGGACGGTTGGATTAAGGAAATTTGGAAGTTTGGTTAATTGAAGGATAATTGTGGATTATGTTTTCGATAAATAATTTCATTTATTCGTTTTATCGAACCGCGATAATCCGACCGTTGGATTTATCGCCAGGGTTGACTTATAATTTTAGTGAAGCTAAGTTGGGAGCTTTCAGAGTTCTAATATTTTCAGATTTTGGAAGGACCCCAGCTAGGTCGATAATTCAGTTAGATTTTTGAGAACAATCGTTTATTAATTTTGGTCCTCGATTTATTTTATCCAGGAGGACTTGTAGAGCCCGCAGCAGGAGATGACTCAATTAGGCGACAGGCATAGCCATACAGTGAGTGGACATTTGTTTTTAAATAAATATGTGCATGCAATAAATTGTTTTACTATCATTCTAGCATGATTTCTTTTCACCATTTAATTGTTCGAGGTGTGAGAATAACCTATGTTGCCAGAGCCACCTCAGCAGAGTCAGTGTGTTAGGGTACACCCTCAGCTTATCCAGTATCTATTAGGGTATACCCCCCCATCAGTTCAGCATATGAGAGTGCACTCCTCACCAGATCCGGATCGCAGTGTATAGCTCAGTTAGACATGCATGCCACATCTAGTCGGCAGACACCCTCTAGGCTATCTGGTCGGCAGATACCCTCCAGATCATCTGATCGGCAGATCCCTTCAGATCAGCTATACACACATATTACGTCTGGTCGGTAGATCCCTCCAGACCAACCAAACAGCAGTTCCCCTTCAGCCAGCCTCCTTCAGATCAGCCTGGTCGGCAGCTCCCTCCAGAGTCATAGTAAGCCATAGTTGGTCGGCAGTCCCCACCAAAATCCTAGAGAGTACTGATTTGCACTTATTTATAGCGCAAATTGTATTCCTAATCACGAGAGTTAAGCTTACCCGAAGACATTTTGTTACTAATAATATGCGTTTTCATGATTTCAGGTTACTTATGTGACTTGAGGTAATTCGGCACAAAGAGGTGCATTTTGACTACTTTTGGGCACACTTCCGAGAAGAGGACGAGAAGTCAACCGTGGCTTTTCATTGCTTTAATTCTTGTAATTTGAGATGTACACTAGCTATTGAAATTGAGTTTGTAAGCTCAATAACTTTGTTTATCAAATCTGCAATTGTTACTTATTTACTTTCTTGCATGTTCTCTTTGAAAACACCAAAAATATGAACACTACAACCATGTGCACATACTTCACTACACTAGTATATAGCTCATCTCTTATCTCACCATTTTAGTGCTAGAATAGCTTGGTTACCACATAATTACCAAGGTGATTTTAGGGCCTTCCAATCCCTTGGGTACGATAATCCCCCGGTCTTAATCTATATCATCCACTACACTTTGACGGCGATACTCAAAACCAACCCGAACATATCGTTGAGTCAAATGGCGCCGTTGCCGGGGATTGAGGTTTAACCTTGATCTCTTGGTAATCGTTTCCGGGTTGTTGTTAGCACTATTCTTTAGTCGAGATTGTTTGATAACTGTTTTGTAGTTGTTTGTTCATAAGTGTTTGTGTTTCCTTAAGTTTGCATCTAGTTGTTTGTTTGTGTAATTTCCTTCTTTGCATTGTATGTTGAATTTGTTTTTAGCTTGTGTCAAGTGTTGTTCTTACTGTTCATAAGTGTGTAGTTGCATCTTAGTTTGCTTCAATTCAAGCTAGGTTAGTTCCCTTGCATATCTAGGGAAGTTCTCAAAATCTGTTTTCAGTTTTCGTTTAGCTATTGTCCTCTGTTTTCTCAATTTTTTTTAAAATAGTAAATCAACCCAGAACATTCTAAAAAAATTTGTGCTACTGTGTCTACGTGTCTAGTATATGTGGTTAAATTTTTAGGTCATTTGGTTAAGTATAGGTTAGGTAAAAAAATTGTTTTCTGAGTACTGGTCGTTGGGTGGCATGTTTCGTAATTATTTTTGAACTCTCGGGTAGCAGCTCCATTTTTGCAATTTTCAAATCCGTCCGGACGCCCTTTCTTCCGTCCGGACTCCCAAGAGATTATTGCTTCTGCCCGTGCAATCCGTCCGGACGGATCCACTCCGTCCGATCGTCTGGGAGCTATCCAGAGACTGTTTTGATTGTTCTCTTTTGTTTGTTGCTTCTAATTGGTTCTATAGTTTGTGTACTTGTGTTTGATTGTATACTTAGTTGATTCTAAGCCTCTTGTTGTGATATTAAAGGTACTTGAGTGAATCATCTACTTCACACATGGATAGATGGAGGCAAGAATGGGAAGAGCCTAGGAGATTTGAGCATCAAGATAATCGATATAGCATTGGAATGATATCTCAACCACATCTTGAAGAGCAACCATACCAAGATCATGGGGGATACCAATATGAAGGCCATGACTCCCACAACAATTCATATTTCTCTAATGATCATTGATAGGAGCATATTATGTGACGTTTTTAATGTGTTTTCCCTATCATTTGGCTGCGTTTTATTGGTTAACTTTGCTATTTAGCTTAGTTTCTATCTTTGAGTCCCTAAGTGATATATATTTGCGAGCATGTGCTAAAATGAAGTTTTTAAGAAACTTTCCTGTTTTGACTTTCCTAATTGTTTTAGGAAACCTTCCTAATTTGAATCTTTCCTGTCTTGACCAGGAATCCTAAAGCAACCAGGAATCCTAATGGAAGTAGGAAACCTAGTTCATCCAGGAAAACTATTTTGTGCTCGGAATGGAAAATCGAGGCTCGGAAAATTACGAAGCTTAATGGGCTTTTTCGGGGCCCATTAAGAGGTGGGCCGCCACGAGGCCCAAGTTAAGCCCAAATCCATAAGAAAAGCCCAAGAGAAGTCCATGTCGCAAACCCTAACCCCATTAGGGTTTGTGCCGCAATTACCAAGAGAGAAGGGAGAAGTGGCCGGCCTAATCCTTGTAGGATTAGGAGAGGTTAACGCAAGAAACAAATCAGAAAATAAAAAGGACTTCTTGCTCTCCAAGTTTTGTTAATTCTATTAGGATTAGGAGTTTTATTTATTTAATTCTTTTACTAATTCCTAAAGGATTAATTTCAGATTTTCAAGGACGCATCAAGACACATTTGTGGCAAGATACAATGGAGGATTTGCGGCAACAACACAAGGGAATTAGGGTTTTGCCGCAAGGTTTCTTGGAGGACAAGAAGTGCCGCACCTTTTACAATCCAAGAGGGATTAGGAGACCATGATGTGAACGTAAAATACGTTCACAAAGTGCCTTTAATTACTGGATTTTGCTATTCCGAAAGCTTAATTGTCTGTTTAATGTTTGTTTTTGTGTTTTTAGGGAAAATACCAGGAAAATGTTAATATGCACATAATAGGTGAAGTTTGGAGATTTTCAGTGTAATTCCGAAAAGTCAACCGTGACTTTTCAGATATCAAAATGACACCGGTCATTTTGAGGATGTGGGCCCAGTTAATGTACGAAGATTTCGGAAACCGTTCCGAATTCCGGCAAGTTTGTCGGCGAACCACCACATCAGGCGGCACAACCACCACACGCGGTGGCAGAATATATTTTAAATCCTCCATCTTATTTTCCCTTGTTTATATTTTATTTATATTTATTTTACATATTTCTTTTATAATTATTTCATTTGTTATTTTATTTCTTTTCTTTATTTTATAATTATTTCATTTCTTTTATTATTCATTTATTTTATTTTATTTTATTTGGTTTATTTTAATTTTGTTTGATTCTCTTTGCAGCTTCCCCGTCCATGTTCACGATTTCTCCTTTCTTTGCTTCGCCATCCCTCCTTTCCAACTCACATCTGCAATCAATCAATCCTCACATGGCTGCTCCTCACTTTCCCCCTCACATGGAATCAATCACTCCACCATCACCAACCATTCCACCAATTCTCCTTTCCGGATCACCCCACGAAGCTTCACGAGCATCTTCGGCTCTCCACCACCATATCCTTGGCTCCTTCCCATTTCCATTTCCTATTTAAGGAGAGTCCCCGCAAGGTTTAATCACGGCAATCATCTTCTAATTATCTATGTGTTTCTTTTGCAGGTTTACGGACCCCTTTGCGGTGGCCACGTCCCTCCCGCCATGGCCGCAAGAAGCCCACCGCCCCGGAACAACCACCGTTGCTATTTTCTTTCTGCGCCGTCGATCCTATCCAAGCCCGGATGGCGTCGAGCCCGGATTTCCCCCACAACCGCCGGCGTCTTCAATTCAGTCCAGCTCGAGTTCAATTCAGTCCACCGCCGGCGTCCCTGTTTCGTTTACCGCGAGCCATCCCGCCGCTCGATCTCTGCCATCAATCAAGCTCACCTAGCCGCTGCCCCGCAGCGGCGTCGTCCATGCCGACGCCGTCATCCCCGATCCTCGCCGCGCCTCTCGCCGCTACAAACCGTAAATCCCACGCCGGATCGATGCTCCAATTAGCGCCGTACCAAGCTCGGGCCGCACACCTTCCTAGTCGCCGTTTCTGCCATATCGACCCGGCACGCCTCCGCCTAGTTTTCGTTCACCGCTAAGCCTTGCCGCCGCATTGATCCTCGGATCACGGGCTCTCACTCTCTTGTCTATGTGTGCGCAGAAGATGAATGAAGAAGATGATGATGAATGAAAGGCACGATTAAAGCTGACCGGAGAGAAGAAGAGAATAAAATGGCCGGTTGAAAAGTCAAAGCAAGCTTGGGCCGGCCAAGATGCAAGGAGAAATTAATTGGGCCTTTACCCCGGTGTTCAAAGCACAAAAGCCCAAAGCCCAATTTCAGAAATTGCCCCAATTGATTTGTGCACCCGCCACATCCAAAGTCCGATTAAATAGGCGAGTCTCGCCACCTTCGCTGCCCGGACAGTGTCCATTTTCATGGACACAACAGTAACATTTTTCCCAAACTCGTTTATTTATTATAATTTATTTTTGTTTAATTAACTATTCGTGAATAATTTTGGGAAATGTTATTGTGTAAATATTTGTTTATTTTCTATTTTTGCATAATAATTTTGTGATTTGATTTTTCTTAAGTTACTTTTGTGTGATTGTTTGTTTGATTCTGTTTTACGGAAATCTTTTATGTGCTTTTGTTATAGGGTTCGAAACTTATAATATTTGCATGTAATTGGAGCTAGAGTTAGGAATCCGATTCACCTAATAGTTTTGGAAACCTAATTCACAAGTAGTAAAGGCATTGGACAAATGTCGGAATCAATTAAAAAGGATTACAAATAGATGGACTTTTCCATACTAGGTTGTGCACTTGAATTAACAATTCTTTTCGATGCTTTGAACATGGATTGACTAGCTAGCTTTCTAGACTAAGATGGCATGTTTAATTGATTGATCTAGGTGCTTTCACTTAGGTTAATTTTCAGAGAGAAGTCTAATTGGGAAATAATTAGCTTTCTAATATTTCACAATGTTAGTTTCGATCATATGACTTAGAGAAATCAATATTTGTGTGTGTTTTAATATGTTTTCAAAAATAATAAAAATCCAAAAATATTTCCTTTTATTTATTTATTGTTTTCAAAAATATAAAAACCCCCAAAAATACTTTTGTATATAATGTATATTTTTGTAAATAGAAACAATACTGTATAGTTTATTTAATTTTGTATATATATATATTCTTTATTCTTTATACTTGTTAATAATAATTCTTTATTTAATTTAATTTTTCGTGACATTAAAAAGTAAATATAACAATCTTCTGTGGGAAAAACCTTTATTTCCCATTATACTTTACAACGACAACTGTTAGGAATTTAGGTAATAAATTAATGACGTAGGTGAAAAGCCTCTAATCATTTTGGCGCCGGCTCGCCGGGGATTGTTTTTACTATTGACTTTTTACTATTGACTATTGACTATTGACTATTGACTTTTTACTTTTTACTATTTGTAAATAATACTTGTTAATTTTATTTATACTCACTAATTATACTTGTTGATATTTTGCTACACTTAGTAATTTATTTAGGTGTCTTTTATATAGTTGATTATTTTTTTGTTGTTGTAAGTTGTAACTTGAACGGATTAGGTAAGGTCCTTTTGTTAATATTGGCCTAAACCCTTCATTTTTACCGTAAGGTTATTTGAGGTTGAGGGCGGCCTTTATTAACACTTGGAGAATTGTCGAACACTTAAGTGCTTTCTCAACTGAGTAAGGGGCACATGAATGGTGTCTAGATATGATCAAGACTCTGGGTGACGGGTTTGTAAAATTGGATTCAGAGGACTTGTCCACTAAATGAATCCTGCCTCTCGCTTATCTCTTGTGATCTGGCCATTCGCCTTCTGAAAACACGGAAAGTCATTTACGTCAAGATATTGCACCTAGGCCGTACGTCCACCTCGAATTACCGCTTGGAATCAACTTTGTTTTTAACTATATTTTGGACAATTTAACATTACTTGTAAATAAAATATACTTAGACATAGGAAATTTTATTTATTCATTTTGTAAATATTTTGTTTTTAACTTGTAAATTTTATTACTAACATTTTAATTTTTATAGGGAATAATCCGGGTTTATCGGAAATTTTACCACATACATCGGAGCATACGTTTAGGAAGTCAAGGTTGAAAAACCTTGAGGTTGATGTCTTGTTGGTGATTTTCGGTTTCCTCGGGAGTAAAAAGGTAAGTGTTCTTTTCACTCTCGTTATTTATTTGATTTAAAAAAAAAAAAAAAAAAAAAAAAATTTGTAATTGTAAATAAAATTAAAAAAAAAAAAAAAGAGTGTTTGCTTTTGTTTTACTATTTTGTAATTATTTCTTTTTACTATTTATAATTACTGTTTGTTTTATTTTCGGGCTTGTTGTAGTTATTTGTTATTGGGCCTTAGGCCCATTTGTTTGTGTGATTGGTTAGGGTTTTAGGTTTCGAAAAAAAATAAAAAAAATAAAAATATTTGGCCCATTGGGCCCGTGTCATTCCAAGCCCAAAACCCGTAACCCAAGCCCATTTAGTGTGTCGGGCCTGTTCGTTTTTAGGCTCATTAGTTAAGCCCACCAATAATGGGCCGGAGATTTCTTTGGCCCAGGCCCACTTTAAGGCCCAAACCATTCCGATGGCCCAAGCCCGTTTAAAGTGTCGGCAAGCGCGTGTGCTACGCGTTTTCACTGTTTACTTTACGACTTTTCGTAAAGTATTAAAAAAATAAAAAAATAAAAATTTGAAAATCAAAAAAAATTTTGATTGGGCCGACGCACGACTTTTGCGTCGGCCGAATTGTTTAAATAAACCGCGTGCGTGTCTATCGTAGACTTTACGACTTTCGTCGCCCGATCCAGATTTGCGGGTCTTCCGTCCGTGGCACGTGTGCGAGCGTGCGTCCGTTCCTTCCTTTCCCTTCGTGTTTGCGTTAGTTCCCTTAGGTCATTTCACGCATTTCCCTTTCTCTCTCTCTCGTTTTCTCTCGTTGTTCATCTGTTCTTCATCCGTTCTTCCGTTTTTCCCAGAAAACCTCCCAAACCCAGAAAAGCTTTCCTCCCATCCTAACCTAGAAATGGCCAAGAGAGTGAATTCTTTCAGCGATTTGTTTCAGGCAGGTCCTTCAGAGAACCCAATCTTTGAAGGCTTGGCTGAAATAATTCCACCGAGCATGCTCAATAGCGCCGATGCTAGCATGCCGACCGAGCCACAACCACAACCGCAACCACTACCCCAAGCACCAATCTTGGTTGCTGATCCACCCGTTGAGCCGGAAGCCGCTCCTGTCTATAGGAGACTTCCGAGGACAAAGTACACCAAAGCTCAGAGAGATGCACTGGCGGCTTTCTTTGCGGTGTATTCTCACCCCACCAAGCCACAACGAGAAAGATTTGGTCCGAAAATCGGACTTGAGGAGGACCAAGTCTATTATTGGGGGTCGAGAAATAGGAAGAAGTTCGGTATCCAGTCTTCCGAGCAGCGTATTGCCGAGCTAGAGAGACGAAATGATCAGCTGGTGAGCAAGAACGAGGAGCTTCAACTTTTGAATCAACGACTCGTCGATGCTCTCCACAGCGGCATATGTCCCAATTGCGGAGGTCCTGTTCCGCACTCAGATGTGCCACGGCGAAGGCTCGAAGTTGTTCCTCCACAACAAGAGCCTCTTCTCGAGTTGTCCGATGATTCGATCGATATGGACCACTTGAGACGGGATGTGCGGAGCCTCATGCCTACCCTAGTCGAGCGCCCATCCATACCTTTGCCATCTGACACCCTTCCCGGACCTGCTCATGATCTTGTCGGAGTCCACACCGACTTGATCTCGGATATCGTCCGTAAGGCCAAACACGAGCTCCCTGCTCATGGCCACTGCTGGATTTCCTTTGTGGATAACTTCACCGACTCCCGACACGTCTATTCATCCCGAGACTCTTCATAGGGCCGAGTACTTGCGAGTGTTTCAACGAGCTGAACCTGCTCCGTACTTCAAAGCCGAATCGTCGAGACACTCGGCAACCATCCATCTTTATCCGACCACCATCGTTCAGATCTTAATGGATGTTGGTCGATGGTTGCCAAGTCTTCTGTAGCATGATCACAAACGCCAAGACGTTGGAGATCCTTTCCTCCAGCAACGAAGAAGGCTACGAGGAGCATATGCAGGTGATGTCGGCCGAGTTTCTGGTGCCATCTCACCTCGTTTCGACTCGTGAAGTCCAGTTCGTTCGGTATTCCCACCTACAACTGGATGGAAGTTGGATCGTCGTGGATGTCTCCGTGGATGAATTGCGTTCAAATCCGAAGCCTTCCGTGAGATCGATTTGCCGAAAACGCCCCTCCGGATGCCTGATACGTGATCTTCATAATGGATCTTCCTTGGTCACTTGGGTGGAGCACGTGGATGTACGCGAGAAGGAAATGAAGGCCAGTTTCGAACCATTTGTTCATTCAGGATTCGCTTTTGGTGCAAGGCGTTGGATCTCAACCCTCCAACGACAAGCCGAGCGCTACATGTGCGCCACAGGTATCCACTCTTCACCCGGTGACTCGATTATTTCTCTTGAAGGAAGAAGAAGACTTGCGGAAATGGCAAAACAGATGACGATCTGTTTCTTCAACGACATCAGCAACTCCACGTACCACCACTGGACTTGTTCGAACCGAACAAGGGACACTCGAATGGAGGTCAGGACCAACAAGCGAAGGGGTGATCCGAGCAAGCCCCCTGGAGTCAATCGTACTGCTGGTTGTTCCGTCGTTCATCTATCTCATCACACCGGGATCTTTGAGTTCCTCAAAGATGTGCATACGAGACCGCTTGTGGGATAGTATGTCGATGGACAGCTCGGTGCGTCTCGCTAGCAAATTTCACCATCGGTCTTGACCCGCGGAACCAGATTTCGGTGCTCGCCATAGATAGTCACAACGACTTCCTCATCCTTCAGGAGTGTTGCACCGATGCAACGGGGTCGTCTGTGATTTATGCACCGATCAACCATTCCATTTTCCAGTGTTTGCTATCTGGAGTTCAACCGGAGCCATTTCCGCTTATGTCTTCAGGCTTCTCCATTCTGCCTAACGTATCCGGAGCTGTACTTGACGGAACACTACTGACTATGGTGTTCCAGATCTCAGTGAGGGCTACATCAGCCAAGTCTGCCGTGGAGTCGGCAACAACCCTTGTCCAGGACACACTTCAAAGGATCAGAGCCGCAGTCAACTAAGGAGAAAACGTTGGATGCAAGGCCCTGCTAGCCTTGTTTGTGACTGTTGGTGACTTGCTTCGGGAGGAGCTTAATGATCTTCAAGGGGGAGTTTTTCTTTAACCTTTCTGTTTATTTTTGTTTTCTTTTTCATTTGTATATATGTTGTGTGTTTACTTGTGTTTATTTCAGTTTGTGTGTTTACTTCTGTTTGTGTGTTTAAATTCAATAACCATACTTGAATTTTTCATTTTCGTGAAATATCTGTCTAACATTGAGGACAATGTTTAATTCAAGTGTGGGGGGAAGATTTATTGAAAAGAAAAGAAAAAAAATATTTGAAAAATTTGAAAAATTCAAAAAAAATAATTTACATGTTTTCGTTTTCTACTGTAACAATATATCGACTAAATCATACTTACTCCCTTGGTAGCGTTGAACCTACCATTGCACTTAGTAAGTCACTGTGGTCACGTATTGTTACGTAAATTGAAAAAAATAAAAATAAAAAATCAAAAAAATCAAAAATTACAAAAATATTTGCTTCTGTTTTGTGTTTTTGTGTGTTTATTTCTGTTATGTGTGTTGTTTTCTTTCCAATCCCGATGATGAATTGAGTTTAATTGTTATGATTTTGAGAATGTTTCTTATATGTCAAGGCTTTGCGTAGTTTGCTTTGGATTTAATATGCATAACTTGTGATTGCTCGAATTTCCATGTTCACATAACCTGTTTCGATTAATTGATTGCAATCCGAGAAGCACATTTAAACATACATTGTCATGCATACCCAGAAAATGTGAGGATTTGAGCCTGTTGTATATTCACATGTATGCATATTTCATACATTTACTCGTTCTTCATGTGTGCACAATTCATGAGTTTTTGAACCTAGAACTTGCTCAGAGACCACTTGAAACATTTTGTTAATCTGTAATGAATTAGAAATGACTAAGGCATTAGTTGAGCACCATGGCCAAAATATTCACCATCCATCTAAACACGAACTTTAGGATCCCCTTTTGAACTGATCACTCATTAGCCGTTTCTTTTGTTCACCCACACCATCTCACCTTTGTTTTATTGTGTTTGCAAGACGATGATAGTGACTTCTTGTGTTCTTATGCTTCGGGTTTTGATTTGTACGGTAGTACACCAAAAGGCAAGTGTGGGGGTGTATTTATTTTGTTGTATTTGTTCAAAGAAAGAAAGAAAAAAAAATCAGAAATAAAAAGAAGGAATAAATTCCTCAAGAAAAAAGAAAAGAAAAAAAAATGTGGAAAAGAAAAAGAAAAAAATACCACAAAAATAGAGTTATTTTCTTTTCTTGTATTATTTTCAATAAAAGGTTAGAGGAGAATAAGAAAGTTGTTCGGGTATAGCATAGGTATGAGTTTCAAAGTCGTTGATTTGTCTTGCAAACATGTAAAACATTTTTCATTTCGAGTCCTTTCATATCATTGACCATTCACCATTTACCATTTCATCCTTTTGTCCCTGCTTCACCTAAAAAGTCCTTATGATCTGATGATTTGTGGATTAATTGTAGAGAGTTGGTTGATGAGCAAGCATATGGGAACACTACTTGTGTAATTGTTTTGAGAGTAAACACTTAACCCTAAACACTGAGCGGAAATATTTAGTGAATCTTGTGAGCTTTAGTGGTTAATGTTGTTTCGATGTGCCTATTGGATTGCTTGACATTAATTGTATACTTGGTTTTCACACACTACACCCGAGCATAAATGAGATGTGTATATTAAATGCTTAGCAAATTCTTTAACCTTGGTATATAATTTTTATTCTCCTGGTTATAATTCTTTCGAACTCGGCGAGGATTATGGTTGGAAACACCGTCTGTTTTGTGTTTCCCTTTCTGTTTTGTGTGTTTTGTATTCGTGTTTGCTCGAGGACTAGCAATAGTTCAAGTGTAGGGGTGTGATGTGAACGTAAAATACGTTCACAAAGTGCCTTTAATTACTGGATTTTGCTATTCCGAAAGCTTAATTGTCTGTTTAATGTTTGTTTTTGTGTTTTTAGGGAAAATACCGACGGAAAATGTTAATATGCACATAATAGGTGAAGTTTGGAGATTTTCGGTGTAATTCCGAAAAGTCAACCGTGACTTTTCAGATATCAAAATGACACCGGTCATTTTGAGGATGTGGGCCCAGTTAATGTACGAAGATTTCGGAAACCGTTCCGAATTCCGGCAAGTTTGTCGGCGAACCACCACATCGGGCGGCACAACCACCACACGCGGTGGCAGAATATATTTTAAATCCTCCATCTTATTTTCCCTTGTTTATATTTTATTTATATTTATTTTACATATTTCTTTTATAATTATTTCATTTGTTATTTTATTTCTTTTCTTTATTTTATAATTATTTCATTTCTTTTATTATTCATTTATTTTATTTTATTTTATTTGGTTTATTTTAATTTTGTTTGATTCTCTTTGCAGCTTCCCCCGTCCATGTTCACGATTTCTCCTTGTGCTTCGCCATCCCTCCTTTCCAACTCACATCTGCAATCAATCAATCCTCACATGGCTGCTCCTCACTTTCCCCCTCACATGGAATCAATCACTCCACCATCACCAACCATTCCACCAATTCTCCTTTCCGAGATCACCCCACGAAGCTTCACGAGCATCTTCGGCTCTCCACCACCATATCCTTGGCTCCTTCCCATTTCCATTTCCTATTTAAGGAGAGTCCCTGCAAGGTTTAATCACAGCAATCATCTTCTAATTATCTATGTGTTTCTTTTGCAGGTTTACGGACCCCTCCCCGCGGTGGCCACGTCCCTCCCCTGCCATGGCCGCAAGAAGCCCACTGCCCAGAACAGCCACCGTTGCTATTTTCTTTCCGCCGTCGATCCTATCCAAGCCCGGATGGCGTCGAGCCCGATTTCCCCCACAACCGCCGGCGTCTTCAATTCAGTCCAGCTCAAGTTCAATTCAGTCCACCGCCGGCGTCCCACATCTCGTTTACCGCGAGCCATCCCGCCGCCGCTGATCTCTGCCATCAATCAAGCTCACCTAGCCGCTGCCCGCAGCAGCGTCGTCCATGCCGACGCCGTCATCCCCGATCCTCGCCGCGCCTCTCGCCGCTACAAACCGTAAATCCCACGCCGGATCGATGCTCCAATTAGCGCCGTACCAAGCTCAGGCCGCACACCTTCCTAGTCGCCGTTTCTGCCATATCGACCCAGCACGCCTCCGCCTAGTTTTCGTTCACCGCTAAGCCTTGCCGCCGCATTGATCCTCAGATCACGGGCTCTCACTCTCTTGTCTATGTGTGCGCAGCAAGATGAATGAAGAAGATGATGATGAATGAAAGGCACGATTAAAGCTGACCTGGAGAGAAGAAGAGAATAAAATGGCCGGTTGAAAAGTCAAAGCAAGCTTGGGCCGGCCAAGATGCAAGGAGAAATTAATTGGGCCTTTACCCAATTGTTCAAAGCACAAAAGCCCAAAGCCCAATTTCAGAAATTGCCCAATTGATTTGTGCACCCGCCACATCCAAAGTCCGATTAAATAGCTGAGTCTGCCACCTTCGCCTGCCAGACAGTGTCCATTTTCATGGACACAACAGTAACATTTTTCCCAAACTCGTTTATTTATTATAATTTATTTTTGTTTAATTAACTATTCGTGAATAATTTTGGGAAATGTTATTGTGTAAATATTTGTTTATTTTCTATTTTTGCATAATAATTTTGTGATTTGATTTTTCTTAAGTTACTTTTGTGTGATTGTTTGTTTGATTCTGTTTTACGGAAATCTTTTATGTGCTTTTGTTATAGGGTTCGAAACTTATAATATTTGCATGTAATTGGAGCTAGAGTTAGGAATCCGATTCACCTAATAGTTTTGGAAACCTAATTCACAAGTAGTAAAGGCATTGGACAAATGTCGGAATCAATTAAAAAGGATTACAAATAGATGGACTTTTCCATACTAGGTTGTGCACTTGAATTAACAATTCTTTTCGATGCTTTGAACATGGATTGACTAGCTAGCTTTCTAGACTAAGATGGCATGTTTAATTGATTGATCTAGGTGCTTTCACTTAGGTTAATTTTCAGAGAGAAGTCTAATTGGGAAATAATTAGCTTTCTAATATTTCACAATGTTAGTTTCGATCATATGACTTAGAGAAATCAATATTTGTGTGTGTTTTAATATGTTTTCAAAAATAATAAAAATCCAAAAATATTTCCTTTTATTTATTTATTGTTTTCAAAAATATAAAAACCCCCCAAAAATACTTTTGTATATAATGTATATTTTTGTAAATAGAAACAATACTGTATAGTTTATTTAATTTTGTATATATATATATTCTTTATTCTTTATACTTGTTAATAATAATTCTTTATTTAATTTAATTTTTCGTGACATTAAAAAGTAAATATAACAATCTTCTGTGGGAAAAACCTTTATTTCCCATTATACTTTACAACGACAATTGTTAGGAATTTAGGTAATAAATTAATGACGTAGGTGAAAAGCCTCTAATCATTTTGGCGCCGGCTCGCCGGGGATTGTTTTTACTATTGACTTTTTACTATTGACTATTGACTATTGACTATTGACTTTTTACTTTTTACTATTTGTAAATAATACTTGTTAATTTTATTTATACTCACTAATTATACTTGTTGATATTTTGCTACACTTAGTAATTTATTTAGGTGTCTTTTATATA
Source organism: Rubus idaeus (assembly GCA_030142095.1). Taxonomy (NCBI): domain Eukaryota; kingdom Viridiplantae; phylum Streptophyta; class Magnoliopsida; order Rosales; family Rosaceae; genus Rubus; species Rubus idaeus. The sequence continues at coordinate 18,065,683 of CM057970.1, read as the reverse complement.
GTTGATTATTTTTTGTTGTTGTAAGTTGTAACTTGAACGGATTAGGTAAGGTCCTTTTGTTAATATTGGCCTAAACCCTTCATTTTTACCGTAAGGTTATTTGAGGTTGAGGGCGGCCTTTATTAACACTTGGAGAATTGTCGAACACTTAAGTGCTTTCTCAACTGAGTAAGGGGCACATGAATGGTGTCTAGATATGATCAAGACTCTGGGTGACGGGTTTGTAAAATTGGATTCAGAGGACTTGTCCACTAAATGAATCCTGCCTCTCGCTTATCTCTTGTGATCTGGCCATTCGCCTTCTGAAAACACGGAAAGTCATTTACGTCAAGATATTGCACCTAGGCCGTACGTCCACCTCGAATTACCGCTTGGAATCAACTTTGTTTTTAACTATATTTTGGACAATTTAACATTACTTGTAAATAAAATATACTTAGACATAGGAAATTTTATTTATTCATTTTGTAAATATTTTGTTTTTAACTTGTAAATTTTATTACTAACATTTTAATTTTTATAGGGAATAATCCGGGTTTATCGGAAATTTTACCACATACATCGGAGCATACGTTTAGGAAGTCAAGGTTGAAAAACCTTGAGGTTGATGTCTTGTTGGTGATTTTCGGTTTCCTCGGGAGTAAAAAGGTAAGTGTTCTTTTCACTCTCGTTATTTATTTGATTTAAAAAAAAATAAAAAAATAAAAAAAAATTTGTAATTGTAAATAAAATTAAAAAAAAAAAAAAGAGTGTTTGCTTTTGTTTTACTATTTTGTAATTATTTCTTTTTACTATTTATAATTACTGTTTGTTTTATTTTCGGGCTTGTTGTAGTTATTTGTTATTGGGCCTTAGGCCCATTTGTTTGTGTGATTGGTTAGGGTTTTAGGTTTCGAAAAAAAATAAAAAAATAAAAATATTTGGCCCATTGGGCCCGTGTCATTCCAAGCCCAAAACCCGTAACCCAAGCCCATTTAGTGTGTCGGGCCTGTTCGTTTTTAGGCTCATTAGTTAAGCCCACCAATAATGGGCCGGAGATTTCTTTGGCCCGGGCCCACTTTAAGGCCCGAACCATTCCGATGGCCCGAAGCCCGTTTAAAGTGTCGGCAAGCGCGTGTGCTACGCGTTTTCACTGTTTACTTTACGACTTTTCGTAAAGTATTAAAAAAAATAAAAAAATAAAAATTTGAAAATCAAAAAAAAATTTTGATTGGGCCGACGCACGACTTTTGCGTCGGCCGAATTGTTTAAATAAACCGCGTGCGTGTCTACGTAGACTTTACGACTTTCGTCGCCCGATCCCTGATTTGCGGGTCTTCCGTCCGTGGCACGTGTGCGAGCGTGCGTCCGTTCCTTCCTTTCCCTTCGTTTGCGTTAGTTCCCTTAGGTCATTTCACGCATTTCCCTTTCTCTCTCTCTCGTTTTCTCTCGTTGTTCATCTGTTCTTCATCTGTTCTTCCGTTTTTCCCGGAAAACCTCCCCGAACCCGAGAAAAGCTTTCCTCCCATCCTAACCTAGAAATGGCCAAGAGAGTGAATTCTTTCGGCGATTTGTTTCGGGCAGGTCCTTCGAGAGAACCCGATCTTTGAAGGCTTGGCTGAAATAATTCCACCGAGCATGCTCGATAGCGCCGATGCTAGCATGCCGACCGAGCCACGACCACGGCCGCGACCACTACCCCAAGCACCGATCTTGGTTGCTGATCCACCCGTTGAGCCGGAAGCCGCTCCCGTCTATAGGAGACTTCCGAGGACAAAGTACACCAAAGCTCGGAGAGATGCACTGGCGGCTTTCTTTGCGGTGTATTCTCACCCCACCAAGCCACAACGAGAAAGATTTGGTCCGAAAATCGGACTTGAGGAGGACCAAGTCTATTATTGGGGGTCGAGAAATAGGAAGAAGTTCGGTATCCGGTCTTCCGAGCAGCGTATTGCCGAGCTAGAGAGACGAAATGATCGAGCTGGTGAGCAAGAACGAGGAGCTTGACTTTTGAATCAACGACTCGTCGATGCTCTCCACGGCGGCATATGTCCCCGATTGCGGAGGTCTGTTCCGCACTCGGATGTGCCACGGCGAAGGCTCGAAGTTGTTCCTCCACAACAAGAGCCTCTTCTCGAGTTGTCCGATGATTCGATCGATATGGACCACTTGAGACGGGATGTGCGGAGCCTCGTGCCTACCTCTAGTCGAGCGCCCATCCATACCTTTGCCATCGACACCCTTCCCGGACCTGCTCGCTGATCTTGTCGGAGTCCACACCGACTTGATCTCGGATATCGTCCGTAAGGCCAAACACGAGCTCTGCTCGCTAGCCCCTCTTTGGATTTCCTTTGTGGATAACTTCACCGACTCCCGACACGTCTATTCATCCCGAGACTCTTCGTAGGGCCGAGTACTTGCGAGTGTTTCAACGAGCTGAACCTGCTCCGTACTTCAAAGCCGAATCGTCGAGACACTCGGCAACCATCCATCTTTATCCGACCACCATCGTTCGGATCTTAATGGATGTTGGTCGATGGTTGCCGATCTTCGTAGCATGATCACAAACGCCAAGACGTTGGAGATCCTTTCCTCCGACGACGAAGAAGGCTACGAGGAGCATATGCGGGTGATGTCGGCCGAGTTTCTGGTGCCATCTCACCTCGTTTCGACTCGTGAAGTCCAGTTCGTTCGGTATTCCCACCTACAATTTGGATGGAAGTTGGATCGTCGTGGATGTCTCCGTGGATGAATTGCGTTCAAATCCGAAGCCTTCCGTGAGATCGATTTGCCGAAAACGCCCCTCGGATGCCGATACGTGATCTTCATAATGGATCTTCCTTGGTCACTTGGGTGGAGCACGTGGATGTACGCGAGAAGGAAATGAAGGCCAGTTTCGAACCATTTGTTCATTCGGGATTCGCTTTTGGTGCAAGGCGTTGGATCTCGACCCTCCAACGACAAGCCGAGCGCTACATGTGCGCCACGGGTATCCACTCTTCACCCGGTGACTCGATTATTTCTCTTGAAGGAAGAAGAGGACTTGCGGAAATGGCAAAACAGATGACGATCTGTTTCTTCAACGACATCAGCAACTCCACGTACCACCACTGGACTTGTTCGAACCGAACAAGGGACACTCGAATGGAGGTCAGGACCAACAAGCGAAGGGGTGATCCGAGCAAGCCCCCTGGAGTCAATCGTACTGCTGGTTGTTCCGTCGTTCATCTATCTCATCACACCAGGATCTTTGAGTTCCTCAAAGATGTGCATACGAGACCGCTGTGGGATAGTATGTCGATGGACAGCTCGGTGCGTCTGCTAGCAAATTTCACCATCGGTCTTGACCCGCGGAACCAGATTTCGGTGCTCGCCATAGATAGTCACAACGACTTCCTCATCCTTCAGGAGTGTTGCACCGATGCAACGGGGTCGTCTGTGATTTATGCACCGATCAACCATTCCATTTTCCAGTGTTTGCTATCTGGAGTTCAACCGGAGCCATTTCCGCTTATGTCTTCAGGCTTCTCCATTCTGCCTAACGTATCCGGAGCTGTACTTGACGGAACACTACTGACTATGGTGTTCCAGATCTCGGTGAGGGCTACATCGGCCAAGTCGCCGTGGAGTCGGCAACAACCCTTGTCCGGGACACACTTCAAAGGATCAGAGCCGCAGTCAACTAAGGAGAAAACGTTGGATGCAAGGCCCTGCTAGCCTTGTTTGTGACTGTTGGTGACTTGCTTCGGGAGGAGCTTAATGATCTTCAAGGGGGAGTTTTTCTTTAACCTTTCTGTTTATTTTTGTTTTCTTTTTCATTTGTATATATGTTGTGTGTTTACTTGTGTTTATTTCAGTTTGTGTGTTTACTTCTGTTTGTGTGTTTAAATTCAATAACCATACTTGAATTTTTCATTTTCGTGAAATATCTGTCTAACATTGAGGACAATGTTTAATTCAAGTGTGGGGGGAAGATTTATTGAAAAGAAAAGAAAAAAAATATTTGAAAAATTTGAAAAATTCAAAAAAAATAATTTACTTGTTTTCGTTTTCTACTGTAACAATATATCGACTAAATCATACTTACTCCCTTGGTAGCGTTGAACCTACCATTGCACTTAGTAAGTCACTGTGGTCACGTATTGTTACGTAAATTGAAAAAAATAAAAATAAAAAATCAAAAAAATCAAAAATTACAAAAATATTTGCTTCTGTTTTGTGTTTTTGTGTGTTTATTTCTGTTATGTGTGTTGTTTTCTTTCCAATCCCGATGATGAATTGAGTTTAATTGTTATGATTTTGAGAATGTTTCTTATATGTCAAGGCTTTGCGTAGTTTGCTTTGGATTTAATATGCATAACTTGTGATTGCTCGAATTTCCATGTTCACATAACCTGTTTCGATTAATTGATTGCAATCCGAGAAGCACATTTAAACATACATTGTCATGCATACCCAGAAAATGTGAGGATTTGAGCCTGTTGTATATTCACATGTATGCATATTTCATACATTTACTCGTTCTTCATGTGTGCACAATTCATGAGTTTTTGAACCTAGAACTTGCTCAGAGACCACTTGAAACATTTTGTTAATCTGTAATGAATTAGAAATGACTAAGGCATTAGTTGAGCACCATGGCCAAAATATTCACCATCCATCTAAACACGAACTTTAGGATCCCCTTTTGAACTGATCACTCATTAGCCGTTTCTTTTGTTCACCCACACCATCTCACCTTTGTTTTATTGTGTTTGCAAGACGATGATAGTGACTTCTTGTGTTCTTATGCTTCGGGTTTTGATTTGTACGGTAGTACACCAAAAGGCAAGTGTGGGGGTGTATTTATTTTGTTGTATTTGTTCAAAGAAAGAAAGAAAAAAAAATCAGAAATAAAAAGAAGGAATAAATTCCTCAAGAAAAAAGAAAAGAAAAAAAAATGTGGAAAAGAAAAAGAAAAAAATACCACAAAAATAGAGTTATTTTCTTTTCTTGTATTATTTTCAATAAAAGGTTAGAGGAGAATAAGAAAGTTGTTCGGGTATAGCATAGGTATGAGTTTCAAAGTCGTTGATTTGTCTTGCAAACATGTAAAACATTTTTCATTTCGAGTCCTTTCATATCATTGACCATTCACCATTTACCATTTCATCCTTTTGTCCCTGCTTCACCTAAAAAGTCCTTATGATCTGATGATTTGTAGATTAATTGTAGAGAGTTGGTTAATGAGCAAGCATATGGGAACATACTTGTGTAATTGTTTTGAGAGTAAACACTTAACCCTAAACACTGAGCGGAAATATTTAGTGAATCTTGTGAGGTTTAGTGGTTAATGTTGTTCATATGTGCCTATTGGATTGCTTGACATTAATTGTGTACTTGGTTTTCACACACTTCACCCGAGCATAAATGAGATGTACATGTTAAATGCTTAGCAAATTCTTTAACCTTGGTATATAATTTTTATTCTCCTGGTTATAATTCTTTCGAACTCGCTGAGGATTATGGTTGGAAACACCGTCTGTTTTGTGTTTCCCTTTCTGTTTTGTGTGTTTTGTATTCTGTGTTTGCTCGAGGACTAGCAATAGTTCAAGTGTAGGGGTGTGATGTGAACGTAAAATACGTTCACAAAGTGCCTTTAATTACTGGATTTTGCTATTCCGAAAGCTTAATTGTCTGTTTAATGTTTGTTTTTGTGTTTTTAGGGAAAATACCAGGAAAATGTTAATATGCACATAATAGGTGAAGTTTGGAGATTTTCAGTGTAATTCCGAAAAGTCAACCGTGACTTTTCAGATATCAAAATGACACCGGTCATTTTGAGGATGTGGGCCCAGTTAATGTACGAAGATTTCGGAAACCGTTCCGAATTCCGGCAAGTTTGTCGGCGAACCACCACATCAGGCGGCACAACCACCACACGCGGTGGCAGAATATATTTTAAATCCTCCATCTTATTTTCCCTTGTTTATATTTTATTTATATTTATTTTACATATTTCTTTTATAATTATTTCATTTGTTATTTTATTTCTTTTCTTTATTTTATAATTATTTCATTTCTTTTATTATTCATTTATTTTATTTTATTTTATTTGGTTTATTTTAATTTTGTTTGATTCTCTTTGCAGCTTCCCCCGTCCATGTTCACGATTTCTCCTTGCTGCTTCGCCATCCCTCCTTTCCAACTCACATCTGCAATCAATCAATCCTCACATGGCTGCTCCTCACTTTCCCCCTCACATGGAATCAATCACTCCACCATCACCAACCATTCCACCAATTCTCCTTTCCAGATCACCCCACGAAGCTTCACAGAGCATCTTCAGCTCTCCACCACCATATCCTTGGCTCCTTCCCATTTCCATTTCCTATTTAAGGAGAGTCCCTGCAAGGTTTAATCACAGCAATCATCTTCTAATTATCTATGTGTTTCTTTTGCAGGTTTACAGACCCACTGCAGTGGCCACGTCCCTCCCCTGCCATGGCCGCAAGAAGCCCACTGCCCAGAACAGCCACCGTTGCTATTTTCTTTCCTGCCGTCGATCCTATCCAAGCCCAGATGGCGTCGAGCCCAGATTTCCCCCACAACCGCCGGCGTCTTCAATTCAGTCCGGCTCGAGTTCAATTCAGTCCACCGCCGGCGTCCCTGTTTCGTTTACCGCGAGCCATCCCGCCGCTGGCGATCTCTCGCCATCAATCAAGCTCACCTAGCCGCTGCCCCTGCAGCAGCGTCGTCCATGCCGACGCCGTCATCCCCAATCCTCGCCGCGCCTCTCGCCGCTACAAACCGTAAATCCCACGCCGGATCGATGCTCCAATTAGCGCCGTACCAAGCTCGGGCCGCACACCTTCCTAGTCGCCGTTTCTGCCATATCGACCCAGCACGCCTCCGCCTAGTTTTCGTTCACCGCTAAGCCTTGCCGCCGCATTGATCCTCGATCACGGGCTCTCACTCTCTTGTCTATGTGTGCGCAGCAAGATGAATGAAGAAGATGATGATGAATGAAAGGCACGATTAAAGCCGACCCGGAGAGAAGAAGAGAATAAAATGGCCGGTTGAAAAGTCAAAGCAAGCTTGGGCCGGCCAAGATGCAAGGAGAAATTAATTGGGCCTTTACCCAATTGTTCAAAGCACAAAAGCCCAAAGCCCAATTTCAGAAATTGCCCAATTGATTTGTGCACCCGCCACATCCAAAGTCCGATTAAATAGCGGAGTCTCTCGCCACCTTCGCACGCCCGGACGGTGTCCATTTTCATGGACACAACAGTAACATTTTTCCCAAACTCGTTTATTTATTATAATTTATTTTTGTTTAATTAACTATTCGTGAATAATTTTGGGAAATGTTATTGTGTAAATATTTGTTTATTTTCTATTTTTGCATAATAATTTTGTGATTTGATTTTTCTTAAGTTACTTTTGTGTGATTGTTTGTTTGATTCTGTTTTACGGAAATCTTTTATGTGCTTTTGTTATAGGGTTCGAAACTTATAATATTTGCATGTAATTGGAGCTAGAGTTAGGAATCCGATTCACCTAATAGTTTTGGAAACCTAATTCACAAGTAGTAAAGGCATTGGACAAATGTCGGAATCAATTAAAAAGGATTACAAATAGATGGACTTTTCCATACTAGGTTGTGCACTTGAATTAACAATTCTTTTCGATGCTTTGAACATGGATTGACTAGCTAGCTTTCTAGACTAAGATGGCATGTTTAATTGATTGATCTAGGTGCTTTCACTTAGGTTAATTTTCAGAGAGAAGTCTAATTGGGAAATAATTAGCTTTCTAATATTTCACAATGTTAGTTTCGATCATATGACTTAGAGAAATCAATATTTGTGTGTGTTTTAATATGTTTTCAAAAATAATAATAATCCAAAAATATTTCCTTTTATTTATTTATTGTTTTCAAAAATATAAAAACCCCCGAAAAATACTTTTGTATATAATGTATATTTTTGTAAATAGAAACAATACTGTATAGTTTATTTAATTTTGTATATATATATATTCTTTATTCTTTATACTTGTTAATAATAATTCTTTATTTAATTTAATTTTTCGTGACATTAAAAAGTAAATATAACAATCTTCTGTGGGAAAAACCTTTATTTCCCATTATACTTTACAACGACAACTGTTAGGAATTTAGGTAATAAATTAATGACGTAGGTGAAAAGCCTCTAATCAGACCAATTAAATCAGATTTTATTGAATGAATCAAGACTTAAAATCGGCAAGAAGGAGAGAAGGATTTCTTGGTGACTACTCAAAGGAATCTCGACCATTCAAGGATTAAATATTCAACGCTCAAGATTGATTCTCAAGTTCCATGTTCTCCTATAAATAGAGGGGCTTCACAACATCATTCTTCACCAATTCACATTCGAGAACACCATTCCATAAGCTTCATAGTTTCGATACATCCATCCACAAGAGTTCTCGACTTCACTCTCTAGCATCTAGGGTTTTCAAAGCTTCAAGGAGGAGGAGTAGCGGCTGCACCATCACCATCACCTTCATTGAGACGTCCCATCTTCACCACCACCTTGCTGTTCACGTGTTGGATTGCTTGCTTTCAAGGATTCAAGGGTTCGTGGCTTCAAGTCTTCATGCTATTCCATATGGTGTAATTCGACTATGCCTTTAATTATTCTTTATGAATTCCTCTTTGTTGTTTGATAATTCTATTTGCTAGTTAACATTACATTAAGTTTATAATTTCCAGCCATGGATATGAGTTTGTTATATATATGATTCGAACCTTATTGATTTTCGAGAGTTGCTTATGTGTAAATTGTTTGTTTGATTCTGTTTTATAGAGAACTTTTATATGTTTATGTTATAGGGGTCGACACTTATAATATTGCATGTAATTGGAGCTAGAATTAGGGTTTTAATTCTAATTCACAAGTAGTAAAGGCTTTTGGACAAAGGTCGGAATCAAATAAAGAGTATTGCAAATACATGGACTTATTCATGCTAGGTTGTGCGCTTGAGTTAACAAATCTTTTCGATGCTTTAAGACATGGGCTGATTATCTAACGTTTAGACTAAGATGGCGTGTCTAATTGTTTGATCTAGGTGCTTTCACTTAGGTTAATTTCAGAGAAAAGATTAATTGGGAGATAATTGGCTTTCCGATATTTCACAAGGTTAACTCCATTTACATGACTTAGAAAATTGGTAGAGTTCGAATTCATTGAGTGATGACTTGTGCCCTACGGTTTTAGGGGTTGTAACCTTAATGTTCCACCTTATTCTTTCATTAATTTCGTGAATTATGTTTTCTATACTTAGTTTAATTCATACAATCTTCGAAACCCCCTTTACTTTGTATATATGTTTATAATTATTCTTTAATTTGTTAATAATACTTTGTCACATTCTTTGTTAGGTACACCCTCGATCTTCGTTGTGAACGATCCCTACTTACTTTATACTACCGATAGGGTTTTTAATTGATGCTTGCAATTATTCATATCAATTTTGGCGCCGTCGACGGGGATCGAAATTATACTTGTTTATATTGTGACTTATACTTGTGATATTTTGTAACACTTAGTAATTTATTTAGGGTGTCCTATATGTGGTTGATTATTTGAGTTGTTGTGAGTTGTAACTTGAAACGGAAATAGGTAAGGTCCTTTTGTTAATATTGGCCTAAACCCTTCATTTGTACCTTGCTAAGGTCACTTGAGGTTGAGGGCGGCCTTTATTAACACTTGGAGAGTTGCCACACACTTAAGTGCTTTCTCAACTGAGTAAGGGGCACATGGATGGTGTCTAGGTCGAGACCCTGGGTGACAGGTTTTGGATTCAGAGGACTATAGACTGACGTAAGTCGATAGGGGCTTTGCCTCCGTAGTACCACTAAATGAATCCTGCCCCTCGCTTATCTCTCATATGATCTGGCCATTCGCCTCTGAAAACACGGAAAGTCATTTAAGTCAAGGCAGAAGCCCCTAGGCCGTACGTTCCACATTGGGTTACCGCTTGGAATCAACTTGGTTTTTGACTATGTTAAGGGCACCAACGAAAATGTTGTTACACCTAAGGTATATTGGATTGAACATGACTTTAAGATGGGTAGCTGCTTCAGTCCCATTGCACATTGAGGTCCTCTGTTCCCGTACCTAAGTGTATTGTGTGAATAAACTTAATTAGACAAAATAGGAAATTCATTCATTCTTTGATTATTTTCGTATATAATACCTACACTTGTATATTATACTTTGTATTTATTTTGTAAACTTTGTACTCACTTGTTTATTTTTGTATAGGTTTTAATGAATGTCCACTTCTGAACGTACGCCATTCTCTACTATTCAAGAACGCTTACAAAAGCTCAAGGAAGGTACTGGATTGTACATCCCTGAGGACCAACCTTTAGCACCCTTCGAAATTAAGTCAGAAGACTCAGATAATAACTCCTCACGTTCTCGTTCAGAAGAGGAGGAAGACCTATCTGAGGAAGAAGACGTTGCTGAAGATCAAGCTCCACCAATGGCTGAAACAATAAGGCAACTTTCGAATGGCACTGAGGGAGAGGTTGTTCCGCTTTGCATCACATATCCGGAACCGGCTGAAGGAAAGGAATCGGATTTTGAACTGAAGAGTGGGTTCTTGCATCACCTACCTAAGTTCCATGGACTTAATAGCGAGGATCCTAACAAGCATCTCAAGGAATTTCAGTTTGTTTGTGGGAGCATGTGCCCTAAGAATGGGGATATTAGTATTCTCAAAATGAAGGCATTTCCGTTCTCCCTTGATGATAGGGCAAAGACATGGCTATTTGACTTACCTGCCGGCCATGTCAACACTTGGGATAAGTTGAAGAGTGAGTTTCTCACTAAGTACTTTCCGGCATCAAAGGTCACTATCTTGAGGAAGCAAATAACCGGAATTCAACAAGGCTGGGGATGAGACGTTTTGCACTTACTATGAGAGGTTCAAGAGCCTTGTTGCGTCATGCCCTTCACATGGAATGAAGGAAGAGAGCCTTCTCACTTACTTTTATGAAGGATTACTTCCCTTAGAACGTAGTCTCTTGGATGCTGCAGCCGGCGGTTCTTTCATGGATAAAACTCCTACAATTGCTAAGGAGCTTCTTGCAAATCGTGCTCTCAACTACCAACAATATGAAGGGGCACTCTCCTCATCTAGGAGAGTTAATGAGGTAACTTCTCACTCTGCTTTAGAGGACAAGGTAAATAAAATGTCTACTTTGTTAAATTATTTGATCTTTGTTCCGCCTCATTCAATTAATTCTTTATAGTTAAATTACTTAGTTTCGTAACAAATTCTTAAACCCCATATTGATTTCGTAAATACTAGTTTATAATTGTGAATATTAATTCTTTGTGACATTCTTTGTTAGGTACACCCTCGATCTCCGTTGGAAACGATCCCTACTTACTATATACTACAATGCTTTTAGGGTTTTAAATTGATGCACACAAATAACATATCAATTTTTGAATTCCCCCACACTTAGCTATTGCTAGTCCCTTAGCAACACAATCATACTCTACACAAAAACTTATATTGCCCTTAACTCATTGCCTCATAAATCTCATACTTTCATGGAATCAAGTTTAGCACTTAACCAAAATTTGTCACAAGAAATTCGAGAGTTAATTAACAAGCATGGAATTCATATGAACAAGTAAGACTTGGAAGAACAATAGTTATTCAATGGAGCTCAACATGTTTCAAACAAGTTATCCTCACAAGGGTATGCTTTCTATTTTCACTTAGAATCATGGCTCATGCTTAAAAGCTTTTCACTCAAAAATATGTGAGAGAAATAATTGTAAGGCATTCAAATAGCTCACATATATTAATCAAATAAAGGCACTTTAGTGAATAAGGATTCAAAACCTCATGAAAGATACCAATTACATGCACAAATGGACCACAACCATATGCTCAACTTTCGAATTTAACTCCACAGATCAAATGCTACCCATTTTAAAGATCAAGAAGGACTTTTAAGGGTTGTAATGGGGCTAGGCTCACGGTTTAAAGAAACGAAGGATAAGGAAATCACAAAGTGTCCTAAAAACCTAGTAGAGCATTCAAACAACCATGTCTTCTTTCAAAAGTCATATGATAAAGGACAAAGGCCGAGTATTTTATTTTTGGACCTTCACTTCAAAACAACCTCCTAAATCATTGGGAAAGGGGACATTAATCCATTTTTTTCTCAATTTTTTTTTTCTTTCTTGCCGTACACATATTTTTTTTTTGTTTTTTTCTTTTCATTTTTTTTTTCCGGCATACTCATATGTAATGAACAAGTCTATCCCTTCCCCCACACTTATTTTCGTCAATCACCTCTTTTCTTTTGTTTTTCCATCACATGGTTTCAATCACCGAAGCATAGCTCTACTAAGTTCTTAGAACAAAGGGTAAAGATGTAACTATACTAAGGTTTAGGGTCAAGATAATGTGGGTTATGAAAGAAAAGGCTAAATGTAAGCTCAAAGAGGTTTAACTAAGGGTGCACATATGTGTACACAAATAAGGGACACGTGGCTATTTGGCATTGGTGGAAATCCTAAGTGCCTTCAATCATTTCCAAAATCAAGGTATATTATGACTATAAGTTTCGAAAAATTCAAAAGCAAGTTCTAGTAAACTCTATAGTCCATTGAAAATCTATGGCATGCAATTGATCAAATAGAAGAATAATGAGGTTAACAACGAATTTTTAAACCAAAGAAGATCTGATTTTATCAACTCTCAACAAGGAAAGCACATATAGCTCGAAAGCTCACATAGGGTCCATTAACTTGTCTTAACATGCTCAAATTCTGTACCAAAGTTCAAAACCATATCTACTACATGTTCACAAATATTCCATATTCATCAATTAACCAAAGAATAACATTCAACATATTCGATCGTGTGCTTCACTTTTCATCCATAATTTCAAAGATTAAACTCATCCTAGGCAGTTAGGGGCATCCTAAGACTCAACCAACACAAAAACTCTTTGTTTTTTTTTTGAAATTTTTTTTGTTTTTTTTGTTTTTTTTTTTAAAAACAAGCACTTTCTAAGACTCAATAGCTCCAAAGCTAGTGCGAAACAAACGAGCTTACAAAAATAAATGTAAACAAAACAAAAACATAAACCCTTCCCCCACACTTAAATCTTATATTGTCCTCAATGTAAGCACAAAACATATGTAAGACAAGCATGGATAAAGGAAAACATATACAGTTCAACCAAAGTAAGTAGAGAGAGATAGAGAAATCAAATCTGCGTGTGATGGCTCCTCCACAGCTTCGGTTGAATTGGGTTGCCTCCCAAATAGCGCTTAATGTTTAAAGTCTTCAGCCTAGACTTTGCCACGTCGCCTAGCTATGATCTTGGCGTTTCTGAGGTTCAAAGACAATGGTCTCCACGTCATCCTCCTCATGAGTAGCACACGACTCAAAGTAGGGCTTCAAGCGATGGCCATTCACCTTAAACTCATTGCCGGTTTGTTCTCCTTTAATCTGCACGGCACCATGAGGAAAAACGTGAGTAATAATGAAAGGCCCAATCCAACGAGACCTAAGCTTACCGGGAAAAAGTTTAAGTCTAGAATGAAACAAAAGAACTCTTTGACCCACGGCAAAGGTCTTTCCACGAATCATGTTATCATGAAAAGCCTTTGTCTTTTCCTTGTAAATCCGAGCACTTTCAAATGCATCATTCCGTATTTCCGCAAGCTCGTTCAATTGCAACTTCCTATGAATTCCAGCCACATCCATGTTCATGTTGAATTGTTTCACCGCCCACCATGCCTTGTGCTCTAATTCCACCGGTAGATGACATGCTTTGCCATAAACAAGACGATATGGTGACATCCCAATGGGGGTCTTGTATGCTGTCCTATACGCCCAAAGTGCATCAACCAACCTAGTGCTCCAATCCTTGCGGCTAGGGTTAACCGTCTTCTCCAAGATGCTCTTGATTTCACGATTCGAAACTTCAGCTTGCCCATTTGTTTGGGGATGATAAGGTGTCGAAACCCTATGTGTGACCCCATATTTCCGAAACAAAGCTTCAATCGTGCGGTTGCAAAAATGTGAGCCTCCATCGCTTATGATCACTCTTGGCATGCCAAACCTAGAGAAAATGTTAGACTGCACAAAACTTGCAACGACATTAGCATCATTAGTCCGGGTGGGAATAGCTTCCACCCATTTAGAAACATAATCAACCGCGAGAAGAATGTAAAGGAACCCAAAAGATGAAGGAAATGGACCCATGAAATCAATGCCCCAAACATCAAAAATTTCAACCGGATGATAATTAGTTAAAGGCATTTGATCTCTAGAACTAAGATTGCCGGTTCTTTGGCATCTATCACATGTTAGACAATAAGCATATGCATCTTTAAATAAATCCGGCCAAAAGAAACCCGACTCTAACACCTTAAGCGCAGTTCTCTTAGATCCAAAATGTCCCCCACATGCTTCAGTATGGCAAAAAGAAAGTATAGCATTTTGTTCATGTTCAGGCACACATCTCCTTATTAATTGATCAGAGCAAAATTTCCACAAATAAGGATCATCCCAAACATATTCCCTAGCAATTCTTTTTAGCCTATCCTTATGAGCACGAGACATGGTATCAGGTATTTGCTTAGAGACAATGAAGTTCACAAGATCAGCATACCAAGGAGTACTTACCTTAATTCCGAAGAGTTGTTCATCCGGAAATGTTTCCACAAGGGGGATGAGGTCCTCTTCATGCACTAGGCGGCTCAAGTGATCAGCCACAACGTTCTCACTTCCCTTCTTGTCCTTGATCTCCACGTCAAACTCTTGTAGGAGTAGCACCCATCGAATCAGCCTTGGCTTGGCCTCCTTTTTCGACAAGAGATATCTTTGGCCCAGGCCCACTTTAAGGCCCAGACCATTCCGATGGCCCGGGCCCGTTTAAAGTGTCGGCAAGCGCGTGTGCTACGCGTTTTCACTGTTCACTTTACGACTTTTCGTAAAGTATTAAAAAAAAAAAAAAAAAAAATGAAAATGAAAAAAAAATTCTGATTGGGCCGACGCACGACTTTTGCGTCGGCCGAGTGAAGTCGTGCGTCGACCGAATTGTTTAATAAACCGCGTGCGTGTCATCGTAGACTTTACGACTTTCGTCGCTCGATCCGGAAATTACGGTTCTTCCGTCCGTGGCACGTGTGCGAGCGTGCGTCCGTTCCCTACCCTTCCCTTCTGTTCGTGTGTTTCATTTCACGCATTTCCTTAGGTTTCCCTTAGTCTCTCTCTCTCTCTCTCTCGTTTTCTCTCTCGTGTTCTTCGTGTTCTTCAGTTTTCCCAGAAATCTCCCAAATCCCAGAAGTTTTCCTTCCATCCCAACCCAGAAATGGCCAAAAGAGTGAATTCTTTCAGTGATTTGTTTCAGGCAGGTCCTTCAGAGAACCCAATCTTTGAAGATCTGGCTGAAATAATTCCACCGAGCATGCTCAATAGCGTCGATGCTAGCATGCCGACCGAGCCACTACCACAACCGCAACCACTACCCCAAGCACCAATCTTGGTTGCTGATCCACCAGCCGAGCCGGAAGCCGCTCCTGTCTATAGGAGACTTCCGAGGACCAAATACACCAAAGCTCAGAGAGAAGCACTGGCGGCTTTCTTTGCGGTGTATTCTCACCCCACCAAGCCACAAAGAGAAAGATTTGGTCCAAAAATCGGATTAGAAGAAGACCAAGTCTATTATTGGGGGTCGAGAAATAGGAAGAAGTTCGGTATCCTTACGTCTGAGCAGCGTATTGCCGAGCTAGAGAGACAAAATGATCAGCTGGTGAGCAAGAACGAGGATCTTCAACTTCTGAATCAACGACTCGTCGATGCTCTCCACAGCGGCATCTGTCCCAATTGCGGAGGTCCTGTTCCGCACTCAGATGTGCCACGGCGAAGGCTCGATGTTGTTCCTCCACAACAAGAGCCTATTCTCGAGCTGTCCGACGATTCCATCGACATGGACCACTTGAGACGGGATGTGCGGAGCCTCATGCCTACACTTGTCGAGCGCCCATCCATACCTTTGCCATCTGACACCCTTCCCGGACCTGCTCATGATCTTGTCGGAGTCCACACCGACTTGATCTCGGATATCGTCCGTAAGGCCAAACACGAGCTCCTGCTCATGGCCACTGCCGGATTTCCTTTGTGGATAACTTCACCGACTCCCGACACGTCTATTCATCCCGAGACTCTTCATGTGGCCGAGTACTTGCGAGTGTTTCAACGAGCTGAACCTGCTCCGTACTTCAAAGCCGAATCGTCGAGACACTCGGCAACCATCCATCTTTATCCGACCACCATCGTTCAGATCTTAATGGATGTTGGTCGATGGTTGCCAGTCTTCTGTAGCATGATCACAAACGCCAAGACGCTGGAGATCCTATCCTCCAGCAACGAAGAAGGCTACGAGGAGCAGAAGCAAGTGATGTCGGCCGAGTTTCTGGTGCCATCTCACCTTGTTTCTACTCGTGAAGTCCAGTTCGTTCGGTATTCCCACCTACAACTGGATGGAAGTTGGGTCGTCGTGGATGTCTCCGTGGATGAATTGCGCACAAATCCGAAGCCTTCCGTGAGATCTATATGCCGAAAACGCCCCTCCGGATGTTTGATTCGAGATTTGCAGAATGGTTCTTCCTTGGTCACTTGGGTGGAGCACGTGGATGTGCGCGAGAAGGAGATGAAGGCCATTTTCGAACCCTTTGTCCATTCTGGGTTCGCTTTTGGTGCGAAGCGTTGGATCTCAACACTCCAACGACAAGCCGAGCGCTACATGTGCGCCACAGGTATCCACACTTCACCCGGTGACTCGATCATTTCTCTTGAAGGAAGAAGAGGCTTGGCGGAAATGGCAAAGCAGATGACAGTCTGTTTCTTCAACGACATCAGCAACTCCACGTACCACCACTGGACTTGTTCGAACCGAACAAGAGACACTCGAATGGAGGTCGGGACCAACAAGCGAAGGGGTGATCCGAGCAAGCCCCCCGGAGTCAATCGTCCGCTGGTTGTTCGTCGCGCATCTTTCCCATCACACCGGGATCTTTGAGTTCCTCAAAGACGTTCAGACTAGACCAATGTGGGATAGTATGTCGATGGACAGCTCGGTACGTGTGCTAGCAAACTTTTCCATCGGTCTTGACCCGCGGAACCAGATTTCGGTGCTCGCCATAGATAGTCACAACGACTTCCTTATTCTTCAGGAGTGTTGCACCGATGCAACGGGGTCGTCTGTGATATACGCGCCGATTAACCATTCCATTCTCCAGTGTTTGCTATGTGGAGTTCAACCGGAGCCATTTCCGCTTATGTCTTCAGGCTTCTCCATTCTGCCTAACGTATTCGGAGCTATACTTGATGGAACACTGCTGACTATAGTGTTCCAGATCTCGGTGAAGGCTACATCAGCCAAGTCTGCCGTGGAGTCGGCAACTACCCTTGTCCGGGACACACTTCAAAGGATCGAGCCGCAGTCAATTAAGGAGCAAACGTTGGATGCAAGGCCCTCGCTAGCCTTGTTTGTGACTGTTGGTGACTTGCTTCGGGAGGAGCTTAATGATCTTCAAGGGGGAGTCTTTCTGTTTCCCTTTTCATTTACTTAACTGTTGTGTGTTTACTTCTGTTTATGTTGTGTGTTTATTTCAGTTTGTGTGTTTACTTCGGTTGATTTCTGTTTGTGTGTTTAAATTCAATAACCATGCTTGAATTTTTCATTTTCGTGAAATATCTGTCTAACATTGAGGACAATGTTTAATTCAAGTGTGGGGGGAAGATTTATTTAAAAAGAAAAGAAAAAAAAAATTTGAAAAATAAAAAAGTTCAAAAAAATAATTTACTTGTTTTTGTTTTCTACGGTAACAATATATCGACTAGATCATACTTACTCCCTTGGTAGCGTTGAATCTACCATTGCACTTAGTAAGTCACTGTGGTCACGTATTGTTGCCCTAATAAAAAAAATTGAAAAAGAAAAAAAAAATAATAGTTTTGTAAGCTCGTTTGTTTCGCACTGGCTTTGGAGCTATCGAGTCTTAGAAAGTGCTTGTTCGTTTATTTGAGCCATATCATTTAAAAAAAAAATCAATCAAAAAAAAAATCAAAAAATCAAAAATTACAAAAATATTTGCTTCTGTTTTGTGTGTTTTGTGCTTTGTTCTTTCCAATCCCAAGGATGAATTGAGTTTAATTGTTGTGATTAGGAGAATGTTTATTATATGTCAAGGCTTTGTGTAGTTTGCTTTGGATTTAATATGCATAACTTGTGATTGCTCGAAATTCCATGTTCACATAACCTGTTTCGATTAATTGATTGCAATCCGAGAAGCACATTTAAACATACATTGTCATGCATACCCAGAAAATGTGAGGATTTGAGCCTATTGTATATTCACATGTATGCATATTTCATACATTTACTCGTTCTTCATGTGTGCACAATTCATGAGTTTTGAACCTAGAACTTGCTCAAAGACCACTTGAAACATTTTGTTAATCTGTGATGAATTAGAAATGAGTAAGGCATTAGTTGAGCACCATGGCCAAAGTATTCACCATCCATCTAAACACGAACTTTAGGAATCCCCTTTTAACTAAACACTCATTAGCCGTTTCTTTTGTTCACCCATACCATCTCACCCTTGTTTTATTTATGTTTGCAAGACGATGATAGTGACTTCTTGTGTTCTTATGCTTCGGGTTTTGATTTGTTTGGTATTATACCAGAAGGCAAGTGTGGGGGTCTATTTATTTTGTTGTAATTGTTCAAAGAAAAAAAAAATCAGAAATAAAAAGAAGGAATAAATTCCTCAAAAAAAAAAAAAAAAAAAAAGAAAGAAAGAAAAAAAAATGTCGAAAGAGAAATTCCAAAAATAGAGTTATTGTATTGTTTTTATTTTCAATAAAAGGTTAGAGGAGAATAAGAAAGTTGTTCGGGTATAGCATAGGTATGAGTTTCAAAGTCGTTGATTTGTCTTGCAAACATGTGAAACATTTTCCATTTCGAGTCCTTTCACTTCATTGACCATTCACCATTTACCATTCATCCTTTTGTCCCTGTTTCACCTAAAAAGCCCTTATGATCTGATGATTTGTAGATTAATTGTGGAGAGTCGGTTAATGAGCAAGCATATGGGAACACTACTTGTGTAATTGTTTTGAGAGTAAACACTTAACCCTAAACACTGAGCGGAAATATTTAGTGAATCTTGTGAGGTTTAGTGGTTAATGTTGTTTCAATGTGCCTATTGGATTGCTTGACATTAATTGTATACTTGGTTTTCACACACTACACCCGAGCATAAATGAGATGTGCATGTTAAAGACTTAGCAAATTCGTTAGCCTTGGTATATAATTTGTATTCTCCTGATTATAACTCTTCTGAACTCGCTGAGGGTTATGGTTGGAAAGAATATATGTTTTGTGTTTCCCTTTTCTGTTTTGTGTTGTTTTGTTTTAAGTTTTGTGTTGCTAAGGGACTAGCAATAGCTAAGTGTGGGGGAATTTGATAGGAGCACAAAGTGTGACGTTTTTAATGTATTTTCCCTACTATTTGGCTATGATTTCATTGTAACTTTGCTATTTTTGCTTAGTTTCCATATTTGAGTCCCTAAATGATATATAAATGTGAATACGTGCAGAAAATCGGAGCTCGGAAATTTACGAAGTCTAATGGGCTTTTTCGAGGCCCATTAAGAAGTGGTCTGCCATGAGGCCCAAGATGGAAGGCCCAAACCCAAGAAGGAGGCCCAAACCCAAGATGGAAGGCCCAAATCCATGAAGGAAGGCCCAAGTTCACAAAGCATGAGGAAAGGCCCAAGCCCAGATTTTCGGACATTCTGCCTGTGCAGATTAGTCAACTTGCGAAGCCCATATCTCCCAATTGCACCGTTGGATCCAGCTGTATTTTTGATACACGCTGTATGTGTGTGTTAGATATTCTGTATTAAAATTTGAGAATCATCCAACCGTTCAAACGTGCATTATTCCGTTCTAAGTGGGAATAGCTCAGTGCTGCCTGCTTTTTATTTCTTTCCTCTTCTTTTATTTTCAATGCTCCACTCACCCCTATATTCTTTCCTCTTCTTTCTACCCACACCATTAGTGTTTAATTTCTTTTACTTAAATAAATGGTTAATTGCAACCCATTACATTTCCACCATGCCACTTACCATTTCTTTATCTCCCACTTAAATTCCACTTCTCTTCCCTTTCTTTCTTTATTTCTTGCATTGTCTTCTTCTTCCTCTCCATTCTCCTATAAATAGCAGCCTCATTCTTCTCTTCAAACACACCTCAATGGGGAGGGACAAACCCTCCTCTTTCTCTTCTCCATCTCACATCATATTTTCCATTCTCTAGTATTTAGGGTTTTCAAGACTTCAAGGAGGAGGAGAAGGCGTCTACACCATCACCACCAGCCCTATTTCAGCGTCACCATCACCATCACCACCTTGTCTTCACAGCTTGGATTACTTGTGGTCAAGGATTCAAGATGTGGCTTCAAGATCTTCATGCTATTCATACGGTGTATTTCGACTTAGCCTTTAAATTTATGCCTCTTTGTTGCTTGTTTATCCTTTGTATTAGTTAACATGACATGATTTATATAATTTTCAGCCTTTGTTTATGGGTTTATTTAATTGTTTGATCCTAATTAATTAGTTCTTCTAGTAGCTTATGTGACTCCGTTTATTTGATTCTATTTAAGTAGAGAACTTTTATATGTTTTTGTTTTAAGATTGCAAACTTAAGATGATTGCATATAATTGGTGCTAGAATTAGGGTTTTAATTCTAATTCACAAGTAGTAAAGGCTTTGGAAAGATGTCGGAACAAATAAAAAGGATCACGGATAGATGGGCGGTCCCACTAGGTCGTGCACTTTAATTAACAACTCTTCTTTTATGCGTTGGACATGTTTTGATTAGCTACCTTTGCATGTTTGATTGATTAATCTAGGTGCGGTCGCTTAGGTTAATTTTCATGAAAGTGGTTTTATTTGGGGAATGATAATTGGCGGTCCAGCATTCCACATATGTTAATTTCGGTTTCATGGCTAGGGAACTTGGTTAATTTTCGGTCCAATAATTGGTAAACTTGTATACTTGTGGCTGAACTTTATATTCTTTATGTTTCATCCCATCTTATTTAATTTATTCTTTGTAATTTAATTAATTTATTTCATTCAATTTATCACTCAATCCCCTTTTTACTTTGTACATATGTATATATTTATACTTTATACTTGTTAATAATTCTTTATTTTATTTAATTCTTTGTGACAATTTTTGTTAGGTACACCCTTTGATCTCCGTTGTGAACGATACCCTACTATCCACTATACTACTACCGATAGGGTTTTTTTAAATTGATGCTCCTTTTGAGCCTGTCAAGCAACAATGATCAAGCTCAACAAGCCCCACAAGGGAATACCAACCGTTCCCAAGGCTTCCTTCCGAAGCCTCAGGTTCCTCAAAACTTTTCTTCTAATCCTAATTCTAGTTCTAATGCTAACTATGATAAAATGTTTGAAGCTTTAACAAATTCTACTCAAGCATTAGTGCAAGGTCAACAGAATCAAGGAAAGGAGATAGCTGAGCTGAAAAAGCAAATGGACCAAGTGGTGGGCTTTATGAGCAAGATACACGAAAGTGGGAAGCTTCCTAGTACAACAATCCCTAATCCTAAGGGAAATTTCGAAAGTGCTTCAGTTGTCATCACTAGGAGTGGAAGGGAATTTGAGGAAAGACCTCGCTCACCAAAGAAGAGGAATGCAAAGGACAAAGCACCATCCCTACCCTTGGAAGAGGACCCTGCCACGTCTAAGGCAGAGGAAACTGCGAAACCACCAATGGAAAAGCAAGGTATGACTTCTAACTTGTCAAATTCGGTTAAGACTAACCCTCTTTCTCCTCCTTTGCCCTTTCCACGCAGATTTGATAGAACTAAGAGAGATGAGAGTGACCAAGCCATCTTGGAGACGTTTAAGAAGGTTCAACTCAATCTCCCTCTTTTGGAAGCTATTGAACAAATGCCTAAGTATGCTAAGTTCCTTAAGGAGCTTTGCACCACAAGGAGGAGGACTCGAGAAAAGGAGGTGGTTAAGGTAAGTAAGAATGTCTCGGCCATGCTACAAAAGAAATTGCCTACCAAGTGTTCGGATCCCGGAAGTTTCACCATTCCCTGCCAAATTGGTAACTCTAAATTTTCGAATGCCATGCTAGATTTAGGTGCTTCAATTAATTTGATGCCTTATTCTGTGTATGTCACTTTGGGATTAGGGGAACTAAAACCTGATAATGTCATTATCCAACTAGCTGATAGATCTAATGTCTACCCTAAGGGTATGTTGGAAGATGTGCTTGTGCAGGTAAACCATTTGATCTTTCCGGCGGATTTCTATGTCCTAGAGATGGAGGAGTCTCCCATAAGTTCCACGCCATTATTGCTAGGCCGGCCATTCATGAGCACGGCAAGGACTAAAATTGATGTGTACGCCGGAGCTTTAACGATGGAGTTTGATGGTGATGTGATTGGCTTCAACATCTTTGAAGCAATGAGGTATCCACTTGATGTTCATAATTGTTTTTCTATTGATGTGTTGGACACTCTTGCGCAGGAAATGCTTGACATTATGAAAGAGGATACCTTAGCCACAACACTTGAACAAGGAGTGGGCTACACTGAAAGTGGCGTGAGCATCCCTATGGAGGAGCTTTTGGAGACATGTGACGCTAAGGTTATGGACAATGTGTTCTCTCTTGAGGCCACACCCTATCAAGGTAAGTACGTCCCTCCCTTGTCCATTCCCTTATCCACTAACAAAGCTGTTCCTTCTTGTAGTTAAAGCACCCGAGCTTGAACTCAAACCCCTACCGGATTATTTGAAGTATGCTTACTTAGGGGAGAAGGAGACGTTGCCTGTCATCATATCATCTGCACTTACATATGTTCAAGAGCAACGTTTGGTGAGTGTGCTTAAGGAGCATAAGACTGCTATTGGATGGACCCTAGCAGACATCAAGGGAATAAGCCCTACAACATGTGTCCATCGCATACTTCTTGAGGAGGGGACTAAACCCACTAGAGAGGCTCAACGCCGTCTCAACCCTCCAATGATGGAAGTTGTGAAGAAGGAGGTTATCAAACTCCTTGATTGTGGCGTTATCTACCCCATTTCAGACTCCAAATGGGTGTCGCCAATCCAAGTGGTACCAAAGAAGTCCGGAGTCACTGTTGTGAAGAATGCTGAGAATGAGTTGGTGCCACAAAGGACCGTGACCGGACATCGAGTTTGCATTGACTATAGGAAGCTCAACGCCACTACTAGGAAGGATCACTTCCCTTTGCCGTTTATTGATCAAATGCTTGAGCGCTTGGCGGGTCATGACTACTATTGCTTTCTCGATGGATACTCCGGTTACAATCAAATTGCCATCGCGCATGAGGATCAAGAGAAAACGACCTTCACTTGTCCCTTTGGGACGTTTGCTTATCGTAGGATGCCCTTCGGACTCTGCAATGCACCAGGTACGTTCCAAAGATGTATGGTAAGCATCTTTTCTGATTTTATTGAAAAAATTATTGAAGTTTTTATGGATGACTTTTCGGTT
This sequence comes from Rubus idaeus, assembly GCA_030142095.1. Taxonomy (NCBI): domain Eukaryota; kingdom Viridiplantae; phylum Streptophyta; class Magnoliopsida; order Rosales; family Rosaceae; genus Rubus; species Rubus idaeus. The sequence goes on along the minus strand of CM057970.1, from coordinate 18,042,047 downwards.
TTTGGTGAAAACTTTGATAATTGCCTTGATAATTTGGAACTTATTCTTAAAAGGTGTGTTGAAACTAACCTTGTGCTAAATTGGGAAAAATGTCACTTTATGGTTAGACAAGGGATAGTCCTAGGTCACATTGTCTCTTCTAGGGGTATAGAAGTTGATAAAGCTAAAGTGGATCTTGTACGCTACTTACCCTCTCCCACTTCTGTGAGAGAGGTTCGTTCTTTTCTTGGACATGCAGGATTCTATCGCCGCTTCATCAAGGATTTTTCCAAGATTGCAAGACCCCTTTGCCGCCTACTACAAAAGGAGGTGACATTTAACTTTGACAAGGAGTGCCAAGGCGCTTTTGACAAGCTTAAGGAGCTTTTGACGTCATCACCTATCATGCAACCCCCGGATTGGTCTTTGCCCTTTGAGTTGATGTGCGACGCTTCAGATTATGCCGTGGGGGCTGTGCTAGGGCAACGCATGGATAAGAAGCCTTATGCCATTTATTATGCTTCTCGCACTCTTAATGATGCTCAATTGAATTATTCTACTACTGAAAAAGAGATGCTTGTTGTTGTGTTTGCCTTAGAGAAATTTCGTTCTTACTTACTTGGTACTAAAGTTGTTATTTACACTGATCATGCAGCTCTGAAGTACCTACTCTCCAAGAAGGAGGCGAAACCAAGGCTGATTAGATGGGTACTTCTACTTCAAGAGTTTGATGTGGAGATCAAAGACAAGAAAGGAAGTGAGAACGTGGTGGCTGATCATTTGAGCCGCTTGGTACATGAGGAAGACGCCATCCCCCTCGTGGAAACGTTTCCGGATGAACAACTCTTCGGAATTCAGGTTAGTGAACCATGGTATGCTGATATTGTGAACTATATTGTTTCTAAGAGAATTCCGGATACCATGTCGCATGCTCAAAGAGATAGACTTAAGAAAATTGCTAGGCAATATGTTTGGGATGATCCTTATTTGTGGAAATATGGTGCTGATCAGTTGATTAGGAGATGCATTCCTGAACATGAACAAAATGCTATTCTATCTTTTTGCCATTCTAAAGCATGTGGGGGGCACTTTGGTTCGAAAAAGACTGCTTTTAAGGTGTTAGAATCGGGTTTCTTTTGGCCAACTTTGTTTAAAGATGCATATGCATATTGTTTAACATGTGATAGGTGTCAAAGAACCGGTAATTTAGGACCTAGGGATCAGATGCCTTTAACTAATATTTCGGTGGTTGAAGTATTTGATGTTTGGGGAATAGATTTCATGGGCCCGTTTCCTTCATCTTTTGGTTTTCTTTATATTCTCCTTGCTGTTGATTATGTTTCAAAGTGGGTGGAAGCAAAAGCCACCCGGACTAATGACGCCAAAGTTGTTTCAGATTTTGTGCAGTCTAACATTTTCTCTAGGTTTGGCATGCCAAGAGCAATCATCAGTGATGGAGGATCACACTTCTGTAACCGCACCATGGAGGCCTTGTTCAAGAAGTATGGCGTCACACATAAGGTTTCCACGCCTTATCATCCCCAAACGAATGGACAAGCTGAAGTTTCCAATCGTGAGATCAAGAGCATTTTGGAGAAAACGGTTAATCCTAACCGCAAGGATTGGAGCACAAGATTGGTGGATGCATTGTGGGCCTATAGGACAGCGTACAAGACTCCCATTGGAATGTCCCCGTATCGAATTGTCTATGGCAAACCGTGCCATTTACCGGTGGAGTTGGAACACAAGGCTTGGTGGGCCGTGAGGCAATTGAACATGGACATGAATGAGGCCGGGCTGAATAGGAAACTTCAAATGAGTGAGCTTGAAGAAATTCGGAATGATGCATTTGAAAGTGCACGGATCTACAAGGAGAAAACAAAGGCATACCATGACAATATGCTTCGTGGGAAAACCTTTACCATTGGCCAAAAAGTTCTTTTGTTTCATTCTAGACTTAAGTTGTTTCCCGGTAAGCTTCGTTCTCGTTGGATAGGTCCTTTTGTTATTACTAAAATTTTTCCTCATAGTGCTTTTCAGATTAAAGGGATCAACACCGGCAATGAGTTCAAGGTGAATGGCCATCGCTTGAAACCCTACTTTGAGCCGTATACTGAGGAAGGAGACATTGAGGTCGTTGCTTTTGATGGAAACTAGCAAATGCGGCAAAGTCTAGGCTGAAGACTTTAAATATTAAGCGCTATTTGGGAGGCAACCCAATTCAACCACGACTATGGAGGAGCCGTCACACGCAGATTTGATTTCTCTATCTCTCTCTATTTGTTTTGGTTGAACTGTATATGTTTCCTTGTTCCATGCTTATCTTACCTATGCTATGTGCTTACATTGAGGACAATATAAGATTTAAGTGTGGGGGAAGGGTTTATGTTTTTGTTTCATTTTGTTTACATTTTTGTAAGCTCGTTTGTTTCGCACTAGCTTTGGAGCTATCGAGTCTTAGAAAGTGCTTATTTTAAAAAAAAAAAAAAAAAATCAGAAAATTTCGAAAATACAAAAAGAGTTTTTGTGATGGTTGTTTGTCGAGTCTTAGGATGCCCTTAACTGCCTAGGATGAGCTTAATCTTTGAAATCATGGTTGAAAAGTGGATCACAAGATCAAATATGTTGAATGCTATTCTTTGGTTAATTGATAAATATGGAAGATGTGTGAACATGTAGTAGATATGGTTTGCAACTTTGGTACAGAATTTGAGCATGCCAAAACAAGTTAATGAATCCTATGTGAGTTTTCGAGCTTTATGTGCTTTCTTTGTTGAGAGATGTTTAAAATCAGATCTTCTTTGGCTTTAAAACTTGTTGTTAACCTCATTATTCTTCTATTTGATCAATTGCATGCCATAGAGTTTTAATGGACTAGAGAGTTTACTAGAACTTGCTTTTGAATTTTTCGAAACTTTTATTCATAACATACTCTGATTTTGGAAAGGATTGAAGGCACTTAGGATTTCCACCATTGCCAAATAGCCATGTGTCCTTTATTTGTGTGCATGCGTGTACACCCCCTTAGTTAAACCTCTTTGAGCCTACGTTTAGCCTTTTCTTTCATCACCCACGATATCTTGACCCTAAACCTTAGTATAGTTATATCCTACCCTTTGTTCTAAGAACTTAGTGGAGCTATGCTTCGGTGATTGAAACCATGTGATGAAAAAAAAAAAAACAAAAGAAAAGAGGTGATTGGCGAAAATAAGTGTGGGGGAGGGATAGACTTGTTCATTACATATGTGTGCCGTGAAAAATAAAAAAAAATAAAAAGAAAAAAAATTGTGTACGGCAAGGGAAGAAATAAGAAGAAAAAATTTGGATTAATGTCCCCTTTCCCGAATGATTTAGGAGATTGTTTTGAAGTGAAGGTCTAATAAAAAATACTTGGCCTTTGTCCTTTATCATTTGTGTTTAGAATGACGTTTTGGGCCCAACAAGATGATATTTGGCCTGTTTTTGAGTGACATGGTTGTTTGAATGCTCTACTAAGTTTTTAGGACACTTTGTGATTTCCTTATCCTTTGTTTCTTTTAAACCGTGAGCCTTGGCCCCATTACAACCCTTAAAAGTCCTTCCTGATCCTTAAGATGAGTAGTCCTTGATCTGTGGAGATAAATTTCGAAAGTAAGCATATGGTTTTGGTTCATTTGTGCATGTAATCGATATCTTTCATGAGGTTTTTAAAATCTTTCACTAAAGTGCTTTCTTTGATTGATATATGTGAGCTATTTGAATGCCTTACAATTATTTCTCTCACATATCTTTGAGTGAAAAGCTTTTAAGCATGAGCCATGAATCTGAGTGAAAATAGAGAGCATACCCTTGTGAGGATAATTTGTTGAAACGTGCTGAGCTCCATTGATAACTATTGTTCTTCCAAGTCTTACTTGTTCATATGAATTCCATGCTTGTTAATTACCTCTCGAATTTCTTGTGACAATTTTTGGTTAAGTGCTAAGCTTGATTTTGTGAAAGTAAGAGATTTCTGAGGCAATAAGTTAAGGGCAATAGAAGTTTTCGTGTTAAATTGGTTGAGTTGCTAAGGGACTAGCAATAGTTAAGTGTGGGGGAATTTGATAGGAGCATTATATGCTACGTTTTTAATGTATTTTCCCTATTATTTGGCTGCGTTTTATTGGTTAACTTTGCTATTTAGCCTAGTTTCTATCTTTGAGTCCCTAAGTGATATATATTTGCGAGCATGTGCTAAAATGAAGTTTTTAAGAAACTTTCCTGTTTTGACTTTCCTAATTGTTTTAGGAAACCTTCCTAATTTGAATCTTTCCTGTCTTGACCAGGAATCCTAAAGCAACCAGGAATCCTAATGGAAGTAGGAAACCTAGTTCATCCAGGAAAACTATTTTGTGCTCGGAATGGAAAATCGAGGCTCGGAAAATTACGAAGCTTAATGGGCTTTTTCGGGGCCCATTAAGAGGTGGGCCGCCACGAGGCCCAAGTTAGAAGCCCAAATCCATAAGAAAAGCCCAAGAGAAGTCCATGTCGCAAACCCTAACCCCATTAGGGTTTGTGCCGCAATTACCAAGAGAGAAGGGAGAAGTGGCCGGCCTAATCCTTGTAGGATTAGGAGAGGTTAACGCAAGAAACAAATCAGAAAATAAAAAGGACTTCTTGCTCTCCAAGTTTTGTTAATTCTATTAGGATTAGGAGTTTTATTTATTTAATTCTTTTACTAATTCCTAAAGGATTAATTTCAGATTTTCAAGGACGCATCAAGACACATTTGTGGCAAGATACAATGGAGGATTTGCGGCAACAACACAAGGGAATTAGGGTTTTGCCGCAAGGTTTCTTGGAGGACAAGAAGTGCCGCACCTTTTACAATCCAAGAGGGATTAGGAGACCAATTAAATCAGATTTTATTGAATGAATCAAGACTTAAAATCGGCAAGAAGGAGAGAAGGATTTCTTGGTGGCTACTCAATTAATTTTCAGCAGCAATTAAAGAGATAAATCCTAAAAGATTTCGACATCTAGATGGAGGGCTAGGATTGCATCAAGGGTTCCATGATTTCTCCTATAAATAGAGGGCTTCACAACACAATTCCACACCACCTTCTACACCGAGAAATACCATTCCATACCTCCATCTTTTCAGCAGCCACACATCCAAGTTCTCGGCTACCACCTTTCATTCTCTAGTGCAAAGGTTCTCAAGACTTCAAGGAGGAGGAGAAGGCGTAATCACCATCATCACCAACCATATTTCGACATCACCACCACCATCTTCAACTTGTCTTCATGGCTTGGATTGCTTGCGTTCAAGGATTCAAGGTTTCGTGGCTTCAAGATCTTCATGCTATTCATATGGTGTATTTCGACTTAGCCTTTAAATTTATACCTCTTTGTTGCTTGTTTATCCTTTGTATTAGTTAACATGACATGACTTATATAATTTTCAGCCTTTGTTTATGAGTTTATTTAATTATTGGATTGAAGTTAATTAGTTCTTCTAGCATCTTATGTGAATTTGTTTGTTTGGTTTTATCTTTAACGTTGAAACTAAATAAAAAGGATCATGGATAGATGAGCGTTCTCACTAGGTCGTGCACTTTAATTAACAACTCTTTTCCTATGCTTTAAATGTGTTTAAGATTGATCACCTTTGCATGTTTAATTGATTAGCTTGACAGAGCGTTCTCGGAGTTAATTTTCATAGGGAAAGTTTTATTTGGGGAATGATAATTGGCGTTCCAGCATTCCACATATGTTAATTTCGGATTCATGGCTAGGGAAGTAATTAATTTTCAGTTTAATGATTGGTAAATTTGTATACTTGTGGTTGTGAGTTATATGTTTCATGTTCCATTCCATTATATTTAATTTATTCTTTGTAGATTAATCATTTAGTTTAAACGATTCCAACCTTTAAATCCCCCTTTTACTTTGTACATATGTATATAATTATTCTTTATACTTGTTAATAATAATTCTTGTGACATTCTTTGTTAGGTACACCCTTTGATCTCCGTTGTGAACGATACCCTACTTACACTATACTACCGATAGGGTTTTTTAAATTGATGCTATATTTTAGCCTATCAATGTTTGGCCTATGGTTTAGTTTAGATAAATCAATCTTTAAATCCCCCTTTACTTTGTACATATGTATATAATTATTCTTTATACTTGTTAATAATAATTCTTGTGACATTCTTTGTTAGGTACACCCTTTGATCTCCGTTGTGAACGATACCCTACTTACACTATACTACCGATAGGGTTTTTTTTAAATTGATGCTCATTTTGGGCGTATCAATTTTTGGCGCCGTTGCCGGGGATCAAAAATATATTTTCCTAACGTTTTATACTTGTGAATATTGTGAATTATACTTATTATTTTGTAACACTTAGTAATTTTTTTAGGTGTATTTTATATGGTTGATTATTTGAGTTGTTGTGAGTTGTAACTTGAACGGAAATAGGTAAGGTCCTTTTGTTAATATTGGCCTAAACCCTTCATTTGTACCTTGCAAAGGTCACTTGAGGTTGAGGGCGGCCTTTATTAACACTTGGAGAATTGTCGAACACTTAAGTGCTTTCTCAACTGAGTAAGGGGCACATGGATGGTGTCTAGGTCGAGACCCTGGGTGACAGGTTTTGGATTCAGAGGACTATAGACTGACGTAAGTCGATAGGGGCTTTGCCTCCGTAGTACCACTAAATGAATCCTGCCCCTCGCTTATCTCTCATATGATCTGGCCATTCGCCTTCTGAAACCACGGAAAGTCATTTAAGTCAAGGCATTGCACCTAGGCCGCACGTTCCACCTTGGGTTACCGCTTGGAATCAACTTGGTTTTTGACTATGTGAAGGACACAAACCAAAATGTTTTTCTACACTTAAGGTATATTGGATAAAAACATGACTTTAAGATGGGTAGCTGCTTCAGTCCCATTGCACATTGAGGTCCTCTGTTCCCGTACCTAAGTGTATTGTGTGAATAAAATTAGCATAGACATAGGAAATTAATTCATTAATTTTGTATAAATACATTGTAAATTTTTTTCAAAAATTCTCTTGTAATTCTCTTGAAACTTTCTTGTAATTTTCGAAATTCTTATATATTCTTTTGTATTTATTTTGTAAACTTTGTACTAATTTTTAAAATTTGTTTTTTTACAGGAATTAATGAATCTCCCAATATGAGCTCTCACTATTCTTTGCTATTCTTTAATTTATTCATTAATTTTGTATAGATAAATTGTGACATTTTTTTTATTGTAAAATATCTTGTATTTATCTTGTAAACTTTGTTACTAACTTCTTACAAGTTTGTATAATATCTAATGAATTTCGATGAAGGCTAGCGGTTGCGATGAAGAGTCTAGGCTGTAGACTATAAACATTAAGCGCTATTTGGGAGGCAACCCAATTCAACCAAGGATGTGGAGGAGCCATCACACGCAGATTTGATTTTTCTATCTCTCTCTACTTCTTTTGGTTGAACTGTATTTGTTTTACTTTCTCCATGCTTGTCTTACATATGCTTTTGTGCTTATATTGAGGACAATATAAGATTTAAGTGTGGGGGAAGGATTTATGTTTTATTGCTTTATTTTTCTTTATTAAAAAAATCAGAAAATTTCAAAAAAAAAACAAAGAGTTTTTGTGTTGGTTGAGTCTTAGGATGCCCCTAACTGCCTAGGATGAGTTTAATCTTTGAAATTATGGATGAAAAGTGAAGCACAAGATCGAATATGTTGAATGTTATTCTTTGGTTAATTGATGAATATGGAATATTTGTGAACATGTAGTAGATATGGTTTTGAACTTTGGTACAGAATTTGAGCATGTTAAGACAAGTTAATGGACCCTATGTGAGCTTTCGAGCTATATGTGCTTTCCTTGTTGAGAGTTGATAAAATCAGATCTTCTTTGGTTTAAAAATTCGTTGTTAACCTCATTATTCTTCTATTTGATCAATTGCATGCCATAGATTTTCAATGGACTATAGAGTTTACTAGAACTTGCTTTTGAATTTTTCGAAACTTATAGTCATAATATACCTTGATTTTGGAAATGATTGAAGGCACTTAGGATTTCCACCAATGCCAAATAGCCACGTGTCCCTTATTTGTGTACACATATGTGCACCCCTTAGTTAAACCTCTTTGAGCTTACATTTAGCCTTTTCTTTCATAACCCACATTATCTTGACCCTAAACCTTAGTATAGTTACATCTTTACCCTTTGTTCTAAGAACTTAGTAGAGCTATGCTTCGGTGATTGAAACCATGTGATGGAAAAACAAAAGAAAAGAGGTGATTGACGAAAATAAGTGTGGGGGAAGGGATAGACTTGTTCATTACATATGAGTATGCCGGAAAAAAAAATGAAAAGAAAAAAACAAAAAAAAAATATGTGTACGGCAAGAAAGAAAAAAAAAATTGAGAAAAAAATGGATTAATGTCCCCTTTCCCAATGATTTAGGAGGTTGTTTTGAAGTGAAGGTCCAAAAATAAAATACTCGGCCTTTGTCCTTTATCATATGACTTTTGAAAGAAGACATGGTTGTTTGAATGCTCTACTAGGTTTTTAGGACACTTTGTGATTTCCTTATCCTTCGTTTCTTTAAACCGTGAGCCTAGCCCCATTACAACCCTTAAAAGTCCTTCTTGATCTTTAAAATGAGTAGCATTTGATCTGTGGAGTTAAATTCGAAAGTTGAGCATATGGTTGTGGTCCATTTGTGCATGTAATTGGTATCTTTCATGAGGTTTTGAATCCTTATTCACTAAAGTGCCTTTATTTGATTAATATATGTGAGCTATTTGAATGCCTTACAATTATTTCTCTCACATATTTTTGAGTGAAAAGCTGTTAAGCATGAGCCATGATTCTAAGTGAAAATAGAAAGCATACCCTTGTGAGGATAACTTGTTTGAAACATGCTGAGCTCCATTGAATAACTATTGTTCTTCCAAGTCTTACTTGTTCATATGAATTCCATGCTTGTTAATTAACTCTCGAATTTCTTGTGACAAATTTTGGTTAAGTGCTAAACTTGATTCCATGAAAGTATGAGATTTATGAGGCAATGAGTTAAGGGCAATATAAGTTTTTGTGTAGAGTATGATTGTGTTGCTAAGGGACTAGCAATAGCTAAGTGTGGGGGAATTTGATAGGAGCATATTATGTGACGTTTTTAATGTGTTTTCCCTATCATTTGGCTGCGTTTTATTGGTTAACTTTGCTATTTAGCTTAGTTTCGATATTTGAGTCCCTAAATGATGATTTAATTGAAGGAATGAACGGAGAACGCTATGGTATAGTCCAACAAGGAAAGTTTCTAAAAATCAAAATAGGAAAGATTTCAAAAGAGGAAAGTTTCCTAATCGAACTAGGAAAGTTAAGTCTCCTAATTCAAGTAGGAGACTCAAAATAGGAAAGTTTCCTTAAAACATCATTTCGGTTCATTCCTTCAATTAAATCATCATTTAGGGACTCAAATATCGAAACTAAGCTAAATAGCAAAGTTAACCAATAAAACGCAGCCAAATGATAGGGAAAACACATTAAAAACGTCACATAATATGCTCCTAGGGTAATTTAAAATGAGCATCAAAAATTGATACGCCCAAAATGAGCATCAATTTAAAAAAAACCCTATCGGTAGTATAGTGTAAGTAGGGTATCGTTCACAACGGAGATCAAAGGGTTTAGGCCAATCACTAAGCCACAAAATGCTTCAGACGACGGGGCAGTTCTGTCGTCTGATGAACTAATTTGCTGTCGTCTACGAGCCTGATATCTGTTAGCACCATCAAACAACAGATATTCTTCGTCGTCTGATATATAATCAAACAACAGAGATTATCTGTCGTCTGATTTGCTATCAAACAACAGACGCTTCCCACAAATTGTCGTCTAATAAAACCCAAGTATTAATATTGTAGGATCATTTGTGGTCTGTAAGCCACTTCAAAGACAGTTATATGTCGTTTGAATGAACTTAGGAAGACATTATTTATTCCATGTCTGTTGTTTATAGCTAATCTCAAAGACATATATATGTTGTGTGATAGTAAAAAGCACTATAGTTTCGAGAAGTATATGTTGTTTGATAGTAAATCAAACGACAGTTTTGAGAAGTATATGTTGTTTGATAGTAAATCAGACGACAGTTTTGAGAAGTATATGTTGTTTATAGCTAATCTCAAAGACATATATATGTCGTGTGATAGTCAAGAGCACTATAGTTTTGAGAAGTATATGTTGTTTGATAGTAAATCAGACGACAGTTTTTAGAAGTACATATTATTTGATAGTCCTATCAACCATAACTTATTTCGTGGAAACTGTCATTTTTAGTTAGTTCAAACAACAGATTTTGAGTTTCATTATGTGATTCCTTATTTCAATAGACAATAGTTATTATCATTCTGATGTTTGTTATGAACCATATATACAACAAAACCCATTTTATCATAATTGCATTAAATTTACCAAAATAAATCCATGTTCCGTCATTACATACACACCACAGTACATCCACAATAAACATCCATAATAAAGTTAAATTGTTCCATGAAATAAAATCCTAACTGCTGCCCAATAACCTCTAGTTTTCTTGAAACTTGACAACATATTTTGCCCACAAAGCTCAGACTTGATCAATGTCCTTATGTCCCACTGCAATAACAAAAACTATAGAAGTTATACGCAGTCCATAAAATCAAATTAGTGATATCAAGATGCAATGCCAAAAAGGAAATATATTCTAGAGATCATAGTCATGGATATTAAAGCAACATCTGTGTCACATCATATCAGGGCCAACCTATTTAATCTCCTACCCATTTGCATAAACAATAAACGCTTACAGATCAACCAAAAAAGAACAAAATTAACATTGCATGGATAAAAACTTCACCTTTAAATCAAACTGTACCTTCTCTATTCATGGATATTTACCGTTCTTGGCAAGTTAAGGGCTGAAGCAGCGACCTTGGTGGCAGCACGATCTGTTTCGGAGGAAGAGACTCGAGAACTTTCGCGAATTTTGTATATCCCAATAAATGTAAATTGAGATGAAGGCATATTATCAAATATCAAAGGGGAAAATACTAAATCAGAAACTCAACACTCTACCATCAATATAATCAGCCAAATTATCAAGGATATTATTCAAAGAGAGAAACTGAAATCAAGAGAGACATTGCCAGTGAAAGAATTGTGCCCGAGTAAAGTTGATATAAAATTATAATAGCAAACAGCTAACTATCCAGCCATGTTTCTGCTTATCTCTTGCTTCTCCTCTTCTTCTTCCTCCTTATTTTATATTGTGAACATAATTAGTTTACATGATGGCCTTTTCGTGCAGTGATCTTTCATATAACAACATTAACTCAGGGGATGACAATTGTGATCAAGGCAACTTGTAAGAATACTCATCAACAACTCATACATATAAGAAATAGAGCCACAAATTAAGAAAATCAAAATGGTACCTTGATGAGGATTCAGTCGCTGCAAGAGCTTGTCCATGGTCTCGGGGAGAAGTACGAAGACATTCACAGCCTTCTTGCACTTCAAAAACAAGATAACACATTGATCATTATATGTGTGTATATCTACGTACACAATCAAAAAGTAAAATTCATTTACAATTATCGGGATTTTTCCCATTAAAATTTTTCATGTGATGAGACATCAAAACAACAAGATATCCTGTGATTTAGCTAAAAGATCATAGGATGATAAAAGTATATGCAGCATAATGTTTGGTGTATATTTCACACAAAATATTGGTCCACATGTCACTTCTAATTCAGTTTGTTTTGGAGATTCGGTTTACTTGCTCAAGAAAGAAAGAAAAAAAAAAGATTCGTTTTAAGGCACTCACCTGAAGGATCTCCTTTCTTGCACAATTTTAATCTGCAAGAAGTAAAACAAATAGAGATAATTGATTTAGATGAAAACATAAAAAATTGAATTCAAATGGTGCATGACATTCTTTTCTTCCCTAGGAATAAGAAATCACAAATAGAAATACTATCAAACTTACCGAAGGAAGGAACATCTCTGGCGGCGTATTTCATTTACCACATCATTCAGCTTCTTTGATAATGAATTATCATACTGCTGCATCACAAACTGGGGGACAAACTTTCAAGTTATACAAAGACAAGTTGCACAAAAAGAAATGTTCAAAATAACAAATTCTACTGATGCCCAAAGAATACAGGATCTAAATTTATTAAAGTCAACAATCACAAAACAGATACCCAAAATCATTCTCAGTACTATTAAACAGCAAAAAATAATGACTCAAGCACCTTGCCCTATATTCTAGTGACCTAAACAAGCCTCTGGAGTCACATTTCAGATACTCAATGACTGAGGTCTGAGGCCAAGTTGTGATTTACAATTTGTTCCAATTAACAATAATGTTAAGCAGATGCTCAGTACCCAAAAAGTCAATGTGAAGGCTACCTGAGTAGGAAGTTCATCAGAAGTAGTGATGCCAAACAGCTGTTGTAAAATTCCAGAATCCACCAAGTTCCCAATGTATATTAAACAGTCCAAACCATTCTCAAGAAGATAAATTCCATCATCACTAACGTGTTCGCTAGCAAGTGGAATTACTGGAGGAATAAGAGATTCATCACCGTCCTGAAAATTAATGAGAAACCAGTGTTTAAAATACATATTTTCAACTAGAAGTCAATCTTATTTTTTGTTATGAGAAACAAACTATTGTTAGATATCAAAAAAAACATATTGCAGCAAAATACAAACCAGTCCTCCAAAACTAGAATCAAGCAAGAAGTAAAATTTCAATTTGCAAATATTAAACTAACATAGCCATGGCTCTAAGAGAAAGAAAAAATGAAAAATCAAATCTTAAAAGTAAAGGGAGAACCTTTCCACCGAGATAGATCTTCTCCATATTGAGGGAGATGACATCGATTGATTCAGTCATGGCTAAGCTCTCTCTGCCCGTCTCCCAAACACAGCCTCTCCACCAAGATAGATCTTCTCCACATCGGGTTTCCCTTCATCTGAGACTCTAGACTCGTCAATTTCTGACCTCTCACAGGTACCCTGAGATCCAATCACCCCAAACCACAGTAAGAATCTAGTGACTTCTCACAGACCTCAATCAAAACCCTAGGCTCACACCTCAAACCAGAAGCTCTTTCTATCAATAACACCTACAATCTTCAGCTATCCAAGCTTTCTGTCTCTTCCTCCATGTACTAGCTCGAGAAGACCCCCTAATTTGGGACCTCAAAACGAAGCTCTCTCAAATCTGCACCAATCTTCTCGATTCGACCATCAATGTCCGGATCTTTCTCTCCTCTGTCTCCCTCTGTAACTCACGGCGTCTGCTTCTCTCTTTCACCTCGGCTCTGCATGCCAAAGCGGCTCCAAGCGCTCTCTCCTTTTCTTTTTCTCTCTCTTTCTCTGAGTCTATGAGTGTCTAAATATGGGGCTTAACCTAGCACAACACACACATTAGAGAGCTAGAAGAGAAGGAAGAAAAAGAGATCGGCAAAACAAAGAAAGAGAAAATAAGCTAGGTAAGTGAGTAGGGAAATTTGAAACGGGGAAAAGAGTTGCTAGGGTAACGAAGTAAGAGGGAAACGAAAATAAAAATTTCATTTTCATTAAGTGTGGGAAGAGTGAAAACTTTTGGCCAAAAAAAAAAATGGTCGGCATAAGCGGAGTTCATCAGACAACATATATCTGTTGTCTGCAATTTTCCAAATTTCTCAAATGAATACTGTGATGAGTTACATTACATTCAGACAACATATTTAATTTATATGTCGTCTGAAAAATTCAGACTACAGAAAACACATCATATGTCGTCTGATGTGTGTCGTCTGAAGCAAAAATTGGCATAGTGAATATTAACAAAAGGACCTTACCTATTTCCGTTCAAGTTACAACTCACAACAACTCAAATAATCAACCATATAAAATACACCTAAAAAAATTACTAAGTGTTACAAAATAATAAGTATAATTCACAATATTCACAAGTATAAAACGTTAGGAAAATATATTTTTGATCCCCGGCAACGGCGCCAAAAATTGATACGCCCAAAATGAGCATCAATTTAAAAAAAACCCTATCGGTAGTATAGTGTAAGTAGGGTATCGTTCACAACGGAGATCAAAGGGTGTACCTAACAAAGAATGTCACAAGAATTATTATTAACAAGTATAAAGAATAATTATATACATATGTACAAAGTAAAGGGGGATTTAAAGATTGATTTATCTAAACTAAACCATAGGCCAAACATTGATAGGCTAAAATATAGCATCAATTTAAAAAACCCTATCGGTAGTATAGTGTAAGTAGGGTATCGTTCACAACGGAGATCAAAGGGTGTACCTAACAAAGAATGTCACAAGAATTATTATTAACAAGTATAAAGAATAATTATATACATATGTACAAAGTAAAAGGGGGATTTAAAGGTTGGAATCGTTTAAACTAAATGATTAATCTACAAAGAATAAATTAAATGGAATGGAACATGAATTATATAACTCACAACCCTAAGTATATAAACCTACCAATCATTAAACTGAAAATTAATTACTTCCCTAGCCATGAATCCGAAATTAACATATGTGGAATGCTGGAACGCCAATTATCATTCCCCAAATAAAACTTTCCCTATGAAAATTAACTCCGAGAACGCTCTGTCAAGCTAATCAATTAAACATGCAAAGGTGATCAATCTTAAACACATTTAAAGCATAGGAAAAGAGTTGTTAATTAAAGTGCACGACCTAGTGAGAACGCTCATCTATCCATGATCCTTTTTATTTAGTTTCAACGTTAAAGATAAAACCAAACAAACAAATTCACATAAGATGCTAGAAGAACTAATTAACTTCAATCCAATAATTAAATAAACTCATAAACAAAGGCTGAAAATTATATAAGTCATGTCATGTTAACTAATACAAAGGATAAACAAGCAACAAAGAGGTATAAATTTAAAGGCTAAGTCGAAATACACCATATGAATAGCATGAAGATCTTGAAGCCACGAAACCTTGAATCCTTGAACGCAAGCAATCCAAGCCATGAAGACAAGTTGAAGATGGTGGTGGTGATGTCGAAATATGGTTGGTGATGATGGTGATTACGCCTTCTCCTCCTCCTTGAAGTCTTGAGAACCTTTGCACTAGAGAATGGAAGGTGGTAGCCGAGAACTTGGATGTGTGGCTGCTGAAAAGATGGAGGTATGGAATGGTATTTCTCGGTGTAGAAGGTGGTGTGGAATTGTGTTGTGAAGCCCTCTATTTATAGGAGAAATCATGGAACCCTTGATGCAATCCTAGCCCTCCATCTAGATGTCGAAATCTTTTAGGATTTATCTCTTTAATTGCTGCTGAAAATTAATTGAGTAGCCACCAAGAAACCCTTCTCTTTTTGCCGAAATTAGGACTAGATTCATCCATAAAAATCTGAATTAATTCCTTGATAAACCTAGTTGAGTTCCACATGTATTCTCCTTGCATTGGTTGCCAAAATCATTGATGAATAGTGCCGAATGAACAGTGCCGAATTTCCTCCAATTAATCCCTTAAAAATCTGAATTAATCTCCATGGATAATTGCTGAAATCTTCTTGAGTGGTGGCCAAGAAATCTCCTTCCTCCTTTGCCATAATTCCATCTAGATACGTTCCCAAAAATCTGAATTAATATCCTAAATAAATTAGGTGTTTTAAAAGAATAAAAACTTTGGGAAAAATATCAAGATTAATTAAAATAAAATCTGAATCCTATTAGGATAAAAGAATGAGGCAAAGGAAGAGAACTCCCTTGTAATTTTCGTCCAAAATAAACCCTAATGGGCTAGGGTTTCATCCAAGAGTCCAATGAGCTTGTTTTCATGGATTTGGGCCTCCTAATTGGTCCACATGGCAGCCCACCTCTTAATGGGCCTCGAAAAAGCCCATTAAGCTCGTAAATTCTCCGAGGTCCCGTTTTGCATTCCGAGAACAAATAGTAATCCTAGTTGAAGTAGGACTCCTACTCACTTTAGGATTCCTGGTATCATTAGGATTCCTGGTAAAGTCAGGAAAGAGTTCAAATCAGGAAAGTTTCTAAAAATCAAAATAGGAAAGATTTCAAAAGAGGAAAGTTTCCTAATCGAACTAGGAAAGTTAAGTCTCCTAATTCAAGTAGGAGACTCAAAATAGGAAAGTTTCCTTAAAACATCATTTCGGTTCATTCCTTCAATTAAATCATCATTTAGGGACTCAAATATCGAAACTAAGCTAAATAGCAAAGTTAACCAATAAAACGCAGCCAAATGATAGGGAAAACACATTAAAAACGTCACATAATATGCTCCTATCAAATTAATTTGATAGGAGCATTATATGCTACGTTTTTAATATGTTTCCCCTATTATTTGGCTGCGTTTTATTGATTAACTTTGCTATTTTTGCTTAGTTTTTATCTTTGAGTCCCTAAGTGATGAATATATATGAGCATGTGCGAAAATGAAGTTTTTAAGAAACTTTCCTGTTTTGACTTTCCTAATTGTTTTAGGAAACCTTCCTAATTTGAATCTTTCCTGTCTTGACCAGGAATCCTAAAGCAACCAGGAATCCTAATGGAAGTAGGAAACCTAGTTCATCCAGGAAAACTATTTTGTGCTCGGAATGGAAAATCGAGGCTCGGAAAATTACGAAGCTTAATGGGCTTTTTCGGGGCCCATTAAGAAGTGGGCTGCCGTGAGGCCCAAGATGGAGCCCAAATCCATGAAGGAAGTCCAAATCCATAAAGAGTTGCCGCATATATACAAGAGAAGAAAGAAATCCTGAAGAGATTAGGAAAGCAACAATCTCTTGGAGTTTACATGGAAAAATCAGATTTTCTAGAAGCCTAATGGACTTTTGTCGAAACCCTAGCCCATCTAGGGTTGATATTGCCGCAAGTTGCAAGGGAAAAGAAGAGTTGCCGCACATTTACAAGTTTGAGGAGGATTAGGAGTTCTTTTCCTAATAAAATCAGATTTTTGGGGAATGTATCAAGATGGAATTTCGGCCATGTCCATTAGCGACGAATTAATCGTCGGTACAAGTCTTTTCGAGAATTAATTGCCTAATTCTTTAAGGATTAATTTCAGATATTCAAGGATGCATCAAGACATAATTGTGGCTGCATACAATGGAGGAATTTCGGCAAGTGCATAAAGGATTAGGGTTTGTGCCGCATGGATTACTTGGAGAAGGAGAGAATGATTTCTTGGTGACTACTCAAAGCAATCTCAGCCATCCAATGATTTAATTTCGAAGGGCTAGGATCAAAGCTTGAGTTCCATGTTCTCCTATAAATAGAGGGGCTTCACAACACAATTCTTCACCAATTCACAATCGAGAATACCATTCCATAAGTTTCATATTGTCGACTACATCCATCCATAAGAGTTCTCGAGTTCCATTCTCTAAAACCTAGGGTTTCCAAGTCTTCAAGGAGGAGGTTTAGGCGGCTGCACCATCATCACCTTCATCATCTAGGACGTCCATCATCATCTTCACCTTGCTGTTCACGGATCAGAAGTACTTGCTTCCAAGATTTCAAGGGTTCGTGGCTCAAGCTTCTCATTCCATATGGTGTATTTCGTCTATACCTTTAATTTATTCCTCCTTGTTGCTTTGTAATTCTTTGTTTTAGTTAACATAACATTGAGTTCATAATTTCCAGAATTGTTTATGGGTTTGTTATACTTATTTCGAAACATATTGGTTTTCTAAGTTGCTTTTGTATGATTGCTTGTTTGATTCAAAGTCTACGGATATCTTTTATGTGTTTATGTTATAGGGTGGCCAACTTATAATGTTTGCATGTAATTGGTGCTAGAATTAGGGTTTCAACGTTTTGAAAGACTAATTCATACAAGTAGTAAAGGCTTTAGACAAAAGTCAGAATCAAATAAGAAGGATTGCAATTAGATGAACTTATTCATACTAGGTTGTACACTTGAATTAACAACTCCTTTCGATGCTTTGAACATGGTTTGATTAGCTAACTTTTTAGACTAAGATGGCATGTTTAAATTGATTGATCTAGGTGCTTTCACTTAGGTTAATATTCATAGGAAGGTTTAATTGGGAAATAATTAGCTTCTGATATTTCACAATGTTAATTTCGATCATATGACTTAGAGAATTAATAGTTTTCGAATTCAATGTATGATTCTTGTACCCTACGGTTTAGGGGATTATGTCCTTAATGTTTCACCACATTCTTTATTTCGTAATTTATTTGTTCTATACTTAATTTAATTAAATCAATCTTTAAACCCCCTTTACTTTGTATATATGTTTATAATTATTCTTTGAACTTGTTAATAATTCTTTGTGACATTCTTTGTTAGGTACACCCTCGATCTTCGTTGTGAACGATCCCTACTTACTTTATACTACCGATAGGGTTTTTAATTGACGCTGTGTTTATAGCATATCAATTTTTGGCGCCGTCGACGGGGATCGAAAATATTTTTGCCTAACGTTTTATACTTGTGACATTTTATACTTGTGAATATTGTGAATTATACTTGTGATATTTTGTAACACTTAGTAATTTATTTAGGTGTCCTTTATGTGGTTGATTATTTGAGTTGTTGTGAGTTGTAACTTGAAACGGAAATATGTAAGGTCCTTTTGTTAATATTGGCCTAAACCCTTCATTTGTACCTTGCAAAGGTCACTTGAGGTTGAGGGCGGCCTTTATTAACACTTGGAGAATTGTCGAACACTTAAGTGCTTTCTCAACTGAGTAAGGGGCACATGGATGGTGTCTAGGTCGAGACCCTGGGTGACAGGTTTTGGATTCAGAGGACTATAGACTGACGTAAGTCGATAGGGGCTTTGCCTCCGTAGTACCACTAAATGAATCCTGCCCCTCGCTTACCTCTCATATGATCTGGCCATTCGCCTTCTGAAACCACGGAAAGTCATTTAAGTCAAGGCATTGCACCTAGGCCGCACGTTCCACCTTGGGTTACTGCTTGGAATCAACTTGGTTTTTTTTTTACTATGTAGAGGACACACAAGAAAATGTTGTGTGAATAAAAGTGGCATAGACATAGGTAATTAATTCATTAATTCATTGACCTTGTATTAATACATTGTAAAAATTTTGAAATTCTCTTGAAACCTTCTTGTAATTTTCAAAATTCTTATATATTCTTTTGTATTTATTTTGTAAACTTTGTACTAACTTTTTATAATTTTTTTTACAGGAATTATTGAATCTCCAAATATGAGCTCTCACCATTCTTTAATTTATTCATTAATTTTGTATAGATAAATTGTGACAATTTTTTTTTTTTTTTAACATTGTAAATATCTTGAATTTATCTTGTAAATTGTGTTACTAACTTTTTTACTAACTTTGTTACTACGGGAAATTTCCAGGAAGGCTGAAGCTGCGAAGAGTCTAGGCTGTAGACTATAAACATTAAGCGCTATTTGGGAGGCAACCCAATTCAACCAAGGATGTGGAGGAGCCATCACACGCAGATTTGATTTCTTTATCTCTCTCTACTTCTTTTGGTTGAACTGTATCTATTTTACTTTCTCCATGCTTGTCTTACATATGCTTTTGTGCTTACATTGAGGACAATATAAGATTTAAGTGTGGGGGAAGGATTTATGCTTTTGCTTTGCTTTATAAAAAAAAAAATCAGAAAATTCAAAAATGCAAAAAGAGTTTTTGTGTGGTTGTCGAGTCTTAGGATGCCTTGTCGAGTCTTAGGATGCCCTTTACTGCCTAGGATGAGCTTAATTTTTGAAATCATGGATGAAAAGTGAAGCGCAAGATCAAATTGTTGAATGTCATTCTTTGGTTAATTGATGAATATGGAAGACGTGTGAACTTGTAGTAGATATGGTTTTGTAGCTTTGGTACAGAATTTGAGCATGTTAAAACAAGTTAATAAACCCTATGTGAGTTTTTGAGCTATATATGTGCTTTCTTTGTTGAGAGTTGAAATAATCAGATTTTTCTTGGCTTACATTCGTTGTTAACCTCATTATTCTTCTATTTGATCAATTGCATGCCATAGAGTTTTAATGGACTAGAGAGTTTACTAGAACTTGCTTTTGAATTTTTCGAAACTTATAGTCATAATATACCCTGATTTTGGAAAGGATTGAAGGCACTTAGGATTTCCACCAATGCCAAATAGCCATGTATCCCTTATATGTGCACACACGTGTGCACCCCTTAGTTAAACCTCTTTGAGCTTACATTAAGCCTTTTCTTTCATCACCTGCGTTATCCATACCCTAAACCGTACCTTAGTATAGTTATATCTCTACCCTTGTTCTAGAAACTTAGTAGGGCTATGCTTCGGTGATTGAAACCATGTGATGGAAAAACAAAAGAAAAGAGGTGATTGACGAAAATAAGTGTGGGGGAAGGGATAGACTTGTTCATTACATGTGTATGCCGTGAAAAATGAAAAGAAAAAAATATATATATGTACGGCAAGAAAGAAAAAAAAAATTGAGAAAAAAATGGATTAATGTCCCCTTTCCCAATGATTTAGGAGGTTGTTTTGAAGTGAAGGTCTAAAAATAAAATACTCGGCCTTTGTCCTTTATCATATGACTTTTGAAAGAAGACATGGTTATTTGAATGCTCTACTAGGTTTTTAGGACACTTTGTGATTCCTTATCCTTCGTTTCTTTAAACCAAGAGCCTTGGCCCCATTACAACCTTGGAAAGACCTTCTTGATCCTTAAAATGGCTACCCATTGATCTGTGGAGATAAATTTCGAAAGTAAGCATATGGTTGTGGTCCATTTGTGCATATAATTGGTATCTTTCATGAGGTTTTATTCACTAAAGTACTTTCTTTGATTGATATATGTGAGCTATTTGAGTGCCTTACAATAATTTCTCTCACATATCTTTGAGTGAAAAGTTTTTAAGCATGTGCCTTGTTTCTGAGTGAAGATAGAGAGCATACCCTTGTGAGGATAACTTGTTTGAAACATGCTGAACTCCATTGAATAACTATTATTCTTCCAAGTCTTACTTGTTCATATGAATTCCATGCTTGTTAATTAACTCTCGAATTTCTTGTGACAAATTTTGGTTAAGTGCTAAACTTGATTCCATGAAAGTAATGAGGTTTGATGGTGATGTGATTGGCTTCAACATCTTTGAAGCAATGAGGTATCCACTTGATGTTCATAATTGTTTTTCTATTGATGTGTTGGACACTCTTGCGCAGGAAATGCTTGACATTATGAAAGAGGATACCTTAGCCATAACACTTGAACAAGGAGTGGGCTACACTGGAAGTGGCGTGAGCATCCCTATGAAGGATTACTTCCCTTAGAACGTAGTCTCTTGGATGCTGCAGCCGGCGGTTCTTTCATGGATAAAACTCCTACAATTGCTAAGGAGCTTCTTGCAAATCGTGCTCTCAACTACCAACAATATGAAGGGGCACTCTCCTCATCTAGGAGAGTTAATGAGGTAACTTCTCACTCTGCTTTAGAGGACAAGGTAAATAAAATGTCTACTTTGTTGTCTCAGGTACTTCAAGCAAACAAAGGAGGAGGAGTATCTCAAGCTTGTGGGGTATGCTCTATGCAAGGGCATCACTCGGATCAATGCCCCCAATTAATCGAAAATGGTGGATGGGAATCTGCCAATGCAATTGGAGGATTTCAAGGAGGATATCAAGGGGGTCCCCAACGTCCTAGGTATGATCCTTATTCGAATACTTACAACCCCGGATGGAGGGACCACCCTAATTTCAAATGGAGCAACAATGATCAAGCTCAACAAGCCCCACAAGGGAATACCAACCGTTCCCAAGGCTTCCTTCCGAAGCCTCAGGTTCCTCAAAACTTTTCTTCTAATCCTAATTCTAGTTCTAATGCTAACTATGATAAAATGTTTGAAGCTTTAACAAATTCTACTCAAGCATTAGTGCAAGGTCAACAGAATCAAGGAAAGGAGATAGGCGAGCTGAAAAAGCAAATGGACCAAGTGGTGGGCTTTATGAGCAAGATACACGAAAGTGGGAAGCTTCCTAGTACAACAATCCCTAATCCTAAGGGAAATTTCGAAAGTGCTTCAGTTGTCATCACTAGGAGTGGAAGGGAATTTGAGGAAAGACCTCGCTCACCAAAGAAGAGGAATGCAAAGGACAAAGCACCATCCCTACCCTTGGAAGAGGACCCTGCCACGTCTAAGGCGAGAGGAAACTGCGAAACCACCAATGGAAAAGCAAGGTATGACTTCTAACTTGTCAAATTCGGTTAAGACTAACCCTCTTTCTCCTCCTTTGCCCTTTCCACGCAGATTTGATAGAACTAAGAGAGATGAGAGTGACCAAGCCATCTTGGAGACGTTTAAGAAGGTTCAACTCAATCTCCCTCTTTTGGAAGCTATTGAACAAATGCCTAAGTATGCTAAGTTCCTTAAGGAGCTTTGCACCACAAGGAGGAGGACTCGAGAAAAGGAGGTGGTTAAGGTAAGTAAGAATGTCTCGGCCATGCTACAAAAGAAATTGCCTACCAAGTGTTCGGATCCGGAAGTTTCACCATTCCCCGCCAAATTGGTAACTCTAAATTTTCGAATGCCATGCTAGATTTAGGTGCTTCAATTAATTTGATGCCTTATTCTGTGTATGTCACTTTGGGATTAGGGGAACTAAAACCTGATAATGTCATTATCCAACTAGCCGATAGATCTAATGTCTACCCTAAGGGTATGTTGGAAGATGTGCTTGTGCAGGTGAACCATTTGATCTTTCCGGCTGATTTCTATGTCCTAGAGATGGAGGAGTCTCCCATAAGTTCCACGCCATTATTGCTAGGCCGGCCATTCATGAGCACGGCAAGGACTAAAATTGATGTGTACGCCGGAGCTTTAACGATGGAGTTTGATGGTGATGTGATTGGCTTCAACATCTTTGAAGCAATGAGGTATCCACTTGATGTTCATAATTGTTTTTCTATTGATGTGTTGGACACTCTTGCGCAGGAAATGCTTGACATTATGAAAGAGGATACCTTAGCCACAACACTTGAACAAGGAGTGGGCTACACTGGAAGTGGCGTGAGCATCCCTATGGAGGAGCTTTTGGAGCCATGCGACGCTAAGGTTATGGACAATGTGTTCTCTCTTGAGGCCACACCCTATCAAGGTAAGTACGTCCCTCCCTTGTCCATTCCCTTATCCACTAACAAAGCTGTTCCTTCTGTAGTTAAAGCACCCGAGCTTGAACTCAAACCCCTACCGGATTATTTGAAGTATGCTTACTTAGGGGAGAAGGAGACGTTGCCTGTCATCATATCATCTGCACTTACATATGTTCAAGAGCAACGTTTGGTGAGTGTGCTTAAGGAGCATAAGACTGCTATTGGATGGACCCTAGCAGACATCAAGGGAATAAGCCCTACAACATGTGTCCATCGCATACTTCTTGAGGAGGGGACTAAACCCACTAGAGAGGCTCAACGCCGTCTCAACCCTCCAATGATGGAAGTTGTGAAGAAGGAGGTTATCAAACTCCTTGATTGTGGCGTTATCTACCCCATTTCAGACTCCAAATGGGTGTCGCCAATCCAAGTGGTACCAAAGAAGTCCGGAGTCACTGTTGTGAAGAATGCTGAGAATGAGTTGGTGCCACAAAGGACCGTGACCGGACATCGAGTTTGCATTGACTATAGGAAGCTCAACGCCACTACTAGGAAGGATCACTTCCCTTTGCCGTTTATTGATCAAATGCTTGAGCGCTTGGCGGGTCATGACTACTATTGCTTTCTCGATGGATACTCCGGTTACAATCAAATTGCCATCGCGCATGAGGATCAAGAGAAAACGACCTTCACTTGTCCCTTTGGGACGTTTGCTTATCGTAGGATGCCCTTCGGACTCTGCAATGCACCAGGTACGTTCCAAAGATGTATGGTAAGCATCTTTTCTGATTTTATTGAAAAAATTATTGAAGTTTTTATGGATGACTTTTCGGTTTTTGGTGAAAACTTTGATAATTGCCTTGATAATTTGGAACTTATTCTTAAAAGGTGTGTTGAAACTAACCTTGTGCTAAATTGGGAAAAATGTCACTTTATGGTTAGACAAGGGATAGTCCTAGGTCACATTGTCTCTTCTAGGGGTATAGAAGTTGATAAAGCTAAAGTGGATCTTGTACGCTACTTACCCTCTCCCACTTCTGTGAGAGAGGTTCGTTCTTTTCTTGGACATGCAGGATTCTATCGCCGCTTCATCAAGGACTTTTCCAAGATTGCAAGACCCCTTTGCCGCCTACTACAAAAGGAGGTGACGTTTCACTTTGACAAGGAGTGCCAAGGCGCTTTTGACAAGCTTAAGGAGCTCTTGACGTCATCACCTATCATGCAACCCCCGGATTGGTCTTTGCCCTTTGAGTTGATGTGCGACGCTTCAGATTATGCCGTGGGGGCTGTGCTAGGGCAACGCATGGATAAGAAGCCTTATGCCATTTATTATGCTTCTCGCACTCTTAATGATGCTCAATTGAATTATTCTACTACTGAAAAAGAGATGCTTGCTGTTGTGTTTGCCTTAGAGAAATTTCGTTCTTACTTACTTGGTACTAAAGTTGTTATTTATACTGATCATGCAGCTCTGAAGTATTTACTCTCCAAGAAGGAGGCGAAACCAAGGCTGATTAGATGGGTACTTCTACTTCAAGAGTTTGATGTGGAGATCAAAGACAAGAAAGGAAGTGAGAACGTGGTGGCTGATCATTTGAGCCGCTTGGTACATGAGGAAGACGCCATCCCCCTCGTGGAAACGTTTCCGGATGAACAACTCTTCGGAATTCAGGTTAGTGAACCATGGTATGCTGATATTGTGAACTATATTGTTTCTAAGAGAATTCCGGATACCATGTCGCATGCTCAAAGAGATAGACTTAAGAAAATTGCTAGGCAATATGTTTGGGATGATCCTTACTTGTGGAAATATGGTGCTGATCAGTTGATTAGGAGATGCATTCCTGAACATGAACAAAATGCTATTCTATCTTTTTGCCATTCTAAAGCATGTGGGGGGGCACTTTGGTTCGAAAAAGACTGCTTTTAAGGTGTTAGAATCGGGTTTCTTTTGGCCAACTTTGTTTAAAGATGCATATGCATATTGTTTAACATGTGATAGGTGTCAAAGAACCGGTAATTTAGGACCTAGGGATCAGATGCCTTTAACTAATATTTCGGTGGTTGAAGTATTTGATGTTTGGGGAATAGATTTCATGGGCCCGTTTCCTTCATCTTTTGGTTTTCTTTATATTCTCCTTGCTGTTGATTATGTTTCAAAGTGGGTGGAAGCAAAAGCCACCCGGACTAATGACGCCAAAGTTGTTTCAGATTTTGTGCAGTCTAACATTTTCTCTAGGTTTGGCATGCCAAGAGCAATCATCAGTGATGGAGGATCACACTTCTGTAACCGCACCATGGAGGCCTTGTTCAAGAAGTATGGCGTCACACATAAGGTTTCCACGCCTTATCATCCCCAAACGAATGGACAAGCTGAAGTTTCCAATCGTGAGATCAAGAGCATTTTGGAGAAAACGGTTAATCCTAACCGCAAGGATTGGAGCAAAAGATTGGTGGATGCGTTGTGGGCCTATAGGACAGCGTACAAGACTCCCATTGGAATGTCCCCTTATCGAATTGTCTATGGCAAACCGTGCCATTTACCGGTGGAGTTGGAACACAAGGCTTGGTGGGCCGTGCCGCAATTGAACATGGACATGAATGAGGCCGGGCTGAATAGGAAACTTCAAATGAGTGAGCTTGAAGAAATTCGGAATGATGCATTTGAAAGTGCACGGATCTACAAGGAGAAAACAAAGGCATACCATGACAATATGCTTCGTGGGAAAACCTTTACCATTGGCCAAAAAGTTCTTTTGTTTCATTCTAGACTTAAGTTGTTTCCCGGTAAGCTTCGTTCTCGTTGGATAGGTCCTTTTGTTATTACTAAAATTTTTCCTCATAGTGCTTTTCAGATTAAAGGGATCAACACCGGCAATGAGTTCAAGGTGAATGGCCATCGCTTGAAACCCTACTTTGAGCCGTATACTGAGGAAGGAGACATTGAGGTCGTTGCTTTTGATGGAAACTAGCAAATGCGGCAAAGTCTAGGCTGAAGACTTTAAATATTAAGCGCTATTTGGAAGGCAACCCAATTCAACCACGACTATGGAGGAGCCGTCACACGCAGATTTGATTTCTCTATCTCTCTCTATTTGTTTTGGTTGAACTGTATATGTTTCCTTGTTCCATGCTTATCTTACCTATGCTATGTGCTTACATTGAGGACAATATAAGATTTAAGTGTGGGGGAAGGGTTTATGTTTTTGTTTCATTTTGTTTACATTTTTGTAAGCTCGTTTGTTTCGCACTAGCTTTGGAGCTATCGAGTCTTAGAAAGTGCTTGTTTTATAAAAAAAAAATCAGAAAATTTCGAAAATACAAAAAGAGTTTTTGTGATGGTTGTTTGTCGAGTCTTAGGATGCCCTTAACTACCTAGGATGAGCTTAATCTTTGAAATCATGGTTGAAAAGTGGATCACAAGATCAAATATGTTGAATGCTATTCTTTGGTTAATTGATAAATATGGAAGATGTGTGAACATGTAGTAGATATGGTTTGCAACTTTGGTACAGAATTTGAGCATGTTAAAACAAAGTAATGAACCTTATGTGAGTTTTCGAGCTAAATGTGCTTTCTTTGTTGAGAGTTGTTTAAAAATCAGATCTTCTTTGGCTTACATTCGTTGTTAACCTCATTATTCTTCTATTTGATCAATTGCATGCCATAGAGTTTTAATGGACTAGAGAGTTTACTAGAACTTGCTTTTGAATTTTTCGAAACTTTTATTCATAACATACTCTGATTTTGGAAAGGATTGAAGGCACTTAGGATTTCCACCATTGCCAAATAGCCATGTGTCCTTATTTGTGTGCATACGTGTACACCCCCTTAGTTAAAACCTCTTTGAGCCTACATTTAGCCTTTTCTTTCATCACCCACATTATCTTGACCCTAAACCTTAGTATAGTTACATCCTTACCCTTTGTTCTAAGGAACTTAGTGGAGCTATGCTTTGGTGATTGAAACCATGTGATTGAAAAAAAAAAACAAAAGAAAAGAGGTGATTGGCGAAAATAAGTGTGGGGGAGGGATAGACTTGTTCATTACATATGTGTGCCGTGAAAAATAAAAAAAAAAAGGAAAGAAAAAAAAAATTGTGTACGGCAAGGGAAGAAATAAGAAAAAAAATTTGGATTAATGTCCCCTTTCCCGAATGATTTAGGAGATTGGTTTGAAGTGAAGGTCTAATAGAAAATATTTGGCCTTTGTCCTTTATCATTTGTGTTTAGAATGACGTTTTGGGCCCAACAAGATGATATTTGGCCCGTTTTTGAGTGACATGGTTGTTTGAATGCTCTACTAAGTTTTTAGGACACTTTGTGATTTCCTTATCCTTTGTTTCTTTTAAACCGTGAGCCTTGGCCCCATTACAACCCTTAAAAGTCCTTCCTGATCCTTAAGATGAGTAGTCCTTGATCTGTGGAGATAAATTTCGAAAGTAAGCATATGGTTTTGGTTCATTTGTGCATGTAATCGATATCTTTCATGAGGTTTTTAAAATCTGTCACTAAAGTGCTTTCTTTGATTGATATATGTGAGCTATTTGAATGCCTTACAATTATTTCTCTCACATATCTTTGAGTGAAAAGCTTTTAAGCATGAGCCATGAATCTGAGTGAAAATAGAGAGCATACCCTTGTGAGGATAACTTGTTGAAACGTGCTGAGCTCCATTGATAACTATTGTTCTTCCAAGTCTTACTTGTTCATATGAATTCCATGCTTGTTAATTAACTCTCGAATTTCTTGTGACAATTTTTGGTTAAGTGCTAAGCTTGATTTTGTGAAAGTAAGAGATTTCTGAGGCAAAATGTTAAGGGCAATAGAAGTTTTCGTGTGAAATTGGTTGAGTTGCTAAGGGACTAGCAATAGTTAAGTGTGGGGGAATTTGATAGGAGCATTATATGCTACGTTTTTAATATGTTTCCCCTATTATTTGGCTGCGTTTTATTGATTAACTTTGCTATTTTGCTTAGTTTTTATCTTTGAGTCCCTAAGTGATGAATATATATGAGCATGTGCGAAAATGAAGTTTTTAAGAAACTTTCCTGTTTTGACTTTCCTAATTGTTTTAGGAAACCTTCCTAATTTGAATCTTTCCTGTCTTGACCAGGAATCCTAAAGCAACCAGGAATCCTAATGGAAGTAGGAAACCTAGTTCATCCAGGAAAACTATTTTGTGCTCGGAATGGAAAATCGAGGCTCGGAAAATTACGAAGCTTAATGGGCTTTTTCGGGGCCCATTAAGAGGTGGGCCGCCACGAGGCCCAAGTTAGAAGCCCAAATCCATAAGAAAAGCCCAAGAGAAGTCCATGTCGCAAACCCTAAACCCATTAGGGTTTGTGCCGCAATTACCAAGAGAGAAGGGAGAAGTGGCCGGCCTAATCCTTGTAGGATTAGGAGAGGTTAACGCAAGAAATAAATCAGAAAATAAAAAGGACTTCTTGCTCTCCAAGTTTTGTTAATTCTATTAGGATTAGGAGTTTTATTTATTTAATTCTTTTACTAATTCCTAAAGGATTAATTTCAGATTTTCAAGGACGCATCAAGACACATTTGTGGCAAGATACAATGGAGGATTTGCGGCAACAACACAAGGGAATTAGGGTTTTGCCGCAAGGTTTCTTGGAGGACAAGAAGTGCCGCACCTTTTACAATCCAAGAGGGATTAGGAGACCAATTAAATCAGATTTTATTGAATGAATCAAGACTTAAAATCGGCAAGAAGGAGAGAAGGATTTCTTGGTGACTACTCAAAGGAATCTCGACCATTCAAGGATTAAATATTCAACGCTCAAGATTGCTTCTCAAGTTCCATGTTCTCCTATAAATAGAGGGGCTTCACAACATCATTCTCCACCAATTCACATTCGAGAACACCATTCCATAAGCTTCATAGTTTCGATACATCCATCCACAAGAGTTCTCGACTTCACTCTCTAGCATCTAGGGTTTTCAAAGCTTCAAGGAGGAGGAGTAGCGGCTGCACCATCACCATCACCTTCATTGAGACGTCCCATCTTCACCACCACCTTGCTGTTCACGTGTTGGATTGCTTGCTTTCAAGGATTCAAGGGTTCGTGGCTTCAAGTCTTCATGCTATTCCATATGGTGTATTTCGACTATGCCTTTAATTATTCTTTATGAATTCCTCTTTGTTGTTTGATAATCTTATTTGCTAGTTAACTTGACATTAAGTTTATAATTTCCAGCCATGGATATGAGTTTGTTATATATATGATTCGAACCTTATTGATTTTCGAGAGTTGCTTATGTGTAAATTGTTTGTTTGATTCTGCTTTATGGAGAACTTTTATATGTTTATGTTATAGGGGTCGACACTTATAATATTGCATGTAATTGGAGCTAGAATTAGGGTTTTAATTCTAATTCACAAGTAGTAAAGGCTTTGGACAAAGGTCGGAATCAAATAAAGAGTATTGCAAATATATGGACTTATTCATACTAGGTTGTGCGCTTGAGTTAGCAATTCTTTTCGATGCTTTAAGACATGGGCTGATTATCTAACGTTTTAGACTAAGATGGCGTGTCTAATTGTTTGATCTAGGTGCTTTCACTTAGGTTAATTTCAGAGAAAAGATTAATTGGGGAATAATTGGCTTTCCGATATTTCACAAGGTTAACTCCGTTTACATGACTTAGAAAATTAGTAGAGTTCGAATTCATTGAGTGATGACTTGTGCCCTACGGTTTTAGGGGTTGTGACCTTAATGTTTCACCGCATTCTTTTATTTTATTTCGTAATTTATTTGTTTAAATACTTAGTTTAATTCATACAATCTTCGAAACCCCCTTTACTTTGTATATATGTTTATAATTATTCTTTAATTTGTTAATAATACTTTGTGACATTCTTTGTTAGGTACACCCTCGATCTTCGTTGTGAACGATCCCTACTTACTTTATACTACCGATAGGGTTTTTAATTGATGCTTGCAAATATTCATATCAATTTTGGCGCCGTCGACGGGGATCGAAATTATACTTGTTTATATGCCTAACGTTTTATACTTGTTTATATTGTGACTTATACTTGTGATATTTTGTAACACTTAGTAATTTATTTAGGGTGTCCTATATGTGGTTGATTATTTGAGTTGTTGTGAGTTGTAACTTGAAACGGAAATAGGTAAGGTCCTTTTGTTAATATTGGCCTAAACCCTTCATTTGTACCTTGCTAAGGTCACTTGAGGTTGAGGGCGGCCTTTATTAACACTTGGAGAGTTGCCACACACTTAAGTGCTTTCTCAACTGAGTAAGGGGCACATGGATGGTGTCTAGGTCGAGACCCTGGGTGACAGGTTTTGGATTCAGAGGACTATAGACTGACGTAAGTCGATAGGGGCTTTGCCTCCGTAGTACCACTAAATGAATCCTGCCCCTCGCTTATCTCTCATATGATCTGGCCATTCGCCTCTGAAAACACGGAAAGTTATTTAAGTCAAGGCAGAAGCCCCTAGGCCGTACGTTCCACCTTGGGTTACCGCTTGGAATCAACTTGGTTTTTGACTATGTTAAGGGCACCAACGAAATTGTTGTTACACTTAAGGTATATTGGATTAAACATGACTTTAAATTGGGTAGCTGCTTCAGTCCCATTGCACATTGAGGTCCTCTGTTCCCGTACCTAAGTGTATTGTGTGAATAAAATTAATTAGACAAAATAGGAAATTCATTCATTCTTTGATTATTTTCGTATATAATACCTACACTTGTATATTATACTTTGTATTCATTTTGTAAACTTTGTACTCACTTGTTTATTTTTGTATAGGTTTTAATGAATGTCCACTTCTGAACGTACGCCATTCTCTACTATTCAAGAACGCTTACAAAAGCTTAAGGAAGGCACTGGATTGTACATCCCTGAGGACCAACCTTTAGCACCCTTCGAAATTAAGTCAGAAGACTCAGATAATAACTCCTCACGTTCTCATTCAGAAGAGGAGGAAGACCAATCTGAGGAAGAAAACGTTGCTGAAGATCAAGCTCCACCAATGGCTGAAACAATAAGGCAACTTTCGAATGGCACTGAGGGAGAGGTTGTTCCGCTTTGCATCACATATCCGGAACCGGCTGAAGGAAAGGAATCAGACTTTGAATTGAAGAGTGGGTTCTTGCATCACCTACCTAAGTTCCATGGGCTTAATAGCGAGGATCCTAACAAGCATCTCAAGGAATTTCAGTTTGTTTGTGGGAGCATGTGCCCTAAGAATGGGGATATTAGTATTCTCAAGATGAAGGCATTTCCGTTCTCCCTTGATGATAGGGCAAAGACATGGCTATTTGACTTACCTGCCGGCCATGTCAACACTTGGGATAAGTTGAAGAGTGAGTTTCTCACTAAGTACTTTCCGGCATCAAAGGTCACTATCTTGAGGAAGCAAATAACCGGAATTCAACAAGCTGGGGATGAGACGTTTTGCACTTACTATGAGAGGTTCAAGAGCCTTGTTGCGTCATGCCCTTCACATGGAATGAAGGAAGAGAGCCTTCTCACTTACTTTTATGAAGGATTACTTCCCTTAGAACGTAGTCTCTTGGATGCTGCAGCCGGCGGTTCTTTCATGGATAAAACTCCTACAATTGCTAAGGAGCTTCTTGCAAATCGTGCTCTCAACTACCAACAATATGAAGGGGCACTCTCCTCATCTAGGAGAGTTAATGAGGTAACTTCTCACTCTGCTTTAGAGGACAAGGTAAATAAAATGTCTACTTTGTTGTCTCAGGTTCTTCAAGCAAACAAAGGAGGAGGAACATCTCAAGCTTGTGGGGTATGCTCTATGCAAGGGCATCACTCGGATCAATGCCCCCAATTAATCGAAAATGGTGGATGGGAATCTGCCAATGCAATTGGAGGATTTCAAGGAGGATATCAAGGGGGTCCCCAACGTCCTAGGTATGATCCTTATTCGAATACTTACAACCCCGGATGGAGGGACCACCCTAATTTCAAATGGAGCAACAATGATCAAGCTCAACAAGCCCCACAAGGGAATACCAACCGTTCCCAAGGCTTCCTTCCGAAGCCTCAGGTTCCTCAAAACTTTTCTTCTAGTCCTAATTCTAGTTCTAATGCTAACTATGATAAAATGTTTGAAGCTTTAACAAATTCTACTCAAGCATTAGTGCAAGGTCAACAGAATCAAGGAAAGGAGATAGCTGAGCTGAAAAAGCAAATGGACCAAGTGGTGGGCTTTATGAGCAAGATACACGAAAGTGGGAAGCTTCCTAGTACAACAATCCCTAATCCTAAGGGAAATTTCGAAAGTGCTTCAGTTGTCATCACTAGGAGTGGAAGGGAATTTGAGGAAAGACCTCGCTCACCAAAGAAGAGGAATGCAAAGGACAAAGCACCGTCCCTACCCTTGGAAGAGGACCCTGCCACGTCTAAGGCAGAGGAAATTGCGAAACCACCCATGGAAAAGCAAGGTATGACTTCTAACTTGTCAAATTCGGTTAAGACTAACCCTCCTTCTCCTCCTTTGCCCTTTCCACGCAGATTTGATAGAACTAAGAGAGATGAGAGTGACCAAGCCATCTTGGAGACGTTTAAGAAGGTTCAACTCAATCTCCCTCTTTTGGAAGCTATTGAACAAATGCCTAAGTATGCTAAGTTCCTTAAGGAGCTTTGCACCACAAGGAGGAGGACTCGAGAAAAGGAGGTGGTTAAGGTAAGTAAGAATGTCTCGGCCATGCTACAAAAGAAATTGCCTACCAAGTGTTCGGATCCCGGAAGTTTCACCATTCCCTG
Organism: Rubus idaeus; assembly: GCA_030142095.1. Lineage (NCBI taxonomy): Eukaryota > Viridiplantae > Streptophyta > Magnoliopsida > Rosales > Rosaceae > Rubus > Rubus idaeus. Next base: position 18,009,109 of record CM057970.1, on the reverse strand, counting down.
CCAAATTGGTAACTCTAAATTTTCGAATGCCATGCTAGATTTAGGTGCTTCAATTAATTTGATGCCTTATTCTGTGTATGTCACTTTGGGATTAGGGGAACTAAAACCTGATAATGTCATTATCCAACTAGCTGATAGATCTAATGTCTACCCTAAGGGTATGTTGGAAGATGTGCTTGTGCAGGTGAACCATTTGATCTTTCCGGCTGATTTCTATGTCCTAGAGATGGAGGAGTCTCCCATAAGTTCCACGCCACTATTGCTAGGCCGGCCATTCATGAGCACGGCAAGGACTAAAATTGATGTGTACGCCGGAGCTTTAACGATGGAGTTTGATGGTGATGTGATTGGCTTCAACATCTTTGAAGCAATGAGGTATCCACTTGATATTCATAATTGTTTTTCTATTGATGTGTTGGACACTCTTGCGCAGGAAATGCTTGACATTATGAAAGAGGATACCTTAGCCACAACACTTGAACAAGGAGTGGGCTACACTGAAAGTGGCGTGAGCATCCCTATGGAGGAGCTTTTGGAGACATGTGACGCTAAGGTTATGGACAATGTGTTCTCTCTTGAGGCCACACCCTATCAAGGTAAGTACGTTCCTCCCTTGTCCATTCCCTTATCCACTAACAAAGCTGTTCCTTCTGTAGTTAAAGCACCCGAGCTTGAACTCAAACCCCTACCGGATTATTTGAAGTATGCTTACTTAGGGGAGAAGGAGACGTTGCCTGTCATCATATCATCTGCACTTACATATGTTCAAGAGCAACGTTTGGTGAGTGTGCTTAAGGAGCATAAGACTGCTATTGGATGGACCCTAGCAGACATCAAGGGAATAAGCCCTACAACATGTGTCCATCGCATACTTCTTGAGGAGGGGACTAAACCCACTAGAGAGGCTCAACGCCGTCTCAACCCTCCAATGATGGAAGTTGTGAAGAAGGAGGTTATTAAACTCCTTGATTGTGGCGTTATCTACCCCATTTCAGACTCCAAATGGGTGTCACCAATCCAAGTGGTACCAAAGAAGTCCGGAGTCACTGTTGTTAAGAATGCTGAGAATGAGTTGGTGCCACAAAGGACCGTGACCGGACATCGAGTTTGCATTGACTATAGGAAGCTCAACGCCACTACTAGGAAGGATCACTTCCCTTTGCCGTTTATTGATCAAATGCTTGAACGCTTGGCGGGTCATGACTACTATTGCTTTCTCGATGGATACTCCGGTTACAATCAAATTGCCATCGCGCATGAGGATCAAGAGAAAACGACCTTCACTTGTCCCTTTGGGACGTTTGCTTATCGTAGGATGCCCTTCGGACTCTGTAATGCACCAGGTACGTTCCAAAGATGTATGGTAAGCATCTTTTCTGATTTTATTGAAAAAATTATTGAAGTTTTTATGGATGACTTTTCGGTTTTTGGTGAAAACTTTGATAATTGCCTTGATAATTTGGAACTTATTCTTAAAAGGTGTGTTGAAACTAACCTTGTGCTAAATTGGGAAAAATGTCACTTTATGGTTAGACAAGGGATAGTCCTAGGTCACATTGTCTCTTCTAGGGGTATAGAAGTTGATAAAGCTAAAGTGGATCTTGTACGCTACTTACCCTCTCCCACTTCTGTGAGAGAGGTTCGTTCTTTTCTTGGACATGCAGGATTCTATCGCCGCTTCATCAAGGACTTTTCCAAGATTGCAAGACCCCTTTGCCGCCTACTACAAAAGGAGGTGACGTTTCACTTTGACAAGGAGTGCCAAGGCGCTTTTGACAAGCTTAAGGAGCTCTTGACGTCATCACCTATCATGCAACCCCCGGATTGGTCTTTGCCCTTTGAGTTGATGTGCGACGCTTCAGATTATGCCGTGGGGGCTGTGCTAGGGCAACGCATGGATAAGAAGCCTTATGCCATTTATTATGCTTCTCGCACTCTTAATGATGCTCAATTGAATTATTCTACTACTGAAAAAGAGATGCTTGCTGTTGTGTTTGCCTTAGAGAAATTTCGTTCTTACTTACTTGGTACTAAAGTTGTTATTTACACTGATCATGCAGCTCTGAAGTACCTACTCTCCAAGAAGGAGGCGAAACCAAGGCTGATTAGATGGGTACTTCTACTTCAAGAGTTTGATGTGGAGATCAAAGACAAGAAAGGAAGTGAGAACGTGGTGGCTGATCATTTGAGCCGCTTGGTACATGAGGAAGACGCCATCCCCCTCGTGGAAACGTTTCCGGATGAACAACTCTTCGGAATTCAGGTTAGTGAACCATGGTATGCTGATATTGTGAACTATATTGTTTCTAAGAGAATTCCGGATACCATGTCGCATGCTCAAAGAGATAGACTTAAGAAAATTGCTAGGCAATATGTTTGGGATGATCCTTATTTGTGGAAATATGGTGCTGATCAGTTGATTAGGAGATGCATTCCTGAACATGAACAAAATGCTATTCTATCTTTTTGCCATTCTAAAGCATGTGGGGGGCACTTTGGTTCGAAAAAGACTGCTTTTAAGGTGTTAGAATCGGGTTTCTTTTGGCCAACTTTGTTTAAAGATGCATATGCATATTGTTTAACATGTGATAGGTGTCAAAGAACCGGTAATTTAGGACCTAGGGATCAGATGCCTTTAACTAATATTTCGGTGGTTGAAGTATTTGATGTTTGGGGAATAGATTTCATGGGCCCGTTTCCTTCATCTTTTGGTTTTCTTTATATTCTCCTTGCTGTTGATTATGTTTCAAAGTGGGTGGAAGCAAAAGCCACCCGGACTAATGACGCCAAAGTTGTTTCAGATTTTGTGCAGTCTAACATTTTCTCTAGGTTTGGCATGCCAAGAGCAATCATCAGTGATGGAGGATCACACTTCTGTAACCGCACCATGGAGGCCTTGTTCAAGAAGTATGGCGTCACACATAAGGTTTCCACGCCTTATCATCCCCAAACGAATGGACAAGCTGAAGTTTCCAATCGTGAGATCAAGAGCATTTTGGAGAAAACGGTTAATCCTAACCGCAAGGATTGGAGCACAAGATTGGTGGATGCGTTGTGGGCCTATAGGACAGCGTACAAGACTCCCATTGGAATGTCCCCTTATCGAATTGTCTATGGCAAACCGTGCCATTTACCGGTGGAGTTGGAACACAAGGCTTGGTGGGCCGTGAGGCAATTGAACATGGACATGAATGAGGCCGGGCTGAATAGGAAACTTCAAATGAGTGAGCTTGAAGAAATTCGGAATGATGCATTTGAAAGTGCACGGATCTACAAGGAGAAAACAAAGGCATACCATGATAGCATGCTTCGTGGGAAAACCTTTACCATTGGCCAAAAAGTTCTTTTGTTTCATTCTAGACTTAAGTTGTTTCCCGGTAAGCTTCGTTCTCGTTGGATAGGTCCTTTTGTTATTACTAAAATTTTTCCTCATGGTGCTTTTCAGATTAAAGGGATCAACACCGGCAATGAGTTCAAGGTGAATGGCCATCGCTTGAAACCCTACTTTGAGCCGTATACTGAGGAAGGAGACATTGAGGTCGTTGCTTTTGATGGAAACTAGCAAATGCGGCAAAGTCTAGGCTGAAGACTTTAAATATTAAGCGCTATTTGGGAGGCAACCCAATTCAACCACGACTATGGAGGAGCCGTCACACGCAGATTTGATTTCTCTATCTCTCTCTATTTGTTTTGGTTGAACTGTATATGTTTCCTTGTTCCATGCTTATCTTACCTATGCTATGTGCTTACATTGAGGACAATATAAGATTTAAGTGTGGGGGAAGGGTTTATGTTTTTGTTTCATTTTGTTTACATTTTTGTAAGCTCGTTTGTTTCGCACTAGCTTTGGAGCTATCGAGTCTTAGAAAGTGCTTGTTTAAAAAAAAAAAAAAAAATCAGAAAATTTCGAAAATACAAAAAGAGTTTTTGTGATGGTTGTTTGTCGAGTCTTAGGATGCCCTTAACTGCCTAGGATGAGCTTAATCTTTGAAATCATGGTTGAAAAGTGGATCACAAGATCAAATATGTTGAATGCTATTCTTTGGTTAATTGATAAATATGGAAGATGTGTGAACATGTAGTAGATATGGTTTGCAACTTTGGTACAGAATTTGAGCATGTTAAAACAAGTTAATGAACCTTATGTGAGTTTTCGAGCTAAATGTGCTTTCTTTGTTGAGAGTTGTTTAAAAATCAGATCTTCTTTGGCTTACATTCGTTGTTAACCTCATTATTCTTCTATTTGATCAATTGCATGCCATAGAGTTTTAATGGACTAGAGAGTTTACTAGAACTTGCTTTTGAATTTTTCGAAACTTTTATTCATAACATACTCTGATTTTGGAAAGGATTGAAGGCACTTAGGATTTCCACCATTGCCAAATAGCCATGTGTCCTTATTTGTGTGCATACGTGTACACCCCCTTAGTTAAAACCTCTTTGAGCCTACATTTAGCCTTTTCTTTCATCACCCACATTATCTTGACCCTAAACCTTAGTATAGTTACATCCTTACCCTTTGTTCTAGGAACTTAGTGGAGCTATGCTTTGGTGATTGAACCATGTGATTGAAAACAAAAGAAAAAGAGGTGATTGGCGAAAATAAGTGTGGGGGAGGGATAGACTTGTTCATTACATATGTGTGCCGTGAAAAATAAAAAAAAAAAAGGGAAAGAAAAAAAATTGTGTACGGCAAGGGAAGAAATAAAAAAAAAAATTTGGATTAATGTCCCCTTTCCCGAATGATTTAGGAGATTGTTTTGAAGTGAAGGTCTAATAAAAAATACTTGGCCTTTGTCCTTTATCATTTGTGTTTAGAATGACGTTTTGGGCCCAACAAGATGATATTTGGCCCGTTTTTGAGTGACATGGTTGTTTGAATGCTCTACTAAGTTTTTAGGACACTTTGTGATTTCCTTATCCTTTGTTTCTTTTAAACCGTGAGCCTTGGCCCCATTACAACCCTTAAAAGTCCTTCCTGATCCTTAAGATGAGTAGTCCTTGATCTGTGGAGATAAATTTCGAAAGTAAGCATATGGTTTTGGTTCATTTGTGCATGTAATCGATATCTTTCATGAGGTTTTTAAAATCTTTCACTAAAGTGCTTTCTTTGATTGATATATGTGAGCTATTTGAATGCCTTACAATTATTTCTCTCACATATCTTTGAGTGAAAAGCTTTTAAGCATGAGCCATGAATCTGAGTGAAAATAGAGAGCATACCCTTGTGAGGATAACTTGTTGAAACGTGCTGAGCTCCATTGATAACTATTGTTCTTCCAAGTCTTACTTGTTCATATGAATTCCATGCTTGTTAATTAACTCTCGAATTTCTTGTGACAATTTTTGGTTAAGTGCTAAGCTTGATTTTGTGAAAGTAAGAGATTTCTGAGGCAAAATGTTAAGGGCAATAGAAGTTTTCGTGTGAAATTGGTTGAGTTGCTAAGGGACTAGCAATAGTTAAGTGTGGGGGAATTTGATAGGAGCATTATATGCTACGTTTTTAATATGTTTCCCCTATTATTTGGCTGCGTTTTATTGATTAACTTTGCTATTTTGCTTAGTTTTTATCTTTGAGTCCCTAAGTGATGAATATATATGAGCATGTGCGAAAATGAAGTTTTTAAGAAACTTTCCTGTTTTGACTTTCCTAATTGTTTTAGGAAACCTTCCTAATTTGAATCTTTCCTGTCTTGACCAGGAATCCTAAAGCAACCAGGAATCCTAATGGAAGTAGGAAACCTAGTTCATCCAGGAAAACTATTTTGTGCTCGGAATGGAAAATCGAGGCTCGGAAAATTACGAAGCTTAATGGGCTTTTTCGGGGCCCATTAAGAGGTGGGCCGCCACGAGGCCCAAGTTAGAAGCCCAAATCCATAAGAAAAGCCCAAGAGAAGTCCATGTCGCAAACCCTAAACCCATTAGGGTTTGTGCCGCAATTACCAAGAGAGAAGGGAGAAGTGGCCGGCCTAATCCTTGTAGGATTAGGAGAGGTTAACGCAAGAAATAAATCAGAAAATAAAAAGGACTTCTTGCTCTCCAAGTTTTGTTAATTCTATTAGGATTAGGAGTTTTATTTATTTAATTCTTTTACTAATTCCTAAAGGATTAATTTCAGATTTTCAAGGACGCATCAAGACACATTTGTGGCAAGATACAATGGAGGATTTGCGGCAACAACACAAGGGAATTAGGGTTTTGCCGCAAGGTTTCTTGGAGGACAAGAAGTGCCGCACCTTTTACAATCCAAGAGGGATTAGGAGACCAATTAAATCAGATTTTATTGAATGAATCAAGACTTAAAATCGGCAAGAAGGAGAGAAGGATTTCTTGGTGACTACTCAAAGGAATCTCGACCATTCAAGGATTAAATATTCAACGCTCAAGATTGCTTCTCAAGTTCCATGTTCTCCTATAAATAGAGGGGCTTCACAACATCATTCTTCACCAATTCACATTCGAGAACACCATTCCATAAGCTTCATAGTTTCGATACATCCATCCACAAGAGTTCTCGACTTCACTCTCTAGCATCTAGGGTTTTCAAAGCTTCAAGGAGGAGGAGTAGCGGCTGCACCATCACCATCACCTTCATTGAGACGTCCCATCTTCACCACCACCTTGCTGTTCACGTGTTGGATTGCTTGCTTTCAAGGATTCAAGGGTTCGTGGCTTCAAGTCTTCATGCTATTCCATATGGTGTATTTCGACTATGCCTTTAATTATTCTTTATGAATTCCTCTTTGTTGTTTGATAATCTTATTTGCTAGTTAACATAACATTAAGTTTATAATTTCCAGCCATGGATATGAGTTTGTTATATATATGATTCGAACCTTATTGATTTTCGAGAGTTGCTTATGTGTAAATTGTTTGTTTGATTCTGCTTTATGGAGAACTTTTATATGTTTATGTTATAGGGGTCGACACTTATAATATTGCATGTAATTGGAGCTAGAATTAGGGTTTTAATTCTAATTCACAAGTAGTAAAGGCTTTGGACAAAGGTCGGAATCAAATAAAGAGTATTGCAAATATATGGACTTATTCATACTAGGTTGTGCGCTTGAGTTAGCAATTCTTTTCGATGCTTTAAGACATGGGCTGATTATCTAACGTTTTAGACTAAGATGGCGTGTCTAATTGTTTGATCTAGGTGCTTTCACTTAGGTTAATTTCAGAGAAAAGATTAATTGGGAGAAAATTGGCTTTCCGATATTTCACAAGGTTAACTCCGTTTACATGACTTAGAAAATTAGTAGAGTTCGAATTCATTGAGTGATGACTTGTGCCCTACGGTTTTAGGGGTTGTGACCTTAATGTTTCACCACATTCTTTTATTTTATTTCGTAATTTATTTGTCTAAATACTTAGTTTAATTCATACAATCTTCGAAACCCCCTTTACTTTGTATATATGTTTATAATTATTCTTTAATTTGTTAATAATACTTTGTGACATTCTTTGTTAGGTACACCCTCGATCTTCGTTGTGAACGATCCCTACTTACTTTATACTACCGATAGGGTTTTTAATTGATGCTTGCAAATATTCATATCAATTTTGGCGCCGTCGAGGGGAAATTTTTTTTTTTTTTTTTTTTTTTTTTTTAACTTTTATTTTTTTTTGGTTTTTTTTTGGGTTTTTTTGGTGGTAAAAAAAAAATTTTTTTCACTTGAGGTTGAGGGCGGCCTTTATTAACACTTGGAGAGTTGCCACACACTTAAGTGCTTTCTCAACTGAGTAAGGGGCACATGGATGGTGTCTAGGTCGAGACCCTGGGTGACAGGTTTTGGATTCAGAGGACTATAGACTGACGTAAGTCGATAGGGGCTTTGCCTCCGTAGTACCACTAAATGAATCCTGCCCCTCGCTTATCTCTCATATGATCTGGCCATTCGCCTCTGAAAACACGGAAAGTCATTTAAGTCAAGGCAGAAGCCCCTAGGCCGTACGTTCCACATTGGGTTACCGCTTGGAATCAACTTGGTTTTTGACTATGTTAAGGGCACCAACGAAAATGTTGTTACACCTAAGGTATATTGGATTGAACATGACTTTAAGATGGGTAGCTTCTTCAGTTCCATTGCACATTGAGGTCCTCTGTTCCCGTACCTAAGTGTATTGTGTGAATAAACTTAATTAGACAAAATAGGAAATTCATTCATTCTTTGATTATTTTCGTATATAATACCTACACTTGTATATTATACTTTGTATTTATTTTGTAAACTTTGTACTCACTTGTTTATTTTTGTATAGGTTTTAATGAATGTCCACTTCTGAACGTACGCCATTCTCTACTATTCAAGAACGCTTACAAAAGCTCAAGGAAGGTACTGGATTGTACATCCCTGAGGACCAACCTTTAGCACCCTTCGAAATTAAGTCAGAAGACTCAGATAATAACTCCTCACGTTCTCGTTCAGAAGAGGAGGAAGACCTATCTGAGGAAGAAGACGTTGCTGAAGATCAAGCTCCACCAATGGCTGAAACAATAAGGCAACTTTCGAATGGCACTGAGGGAGAGGTTGTTCCGCTTTGCATCACATATCCGGAACCGGCTGAAGGAAAGGAATCGGATTTTGAACTGAAGAGTGGGTTCTTGCATCACCTACCTAAGTTCCATGGACTTAATAGCGAGGATCCTAACAAGCATCTCAAGGAATTTCAGTTTGTTTGTGGGAGCATGTGCCCTAAGAATGGGGATATTAGTATTCTCAAAATGAAGGCATTTCCGTTCTCCCTTGATGATAGGGCAAAGACATGGCTATTTGACTTACCTGCCGGCCATGTCAACACTTGGGATAAGTTGAAGAGTGAGTTTCTCACTAAGTACTTTCCGGCATCAAAGGTCACTATCTTGAGGAAGCAAATAACCGGAATTCAACAAGCTGGGGATGAGACGTTTTGCACTTACTATGAGAGGTTCAAGAGCCTTGTTGCGTCATGCCCTTCACATGGAATGAAGGAAGAGAGCCTTCTCACTTACTTTTATGAAGGATTACTTCCCTTAGAACGTAGTCTCTTGGATGCTGCAGCCGGCGGTTCTTTCATGGATAAAACTCCTACAATTGCTAAGGAGCTTCTTGCAAATCGTGCTCTCAACTACCAACAATATGAAGGGGCACTCTCCTCATCTAGGAGAGTTAATGAGGTAACTTCTCACTCTGCTTTAGAGGACAAGGTAAATAAAATGTCTACTTTGTTGTCTCAGGTACTTCAAGCAAACAAAGGAGGAGGAGTATCTCAAGCTTGTGGGGTATGCTCTATGCAAGGGCATCACTCGGATCAATGCCCCCAATTAATCGAAAATGGTGGATGGGAATCTGCCAATGCAATTGGAGGATTTCAAGGAGGATATCAAGGGGGTCCCCAACGTCCTAGGTATGATCCTTATTCGAATACTTACAACCCCGGATGGAGGGACCACCCTAATTTCAAATGGAGCAACAATGATCAAGCTCAACAAGCCCCACAAGGGAATACCAACCGTTCCCAAGGCTTCCTTCCGAAGCCTCAGGTTCCTCAAAACTTTTCTTCTAATCCTAATTCTAGTTCTAATGCTAACTATGATAAAATGTTTGAAGCTTTAACAAATTCTACTCAAGCATTAGTGCAAGGTCAACGGAATCAAGGAAAGGAGATAGCTGAGCTGAAAAAGCAAATGGACCAAGTGGTGGGCTTTATGAGCAAGATACACGAAAGTGGGAAGCTTCCTAGTACAACAATCCCTAATCCTAAGGGAAATTTCGAAAGTGCTTCAGTTGTCATCACTAGGAGTGGAAGGGAATTTGAGGAAAGACCTCGCTCACCAAAGAAGAGGAATGCAAAGGACAAAGCACCATCCCTACCCTTGGAAGAGGACCCTGCCACGTCTAAGGCAGAGGAAACTGCGAAACCACCAATGGAAAAGCAAGGTATGACTTCTAACTTGTCAAATTCGGTTAAGACTAACCCTCTTTCTCCTCCTTTGCCCTTTCCACGCAGATTTGATAGAACTAAGAGAGATGAGAGTGACCAAGCCATCTTGGAGACGTTTAAGAAGGTTCAACTCAATCTCCCTCTTTTGGAAGCTATTGAACAAATGCCTAAGTATGCTAAGTTCCTTAAGGAGCTTTGCACCACAAGGAGGAGGACTCGAGAAAAGGAGGTGGTTAAGGTAAGTAAGAATGTCTCGGCCATGCTACAAAAGAAATTGCCTACCAAGTGTTCGGATCCCGAAAGTTTCACCATTCCCTGCCAAATTGGTAACTCTAAATTTTCGAATGCCATGCTAGATTTAGGTGCTTCAATTAATTTGATGCCTTATTCTGTGTATGTCACTTTGGGATTAGGGGAACTAAAACCTGATAATGTCATTATCCAACTAGCTGATAGATCTAATGTCTACCCTAAGGGTATGTTGGAAGATGTGCTTGTGCAGGTAAACCATTTGATCTTTCCGGCGGATTTCTATGTCCTAGAGATGGAGGAGTCTCCCATAAGTTCCACGCCATTATTGCTAGGCCGGCCATTCATGAGCACGGCAAGGACTAAAATTGATGTGTACGCCGGAGCTTTAACGATGGAGTTTGATGGTGATGTGATTGGCTTCAACATCTTTGAAGCAATGAGGTATCCACTTGATGTTCATAATTGTTTTTCTATTGATGTGTTGGACACTCTTGCGCAGGAAATGCTTGACATTATGAAAGAGGATACCTTAGCCACAACACTTGAACAAGGAGTGGGCTACACTGGAAGTGGCGTGAGCATCCCTATGGAGGAGCTTTTGGAGACATGTGACGCTAAGGTTATGGACAATGTGTTCTCTCTTGAGGCCACACCCTATCAAGGTAAGTACGTCCCTCCCTTGTCCATTCCCTTATCCACTAACAAAGCTGTTCCTTCTGTAGTTAAAGCACCCGAGCTTGAACTCAAACCCCTACCGGATTATTTGAAGTATGCTTACTTAGGGGAGAAGGAGACGTTGCTCGTCATCATATCATCTGCACTTACATATGTTCAAGAGCAACGTTTGGTGAGTGTGCTTAAGGAGCATAAGACTGCTATTGGATGGACCCTAGCGGACATCAAGGGAATAAGCCCTACAACATGTGTCCATCGCATACTTCTTGAGGAGGGGACTAAACCCACTAGAGAGGCTCAACGCCGTCTCAACCCTCCAATGATGGAAGTTGTGAAGAAGGAGGTTATCAAACTCCTTGATTGTGGCGTTATCTACCCCATTTCGGACTCCAAATGGGTGTCGCCAATCCAAGTGGTACCAAAGAAGTCCGGAGTCACCGTTGTGAAGAATGCCGAGAATGAGTTGGTGCCACAAAGGACCGTGACCGGACATCGAGTTTGCATTGACTATAGGAAGCTCAACGCCACTACTAGGAAGGATCACTTCCCTTTGCCGTTTATTGATCAAATGCTTGAGCGCTTGGCGGGTCATGACTACTATTGCTTTCTCGATGGATACTCCGGTTACAATCAAATTGCCATCGCGCACGAGGATCAAGAGAAAACGACCTTCACTTGTCCCTTTGGGACGTTTGCTTATCGTAGGATGCCCTTCGGACTCGCAATGCACCGGGTACGTTCCAAAGATGTATGGTAAGCATCTTTTCTGATTTTATTGAAAAAATTATTGAAGTTTTTATGGATGACTTTTCGGTTTTTGGTGAAAACTTTGATAATTGCCTTGATAATTTGGAACTTATTCTTAAAAGGTGTGTTGAAACTAACCTTGTGCTAAATTGGGAAAAATGTCACTTTATGGTTAGACAAGGGATAGTCCTAGGTCACATTGTCTCTTCTAGGGGTATAGAAGTTGATAAAGCTAAAGTGGATCTTGTACGCTACTTACCCTCTCCCACTTCTGTGAGAGAGGTTCGTTCTTTTCTTGGACATGCAGGATTCTATCGCCGCTTCATCAAGGATTTTTCCAAGATTGCAAGACCCCTTTGCCGCCTACTACAAAAGGAGGTGACATTTAACTTTGACAAGGAGTGCCAAGGCGCTTTTGACAAGCTTAAGGAGCTTTTGACGTCATCACCTATCATGCAACCCCCGGATTGGTCTTTGCCCTTTGAGTTGATGTGCGACGCTTCAGATTATGCCGTGGGGGCTGTGCTAGGGCAACGCATGGATAAGAAGCCTTATGCCATTTATTATGCTTCTCGCACTCTTAATGATGCTCAATTGAATTATTCTACTACTGAAAAAGAGATGCTTGTTGTTGTGTTTGCCTTAGAGAAATTTCGTTCTTACTTACTTGGTACTAAAGTTGTTATTTACACTGATCATGCAGCTCTGAAGTACCTACTCTCCAAGAAGGAGGCGAAACCAAGGCTGATTAGATGGGTACTTCTACTTCAAGAGTTTGATGTGGAGATCAAAGACAAGAAAGGAAGTGAGAACGTGGTGGCTGATCATTTGAGCCGCTTGGTACATGAGGAAGACGCCATCCCCCTCGTGGAAACGTTTCCGGATGAACAACTCTTCGGAATTCAGGTTAGTGAACCATGGTATGCTGATATTGTGAACTATATTGTTTCTAAGAGAATTCCGGATACCATGTCGCATGCTCAAAGAGATAGACTTAAGAAAATTGCTAGGCAATATGTTTGGGATGATCCTTATTTGTGGAAATATGGTGCTGATCAGTTGATTAGGAGATGCATTCCTGAACATGAACAAAATGCTATTCTATCTTTTTGCCATTCTAAAGCATGTGGGGGGGGCACTTTGGTTCGAAAAAGACTGCTTTTAAGGTGTTAGAATCGGGTTTCTTTTGGCCAACTTTGTTTAAAGATGCATATGCATATTGTTTAACATGTGATAGGTGTCAAAGAACCGGTAATTTAGGACCTAGGGATCAGATGCCTTTAACTAATATTTCGGTGGTTGAAGTATTTGATGTTTGGGGAATAGATTTCATGGGCCCGTTTCCTTCATCTTTTGGTTTTCTTTATATTCTCCTTGCTGTTGATTATGTTTCAAAGTGGGTGGAAGCAAAAGCCACCCGGACTAATGACGCCAAAGTTGTTTCAGATTTTGTGCAGTCTAACATTTTCTCTAGGTTTGGCATGCCAAGAGCAATCATCAGTGATGGAGGATCACACTTCTGTAACCGCACCATGGAGGCCTTGTTCAAGAAGTATGGCGTCACACATAAGGTTTCCACGCCTTATCATCCCCAAACGAATGGACAAGCTGAAGTTTCCAATCGTGAGATCAAGAGCATTTTGGAGAAAACGGTTAATCCTAACCGCAAGGATTGGAGCACAAGATTGGTGGATGCATTGTGGGCCTATAGGACAGCGTACAAGACTCCCATTGGAATGTCCCCGTATCGAATTGTCTATGGCAAACCGTGCCATTTACCGGTGGAGTTGGAACACAAGGCTTGGTGGGCCGTGAGGCAATTGAACATGGACATGAATGAGGCCGGGCTGAATAGGAAACTTCAAATGAGTGAGCTTGAAGAAATTCGGAATGATGCATTTGAAAGTGCACGGATCTACAAGGAGAAAACAAAGGCCTACCATGATAGTATGCTTCGTGGGAAAACCTTTACCATTGGCCAAAAAGTTCTTTTGTTTCATTCTAGACTTAAGTTGTTTCCCGGTAAGCTTCGTTCTCGTTGGATAGGTCCTTTTGTTATTACTAAAATTTTTCCTCATGGTGCTTTTCAGATTAAAGGGATCAACACCGGCAATGAGTTCAAGGTGAATGGCCATCGCTTGAAACCCTACTTTGAGCCGTATACTGAGGAAGGAGACATTGAGGTCGTTGCTTTTGATGGAAACTAGCAAATGCGGCAAAGTCTAGGCTGAAGACTTTAAATATTAAGCGCTATTTGGGAGGCAACCCAATTCAACCACGACTATGGAGGAGCCGTCACACGCAGATTTGATTTCTCTATCTCTCTCTATTTGTTTTGGTTGAACTGTATATGTTTCCTTGTTCCATGCTTATCTTACCTATGCTATGTGCTTACATTGAGGACAATATAAGATTTAAGTGTGGGGGAAGGGTTTATGTTTTTGTTTCATTTTGTTTACATTTTTGTAAGCTCGTTTGTTTCGCACTAGCTTTGGAGCTATCGAGTCTTAGAAAGTGCTTATTTTAAAAAAAAATAAAAAAAAATCAGAAAATTTCGAAAATACAAAAAGAGTTTTTGTGATGGTTGTTTGTCGAGTCTTAGGATGCCCTTAACTGCCTAGGATGAGCTTAATCTTTGAAATCATGGTTCAAAAGTGGATCACAAGATCAAATATGTTGAATGCTATTCTTTGGTTAATTGATAAATATGGAAGATGTGTGAACATGTAGTAGATATGGTTTGCAACTTTGGTACAGAATTTGAGCATGCTAAAACAAGTTAATGAATCCTATGTGAGTTTTCGAGCTTTATGTGCTTTCTTTGTTGAGAGATGTTTAAAATCAGATCTTCTTTGGCTTTAAAACTTGTTGTTAACCTCATTATTCTTCTATTTGATCAATTGCATGCCATAGAGTTTTAATGGACTAGAGAGTTTACTAGAACTTGCTTTTGAATTTTTCGAAACTTTTATTCATAACATACTCTGATTTTGGAAAGGATTGAAGGCACTTAGGATTTCCACCATTGCCAAATAGCCATGTGTCCTTTATTTGTGTGCATGCGTGTACACCCCCTTAGTTAAACCTCTTTGAGCCTACGTTTAGCCTTTTCTTTCATCACCCACGATATCTTGACCCTAAACCTTAGTATAGTTATATCCTACCCTTTGTTCTAAGAACTTAGTGGAGCTATGCTTCGGTGATTGAAACCATGTGATGAAAAAAAAAAAACAAAAGAAAAGAGGTGATTGGCGAAAATAAGTGTGGGGGAGGGATAGACTTGTTCATTACATATGTGTGCCGTGAAAAATAAAAAAAAAAAAAAGAAAAAAAATTGTGTACGGCAAGGGAAGAAATAAGAAGAAAAAAATTTGGATTAATGTCCCCTTTCCCGAATGATTTAGGAGATTGTTTTGAAGTGAAGGTCTAATAAAAAATACTTGGCCTTTGTCCTTTATCATTTGTGTTTAGAATGACGTTTTGGGCCCAACAAGATGATATTTGGCCTGTTTTTGAGTGACATGGTTGTTTGAATGCTCTACTAAGTTTTTAGGACACTTTGTGATTTTCTTATCCTTTGTTTCTTTTAAACCGTGAGCCTTGGCCCCATTACAACCCTTAAAAGTCCTTCCTGATCCTTAAGATGAGTAGTCCTTGATCTGTGGAGATAAATTTCGAAAGTAAGCATATGGTTTTGGTTCATTTGTGCATGTAATCGATATCTTTCATGAGGTTTTTAAAATCTTTCACTAAAGTGCTTTCTTTGATTGATATATGTGAGCTATTTGAATGCCTTACAATTATTTCTCTCACATATCTTTGAGTGAAAAGCTTTTAAGCATGAGCCATGAATCTGAGTGAAAATAGAGAGCATACCCTTGTGAGGATAATTTGTTGAAACGTGCTGAGCTCCATTGATAACTATTGTTCTTCCAAGTCTTACTTGTTCATATGAATTCCATGCTTGTTAATTAACTCTCGAATTTCTTGTGACAATTTTTGGTTAAGTGCTAAGCTTGATTTTGTGAAAGTAAGAGATTTCTGAGGCAATAAGTTAAGGGCAATAGAAGTTTTCGTGTGAAATTGGTTGAGTTGCTAAGGGACTAGCAATAGTTAAGTGTGGGGGAATTTGATAGGAGCATTATATGCTACGTTTTTAATGTATTTTCCCTATTATTTGGCTGCGTTTTATTGGTTAACTTTGCTATTTAGCTTAGTTTCTATCTTTGAGTCCCTAAGTGATATATATTTGCGAGCATGTGCTAAAATGAAGTTTTTAAGAAACTTTCCTGTTTTGACTTTCCTAATTGTTTTAGGAAACCTTCCTAATTTGAATCTTTCCTGTCTTGACCAGGAATCCTAAAGCAACCAGGAATCCTAATGGAAGTAGGAAACCTAGTTCATCCAGGAAAACTATTTTGTGCTCGGAATGGAAAATCGAGGCTCGGAAAATTACGAAGCTTAATGGGCTTTTTCGGGGCCCATTAAGAGGTGGGCCGCCACGGGGCCCATTAAGAGGTGGGCCGCCACGAGGCCCAAGTTAGAAGCCCAAATCCATAAGAAAAGCCCAAGAGAAGTCCATGTCGCAAACCCTAACCCCATTAGGGTTTGTGCCGCAATTACCAAGAGAGAAGGGAGAAGTGGCCGGCCTAATCCTTGTAGGATTAGGAGAGGTTAACGCAAGAAACAAATCAGAAAATAAAAAGGACCTCTTGCTCTCCAAGTTTTGTTAATTCTATTAGGATTAGGAGTTTTATTTATTTAATTCTTTTACTAATTCCTAAAGGATTAATTTCAGATTTTCAAGGACGCATCAAGACACATTTGTGGCAAGATACAATGGAGGATTTGCGGCAACAACACAAGGGAATTAGGGTTTTGCCGCAAGGTTTCTTGGAGGACAAGAAGTGCCGCACCTTTTACAATCCAAGAGGGATTAGGAGACCAATTAAATCAGATTTTATTGAATGAATCAAGACTTAAAATCGGCAAGAAGGAGAGAAGGATTTCTTGGTGACTACTCAAAGGAATCTCGACCATTCAAGGATTAAATATTCAACGCTCAAGATTGATTCTCAAGTTCCATGTATAAATAGAGGGGCTTCACAACATCATTCTTCACCAATTCACATTCGAGAACACCATTCCATAAGCTTCATAGTTTCGATACATCCATCCACAAGAGTTCTCGACTTCACTCTCTAGCATCTAGGGTTTTCAAAGCTTCAAGGAGGAGGAGTAGCGGCTGCACCATCACCATCACCTTCATTGAGACGTCCCATCTTCACCACCACCTTGCTGTTCACGTGTTGGATTGCTTGCTTTCAAGGATTCAAGGGTTCGTGGCTTCAAGTCTTCATGCTATTCCATATGGTGTAATTCGACTATGCCTTTAATTATTCTTTATGAATTCCTCTTTGTTGTTTGATAATTCTATTTGCTAGTTAACATTACATTAAGTTTATAATTTCCAGCCATGGATATGAGTTTGTTATATATATGATTCGAACCTTATTGATTTTCGAGAGTTGCTTATGTGTAAATTGTTTGTTTGATTCTGTTTTATAGAGAACTTTTATATGTTTATGTTATAGGGGTCGACACTTATAATATTGCATGTAATTGGAGCTAGAATTAGGGTTTTAATTCTAATTCACAAGTAGTAAAGGCTTTTGGACAAAGGTCGGAATCAAATAAAGAGTATTGCAAATACATGGACTTATTCATGCTAGGTTGTGCGCTTGAGTTAACAAATCTTTTCGATGCTTTAAGACATGGGCTGATTATCTAACGTTTAGACTAAGATGGCGTGTCTAATTGTTTGATCTAGGTGCTTTCACTTAGGTTAATTTCAGAGAAAAGATTAATTGGGAGATAATTGGCTTTCCGATATTTCACAAGGTTAACTCCATTTACATGACTTAGAAAATTGGTAGAGTTCGAATTCATTGAGTGATGACTTGTGCCCTACGGTTTTAGGGGTTGTAACCTTAATGTTCCACCTTATTCTTTCATTAATTTCGTGAATTATGTTTTCTATACTTAGTTTAATTCATACAATCTTCGAAACCCCCTTTACTTTGTATATATGTTTATAATTATTCTTTAATTTGTTAATAATACTTTGTGACATTCTTTGTTAGGTACACCCTCGATCTTCGTTGTGAACGATCCCTACTTACTTTATACTACCGATAGGGTTTTTAATTGATGCTTGCAATTATTCATATCAATTTTTAGCATATCAATTATTCATATCTTGTTTATTTTAGCTTCTCGGTTTAATATGCTCCTAGTGGTTCTTTAGGGTTTAGGGTGTCCTATATGTGGTTAATTATTTGAGTTGTTGTAAGTTGTAACCTGAACGGAAATAGGTAAGGTCCTTTTGTTAATATTGGCCTAAACCCTTCATTTGTACCTTGCTAAGGTCACTTGAGGTTGAGGGCGGCCTTTATTAACACTTGGAGAGTTGCCACACACTTAAGTGCTTTCTCAACTGAGTAAGGGGCACATGGATGGTGTCTAGGTCGAGACCCTTGGTGACAGGTTTTGGATTCAGAGGACTATAGACTGACGTAAGTCGATAGGGGCTTTGCCTCCGTAGTACCACTAAATGAATCCTGCCCCTCGCTTATCTCTCATATGATCTGGCCATTCGCCTCTGAAAACACGGAAAGTCATTTAAGTCAAGGCAGAAGCCCCTAGGCCGTACGTTCCACCTTGGGTTACCGCTTGGAATCAACTTGGTTTTTGACTATGTTAAGGGCACCAACGAAAATGTTGTTACACCTAAGGTATATTGGATTAAACATGACTTTAAGATGGGTAGCTGTTTCAGTCCCATTGCACATTTGAGGTCCTCTGTTCCCGTACCTAAGTGTATTGTGTGAATAAAATTAATTAGACAAAATAGGAATTTCATTCATTCTTTCATTATTTTCGTAAATAATACTTAAACTTGTATAAAATATTTTTGTATTTATTTTGTAAACTTTGTACTCACTTGTTTATTTTGTATAGGTGCTTAATGAATGTCCACTTCTGAACGTACGCCATTCTCTACTATTCAAGAACGCATACAAAAGCTCAAGGAAGGCACTGGATTGTACATCCCTGAGGACCAACCTTTAGCACCCTTCGAAATTAAGTCAGAGGACTCAGATAATAACTCCTCACGTTCTCGTTCAGAAGAGGAGGAAGACCTATCTGAGGAAGAAGACGCTGCTGAAAATCAAGCACCACCAATGGCTGAGACAATAAGGCAACTTTCGAATGGCACTGAGGGAGAGGTTGTTCCGCTTTGCATCACGTATCCGGAACCGGCTGAAGGGAAAGAGGCTGACTTCGAATTGAAGAGTGGATTCTTGCATCACTTGCCAAAGTTTCATGGACTTAATAGTGAGGATCCTAACAAGCACCTCAAGGAATTTCAGTTTGTTTGTGGGAGCATGTGCCCTAAGAATGGGGATATTAGTATCCTCAAGATGAAGGCATTTCCGTTCTCCCTTGATGATAGGGCAAAGACATGGCTATTTGACTTACCTGCCGGCCATGTCAACACTTGGGATAAGTTGAAGAGTGAGTTTCTCACTAAGTACTTTCCGGCTTCAAAGGTCACTATCCTGAGGAAACAGATAACTAGAATTCAACAAGCTGGGGATGAATCATTCTGCACCTATTATGAGAGGTTCAAGAGCCTTGTTGCGTCATGCCCTTCACATGGAATGAAGGAAGAGAGCCTTCTCACGTACTTTTATGAGGGACTTCTCCCTTTGGAACGTAGCTTATTGGATGCGGCGGCCGGTGGTTCATTTATGGATAAGACTCCTACAATTGCTAAGGAGTTGCTTGCAAACCGAGCCCTTAACTACCAACAATACGAAGGGGCACTCTCCTCCTCAAGGAGGGTTAATGAGGTAACTTCTCACTCTACTTTAGAGGACAAGGTAAATAAGATGTCTACTTTGTTGTCTCAGGTACTTCAAGTAAACAAAGGAGGAGGAGTATCTCAAGCTTGTGGGGTGTGCTCTATTCAAGGGCATCACTCGGATCAATGCCCTCAACTCATTGAAAATGGTGGATGGGAATCCGCAAATGCTATTGGAGGATACCAAGGAGGGTACCAAGGTAACCAAGGGGTTCCTCAACGCCAAAGGTATGATCCATTCTCAAATACCTACAACCCCGGATGGAGGGACCATCCTAACTTCAAGTGGGGAGGCAATGATCAAGCTCAACAACCTCAACAAGGGAATGCCCAACGTCCACCAGGCTTCTTTCCAAAGCCTCATGTTCCTCAAAACTTTTCTTCTAACTCTAATTCTAATTCTAGTGCCAATTATGATAAAATGTTTGAAGCACTAACGAGTTCTACTCAAGCTTTGGTGCAAGGGCAACAGAATCAAGGAAAGGAGATAGCTGAGCTTAAGAAGCAAATGGATCAAGTGGTGGGCTTTATGAGCAAGATCCACGAGAATGGGAAGCTTCCTAGTACCACAATCCCTAATCCTAAGGGACAATTCGAAAATGCTTCCATTGTGACTACTAGGAGCGGAAGGGAGTTTGTGGATAGACCTAAGGTACCTAAGAAAAAGGATCCTGCGCCAATCATCCTTGAGGAGGACCCCGCAACTTCGAAGAAAGAGGAGAGGCTTGCATCGTCAAATGAAAAGAAAGGTATGGACCCTAACTTGGTGAGTTCGGTTTTACCTAACGTTGTTCCCTCTTCTTTGCCCTTTCCTAGTAGGTTCGACAAATCCAAGAAGGATGAGAGTGACCAAGCTATCTTGGAAGTGTTCAAAAAGGTGCAAATCAACCTTCCTCTTTTGGAAGCAATCAAATCTCTTCCTCGATATGCTAAGTTTCTCAAGGAGCTTTGCACTACAAGAAGCATGAACCGAGAAAAGGAGGTGGTCAAGGTGAACAAAAACGTCTCTGCCATGATACAAAGGAAGCTACCTCCTAAGTGCCCGGATCCCGGAAGTTTCACTATCCCATGCCAAATTGGTAACTCTAAATTTTCAAATTGTATGCTAGATTTAGGCGCCTCAATTAATGTGATGCCTTATTCTGTATATTTGACTTTGGGATTAGGGGAACTTAAACATGATAGTGTGATTATCCAACTAGCTGATAGGTCTAACGTCTACCCTAAGGGTATGTTGGAAGATGTGCTTGTGCAGGTGGACCATTTGATCTTTCCCGCTGATTTCTATGTCCTAGAGATGGAGGAAACCCCCGTGGTAAGCACACCATTGCTTCTAGGCCGTCCATTTATGAGAACCGCAAGGACAAAGATCGATGTGTACGCCGGTTCCCTCACCATGGAATTTGATGGAGAAGTGATTGGGTTCAATGTCTTCGAAGCCATGAGGTATCCTATTGATGTTCATAGTTGCTTTTCTATTGATGTTTTGGATACTCTTGCGCAGAACATGCTTGATATTATAAGGGAAGACACTTTGGCCCCAACACTCGAGCAAGGCGTGGGGTACACCAAGGATGGCGCAAGCATACCTATGGAGGAGCTCTTGGACACTTGTGAAAAGGAGGTTATGGATAATGTCTTCTCCCTTGAGATCCAACCCTACGAAAGTAAGTATACTCTTCCTTTGTCCATTCCTTTATCTACTAATAAGGCATTTCCCTCAGTTGTTCAGGCACCCGTGCTTGAGCTCAAGCCCTTACCGGATTATTTGAAGTATGCCTATTTGGGAGATAAGGAAACTTTGCCCGTGATTGTATCCTCTGCCCTTACTTCTGAACAAGAGGAGCGTTTGGTGAACATGCTTAAGGAGCATAAGACTGCTATTGGATGGACCCTAGCAGACATCAAGGGAATAAGCCCTACAACATGTGTCCATCGCATACTTCTTGAGGAGGGGACTAAACCCACTAGAGAGGCTCAACGCCGTCTTAACCCTCCAATGATGGAAGTTGTGAAGAAGGAGGTTATCAAACTCCTTGATTGTGGCGTCATCTACCCCATTTCAGACTCCAAATGGGTGTCACCTATTCAAGTGGTACCAAAGAAGTCCGGAGTCACTGTTGTAAAGAACGCTGAGAATGAGTTGGTGCCACAAAGGACCGTGACCGGCCATCGAGTTTGCATTGACTATAGGAAGCTCAACGCCACCACTAGGAAGGACCACTTCCCTTTGCCATTCATTGATCAGATGCTTGAGCGTTTGGCGGGCCATGACTACTATTGCTTCCTTGATGGATACTCCGGTTATAATCAGATTGCCATAGCGCATGAGGATCAAGAGAAAACGACCTTCACTTGTCCATTTGGGACGTTTGCTTATCGTAGGATGCCCTTCGGACTCTGCAATGCACCATGTACGTTCCAAAGATGTATGGTAAGCATCTTTTCTGATTTTATTGAGAAAATTATTGAAGTTTTTATGGATGACTTTTCGGTTTTTGGTAAAGACTTTGATAATTGCCTTGGAAATTTGGAACTAATACTTAAGAGATGTGTCGAAACTAACCTTGTTCTTAATTGGGAAAAATGTCATTTTATGGTTAGGCAAGGGATAGTCCTAGGTCATATTGTCTCTTCTAGGGGTATAGAAGTAGATAAAGCTAAGGTTGATCTTGTACGCTACTTACCCTCTCCCACTTCCGTGAGAGAGGTTCGTTCTTTTCTTGGACATGCAGGATTTTATCGTCGCTTTATCAAGGACTTTTCCAAGATTGCAAGACCTCTTTGCCGCCTACTACAGAAGGAAGTGGCGTTTGACTTTGACAAGGACTGCCAAGGGGCTTTCGACAAGCTTAAGGGACTTCTGACATCATCACCCATCATGCAACCTCCGGATTGGTCCTTACCATTTGAGTTGATGTGTGACGCGTCTGACTATGCTGTGGGAGCCGTGCTGGGACAACGCAAGGATAAGAGGCCTTATGCCATATATTATGCCTCTAGGACTCTTAATGATGCTCAATTGAATTATTCTACCACTGAAAAAGAGTTGCTTGCTGTTGTTTTTGCACTTGAAAAATTTCGTTCTTACTTGCTTGGCACTAAAGTTATTGTTTATACTGACCATGCAGCTTTGAAGTATCTCTTGTCGAAAAAGGAGGCCAAGCCAAGGCTGATTCGATGGGTGCTACTCCTACAAGAGTTTGACGTGGAGATCAAGGACAAGAAGGGAAGTGAGAACGTTGTGGCTGATCACTTGAGCCGCCTAGTGCATGAAGAGGACCTCATCCCCCTTGTGGAAACATTTCCGGATGAACAACTCTTCGGAATTAAGGTAAGTACTCCTTGGTATGCTGATCTTGTGAACTTCATTGTCTCTAAGCAAATACCTGATACCATGTCTCGTGCTCATAAGGATAGGCTAAAAAGAATTGCTAGGGAATATGTTTGGGATGATCCTTATTTGTGGAAATTTTGCTCTGATCAATTAATAAGGAGATGTGTGCCTGAACATGAACAAAATGCTATACTTTCTTTTTGCCATACTGAAGCATGTGGGGGACATTTTGGATCTAAGAGAACTGCGCTTAAGGTGTTAGAGTCGGGTTTCTTTTGGCCGGATTTATTTAAAGATGCATATGCTTATTGTCTAACATGTGATAGATGCCAAAGAACCGGCAATCTTAGTTCTAGAGATCAAATGCCTTTAACTAATTATCATCCGGTTGAAATTTTTGATGTTTGGGGCATTGATTTCATGGGTCCATTTCCTTCATCTTTTGGGTTCCTTTACATTCTTCTCGCGGTTGATTATGTTTCTAAATGGGTGGAAGCTATTCCCACCCGGACTAATGATGCTAATGTCGTTGCAAGTTTTGTGCAGTCTAACATTTTCTCTAGGTTTGGCATGCCAAGAGTGATCATAAGCGATGGAGGCTCACATTTTTGCAACCGCACGATTGAAGCTTTGTTTCGGAAATATGGGGTCACACATAGGGTTTCGACACCTTATCATCCCCAAACAAATGGGCAAGCTGAAGTTTCGAATCGTGAAATCAAGAGCATCTTGGAGAAGACGGTTAACCCTAGCCGCAAGGATTGGAGCACTAGGTTGGTTGATGCACTTTGGGCGTATAGGACAGCATACAAGACCCCCGTTGGGATGTCACCATATCGTCTTGTTTATGGCAAAGCATGTCATCTACCGGTGGAATTAGAGCACAAGGCATGGTGGGCGGTGAAACAATTCAACATGAACATGGATGTGGCTGGAATTCATAGGAAGTTGCAATTGAACGAGCTTGCGGAAATACGGAATGATGCATTTGAAAGTGCTCGGATTTACAAGGAAAAGACAAAGGCTTTTCATGATAACATGATTCGTGGAAAGACCTTTGCCGTGGGTCAAAGAGTTCTTTTGTTTCATTCTAGACTTAAACTTTTTCCGGTAAGCTTAGGTCTCGTTGGATTGGGCCTTTCATTATTACTCACGTTTTTCCTCGTGGTGCCGTGCAGATTAAAGGAGAACAAACCGGCAATGAGTTTAAGGTGAATGGCCATCGCTTGAAGCCCTACTTTGAGTCGTGTGCTACTCATGAGGAGGATGACGTGGAGACCATTGTCTTTGAACCTCGAAACGCCAAGATCATAGCTAGGCGACGTGGCAAAGTCTAGGCTGAAGACTTTAAACATTAAGCGCTATTTGGGAGGCAACCCAATTCAACCGAAGCTGTGGAGGAGCCATCACACGCAGATTTGATTTCTCTATCTCTCTCTACTTACTTTGGTTGAACTGTATATGTTTTCCTTTATCCATGCTTGTCTTACATATGTTTTGTGCTTACATTGAGGACAATATAAGATTTAAGTGTGGGGGAAGGGTTTATGTTTTTGTTTTGTTTACATTTATTTTTGTAAGCTCGTTTGTTTCGCACTAGCTTTGGAGCTATTGAGTCTTAGAAAGTGCTTGTTTTTAAAAAAAAAACAAAAAAAACAAAGAGTTTTTGTGTTGGTTGAGTCTTAGGATGCCCCTAACTGCCTAGGATGAGTTTAATCTTTGAAATTATGGATGAAAAGTGAAGCACACGATCGAATATGTTGAATGTTATTCTTTGGTTAATTGATGAATATGGAATATTTGTGAACATGTAGTAGATATGGTTTTGAACTTTGGTACAGAATTTGAGCATGTTAAGACAAGTTAATGGACCCTATGTGAGCTTTCGAGCTATATGTGCTTTCCTTGTTGAGAGTTGATAAAATCAGATCTTCTTTGGTTTAAAAATTCGTTGTTAACCTCATTATTCTTCTATTTGATCAATTGCATGCCATAGATTTTCAATGGACTATAGAGTTTACTAGAACTTGCTTTTGAATTTTTCGAAACTTATAGTCATAATATACCTTGATTTTGGAAATGATTGAAGGCACTTAGGATTTCCACCAATGCCAAATAGCCACGTGTCCCTTATTTGTGTACACATATGTGCACCCTTAGTTA
The DNA here is from genome assembly GCA_030142095.1 of Rubus idaeus. Lineage (NCBI taxonomy): Eukaryota > Viridiplantae > Streptophyta > Magnoliopsida > Rosales > Rosaceae > Rubus > Rubus idaeus. The sequence goes on along the minus strand of CM057970.1, from coordinate 17,984,084 downwards.
AACCTCTTTGAGCTTACATTTAGCCTTTTCTTTCATAACCCACATTATCTTGACCCTAAACCTTAGTATAGTTACATCTTTACCCTTTGTTCTAAGAACTTAGTAGAGCTATGCTTCGGTGATTGAAACCATGTGATGGAAAAACAAAAGAAAAGAGGTGATTGACGAAAATAAGTGTGGGGGAAGGGATAGACTTGTTCATTACATATGAGTATGCCGGAAAAAAAAATGAAAAGAAAAAAACAAAAAAAAAAATATGTGTACGGCAAGAAAGAAAAAAAAATTGAGAAAAAAATGGATTAATGTCCCCTTTCCCAATGATTTAGGAGGTTGTTTTGAAGTGAAGGTCCAAAAATAAAATACTCGGCCTTTGTCCTTTATCATATGACTTTTGAAAGAAGACATAGTTGTTTGAATGCTCTACTAGGTTTTTAGGACACTTTGTGATTTCCTTATCCTTCGTTTCTTTAAACCGTGAGCCTAGCCCCATTACAACCCTTAAAAGTCCTTCTTGATCTTTAAAATGGGTAGCATTTGATATGTGGAGTTAAATTCGAAAGTTGAGCATATGGTTGTGGTCCATTTGTGCATGTAATTGGTATCTTTCATGAGGTTTTGAATCCTTATTCACTAAAGTGCCTTTATTTGATTAATATATGTGAGCTATTTGAATGCCTTACAATTATTTCTCTCACATATTTTTGAGTGAAAAGCTTTTAAGCATGAGCCATGATTCTAAGTGAAAATAGAAAGCATACCCTTGTGAGGATAACTTGTTTGAAACATGCTGAGCTCCATTGAATAACTATTGTTCTTCCAAGTCTTACTTGTTCATATGAATTCCATGCTTGTTAATTAACTCTCGAATTTCTTGTGACAAATTTTGGTTAAGTGCTAAACTTGATTCCATGAAAGTATGAGATTTATGAGGCAATGAGTTAAGGGCAATATAAGTTTTTGTGTAGAGTATGATTGTGTTGCTAAGGGACTAGCAATAGCTAAGTGTGGGGGAATTCAAAAATTGATATGTTATTTGTGTGCATCAATTTAAAACCCTAAAAGCATTGTAGTATATAGTAAGTAGGGATCGTTTCCAACGGAGATCGAGGGTGTACCTAACAAAGAATGTCACAAAGAATTAATATTCACAATTATAAACTAGTATTTACGAAATCAATATGGGGTTTAAGAATTTGTTACGAAACTAAGTAATTTAACTATAAAGAATTAATTGAATGAGGTGGAACAAAGATCAAATAATTTAACAAAGTAGACATTTTATTTACCTTGTCCTCTAAAGCAGAGTGAGAAGTTACCTCATTAACTCTCCTAGATGAGGAGAGTGCCCCTTCATATTGTTGGTAGTTGAGAGCACGATTTGCAAGAAGCTCCTTAGCAATTGTAGGAGTTTTATCCATGAAAGAACCGCCGGCTGCAGCATCCAAGAGACTACGTTCTAAGGGAAGTAATCCTTCATAAAAGTAAGTGAGAAGGCTCTCTTCCTTCATTCCATGTGAAGGGCATGACGCAACAAGGCTCTTGAACCTCTCATAGTAAGTGCAAAACGTCTCATCCCCAGCTTGTTGAATTCCGGTTATTTGCTTCCTCAAGATAGTGACCTTTGATGCCGGAAAGTACTTAGTGAGAAACTCACTCTTCAACTTATCCCAAGTGTTGACATGGCCGGCAGGTAAGTCAAATAGCCATGTCTTTGCCCTATCATCAAGGGAGAACGGAAATGCCTTCATTTTGAGAATACTAATATCCCCATTCTTAGGGCACATGCTCCCACAAACAAACTGAAATTCCTTGAGATGCTTGTTAGGATCCTCGCTATTAAGTCCATGGAACTTAGGTAGGTGATGCAAGAACCCACTCTTCAGTTCAAAATCCGATTCCTTTCCTTCAGCCGGTTCCGGATATGTGATGCAAAGCGGAACAACCTCTCCCTCAGTGCCATTCGAAAGTTGCCTTATTGTTTCAGCCATTGGTGGAGCTTGATCTTCAGCAACGTCTTCTTCCTCAGATAGGTCTTCCTCCTCTTCTGAACGAGAACGTGAGGAGTTATTATCTGAGTCTTCTGACTTAATTTCGAAGGGTGCTAAAGGTTGGTCCTCAGGGATGTACAATCCAGTACCTTCCTTGAGCTTTTGTAAGCGTTCTTGAATAGTAGAGAATGGCGTACGTTCAGAAGTGGACATTCATTAAAACCTATACAAAAATAAACAAGTGAGTACAAAGTTTACAAAATAAATACAAAGTATAATATACAAGTGTAGGTATTATATACGAAAATAATCAAAGAATGAATGAATTTCCTATTTTGTCTAATTAAGTTTATTCACACAATACACTTAGGTACGGGAACAGAGGACCTCAATGTGCAATGGAACTGAAGAAGCTACCCATCTTAAAGTCATGTTCAATCCAATATACCTTAGGTGTAACAACATTTTCGTTGGTGCCCTTAACATAGTCAAAAACCAAGTTGATTCCAAGCGGTAACCCAATGTGGAACGTACGGCCTAGGGGCTTCTGCCTTGACTTAAATGACTTTCCGTGTTTTCAGAGGCGAATGGCCAGATCATATGAGAGATAAGCGAGGGGCAGGATTCATTTAGTGGTACTACGGAGGCAAAGCCCCTATCGACTTACGTCAGTCTATAGTCCTCTGAATCCAAAACCTGTCACCCAGGGTCTCGACCTAGACACCATCCATGTGCCCCTTACTCAGTTTGGAAAGCACGTAAGTGTTCGACAATTCTCCAACTGTTAATAAAGGCCGCCCTCAACCTCAAGTGACCCTTGCAAGGTACAAATGAAGGGTTTAGGCCAATATTAACAAAAGGACCTTACCTATTTCCGTTTCAAGTTACAACTCACAACAACTCAAATAATCAACCACATAAACGACACCTAAATAAATTACTAAGTATTACAAAATATCACAAGTATAATTCACAATATTCACAAGTATAAAACGTTAGGCAAATATTTATTTTCAATCCCCGGCAACGGCGCCAAAAATTTTATGGGATTTATTGAAGGAATTTTCGTCCATATTAAGAGACCATGCCTTGTGGACTACTCAATGGGATTAAAATCAGATTTTTAGGGAATGAATCTAGTCCTAATTTCGGCAAGAATGAGAGAAGGATTTCTTGGTGACTACTCAAGTGAATCTCGGCCATTCAAGGATTAAATTATTCAACGCTCAAGATTTCTTCTCAAGTTCCATGTTCTCCTATAAATAGAGGGGCTTCACAACACAATTCTTCACCACCTTCTACACCAATTCACATTCGAGAACCCCATTCCATAAGCTTCCAAAGTTTCGACTACAACCATCCATCAAGGTTCTCGGCTTCACTCTCTAGCATCTAGGGTTTCCAAGGCTTCAAGGAGGAGGAAGTAGCGGCTGCACCATCACCATCTTCACCATCTTCACCATCAAGGACGTCCATCTCCATCACCACCTTGCTGTTCACGACTTGGATTGCTTGCGTCAAGGATTCAAGGGTTCGTGGCTCAAGTCTTCATGCTATTCCATATGGTGTATTTCGACTATGCCTTTAAATATTCTTATGAATTCCTCTTTGTTGTTTGGTTATTCTATTTGTTAGTTAACATAACATTAAGTTTATAATTTCCAGCCATGTTTATGAGTTTGTTGAACATATGATTCGAAGTTTATTAACTTTCTAACGTTGCTTATGTGTAAATTGTTCGTTTGATTCTGCTTTATAGAGAACTTTTATATGTTTATGTTATAGGGTGGCCAACTTATAATGTTTGCATGTAATTGGAGCTAGAATTAGGGTTTGGATTCACCTAATAGTTTTCGAAACCTAATTCACAAGTAGTAAAGGCTTTGGACAAAGGTCGGAATCAAATGGAGAGGATTGCAAATAGATGTACGTTCATACTAGGTTGTGCACTTGAATTAACAACTCTTTTCTATGCTTTGAACATGGTTTGACTAGCTACGTTAGACTAGGATGGCATGTTTAAGTGATTAATCTATGTACGTTACTAGGTTAATTGTCGTAGGAAGGTTTTATTGGGGAATGACTTGCTACTAGTTTTCCACAGATGTTAATTCCGTTTACATGACTTAGAGAGTTAATAATTTTCGAATCATTGTTTGATGACTTGTGTCCTACGGTTTAGGGGTTATAACCTTAATGTTTCGCCACATTCTTTTATTTATTTCGAAATTTAATTGTTCTATACTTAGTTTAATCAAATCAATCTTTAAATCCCCTTTTACTTTGTACACATGTATATAATTATTCTTTATACTTGTTAATAATTCTTGTGACATTCTTTGTTAGGTACACCCTTTGATCTCTGATTTGCACTTATTTATAGCGCAAATTGTATTCCTAATCACGAGAGTTAAGCTTGCCCGAATGCATTTTATTACTAATAATATGCGTTTTCATGATTTCAGGTTACTTAGGTGATCGACTTGAGGTAATTCGGCACAAGAAGGTGCATTTTGACTACTTTTGGGCACACTTCCGAGAAGAGGACAAGAAGGCAACCATGGCTTCTAGGAATTGAAGATTGCATGAATTTACCTTCGGAAGACGTTGCCATTGAAGGCCTTGAAGAATCGAAGAAAGGAAGGAAAATGAAGAAATTGCATTTCCGGTGATTTTTCCGGCAAACCACCACCACAAGAGGCGGCACCACCGCCGGAGCACCACCGGAGCACCACCACAGAAGGAGAGACTCTCCTACATCAGCTGCACACATGTGTGGCACAGCTCACACACACACTCATCCACATGTCCACTTATCCCTCCACCAACCCATAATTTCCTCCACTTCACATTTCTTTATGTGAGTGGCTCTCCCTTTTGCTTAATCTAATAAACATTGGTGCTGCTATGACTACCCTAGCAGCCACACATAGAGGAATAATCTCATTCTAGCCACAATTTTCGAGCAGCCCCCCTTCTTCCCCTTCTTCCTCTTCTCCCTCTCCTCTCTTTCTTCTTCTTTTCTCTTCTTCCCATTCTAAATTCAGGCCACTTTCCCTATCACTTCCGGCCACCTTCTTCACCCTTTCTTTCTTTCTTCTTCTACCTTTCTCACTGTTTTCTCTCTTCCATTCTCACCACTAAATTCGTGCTACCCATCACCTCACCAAAACAGCCCCACAACAACATCAAGAATTGCAAGGATTGAGACTTGGAGCAAGGAGGAGTTCATAAAAGAGGAGGAGAAGTCTTGGAAACATCATTGAGCATTCTCTAACTCTTTTACCTTTTAGTTTCATTGCTTTAATTCTTGTAATTTGAGATGTACACTAGCTATTGAAATTGAGTTTGTAAGCTCAATAACTTTGTTTGTCAAATTTGGAATTGTTGCTTATTTACTTTCTTGCATGTTCTCTTTGAAAACACCAAAAATATGAACACTACAACCATGTGCACATACTTCACTACACTAGTATATAGCTCATCTCTTATCTCACCATTTTAGTGCTAGAATAGCTTGGTTACCACATAATTACCAAGGTGATTTTAGGGCCTTCCAATCCCTTGGGTACGATAATCCCCCGGTCTCAATCTATACCATCCACTACACTTTGACGGCGATACTCAAAACCAACCCGAACTTATCGTTGAGTCAAATGGCGCCGTTGCCGGGGATTGAGGTTTAACCTTGATCTCTTGGTAATCGTTTCCGGGTTGTTCTTAGCACTATTCTTTAGTTTAGATTGTTTGATAACTGTTTTGTAGTTGTTTGTTCATAAGTGTTTGTATTTCCTTCTTTGCATTGTATGTTGAATTTGTTTTTAGCTTGTGTCAAGTGTTGTTATTGCTGTTCATAAGTGTGTAGTTGCATCTTAGTTTGCTTCAATTCAAGCTAGGTTAGTACCCTTGCCTATCTAGGGAAGTTCTCAAAATTTGTTTTCAGTTTTCGTTTAGCTACTGTCCTCTGTTTTCTCAATTTTTGTTAAAATAGTAAATCAACCCAGAAAATTCTAAAAATTTGTGTGCTACTGTGTTTACGTGTCTAGTATACGTGGTTAAAATTTCAGGTCATTTGGTTAAGTCTAGCTTAGGTAAATAAATAGTTTTTGTGCTATTGGTCGTCAGGATCCACTCTGGAACCTCTCTGTCTAACTAATCCGTCCGGACGCCACAGTTCCGTCCGGACGCCCAAGTGATAAATAGCTTCTGCCCGTGCAATCCGTCCGGACGGATTCAGTCCGTCCGATCGTCTGGGAGCTATCCAGAGACTGTTTTGATTGTTCTATGTTGTTTGTTGCTTCCATTCGGTTCCATATCTTGTATACATTGGTTTTATTGATTAAAAGTTGATTCTAAGCCTTTTGTTGTGATATTAAAGGTACTTGAGTGAATCATCTACTTCACACATGGATAGATGGAGGCAAGAATGGGAAGAGACTAGGAGATTTGAGCATCAAGATGATCGATATAGCATTGGAATGATATCTCAACCACATCTTGAAGAGCAACCATACCAAGATCATGGGGGATACCAATATGAAGGCCATGACTCCCACAACAATCCATATTTCTCTAATGATCATTGGAGTTCACATGATGGTTCTAGCATATTCGCTGCACCACCGGAGTTCCAACAAGCACATGAGTATGAACCTAATGAGCCAAGCTTGGCAGATATGTTAGCTCAATTGCAAGCTTCTAGTGAGAGGTGTCAAGCTTCTGTACACAATTTACTTGAGCAAGATCATGAACTCACAACTCTTCACTCAAGTAAGCTTTATGATCCCAATCCATTACTTGTGCATAATGATGATGATGATGTGCATACATATGGGGCCAAGAGGGAAGAAAATGTACCTCTTGGCCATTTGTTGAATAATAATATGCATAGTCATTTTAATTATATGGAGGATGGGAACCGGGAGGAAGAAAATGTACTCCCGGGAAATGGATTTGATGATGTGAATGTTGGTAAAAGGAGTGAGGAGGAAGACATTTCACTTGGGAGAGTTGTTGGACACTTGTCATTGGATGATTATGAGCATAGAGACGATGAGAGGAGGAAATATGAGAGATCATTGAGTAGAGGTACTTCTAGGCATGAGGAAGAGCTGACCATTACAGAAGAGGGAGAGGCCATGACGGCTAGGGACCCTTCTTTGGTCATACACCCCTCTAGGGAGGCTGCTAGGCATGATCCACCTTCTACAAAGGAAATTGTGTCATCCATGGAGGAAGAAATGAGTGACAATGGGCATGCACAAGAATATGAAGGGTCAAGAGAGCCTATTGTCTCCTCTCCACCACTTGAGTTGTCCAAGAGAAAGCGGAAGAAGAAGCATGGATTGATGAGTTCACTATTTGAAACGTTCAAGAGGGCAGATGTGAATGTCCCTTTACTAAAACTCATCGATAATGTACCGGCTTATGCCCAATTTCTCAAGAATCTTTGTTTGCACAAGAGGAGATTTGCAGCCAATGAGAAATTTCAGCTACATGAGGAGGTGAGTGCAATCATTCAACATCGGTTGCCTCAAAGGAAGCAAGATTTTGGAAGCTTCATTGTAGGGTGCAAAATTGGCAAGGAGTCTTTTGATGGAACTATCATGGACATGGGTACAGGTATTAACATCATGCCTCTATCCACATACCAAAGGCTAGCCATTGGTCCTTTGAAGACTACTTCGGTTTCATTGGAATTGGCGGATGGAGCTACTAGACTCTCGGTTGGAATCGTTGAAGATGTTTTGATAAGAGTCAACAAGTTTATTCTTCCGGCTGATTTTGTGGTGTTGAACATGAATGAGGATGTTCGTATGGACGAGGAGTGTCCTATCATCCTTGGGAAACATTTTATGGCTATGGCGGGTGTCAAAATAAATGTGCAAAAAGGTACAATATGCCTCAAGGTGCTAGGAGAAAAAGTGAAGCTACAAGCGTTTCAACCTAGTTATCCCCAAGAGGTTATCCAAGAAGTGTTTGCAATTGATTTGGTGAGAGGTGATCAAGCTAAAGGTGAGAGGATCTTTGGTCTATTGAATCCACTAGAGCCTCTAGTGAAAGAATTTAATCCTCCCCCTTTGGTGGTTGCCCATGAGCAACAAGAGCCTTCTTCTACGGATAGTGATGATGATATGTTTGACATTATTGTTCCCACAGTCATTGAGGAAGAAGTATCAAATGTGGAGCAAGTCCATGAGCCTAGTGAATCTACAACACCCCTTTCAAAAGAAGAACATGTGTCCTCTACACCTCCCACTCTTGAGAACATGAAAGGTTTGTTGCCTACACCTCATTTTCCTATTCATAGGAGAGGACTGCTGCCAAGACCCTCTCTTCATCTTCAGGAGCATAGATTGTTCCCTACACCTCCCACTTTCGAGACATATGAGTTATACAAGAAGAAAAGTCCTCCATTGAGTGAGGTACAACTAGAAGCGATCCAATGCTTAAGGGAGATTCTAGGGATTTCAGTAAACAAGATGAGGATGCAAGAATGGCCTCCATTGCAAAGCTGCAGGTCCATGGCCACACCATTTATGAATTGTTTCGGTGGCAAGGAGTGCTTTGAGCCTCCATGAGCAACAAGATGAAGAAACAAGACCGGCTTGAAGTCTATAAAGGAAAGCGCTTGTGGGGAGGCAACCCTATATCATTTTGAGTTCTGATTTCTTTCAATAAAGAAGTTTCAGAAGTTTTGAAGGAGTTAAGTTCGGAGTTCCGGAATGGGGAGCTCACATAAGTCATTTTGCAATATGTCCAGAATCTGCCTGTGCAGGTTAGACGATTTACGGGGGTTTTTTATCTCATCCTAGCCGTTAGAATGAGCTGAGCTGTTCATGAAAGTTGTTCCTCTATGTGTCTACTACCTCCGGTTTAAATTTCATGGTGATCGGACCATTGGATCTCTTGATATTCAGCTATCAATGAGTGGTACTCAGGCCTGAGTTGACTTTCTCAGCCCTCACTTTGACCAGTTCGTGTTTTATCCTCCAGTAGGCGTTTGGGGTATTTACAGTGGCTAACATGAAGCCATTTGAATCTATTTTTCAATACTACCAGAATCACTACATTCCTATTCCTACCATTGGAGTTATGCCCCTGGGAAAGGGGAGAGGTCAAAGCCGATTCACTGTACTCACTCTTGCTCAACAATATTCACCATGGAGCACACTTGGAGCTTACGTATGGAAGTCAAGGCTTTATGCCTTGAGGTTGGTGATTGTTGGTGACTACTGAATATCATTGTGGAGATCGCCATAAGAAAGTTTTCATTTTACTTCACTCACATTTGTTTGTTTTTTGTTAATTGTTTTGTTTTGTGTTTTGTGTTTTGTTTGTTTGTTTTGTGTGTTGTTTGTCATATCTCTCACCCAAATATTATTGTTAAATTCACTTATCACATTGGGGACAATGTTAAGTTTAAGTGTGGGGGTGGAGATTGGGTTCGTTCTAGCCAAAAAGTTTCAAATTTTTCGAATTTTGTCAAGTTCCAGTAGCTACTCCGTCCGGACACCCTACTAGTGTCCGGATGCCCCGAAGTCTGGGAGGTAAACCCGAGTGATCCGTCCCGACGCCCCTGCTAGGTGTCCGGACACCCTATGTAATCCCAGAAAACATGCTCTCTGCCACTTGATCCGCCCGGACGCCAGGAATGGGCGCCCGGACGCCAGAGCCCCTGATTGTGAAATTTTGGCATTTTTGTTTGCTTTTGTGTGTTGTTTGTGTTTTGTGTCTATTTTCTCCGATTCCAATGATGAATTGTGCTTACTTTGTTGTGTTCTAGAGACTGTGATCATTGTTGAGGCTTGATATGATTTGCTTTGAGTTTAATATGCATGATTCTTGATTGCTTGATCACCATGTACACTTCACCTTTGTTGATTTGTTGATTGCAATCCGAGAAGCACACTTGACATGTATTGCCATGCATACCCAGAAAATGTGAGGTTTTGAGCCTATTGAATATGCACATGTATGCATCTTTCATGTTCTATTTGTTCTTCATGTGTGAACATTGCATAAGGTTTGGACCTAGAACTTGCTCAAAGACCACTTGAAGCTTTTGATTGATCCATTTTGAGTTAGAAATGACTAAGGCATTAGTTGAACACCATTGCCAAATTGACCATCATCCATATGAATTTGAACTCTAGGAATAGCCCACTTTGAGCCATATACATCATTAGCTTTCCTTTGTTCACCCACTTCACACACATTCATTCCACCACTTCAAAAATACCATCACCATTGTGTTTACAAGACTTTGATAGTGACTTCTTATCCTTAATGCTTGGGATTTTATGATTGTACTAAAAAAGGAAAGTTTGGAGGAGTTGTTTAGTTTATTGTTATTGTTCAAAGAAAGAAAGAAAGAAAATCAAAAACAAAAACAAGGAATAAAATTCCTCAAGAAAAATAAAGAAAAAAATAGAAAATAAGAAAGAAAGAAAAATCCAAAAAGAAAGTAGTTTGTGAATAAGGTTGGAGGATAATAAGAAAGTAATTTGGTTGAAGCATTTGGTTGAGTTTCAAAGTCGTTGATTTGTCTTATGAACACTTAGCACCACTCATATTTCCATTCCATTCCATTCACCCATTGGCCCCGTTTTACCATTGTAAGTCCTTGAGATCTAACGATTTATGGTTCGATTTGTAGAGAGTTGGTTGATGAGCAAGCATATGGGAACATTCTTTGTGCATTTGTTATGAGAGTAAACACTTTGACCCTATACACTTGAGCGGAAATACTTAGTGATCTTTGCGAGAGTCGTGGTTAATGTGTTTAGTGTGCCTATTTGATTGCATGAGATGGATTGTACATTGGTTTCCACACACTTCACCGAGCATGATTGAATTGCGTTTGTTAAATTCTTAGCAAATTTGTGAAGCCTTGATTTATGATCTTATGTCTCTTGTTTACAACATCCCGAGCTCGTTGAGGACTATGGTTGGAGAAAGTTTTGCTTGAATTCTGTTTTTCCCTTTCTTGTGTTGCATTGTGTTTCCCTTATTGTTCTATGTTCTGTTTGCTTGAGGACAAGCAAGATTCAAGTGTGGGGGTGTGATTTGCACTTATTTATAGCGCAAATTGTATTCCTAATCACGAGAGTTAAGCTTGCCCGAATGCATTTTATTACTAATAATATGCGTTTTCATGATTTCAGGTTACTTAGGTGACTTGAGGTAATTCGGCACAAGAAGGTGCATTTTGACTACTTTTGGGCACACTTCCGAGAAGAGGACAAGAAGGCAACCATGGCTTCTAGGAATTGAAGATTGCATGAATTTACCTTCGGAAGACGTTGCCATTGAAGGCCTTGAAGAATCGAAGAAAGGAAGGAAAATGAAGAAATTGCATTTCCGGCGATTTTTCCGGCAAACCACCACCACAAGAGGCGGCACCACCGCCGGAGCACCACCGGAGCACCACCGGAGCACCACCACAAAAGGAGAGACTCTCCTACATCAGCTGCACACATGTGTGGCACAGCTCACACACACACTCATCCACATGTCCACTTATCCCTCCACCAACCCATAATTTCCTCCACTTCACATTTCTTTATGTGAGTGGCTCTCCCTTTTGCTTAATCTAATAAACATTGGTGCTGCTATGACTACCCTAGCAGCCACACATAGAGGAATAATCTCATTCTAGCCACAATTTTCGAGCAGCCCCCCTTCTTCCCCTTCTTCCTCTTCTCCCTCTCCTCTCTTTCTTCTTCTTTTCTCTTCTTCCCATTCTAAATTCAGGCCACTTTCCCTATCACTTCCGGCCACCTTCTTCACCCTTTCTTTCTTTCTTCTTCTACCTTTCTCACTCTTTTCTCTCTTCCATTCTCACCACTAAATTCGTGCTACCCATCACCTCACCAAAACAGCCCCACAACAACATCAAGAATTGCAAGGATTGAGACTTGGAGCAAGGAGGAGTTCATAAAAGAGGAGGAGAAGTCTTGGAAACATCATTGAGCATTCTCTAACTCTTTTACCTTTTAATTTCATTGCTGTAATTCTTGTAATTTGAGATGTACACTAGCTATTGAAATTGAGTTTGTAAGCTCAATAACTTTGTTTGTCAAATTTGGAATTGTTGCTTATTTACTTTCTTGCATGTTCTCTTTGAAAACACCAAAAATATGAACACTACAACCATGTGCACATACTTCACTACACTAGTATATAGCTCATCTCTTATCTCACCATTTTAGTGCTAGAATAGCTTGGTTACCACATAATTACCAAGGTGATTTTAGGGCCTTCCAATCCCTTGGGTACGATAATCCCCCGGTCTCAATCTATACCATCCACTACACTTTGACGGCGATACTCAAAACCAACCCGAACTTATCGTTGAGTCAATCTCCGTTGTGAACGATCCCTACTTACACTATACTACCGATAGGGTTTTTAAATTGATGCTATATTTTAGCCTATCAATTTTTGGCGCCGTCGACGGGGATTGAAAATAAATATTTGCCTAACGTTTTATACTTGTGAATATTGTGAATTATACTTGTGATATTTTGTAACACTTAGTAATTTATTTAGGTGTCTTTTATATGGTTGATTATTTGAGTTGTTGTGAGTTGTAACTTGAACGGAAATAGGTAAGGTCCTTTTGTTAATATTGGCCTAAACCCTTCATTTGTACCTTGTTAAGGTCACTTGAGGTTGAGGGCGGCCTTTATTAACACTTGGAGAATTGTCGAACACTTAAGTGCTTTCCAAACTGAGTAAGGGGCACATGGATGGTGTCTAGGTCGAGACCCTTGGTGACAGGTTTTGGATTCAGAGGACTATAGACAGACGAAAGTCAATAGGGGCTTGCCTCCGTAGTACCACTAAATGAATCCTGCCCCTCGCTTATTCTCATATGATCTGGCCATTCGCCTTCTGAAACCACGGAATGTCATTTAAGTCAAGACATTGCACCTAGGCCGCACGTTCCACCTTGGGTTACCGCTTGGAATCAACTTGGTTTTTTTTGACTATGTAGAGGACACACAAGAAAATGTTGTGTGAATAAAATTAGCATAGACATAGGAAATTAATTCATTAATTCATTCATTTTGTATAAACACATTGTAAAAATTTTGAAATTCTTGCAATTCTCTTGAAACCTTCTTGTAATTTTCGAAATTCTTATATATTCTTTTGTATTTATTTTGTAAAATTTGTACTAACTTTTTATAATTTTTTTTACAGGAATTAATGAATCTCCAAATATGAGCTCTCCCATTCGCTGCCATTCTTTAATTTATTCATTAATTTTGTAACGATAAATTGTGATATTTTTATTTTATTGTAAAATATCTTGTATTTATCTTGTAAACTTTGTTACTAACGTTGTTACTAACTTTGTAACTAATGAATTTCGATGAAGGCTAGCGGTTGCGATGAAGAGTCTAGGCTGTAGACTATAAACATTAAGCGCTATTTGGGAGGCAACCCAATTCAACCAAGGATGTGGAGGAGCCATCACACGCAGATTTGATTTTTCTATCTCTCTCTACTTCTTTTGGTTGAACTGTATTTGTTTTACTTTCTCCATGCTTGTCTTACATATGCTTTTGTGCTTATATTGAGGACAATATAAGATTTAAGTGTGGGGGAAGGATTTATGTTTTATTGCTTTATTTTTCTTTATTAAAAAAATCAGAAAATTTCAAAAAAAAAACAAAGAGTTTTTGTGTTGGTTGAGTCTTAGGATGCCCCTAACTGCCTAGGATGAGTTTAATCTTTGAAATTATGGATGAAAAGTGAAGCACAAGATCGAATATGTTGAATGTTATTCTTTGGTTAATTGATGAATATGGAATATTTGTGAACATGTAGTAGATATGGTTTTGAACTTTGGTACAGAATTTGAGCATGTTAAGACAAGTTAATGGACCCTATGTGAGCTTTCGAGCTATATGTGCTTTCCTTGTTGAGAGTTGATAAAATCAGATCTTCTTTGGTTTAAAAATTCGTTGTTAACCTCATTATTCTTCTATTTGATCAATTGCATGCCATAGATTTTCAATGGACTATAGAGTTTACTAGAACTTGCTTTTGAATTTTTCGAAACTTATAGTCATAATATACCTTGATTTTGGAAATGATTGAAGGCACTTAGGATTTCCACCAATGCCAAATAGCCACGTGTCCCTTATTTGTGTACACATATGTGCACCCCTTAGTTAAACCTCTTTGAGCTTACATTTAGCCTTTTCTTTCATAACCCACATTATCTTGACCCTAAACCTTAGTATAGTTACATCTTTACCCTTTGTTCTAAGAACTTAGTAGAGCTATGCTTCGGTGATTGAAACCATGTGATGGAAAAACAAAAGAAAAGAGGTGATTGACGAAAATAAGTGTGGGGGAAGGGATAGACTTGTTCATTACATATGAGTATGCCGGAAAAAAAATGAAAAGAAAAAAACAAAAAAAAATATGTGTACGGCAAGAAAGAAAAAAAAATTGAGAAAAAAATGGATTAATGTCCCCTTTCCCAATGATTTAGGAGGTTGTTTTGAAGTGAAGGTCCAAAAATAAAATACTCGGCCTTTGTCCTTTATCATATGACTTTTGAAAGAAGACATGGTTGTTTGAATGCTCTACTAGGTTTTTAGGACACTTTGTGATTTCCTTATCCTTCGTTTCTTTAAACCGTGAGCCTAGCCCCATTACAACCCTTAAAAGTCCTTCTTGATCTTTAAAATGGGTAGCATTTGATATGTGGAGTTAAATTCGAAAGTTGAGCATATGGTTGTGGTCCATTTGTGCATGTAATTGGTATCTTTCATGAGGTTTTGAATCCTTATTCACTAAAGTGCCTTTATTTGATTAATATATGTGAGCTATTTGAATGCCTTACAATTATTTCTCTCACATATTTTTGAGTGAAAAGCTTTTAAGCATGAGCCATGATTCTAAGTGAAAATAGAAAGCATACCCTTGTGAGGATAACTTGTTTGAAACATGCTGAGCTCCATTGAATAACTATTGTTCTTCCAAGTCTTACTTGTTCATATGAATTCCATGCTTGTTAATTAACTCTCGAATTTCTTGTGACAAATTTTGGTTAAGTGCTAAACTTGATTCCATGAAAGTATGAGATTTATGAGGCAATGAGTTAAGGGCAATATAAGTTTTTGTGTAGAGTATGATTGTGTTGCTAAGGGACTAGCAATAGCTAAGTGTGGGGGAATTTGATAGGAGCATATTATGTGACGTTTTTAATGTGTTTTCCCTATCATTTGGCTGCGTTTTACTTGTTTAACTTTGCTATTTAGCTTAGTTTCTATCTTTGTGTCCCTAAATGATGATTTAATTGAAGGAATGAACCGAAATGAGGTTTTAAGGAAACTTTCCTATTTTGAGTCTCCTACTTGAATTAGGAGACTTGACTTTCCTAGTTCGATTAGGAAACTTTCCTCTTTTGAAATCTTTCCTAATTTAATTTTTAGAAACTTTCCTGATTTGAACTCTTTCCTGACTTTACCAGGAATCCTAATGACACCAGGAATCCTAAAGTGAGTAGGAGTCCTACTTCAACTAGGATTATTATTTGTGCTCGGAATGCAAAACGGGACCTCGGAGAATTTACGAGCTTAATGGGCTTTTTCGAGGCCCATTAAGAGGTGGGCTGCCATGTGGACCAATTGGGAGGCCCAAATCCATGAAAACAAGCTCATTGGACTCTTGGATGAAACCCTAGCCCATTAGGGTTTATTTTGGACGAAAATTACAAGGGAGTTCTCTTCCTTTGCCTCATTCTTTTATCCTAATAGGATTCAGATTTTATTTTATTTAATCTTGATATTTTTCCCAAAGTTTTTATTCTTTTAAAACACCTAATTTATTTAGGATATTAATTCAGATTTTTGGGAACGTATCTAGATGGAATTATGGCAAAGGAGGAAGGAGATTTCTTGGCCACCACTCAAGAAGATTTCAGCAATTATCCATGGAGATTAATTCAGATTTTTAAGGGATTAATTGGAGGAAATTCGGCACTGTTCATTCGGCACTATTCATCAATGATTTTGGCAACCAATGCAAGGAGAATCCATGTGGAACTCAACTAGGTTTATCAAGGAATTAATTCAGATTTTTATGGATGAATCTAGTCCTAATTTCGGCAAAAAGAGAAGGGTTTCTTGGTGGCTACTCAATTAATTTTCAGCAGCAATTAAAGAGATAAATCCTAAAAGATTTCGACATCTAGATGGAGGGCTAGGATTGCATCAAGGGTTCCATGATTTCTCCTATAAATAGAGGGCTTCACAACACAATTCCACACCACCTTCTACACCGAGAAATACCATTCCATACCTCCATCTTTTCAGCAGCCACACATCCAAGTTCTCGGCTACCACCTTCCATTCTCTAGTGCAAAGGTTCTCAAGACTTCAAGGAGGAGGAGAAGGCGTAATCACCATCATCACCAACCATATTTCGACATCACCACCACCATCTTCAACTTGTCTTCATGGCTTGGATTGCTTGCGTTCAAGGATTCAAGGTTTCGTGGCTTCAAGATCTTCATGCTATTCATATGGTGTATTTCGACTTAGCCTTTAAATTTATACCTCTTTGTTGCTTGTTTATCCTTTGTATTAGTTAACATGACATGACTTATATAATTTTCAGCCTATTGTTTATGAGTTTATTTAATTATTGGATTCAAGTTAATTAGTTCTTCTAGCATCTTATGTGAATTTGTTTGTTTGGTTTTATCTTTAACGTTGAAACTAAATAAAAAGGATCATGGATAGATGAGCGTTCTCACTAGGTCGTGCACTTTAATTAACAACTCTTTTCCTATGCTTTAAATGTGTTTAAGATTGATCACCTTTGCATGTTTAATTGATTAGCTTGACAGAGCGTTCTCGGAGTTAATTTTCATAGGGAAAGTTTTATTTGGGGAATGATAATTGGCGTTCCGGCATTCCACATATGTTAATTTCGGATTCATGGCTAGGGAAGTAATTAATTTTCAGTTTAATGATTGGTAAATTTGTATACTTGTGGTTGTGAGTTATATGTTTCATGTTCCATTCCATTATATTTAATTTATTCTTTGTAGTTTACTTAGTTAACTTATATAAATCAATTTCTCAACTCCCCCCTTAATTTCGTGTAACATATGTATATATTTATTCTTTATACTTGTTAATAATTCTTTGTGACATTCTTTGTTAGGTACACCCTTTGATCTCCGTTGTGAACGATACCCTACTTACACTATACTACCGATAGGGTTTTTTAAATTGATGCTATATTTTAGCATATCAATTTTTGGCGCCGTCGACGGGGATTAAAAATACTGTTTATATGCCTAACGTTTATACTTGTAACGTTTTATACTTGTGAATATTGTGAATTATACTTGTGATATTTTGTAACACTTAGTAATTTATTTAGGTGTCCTTTATGTGGTTGATTATTTGAGTTGTTGTGAGTTGTAACTTGAAACGGAAATATGTAAGGTCCTTTTGTTAATATTGGCCTAAACCCTTCATTTGTACCTTGCAAAGGTCACTTGAGGTTGAGGGCGGCCTTTATTAACACTTGGAGAATTGTCGAACACTTAAGTGCTTTCTCAACTGAGTAAGGGGCACATGGATGGTGTCTAGGTCGAGACCCTGGGTGACAGGTTTTGGATTCAGAGGACTATAGACTGACGTAAGTCGATAGGGGCTTTGCCTCCGTAGTACCACTAAATGAATCCTGCCCCTCGCTTATCTCTCATATGATCTGGCCATTCGCCTTCTGAAACCACGGAAAGTCATTTAAGTCAAGGCATTGCACCTAGGCCGCACGTTCCACCTTGGGTTACTGCTTAGAATCAACTTGTTTTTTTTTTACTATGTAGAGGACACACAAGAAAATGTTGTGTGAATAAAATTAGCATAGACATAGGAAATTAATTCATTAATTTTGTATAAATACATTGTAAAAATTTTGAATTTTTCTTGAAACCTTCTTGTAATTTTCGAAATTCTTATATATTCTTTTGTATTTATTTTGTAAACTTTGTACTAACTTTTTAAATTTTTTTTTACAGGAATTAATGAATCTCCAATTATGAGCTCTCACCATTCTCTGCCATTCTTTAATTTATTCATTAATTTTGTATAGATAAATTGTGACATTTTTTTTTTTAACATTGTAAATATCTTGAATTTATCTTGTAAATTTTGTTACTAACTTTGGTAGTAAGGGAAATTTCCATGAAGGCTTAAGCTGCGGCATAGTCTAGGCTGAAGACTATAAACATTAAGCGCTATTTGGGAGGCAACCCAATTCAACCAAGGATGTGGAGGAGCCATCACACGCAGATTTGATTTTTCTATCTCTCTCTACTTCTTTTGGTTGAACTGTATCTGTTTTACTTTCTCCATGCTTGTCTTACATATGCTTTTGTGCTTATATTGAGGACAATATAAGATTTAAGTGTGGGGGAAGGATTTATGTTTTATTGCTTTATTTATTAAAAAAAATCAGAAAATTTCAAAAAAAAAACAAAGAGTTTTTGTATGGTTGTCGAGTCTTAGGATGCCCTTAACTGCCTAGGATGAGTTTAATCTTTGAAATTATGGATGAAAAGTGGATCACAAGATCAAATATGTTGAATGTTATTCTTTGGTTAATTGATGAATATGGAAGATGTGTGAACATGTAGTAGATATGGTTTTGAACTTTGGTACAGAATTTGAGCATGTTAAGACAAGTTAATAAACCTATGTGAGCTTTTGAGCTATATATGTGCTTTCTTTGTTGAGAGTTGGTTATAATCAGATTCTTCTTGGCTTAAACGCGTTGTTAACCTCATTATTCTTCTATTTGATCAATTGCATGCCATAGAATTTCAATGGACTATAGAGTTTACTAGAACTTGCTTTTGAATTTTTCGAAACTTATAGTCATAATATACCTTGATTTTGGAAATGATTGAAGGCACTTAGGATTTCCACCAATGCCAAATAGCCATTTGTCCCTTATTTGTGTACACATGTGTGCACCCCTTAGTTAAACCTCTTTGAGCTTACATTTAGCCTTTTCTTTCATCACCCACGATATCTTGACCATGAACCTTAGTATAGTCATATCTCTACCCTTGTTCTAGAAACTTAGTAGAGTTATGCTTCGGTGATTGAAACCATGTGATAGAAAAACAAAAGAAAGGAGGAAGTTGACGAAAATAAGTGTGGGGGAAGGGATAGACTTGTTCATTACATATGAGTATGCCGGAAAAAAAAGTGAAAAGAAAAAAAAATATATATATGTACGGCAAGAAAGAGAGAAAAGTTGAGAAAAAAATGGATTAATGTCCCCTTTCCCAATGATTTAGGAGGTTGTTTTGAAATGAAGGTCTAAAAATAAAATACTCGGCCTTTGTCCTTTATCATATGACTTTTGAAAGAAGACATGGTTATTTGAATGCTCTACTAGGTTTTTAGGACACTTTGTGATTCCCTTATCCTTCGTTTCTTTAAACCGTAAGCCTAGCCCCATTACAACCTTTGAAAAGTCCTTCTTGATCCTTAAAATGGGTAGCCCTTGATCTGTGGAGTTAAATTCAGAAGTTGAGCATATGGTTTTGGTCCATTTGTGCATGTAATTGGTATCTTTCATGAGGTTTTATTCACTAAAGTGCTTTTATTGGTTTAATATATGTGAGCTATTTGAGTGCCTTACAATAATTTATCTCACATATCTTTGAGTGAAAAGCTTTTAAGCATGAGTCATGATGTTGAGTGAAAATAGAAAGCATACCCTTGTGAGGATAACTTGTTTGAAACATGCTGAGCTCCATTACATCACCATTGTTGTTCCAAGTCTTACTTGTTCATATGAATTCCATGCTTGTTAATTAACTCTTGAATTTCTTGTGACAAATTTTGGTTGAGTGCTAAACTTGATTCCATGAACGTAAGAGATTTCTGAGGCAATGAGTTAAGGGCAATAGAATTTTCGTGTGGAGTATGGTTGTGTTGCTAAGGGACTAGCAATAGCTAAGTGTGGGGGAATTTGATATGAGCATTATATGCTACGTTTTTAATGTGTTTTCCCTACTATTTGGTTGCGTTTTATTGGTTAACTTTGCTATTTAGCTTAGTTTCGATCTTTGAGTCCCTAAATGATGATTTAATTGAAGGAATGAACCGAAATAATGTTTTAAGGAAACTTTCCTATTTTGAGTCTCCTACTTGAATTAGGAGACTTGATTTTCCTAGTTGGATTAGGAAACTTTCCTCTTTTGAAATCTTTCCTATTTTGATTTTTAGAAACTTTCCTGATTTGAACTCTTTCCTGACTTTACCAGGAATCCTAAAGTGAGCAGGAGTCCTACTTCAACTAGGATTACTATTTGTGCTCGGAATGCAAAACGGGACCTCGGAGAATTTACGAGCTTAATGGGCTTTTTCGAGGCCCATTAAGAGGTGGGCTGCCATGTGGACCAAGTGGGAGGCCCAAATTCATGAAAACAAGCTCATTGGACTCTTGGATGAAACCCTAGCCCATTAGGGTTTATTTTGGACGAAAATCACAAGGAAGTTTCTTCCTTTGCCGCATCCTTTTATCCTAATAGGATTCTGATTTTATTTTATTTAATCTTGATATTTTTCCCAAAGTTTTTATTCTTTTAAAACACCTAATTTATTTAGGATATTAATTCAGATTTTTGGGAATGTATCTAGATGGAATTTCGGCAAGAGAGGAAGGAGATTTCTTGGCCACCACTCAAGAAGATTTCAGTAATTATCCTTGGAGATTAATTCAGATTTTTAAGGGATTAATTGGAGGAAATTCGGCATTGTTCATTCGGCACTATTCATCAATGATTTTGGCAACCAATGCAAGGAGAATCCATGTGGAACTCAACTAGGTTTATCAAGGAATTAATTCAGATTTTTATGGATGAATCTAGTCCTAATTTCGGCAAAAAGAGAAGGGTTTCTTGGTGGCTACTCAATTAATTTTCAGCAACAATTAAAGAGATAAATCCTAAAAGATTTCGACATCTAGATGGAGGGCTAGGATTGCATCAAGGGTTCCAAGGTTTCTCCTATAAATAGAGGGCTTCACAACACAATTCCACACCACCTTCTACACCGAGAAATACCATTCCATACCTCCATCTTTTCAGCAGCCACACATCCAAGTTCTCGGCTTCCATTCTCTAGTGCAAGGTTTCTCAAGACTTCAAGGAGGAGGAAAGGCGTCTACACCATCACCAACCAGCCATCAATTTCGTCCATCATCATCACCACCTTGGCTCTCATGGCTTTGGATTGCTTGCTTTCAAGGATTCAAGGATTCGTGGCTTCAAGTTCTTCATGCTTCCATATGGTGTATTTCGACCTTGCCTTTAAATATTATTATGCCTCATTGTTGCTTGATTAATTCTATGTATTAGTTAACATGACATAAAGTTTGTAATTTTCAGCCTATATTTTATACTAGTAAGTTGGCGCTCATATATTATTCATAGGTATCAAAAATTGATATGCTAAAATATAGCATCAATTTAAAAAAACCCTATCGGTAGTATAGTGTAAGTAGGGTATCGTTCACAACGGAGATCAAAGGGTGTACCTAACAAAGAATGTCACAAAAATTATTAACAAGTATAAAGAATAAATATATACATATGTTACACGAAATTAAGGGGGGAGTTGAGAAATTGATTTATATAAGTTAACTAAGTAAACTACAAAGAATAAATTAAATGAGATAAGATGGAACACAAAGTACATAATTTCCAGCCATATATACACAAGTTTATCAATCATTAGACCGAAAATTAACCAAGTTCCCTAGCCATGAAACCGAAATTAACATATGTGGAATGCCGAAAAGTCGTTTATCACCCCCCAAATAAAACCTCTCTACGAAAATTAACCCCGAGAACGCTCTGACAGGCTAAACAATTAAACATGCAAAGGTAGCTAATCTAAACATGTCTAACGCATAGAAAAAGAGTTGCTAATTAAAGTGCACGACCCATTATAGAAAAGTCCATATGTCCGCGATCCTTTTTATCTGATTCCGACCTCTTTCCAAAGCCTTTACTAATTGTGAATTAGAATTAAAAACTCTAATTCTAGCATCAATTACATGCAATCATCTTAAGTTTGCAACCGTAAAACAAAAACATATAAAAGTTCTCTACTAAAACAGAATCAAACAAACGGAGTCACATAAGCTGCTAGAAGAATTAATTAATTAGGATCTAACAATCAAACAAACTCATAAAATATAGGCTGAAAATTACAAACTTTATGTCATGTTAACTAGTACATAGAATTAATCAAGCAACAAAGAGGCATAATATTTAAAGGCAAGGTCGAAATACACCATATGGAAAGCATGAGGAACTTGAAGCCACAAACTCTTGAATCCTTGAAAGCAAGCAATCCAAGCCGTGAGAACCAAGGTGGTGATGATGGTGGACGAAATTGATGGCTGGTTGGTGATGGTGTAGACGCCTTTCCTCCTCCTTGAAGTCTTGAGAACCCTTGCACTAGAGAATGGAAGCCGAGAACTTGGATGTGTGGCTGCTGAAAAGATGGAGGTATGGAATGATATTTCTCGGTGTAGAAGGTGGTGAAGAATTGTGTTGTGAAGCCCCTCTATTTATAGGAGAACATGGAACTTGAGAAGAAATCTTGAGCGTTGAATAATTTAATCCTTGAATGGCCGAGATTCACTTGAGTAGTCATCAAGAAATCCTTCTCTCATTCTTGCCGAAATTAGGACTAGATTCATTCCCTAAAAATCTGATTTTAATCCCATTGAGTAGTCCACAAGGCATGGTCTCTTAATATGGACGAAAATTCCTTCAATAAATCCCATAAAAATCTGAATTAAACTCTCCTAATCCTTCTTGAATTTGTCAAGTGCGGCAACTCTTCTTGTTCACCAAGAAACCCTTGCGGCAACAAACTTTTCTCCTTTATTCTTTGCGGCAACAAACCCTAATGGGCTAGGGTTTACTTCAAAGTCCATTAATCTCTTAGAAAAATCTGATTTCTTCATAAAAGTCCAAGATATAGTTGCTTTCCTAGCGGCCTTGGGAATCCCTTTCCTTCTTGATGTATGCGGCACAAAACCCTAAAGGGTCTAGGGTTTGCGTTAAGAAATATGTGGACATGGGCCTCTCTTTGTACTTTGTGATCTTGGGCTTCCTTGATGGATTTGGGCTTCTAACTTGGGCCTCGTGGCAGCCCACCTCTTAATGGGCCCCGAAAAAGCCCATTAAGCTTCGTAATTTTCCGAGCCTCGATTTTCCATTCCGAGCACAAAATAGTTTTCCTGGATGAACTAGGTTTCCTACTTCCATTAGGATTCCTGGTTGCTTTAGGATTCCTGGTCAAGACAGGAAAGATTCAAATTAGGAAGGTTTCCTAAAACAATTAGGAAAGTCAAAACAGGAAAGTTTCTTAAAAACTTCATTTTCGCACATGCTCATATATATTCATCACTTAGGGACTCAAAGATAAAAACTAAGCAAAATAGCAAAGTTAATCAATAAAACGCAGCCAAATAATAGGGGAAACATATTAAAAACGTAGCATATAATGCTCCTATCAAATTCCCCCACACTTAGCTATTGCTAGTCCCTTAGCAATTCAACCAATTTCACACGAAAACTTCTATTGCCCTTAACTTATTGCCTCAGAAATCTCATACTTTCATGGAATCAAGTTAGCACTTAACCAAAAATTGTCACAAGAATTCGAGAGTTAATTAACAAGCATGGAATTCATATGAACAAGTAAGACTTGGAAGAACAATGATTATTCAATGGAGCTCAACATGTTTCAAACAAGTTATCCTTACAAGGGTATGCTCTCTATCTTCACTCAGAATCATGGCTATGCTTAAAAGCTTTTCACTCAAAAATATGTGAGAGAAATAATTGTAAGGCATTCAAACAGCTCACATATATCATTCAAAGAAAGCACTTTAGTGAAAGATTTAAAAAACCTCATGAAAGATGTCGATTACATGCACAAATGAACCAAAACCATATGCTTACTTTCGAAATTTATCTCCACACATTAAAAACGTCACATAATATGCTCCTATCAAATTCCCCCACACTTAGCTATTGCTAGTCCCTTAGCAACACAATCATACTCTACACAAAAACTTATATTGCCCTTAACTCATTACCTCAGAAATCTCATACTTTCATGGAATCAAGTTTAGCACTTAACCAAAATTTGTCACAAGAAATTCGAGAGTTAATTAACAAGCATGGAATTCATATGAACAAGTAAGACTTGGAAGAACAATAGTTATTCAATGGAGCTCAGCATGTTTCAAACAAGTTATCCTCACAAGGGTATGCTTTCTATTTTCACTTAGAATCATGGCTCATGCTTAAAAGCTTTTCACTCAAAAATATGTGAGAGAAATTATTGTAAGGCACTCAAATAGCTCACATATATTAAACCAATAAAAGCACTTTAGTGAATAAAACCTCATGAAAGATACCAATTATATGCACAAATGGACCACAACCATATGCTTACTTTCGAAATTTATCTCCACAGATCAAGGGCTAGCCATTTTAAGGATCAAGAAGGTCTTTCCAAGGTTGTAATGGGGCCAAGGCTCTTGGTTTAAAGAAACGAAGGATAAGGGATCACAAAGTGTCCTAAAAACCTAGTAGAGCATTCAAATAACCATGTCTTCTTTCAAAAGTCATATGATAAAGGACAAAGGCCGAGTATTTTATTTTTAGACCTTCACTTCAAAACAACCTCCTAAATCATTGGGAAAGGGGACATTAATCCATTTTTTTCTCAATTTTTTTTTCTTTCTTGCCGTACATATATATATTTTTTTCTTTTCATTTTTCACGGCATACACATGTAATGAACAAGTCTATCCCTTCCCCCACACTTATTTTCGTCAATCACCTCTTTTCTTTTGTTTTTCCATCACATGGTTTCAATCACCGAAGCATAACTCTACTAAGTTTCTAGAACAAGGGTAGAGATATGACTATACTAAGGTTCATGGTCAAGATATCGTGGGTGATGAAAGATAAGGCTAAATGTAAGCTCAAAGAGGTTTAACTAAGGGGTGCACACATGTGTACACAAATAAGGGACAAATGGCTATTTGGCATTGGTGGAAATCCTAAGTGCCTTCAATCATTTCCAAAATCAAGGTATATTATGACTATAAGTTTCGAAAAATTCAAAAGCAAGTTCTAGTAAACTCTATAGTCCATTGAAATTCTATGGCATGCAATTGATCAAATAGAAGAATAATGAAAGGATTTATGCTTTTGCTTTGCTTTATAAAAAAAAAATCAGAAAATTCAAAAATGCAAAAAGAGTTGTTGTGTGGTTGTCGAGTCTTAGGATGCCTTGTCGAGTCTTAGGATGCCCTTTACTGCCTAGGATGAGCTTAATTTTTGAAATCATGGATGAAAAGTGAAGCGCAAGATCAAATTGTTGAATGTCATTCTTTGGTTAATTGATGAATATGGAAGACGTGTGAACTTGTAGTAGATATGGTTTTGTAGCTTTGGTACAGAATTTGAGCATGTTAAAACAAGTTAATAAACCCTATGTGAGTTTTTGAGCTATATATGTGCTTTCTTTGTTGAGAGTTGAAATAATCAGATTTTTCTTGGCTTACATTCGTTGTTAACCTCATTATTCTTCTATTTGATCAATTGCATGCCATAGAGTTTTAATGGACTAGAGAGTTTACTAGAACTTGCTTTTGAATTTTTCGAAACTTATAGTCATAATATACCCTGATTTTGGAAAGGATTGAAGGCACTTAGGATTTCCACCAATGCCAAATAGCCATGTGTCCCTTATATGTGCACACACGTGTGCACCCCTTAGTTAAACCTCTTTGAGCTTACAT
The DNA here is from genome assembly GCA_030142095.1 of Rubus idaeus. Classification (NCBI taxonomy): domain Eukaryota; kingdom Viridiplantae; phylum Streptophyta; class Magnoliopsida; order Rosales; family Rosaceae; genus Rubus; species Rubus idaeus. The sequence continues at coordinate 17,958,195 of CM057970.1, read as the reverse complement.
TAAGCCTTTTCTTTCATCACCTGCGTTATCCATACCCTAAACCGTACCTTAGTATAGTTATATCTCTACCCTTGTTCTAGAAACTTAGTAGGGCTATGCTTCGGTGATTGAAACCATGTGATGGAAAAACAAAAGAAAAGAGGTGATTGACGAAAATAAGTGTGGGGGAAGGGATAGACTTGTTCATTACATGTGTATGCCGTGAAAAATGAAAAGAAAAAAATATATATATGTATGGCAAGAAAGAAAAAAAAAATTGAGAAAAAAATGGATTAATGTCCCCTTTCCCAATGATTTAGGAGGTTGTTTTGAAGTGAAGGTCTAAAAATAAAATACTCGGCCTTTGTCCTTTATCATATGACTTTTGAAAGAAGACATGGTTATTTGAATGCTCTACTAAGTTTTTAGGACACTTTGTGATTCCTTATCCTTCGTTTCTTTAAACCAAGAGCCTTGGCCCCATTACAACCTTGGAAAGACCTTCTTGATCCTTAAAATGGCTAGCCCTTGATCTGTGGAGATAAATTTCGAAAGTAAGCATATGGTTGTGGTCCATTTGTGCATATAATTGGTATCTTTCATGAGCTTTTATTCACTAAAGTACTTTCTTTGATTGATATATGTGAGCTATTTGAGTGCCTTACAATAATTTCTCTCACATATCTTTGAGTGAAAAGTTTTTAAGCATGTGCCTTGTTTCTGAGTGAAGATAGAGAGCATACCCTTGTGAGGATAACTTGTTTGAAACATGCTGAACTCCATTGAATAACTATTATTCTTCCAAGTCTTACTTGTTCATATGAATTCCATGCTTGTTAATTAACTCTCGAATTTCTTGTGACAAATTTTGGTTAAGTGCTAAACTTGATTCCATGAAAGTAAGAGATTTCTGAGGCAATAAGTTAAGGGTAATAGAATTTTCGTGTGGAGTATGATTGTGTTGCTAAGGGAATTTTCGTGTGGGTAATAGAATTTTCGTGTGGGTAATAGAATTTTCGTGTGGAGTATGATTGTGTGGGTAATAAAATACTCGGCCTTTGTCCTTTATCATATGACTTTTGAAAGAAGACATGGTTGTTTGAATGCTCTACTAGGTTTTTAGGACACTTTGTGATTTCCTTATCCTTCGTTTCTTTAAACCGTGAGCCTAGCCCCATTACAACCCTTAAAAGTCCTTCTTGATCTTTAAAATGGGTAGCATTTGATCTGTGGAGTTAAATTCGAAAGTTGAGCATATGGTTGTGGTCTATTTGTGCATGTAATTGGTATCTTTCATGAGGTTTGGAATCCTTATTCACTAAAGTGCCTTTATTTGATTAATATATGTGAGCTATTTGAATGCCTTACAATTATTTCTCTCACATATTTTTGAGTGAAAAGCTTTTAAGCATGAGCCATGATTCTAAGTGAAAATAGAAAGCATACCCTTGTGAGGATAACTTGTTTGAAACATGCTGAGCTCCATTGAATAACTATTGTTCTTCCAAGTCTTACTTGTTCATATGAATTCCATGCTTGTTAATTAACTCTCGAATTTCTTGTGACAAATTTTGGTTAAGTGCTAAACTTGATTCCATGAAAGTATGAGATTTATGAGGCAATGAGTTAAGGGCAATATAAGTTTTTGTGTAGAGTATGATTGTGTTGCTAAGGGACTAGCAATAGCTAAGTGTGGGGGAATTTGATAGGAGCATATTATGTGACGTTTTTAATGTGTTTTCCCTATCATTTGGCTGCGTTTTATTGGTTAACTTTGCTATTTAGCTTAGTTTCGATATTTGAGTCCCTAAATGATGATTTAATTGAAGGAATGAACCGAAATGATGTTTTAAGGAAACTTTCCTATTTTGAGTCTCCTACTTGAATTAGGAGACTTAACTTTCCTAGTTCGATTAGGAAACTTTCCTCTTTTGAAATCTTTCCTATTTTGATTTTTAGAAACTTTCCTGATTTGAACTCTTTCCTGACTTTACCAGGAATCCTAATGATACCAGGAATCCTAAAGTGAGTAGGAGTCCTACTTCAACTAGGATTACTATTTGTTCTCGGAATGCAAAACGGGACCTCGGAGAATTTACGAGCTTAATGGGCTTTTTCGAGGCCCATTAAGAGGTGGGCTGCCATGTGGACCAATTAGGAGGCCCAAATCCATGAAAACAAGCTCATTGGACTCTTGGATGAAACCCTAGCCCATTAGGGTTTATTTTGGACGAAAATTACAAGGGAGTTCTCTTCCTTTGCCTCATTCTTTTATCCTAATAGGATTCAGATTTTATTTTAATTAATCTTGATATTTTTCCCAAAGTTTTTATTCTTTTAAAACACCTAATTTATTTAGGATATTAATTCAGATTTTTGGGAACGTATCTAGATGGAATTATGGCAAAGGAGGAAGGAGATTTCTTGGCCACCACTCAAGAAGATTTCAGCAATTATCCATGGAGATTAATTCAGATTTTTAAGGGATTAATTGGAGGAAATTCGGCACTGTTCATTCGGCACTGTTCATCAATGATTTTGGCAACCAATGCAAGGAGAATCCATGTGGAACTCAACTAGGTTTATCAAGGAATTAATTCAGATTTTTATGGATGAATCTAGTCCTAATTTCGGCAAAAAGAGAAGGGTTTCTTGGTGGCTACTCAATTAATTTTCAGCAGCAATTAAAGAGATAAATCCTAAAAGATTTCGACATCTAGATGGAGGGCTAGGATTGCATCAAGGGTTCCATGATTTCTCCTATAAATAGAGGGCTTCACAACACAATTCCACACCACCTTCTACACCGAGAAATACCATTCCATACCTCCATCTTTTCAGCAGCCACACATCCAAGTTCTCGGCTTCCATTCTCTAGTGCAAGGGTTCTCAAGACTTCAAGGAGGAGGAAAGGCGTCTACACCATCACCAACCAGCCATCAATTTCGTCCACCATCATCACCACCTTGGTTCTCACGGCTTGGATTGCTTGCTTTCAAGGATTCAAGAGTTTGTGGCTTCAAGTTCCTCATGCTTTCCATATGGTGTATTTCGACCTTGCCTTTAAATATTATGCCTCTTTGTTGCTTGATTAATTCTATGTACTAGTTAACATGACATAAAGTTTGTAATTTTCAGCCTATATTTTATGAGTTTGTTTGATTGTTAGATCCTAATTAATTAATTCTTCTAGCAGCTTATGTGACTCCGTTTGTTTGATTCTGTTTTAGTAGAGAACTTTTATATGTTTTTGTTTTACGGTTGCAAACTTAAGATGATTGCATGTAATTGATGCTAGAATTAGAGTTTTTAATTCTAATTCACAATTAGTAAAGGCTTTGGAAAGAGGTCGGAATCAGATAAAAAGGATCGCGGACATATGGACTTTTCTATAATGGGTCGTGCACTTTAATTAGCAACTCTTTTTCTATGCGTTAGACATGTTTAGATTAGCTACCTTTGCATGTTTAATTGTTTAGCCTGTCAGAGCGTTCTCGGGGTTAATTTTCGTAGAGAGGTTTTATTTGGGGGGTGATAAACGACTTTTCGGCATTCCACATATGTTAATTTCGGTTTCATGGCTAGGTGGACACCCTAAATAAATTACTAAGTGTTACAAAATATCAACAAGTATAATTAATAATATTCACAAGTATAAAACGTTACGCATATAAACAAGTATTATTTCGATCCCCGGCAACGGCGCCAAAATTGATTGGCTAAAACATAGCATCAATTTAAAAACCCTATCGGTAGTATAGTGTAAGTAGGGATCGTTCACAACGGAGATCAAAGGGTGTACCTAACAAAGAATGTCACAAGAATTATTAACAAGTATAAAGAATAATTATATACATGTGTACAAAGTAAAAGGGGATTTAAAGATTGATTTAAACTAATTACTAAACTAAATAATTATTTACGAAAAGAATAATGTGGAACACAAGTTAATAACCCCACAACCGTAATTTACAAAGTCACCATGCATTGAATCGAAAACAAATCAATCCTCTAAGTCATGTAATCGAAATTGACATATGTGAAACATTAGAAGCTAATTATTTCCCAAGTAAAACTCTCTACGAAAATATCCTAAGTGAAAGCACCTAGGTTAACCAATTGAACATGAAATCATAGTCTAAAAAGTTAGCTAATCAACCCATGTTCAACGCATAGAAGAGAATTGTCAATTAAAGTGCACAACATAGCATGAAAAAGTTCATCTAATTGTAATCCTTTTTATTTGATTCCGACCTTTGTCCAAAGTCTTTACTACTTATGAATTAGTCTTTCAAAACGTTGAAACCCTAATTCTAGCACCAATTACATGCAAACATTATAAGTTGGCCACCCTATAACATAAACACATAAAAGATTTCCATAAAACAGAATCAAATAAACAATTACACAAAAGCAACTTAGAAAACCAATTAGTTTCGATTCATACATATAAATAACTCATAACTATGGCTGGAAATTATAAACTTAATGTTATGTTAACTAATACATAGAATCATCAAACCACAAAGAAGAATTCATAAGAATAATTAAAGGCATAGTCGAAATACACCATATGGGAAGCATGAAGAACTTGAAGCCACAAATCCTTGAATCCTTGAAAGCAAGCAATCCAAGCCGTGAGAGTCAAGGTGGTGGTGATGATGGACGTTAGGCAAAAATTGATACGCCCAAAATGAGCATCAATTTAAAAAAAACCCTATCGGTAGTATAGTGTAAGTAGGGTATCGTTCACAACGGAGATCAAAGGGTGTACCTAACAAAGAATGTCACAAGAATTATTATTAACAAGTATAAAGAATAATTATATACATATGTACAAAGTAAAAGGGGGATTTAAAGGTTGGAATCGTTTAAACTAAATGATTAATCTACAAAGAATAAATTAAATATAATGGAATGGAACATGAAACATATAACTCACAACCACAAGTATACAAATTTACCAATCATTAAACTGAAAATTAATTACTTCCCTAGCCATGAATCCGAAATTAACATATGTGGAATGCTGGAACGCCAATTATCATTCCCCAAATAAAACTTTCCCTATGAAAATTAACTCCGAGAACGCTCTGTCAAGCTAATCAATTAAACATGCAAAGGTGATCAATCTTAAACACATTTAAAGCATAGGAAAAGAGTTGTTAATTAAAGTGCACGACCTAGTGAGAACGCTCATCTATCCATGATCCTTTTTATTTAGTTTCAACGTTAAAGATAAAACCAAACAAACAAATTCACATAAGATGCTAGAAGAACTAATTAACTTCAATCCAATAATTAAATAAACTCATAAACAAAGGCTGAAAATTATATAAGTCATGTCATGTTAACTAATACAAAGGATAAACAAGCAACAAAGAGGTATAAATTTAAAGGCTAAGTCGAAATACACCATATGAATAGCATGAAGATCTTGAAGCCACGAAACCTTGAATCCTTGAACGCAAGCAATCCAAGCCATGAAGACAAGTTGAAGATGGTGGTGGTGATGTCGAAATATGGTTGGTGATGATGGTGATTACGCCTTCTCCTCCTCCTTGAAGTCTTGAGAACCTTTGCACTAGAGAATGGAAGGTGGTAGCCGAGAACTTGGATGTGTGGCTGCTGAAAAGATGGAGGTATGGAATGGTATTTCTCGGTGTAGAAGGTGGTGTGGAATTGTGTTGTGAAGCCCTCTATTTATAGGAGAAATCATGGAACCCTTGATGCAATCCTAGCCCTCCATCTAGATGTCGAAATCTTTTAGGATTTATCTCTTTAATTGCTGCTGAAAATTAATTGAGTAGCCACCAAGAAACCCTTCTCTTTTTGCCGAAATTAGGACTAGATTCATCCATAAAAATCTGAATTAATTCCTTGATAAACCTAGTTGAGTTCCACATGGATTCTCCTTGCATTGGTTGCCAAAATCATTGATGAATAGTGCCGAATGAACAGTGCCAAATTTCCTCCAATTAATCCCTTAAAAATCTGAATTAATCTCCATGGATAATTGCTGAAATCTTCTTGAGTGGTGGCCAAGAAATCTCCTTCCTCCTTTGCCATAATTCCATCTAGATACGTTCCCAAAAATCTGAATTAATATCCTAAATAAATTAGGTGTTTTAAAAGAATAAAAACTTTGGGAAAAATATCAAGATTAATTAAAATAAAATCTGAATCCTATTAGGATAAAAGAATGAGGCAAAGGAAGAGAACTCCCTTGTAATTTTCGTCCAAAATAAACCCTAATGGGCTAGGGTTTCATCCAAGAGTCCAATGAGCTTGTTTTCATGGATTTGGGCCTCCTAATTGGTCCACATGGCAGCCCACCTCTTAATGGGCCTCGAAAAAGCCCATTAAGCTCGTAAATTCTCCGAGGTCCCGTTTTGCATTCCGAGAACAAATAGTAATCCTAGTTGAAGTAGGACTCCTACTCACTTTAGGATTCCTGGTATCATTAGGATTCCTGGTAAAGTCAGGAAAGAGTTCAAATCTGGAAAGTTTCTAAAAATCAAAATAGGAAAGATTTCAAAAGAGGAAAGTTTCCTAATCGAACTAGGAAAGTTAAGTCTCCTAATTCAAGTAGGAGACTCAAAATAGGAAAGTTTCCTTAAAACATCATTTCGGTTCATTCCTTCAATTAAATCATCATTTAGGGACTCAAATATCGAAACTAAGCTAAATAGCAAAGTTAACCAATAAAACGCAGCCAAATGATAGGGAAAACACATTAAAAACGTCACATAATATGCTCCTATCAAATTCCCCCACACTTAGCTATTGCTAGTCCCTTAGCAACACAATCATACTCTACACAAAAACTTATATTGCCCTTAACTCATTGCCTCATAAATCTCATACTTTCATGGAATCAAGTTTAGCACTTAACCAAAATTTGTCACAAGAAATTCGAGAGTTAATTGTGCATGAACATGAATATGAAGGGTCAAGAGAGCCTATTCTCTTATCTCCACCACTTGAGTTGTCCAAGAGAAAGCGGAAGAAGAAGCATGGATTAATGAGTACACTGTTTGAAACCTTCAAGAGGGCAGAAGTGAATGTCCCTTTACTAAAACTCATTGATAATGTACCGGCATATGCCCAATTTCTGAAGAATCTTTGTTTGCACAAGAGGAGATTTGCAGCCAATGAGAAATTTCAGCTACATGAGGAGGTGAGTGCAATCATTCAACATCGGTTGCCTCAAAGGAAGCAAGATTTTGGAAGCTTCATTGTAGGTTGCAGAATTGGCAAGGAGTCTTTTGATGGAACTATCATGGACATGGGTACAAGTATTAACATCATGCCTCTATCCACATACCAAAGGCTAGCCATTGGTCCTTTGAAGACTACTTCGGTTTCATTGGAATTGGCGGATGGAGCTACTAGACTCCCGGTTGGAATTGTTGAAGATGTTTTGATAAGAGTCAACAAGTTTATTCTTCCGGCTGATTTTGTGGTGTTGGACATGAATGAGGATGTTCATATGGACGAGGAGTGTCCTATCATCCTTGGGAAACATTTTATGGCTATGGCGGGTGTCAAAATAAATGTGCAAAAAGGTACAATATGCCTCAAGGTGCTAGGAGAAAAAGTGAAGCTACAAGTGTTTCAACCTAGTTATCCCCAAGAGGTTATCCAAGAAGTGTTTGCAATTGATTTGGTGAGAGGTGATCAAGCTAAAGGTGAGAGGATCTTTGGTCCATTGAATCCACTAGAGCCTCTAGTGAAAGAATTTAATCCTCCCCCTTTGGTTGCTGCCCATGAGCAACAAGAGCATTCTTCTACGGATAGTGATGATGATATGTTTGACATTGTTGTTCCCACAGTCATTGAGGAAGAAGTATCAAATGTGGAACAAGTCCATGAGCCTAGTGAATCTACAACATCCTTTTCAAAGGAAGAGCATGTGCCCTCTACACCTCCCACTCTTGAGAACATGAAGGGTTTGTTGCCTACACCTTACTATCCTATTCATATGAGAGGATTGCTGCCAAGACCCTCTCTTCATCTTCAGGAGCTTAGATTGTTCCCTACACCTCCCAATTTCGAGACATATGAGTTACACAAGAAGAAAAGTCCTCCATTGAGTGAGGTACAACTAGAAGCGATCCAATGCTTAAGGGAGATTCTAGGGATTGGAGTGAACAAGATGAGGATGCAAGAATGGCCTCTGTTTCAAAGCTGCAGGTCCATGGCCACACCATTTATGAATTGTTTCGGTGGCAAGGAGTGCTTTGAGCCTCCATGAGCAACAAGATGAAGAAACAAGACCGGCTTGAAGTCTATAAAGGAAAGCGCTTGTGGGGAGGCAACCCCATATCATTTTGAGTTCTGATTTCTTTCAATAAAGAAGTTTCAGAGGTTTTGAAGGAGTTAAGTTCGGAGTTCCGGAATGGGGAGCTCACATAAGTCATTTTGCAATATGTCCAGAATCTGTCTGTGCAGGTCAGACGATTTACGGGGGTCTTTTCTCTCATCCTAGCCGTTAGAATGAGCTGAGCTGTTCATGAAAGTTGTTCCCCTATGTGTCTACTACCTCCGGTTTAAATTTCATGGTGATCAGACCATTGGATCTCTTTATATTCAGCTATCAATGAGTGGTACTCAGGCCTGAGTTGACTTTCTCAGCCCTCACTTTGACCAGTTCGTGTTTTATCCTCCAGTAGGCGTTTCGGGTATTTCCAGTGGCTGACATGAAGCCATTTGAGTCTATTTTTCAATACTACCAGAATCACTACATTCCTATTCCTACCATTGGAGTTATGCCCCTGGGAAAGGGGAGAGGTCAAAGCTGATTCACTGTACTCACTCTTGCTCAACAATATTCACCATGGAGCACACTTGGAGCTTACGTATGGAAGTCAAGGCTTTATGCCTTGAGGTTGGTGATTGTTGGTGCCTACTGAATATCATTGTGGAGATCGCCATAAGGAAGTTTTCATTTTACTTCACTCACATTTGTTTGTTTTTTGTTAATTGTCTTGTTTTGTGTTTTGTTTGTTTGTTTTGTGTGTTGTTTGTCATATCTCTCACCCAAAGTTTATTGTTAAATTAACTTATCACATTGGGGACAATGTTAAGTTTAAGTGTGGGGGTGAGAATTGGGTTCGTTCTAGCCAAAAAGTTTCAAATTTTTCGAATTTTGTCAAGTTCCAGTAGCTAATCCGTCCGGACACCCTACTAGTGTCCGGACGCCCACAAGTCTGGGAGGTAAGAATCGTGTAATCCGTCCGGGCGCCCCTACTAGGTGTCCGGACGCCCTATGTAATCCCAGAAAACCTGTTCTCTGCCACTTGATCCGCCCGGACGCCAGGAATGGGCGCCCGGACGCCAGAGCCCCTGATTGTGAAATTTTGGCATTTTTGTTTGTTTTTGTGTGTTGTTTGTGTTTTGTGTCCATTTTCTCCGATCCCAATGATGAATTGAGCTTACTTTGTTGTGTTCTAGAGACTGTGATCATTGTTGAGGCTTCATATGATTTGCTTTGAGTTTAATATGCATGATTCATGATTGCTTGATCACCATGTACACTTCACCTTTGTTGATTCATTGATTGCAATCCGAGAAGCACACTTGACATGTATTGCCATGCATACCCAGAAAATGTGAGGTTTTGAGCCTATTGAATATGCACATTATGCATCTTTCATGTTCTATTTGTTCTTCATGTGTGAACATTGCATAAGGTTTGGACCTAGAACTTGCTCAAAGACCACTTGAAGCTTTTTGATTGATCCATTTTGAGTTAGAAATGACTAAGGCATTAGTTGAACACCATTGCCAAATTGACCATCATCCATATGAATTTGAACTTTAGGAATAGCCCACTTGAGCCATATACACCATTAGCTTTCCTTTGTTCACCCACAAAACACACATTCATTTCACCACTTCAAAAATACCATCACCATTGTGTTTACAAGACTTTGATAGTGACTTCTCATCCTTTATGCTTGGGATTTTATGATTGTACCTAAAATGGAAAGTTTGGAGGAGTTGTTTATTTTTATTGTTATTGTTCAAAGAAAGAAAATGAAAAACAAAAAGAAGGAATAAAGTTCCTCAAGAAAAATGAAGAAAAAAAATAGAAAATGAGAAAGAAGAAAAATCCAAAAAGAAAGTAGTTTGTGAATAAGGTTGGAGGAGAATAAGAAAATAATTTGGTTGAAGCATTTGGTTGAGTTTCAAAGTCGTTGATATGTCTTGTGAACACTTAGCACCACTCATATTTCCATTCCATTCCATTCACCCATTGGCCCCGTTTTACCATTATAAGTCCTTGAGATCTAACAATTTATGGTTCGATTTGTAGAGAGTTGGTTGATGAGCAAGCATATGGGAACATTCTTTGTGCATTTGTTATGAGAGTAAACACTTTGACCCTATACACTTGAGCGGAAATACTTAGTGATCTTTGCGAGAGTTGTGGTTAATGTGTTTAGTGTGCCTATTTGATTGCATGAGATGGATTGTACTATGGTTTCCACACACTTCACCGAGCATGATTGAATTGCGCTTGTTAAATGCTTAGCAAATTTGTGAAGCCTTGATTTGTGATCTTATGTCTCTTGTTTACAACATCCCGAGCTCGTTAAGGACTATGGTTGGAGAAAATTTTGTTTGAATTTTGTTTTTCCCTTTCTTGTGTTGCATTGTGTTTCCCTTATTGTTCTATGTTCTGGTTGCTTGAGGACAAGCAAGATTCAAGTGTGGGGGTGTGATTTGCACTTATTTATAGCGCAAATTGTATTCCTAATCACGAGAGTTAAGCTTACCCGAAGACATTTTGTTACTAATAATATGCGTTTTCATGATTTCAGGTTACTTATGTGACTTGAGGTAATTCGGCACAAAGAGGTGCATTTTGACTACTTTTGGGCACACTTCCGAGAAGAGGACGAGAAGTCAACCGTGGCTTCTAGGCATTGAAGATTGCATGAATTTACCTTCGGAAGACGTTGCCATTGAAGGCCTTGAAGAATCGAAGAAAGGAAGGAAAATGAAGAAATTGCATTTCCGGCGATTTTTCCGGCAAACCACCACCACAAGAGGCGGCACCACCGCCGGACCACCACCGGAGCACCACCACAGAAGGAGAGACTCTCCTACTTCAGCTGCACACATGTGTGGCACAGCTCACACACACACTCATCCACATGTCCACTTATCCCTCCACCAACCCATAATTTCCTCCACTTCACATTTCTTTATGTGAGTGGCTCTCCCTTTTGCTTAATCTAATAAACATTGGAGCTGCTATGACTACCCTAGCAGCCACACATGAAGAGAATAATCTCATTCTAGCCACAATTTTCGAGCAGCCCCCTTCTTCCCCTTCTTCCTCTTCTCCCTCTCCTCTCTTTCTTCTTCTTTTCTCTTCTTCCCATTCTAAATTCAGGCCACTTTCCCTATCACTTCCGGCCACCTTCTTCACCCTTTCTTTCTTTCTTCTTCTACCTTCCTCACTCTTTTCTCTCTTCCTTTCTCACCACCAAATTCGTGCTACCCCTCACCTCACCAAAACAGCCCCCACAACAACATCAAAGATTGCAAGGATTGGGACTTGGAGCAAGGAGGAGTTCATAAAAGAGGAGGAGAAGTCTTGGAAACATCATTGAGCATTCTCTAACTCTTTTACCTTTTAGTTTCATTGCTTTAATTCTTGTAATTTGAGATGTACACTAGCTATTGAAATTGAGTTTGTAAGCTCAATAACTTTGTTTATCAAATCTGCAATTGTTACTTATTTACTTTCTTGCATGTTCTCTTTGAAAACACCAAAAATATGAACACTACAACCATGTGCACATACTTCACTACACTAGTATATAGCTCATCTCTTATCTCACCATTTTAGTGCTAGAATAGCTTGGTTACCACATAATTACCAAGGTGATTTTAGGGCCTTCCAATCCCTTGGGTACGATAATCCCCCGGTCTTAATCTATATCATCCACTACACTTTGACGGCGATACTCAAAACCAACCCGAACATATCGTTGAGTCAAGTACAGCTTAGCGAGCTTGATCAGAATTAGGGAAATCAGCGTTTTCCCCCAGATTTAGAGTCCAGATAGCAAGAGAGCGAGATTTGATTTATTCATCTTTTTTTTTTCAGTTGTGATTTCAGCTTTCAGTTTTATTAATTTTTTTACAGCTTGCATGCATACTTTCAGAAAATAAATTGGGAAAGCAATTCAGCTTTATTTTTAACCAGTTCATTTTGCGTCCACTCACGCTAATAGTTTTCAATTGTTTTCCCCTGGGCCCTTCGGTTTTAATCGCCCAGGTTACAGATTAGATGAGGTCGGGCCACTTTACGCAGTCGAGGCATAGTCTCTTGTCACTTCCGTTCTTTTAGTAGATTTTCCTTTCATTTTGGGTATTATGGAAGAATCTTATAGTATCATTAGTATGCTCTGAATCATCGAATACTTGAGGGGATTATTGAAATGTTATTTGGCTATTTGTTGTTATGGTGGATGTTTGTGGTTATGGCGAGCAAGCAGGCTCAGTAGTTCAGTTAGTTTTGTGGGATCCATTTAGAAGTGTTGGGTTTTGGAATTCGCAGGTTTTGGGTAGTCCATTTTAGGAGAATTTATGCCGAATTATCGGTGTGAATTCCCTATTGCGGGCCCCGCAGGTCCACCTCGGATTCCAGAGTGGAATCTGGGGCGGGTCCTGTCAACATCTCGGCTCGAGAGTGCTCTCCGATTCAACTTCAAAGCTTCCAACAATGAGGCCGAGTACGAAGCACTCCTGGCCGGCCTTCGGCTTGGCCCGACACATGGGAGCCCAGCAGGTCCAAGTCTTCATCGACTCGCAGCTCATTGTCAACCAAGTCTCGGGGGACTACCAAGCTAAAGATCCCATTATGTCTCGGTATATGACTTTGGCAAAAGAGCTCACTGCCGGTTTCTCATGCCTCAAGCTAACGAAGGTACCGAGAGAAGAAAATCAAAGGGCTGACGCCCTGGCCAGAATAGCCTCGGCCATTGATCCTAACCCCGGGAACTCAGTACCTATTGACATGCTAGAGAGCCGAAGCACCGAGTCAATGCCCGCCGAGGTAAACCACTTGCGTCTGGAGGAGGCGAACTGAATGACACCAATCCTGGAATATCCGCGTGATGGCTCCCTCCCGAGAGATAATGATGAGGCAAAGAAAATAAAATTCCGGTCCTCCCGGTACCTCATCATCAACCACCATCTCTACCGGCGGGCCCACTCCCTACCATACCTACGATGCCTCGGACCGGCCGAGTCCCGAGAGGCCATCAGGGAGGTACACGAGGGCATCTGTGGCCACCACCCGGGAGGACGAGCATTGGCCCACAAACTCGTCCGCCTCGGCTACTTTTGGCCAACACTCCTCCGGGACGCTGTGTCATTTACAAGACAATGCAAGGCCTGCCAGTTCAATGCACCAAACGTACCGAAACCATCCCAGCCACTGGAGACGATGGTCAACCCATGTCCCTTTTCCCAATGGGGAATAGACTTAATTGGGCCCATGCCTAAGGGTACCGGTGGTGTTGAACACGTGGTAGTCGCCACCGACTACTCCACCAAGTGGACAGAAGCTAAAGCCCTCAAGTCAATTACTTCTCAGCAAGTACAGTCCTTCATTTGGGAAAACATCATCTACCGCTTTGGTATCCCTCAAGTCATTGTCACCGACAACGGTAAGCAATTCGACTCTGCATCCTTCAGGAAATTCTGCTGGGAGAAGGGTATCACCCTTTCCTTCGCATCGGTGGCCCACCCACAGACTATCGGTCAGGTGGAGGCAGTGAACAAAATCCTGAAGAGAACCATGAGGATCAAGCTCGGTGACAAGAAAGGTGCATGGCCTGAACTGCTACCGGAGGTTCTCTGGGCGTACCGTACCTCATACAAGGCTGCCACCGGCGAGACGCCATTTTCCCTTGCTTTCGGTGCAAAAGTCTTGGTACCGGTTGAAATCAATTCCACAACACACCGGATCGACACATATGATCCAAATGAAAATGAAGAACAGTTGTGCCTCAACCGGGACCTACTCGAGGAACGTCGGGAACAAGCCAATTAACCTCCGGAATACAGAACACAAAAACCGGCTCAAACGCAAGTTTGATGCGAAGGGAAAGTGCCGGTACTTCAAGCTGGGGGACTGGGCACTACGCAGGGTAAGGCAAAGTACGAAGGACTCTGCAGCTATGACATTCAACCAACGATGGGAAGGTCCATACCGAGTGATCGAAGTCCTCAAGCCAGGAACCTACCGGCTCATGGACTTCACCGGGTACATACTCCCACATCCATGGAATATTGAGCACCTTCGCTACTACTACCCATAAAAAAAGAAAACATCCGGAACATACCGGCTAAGTGGACGTTACCACTTGTCAAACACTTGTAATTATTTTTTACCATAGTGAAACCCCTAAAGTGGACGTAGCCTAGGACTCGCATTGAGCCAGGTGAACCACTATAAATCTTGTCTCTATGTGCTTATGTATGACTGTTATCCTACCGATAATGTATAAATGCCCAAAATGATTAGAAGATTTTTCACCTACGTCATTAATTATTACCTAAATTCCTAACAATTGTCGTTGTAAAGTATAATGGGAAATAAAGGTTTTTCCCACAGAAGATTGTTATATTTACTTTTCAATGTCACAATAAATTAAATTAAATAAAGAATTATATTAACAAGTATAAAGAATAAAGAATATATATATATATACAAAATTAAATAAACTATACAGTATTGTTTCTATTTACAAAAATATACATTATATACAAAAGTATTTTTGGGGGTTTTTGAGATTTTTGAAAACAATAAATAATTAAAAGGAAATATTTTTGGATTTTTTATTATTTTTGAAAACAAGAAAAACACACAGAAATATTGTTTTGAAGATTAACCAACTCCCTAGCCATGAATCCAAAACTAACATATGTAAGATGCTGGACCACCATACATCTCCCAAATAAAACTTTCCCTAACAATTAACTCCGAGACCACTCTGTCAGCTAATCAATAGAAAAAGAGTTGCTAATTCAAGTGCACGACCTAGCGGGACCGCCCAACTATCCGTGATCCTTATTATTTAGTTTCAACATTAAAGATAAAACCAAACAAACAAAATTCACATAAGCTGCTAGAAGAATCAATTAACTTCAATCCAACAATTATTACACAAAATAGAAAATAAACAAACAATAACATTTCCCAAAATTATTCACGAATAGTTAATTAAACAAAAATAAATTATAATAAATAAACGAGTTTGGGAAAAATGTTACTGTTGTGTCCATGAAAATGGACACTGTCTGGCAGGCGAAGGTGGCAGACTCAGCTATAAAAATCGAACTTTGGATGTGGCGGGTGCCGAGAGCAATTTCAGCTTGGGCATTCGGTGTAGATAGCAAATTTGAACATTGGGCTTGGACTTTTGGCAATTGGGTTTGGAGGCCCAAACTTCTTTCTCTCTTGTTGACCGGTCCAGCCCAAGTCTTTGGCCCATTGACTTTTCAACGCTGAAATTGCCAAGTCAGCATTAACTTGCAGCCATTTCATTTCTTCTTCTCTGTTCTTCGCGATTTCTGGACAGGAGAGGGAGCGGCAAGGAGCAGCAGCTGCATAACATAGAAGGTGCGGCGGAGCTTGCAAGATTGTCGGCGGGGCTGATGAGAGGATCGGGAATCTGGAGACGGCGCCGGAACGAGCACGGCGCTGGCTGGAATTAAAAGTGGCAGGGAACAGCAGCTACGGGGTCGAAGGCTGCGCGGTGATGTCTTGTTGCCGGTGTAGGATTGCGGAGGATTAACGCCGGCGAGAAATAAGAGCGGCAAAGATCACGATGGTGGTGGGCAGTGAGCAGTAGCGACGGTGATGACGGAGAGACCGGCGCGGAGATAGATCGAGCACGGGCTCGATTGGGCGAAGGATGATGTGGCGCCGGCCGGGCTTGGTTCGACGGCAGAAATGGTGATTTGCGACGCCGGCGCTTTGGGTCCTTGGATTTGACGGCGGCGGTGGCTAATTGGACCGGGCTTTGCTGCGAAGGAAAGCACGGGCAGCTTGGTTTCCAAACCTGCAAAAGAAAAACAAACATAATAAGATAGAAAGAATATAATTGATGTTTGCGGGAAAATTGAGGCGAGAGGAGGTGTGGAGAGATATTGCCATTGGATGGTTTCGTCGATGTAGGAGCTGCTGTGAATTGTGAATTGGTGAGGAAGACTGTTGCAGGAGCTCTCTTTAAATAGAGAGGGGAAGGGGAGAAGCGGCCAACGAAGGAGAAGAATATTGTCTTGTGATTGTGGCATCCAACGCGAGAGGAAGATGGGAATGGAATTGAAGCCATGTGAGGGATGGTGGGTGATCCGCTAGTGGAGAGGGAATATGCAGCTGGATGAAATCGTGGAGTGCTGGAGATTGATTCCAAGAACATGGGCGGCTCGGTGGAGAAGAAAAACTGTACAAAAATAAAAACAAAATAAATAAATAATTAAAATAATAATAAAACAAATTAAAATCAAATAAATATAAAATATAAACATGGGAAAGTAAAATGGAGATTTAAAATATATTCTGCCACCGCGTGTGTTGGTTGTGCCGCCTGATGTGGTGGTTCGCCGACAAACTTGCCGGGATTCGAAACGGTTTCCGAAATCTTCGTACATTAGTTTATTCCACAAATGAAAGTCACGGTTGACTTTCCGAATTACGCTGAAAACCTCCAAAATGCACCTATTTTGTGCAGATAAACATTTTCCTGGTATTTTCCCTAAAAACACGAAAACAAACATTAAACAGACAATTAAGCTTTCGGAATAGCAAAACCCAGTAATTAAAGACACTTTGTGAACGTATTTTACGTTCACATCACAAGAACAAAAATGAAACTTCTGCAAGACATGTGGCAGGTACCAGCGACCCTCATGCATAAGTTTTCTTATATCTAAACATGTGGCAGGTACCGGCGACCCCCATGTAAAACTTCTGTAAGACATGTGGCCGGCACCGGCGACCCCCATGCATAAGTTTTCTTCTATCTAAACATGTGGCCGGTACCGGCGACCCCCATGTAAAACTTATGTAAGACATGAGGCCGGTACCGGCGACCCCATGCATAAGTTATCTCTGTAAATATACGACTGACGGGATCAACTACTGGCTCAACGATAATCTCGTGTTTGGGAGTATCGCTGTCAAAGTGTAGTGGATAGTAAAGATTAATGACCGGGGAAATATCGTACCCAAGGGATTGGAAGGCCCAAGATCCCTATTTGGTAAACAATGCAACCAAGATGTAATAGCACTAGAATGGTGAGATAAGAGATGAGCTATATACTAGTGAAGTGGAGTATGTGCAACATGTTTTTGTAGTGTTCAAAGGGGTGTCACTCTTGAGTGACAAGGACCAAAACAGTAGCTTAATGTGACCATACTAATCTAGGCAAACAAGTAAAGTTCACAAGTGATTGTGAATGATAGCTTTGCAAAGTTGTTGAGGTGACAAGCCCAACAAGAGTGTGTTTGTGATCAAGTGATAAAGATGATTGGGGTTTCGGGTTTACTCTAATCCATATCCGATGAATAGACAATCCAATGTAAATACATGTTGTAAAGGTTCATGAGTAAATCCCACATTCCAACCATGTTATGGTATGGAAAAACGACTGCAATCTAATGTCATCATGCCCAATTAGGTCATGAGAATCAAGTCTCACATTCAAACATGAATGGAGGTGAAGAACAAATGCAGCAAGGACTTACACAAAACCAATTGATGGATGAGTCAATTTCCATATCCTAATTCTAGGATCATGTCTTTCTAAGTTATTTTCATGCCAACAACGGTTCATGAAAACTCTTGATTTATTAACCTAAGTCATATTATGATCTTTGAGTTAACAAATCAAGGCGTAAAGCATTGACATATAGGAAATCAAACAAGACAAGTTAAGAACTCAAACTCATGCTTATCATACTCATTGTCAACTGTCCAAAGATCACAAGATAGCTAATCATGCAATCTCAACCAAGATAAATCCAATGCATGCTCACAAATTAGCTAGATTCATAAACAAGCATTAAACATGGTTAAATTAGGCAATGAACATACTCATCATCAACCAACATGAATAAACATCAAATTATCATAACTTCATCATCAATGGACTAGGGCACACAACCCTAGTCCCCAATCTTAAAGGACTACTCACACATGTTCAAGGAATACATCAATATTGTCAAGAATGGAAACATAGATACAAAGAATAACAAGAGTAGGGTTAAGAAATTCTCAAGGGATGATGGCCAGCAGCTCCTTGGTGACTCCAAGTGTAGATGACAGCCCCCTCTTAAACTCCTCTTCCCTTCCAAGCTTCTTCTCCTTCAAGTTTCTGGAATCTTGTGTTCTTGACGAATTCTCAGATGTGGAGCTTGAAACGTGGTGAAATGATGGTGGAATAGTGATGATGCAATCTCAACCAAGATAAATCCAATGCATGCTCACAAATTAGCTAGATTCATAAACAAGCATTAAACATGGTTAAATTAGGCAATGAACATACTCATCATCAACCAACATGAATAAACATCAAATTATCATAACTTCATCATCAATGGACTAGGGCACACAACCCTAGTCCCCAATCTTAAAGGACTACTCACACATGTTCAAGGAATACATCAATATTGTCAAGAATGGAAACATAGATACAAAGAATAACAAGAGTAGGGTTAAGAAATTCTCAAGGGATGATGGCCAGCAGCTCCTTGGTGACTCCAAGTGTAGATGACAGCCCCCTCTTAAACTCCTCTTCCCTTCCAAGCTTCTTCTCCTTCAAGTTTCTGGAATCTTGTGTTCTTGACGAATTCTCAGATGTGGAGCTTGAAACGTGGTGAAATGATGGTGGAATAGTGATGATGCAATCTCAACCAAGATAAATCCAATGCATGCTCACAAATTAGCTAGATTCATAAACAAGCATTAAACAAGGTTAAATTAGGCAATGAACATACTCATCATCAACCAACATGAATAAACATCAAATTATCATAACTTCATCATCAATGGACTAGGGCACACAACCCTAGTCCCCAATCTTAAAGGACTACTCACACATGTTCAAGGAATACATCAATATTGTCAAGAATGGAAACATAGATACAAAGAATAACAAGAGTAGGGTTAAGAAATTCTCAAGGGATGATGGCCAGCAGCTCCTTGGTGACTCCAAGTGTAGATGACAGCCCCCTCTTAAACTCCTCTTCCCTTCCAAGCTTCTTCTCCTTCAAGTTTCTGGAATCTTGTGTTCTTGACGAATTCCCAGATGTGGAGCTTGAAACGTGGTGAAATGATGGTGGAATAGTGATGAAAGTTGGTTCCTAAGATAAATGGATGCCTTAGGAACAACTTTTGTGAAGGAAGGAAAGTGATTTGAGTAGTGGAAGGTGGTGAAAATGGAAGAACAAAACTGGGCAGTTTCTTGGTGTTCTAGGTGTTCTTGGTGGCTGAATATGGAATGGGATGGCTGATTCTTGGTATGGACGAATTGTGTAACTCCCTTAGGGTTATGGGATGGCTGCCAACAGTTCCATTGCAGCCTCCAAATGAAATTACAAATAGAATATGTGAGTGGATTGGAAAAGTAATGGAAAGTAATGGGAAGTGGAGGAAATTATGGATGAGTGGAGGGATTAGTGGACATGTGATCAGCCATGCACATGTGTGCAGCTGGTCAAGGTGGTCTTCTCTACATGTGGTGGAGCTCCGGTGGTGGTCCAGCGGTACTGCCGCCTCTTGTGGTGGTGGTTGGCCGGAAAAATCGCCGGAAATGCAATTTCTTCATTTTCCTTCCTTTCTTCGATTCTTCAAGGCCTTCAATGGCAACGTCTTCCGAAGGTTGATTTATGCAATCTTCAATGTCTAGAAGCCATGGTTGACTTCTTGCCCTCTTCTCGGAAATGTGCCCAAAAGTAGCCAAAATGCACATTTTTGTGCCGAATTGCTTCAACTCACATAATTAACCTAGAAACATGAAAACACACATTAAATGCAACAAAGGGCCTTCGGAGTCACTTAATTCCCGTGATTAGGAATGCAATTTGCACTACAAATAAGGGCAAATCAACTACCTACAACTTCACAAAGTTTGCTAATCATGCTACCGGTATCAACTACCCACATGAAATGAATACTCAAGAAAACAATACCGGAAGAGAAACTGACTAATGCAGTCCTCTTGAGTGCAAACTTGATGAAAAATGAAAAGCAGCAATTTCATAGAAAAGGCGAACACACGCCATTGTTCAAACACAAAATAAAAGGCCTTATGGCCAACCATAATACTCGCTCCCGAGAGAGCACTCCCTACCGGGAGAATTGTTCAAAAAGGGGTTTATAATCCCCAAACAAAAAAAAAGAGGGGAAATGAGAAGCAAAACATAAAAATTACACGGCCCCTGGCCGGTACCACCCAACGTGGGGGACCTCACTGCTGCTGCTGCTGTTCCGACTGGCTGGGACCACCGGCTAGTTCCTCGTCAATCTCCTTGAGAATGCCCTTATGCTCATCATCAACTTGATCCTCGGTAAGCTTAGGCACCGGGAGCCGACTCCAATCCTGCTCGGGGAAGGCCTCCTTGATCTTGCCAAGGATATACACACCACCCTCAATATAGGCGGTGGCCTGCTCCACAGCTCGACCACGGTCCCGACGGTAGGCGAGGACGGCCTCCTTTTTGGCCTCACCGAGAGCCACCTCCAGGCGTTGATCAAACTCAACCTGGAGCCGAGCACTCTCGGCAGCCACTGCAGCCTTGGCCTTCTCCTCGGCCTCCAGGACAAGCCTACCGGCATCCTCCTTGGCCTTTTCAAGCTCAGTCACCGCCCGCTCCTTCATGGCAAACATATTGTCGTAGCCATTCTGCAGGTTCTCGACTTGCCCGCCCACCGTCTGCAATTCCTTCCAGACCCGGCGGTCCAGGAGCATCTCCTCGTAGGCCAGCTGCAACACCGATACAACAAAGGTTCAAAAACAAAAAAAAACAAGCAAAGCAAGAGGAGAGCTCAAGCAACGGTACCCTTTGCTTGCACTGGAAGAGGACGTCCTCTGATCTATCATGCTCATCTCGGGATAGACGGCAAGCCGCGAGGGTGGAAGCGGAGTTTCCATTGCCCTATTTACCAAGACACGAAAAAGCTTGGCATTTTCAGGAGGAATAGACCTCCCGAAGATAGGGGCACAGTCGGAGCTGTGCATAGCAAGGACGGTACCGGCACCCCCGCACCTTGAGCCACTTCATCGGTGGCCACGTCTTGCACCTTCGCTTCTTCCGGTGGTCCTTCACCCTTAACGAACTACCACAAGTGTTAGTACCGATACAAATGCTACCGGTATCAAAGTACAAGAGGGCGAGGTTACCTCCTCCCGAGCAGAACACTTCTTGGAGGACCCGTCCGGGCCCTCGGATCCGACCTCGGTCTCGGGACCGGCATCCACCTCCACCTCCGTCTCCACCTCCACTTCGGCGGTAGACCGAGATTTGTGGGCCTTCTTCTTCTTCCTCCTACCGGCCGAATCGGCACCAGCGGCACCGGCCGGCCCCGACTCCACCACCCGAGCCTCCGGCACCGGGTCCTCACCCATGGCCTTCTTCAGCTGGTAGAAGTCCTTGCGCTCACGGACCATACTTGAGTCTCCCTTAAGCGTGCGGTACCGACGGTACTGGTAGATAACTGCAATCAAAGGCAGGTATCGGTATTAGAAGCAAGCAGCAAAAGAAACCAAAAGGGATTACCGAGAAGCACTTACAAGGATTCGGTAAGGGGGCCAAACCCGACTTGTCAAGAGAGAACCGATTCAGGAGTACCGTGGATCTCCTCAACACAATCGATATGTTATCCCGGATCCAGCGAATCTCCTTCTCCTGGCTCTCGGTAAGCCTCCTCCAAGACTGATCCACTGCACACAAAGAAACAAAGGGTTAATACCGATATCAGCAAAACAATACTATACATGTCTATGCTCGGTAGGGACTACCAACCGGGGGCATCCTTGAAACTACACGGCACCCTCTTCTCCGACGGTACGGACCTTGCCGGGAACTCCCACTCCCCACCGACGAAGAAGTATCTGCTCTTCCAGGTCTGCTGGGACGTGGGATTGCCAAAGACGAACAGATCCCTAATTATCTCGGGACTACCAAACTCGTGGCTCTCCAGGTCATCCGTACCGGTCATACCCTCCCGGTTAAGGGCCTCCTTCGCCAGACAGCACCGGATCACCTTCTTGTATTTATGCATGAACTCGGGGAGGAACGGTACACGGTTTCAAAATGGACTTCAGCTTGTACCAGCCCTTGTCGGCCTTCGAATGCTCCTCCAACGCCCACTGGCTGAAGAACACCGCCAAGTCTGGCTCGCCAAACCCACAGTGGTGGTACAAAGTGTACAACGCGTTCAGACACCGCCAGGTGTTGGGGTTCAGCTGCGTGATGGCAAGGCCAACCTCGGCCAGAAATTGTTGTTGGTACGCCGGTAGGGGAATCCTTAACCCCTCACCGAAAAAGAACGAGTGTACCAAGGTCTCACCCGGTACTGAAGAAGCACTCCTAAGCTCCCCCTTCTCCGGTAGGCGCATCGTCACCGAACTGGGGATGTTGAAGGCCTCCCTCAGAGCTACCAAGTCCTCCTCGGTGGCCGCACTTAACTTCAGCCGGTCCACCGCAAACCCTACCGGTACTGGAGTCTTACTACTACTCGACCGGGACTTCACATACGGTTCTGAGGCGAGGGGGACTAGGTCCTCACCGGTAGTGACTCCCCTCACCACCGTCTGGATCATACCGTCCAGACGAAATCGACTGGTCCTCGGCGAACAGGAGCTACTGCTACTGGTACTCGAACTGGCATCCGAACCAGCTTCCTCCACCGATGAGCTCCTCTCCTGCTCGTTACCAGAGAACGCATTACCACTGCTGGTACTCTCACTCTCCGAGTCAGACATCTGCAAAAAACCGCACCAAGGTTCTTATCGGGAGGGAAATCCTATGCCTATGCAACCTAGCTCGGTACTAGGGCTGGACATCGGTACTCAAACTACGTTACAACAGCAGCACAAAAAAAAGCAAAGAAATATACAACAAGTCATCGGTACTTACAGTTGTTGAGGGCTGAAGGTCGAGTACCGAGCGATCACAAGCGCACTACCGAGACAAGCTCTCGTTCTCATACCGACAGCTTGCAGAGCTCTGGAATTGAAATTTGCAAGAATGCGGTGAAGTGAACTCTCTTCACCCCCATATATATAGCGGGAGTCAACCCATCTTGACCGTACGACGTGAACCGTCGCGGCCCAGGATGGCGACACGTGTCACCCCACTACCTCGGCAGTTACGCCGAGAACCTCAACGGCCACGACGTTTGGGTTTCCCTTGAAACTCGGAGCGGTTACAATTCCCGACCGGGAGGAACCCCTTGTTCGGGGACTTGGGGGACTACATGGGACGGTACCAAGCGCCGCCGCGGGCTGCCCCACCGACACTTCGCTACATCCCGATATGAACTTCTGGAATAAGTCCCCGACCAAAAGTTTCCTCTTGCTCGGGACTTGGGGGACTTATGTTGCTACCATTTCATATCTGTACGGGATAGGCCCCGTGCGGGGCCCAAAGTAGCTCACTATCACCGGGAGCAGCCTGCCTATGAGCCCCATCACACAGAATCGGTCTGTTGAATCGGTAGGGATCCCCTACCGAGCACGTAACCTTAACAACGCCCAGCGGCACGGACCTCGCCCAAGCGGCATCTACCGACTCGGTAGGGATCCCTTACCGAGTATGCGCCCCGACGACGGGGGTAAGCCCCGGGCCGCGGTCGAAGCCACAGCGGTTCCCCGGCGGTACCGGTAAGACCGGGCGGGTGTACCGACAACAAGCTTTCCCCGGCTGCACATGGACGTCACCGACCAGGTACCGAGAGTGGCCGGCCCCATAGGTACCGGCACGGCCACACGGCGCACGTGCTTGTCCACTACCTCACGAGATCGCACTAAGTCGCATACCCGTGCTGCACTTGGCGCCGCCATCCCTTGATGCGCACATCGATGTAGTGGACCAGAGAATATTCCTCGTGTCAGGGGATGTCCCCCACGCCAGGAAAGCTTGTCTACGACCTCACCTCATATATAAGGAGTCCTCACTCCTTATTCAGGTACGTTCTCTCTGAATCCCAAAGACACTGCTCTTAGAACCTACCGGTACTAACTTGAGTGTCGGAGGGTCTTCGATCGGTACACGCCGACCTCCTCTGACCAATCTTGTGCTTTCAGGTACCCAAGTGCGACACTATCGGGCAGTTGGGAAATGGCAGAAACAAAGCCCATGCTCTTGCTAACGTCGGCGTCGATTCCCATCTCGCCGCAACTACCCGGCACCAATCTCCCTCGGCCGGGGAGAGAGAGAGAGGGTCGGAGAAGAAGGAGGAGGAAGAGGAGAGGAAGAGAGGGTCGAGGAGAGAGAGAAGAAAATAAGAGAAATGGAGGAAGGAGGAAGAGGAAGAGAGGGTCGGGGAGAGAGAGAGAGAGAAGAAAAGAAAAAAGGACTGGGGGGAGAGAGAGAGAAGAAAGAAGAAAAAAAGCTGCGGCAAAAAAAAACTAAACAAGCAGGGGTATAATGGACATTTCATATTTTTTTGGACGGAATTTTGATGGAATTTTGACGGAAAGACTTATTGGATGAAAATTGAAAGTTCAGGGACTGTTTTGATGAAATTAAAAGTATAGGGACTGAACTGATTAGACCCATAAAGTTCAGGGTAGTAACGTGAATTTAGTCTATATTATAACAATGTAGAAAGACTAAAGTGGACATGGTTCTGCAAGTTATGTTAGTAAGGTTTGAGCACAAATCAAACTAGCAGAAACTAATATTCAATGTTTATATCACCAATTCAAGCAAATATGTTAACAACCCAACTCCATTATATTATAACTTTAGTGGATCAAATAATAATAATAATATTGCCTCTATTGTGAGGTCAATAAGTTGTTGAAATTCTCATATGATAAAGTTGTTGCATAAGAGATCGACATATTAATAGAAACAAACTCTGCTTTATAGTCCAAAATTATATGGTACAAAGTATATATTTGTGGTTTGTGAGAAACCAGTCCTTGTAAACATAAATTTGAGCTTTTGGCAAAACTTCAAAAAGGATTAGTACGTAGTACTTCAGTGTGAGTTTTGCTTCCAATGTCTGGTGAATCGATCAATGCTAAAAGAACTTGAAGCGCGGGAAATTTGCAAAGTATCGATCAGTGTTCAAATGCTTCTTCACCGAAAAATGTATTGTTCTTCACCTAATTCCAGACAACTCCATAAAGGGTTTCAGTTTCAAGTTCAAAAATTGCAGTATGCAGGCATATCCCCCACCCGTTTCCAAAGCACCAAACACTCACCATCCTCTTTGGTAACTAAATCATTTGTCACCGTAAATATTTACACTTGATCTGTCTTTCATGAGTGCAATCCACATCCCACATCAAGCTATAACTTAGGTAATTGATTCTCTGTTCCCTACACCGATCCCTAGTCATTTAAACAAAATTTTAAAATTAAGCAACTGTGAAGTATGGCTAGACCCATAAAGTAATGATTGGTAGGAAAGCAAGTAAAAAACAAATAAAGTTGAATGAAAGAGGTTTCGTCATGCAGATTGGGTTCAATCACCGCTGAAAACAAATCAAGCCACAGATTAAAGGAAACACTACCGAAAAATCAAAAAACAATTAAGAGTAGAAATAATGGAAATAACAAGTCGACAAATTGACTAAAACTATCAATTTGATTCAAAAATAACCTACTTACAGCCCTTGGGACGTAAATCAAAAGAGCAAGCCACCAAAATTGGAGGAGAATTGCACAAGAATAATCCAAGGAAGAAAGATGAGTGACAAAGGGGAGGGCTTGGATTTACACAATCACAATTCGCAAGTGATTAACTAAGGAAAATAGGAAGAAAAACAACCCAACCTTAGAAGAAGAAGAATCGTACCACTAAAGAACAAAATGACAGAGGAATTTATCATTGATTCAATTGAAGAGGAGCCTGAGAAAAAGGAAAACGGAAGAGGTTTTAATCGTTGGTGGAGGACAAAAGGCTGTCATTTTGAGAAGAATGTGAGGGCATTATTGGCATTTAAAAAGTTTCATTAAATCTTGCGCCTCTCCGTGTGTTGTTAGAAAACTCAGTTTTGAGAAAGCAGCCCCTCACCTGCTTTCATAAAACCACGGTTATTAGAACCAAGATTTTAAATTCCGCGAGTTGTATCTTTTTACCAAATGGAAATTACATTCAAAAAGTTGAGAAAACGTGATTTTTGGCCAAAAACGCAGTGCCAAAAGGGGCCTAAGCTCGTGGAATGACAACTCATCAACAATTCGGGTTGCAACAAGTTTAAGAAACGTGAAGCTGCTGCTGCTGTAATTTTTTTTTAATGGAAAAACTTTGTTAGTTTGACACTTTGGTTTGTATTTTGTTAATTTCTACACTTTGCCAGTTTGATACTTTGATGATTTCCAACTTTCTATGTAATTTTGTGTTATATATTTTAAGTAAGAAGAAAGAAAATGGTTAAGTCTCAACTCAATGAACTCATAATGTCCATGTTAATTAACTTGAGTTAAGGCTTGATCAAGAGGTATTATTTAGAATTTGAAGTTTTTTAACTAATTGGTTTTGGGACTTTAGGGTTCCAAATGCCAAACACTAAAAATGGCATCAATTTTTGGTTTAGGAGAACAAATGACCTATTACTTAATTAGTTAGACCAGGAAATGGAAATAACAAAGCCCATTAAGTTTCAGTTAAGCCCAGTACTGATTTGAGTTTAACCGAATTTGATGGTACACGATACGTCGGTACCGAACTGGTCGGTTTGTTATCATTAAGAAAATTGGGTTTCCCGATTAAAATTGGTTCGGTAATGGTTAGGCCCAGTAAAGGGGCAATATTGTACCGAAGCCATCCCTGAGTGGCTCACTCATTTGCAAAACTCGTGGTCTAAAAACATACTCTTGCACTGAATCAAAATTAATCATTTGGGTCCAAAAAAGTTTTGCCATCATTTTTCTAATTAAAAGAAGAAAAGCTGATCAACTTTACATATCCTTACTTTTCAATGTGTGGAGTTTTGATCTCAGCCGTCAAATTAGATCATTTAAAACGAATCTGACGGCTGATATCGAAACTCTGCTCTCATAATAGGCAATGTATTTTTTTGTGAAATTTCCTACTGGTATGCATATGGATACTTAGCTCTTTGGTGGTGAACGTTATTGGAGAATAATCAAGGAATTTCTTCTAGAGCATGTACCAGAGAGACAAGATGATGAATCATCAAAGAATTGATATTGGTGAGTTTTGTTTGTCTAAGAATTAATGGTGATAAAGAGAATGTTTCAATGAACCGTGTAGTTAAGGGATTAATTACATAGAGTTGATTGCGATGGTTTTGTTTGTTTTTTAGGGTTTTTGTTTTGGTTATTGGTTTTTGTGCTGGGTTAATAAGTCCCTACTCATTCGAGCTAGGGTTATGTAAGGTTGTGCCATGGTTATGGCGTTTCTACCGGGGACTAATTGTTTTAACTTCGATGTGCTTTTGTCGTCAATATGCTGACATACGATCCTTGCACGTGGTCTGGTACGTTTTGGAGCGCGGTGTAGAAGAAGGCGTTGTCTTTCTGGCTGTTGTCTATGAGGTGTTATCGGGACTCTCGGGATTATTCTTCATCAGTAGCCTGTGTGGGCAATTCCTGTGGTTCGAGGTTGGGCTTTTTGGCTCATTTGGATTGTTTTTAACAATCTCCATGTAACCAATGTTATTTCTAGGGTTGTGCGTGGTTCTCCACTACTCGAGTTGTGGGTAGGGGTTATATCACAGCTTGTCACTCCCATATTCTGTACTATTTCCGTTATTAAATAAAGATTCTCTTTTACTAAAAAAAAGGATTAATTACATGGAGTTGATGAAGCCTTACCACTAGACAATTTCTGGTTTGTTGAAAATATATTGATATTTCTGGTTGATCGAATTCCAAACTACATGGTTTGACCATCATATATATATATAATTCATTTTTGATTGTAGTATTTGATATTTTTGGGAAGTTCCTCATCTGGTGAACTGCTCACGTGCATTATACATTTACTTCTTCTCAAGACTGCAAACTTTCATGTAGTTAAACTTTTGGATATAGAAGTTTTCGTCTTCACAAAATTTAGGCTTCATTACATGTGTTCTGGTACTAATTTTCAAAGTACATCGTTATACACGTCAAGTTTTTGAAGTTTCACTTTTTGGATGTTAAATTGTTAATCTTTTTAGAACCGGTTGCAAGCACCCAGACTTATTACTACTTTCTTGCTTACCCTAAAAGATGTTATTGACAAGTAGGATGCTATTGAGGCCTAAACCTACTAAGATGCATAATGGCCACCATGTATACAACTTTGGTACTGTAAGCATAATAGTTTATTCTCTAAATCAAAAGGTGTATGCCCAAACAGAGGAAACTTGGTCCCTTGTATTCATTGAGAGGTTGCTTGATCTGCATAATAGTTCTCTTATAAGAAGACGCTGACACTAAGTCTTTGAGAAGTTGAGATGGAGTTGGTGTAAGTTGCATGTGCAGTATGCATCTCACATAGTTCAAAAAATTAAAAAGTTATCTTGTTCATAGGTTTTGAGCTTATCTTTGGCAGCCGAAAATGATACTGCAAACTATAATTTTTCAATCATCAGCTTAAGTTTGCATGTTTATTTACTCCAGAATCTGGTTGTGTAAAATACATGTGCTTTCATACCTATCAATGATTTCGATTATTTCTAAGTTCTCATTGGACAATGCCCCCTGCTTGACATTATAATGCTTACTAACATTCATGCATAGTTGCCGATGGTTGTGTTCTGCACCCCCTAGCATTATACAATTTATTAGCTCTCTTGTTCGAAAATATTTCTATTCATTCTATTGATGGTTCATTACTAGAAGGGTTGATGCAATATTGTAAAATGCATACTATTAGAGTATTACTTAGACAAGTTATTTATAATTTTTTTATGTCAAAGTTACAATTACATAAATTTCAACGGCAATCACAATTGGACGGACAAGATCAGTCCATTTTTAATGGATGGTCTTGATTTAATGAATCATTTTTATATAAAAAAATCTAATGGTAATAAAAAATCAATCTGACAATTCTAATTAATTTCAACTTAATTTTTAATGGAATTTTTATTTTAAGTAATTATTATCTATTAATTCTAAACCCGGAAAAATAAAAAAAACACTCACACACCGAAAATTATAAATAAATAAAAAAAGATTAAATTTTTGTTATTATCCTGTACTTTATGGGTTTAATCAGTTCAGTCCCTGAATTTCTAATTTCATCAAAACGATCCCTGCACTTCTTGCTCGTGCGTTCGTGCACCATGCCCTCTTGGTCTCTCACCTCAGCGCGTTGGCTTCAATCTCTCGCCTCAATGCCTGTATTTTTTCTCACGTTAACACAACTTGTTGTGGATCCTAGTCTTGGACTGAGTTTGACACTTTATTTGGCCCTTGAGTCATTTTGGTAGGGCTAGGCAAGAAAAACTGAAAAATTGGTCTTAGAATCGTGTTGGGACGAGCTAGTTTGAAAATCTGAAATGCATTGTTCCATCCCGTATCGTCCCGAACAAAAAAAAAGGGGACGAGATCGGGTTTCTATATTTTAAATACCGTTGGCCCCGACCCAGTCCAGCCCGAACTTATTTAGTTTTGTTTAGTAAAGTCCATATCCCGGCCTAATCAAGAACACAGCAAAACGCCCAAGAGTAATAGGAAGTAGAAACAAATTTCATAAAAACTAGAAACTACTACACACCCGATGGGTGTGGAAGTTGGTAGTTATCAATGTAGAAGTGGGGGGTTATAGATTTTTTTTATTTATTAATTATTTATTTCTATTTTGACTTTTTTTTTAAAAAAAAAAAATATATATATATATATAGTTATTTAATCTTTAGAGGGCATTAAAATAAAAAACTTCGATTATTATAGTTATGGTTGACAAGATGAGTTCTTTTAAATATAGTATAGATACAAAGAAAAAAAGAAGAAGTAAAAACAAAAGTAGGACAGTCCTAGATCCTGTAGAAAGTAGGAGAGTCCAAAATTGAGTTCTGGTCTGATCCAAGCGAGTAGTTTTTTATATTTTATTTTATTAATAAAACAATATATTACAAGCAAAGCCCAAAGAATGGGCAGACAAAACAAACTAATAAAAACAACACAAAAAGAACATCCCAACTAGAGTATATCCAGGTAGCAAACCCTCCAAGGGAGGAAAGGCCAAGAACGTGTGTCGAGACCGCCACAAGCCATCAAACCTTCAAGTGACACAGAGACGTCACTAGATTTGTCAACAGAAACCTGGAAAACAGCCGAATTGCCTTAACGCGTGAATGCCCGAACAGATCCCAACCAAAGAAACAACAAATCTCCACAAGTCAAAATCCAACACCATAAAAAAAACCAACACTTGCAACCACCAAACCACCAGACAAGAACTTGTCTGGCAACAGAGGAACCAAAGAAAAAAGAAAAAAAGAAAGCAAGATCGAGAAAAGCAGTGACAAAAAAACCATCATGCCTTTGTGAGACTAACGATACATAGCTGATTTCGGAGCTCCGAAAAGCAGACAATCCTTCGTTTAAATCAATATCAGTGGCAAAAAAACCATCGTGCCTTTGTGAGACTAACGATACATAACAATACATACCCTAAGAGCCTATCAAATGAGTTCCACCGGGCTTGGGAAGACCAGTCCAAATGTAACCTGGGGGGATAGCCTGAGCACATGCAAAGAGCCCAAGCACTAGACATGTTGCCAGCGTGGCAACCAGCCAAACGTGGCTGACGTTATGGCCAGGCCCACGAGTTTTGTTCCACGCGTCACAATCATGAGCTTGCTCAGTCACATGGGCCGTTGGATTGCATGGTGATAATGAAACAATATTCAAAACTTTTGCTGGAGTTGTGTTTTGAACTCACAACCTACCTAATGCAAATTAATGCATTAGCCAACAAAGCTAGAAATAATTTATGTTGTTTTCTTCACTTTTTTTATACTTAACCAATATATGAACTATTAATCTTCACCAATAAAATTATTATTTACTGTATTAATTTTTTTTTCCTATGAGTTGTTTATCATGCATTATATCTTTAAAAAATAAAATAAAAATGAATTAAATGATTAAAAAACTATAAAAAAAAAATTCGTGACCCTAACTCTAATTAAATTTGTTATGCCTTCGGTAGCAAGCCTAATTGTTTTGTGTGCTTGAAATAATATATTTTTTTACAATTGGATTTATTTACTTATGTTTTATTTATGAATCATATATTTTTTTTTCTAGCGAAGGCGCATGGTGACGTTAAGTAATTAATATTACTCATTTTTTTAGTTAAACGGCTGATCCAACAGGTGGACTTGCTTTAAATGCCTAAAAAACCCTAAACCCTTTAAACACTCGTGTCTTGCCCAAAAAAAGAGAACAGTAGTATCAGAACTGAGACGGAAAAGTGAGATAGAACTAGAAAGAAGAATCGGAGATGGAGGGAGATAATGGGGAGGAGAGGATCCTAGGGCCGTGCTTGAGTGGGTATGTGGACGATGGTAGCACAGAGAGCCACCGATACTACCTGTCACGAAGAACTATCCTGGAGATGTTAAGGGACAGAGGCTATTCCGTTCCCTCCTCCGAAATCGACCTTTCTCTTCAAGACTTCCGAGCCCTTCACGGCCACAACCCCGATGTTGAGCGC
Source organism: Rubus idaeus (assembly GCA_030142095.1). Classification (NCBI taxonomy): domain Eukaryota; kingdom Viridiplantae; phylum Streptophyta; class Magnoliopsida; order Rosales; family Rosaceae; genus Rubus; species Rubus idaeus. The sequence continues at coordinate 17,926,321 of CM057970.1, read as the reverse complement.
CTTCGCTTCTCCGCCACTCATACCTCTGACCCTTCTGAGAGGGTAACTTCACATTCCTTCCTTAATTTTGTGAAAACAATTGGGCTCTTAGGTTGGTAGACTTAATGATCATGTTTAACGATTTTATGGACCACCATGCTCATCAATCTAACTGGGTTTGTCTTTCTGCAATTTCAACGTGACTACGCAATTGCGTTTTGCATGTCACTTTTATCTAAGGATGTATGCTCTTCTTCTTTAATCATAGCTCGCTCCACTTTACTAGTCATGATTCCTTTATTTACTTCCTCTCAGTTTTTTTAGGACACAGGTCCTCAAAAGAAGAAGCAAGGCTGATTTTGTTGTTTGCTGCTTTGGCTTTTCTCTGTTTTGGCTAATCTCAACCCAACTTGTACATGCATGCTAATGCTTATTTGTAACTTGTAACCGGATCTTATTGGAAACTTAAAGGTTTATCAGCATCTTCGTTATTTTATCACACCTGGTGTAGACTTCTTTCTTTTTAGGTGCATGTTTCTTTAATAGTTCTAACATCTTGGAGAGGAACTGCATTGGAATTTTACCAAGAGTCAGAAGTTTGTTATTGGATCTATTTTATGTGTTTTAGAATCTCTTGTATATTTGTTGTTTGGAGAAGCAGTTCCATTGTGATATGCCTGTATTATCATCATCTAGCAAAGTGATTCCTCTGTTCTTTTGCATGTATGATCCTGTTGACTTTTGAAGCTACTTATGTTGCTCTTTTGTCTATCCCCCATTTTTTTTTTGGATTCTATTTACAATGTTCTAAAAATCGCTAGGCGATAGTTGGGTGGCTGGGAGGGGCCTATCGCTTAGGCTGTTTTTACTTTTACTATAATTTTATTATACAACATATAAATAACTAAATCAGTGCCTACTTAAAACAAAAATTATACTTGTATTGAGAAACATAACATGAAAAATGCAAAATAGAAGGATATAAAATTACTATAATTGATTGAAAACATAGGGAAAACAAATTCCGATTTTTTTAAAACCAGCCTAGGCGGATTTGCAACTAATCGAGGCGGCTAGCCTCCGCCTAGCGCCTAGGCAGGGATATTTAGAACACTGATTATTTATTGAATCAATTTTTCGTGTTCTCTTTTTGGACATGTTTGAACACTAGATATGTTGTTCATTTATAGGATCTGTGGAATAGTTTAATTTCTAATTTTTTTGTTGTAACATTCCATTTTTGAGCAGTGGTTACATTGGTTCACCTTCATATGGGCAAAACCATGACTGCTTAACAATTCTGTGTATACTTTGCATATTTGATTCCATCCATAAATTTCTTATAATGATTCAAGTTGATGTATTAGTAAGCTATCATGCTTTGCTGTCAGTCCTTAGTGTCGTATTCTGGTGTATGGTAAGTTATGTCGCCATTAGTCATTCCATACATGCCTTGTAACTGATGAATGGCCCTCTATGAAAGGGGAAGTGGAGAAAGGTTCCAGGAGAGTTGTAGATGCTGTTGATGATATGCATAGAGATTTGATGGATGCTTAACTTCATGACTGTTTAACTCCACTTACTTCAATACTTCTACTTACCCTTGAATGATGCAACTTCCTCCATTTGAGCACATGCACTGTTGCTACTACAAAAAGAATGGTTTAGTGAGTTAGCAAGACTGACCAAGCTATCTACTGTTGCCAATTGCAACCTTAGTGTCTCTACTGCTCCCTTCCCATGATCTCCATTCCTGTTTCGCTTTGTCTGTGCTTCAGACATGCCAATGGTGTTTAGGTTTGACGGAGTATTCTTGTGAGGGGGGCTTTCCTATTTGTTCTGCTGTCTGTGTTTCTCTGTTTTTTCCCTTCTGTTTTTGTGGATTCCTTATCCACAGAGTCTGTAATTATCCTTTTTATTAATAAATTATGTTTCTTTTCAAAAAAAAGACATGCCAATGGTGTCAACATGCCCATCATTAGAATTTGACAAGCATGACCTGACCTTTCTCACATCCATCATGTAGAGCTTTTATTCATCCCATAAGACTCCATAAGGGTCTTCAATTTTAACAAGCTAAGAAAGCATCTGTGTCTTGTAATCACTATCAATCTTAAAAGGATGTCTTTGAAGGCAAACTACTTTGACTATGTAGTTCTCTATTCCATCTCAGCTGTTTTACAGCAATCTCATATCATTCACCTTTACATGATGCATTAACTTTGCAGTCTTGATATTCTAATAATAAAGGGTTGCACTTTCTGTTATGGTTCATGTTGACATGGACTTAAGTTGACATTAACAAGTTTGAATATTTGGCACATCACAATCATAAGGAGTAGTACTAGGTGACTAATCTGATGTTGTATCCGGACCTACTGCATGACTTCTCATGGAAAACATGGCATAGTATATGCTAGGAACTAGTTTAGTGACTTAATCTACAAGCACAATTAGTGTTGTTTGACACATACAATCAGTCTCAGTTTGACACTGGATGAAATTCAAACTGATATGCATGTGTACTAAGACAAAAAGGCCTTAAGAGTGGCGTTGTTGACTTGTTGTATTTTCCATTGGTCTCCACTTAAATTTTCTGTACGTTATACTAGTTATAAGCAATCATTACTTATTGATTAATATTTCAATTGCAGATTCTGGTCATCTACTGTGGGCCTGGTATTGTGAAGGTTAATGTTATCCGTGGGCTGCACGCTCAGATTGCTAATAAAGACACTTTGACTGGGCTCATATTAATTCTTCAAAGCCAAATAACAAGCCAAGCTCTGAAAAATCTGGATCTTTATCCGTTTAAAGTGGAAATGTTCCAGGTTTGTTTCCTGATTTCAATTATGTTTCCTTTTTTATTTATTTTTTATAATTTCCTTAAGTTTTACAAACCGTGCTGGATTTTTATATTAAATTAGGCTTCCATATAGGTTATCATTGATACATGGCCTATGATTGGAGACCCAGAGTAAGCATTTTCGTAGGAGATAAAATTGCTAGACTAGTGTTTCTTAAGGATCAAAATGCATTGATACATCTGGCTCTTTTCTTTTTACTGGAACATTTAGAAAACACTATACAAGTGTTTCTTTGCCAATTTCCAATAGCTGTTAGAGTTGTTATTGACACTCCTGATTTTATCAATTCAGCTACCCGAGTTGCCCTTTTGCTGTTTAGTTAGCAGACATAATCTGTTGTGAGTATAGTATGAGATTTCAAAGAAACTTAAAAGCGCAAAATCTGTATAGAAACAAAAACTTAATTATAGCATAACCATCTGGAGAGGAAAAAAAGAAGAGCTAAAACCATTAGAAAGTCTTGGTCAAAAAAGAGAGGAAAAAAAGAAAGAAAAAGGTTAGTATTCTCAGTTTGGTAGCTATTGATTCTTCAAGATCCAGTTTCTATAGCAGTGTCTCTTCTAGTTCAGCCAAACAAACTATTCCCATTCAACCAAACATAACTGACTCTTCTACTAGCAGGCTTCTTCAGTGAGCTGGAGGTTTTAGCTCTCTCTTGAAGTCACAAAGAATGTGAATCTGAAGAGTTTCCTAGCTAATGGGTTATTTTGAAGGTAGAAAATTAGTAGGTGTATAATTTCTTATCAGGAAGTTTATTTATGAAAACATGAAAGAGAAAGCAAACTGAGAAACAAGGTCTTGCTCGAAAATTGTTTAGTGGGTCCTTGTGGGTTATGTTTGGTGCTATCAGCTCTCCAAGATTCTAATCTGACATTCTGGTGACATTTTGATGGGCAAGTTTTGGGGATTTCACATCTTGTACATTTTTACAATGTAAGGAATCAAATTAAAGACTTTTTTTTTTAGTGTTGATTTCTTTGGAAAAAACTGATTCTAATATCTTGTTCAAGGCTGTGGCCGGATCCTGCTAGTAAAGTTGTTATTGATGGATTTGCTCCCTATCACAAAATCCTTGAATTTGCTTGGTGTCAGAATCTTTGTATTTGTTGAACAAGAAAAAAACTTGTGTTTCCTGGAAAGATTGGTTTCTGCTACAGACATCTTCCTTGTCCTCAAATTTGAGTTTCCCCCATGCTGATTACTGGTTGTGCGATCCTCCAGAGTTGAATTGTGCTTCTCTCTCCCCATAGAAGAATTTTTGAAGATTACATACCGGTAGCGTGGAGAAGCTTTGTTAGAGAGTAAGCTACTGGTCAGCTCTTTGTGCTTCTGTTTCGGCAGTTTTCACAGACTATGGCTTTTCTTGCATTCTGTTGATTGGAAGGCAGCGGCAGTCTAGGTTTCTTGTCTCGTAGGGCAAGTTGTGTGTTTTCTAGTCCTCTTGTTGCTGTTGTTCATGGGTTCTGTTTTGTAGCTCTTCTCCTTTGTGGACCTCTTTCCACTTTCTTTTTTGTATCTTTGATCAATAAATTCTTGTTTCTTAGAAAAAAAAGAGAGGATATATTCTGGGATGCTATTTTCCCAATTGATGTAATCAGTTTTTGTCTTTTAATTCGAGGAGTATGGCTTTTCCTATTTTGATAGTTTCTACTGCTAAGAAGCAATAAAGGACATTTGGGTGAAACAAAGGAAATAGGATGAAATTGAAAGAAAGGAAAATCAAAGAGGAGCGCAGGACTACTTTTTAGGGACGTCAAGGTTAACAGTTACCTAGTTTTTATATAATATTATCAAACACTTGCTCTTTTTTTGTCCTGGTTGATATCAAACACAATATTTGAAAATGATTCTTTAGTGGTTTCTTTTTGTCTCTGGCTTTTGTCCTGGTTGACCATTTTATAGCCCGCTAACTTTATATTATATTGATTAGTTATTCATCTTTTAAAGTTAGGTAGGGTTTCTATGTGCTCCGTACATATGAAGTTAACATGTTTATTTTTATTTTTTTTGCTGTTGTTCATTCACGTAGAAGTTCTCCATCTCACGGCTCTCATATTTATATATCTTTCTTTGTTTTTCAGATTACTGACTTGCTTGTTAATATAACGAAGCATGTCTTGAAGCCAAAGCATCAGGTCTTGACTGAACAAGCGAAACAAAAACTCCTGAAGAAGTTTAACATAGAAGAAAAGCAGGTTAGTTTACCAACTCAAGTACAGAAAAATCAGTCTCTGATTTGCTTTCTCTGGTGTTCATTCATATCCTGGGAATGAATTATCCATTTTCTATGTGATAATATCTCTTTCGTTTTGAGTATCATTTTGGTCCTTATAATTTCAATGTACTCTTGTAATTTCAATTGCTTCATCCAGTTTGTGCGGTCATGAAAATGCTTCAATATTGTCCCTGCCTTGGATACCATTAACAAGGCTAGACAGAAGTTGTGCATGTTATGATACCATTGACATGGTTACTTGTTTCTGGTCATGGCTGTTATTTTCATCTTACCCAGTGAGCTTCATAGCTCATATATATTAGCTTCTAATAAAAAGACACTTACTTTTACCACCCCACTTTGAGTTCACTATGATTGATCATGCAATTGACAAAGCTTACCCAAAAAAGAGAGAGGAGAAAATGGAATGGATAATATGATTTCTGATCTTTCCCCTTAATTGTAAGACCTAGAGTTACCACATTAGTGTTGAGCCAAAAGAGCAGTTTGAGGAGGTGAGTGGGAAAATGGAATGGGAGTCACAATCATCCCATAACCTGGAAACCATTAGGCTCCCAGATACCCTGGATAATTGAATTAAATCCAGGTCTGAATATAATTCCTTTCAACTGACTGAGGTTTAATACGTTGTTAGATGAAAGTATAAAGGCATGTTTAAATTTGAAATTTTAAAATAAACCTAAATCCAAGTGACCAAGTCTGAACAGTGAACACAAGTAATAGAATATTACAAGGCAATACTCACAGGACAACAAAGGGGGCCAGCAATATCTGTTGATTTCTAAATTGCTTGGCTGACTTGGTTTAGACCAAAGAAAAAAAGAGACTTGGGCTGTGGTATGCAGTTGTGTGAAATGAATTCTGATATGGGGTTGCAAAAGAGTGATATGACTTAAAAGTGTGGTTGGTTGGTAGGATGATGGTATAAAGTAGTTGGGTTGAACCCATGTCTCTAGTATTGATGCTGGTATTCATTTTTTATTTTATATTTTAAATAAATTCAGTTTCCTATGAAAAAAAAGTATTGATGCCATAATAGATGAAGAATAGAAAGGGAAAGAAAAGGAAAAAAAAAAACCATAGAAAGAACGTAGAAATTGTCTCATTGTTGATGCATCCAAGATTGGGACACTTGATAGAAATGTGTAATTAAGTTTGGGACTAAAGAACTTAGATGCATTTCATTTTCAAGTGGCCCCAAGTTGAAGGAATTTTTTGAATTGTGCGGATTCTCTCATTCTATTGTTGTCCTTCCGAAGTTAGCAGGGATCTCAATATAAGCTTATTGCCAATGAGAATCTTTGTACCTATACCATCTTGTGGAGCAAACTTGAAAAACAAACTTGTCACCTTGGCCCCAATTTAAAGTAATACTTTAATGGTCTGGCCTCATTGGTTCCCAGAGTTCTTTTGTGCATATGTCCCTATGTAAGGGTCATTCCTTCCTGCCCCAAACTTTGAAGGTTTTGTGCATACCTATATAAGGGGCATGCCTTCTGGCTCAAATTTTGAAGGTTTTATACCTTTGGTTAACCAACTTGTGGTAAATATAGTAGTTGTCTAGCACAATCTTCTTTCTCCCATCCAAGACTTGCATAACATGATTTGAGCCCTAAAAATGATGGAGTTTGTAACATGATCGTCTTTTATATTTGTTGGAAGTGCTTTGGTTTTATAGAACTATCAATTGTTGCAGTCATGCGACTCATGTTTATAAGACTATCTTACAATTACATGTCGCATATATGTTTGTTTCATCAGCTACTGTGTAATATATGGACCTATTTTGATTTCAAGAAGTGTTCTAATGCAGCTTCCTCGAATGTCACAAAAAGATGCAATTGCAAGGTATTATGGACTTGAAAAGGGCCAAGTGGTGAAAGTTACCTACACTGGTGATATTACTAAATCACATGTTACATACCGTTGCATTTGGTGATGCATTTTTCTTCTGGGTGCATTGTACTTTTGCATCTTGGAGTCGTTTCTAGTTTCTAAGTGATTTTATGTATCTGTAGTCACCTTTCTTGTATTTTCTATATGTGTGGTGATAGTAAAAGACAATTTGTACTTTTATTGATCTTTTCTCTGTTCTGTGGTGAGACTAGTGCTCGTATAAACGCCTCTCATGTGATTACTTGCTTATCTGCAGTGTATTGTCAAGTGCTTGTATGAACGACTTTTTCTTAGTTGCATTGTAAAGTGCTCATAGGCTTAAACATGAGTCGCTCAACTTATCAATTTCGTCTAGTGAATTCCATCAATCTTTTGCATATAGTTTCATACAGGCTGTACGAATGCCTCCCAATATCTTGGCAGCACTTGAATGGAATAGTAGCTTTAATTAACGATTTTGCAAGAAATACTTGACTAAGCAATATTGAAGGCGGCCTACAAAAAAACTTTAGATTTGTTATTGTTTAATCGAACAGAAAGCATGAGTTTTAAAAATTCACAATTTTAATTTCGAATTATAAATGTAAAGAGAAAAAGTGACTGATAAACTACATATGTAGCAACCACCAACCAATGGCGGAGCTAGGATTTCTCTTTAAGGGAGGATTAAATTATTTTCTTCATTAGAATATAGAGTGAACTATAAATTGTGGTGGGCTAAAATTTTGTTTTAGTCAATATTACACTGAATATTAGTAATATTTTCCTTTTTCTTTAGCTAAATATAGATATATAAAAAATTCTTTTGCCACCAACTTATAATGAAAGGCTAATTTCTTATGTGTTTTGTAATTCCTCTCTTTGTTTGCTCTGTTTTGGTCCCTCTCGTGTTTCTCTTTCATCTCCGGTGCCTCCACATTTTTCATCTTCACCACTTTTCATCTCTTATCCTTTCGCTCCATCCATTGTCTATTGTAATATTCATCCCTTGCTTGCTCTCCCATCTCTTTATCCTTTATCTGTCTCTCCCATCTCTTTATCCTTTATCTGTCTCTGATTCACAATCCATATTTTTGCTTGTTCAGTGATTCCACCGATTTATCTTCGTCTTCAATCACTATCACTATTCCAACTCCTTCTGGGCAGTGTCTTTTACGGCTTTTCGTTGCTTCTTATCGGCATGTTGTTCAACGTACCTTTTGGTTGCTGCTTGCTTGATCCCCTCGTGGATCTTTATGTTCTCTGGTTCGTTTCGGTGTTTGTTAACTTCAAACTGCCGAGTGACAGTCAAAGGGACGAAATCGTTGGGTTTCGATGTTGGATTATGGGCTTATCGTTGTGGATTGCTTGGATTTGTTGCCTCCTTAGGCATTGTGGTTCTTCTTTCGTGGTGACGCTGATCGATTTGGTGCATGGCTTCTGGATTTGTGTTGGCTGTTAAATTGGATCTTGTTCGCTGCAAGTTCTTTTTCTATTCTGTGTTGTTGTTGTTTGTCGTCCATTTTTGGGCATATATTGTACTTCCTTTATTCTATCAATGAATGTTTATTCTTGAAAAAAAAAACTTATAATGGAAGAAAGGGATTAGGGATATTAATTAGCCAGTAAAAATAGTGAGTATGGATTCCACATGTCTACAGCTAGATACAGAATTGTGATTTGTATGTGATTTACATACAAATTAAGTTTCTAATTACCATATTAATGCTAATTCAATAGCTGTTTATCGTCTCTAATATATGTTTTGCTATAATATAGGAAAAGTGAGTAGCGGATTGATATCGGGTGCAAAAGAACGTATTTTGAAGGCTTTTAGTGCATTTAAAAAAAAAAAAAAAAAGTCAACGGTGGACCAACGGTTAACTCGTGGTCAACCATGACTTTAAAACGTCAAAGTGTTAAATATGAAATCTCGGAAGTGAAGCACAAGAGAATTCCAGAGGATTGACCAAGAAATCGAAAAATCAAGATTTTACCGAAAAGTCAATCCTCAACCTTCTTTTCGAACAAATCAAGATATACCTAGTTTTAGCCATTTTAGGTATCCATTCTTGCAACTAGAAAACACATTACCCATTTCTTCCATTCCCTTTCCTCTCCACTTTTCCCTTTCATTCACTCTCTACTTCCCAGTCGACCGGTCAAAGAAGGTTGTCAGACCGGTCGAACGTCGTCGGTATTCACTTCTTCCTTCATTTTCACCACCTTCCTCACCTCATTTCAACTTCCATCCTTCATCAAAGTTGTTCATCATGACATGGAGAGATTTAGCATGTCATGGATACAGATTTTAAGAAACCGATTATGGAGGGCAATAATGAGGTATTGAAGGGATTAAAGACAACTTACAAGAAGGAAAGTGAAGTAATTTGAATAGCATATAAAATTGCCAGCTTGACGAGGTGTTGGTAAAATTTCTTAGGTGATTTCAAACTTCCTTCCTCCCTTTAAAAATTGAGAACACTCCCTTTAAAGATGCCCTTTGTGAAATTTGATGAGTTGATGCTCTTCCTGTATTAAAATTTAGCCTATACCATCTTTTACCTTCAAATGTAGGTGATACACCACCAACCTCCATTTCAGCTAACCTTAAGAGCATCTCCAATGATTGGACTCAAACCTAAGTGCCAAACTTATTATCGCACCACCTCTAAATGAGCACTATTCATATAGGTTTGGCACCATCTCCAATGATTGGGTGTTAAATCCAAACTTTTTTTTTTTGGTAGCTTTTGGCAGAAGTTTGCAGATAAAGACTTTTAGTAGAGAACCGAGGCTTGTGGTCGCCTTATTAATCTCCAAACCGATGTATTCAGCAATCCAGTTATTAACCATCCTCTTGGTCATTATGTTATTCGTGGCTAAATAAGAGTTATTCTGGGAACTCAACTGATTGTACTCAGTATCTCCTCCACTTCCTCTCACAGATTTGTTCAAATCTAAGAGGATCTTGAACCAGGGAAGGGGGGATTAATTGTTGTAGGCTTTTTGTCATCCTGGATGACTTTTAAAGAATGGAATTGAAGGTCCCTTTTGTCTTCTTCAACAATTCGATGCTTACTCATTTCCTCTGTGAAAGCCTCTAGCTATTCCATTCTCCAACATATCAAAACTCTCCCTAGCATTTTTATATCCACAAAAAAAAATTGATACTTAATTTACACACCAATTTGGCCATTCCACTTACAGTGGCGTCCTAACCCATTGCATTCAAGATCTTGGCAGTCACCATTTTTTTTATAGCAAAAACTGAGTTGTTGCTGACTTTTTGTTTGGTCATATTATATTAGTATAATATTAATTATTATATAATAATAATGTGTTTTACATTATACAAAGTAATTAAATAATATTAATAATTTTTTTTTTAATTCAATAGAAAAATAATGGGCTACAGACTTTGATTGAGTACTAAACTACCTTTTCGAGAAAGGAATGGTGAGACAAGTTATACTTAGCGCTTTGCACGGACGTGCGTAGTTTTTCGGGCATTTGATGTCGTTTAAAGCATGAAATAAGCAATTTACTATTTTGGCTGTGATTTTGGCGCCACATGTCAAACTATGAGAGAATATGATGTCGGTGTCATGTGTCAAACTCTAAGACATGGCCCATATTACAGATTTGTTATACTCCACCACGTGTTCTATCTTATTTATATATCCTTAACCATTTACCAGCGCTCTTTAGATAGAGATGTGCAATGAGTTTATCCAATCATTCTATGTATTTGAAAGAAAGAAAAAACAATTAGAAGATAAATTTAGATAAGTTGATATACAACAAAAAATAAATATAAGTTACAAAAAATATTTAAAAAATAATAAAACAACTTATATAATTCTCTTCTAGTCCACCAAAAATAAAAATAAAATCATTCACTATCATCTCTACGAAATGTAGGCATAATTGCCTTTAGCTTTTGACTGGAGACTGTAACATTATTTATCATATGTGATTTCCACTCCTCATTATCCATACCATAACACTCATTACCAAAATTCATAAGCATTAACTTTACACCATGTTTGTCACATTTTATAACATAGCTGGATTCATCAGCCAAACCACCGTGTAAAACATCCTTACTGTCCAGGCGTTGAGAATTTTCCTACAAAACAATCTCAATTCAAAATCACATATTTACCCACACATTAATTGATAGAAAATAAATAAAATTAAAGAAACAATATCTCATAGATTTCAACAACCATAAACATAACTCTTCGTTTGCTACAATGCCTTGCATATCCTTTAACTTCAAATACTACCAGACATCAAAATGCTCTTCAAACATGGGATAGAAGAGGGTCCAACACTTATTCTCCTTATTATATGTGCATAACAACAGTTTTATGATGCCTTCATTGTCTGTTTGACTTGGGTAAGAGTAGTATTCTACTGCTCTGCTAGCTCTCTTTCGTCCCTTATATGCAATGAATCAAACGTCTCTTACTCTTTCCAATTTCTTCCAGTTACCTCCAGATGGTTCCTCGAATAAGATTGATGCTCCTTCCAATTATTATATAATAATGTGTTTTACATTATACAAAATAATTAAATAACATTATGTATATATCTTTAACCGTTTACCAGCACCATTTTGATAATGATGTGCAATGAGTTTATCCAATCGTTCCATGTACCTGAAAAAAATAATAATTAGAAGATAAATTTAGATAAATTGATAAACAAAAAAAAAATTAGAAAATAATAAAACAACCTACATAATTTTCTTTTGGTCCACCAAAAATAAAAAAAATCGTTCACGATCATCTCTACGAAATGTAGGCATCATTGCTTTTAGCTTATGACAGGAGACTGGAACATTATTTATCATATGCGATTCTCACTCTTCATCATCCATACCATAACACTTATTATCAAAATTCATAAGCATTAACTTTACACCATGCTTGTCACGTTTTATAACATAGCAAGATTCATCACCCAAACCACCGTGTAAAACGCCTTTACTGTCCGGGCGATGAAAATTTTCCTACAAAACAATCTTAATTCAAAATCACATATTTACAGATAAAGACTTTTTGTTGAGAACTGAGGCTTGTGGTCACCTTATCAATCTCCAAACCGATGTGCTCAGCAATCCAGTTATTAACCATCATCTTGGTCATTATGTTATTCGTGGCTAAATAAGAGTTATTCTAGGAACTCAACCGATTGTACTCAATATCTCATTTTGTTCAAATATGAGAGGATCTTAAACCACGAAAGGGGGGGGGGGGGGGGGGGGATTAACTATCGCAGGCTTCTTGTCATCCTGGATGACTTTCGGAGAATTGAATTGAACGTCTCTTTTGTCTTCTTCAGAAATCCGAAACTTCCTTATTTCTTCTGTGAAAGTCTCATTTCATTCTCCAACATCTCAAAACTCTCCCTGCCATTTTTATATCCAAAAACAAAATTGATAATTTACACACCAATTTGGCCATTGCAGTTACAGTGTCGTCCCAACCCATTGCATTCATGACCTTGGCAGTTGCCATTTCTTATTTTAGCAAAAGTTGAGCTGCTTCTGACTTTTTTTTTAGTCATATTATATTAGTATAATATTAATTATTATATAATAATAATGTGTTTTCCATTATACAAAGTAATTAAATAACATTAATAATAATTTTTAATTTTTAATTTTTTAATTCAATAGAAAAATAAGAAATAAAAATTATAGGCTACAAACTTTGATTGAGTACTAAGTTACCTTTGTGAGAAATGAACGGCGAGACGAGTCATACTTAGCGCTTTGCCTTGACGTATGTGATTTTTCGGGCATCCGATATCGTTGAAAGCTTTAAATAAGCAATTTACTATTTTAGCTGTAATTTTGGTGCCACATGTCAAAATATGAGAGCATATGATGTTGGTGCCACGTGTCAAACGCTAAGCCACGGCCCAGATTACAAATTTGCTATACTCCGCCAGGTGTTCTATCTTATCTATATATCCTTAACTGTTTACCGGCACTCTTTAGATAAGGATGTGCAATGAGTTTATCCAATCGTTCCATGTACTTGAAAAAAAAAACAATTAGAAGATCAATCCAGATAAATTGATTTACAACTAAAAGTAAATATTAGTTTCAAAAAATATTTTAAAAATAGTTACAGAATTCTCTTTTGGTCCACCAAAAATAAAAAAAATCGTTCACTATCATCTCTAAAAAATGTAGGCATCATTGCCTTTAGCTTATGACAGGAGACTGTAACATTATTTATCATATGTATTTCCACTCCTCATCATCCATACCATAACACTCATTACCAAAATTCATAAGCATTAACTTTACACCATGTTTTTCACGTTTTATAACATAGCTGGATTCATCAGCCAAACCACCGTGTAAAATGCCCTTACTGTCCAAGTGTTGAGAATTTTCCTACAAAACAATCTCAATTCAAAATCACATATTTACCCACATATTAACTAATAGAAAATAAATAAAATTAAAGAAATAATATCTCGCAAATTTTAACAACCATAAACATAACTCTTCCTTTTCTACAGTGCCTTGCACATCCTTTAACTTCGAATACCACCAGACATCAAAATGCTCTTCAAACATAGGATAGAAGAGGATCCAACACTTCTTCTTATTATATGTGCATAACAAAGGTTTTAGAATGCCTTCATTGTCTGTTTGACTTGGGTAAGCGTAGTATTCTACTGCTCTACTAGCTTTCTTTCGTCCCTTATATGCAATGAACCAAACGTCTCTTACTCTTTCCAATTTCTTTAGTTACCTCCAGATGGTTCCTCGAATAAGATTGATGATATTTCTGTATTAAAATTTAGCTTATACCAGCCTTTACTTTCAAATGTAAGTGATACACTAACAATCTCCATTTCAGCTAACCATGAGAGCATCTCCAATGAGTGGACTCAAACCTAAGTGCCAAACTTATTATCGCACCTCTAAATAAACAATATTCATATAGGTTTGGCACCATCTTTAATGATTGGCTGTTAAACCCAAAAATTTTTTGGGTCATATTATAGTAGTATAATATTAATTATTATATAATAATAATGTGTTTTACATTATACAAAGTAGTTAAATATCATTAATAATAATTTTTAATTTTAATTTTTTTATTTCAATAGAAAAATAAGAAATAAAAATTTTGGGCTACAAAGTTTGATTGAATACTAAACTACCTTTTAGAGAAAAAAAATGGCGAGACGAGTCATATTTAGCGTTTTGCCCCGACGTATGTGGTTTTTTGAGCATCCGATGTCGTTTAAAGCCTTAAATAAATAATTTATTATTTTGGTTGTGATTTCGGTGACATATGTCAAACTATGAGAGAGTATGATATCGGTGCCACGTGTCAAACTCTAAGATACGACCCAGATTATGGATTTGTTATACTCCGCCACGTATTCTATCTTATCTATATATCTTTAGCCATTTAACAACACTCTTTTGATATGGATGTATAATGAGTTTATCCAATCGTTCCATGTACCTAAAAAAAAATTAGAAGATAAATTGATAAACAAAAGAAAACATTAGTTACAAAAAAAATTTAGAAAATAAAAAAACAACTTACACAATTCTCTTTTAGTCCATCAAAGATAAAAAAAATCGTTCACTATTATCTCTACGAAATGTAGGAATCATTGCCTTTAGCTTCAGACAGGAGCCTGTAACATTATTATCATATTTGATTCCCACTTTTCATCATCCATACCATAACACTCAATTCAAAAATTCATAAGCATTAACTTTACACCTTGTTTGTCACGTTTTATAACATAGCTGGATTCATCAGCTAAACAACTGTGTAAAACGCCCTTATTGTCAAGGCCTTGAGAATTTTCCTACAAAACAATCTCAATTCAAAATCTCTTGTTTACCCACACATTAACTTATATGAAATAAATAAAATTAAAGAAACAATACCTCGTAGATTTCAACAACCTTAAACATAACTCTTCCTTTGTTACAGTGCCTTGCACATGCTTTAACTTTGAATACCACCATACATCAAAATGCTCTTCAAACATAGGATAAAAGAGCATCCAACACTTCTTCTCTTTATTATATGTGCATAACAAAGATTTTTGGATGCCTTCATTGTATGTTTGACTTGTGTAAAAGTAGTAGTTTGCTGCTGTGCTAGCTCTCTTTCGTCCCTTATATGCATTGAACCAGAAGTCTCTTACTTTTTCCAATTTTTTCCAATTTCCTCCGAGTGGTTTCTCGAATGAGATCTATGCTTTTCCTGTATTAAAATTCAGCCTATACCAACCTTTACCTTAAATTGTAGGTTTCAGCTAACCTTAAGAACATCTCTAATGGTTGGACTCAAACCCAAGTACCAAACTTTTTATCGCACCTCTAAATGAGCACTGTTCATATAAGTTTGGCACCATGCTTCTCCAATAATTGGTTGTCAAACCCAAACCTATATTTTTTTGTTTGGTCATATTATATTTGTATAATATTAATTATTATTATTATAAACTAGAAACTTACTTGGCTAGAAAGTAGAGAGCAAATAGAAATGTTGAGGGTTTGTGTTCCTTATTCTCATTAGCTTCTTTATATAGTGATAGAGTTTACGTAACAAATGTATCAACTAATGAGATATTACATAGTAGGCCCTAAGTAATTACCTGGACAGTCACATAAGTAATTTTATTTATAACAATTATATAATAATAATGTGTTTTACATTATACAAAGTAATTAAATAACATTAATAATAAATTTTAATTTTAATTTTTTTAATTCAATGGAAAAATAAGAAATAAAAATTATGGGTTATGGATTTTGATTGAGTACTAAACTACATTTCCGAGAAGGGAATGGCAAGACGAGTCATACTCAGCGCGCCCTGACGTATATGGTTTTTCAGGCATCCGACGTTGTTTAAAGCCTCAAATAAACAATTTACTATTTTGGCTGTGATTTCGGTGCCACATGTCAAACTATGAGAAAATATGATGTTGGTGCCATGTGTCAAACTCTAAGATACGACCCAGATTATGGATTTGTTATACTCCGTGTCACACCCCAAATTTCTGACAATTAAATAATGCTTTATTGCCTTCAAACAATAACCAAATTCGAGACGTGAAGCATGAAATACTTAAATACAAATACACATGCATGAATATTTTTTCTTTTTTCTTTTTAAACATGTGCAATACCTCCAACCACACTCTACCACAATGTAAATACTAACTCATTCTTTAGAGTTAAATATTACATTTCAACATTTACATAATAAATTGATAAAATGCAAAGTATTAAGTAAATACACTTTCAAAGTTTAATATACAACGGAAGACAAATAACACTAACAAGTCCAAGTAATCTTTCAGCTTACTCTTACATAACTTAACTTGCAGGATAAACTCTTACATCGTTGAATAGTGTACCGGGTTATAACAACCCAATTAGCTTACAAAGCTGGTATTAGTAACCACAAAAAAACCCTTACAAGAAATCAAGCCAACAATTTACAATTTCTAACTCACACCATCAACCATAATTCAATTACTCCAACAAATCCTTATCTTTATTTTTAAAGGATAACACCAATATTATGTCAATATTTATAACATACACCAAACCACCAAAATCTCCAAGTTCACCAAATCCACAACAGATCAACCCAAACACAAATGATATTTATCAAATATAACCATCTCAAAACCTAAGTATTCGATAGTTAAACATTTTAGAACACTATGAATACCGTATACTTAGTGAAACATTCTAGAACACTAAGCATATAATTGACAATCATTGACAAATAATGTATTCAATAGTGCAACATTCTAGAACACTATGAATATCATGTACTTAGTGAAATATTCTTGAACACTAAGCATACAATTGACAACCATTTACAAACGACGTATTCTGTCAGACCCTCAAATTCGTAAAGCCGAAGGCATGACATAAGCTATCATTTAGGTTTACGTCAAAGGAAAACTTACAAATCTTTGTAGTAAGATAAAGACTCTAACATAAACGCAAGCTAATTTTGACTTAATCATATGTAATAATACATCACCATATGACCCACATAAAAACAAAGGCTGAGTCACTTATTCTCATATTACAGCGGAAACATCTTATTGTCTCACCTTAAGACTAACTTAAGTTAAATCTCCTAAGGGACCTGTTTGGACCAAAATTAACATTTTAGGCTATTTTCGTAGCCCATGAGCCGATTCCTGCGGCCTAAATATCTTGGCATTAATTCCTTTGATTAATTGGCTTTGCTTGCCTTTTCTTTCAAGGAATCTTAATGTTTTACAATTCTTTTTAAGGAAGGAAACCTAATTAGATGAGGTTTTAGTTATTATATCAAATCCTATAAAGAAAATAAATCTATAATCCTTATTCAATGAGGATTCGCCAGCCTATCTCTATAAATAAGGGGTTTGGAGAACATAAAGGAGAGCTCTCAACAATCATCGTCTCTTGACAAACAATCTTTGCACAAAGCCTCTCCGGAGCATCCAACAACCAAAGCCTCTCCGGAGCAACCCTGCATCCTTACAGTTAAGCTAAGATCACGCCTTAGCAACCTTTCTTTTTCCCGATTATTAGCTCTGCTTTCTCATCTCGTGAGTGAGTATCGACTTTTGTGTTCACTAGAGACTACTTTCGAAGTCCTAAACCCCGTTTAGGCTTTTTACAGAAGAACTTCGACGGAGTTTGTTCTCTCTCCATCCGCAATCACTTGATTAGAAGCAAGATCAGGAGCGCATCAACGACATCATCGTACCTCGTGGTACTGGCACGCCCGCACATCAAAAAGAGACTGTTCGACTCTCCGGCAGCGGTTTCCAGCGCGAACATTTTGGCACGCCCGGTGGGATATGTCGAAAGTGGTTCTTTGTGGACCAAGATTGAGAGAATAAAAAATCTGCATTCGCCTTTAGCCGAGACAATGTCTAAGAACTCAGACGCTTCGCCATCTCCTCATTCAGATTCATCTGCCTGGAACGACATGATTGACGAATTCAATCAAAGTTCTCAAGCGGCCATGCAGGAGATCAACGAAAGAATCGAACAACATTTTCAGAATTTTTCTGACAGAGTTTCTGCTGCATTCCAAATCTTCAAGGAAGGTTATCTTGAGTTGCACCAAAAGAAGGTCGAGAAAATCTCCTCGGAGACATCAGATCACTCTGACGCCAATAAGCATACTAGCGAACGAGTGGATACAAATATAACTAAGCCTATTCCAGAGGCTTCAGTTGTACTAATTCCTGCTAAACCATTCTCAAAATTGCGTTCGCCGCGAGTCGTAATCAAAGAAAACAAGTGGTATGTACAAGAAAGAGGTCAAGCGATTGAATTGACTCCTACCCAAAAAAGAAACATGCAGCGACGCTTTGGAAGAGCCAAACGTACCTTAGAAGCTTTAGGCTTGGGGTTAGTCAAACCCGAAGAGCTAAAACTAACTCCAGAGCAGTTACGACGAACCGTAAAGCGGTTGTCTATTAAACCAATTATCCCAGTAGGGAGGCAAGAAAAACTGCCAGAGGTTATTCGCCATCGACCTAGTGTGTTCGCCAAGAGGACGAGTAACATCAGCGAACCGGTTCCCAAAAAGCTACAATGGCGTCCTAAACCGGTCAAAAATAAAAACACTACAGCAGAAGTGGTTCCCAAAAGTCAATTAAAGGAACCAAAGCTTGTTTTTACAGAGCCAATACTTGTGGCTCCTACCATTCGCCAGTTCATATCTCGCAATATCATATATCAATTTGGTATTTTTGAATGTTTAGTCACAGACAAGGGGGCTGGTCATAGTTTTTTAATGCTTGTTCATTTTTCCCAACAATGGTCAATTTTGTGGCCTAACCATTATCATTCGCCATCACCTCTGCCCGGACTGGGGGGCTACACCTAGTTGTCATGCCATTCTATCATTAAGCCAATTTCTGTGGCTTTTTCTCATTCGCTGTACTTAATCAAATTGGAGGAACAGTACTATCCGTATGTCCAGTGGCGAATGTGAAATAAATATGGGATTTTTAAAGTTTTCACACATTTTTCTTTTTCTTTTTCTTTTCTTTCTCTTCCTTTCTTTTCTTCTTCTTCTTCATCTTTTTCGTGTTTTTTTTTAATTTTCCGTCTTCTTCTCCCATCAGTTCTTCTTTTCTTTTTCCATTCATATCTGCAGCGATTGGAGAGCTCGAGGGAGCTTGAGCTCGAAATTATGGTGACCCCGGTGGTGCTGGTTGCAATTGCGGTGGCAAGGCAATTTGGGTTCGAGTTTTTCACGGCTGAAGGGACACAGATCGGATCGATTTGGGCTCAGTGACAGCGCCGTCGTCAAAGAGAAGGTCGAGGGCTAACGAATCGCGCCTGGGTTTGGTTCGGAAGCTCTGAAATTGAGAGCGACAGGGACTGGGCTCGTCGTTGTCGTCGGCGTCGGCTCCGGCGCGGGATGTTGAATGCAGCCATGAATGGTGGTAGCGGTAATACAGAGAGGAAATCGCGCCGGACCCATGGGTGGGTGTAGAGAGAGAATTGCTGGGTTGGATTTTGTGCAGCAGGGACGAGCTTTCAGCTTTGGTCTCAGCCAATTGATGGCGGCGCGGCACATTTGAGGGCGGCGAGATCTGAACTCCGGCGTCAGCACGCACGTGCAGTCTTTCTCAATCATTAATACGACCGCGGATGTTGATTTCAATTTTTGCTTTTCTGGTATCAATTCACCATGGAAATTGATGTTGTGAGTCTTGAACCATTTGTGGTTGATGACCTGGAATTATATGGCCGCGTTAGACCAAGTTCCGGTCTGCGTTTGATTTGCTTTGCACCTAGTATGAGGTCTCCAAAGATGAGGCATGGAGCTCCGGTGAAGTCTGGTATGATTGAGCAGAGGCTCGATTTAAAAATTGCAGAGCTTGAGCTAGCTAAGCCCACAGAGTTTCTCTTTAATTGCATCCATGTGAACCAGATAGTGGTTTCAGAGTTGGTTTTTGGCCTATTTTGAGGCCATTCGCCATGTTTTCTGTCATTGTTTATAGAGAGACATGACGGCGAATATGCACAAACAGAATGTGTTTGCAAAGGGAGATTCCAGTTTGATGTTTTCTATGTGAGAAGTTTTTCCCAATGGTTTGGCGAATGCCTTCTGTGCAGTGTTTTAAAATAGACCAATTAGTGGTCTAAAATGAACAAACTTAATTAGAGTTTGAAAAGTCACTTATTTGGGGTAGTTCTTTTTCTTTTTCTTTCAAGACAACCATCTTCGGTGACCTTAGTTCTCTTTCGTTGCTTTCATCAAAACCAAATTTGTGGCTTTTTCCTCATTCGCCGCACCTCATCGAACTGGGGGGCTATACTTCCCCTATGTTCCTAAGCGAATGTGGGATTTCCAAAATATTTATTTTTATGCGACCAAACTGTGGTCCCAATGCTAGTTTTGTTTTCAGGCCTATTTTGAGGTCATTCGCGATATTCACATGCACATCCGCCATACAGATTGTGATTGTTGAGCTTGACTATAGCCCTCTTCAATCATGGTGTAGCCTGAGCCTGATTTCGAGGCCTGGGGGGCTATGTTTGGACCAAAATTAACATTTTAGGTTATTTTCGTAGCCCATGAGCCGATTCCTGCGGCCTAAATATCTTGGCATTAATTCCTTTGATTAATTGGCTTTGCTTGCCTTTTCTTTCAAGGAATCTTAATGTTTTACAATTCTTTTTAAGGAAGGAAACCTAATTAGATGAGGTTTTAGTTATTATATCAAATCCTATAAAGAAAATAAATCTATAATCCTTATTCAATGAGGATTCGCCAGCCTATCTCTATAAATAAGGGGTTTGGAGAACATAAAGGAGAGCTCTCAACAATCATCGTCTCTTGACAAGCAATCTTTGCACAAAGCCTCTCCGGAGCATCCAACAACCAAAGCCTCTCCGGAGCAACCCTGCATCCTTACAGCGAAGCTAAGATCACGCCTTAGCAACCTTTCTTTTTCCCGATTATTAGCTCTGCTTTCTCATCTCGTGAGTGAGTATCGACTTTTGTGTTCACTAGAGACTACTTTCGAAGTCCTAAACCCCGTTTAGGCTTTTTACAGAAGAACTTCGACGGAGTTTGTTCTCTCTCCGTCCGCAATCACTTGATTAGAAGCAAGATCAGGAGCGCATCAACGACATCATCGTACCTCGTGGTACTGGCACGCCCGCACATCAAAAAGAGACTGTTCGACTCTCCGGCAGCGGTTTCCAGCGCGAACAGGACCATTAAACTAAGATGAGTAGTCGCCAAGCCTTCTAAGCATTGATCGCTATCTTCAACAATACCTGGAACCATAACAAATTACTAATGAGATAAACTCAGTAAATAACAAATATAACCACGTACCACAACATATGAAGGTAATCACATACTAATTATAAAATATAAATAGAATAGGTGGAGTGCACCCCAAACAAATCCAGATTAGAAACTTTAAAGAGCCCTGAGATACAACCTACCAGTGAGACCTAAGTTTATCAGAGATGAGAGACAGATGCCACCTGTCGGTGATACCCACTATGTGGGCCATATAACAGACGATGCATAAATACACCAACAGATTAGTACAAAACTTGTACTTACAGAACAGACTCTCCCCAGACAGTCTCCTGGTAGTGATGTGTCTAAAAAATATTTGGTTCAAATTCTTATACTGAAGTAGTCAGACTTTGTATGATGTAAAATACACAAATACCACATATCACAATAATATCCGAAAATAAATGGGCGCACTCACCCCAAATTTTGCATACATATACATACAATAACAAATAAAACATAGATACATTCATTATGGTTCCAGAGCAAGCCAAAGGTTCACAATCAACCTGTAACACATCCAAAGTCAAGCATCTCATAGCCTATAGACAAATAAATACTCAAAATGACGCACAAACTAAAACCTTAAATTCTGAAATAATAGTACCTAGCAGGAACTTGCCCAAAATGGAAAATCCTATTTAATAAATCCCTCAACCTATGGATTTCAAAATTTACAAGGGCAAACTAGACATCTAAAACCCACTTTAAAAATTACCAGCCATTTCTTAACCTAGAACTTGTCTAAAGGATTTTCTAAAACCGTTCATTGCTGCTGTTAAAAACCAAAACCCTCACTACCAACATGTCTTCCGAAAATTTTATAAGTTACAATATAATCCGAAAATGAATGAAAATTGGCACACATGACCCCGGTATACCTAAATGACGCAGTAAAATTTGAGAACAAAAACAATTTTCACTCAATCCCAAACAACACTCCAAAATCGTAACTAAAACTGACTCTGTCGTCTGCAATAGCAATGTTCAGCAAATCCCCGATTTTTAATTAAATCATTGTGTAAGATGATCCTACGAAAAATTACAAAGATACACTAGACATAACTATAGCCAGACCAGAAAATTTCCAAGGGTAAAATAGATTGTTTGGTTCCTTAAACACTGTCATCAATTCGCCACAAATTTTCAATCAGGAAAATTCCTGCGTTTCTGTGTTAACTTAGAAAAATCACTCAAAATTCGATTCTTAATATTTTCCTATAAAACCAACGCCAAAAGAATTAAAAATAAGTGTAATTTTACTTATGAAAGATTCATAATTTAATGTGAAGTAATACCTGACAAAACTCGTAGCACAACAACATGACCTCAAGAACTGTAACCAAAAATCAGGGTACCAAATTTGGTTCTAACCTTCCCTTTGATTACCCAGACACAAAACTTATATAAGGAATGACTAAGAGAATTATTTGAATGCTAAAACCTTACACAAAGACAAGAGCTTACCTAGAAAATTCGTCATAAGCTTCTACTCAGACCCGTAGTACACCTTCTCGTTGAAACAACATAAACCGGCTAGCTAGTCTCTCCCTTTTCTTTCTCCCTGCGTGCAGAACCCCTTTCTTTCCTTTTCTTTTCACGTTAAACACGTCTCTCTGCTTCTTTAAGGCCAGGTTTTCTCTTAAGTTCAACTATCCTTAGAAAACTATATGATAAGGTTCTAAAGTCCCAAGTAACTATTGTAATATTACTTGAGTATTTCAAAATATCTTTCATTCAAGCCGTGATTGAAACCTCTATTGGACCGTTGGAATAATCATTGATTCCTATTAATTATGATTGATATGTTTTATGGAATCAGTTTGCATTATCCTTGCCATTCAATTGGTCCATAATTGACTTTGCTAGCTTACAGGTGGTCCATTCCTTCACTATCATTTGGTTCCTTTCCGTTTTGATTCTCATTGATCAATGTTAATAATCATACATTTCTATTTGGTACCTATATGTTACATTTACTTAATTGTTGTTATCAATATTCCTTTATAGCATTGATCGTCCTAGCTTGTAGAATATATAATCTTGAGCTTTCCATATCAATACACATAACAAAAAGCGTTCATATATCTCTTTCCTTTTACTCTACTCCATCAAAAGAAAGATTCAAGCTGTTCGATACGATCCAAGTACTGTGAATGTACACCTACAAGGATCGAGGTTGTTGTATCCTGGAGGGTAGGCCGTCATCACCTGCTACACCAAGGCATAGTCTTCGAGGGGCAGAAATCTACTCTTAAAGGCAGTGTACTACATGCCTCAACCTACAAGTTCTTTCCTCAAAGCATCGTCCATCTCCTAATTTTCCAACAATAACGTCAACTTCTTTGTAGTAACTAACAACTTCTTTAAACGCAACAACTTAAACCCTAAATAAATTAAACCTAATTTTATGTTTAGTCAGAAAGTACATGTGAAAAACTAATTAAAAATTCTCTAATTAAAGTAAGACTTAAGAACCAAAAGATTTGTCACACAAATAAGGGTCACCGATACTATTTTTAATATACAAAATACTCAAACACTTCAGAAAATAAATTATAAGCATTAAAACAAACAAAATTATACCACTAAAATAAGCGGATATTACATATTCAATAGTGAAACATTGTAGAGCACTATGAATACCATATACTTTGTGAAACATTCTAGAACACTATAAATACTGTATACTTAGTGAAACATTCTAGAACACTAAGCATACACTCTAAAAAAATACAATTTTAGTACTCTTACACATAACTCCAAAAACCACTCCTCAAACGAACTCAATACATCAGATATTTCTCAACAGCAAAATTAAGTAAGAGCGAGCTTATATATTAACCATAAATACATTTTTCCCTTCCCGAGAATTCATATAATACAATATGGTGAGTGTACACGTCCCATAATTACCCCCACACATCCTATACCATGTGTTTAACCGATATGATGACCCAGATATCCTACAATATAAATCCCCATCCAAAATTAATCACAAACAATAATATGAATATTAATTTTCATACCATCAATAGTACATTTCACCAACCAAATATTGTGAATTTATTCACATCCAAACAATCGATTCAAATAATACCAAAAATGTGAACTCAGTTCACCATCAATATCTCATGAGGATTAGGGGTGGGATCGGTTCGGGATGGGTTGGTAATGTACCCATACCGAAATTTATATTCGGGACGGGACGGTTCGGTAATGTCATTTTTCAACTTTCATACTGAACCATACCGATACCATCTAGTTCAGTTTCAGTCGGGACCATTTTGGTAAATTGACACACCCAATTCTCTAGAAAAGAATTAAGAATGGAGAACGCCTTTTAGCCAATAAAAATTAGACTCAGACGAAAGGAGGTGGTGGTGATGATGGTATGTTCGAGCTTTTTTTGGCAAGGTATACAGACGGTGGCGAGTTGGGGACGTGGTTGGTGGTTAATTAAACCAAATGGGTGATAAACTGAGAATGGGAGATGTGGATTTGGCCGGTGGTTAATTAAACTAGTAGAGAGAGAGAGAGAGATAAAATCTCATCGAAAAAACTAGAGAAAGATAGAATAGAGTCAATAGACAAATTAATTTAATTGAAATGGGAACATCTCATCCGTTGGATCACTGGGAGGATTAAAGGTTTATTGGCAAGAAATCTGAGCCATTCATTTTGTCAGTAACGGGACCAACTAATGAACAATGGTAGACGACAACAAAAAATCATGGGAGAATTATCCATCGGATCAGATCGAAGGGAACCCAGACCTCGGGCGTGGCTTCTCTCCTCTCCGCGACACCGCCGAACCCAAGCCGTGTTCTTTCTTCTTCTGGTCTTGTTCTTTCTTTCTTCCCATTTTTCTAGACCTGCACGACTAGACCGCAATCCCAAGCCGTGCTATTCTCAGTTCCAATTTTGATTTTGATTCCAATGAATCCAAATCCATCACTTCCAATGAATCCAAATCCAAATCCAATTTTAATTTTGATTCCAATTAATCCAATCAAGCCGTTCTATTCTCACGACCATAATCCAAATCCATTATCAATCACTTCCAATTTTAATTTTGATTCCTTTCGTTCTTTCGTTGCAGTAGAGAAGGGAAGACAAACATTTCCAAATTCTTTGTGGCAATCATCATCGTCATCACAATCATGGGACTCTTTGTCCCACATCTCCTCACTCTCTTTCTCTTCTTCTCTAGTTCTCTGCCATCCTCGCCGACTCCGACTTCGAAGACGCCGACGATGACTTGGACCTCCTCAGTAACTCTGAGTCTCTCACCACCATGGCACCTCCTCATCTCTGTAATAAGAACCCTAACTCGTCAGCCCCTAGGTTCGGGAGAGAGATTGGAAGTGATGTGTAATTTCAGAATTATTTTTTCTTCTGGCAATTGATGGTTATTTACTATCATTTTTTTGTGGTTGACCAGCCCAACTGTAACGGAAGACCATAGACGAAGACACAAAGTTAACGTCTGCGTGAGATACACGCGCTAAAAAGTTTTTAGGGATATATCCACCTGGGGGCACACAAGACTCTTTGCTAATAGAGATAAAATCATCAATCATAGAAACTAGAAAGGAAGGAGAGAGAGAGAAAGGGTTATAATTTTAAGAAAAAAAAGTAGATTGGGAAGAGAGATCACGTGAAAGGCATAGAAAAAGAGAGAGAGTGTGTTAAAATATTAACAAATAAGGAAAGGTTGGATTCAATAAGCCACTAATAAGTCGACACATCATAAAATAAATATAAAAAATTAAGTAATTTAATAACTCGGTCTGGTCCAGTCCTTTTCGGTATTCGATTATGGTATACCAAAATCGTACCGAAATATAGGTATTCGGTTCGGATCGGTTCGGTATGAGTAATAATCCCGATGGTTTTGGTTTTTTTTTTTATTCGGTCGGGTTCGGTTTCGGTATTTCGGTCACATATTCCCACCCCTAATGAGGGTTACTCACCTTAAAATTCTAGCTGCATTCCAAAATCAACACTTAATTAAAAATCAATAGGAATCGCCTGATCAGTAACACAGTTCTGCTAACGCCTAAATAATATCCGAAAACTCAACTTAGCAAAACAAAGTTGACAACTTTAACAACTGCACTCTAATTATTCTTCGGATAACCCCGGGATATCGAAAAACAATATCAATATCGTTTGACCAAAAGTCAACTATTGGTCAATGTGAGTCCCACACCAACTAATTATCGAATGGGTCCCACCAAAACTCCACAGCACCTAAAAGTAACAACAAGCTTAAATATAGCATCCTAACAACATACTAAAATTTCGGTAACGATCCGAGTGTTAGACTATCACGGTTCGAACGATTCTAAACTTCCGGTTAGTTGATCATTGGTCAAACGATCGAATCTAAAAAATTGGTAAATGATTAATCATCAAAGTGTAGTGGGTAAGTATAGTTTAAGATAAGGGGTTGTCGTTCCGTCGAGGATCGATGGGCTCCCCAATCCCTAGGTAGTGTGTGAGTGATCGAGTGCTTTAGCTATGATGGAAAATGTGAGAAGTGAAAAGAGTGGAGTGTGTGATTTAGACAATGTGTGGTGTAGTGGTATGAAGTTTGGTTTTGGAAATGAATGGTGGTGAAATGCCAAGACAACAAACAAGTAAAGAATGCAAGTAAGTAAGATAGAGTGTGTGCAATTTAAGTAAAACGTTGGGGTTTTCGGGCAAACCCCAAGTCCAATGCAACAAGTAATGCTTTAACCAACTTAATCATGTCAATGTGTCCACAAGTTAAGCCCCGTATCCTAGCCATACTATGGGTCTAGGACCGTACTTTCCTAAGGTATCCAAATGTCTTACTAGGGTCATTCAAACTCTCTAGGTGTCATAGGAGATTCCTTTATGTTACCTAATACCGGATCTCCTAAAGTGCTTAAGAGGTGTAAAGAGTCGAAGCTTAGGGACTCAAACAAGCAACATATGTATAACCCACGGACTCAACGATAATTACGGGGTGAATGTGAGTATCGCCGTCAAAGTGTAGTGGATGGTAAATTGTGACCAGGGGTTGTCGTACCCAAGGGATTGGAAGGCCCAAGATCCCTACTTGGTGAACAAATGCAAACAAGTATACAATGCACTAGAAGTGGTGTGATTAGAGATAGATTGTTTACTTAGATGTGGAGTATGTGCAACATGCAAGTGTAGTGATCAAAGGGGTGTCACTCTTGAGTGACAAGGTCCAAAACAGTGACTTGAAGTGACAAGGACAGTAGCTAAGTAACCAATCTAATCTAGATGAAATTGTAGTAACAATGACACAAGTGAATGTGTTGATAGCTTTGTGTGTTGTTGAGGTGACAAGCCCAACAAAAGTGTGATTGCTGTGTGATCAAATGGATGGAAACGATTGAGGTTTCGGGTTCACTCTACCCCAATTAAATGTATGACAACTCTCAAGAACATGCAACAATGAATTCACTAAGGATCAAACCCCTATCCTAGTCATGTTATGGTTCTAAGATTGACTCTTCTAGGCCTATTTTGTGTCTTATTAGGGTCACAAATACTACTAGTCCATTTATCCAAGCCTTGTTAGGGTCTCAAACAAACTTCCTAGGCATAGAGATTCAAGAATCAAGATTCAAACACACTCAGTCCATTGACATAAACTCATCATGCTCATTGCAAACACATAGGATAAAATGTAATCAACATAGAA
The DNA here is from genome assembly GCA_030142095.1 of Rubus idaeus. Lineage (NCBI taxonomy): Eukaryota > Viridiplantae > Streptophyta > Magnoliopsida > Rosales > Rosaceae > Rubus > Rubus idaeus. The sequence goes on along the minus strand of CM057970.1, from coordinate 17,898,289 downwards.
TCCAAACAAGTTAAGTTTAACACATGCTTGAGAATTAATTAGATTCATGAACAAGCATCAAACAAAACCGTATTTAACCAATGAACATATCCAGAAATGAATTCCTCATGCATACTCAAGAGAAATCATCAAAACATCATCATCGGCTAGAGCACACAACCCTAGCCCCCAATCTAATGAACTACTCACAATTCATTGTCAAATACATCAATAATCTCAAATAGAAAATAATAAGTTCAAAGTAAGAGAAAAGAAGTCAAGAAATGCTCAAGATGTCGATGACCAGCAGGTCCTTGGTGACTCCAAGTATGTAGCAAGCCTCCTTGAGCTCCCCTCTCCTTCTACAAGCTCCAACTTATCTCTAAGCTTCCCAACTCTTGATGTCTCAATGGATGGGAACTTGTGGTGAAGGTAGATCGATGGAATAGTGGTGGAAAGTGTATGGCTGTAGTGTATGGGGTGTGTGGAAGATATTTCATGAAGCGATGGAAGTGAGATGGGTGGTGGAAAGTGGTGAAAATGGAAGAACAAAACCGGCAGACGCATTGGGCGTCCGGGCGGATGGTATCGGCATCCGGGCGCTTGGTACGTCTGTGTTGGTTTTGCAGGTTTGGCCGAGAGAAAATGGGGTGTATCTGTCTAGGGTTTCTCTGATCGTGTATAACTGAATGAGAACAGGGTCTGGTTGGTCTACTCAGCCTCCAAAGCTTCCTTAGGGTTTCCTAGTGGAGTGACATGGCAAAGGTGAGCGGAGGGAAAAGAAATGGAAAAGAAAGGTGAAGTGGAAGGATTTGTGTGTGAGTGGAGGAGTTAGTGGACATGTCATCAGCCATGCACATGTGTGCAGCTGGTGTAGGAGACTCTCTCCTTCTGTGGTGGTGCTCCAGTGGTGGTCCGGCGGTGCTGCCGCCTCTTGTGGTGGTGGTTTGCCGGAAAAATCGCCGGAAATGCAATTTCTTCATTTTCCTTCCTTTCTTCGATTCTTCAAGGCCTTCAATGGCAACGTCTTCTGAAGGTAAATTTGTGCAATCTTCAATGCCTAGAAGCCACGGTTGACTTCTTGTCCTCTTCTCGGAAGTGTGCCCAAAAGTGGTCAAAATGCACCTTCTTGTGCTGAATTACCTTAAGTCACCTAAGTAACCTGAAATCATGAAAACGTATATTAGTAATAACAAAATGCCTTCAGATAAGCTTAACTCTCGTGATTAGGAATACAATTTGCACTATAAATAAGTGCAAATCACCCACCACTCCATCAATACTATCGATATGGAGTGAACTCCTCTAAGGTATTCCTAGGCCTTACTAAGGTCAAAGGGACTCTTCATGAAGAGGGAGAAAGAATAGGAGGTGTTGGTACGCCCAAAAGGAGCATCAATTTAAAAAAACTCTATCGGTAGTATAGTGTAAGTAGGGTATCGTTCATAACGGAGATCAAAGGGTGTACCTAACAAAAAATGTCACAAAGAATTAAATAAAATAAAGAATTATTATTAACAAGTATAAAGTATAAATATATACATATGTACAAAAGTAAAAAGGGGGATTGAGAGAAAAATTGAATGAAATAGATTAATTAAATTACAAAGAATAAATTAAATATGATGGAATGAAACAAAAAGTATATAAAGTTCAGCCACATATACACAAGTTTACCAATCATTAGACCGAAAATTAACCAAGTTCCCTAGCCATGAAACCGAAATTAACATATGTGGAAAGTTAGAAGCTAACCATTCCCCAAATAAAACCTCTCTACGAAAATTAACCCCGTGAAAGCACTGACAGACTAACCAATTAAACACGCCATCTTAGTCTAGAAAGCTTGCAAATCAAACCATGTTTAACGCATAGAAAAGAGTTGTTAATTAAAGTGAACGACCCATTATAGAAAAGTCCATATGTCTGCAATCCTTTTTATTTGACACCGACCTTTGTCCAAAGCCTTTACTACTCGTGAACTATGTTTCTAAAACTATTAGGTGAATTGTAATCCCTAACTCTAGCTCCAATTATATGCAAATATTATAAGTTTCGAACCCTATAACATAAACACATAAAAGTTTTCTATAAAACAAAATCAAATAAACGGAGTAACATAAGCTACTAGAAGAACTAATTAATTAGGATCCAACAATTAAATAAACTCATAATTATATAGGCTGGAAATTATATAAATCATGTCATGTTAACTAATACAAAAGATAAACAAGCAACAAAGAGGAACTCAATAGAGAATTTAAAGAATAAAGTCAAATTACATCATATGGAAAGCATGAAGAACTCGAAGACCACGAACTCTTGAATCCTTGAAAGCAAGCAACTCAAGGCCGAGATTCCCAAGGTGATGATGATGGTGGTGATGATGGTTGATGGCTGGTGGTAATGGTATAAACGGCTCCTCTCCTCCTTGAAGTCTTGAACACCTAAAGTACTAGAGAATGGAAAATATGATGTGAGATGGAGAAGAGAAAGAGGAGGGTTTGTCCCTCCCCATTGGGGTGTGTTGAAGAGAAGAATGAGGCTGCTATTTATAGGAGAATGGAGAGGAAGAAGAAGACAATGAAAGAAATGGAGAATATGATGTGAGATGGAGAAGAAAGAGGAGGGTTTGTCCCTCCCCATTGGGGTGTGTTGAAGAGAAGAATGAGGCTGCTATTTATAGGAGAATGGAGAGGAAGAAGAAGACAATGAAAGAAATAAAGAAAGAAAGGGAAGAGAAGTGGAATGTGAGTGGAAGAAAAAAAATGGTAAGTGACATGGTGGAAATGTAGTCATATGGTAATTAACCATTTATTTAGGTAAAAGAAATTAAGCACTAATGGTGTAGAGAGAAAGCAACAAAGATAGTGTGGTGAGATGGATGACAATATGAGGGTGAGTGGAGCATTGAGAATAAAAGAAAAGGAAAGAATTAGAAAGTAGACATCACTGTACTGTGCGCACTTGGAATCGAATACTGGACGTTCCACCGGTTGGATGATTCTGAAATTTTAACTGGGAAGACCTAACATCCACGTGCAGCGTGTGTCAAAAATACAGCTAGAGCTGACGGTGCAAGTGGGAGATATGTGCTTGCAAAGTTGACTGAACTGCACAGGCAGAATGTCCGAAAATCTCATAGTCTAATGGGCTTGGACCTTTCCTCATGCTTTGTGGACTTGGGCTTTCCTTCATGGATTTGGGCCTTCATCTTGGGCTCACGGCTGCCCACCTCTTAATGGGTCTCGAAAAAGCCCATTAGACTTCGTAAATTTCTGAGGTCCGATTTTCCGAACGTTCCGACCTGAAATAGTAATCCTAGTTGCATTAGGATTCCTACTCCCTTTAGGATTCATGTCAGAGTCACGAAAGAATTTAAATTAGGAAAGTTTCCTAATACAATCAGGAAAGTCAAAACATGAAACTTTCCTAAAAATCTCATTTCCGCACATATTCACATTCACACATCATTTAGGGACTCAAATATGGAAACTAAGCTAAAATAGCAAAGTTACAATTAAATCATAGCCAAATAGTAGGGAAAACACATTAAAAATGTCACATTATATGCTCCTATCTGGTGTAAAGCACATGAATTAAGGGTCATACATGGGTACATGCTCATCACATATATTGCCAATTGCCTAGAGTAGAGTAAGGTTGTCACGCCACACACAACTCATACAAGATGGACCAAATGCATACCAAAGAGTGACAAATCTTCAAATTAATACACATTCAATACATATGAAAATAGACAATACACATACTCATGAACCAACATGACATTTACTCATAAATCAAAGCATCACATAGTCACATTGGACTAGGGCACACAACCCCACACAACCCTAGTCCCCAGCAAAGTAAACTACTCACTAATCATTACAAGAAACATCATCAATTTACAATTATGAATTCTAAACATAAGGAAAAGAGAGAGTATTTTTTCTTGGAAATATCATATCCTTAAGGTGCTTGAAGATTCAAAAACTAGATACATGTGTCTTTCTGAGATGTATTGCTTGACCCGTTGGTAAGGGATATACGTGGTCAAAACTAGTCCATAGTAGACAACAGCTGTAGTGCGTGCGATTCTGATGTACTTTTGGAACTTGGCGATATCATGCAGCAGACATCTTGGATCAATGTGATTATTGTTGCATTAGAAACTAGACATCTATAGATTTCTAACCATGTATGGTACGCCTTTTGGATCCCTGATTTGGGTGGCTAAAATCATCCCACAAAAAATGGCAGTTTCAAGATCACGGTTTATATCCAGATTTGACATCGCCTGGTAATTCTTCAATTTCTAGTGCTCAAGAGTTCGATCGAAGCACAATTTATTAAGTTGGAAACTAGACATCTGTTTCCAACGGTGTATAGTTTTCCAATTGAAACTGATGGTGGTGTTGCAGTTTCAAGTCAGTAAACAATTCAAGCAGTAAACTGATTAAAGATGAGAGAATTATGTACATGAGAAGAGGGATTAGCTCTCCTTATATAGAGGATGGATGAAGAGATCTTTCACAAGGAATTGGTAAGAGAATCTTAACCCGTGTTGGCCGGATTGGGAAAGTGAACCCTCTTAGGATTTGCTATGTGATTCTTTATTAGTAAGTAAAGATTCACAAGGATTAATTGAGGATGTCCGTTACCACAAGCCCTTGGGTATGAATCGGGACAAAAATCATAGGAGAATCATAGTCGGATAGAGTTTCCGTATACTCATGGAATTCAATGGAGGTTCCGACAGCTAGGACACCTGTTCCGGATATTATTTTTCATGCTCCCACACCCTTCTTTTCTAAGAATTGGAGGATTTATCCAATCATTCGATTCATTAGATTACTCAGTGTCACTTTTCATGATATTTGTTGGGAATCGATTCCATGTGAAGCGAATCGCGGGCGCTGCGGCCACCACTGCCCTTTTCCTTCTAGTGTTGCTATTTTTGTTTGGGCTTGTCCCTTAATGAAAATTTGCTTCTAAAAAAAAAGGGTGGTTCACCTATTATGTTTTCGATGTGGGACTTGCATGAAAGCATACAAGTATTGTTTTAGCAAAGTACTTTGAAGCATCGGTTAAGTTGATATTCAGTGAGACACGACCTAGCACGTGTCCGAGATCTAGAGCTTGGGTCTCCGATTGTTCGCTAGTGCCATGAGCGAGGCCTATGTAGTAGGAAAATTTCTCCCTACTACATGATGGGGAGAAATTTTTCAAAAACTCTCTCATATCTAGGACTGACTGTGTCCTTGATAGGGTGTTGTTTATGCTTGAGGTATGCAGTACGAACAATAGATAATAATCAACTTCTTTTATCAGGGTGTCCATTCATTCAACGACAATTGTTCAATGACAATTGTTTGTTATCAACTTGCAAAGCATAGAGTCTGAAAGCACTCGCAATTTTGATTCGTACCCATCACCATACAAATGGCCCAAACTATATGCAGTTTGATGGCATGGATTTGCTATTTGTTCATGATTCAAATTATACAGATCGAGGACGAAATGAGGTGGATAAGTGCTGGCCTTTTGATCTTTATTGAATGGCTCGGATTGAAAGTCAAGGAAACCAAGGAGAGAAATTAAGCAAAAGAGAGACTGAGGACGTTACGGTGCGTTAAACAGAGTTTGTAGTTGCAACATTCAAATCAAAATACAAAACCACCCACCCCCACGAACCATACGATGAGCGATTCATCAGTAAGCGAAACGGCGTCGAAGAGCAGCAGCGGCGGCGGGACGGACGCTTCTCGAATCGGAGAGGTAAAGCAATGGCTAGCTCAGGAATTCTCCCAAGCCGGAAAAGAAGTTCCCGATTTCGAATATACCCCTCGTTCGGTGGCATATTTACGCAACCTTGCCACTCTTTCCCAAGCCCAGACTCAAGCCTCCAAGATCCTCGCCTCCGATTTCCGCCTCAAAGCCTCCGAGTACCGCTCCCAAGGTCTCCCTCTCCGCATTTCATTTCTGTTGTTATTATATGAATCTATGTATGTAATGCACATTTCGTGTATTTAATTTAATTTAATTTAATTTATTCTCTGCGGTTCTGTTCTAGCTGCGAGGATTAGGGAGATATTGGAGAGTGTGGGGTTAGCACAGGAGGGTTTGGCATCGAACCTGGTCTCTTCATCGCAGGTCTTAGCCAATGTCGCTAATCTATTGAATATAAGAGACACTGAACTAAGCAGGTGCGTTTCGAATTTCCTTCTACTTTGAATACTGAGACATTTGGCCTAGGATAGGAACTGTGGCTTCTTTGAATACTTGGCTGAAATAAGAAATGCGGGTTTTAGTTTTCTTGTGGCCATGGGGGATATATCGTTGAGGAAGACTGGTGTGGAGGAGAAGAGAGCTAAAGCGCAAAAAGAGTCCAAAGTTCTTCTTGATTATACTCGAAAGGCTATTGCCAGGTTAACTTATTTGAAAAGGTAAGATTTTTGTTTTTTGGATGTATAGCAGCAAGAGAGTGTAAAATCAATAGTATGAATTCGAATGTGGCATTTTGCTCAATGTATTGACTTTTCAAACGTTTGTAGAACACTTGGCCAACTAGAAGATGATGTAGGGCAATGTGAAGCGCATATTGATTATTGGAAGACCAACTTGGGGGTGATGGTGGGTAAGGAGAAGCAATACAATCTACAGACTGCCAACTATAAGGTACTTAACTTTTGTTCATGCTATTGCCTTTGTTATTATCAAGCTTTGGAAAAAAAATGATGGAAAATTAAATTGAACCAAATTGATGAGTCCAAAATTGATAATTGGATACGAAACTTGAATTGTCAGGAGACAAAAGAAATGAGAAGAAAATAGTTGGTACATGATATAAATGAAAAAGCAACATTAGAGTAGAGAAAACCTGAGATGACCTTTTCTTTTTAAGATGAATGTAATTGCACAAAAGGTTAAGGCTTCAAACTAGTGACAGCACTTTTCTGTTAATTTGATTTATTGAATTCAGTGTTGGGTGCTAAACCCCATAGAGTTTCTGTTTGATGGATTAGATGAATATGGTATCTGATGATGTTTTGCTACTGTAAACTCTGCTATGGTCACCATTCTATGGGTCATCAACATGTAACATATAATTTGGACAGAACTGTAGGAGTGTTAGTAGATGTGTTGGCTCTTAACGTTAGTTTTGCTCACAAATCAAATTTATATGTGATGAAGTAGCATGAACTGGGAGAGTGCATGAAATAGACTATGGAGATGGTAAAGTTACTGGAATTATGCAATCATGTGGGTAATTAGTTGGAGTATGGTACAAATCATACAACCAGACTGATGGCACCAAACCCAGTGGAATCTTCAGTCTGTTCCTGTTGCCTGCTATACAAATATATGGGTTGATTGTTTTGGCATCAGGACTTATGAGTATAGAACTAATTGAAGATGAAGCTCAAAACTTTAGAACCATTTAATTTGTACATACATTATGGGATTATGGATCATATATTTTGGTATTGCTAACAGCATAACTGGTAACTAACCTACTTTTTTTAGTCTGAAACAGGTAGCGAACCTATTATCGTTAAAAATAACATGAAAAACTGATATGTAAACATTAGTTTCAGAAGCCAGTGTGTGCATGATACATTTTAGTATGTATGGATGTCATGATGGCCATCAGGGCACATATTTGTATTTGCGAATACATTTTCCGAACGAAAGAAACGTGGAGTAGATTTAGGGAGATGTGTGTTGATGGCCATTTTTTGGGTGAAGTGGACAGAAAGTAATAGAAGGGTCTTTGATGATAAGGTGAGGAGATGGATAATCTCAGGCAAACAGACTGTTGGTTGTCTTCTTTGTGGGAAGTACTTTATTAGAATTTATGGAGTCTACCTTTTCTGTTATCTTGTTGAACTGGCAGGCATCAATCTTGTAGTGTTTTAAGATAGAATTTTGGTTCTGGTGAGGTCTTCAGTTAGTTTAGTCTGCTGGTTCATGGCTTTTGTTCTTTTGTGTTTCTAATGAACTCCTTGTTCACTGACTGTACTAAAATCATGTTCTCATAGAGGAAGTATAGGTATATGGGTGCCAACTCCATGTTCAACTTTCTCATGTCTCATGTAGATACAACCATCACTGAACCCCACTTTTGACCGGAAAAATATGAGTGTAAACTTTGAATACCTAGTTTTATACACCTACACTTGTCTTGGGTGGCTGATTTTTTTCTGGGTTGTATTTTCTGATAGTTATTGTAGCTATATATGCTTTTGAGCTTCCATAAAATTGTTAATTCTAATGAAATGAGGAATTGAACTGGAATGTCCTTCCACATTTTTTTTTTGAATGGGATGGGTGTGTGGGTGCGGGTGCTAGCCTAGTTAGTATTGCCTAGTTTGCCTAAGAGTAAGCTATTGAATTAAACTCAGACTAGAGGGATTCAACTGCCTTTGTGCCTTGAGAGTGGCAACTAGATGATACTATATGTCCATAAGATGTGATGGAGAGAAATAGTAACACAAAGCATGTACAAAAGAGCTAGTAAAGCATGTATGTTGTTGTACACCTCCTTCCTTTTCCGTTTTCTTTTTCAAGCCGTAAAAAGATACCAGGTGAATTTAATAGAAAATGTAGAAAATATTACCCTGAAAGATCCAGTCAGTTGGTATATGATTTAGTCAATTAGATAGATTATCAACACAGACAAACAGTTTATATTGAGGTTCAATTCAATAACTAATAACATGTAAAAAAACAATAATAATTTGGTCCTCAAAATACCTGCATGAAGACAAGAACATGGGATGGCTGCTGGTTCCCATGAATATATCCTAAACTTTAGTCAGGATATATATACCACCTACATGTTTAATACAGAGGCGTAGCTTCTTTAGGCAATAGGGTCAACCTTAGTGCAGATGGCGTGTCATCTGCACGGTTTAATATAAACAAGGCACGCCATCTGCACGGTTTAATATAAACAAGGCATTAATAGATATGTGGGGGCTACCAACGAGGGGTTGGTAGGAATAGTCAGGCCCATAATTTGCTCTCATGTGGTCTGCAGTTTCAACCCCCTCACAACCTACCTAGCTAATTGCTAGAGTTTCCTATCTCCTAAATGTTGTAGGGTTCGGTAGGAAGCCACAGTTTCGAGCCTGGGTGCAGATTTGGGAGGGAGAGGGGGGGATTTCTGGTATCAAAAGAAATATATATATATATATATGTGTGTGTGTGTGTGTTTATGGGGGACTTTGTAGCTCCAATATTTGATAGCATTAATATATATAGGTAAAACATGTGCAGGTTTGTAGCTCCAGTAGTGTAGAGCATTACCCCCCACCCTAGCCTTCTTTGTAAGCATCTACACCTACACCGAAGACCAAAGTTAGAACCCTCTCCTTGTATCAAAAAAGTAGTAAATAAATAGGCAATTACAAAACTTCAATAATAGGCAGTGTTCTTTGTCTATACAACTGTGCAACTCCGTTATTTAAAAAAAAAGAAGAAGATAAAATGTAGATTAGGATGCAGGTTGATATGTAGATTTCATATATATACTGGGATGAACTTATTTTTTTTCAAAACTGTAGCTTAATTGATTTCCGTTATTTTGAGTTATCAATATTGACAACTCGAAATTATGCAAACATCCTTTTAAATTTCGGTAATTTCAGAGATATTGAAAATCTTGATTTTATGAAGCTTAAAAAAAAAAAATTAGATTGGTTGTGGGAATGCAAGCCCATTTTGAAGAATTCTGGAAGGAAATAGCATCTGCAAGGCCTTGATCTTCAATAATGTGGGCAGTGGAAGAGTTAATAACTGAAATTTCCTTTTATGGTCAATGTTATCAAGGAGATTGTGGGAACTTGATCATCACTTAGATCCATTTGGATTTTTGTGAATGGTGATGTTTGGAATTGGGGGTTTCAGTGTTGCAGTGTAGGGGTGAAACTGAAATATGTATGTGCATCAAAGATTTCTTTGGTCCTCTATCAGTATTATTGTTCGGAAACCTTGTCTGCCAGAGTATCTTAGTTTGCCGAAGATTATCATTGATTGTTTGCTATAAAACTAGGTGACAAGAAATCAATGATTTTATGACATGTATCAGGAATAGTATATTTTTATATAATTAATGATAATTGATGAACCTTGATCAGTCTATTGACTAGCTTACTGCCATTCTTGTACTGAAGTTGCAGGAGTATACAATTATTACTTACTTTGGGGTGGTATTGCTATTATCCAGTTAGAATTGTAACCTAAATGTTCTTTATCGTTTCTGAATAAGAGTTGTGCTTTATACTGCTTGGACAGACTACTCTTAGCCGGGTGGGCTATACCCCAGAGATTAGCCATGGGGTGTTGGTTGAATTGGCTGAGCACCGGAAGGAATTAGAGAAGAAGACAAAGCCCGTTCTTGATACTTTGCGAAGCTACCAAGACTTGCCTCCGGTACTTTTCTACTTTAGTTCCATAGTCAAATTTTGTTTTGTACCTAGAAAGATTGCAAATTATCAGATATGTATATATGCAGGATAAAGCTTTGGCTGCTTTAGCAATTGAGGACAAGAAAAGACAGTATGCTGCTGCTGAGAAGTATCTCGAAGACGTATTGCATTCAGCTCTTGCCACTTCAGAGTAGTGCAAGCAGACTTCTTCTTGTATAATTGCCTCTATACATGGTTGTATTACTTGTATATTTGTTAGTGAAGAAATGGTAACGGGTTGATGTTTCTTTGTTGATCCGATGATTATAGCACAAGTTGTGATCTCATTATGCGCACTATTAATTGTGGACAGAGCTTTCTTTCCTTTCCCTGTTTATATTGATTATATCAAGATCATGATTTGAGTTGGGGTTTTGGGTCCAGAAGGAATCTTAATGACCTGGACGTTGAGAAACTCGTCACCCTGTCAATCTGTCATCTCAAATTGAGAACGTAGTGCTGGTTCCATCTCAAAATGGGTTTGTATCTTGGGGTGTAGGGAGGGCAAATGAGCACCCATGGATATGAACAACTCATTAATTTGCTTTTCTTATCCCTCCTTGCAGAGGAGGAAATGGAAAATTGATGGTGCGATTTGAATATCAAGGATACCCATTTGTATCTCGGGGTGGAGATATCTTTGATGTTCAAAATGGCCAAATCAAGAACAGGGACACACGGCTGAACAAGGAACACACTAGCAGAAATTAAAAAATAAAACTTGATTATAGTGGGAGAGCTTAAAAGGTTAAAGAATTAGTTAGTTTGAACATCCTTGTCAGATGGGCATTGGACTCGTACAATTTTCCCATGCTTTTTTGGCAAGGTACATTACATAAATGCCCAAAATGAATCTCAAAACATAGGTATTATCAACTGATAAAACATCTACATGCACAGAGAATATCATAAAATGAACAAATATAAAAGCTTGCTCCAGAAAATAAAAAGCGAGAGGCTGCAAAATTTGTGCGTCTGATTATTTGTATCCTTTTCAGTCAGGAAAAGCTTCGGGAATTGGAATATGGTAGCAACAATCCCACCGAGGCAGATTGCACCTGATGGCAGATCACCTGCGAACCAAGGCAGCAACAATCCCACCTGCTATAAGCCCAACAGCACTAGCAGTAATGCCTATTCCAATAAAGCCATCTGCATTCAAAGAATGTGTTTACAATTCCTTGATTAATCTGATGCTACAATGGAGCCACAAAATAAAAGTAAAAATACAGTTTCATTACCTTTAGCAATTTGATCCTCAACTATCTTCTTAAGGGCCAGAGCCTGTCTCCAATCAGGTGCAATCTGTAAAAACAAAGAAAATAATAATAATAATAAAAAGTAACATTAAAACAAAATGAGCACCAAAAGAATTTTAGAAAAGCAACAGGCTGAAGACGAATCTCTGCCATATCACACACAATGATTAGATGAGTCAACAAAAGATCTAAGTTCGCAATGATTTGTTTGCATTGTTGAAGTACAGCAAAAATTAGATAATAAACTATATCTTCCAACATCAAGCCCCAAAGACACTAAACAGTTCCCTTATTTTATTTCTCTCCCTATGTCTTTGAGAAGCCCACAATCTAGCAACATCAAGCCCCAAACTTGCAGAGCAGCCATATTTCTCTCCTTATGAGTACATTGTAGCTTGCAACCACCTATGAAACATATAATCCTTACATCCCACGCTAATGAATCTCTCCAAGCACTAGATCTGCAACAACAGCAGAATCAACTTCAACAAGAAGAGGATGCAACCTTTATCACAAGATGGCTTCAACCTATACCAAAGACTCCACAATTCAGCAGATAAAATCTGCCTAACACCAAGATTTGCCATAAAGCCAGCACGCCAGCCACCATTTTAATCCCTGATCAGACCCTCCAGCTGCAATTCTCATATCAGGAACGTGCAACAACAACGCATATCTAGTTTTAGAGAACTTAAAGGTGGAAAATCCAAGAATGAAGAAATTCAGACCTTGAAGGTTCACATAATGCAGATATATATTAGCTTCCCACCACACAAAGCTTCTGAGGTCAAGCCTCTGGTTCAAAAATAATGTTGCATCTCCATCTCCAATATATCAACAAATATCAATGAATAAGAGATACCAAGCTGCCTTTTTGCCTTGGGGTTTCGCAATCGAATTCAGTACGAACCTGTCATGGAGGCTATGATTGAGATCAGAGAAGAAATCTAGGGAGGAAGCATGCTACTCCCCACACCACACAAGCTTCAGAGCCGTCGGTGAAAAGATGTTGAATTGATTCAAGAGCTTCACCACAACCATTAGATGAGAGATTATTGATCAATTCCTTTCCAAACCCGGCTCATTCTGGTTAACAACGTGCCATGGCCAAGGAACAAGAAGAATGATTTGATATTGGGAGAGGCTTTGACCTTCCATGTAACAGAGAAATCAAAGCTAGACTTATCACACAGAAACTGCAATTCAAAGGTAGACTATTACAAACACCATTAGCTGGTACCCTCATATATGAGTATCAACCACAATCGGTCGCCAAGCTTGAAGAAACACAATATATAGACTGAATCACAAGTTGGAGGCAAAACATTTTGCAGCTTAGGCATGTTTGAACAGCCATTAAACTAATCAGCCACAACCTCATAAAGCATCTCACTACTAATAGGCAAGTAGCTAGCTCCGTTAAAGGGTCATACTGAGATCAATAACACCAGTCACAAATCAAATACAATTCCCATTTCCAAGTCTCCAAACTATAGAAAATTTCACCGTTCTGATAATCAGATAATCTCAGATGTGCCACATAGCACACACTTAAATAAAGACTTGCACATTTTAAGCATTCCAACAATAGCAAATTCACGTTATTGAACATTTAAAGTATAAACTACAGATCCTATGAAATTCAGGCTAGATTTTCAATGAATGATAATCTCAGATGTGCAGACACACAAAGCACACACTTAAATAAAGACTTGCACATTTCAAGCACACCAAAATAGCAAATTCACGTGTTAGTGAACATTTAAAGTATAAACTAAAGATCCTATGAAATTCAAGCTAGATTTTCAATGAATAATAATCTCAGATGTGCAGACACACATAGCACAACATTTCAAGCATACCAAAAATAGCAAATTCAGGTGTTATTTAACACTTAAAGTATTAACTAAAGATCCTATGAAATTCAAGCTAGATTTTCTCTGATTGATGGTTACCGAAACATATGGTCAATGTAAGAAACACATGAAAATGTAGCAGAAAGGAGGGATGAATGCCACAATGAAATTTCAGGTAAAATTAGTTGCAATCCAAAAGGAAAATACAAACAAACCTCTAAGCATTGATCCAAAAGATGCCGGCTATTTGAATATTCACTACTTCTGTAGTATCCAACGGCCAGAAGATAAAGCTTCTCTCTTTGATGCAAAGGGGAGTTGGTGTTTGCCAATGAAGCTGTACATAATGATATTCTTCAGTATTTTCAATAAAACATTGTAGGTTATGGATACCACTAAAGAATGGAAACCTTCACATTCACCATATAACATTGGAAACTCAAAAGCATCAGAGACTAGCTTGAACAAAAATTCTTTAGTTAACAGAGAAAACCCATAAGATCAAGAAAGTTGTAGGGAATTTACTTGTTATTTTTTAAAGGACAACAGTTATAGGGAATTTAGCTTCTATTTTTTTATAGGACAACCATATTAAATCCAATATCTCTAGAATATATTATGCAAGAGTTATCATTTACCAGAAATCCAGAAGGGCTGAGCTTCTCGTAGTTTATAAATTTTCTTGTAGCATGGAGTTTCTGGTTCCGATTGCTTAGGACAGAAAATAGTAGAAATAACAAACACATGACTTGCATTATGAAACTATACTAAGAGCATCAGCTATCATTCTACAGAAGAACAGTTGGGTACGTGAAACGAGAGGGAAAGTTGATATCAGTGTCAGCTCTGATAATGGCCCTGCTAATTCATGCACGGAAATACAATATGCCCAGAGTGGAAAAATTGCTGGTTCATTTAACATAGAAATGGTTGCCTTTCTGTCTTTGGGAATAAAAATTCCAAAAAGGCTGTCAAACCATTGCAAGATATCAAGAACCACTATGAGCTCATTTGAAACCATTTTTAATAGAAGAAAGATAAGAAAGGTGGTGAAGGAAAATGTGAGAATCTATAACATAAAATAGAAAAACGTAAAGCGCATTTGAAAACCGTTTCCATTTTAGTTCTCAACTTGTATTTTAAAAAACCATTATTTGCGTTCTTTCTCCCTCTCTCCTCGCATTTCCAAATTTTTGTTTGCCATTTTCAACTCCAACTCCATCTCCATCTCTAAACAACTAGAAAATACTAATGAATTTCTACAGATTAAAGAAGTGAATACACGTACACAAGGGCAAATGGAATGAGCTGAATTAAATAGAGATAGATACCTTGAAGCATGGCTATTCCACGCTGCACATCTTCGGGTTGCCTTGAGTGAACAAGTGCCCATGATAACCTCATTATGCTTTCGCTCTTATGGTCCTCTGAGTCGCCCTTGTTCGCCTTCTGCAACTTCTCTCTCACACCCCTGAAACGCAATTTCAGACTTAGATCTCTCCTTCAAATTGGGGCAAAATGAGATGAGGCTCGAAATCTCTGTACTTACAAGGATGACGTCTCGATCGCACCAGGGGATCTGATCTCCTCCGCCGAACAAGGAAACGACCGACTCGAAAAACTTGTTCATCATTTCTTCCATTTCGTTCACTATCAATTCTCAAACGGAGGAGAGGAGGGAGGGGATACTCGTCTCAAGACTTTTGGATTATGGTTTTCCGTTGAATTACTTTGGGATTGTTCTATTTATAGGTTTCGTTGTTTTCTGCCATAAATTTTGCCAAGACCGTCAAACCATGTAGACGCTGCCACATGGTGTGACTGGCCACTTATTCTTTGACATGTGGCAAAGGAAAAATAAAGTCTAAAACCTTGTTTGGCCGCAATGGATACTTGCAAAAATTAAATTTTTCTCTCATTCTAGCCTCCTCTTCAAATAGGCTTGGGTCGCAAGTCTCAATCTTGTTGTGTGTAGGAACTTAATTAATTAAGTTTTTATGACAAATGGTACCTGAATTATTTGTCAATTATATATTTGGTACCTGAACTTTAATTTTTATCACAAGTAGTACCTAAACTTTTCGTTTTTATCTTAAATAATACCTGAACTTTTTGTTTTTCATCCTAAATGATACATATCATCAATCTACCGTTAAAAAATATATAAAAAAAACAAAAAAAAACTTCATCATACGTCCAAAAATTGAAAAGAAAAAAAACAAAAAAATTTAGTTTTTTTTTTCTCTCTTTAAATTTTTTTTATACTAAAAATTGACGATAGTTACCATTTAGGATGAAAATGAAAAATTCAGGTACCCGTTAGGATGAAAACGAAAAGTTCGGATACTGATTGTGATCAAAAGTGAAGTTTAGGTACTATGTATATAATTGAGGTAAAGTTTAGGTACAATTTGTGATAAAAACTCTAATTAATTTATGGGCATATCTTTAATTCATTTTGGTATGAATATCCCAGTCTTAAAATTCACATCTCTATTTTGACAATGTACGTGTGCTTTCGTTAAAGTTCGAGTATGCTACAAGTCAAAAGGTTACGAGCACAATCAATTCATTCTATGTATGCCCCTCTGGTCTAAGGGTCGAGACAACATAATTGGCACATGTTAGCCATGCTATGGTTTCCTAACATGCATCGAAAGGCTATAAATGCAATCGTGGTGATAAATAAGGTATGGTTATGCAGGTTAAAGCCACTGACGGAACGTCAAAGTGTAGTGGTGAATGTATAATTTAGTGACCGGGGTTGTCGTGTCCACGGGGATTGGTGGCCCAAGACTCCTTCGGTAATATTAGTAACCATGGCTTCTTAGCACTAGATGATGTGATTAGAGGTGGATGTAAGATGTGTGAGGTGATAAGTGCAACATAAAGTAATGTAAATAAGCTAATGCAAATGAAATGCAAAGAGGAGGAACATGGATAGACAAGAAATGGTAGAATGATTGGGAGTTTCGGGTCTCTCCCTAATCCATATCGATGGATAAACAATCAAATTCACACATATTGAAAGGCTCATGTATTAATCCCCCACATTCCACCCATGCAATGGTTATGGAATGTTATGCAATCTAATGTATTCTTATGCCAACAAAGGTTCATAAGAGTTGAGCCTTCATCAATACTATCAATGAAGGTCCTCCCTCACAAATGTGAAGGGGGTTGAAGCACAAATGCATAAAGTAAATCACACACAAAGCCAAGTTGATTAATGGATCAAATCCCGTACCCTAGCCGTACTAGGGTTCTAGGGCCATAGTCTTTTCTTATGTATCTTCATGCCATGCTATGGTTCACAAAGTCTCTTAATCTAGACAACTTAAGCCATGCTATGGTTCTCAAATTGCTAAACTAAGGCAATGGGCACTAAGACCTAGGGATTCAAACAAGACAAGCTCATCACATCCATTGCCAATTGTCTAGAGAGAATAAGGTTATCAAGCTCACAATCTCTACCAAAATAGATTAAACACATGCTTTTAGAAGTGATAAAGTTCCTAGACATGCATCTAACACATATTAAAATAGGCAACAAGCATACCCAATTACCAACCAACATGTATATATATAAGAATCATCCAATTCATCATCAATGGACTAGGGCACACAACCCTAGTCCCCAATCCTAACAACTACTCACATATACTTAGAGTTCACATCAATAATCTCAAGATTGACAAGATAAGGATCAATAAATGAAAGTAAATGGAGATAGAGAAATGCTCAATGAAGATAGTGGCCCCAATCTTGCTGTCACCAAGACTTGAAGCAAGCTCCTCATGACCTCCTCTTCTTCTCCTAGCTTCTTCTTGTCCAAAACTCCAAGTATCTTGATGTCTCCAAGCTTATGTGAGGTAGAAGTGATAGAAAGGTGGAGAAAAGTGGTTAGGAACATAGAGTAGGGTCTTAGGAAGAAGTTTGGTGAAGGAAGAAAATGGATTTGAGGGGTGGAAGAATGAGAAAATGGAGGAATGGAGTTGGCTGCTGTTGCCGGGTGACCTTTCGCCGTTGATGGGAGACCGGTCACCGGACGGCCGGAACCAAGTGTTTTTGGGACTTTTTTGGGAGAGGATGAAGAGGAAAGGGTTTGAGAAATTTTTGATGGAGGCTAGGGTTGATGAATGATGTTATTCCCCCATAAAATGGAAGTGAAATGGAATATATATATGGAGGGAGAGAGAGTGGATTGGAAGGTGGAGATGGATTGGAATTAATCTAATGGCTAGTAACTAAGGATTTAAGCTAAGGAAATTACCTAGAAGGCTAGGGTAGGTGGAAGAGCAAAGAAGAGAGAAAGGGTAGAGTGGTAATGTGTTTATGGACAAGAAAAATCAGATTTGGGACCATAGGGAGACAAAATGTGGTAAGGGAAGGCTAAGAGACAAAAAGTGATTAAAGCATTAAATGCTTTGTCTCTATTTTGAATTTGAATTTCAAATTACCACCAAAATATATCAATTCTTCAAATGATGCTCTCCTAGCTGAATTGGGAAGCTTGATGGAGAAGTCACATCTCGACGCGGTCGTCATTTCCTCGAAGTTGACCATAGGTGGGCCCGGGGTGAGTCACGGTTGACTTTTCAGGCCGAAAGTTGACTTTTCGGGTTCTTGGCCAAAATTACGGAATGATCTTGTGCTCCACTTCCAAGGCTTGATTCTTGTAATCTTGGTGCTCCAAAGTCACGGTTGACTTTTTGGCCTCTTCTCGGAAATGCTTCATAAGCTCCCAAATTACATCTTTAAGCTCCAAATTACTTCAACTCACTTATTCAACCTGAAAACAATAAAAACACATATTAATGATTTTATTTGGCTCTTGGAGAAACATTATTCAAGTAGTTAGAAGCATGTTTTGTACGTAAATTTCGTGCAAATCAGCCACAACTAACTCAAATGACACATGTCAGAGCCATGCTATGGTTCCCTAAAATGCATCAAAATACTATGAGCAAATGAAATGGTCAATATATATATATATATATATATATATATATATACAGTCTCCTTCACATGCGCACGTCCGCATTGAAACTAAAATGCGAACATCTCCATTGCGAGTGCAAACTATTAATCAAAACCGTCTATATTTTAGGTCATCATTCAAGGATCATTTTGATATAAAAAAAAATAAATCGGAAATTATTTAGCCATTTGATTACCATATTCATCGCTTCAACCTTATCTGACGGACTGTATTTGTCTATAAAACTATATAGCGAACAGACAACCAAACAATCTCCGATTCGGCTGATTTTTTGCAAGGATAATTTTTGAAAATAAATCTAAACGATGAACGGTTCTGATGATTGAGTTATGTTGTCAATTGGTCGAGATACATATGTTCGCATTTTAGTTTCAATGCGGACGTGCGCATGTGAAGGGGACTGTATATATATATATCTTACTTTTTACCAAGGGTTGTAGGAACTTAATAGAATAACTAGAGCCTAACCAAAGGGCGTAGCTATATCCAAAGGTTATAAGTACTATCGAAAACCATATAGAAAGTATGGTTATGCCGGTTATGCAAGTGTTTACCCTTATGTAATTTTATTACATTACAAACCAATGGCCATAAAACCATGTTGTTCCTGGCATTTTATGCTACACCACGGTAAAACATTTTGACTACCCATTCCTTTATTAGTTTTATCACAATAAAAGAAAAAGGAGTTTTTGGTTGCATTTGTTAATTATATTATTACAATTTCATAATGAGTTTTGTTTCCTCAATTACATTAAAATTGAGTCTTTTGGTTTTTAACAAGAAAATAAAATCAAGATGCCAAGTAGCAGTATCACCACAAAACTCATAACCACAAAGCAATGAAATCACATAACCAACTATCCCAACAAACAAACTAAAAATACCAATCAAGATCTCACATCAAAAGACTTATAATATTAACATCATAGTCAATACATCAATCTCCAGACTAGTAGAGAGTAGGTCTACAACTGACTTTACAAAACAATCCAGCTAGCTGATATACCATATCCAAACTATTACCATATCCTATATCATACTGCAAAAGCAAATACCATTCTAGACCACATTAAAATTGGCTACAATGAAATTTGATTTTCCAAATTAAACACCTGAGACTATATACAAAAGTTGGCTATCTAGCTAGTATAGAACAGCAGAGGACCACGGTGGTCAATTGCAGATTGGGTGTGCTTCTTGGGCTGACGGCGATGAGCAACAGCAGCGATACGGAGAGTGGAACGGCGGTGGTGCTTGGATGATGGTTGGACTGGGCACAGCGTTAATTGAGCACGGGAACCGGCAGAGATGGATGGGCTTCACGGCGAAGCAGTAGCAGCAGCGGTGGGCTTCTGAGCAGCTTCCAAACCTGCAAAAGAAAAAGAAAAGAAAATTAGAAAATGATTGATTGTGATTAATTTGCAGGAGAAAAAAAAGAAAACTTGAATTGGTTGCAGGTTTGGGTGAATTGAGATGCGGCGCCGATGGTGATGGAATTGGCAGAGGCTTCTTGGCCATTCGGCTTTGTTGCCGGCGTCGAGGATGGCTTTGTTGGAACAGAGAGCTCACGGCAGAGATGCTTGATGGTGTGGGTGCAGAGAGAAATTGATAGGGTGCCATGGTGAAATGGTGATGGCTGAGATTGTGTGATCAATGCTTGCAGGAGCTTCTCTTAAATAGAGAAGAAAGGGCAGAAGCAGCCAACGAAGGAAGTAGAGGAATGGTTGGTGATGGTGGAGTGCAGCAAGGATGGAATCTGTTGTGGTAGTGGTAGAAAAGAGGGAGTCGGCCATGTGAGGGATAGGAATCTCGGTGAGGTGGGCTGTAGATGGTGTGCTCGGTGGTTGAAGTGGAACAGCTCAAAAGGAGATGAGATCAAAGGAGATGAGATCGGTGGTAACATGGGTGGCTGCAAACATAACAGAAACAAAATAAAATAAAATAATAAAAGAAATGAAATGAAATAATTATAAACACAAATATATAAAAATAACTACAAGGGAAAATAAATTGGTGGTTTGAATTGTGTTCCACCACCGCTTGTGGTGGTTGCGCCTCCATGTGTGGTGGTTCACCGACAAAATTGTCGGGATTCGGAATAATCCGAAATCTTCGTACAATATTTTATTCCACAAATGAAAGTCACGGTTGACTTTCCGATTTACGCTGAAAACCTCCAAAATGCACCGCTTGTGGTGGTTGCGCCTCCATGTGTGGTGGTTCACCGACAAAATTGTCGGGATTCGGAATAATCCGAAATCTTCGTACAATATTTTATTCCACAAATGAAAGTCACGGTTGACTTTCCGATTTACGCTGAAAACCTTCAAAATGCACCTATTCTGTGCAGATTAATATTTTACTCGTA
The DNA here is from genome assembly GCA_030142095.1 of Rubus idaeus. Classification (NCBI taxonomy): domain Eukaryota; kingdom Viridiplantae; phylum Streptophyta; class Magnoliopsida; order Rosales; family Rosaceae; genus Rubus; species Rubus idaeus. The sequence continues at coordinate 17,877,347 of CM057970.1, read as the reverse complement.
TTTTCTCTAAAAACACAAAAATAAATATTATACAGACAATTAAGCTTTCGGAATAGCAAAATCCAGTAATTAAAGACACTTTGTGAACATATTTTACGTTCACATCAATGTATAATTTAAAAAACATTAACTTGTTCATATCTTCAAAATGATGGACAACACACACTTGTTAGCTAAGTCAAGGTAATATGGCCGTTGTTAGGTACGTTCCTCGTGTCTATCAACTCAGATGCAATTTGACATAAATAAGTAGTAGACATAGCTTCTGGGTACGTTGCTGGGTTTCTAACCAAATTCAAGAGTCGACCAAGATCCAATGACTCCATAGAACTTATCCCAGCTGCAACAAGAATATGGGCCAAAGAATGAGCGTCCACTTGTGCTTGCCATGTATCCATCTTATTATTCAAAGCTACAAAATCAGCTCGCAATTTTGATTCCCGCTCGGCAGATTCTTTCAATTGATTTGACATATCCGCTTCCCGGCCTCCTTTCATGTGCTTCACCTTGTGCTTCATAAGCATCATTCAAGGCTTGTACCCTATTTGTTATCCACTCTTCTCCGTAAAAATTCCTGGAACATCAGATCACTTCATACCAACTCCATATCCATGTACTTGATAATGCTTCTCATGTTCATCACTTTGTAGTACAGTTCATTTCGAACCTCATGCATTATTTCTCTACATTCACTGCACACCAAAGTCTCCAGCGCCTGTAGCTCATCCTGGAACCATTTAACATATCTATTTGTAATAAACATCTTGTTTTCTATTAACATATTAACCTTATCATTTAATCCTCAACACTATTCACTACCAACCGTAATCCACGTGACATTCATTGATGTACAATTCTTAACACTGCTCCAGATATTTCCCATTGACATACTACACTAATTGCAAAACATAATAATGAACATTGAATACTGATCATAGCACCAGTGAATGTGCTTTATACTATTATAACAAACTCCACATATACACACACAAAAAAACAAACAAACAACATAGTTGGTACTTGTCATATATAACATAATTTATTATTTTATCTAGGATCGAATTACCTACAATTTTTTTTTCGCTTCCTCATTAATGGGTTGAGGGTTGGCTGGATCTTTCATTTTTGTTGTGTACACAAGCTTTAACAATGTCACCCAGACAAGTACTTCTCCTGGATGTTCAAGTTCCTATAAAGGACTACCAACATAGAGGACATAAAGGACAACGTAGAACTTAGGACAACCAACATAAAGAACATAAAGGCAACGGTTATATGAACCCCTAACAAAAGTATCACCATAAAATTGTAGATAGCCCAACACCCCAAATCATTTCCAGCATCTACTTTAGAACCATACTAATAGAGAACCTAACCAATAATAACTAAGTATACTACTTGAATGGTGTAGAACTTATATATCAACAAATACCTCACATATAGGACCATCACTAGTTAACAATCTTCTAAAAAAAAACTCAGAATTTTCGTTTCTCAATATTAGGAACAATATGTACTACAAGACTAACCAAAGCCAAATAAATTGAAGCAAACAAGGGAGACCCTTCCACTTTTTCACTGCCCATTTGATCTTGCCAAATTGAAGTGTCCTACAATAATTAGTTTGTGGTTAACTAATGAAAAATACTATCAAATTCAGATACCAATTTCATGTTATTTAAGAACTACTCACCCACCCATATCGCAATTGGGCATAAGTTGTGGTTCTAGTTGCATGGAGTATCTTTAATTCTTGTCGATTTGCAACATTTATTTTGGAAACTTCCTACAACATGTCAATGCAAGTATATTATAATGTATACACATGTATCCAAAGTGAACATACGATATTTAACTATACCTGATTGTGCCATGTATCTCATCGTCTCACTAACTCAAGCTACTGTTTTGAGTAAACCTGTTTATATCTGCATGTAAACCTCAACTTTGTTCCCATGAATGGTTTGTAGATGTTTTTTTCTAGCTTGCACTTGAAGGCATGTAATTTATCCTCTACCGTCTCTTTGATATCATTTTCTAATCCCAAAGTTTCAGGATATGACCAGTCAATTGATGCCTACAATATCAATCATATGCTTAATATAAATTGTTATTTATTTGTCAAATTACATTAGTATCATAATGGTAACATATATAGTTCCTTTATCACCTAATGTGAAGCTTACGAATTACCTTAACAGTCTGCCACATGGTCTCTAGCTTATCACCCTTGCAAATCTCAACCCAAATTTTTGTATTAATCGGAAAGTTGGAGCAATTAGCAGCAAACCGTCCAATATACCTAGAGAATTGTGCAACCATTTTTTTTTTGCGCCATGGCTTGCCCAAGAGAGTTGAACTTAAGTTGGTCATGATGGTTTAAAGCAAACCGTTGCTTATTTTTCCCCCGGGTTTTTCGCTTACGCTTCCTAGTTACTCCACCTTTTCTAGTCCTCTTTCTTTTCCTCCCAGGGGAAACATTAGTAACCTGAGGCTCTTCGACAACAATATGAATTCTTGAAGAGTCCAGCGTCCCATTAGTGTTCCTAGGGGGGATCTTCCTATGCCTACATGAGTAGATGTATTTACTTGAGCTCCAACATTCATCATCCTCAAGAATTCTTCATCGTCTGGCACACCATCAGCTATTCTTGTTTGTGTACGTCTCATAGTTTTGAGCAAAGTTTGCAAAAAAGACACCAGTTAGGGGAAAAATGTTGTAATGAATTTATGCCTCCCAATCTAATAGCTACATAAGGAATAAACCCAAATTTGTCACAACTACATCACAAGATATACAATTTTGTAATTGTAAATAATAATGCTGATAAATGGCTTAACAAACATAAAGATTAGGTTTGTCATATAGTGCATATTTTTCACTATTTCGCAAGAACATTGAAGTATCAATACGAGTGCAGAAAACAAAAATAGGTAAGGATGTTAATCCGAGTCATCTTATAAAGCCACACAAAAGCAATATCAAAGACAACCAATTTCGTTGATCAACTCATAAAATTCTCTCATCATAACTGCATTTTGATGGTAAAATTAGTATGATCGACACTAACAGAGTAAAATACTTGTTAATATAGCTACGGTGGGATCAAGTGACCAAGATAAATTTTTACACCTTCGTATTTGAGATCTACCTATCAGTTTATATCGCACCCTTACGGCCTTCCAGATGATCGAGGTGATGCTTTTGATGGATGAATGGTATAGGCTTTTGGTGGATATAATTGCCAGTTTGTTGATTGAAAACCTTGCATTAGGGATGATATAGGACCTGAGGAGGAGATCCCGTAAAGAACAACATGATTTGGGAGAGTTTGGTTTAGGTTTTTTATTTTTTTGCCAAAGAGATTTAACCAAGTATGTTGTGATAGAGAGATACGGCATTTACCCTATTATAAAAAATTATAGGGTGTTAATTAAGTATTTTATTGTTAATAAACTATTTAATTTCATATTTTATTATTTTTCTGCTTCAATATTTTTGTTCTCACCATTTTATCCCGCTTTTACTTCTCAAGCCTATATATTTAGAACTTTCAAAAATATTAATGAAGCTACGTACCATTTTGCCACAAATAGATTTTTTTTTCCTATTTTATCAATCATATGTACTGAAGACAATTATACATCAGTCCAACTCAAGAAGATTTCACAGTTGAATAATTTTTTTTTTCAATCACAATTCCTTTAAATCGCTTCTTATATGTTTTATATGGTGTAATGATACGCACCATTTCACAAATCAACTATTACGCATGTGAATATTTGTATTTTGTATCAGTTCGTGAACCTTTGTCTTATGTATCTCATACCCAATAATCGAACAAATTTTTAGGGTTGGTGTGTCATTTCACCTCATTTGGTCTTGTTACTGATAATTCTAACTTGGTTAAATTCGTGCTGATGCACATACTCAAGGTCTCACTTCAAGTATTAAGCAACATTATTTAGAGTCCAAATATATCTACTCCATGGTTCAACCATTATAACAGGGAAGATTTTGGAAGTTCACCCAAAAAATGAGCTCATATTCTTAAAACAAAGGTCGTAAGAAATTTTTTGACGCCGGTCCAAGTCCTGAAAACCAGCTAGATCTCTCACCTACATCCTCCTCAAATGAGAAAATTCCAAGGAACCCATGTGCCCGTTTTTCCAAAGATATATTAGGAATTTATCTTACCGGCTATGTAGATGGTGAGGTTGTACCACAAGGAGTCGAAGATGGAATCATCAATCGACCTCATCCAAATAACAGGTTATACCAATTCATAACTGTTAAAATAGAATGAGCACGCTCATCTTTCTAAGTTTTCAAACTAGATTCAAAGCTTACCTCAACCTTCCGTTTTTCTTTACTACGTACTGATGAGTTTGAAGTTTTCTTCTAATTCAAGATTTCTCTTTTGTACCGTCTTGGTAGCGTTGTACAACTGCAAATACTTATTGTTTCCTTCCTCATCTGATATCTCTCCATCACTATCCGAGTCATCTGAGCTTTATGGATGAAGAGACCAAGTGAGTGCAAGAATGTGCACTTCATTGTCTACAAGTGACCCCTCATCACTATCACTCCATGTGGACTTCAATGCCATGTTGTCCTTGGAGTTTTGCTTCCTGTTAGCACACTCAGCAGCCAAATGACCAATACCAGCACATTCAAAACATTTAGGTTTTTCTTGAAAATTTATCTTTTGAGTGAACTTTGAAAAATTAGAATTTTTATTTTCCAGAAATTTTTTAATTCTTTTGTAAGCAAAGCCAAATCAATTAACTAACCCTCATCAACGTTAATTTCATTTTTCTTGACAGAAGAGAAAGCAACATTTTTTTTATCTATTTCGCGGGTTTGATTCTCATCTCAAATATTTTGAGATTGCCTACCAGTTCATCAAGAGAGTAAGTGTCCAAATCCTGAGCTTCTTCAATTACAGTTTGCTTGGCTTGAAACTTCGAAGGAAGCGATATGAGAAATTTCTTGATAATTCTGTGTTCTTCAATGGGATCACCAAGACTTTGATATTGCCTAGATACGCTCAATAGTCGTGCATGACAGTCATCAACATATTCATCTTCTCCTATGGATATGTTTTCAAACTCTTGAGTTAATCTCTGCAGCTTCTGTAAATGTACCTTCTTGTTTCCTTCATATGCAACCTCAAGAAGATCTCATGCCTTCTTGGCGGTGTCACATTGGCTAATACTAGTTCTCTCCCTTTTGGCCAAAGTTGTGAAAAGATTGTTCCTTGCTTTGAAGTCACAATTACGATCACGTACTTTCTCTTCAATCCATTCTTTTTTGGGCTTAAGTATTGTTTCAGAAGTTCCTTATGCATTCTTCGAGTCCACAGGTTTGGTAGGATGTTCACATCCCATGTCAACCATGTTCCACATGCTTTCATCCTGAGAGTACAAAAAGGCTCTCATCATAATCTTCCATTCCAAGTAATCTTCACAGTTAAAACAAGGAGGGCAATTGATCGATCCAACAGCTTTATCACCCTCCATTCTGTTCTTAGATATATTAGAATTTTCTAGAACCCGCTCTGATACCACTTGTTAAAATAGAATGAGCGTATTTTTTCATTAAGGATTGATGTTATGCTATCAATCCTAGTGTGCTGGAAAAAAAATAACACACGATTTGTTAACGCATTGAAAAATCTCAAACTTAAGGAAACAACATTGCGACGCACATGCCCAAAAGGAAGGTCAATCATTAAAAGAAGTTGAGAAAATCTCATACAAACAATTGTAATCCTGGCTACAATTATAATTACTAGCAGCACTAGATTTGTCTTGATTCTTCTTTTCTTGAATATCTTCACTTGAACACAAGGAACTGAGCGCGTCCTTCAATCTTCAAATTGCAACACTGACGAACCGTCAAAGTATGGGGTAAGTAAATTGTGAAGGGGGATTGTCGTTCCAACGAGGATCGATGGGCTCCTCAATTTCTTGGTGGTTTGTGTGTGGTGAGTGCTCTAGCAATGATGGAATAGATAAGAAGTGGAATGAGTGGGTGAATGTGAGTATGTGACAATGAGTGATGTAGTGGTGTAAAGAGTGGTTTTGGAAAGATAATGATGCAAATGAAATGAAGCAACCAACAAGTAAGGAAAGCAAGCAAGTAAATAATGTAAAGTGTGCGCAATGTATGGGAATGTTGGGGTTTTCGGGTAAACCACAAGTCCAATGTAACTAGCAATGCTTCAATTGAATTAATCATGACAATGTGTGTGTGAATCAAGCCCCGTATCCTAGCCATGTTATGGGTCTAGGACCGTGTTTCTTAAGGTATTCGAATGCCTTATTAGGGTCATTCCAACTCTCTAGGTGTCATAGGGGATTCCTCTACGTTACCTAATACCGAATCCCCTAAAGTGCTTAAGAGGCGTAAAGCATCGAAACTAGGGACCCAAACAAGTTACAACTCATCACATATGCTTCCAATTGCCTTGAGTGTGTGAGGTTACCAATCTCACACAATCTCATCAAGATAGGTTAGTTAACATGTCAAAGAGGTGGTAAATTCTAAGAACAAGCAACCAACACATATTGAAATGGGTAAGCACACATATTCACACAATCACAAAGGCATTTTATTCACAAATCAAGCATCACATAGTCAAATTGGACTAGGGCACACAACCCTAGTCCCCAACAAAGTAACTACTCACTAGTCATCAACATATACATCATCAAATTACACAATAAAGCTCTAGACATAAGGAAAAGAGAGAGTAGAGATGAGGAATGCTCAATAGGTGCTCTCTTGCTCCTCCTTGGCTTTGATGATGAACCTTGATGCCTTGGTGAGTGATTCAGCGACCCAAAATGGTGGTGGAGGTGGAGAACGTCGTGGTGAACAGGTTTGATGAAGGATGGTGGAGGAGAGGAGGTGTGGAAGTGGCAGAATCGGGCTGCTCAGCCGTGCGTCGACCGGTCGTCGACCTTCTGTCGACCGGTCGACAGACGTGCAGAGGCTGATCCGAAGAGGAAGGGGGAGAGAGGAAAGGGGAAAGGAAAAGTGAGGGATTTTGGGGCTGAAGTGGTATATATGACCTAATGGGGCAAGTACTAAGTATTTATAGGCTACAGGGGAAAGAATAAAGGGCTAGGATGAAGTAGGGTTTAATCTAAGAGCTCAAAGGTTTAATGAAGGGCAAGGAAGGAAAATCACAAGGGGGGACAAAAGGGAGGAATAATCAACATGTCACCTCACCAAATCTAGTGTGGTCCTTGATGATGTGGGAGCACATTTGTGAATCACAAGGTTGACCTTGACTTGGACCTTGACTTTGACCTTCGGAGTTGACCATAGTTGACTTTTCGGTTTCTCGGTCAATATTCCGGAATTCTCTTGTGCTTCATTCTCGGGACTCGGCCTTTGACACTTTGATGCTCAAAAGTCGGGGTTGACCACGAGTTGACTTTTGGTCCTCGGGTTGACTTTTCGTCTTTTTGCCGGAAGTCCACTAAAATGCTCCAAAATGCTCCCTTTTGATCCCAATATCGTTCCGATGCTCAATTTACCTACAAGTGTGCAAACAAGGATTAGAGACTCACAAATAGCCATTGGACAAGCACAATAATGATGATTAGAGGCCTAATTTGTATGCAAATCGCATACAAATCACACCCCCACACTTAAGCTTTGCTTGTCCTCAAGCAAATAGAATCAACAATCCAATTAACACAAATTGAATTGCCTTTCCAACCATATCCTCAATAAGCCCACTAAGCTACTCATCAAGATTCAATCAAACACACAACATAAACATCATGCTTTGCCAAGTGATTAAGATATGTATTCAATGCATGCTTGGTGTTGTGTGTGCTAGCCATGAGATAATCAATCAAGAGCAATCAAATTGGCACATATCGACATGCTTAACCGCTAAACTCACATGGTTCACTAAATATTTCCGCTCTTGTGTTTAGGGTAAAGTGTTTGCTCTCAAAGCATAACCAAGAGCAACGTCCCCATAAGCTTGCTCAATGACCATCTTTCCACTAATTAGTTCACAACTTATTGGATCAAAAGGGCTTTCACATGGTTGTAATGGGGCCAAAGGGTAAGGGTTAGCATGAAATGAAGGGAATGGAAAGTCAAATGTTCCTAATGCTTCACAAGACAATTCAAGGACTTTGAAACTCATTTCTTTTGCGTATGCTTTCGTAATCAAGCAACCTAACTCTATTCTTCTCCAACCTTTTATTTTTCTACAACTCTTTTTTTTTTCTTTCTTCCTTTCTCCTTTTCTCTTTCTTTTTCTCAACAACAATTTCCCATTTTGTATTTTCTTTTCTTTGGGACTTCCTTTTTGAACTTTATTTTTATACACCACTTTTCTTTTTGATTTTCTCCACTTCTTTTCTTCTTTACAACCTCAATTCTTTCTATCTAACTACCCCCACACTTGCCATTTTGTACAATCCCATAGATTTCCCAAGCATAAAAGAAACAAGAAGTCACAATCATTGTCTTATTAACATTTCGGAACAAGGATGGCTAGTGTTTAAGTTAAAACATGGGTTAGGATGATGTGGGTGGTGAAATGAAAGGTTAAACGATGAATGTGGCTCAAATGGGTTAGTCCTAGTGGATTAGTGTTTAAGGGATGAATGTAAGTTTGGCCATGGTGCTTATCTAGTGCCTTAATCATTTCCAATTCGTTGCAAACTAACACATAGCCTCAAGCGGTCTTTGAGCAAGTTCTAGGTCTCGTAAACTAATGGAATGCACACACATGAAGAACAAAGATGTATGAATGATGCATACATATCAATAAGGCACAAATCTCACCATAAAGGGTATATGCAAGTCAATACATCGTCTACATATGCTTCTCTAGTTGCAAATGATCAATCAACATGGCAAATGTGCATAAAGTGTCAAACAAGCATCAATTACATAAATTAATCACAAGGCAATCCAATAAAGTTTAAGCACATGCTCTTTATCCGCTTCATTCACAACCTAACGGGCTCAAATTCATCATTGGGGTTGAAAAGGACAATAAAAGTACACCAAACAATCTTCAAAGTTTCAAAATTCTCAAAATTTCGATTTTAAGCACCTGTCGACCGTTCGACACATTTCCGTCGACCGGTCGACGCACGTCCAGGGATTTTCAGTTGACCGTTCGACCAAAGGGTCGACTGAACGATGAAAACTTTGAAAAATTCAAAAATTTTGGTGGTTCGAAAATGTGAGACAACTTTAATTTAGCCCAACCTCACACCCCCACACTTAAAACCAACATCGTCCTCGGTGTTGTGAGGAGTTTAAAAGCAATGAAAATCGAATTGGTGAAAGTGAGGAGAGTGAAGTCGGGCGAATGCACACATAACAAAATATAAAGCAATCGGAAGATAGAGATAAGAAGACCCCCTTGTAGACGACTCCCATAGCTAGCCAAGAAACCTCAAATAGACACCAACCTCAGGGCACAAGGCCCTGACTTCCATATGTTTGCTCCTCGGGTGCCAAATGAACTAGCGAGTGTGATTGCATCGGGATCACTTGAAAACAGGGGAAAGCAGCAATGCAGCATTGACCTCCTCCCAAAGATTTGGGTATAACTCCAAGAATAGGCATCCAAATTGAGTGATTCCAGTGGCGTTGGAAAGTACACTCAAAGAGCTATAGTTTGGCCACTGGAATCAGAAATAGCCTTCCGGACATGCAATGAAGAACCGGTCAAAGTGACCCTCCAGAAAGTCAAACTGCAGTGAGGACTCCTCCTTAAAACCAATATTTCGACAGATCCAACGGTCTATTTAGAGAGAAATTTACACCGGGCATAGAAGACTCATAGAAGAAGCGTTCCCAACTTGTTTCACTACATTCCAACGGTCTGATGTGAAGAAAACTGTCTCCAAAGTCACTGTTCTGCCCAGGCCTCGCGTAGACAAATGCGAATCAACACCTCTTGGGTCTCTCCCTCCAAAGCTCCATATCCTAGCTCCGCCCAACCTCCCAAAACCTTTATTCTTTACTAAATAGTGCTGAAAACAAAAAGAATTCCTTTTCCAAATGGGGTTGCCTCCCCACAAGCGCTTCGGTTTATAGACCTACAAGCCGGTCTTGGTTCCTCCTTGGTGAAATTATGGTGGCTCAAAGCAAAGCTTCTTCTCACTCAATGTATGGCTTGTCTCACCATCGCCAAAGCTTCCCACAAAACAGCCCTTGATACCATTGAAAATTAACTTCGAAGGTGGTGGCCAAGCATACTTTTTCTTCTTCACCTCTCCTACCATCTCTCTCATGGCCTTGATTGTCGCCTTTTGTAGCGCATTCATGGGAGGAGTCTTCTTTGTAGCTCCTTCAAGAAATGGATCCTTCCCAAGTATGTCTTCATGAGAAAGAGGTGGTGGCTTTGATTTAACAAGAGGCGGTGGATTCAAAGGACCAAAGATCCTTTCACTCTTAGCACTATTTCCCTTCACCAAGTTAATAGAAAACACCTCCTCAACTACCTCCGGTGGATGAATGGGCTTGAACATTTCAAACTTCACTTTCTCCCCCAACACCTTGAAGCTAATGGTTCCCTTTAAAACATTGATCTTCACTCCCGCCGTAGCCATAAAAGGGCGTCCAAAGATAAGGGGAAATCCATTGTCTTCATTGGGGTCATCACCCATATCAAGCACAACAAAGTCGGCGGGAAGAATAAATTTGTCCACTCTTACTAGCACATCTTCCACTACACCCGCCGGTCTTCGCTTGCTTCCATCCGCAAAGGTAAGTGCAATAGGGGTAGGTTGCAAAGCACCAATGCTCAACCTCTTATAGAGAGATAGAGGCATCACATTGACACTTGCCCCTAGGTCCATAAGTGCTCCTTCAAGGTGTGTCTCACCAATTTGACATCCGATAGTGAAGCTTCCGGGATCTTTCCTCTTTGGTGGCATGTTGTGTTGAATCATTGAGCTTATATGCCCTTCAATCTTGTATACTTCATGCTCCTCAAGCCGCTTCTTCTTGGTGCACAAGTCCTTGAGGAAATTTGCATAGACCGGCACTTTGCAAATGAGCTCCAACAAAGGGATATTAATCTCTACCTTTTTGAACACTTCATGAAGCTCATTCGTCAATGTCTTCTTCTTGTTCCTCCTCTCATCGAGGGTGATCTTCATCGCTTGGTGTACATGCACATCATCATCAAGGATCTCCCTAGAGGTGTTCATGGTTCTTGGTGGGTCCATAGCCTTCATAGCCTCACCACCAAGGTTAGAAACCATGACACTCTCATGCCTAGGAGTCTCCTCACTCAATGCTCCTTCTTGTGTCTTCACTCCACCATAAGAGGTAATATCATTCTCAAAAGACAAGTAACCAAGTCCTTTCCCAAGCACAACTCCTTCATTCTCCTCACAAGTCTCCTCCTCATTCAATCCATAATTGCCAAGGAGTACATTTTCTTCCTCCTTGGCCCCATCCTCCATGTAATGCATATGATCAAAGTTCTCATGAATGGGAATGAAAGGAGAAGGGGTGAAAACATTTGATATTAGGGGAGTAGGAGTATAAGTAGCATGAGAGATACCGGAATGAGAAGTGAAGATAGCATTGCATTGCTCCTTGGTCTTGAACTTAGGATTTTGCTCCACATTAGAAGGCAAGGTACCTCTTGGCCTCTCACTAATCTCCTTGGCCATTTGGCCCATTTGCAACTCAATTTTTGACAAGCCTTGTTGCAAGATGTTTTGCCCTTGTTCAAGAGCCGAGATCGCTTCATTGTTCTTCACTTGGCCTTGCACAAGGGTGGCGATCATGTCCTTCATTGACGGCTCCGCGGACTCTTGAGCTTGAGAGCTTCTTGGGGCAGCAAAAGATGAAGAGACACCTTGATGGTAGGTGTTTCCTCCTTGAGTAGAGAACCCGGGAGGTGCTCCAAAAGTTGAGCTCCTATGTCCTCCATATGTGCCACTCCCTTGATACTTATCTCCTCCTTGGTAAGTGTTATACCCTTGAGACCTCTCTTGATACCTTTGAGCATTGTTTCCAAAAGATTTTGGTTGGTATCCTTGAGTGCTCCCTTGCTCATTCCGAGGTGCAAAGTTGTTGTAAGGTTTTGAAGGCGATTGATAAGAACCTTGTGGATAGGAACTCACTTGGTTCACTTGTTGTCTCTCTTCCTTCTCTTCCTCAACCATGTAAGCACACTCCTCCGCTTGATGGCCAAGAGAGCCACAATAGAAGCAAGGTGGTGAAGAGATAACACTATTGACTTGTCGAGGGGGAGGCTTGGATTGTGCTTGCATGAGCATGTCTATCTTCTTGTTGAGAGCCGCTTCCAACCTATCAAATTGGGTTCTCATCATGTCATCCCCCAATGATTCACTTGAGACATTGTGAACTCTTGTTACTTGAGGTGCCGGTTGTGTGGGAGGTAGTCTTCTTGACCCAAAGTCATCCCATAGCTCGGAATTTGTGGCTAGGTCCTCAAATGTGTCCCATGCCTCATCGGGAGACATACCGGCTATTGTGCATCCCCGAAAAGTATCAACTCTTTGTCGTTGCCCGGAAGACAACCCTCGGTAGAACACATCAACTAGAAACCATTGTTCCAAGCCATGGTGTGGGCAACTCATCACTAAATCCTTGAATCTTTCCCAAGTCTCATAGAAAGCATCGCCCGATTGGTGCTTGAAGTTGACAATAGAATCCCGAACCTTGGCGGCCTTGCTAGGTGGGAAGAACTTTGAGAGGAAAGCTTCTTGCAACTCAAACCATGAGTGAATGGACCTTGGCGGAAGCTTCGAGTAACCACTTCCTAGCTCCATCCTTCAATGTGAAAGGGAATAGGCGAAGCTTGAGTCCATCCTCGGGTAGTCCATGTAGTTTCACCGTCGTACAAGCTTGCTCAAACTCCATAAGGTGATCGTATGGGCTCTCATCTTTCAAGGCATGAAAGGTAGGCATAATGCTCAAGGTGGAAGACTTGATTTCATAATGAGTGTTGCACGGTGGTAGAATGATGCAAGAGGGGTGATCCACCACACGAGGAAGAGTGTACTCCCTCAGCGCGTCTCACGGGAGGTGGATTGTTGTTGTTGAGTGGATCCGGTGGTGGATTTGGTTCTCCCATTGTTGCTTGGGGAATCGGCTCCTCCAAAGGTGCTTGGTGGCGCCCAAATGTAGGCGGTGCACTCTCACAAACAATCGGTATACGTCTCACAATCGGTCTACGTCTCACTCTTGGCCTTCCTCTTGTGTTCTCACTTAAAATCTTTCCGCTTCTAAGTTGTATGCGTGTGTGAGCGGTTGAAGCAAGGTTCATATACCTTCACAACACAATAATCAATGATTAGGTATCACAATTGAAGCAAGGAATACAAGTATGAGAGGTGAAAACAAGCAATGATAGCAAAGAATGAAAGAAACCAAGCAAAGGAACAAAAATGTTCTCGGTCGACCGTTCGACAGACTGGCGTCGACCGGTCGACACTCGTCCAGGGAATTTCCGTCGAAGGGTCGAGAAACAGAGTCGACCGTTCGACAAGTGCCCTGAAACTATGTTTTTGTGATTTTCTCCTTTTATACCTAAACCAATAAGGTCCCAAAAGGTGCAAGGGAACCCAAACAACAATAAACAAGCAACCTAAGGCACAATTAACTCATCAAATGCACGAATTCAATATTCACAAGTTCACGAACACAAGTAATACAAGGAATTGGATGAAAGTAAACTAGATGGTTATCAAACAAGGCAATGAAATACCACAATTTAAGAAACACACCAATGAAATATGCAAACAAAAGCAAAAGAAAGCTAAAGTCTCCACCACAACTACCAAGAAATCAGCGATTAAACCTAGATCCCCGGCAACGGCGCCATTTGACGAACCGTCAAAGTATGGGGTAAGTAAATTGTGAAGGGGGATTGTCGTTCCAACGAGGATCGATGGGCTCCTCAATTTCTTGGTGGTTTGTGTGTGGTGAGTGCTCTAGCAATGATGGAATAGATAAGAAGTGGAATGAGTGGGTGAATGTGAGTATGTGACAATGAGTGATGTAGTGGTGTAAAGAGTGGTTTTGGAAAGATAATGATGCAAATGAAATGAAGCAACCAACAAGTAAGGAAAGCAAGCAAGTAAATAATGTAAAGTGTGCGCAATGTATGAGAATGTTGGGGTTTTCGGGTAAACCACAAGTCCAATGTAACTAGCAATGCTTCAATCGAATTAATCATGACAATGTGTGTGTGAATCAAGCCCCGTATCCTAGCCATGTTATGGGTCTAGGACCGTGTTTCTTAAGGTATTCGAATGCCTTATTAGGGTCATTCCAACTCTCTAGGTGTCATAGGGGATTCCTCTACGTTACCTAATACCGAATCCCCTAAAGTGCTTAAGAGGCGTAAAGCATCGAAACTAGGGACCCAAACAAGTTACAACTCATCACATATGCTTCCAATTGCCTTGAGTGTGTGAGGTTACCAATCTCACACAATCTCATCAAGATAGGTTAGTTAACATGTCAAAGAGGTGGTAAATTCTAAGAACAAGCAACCAACACATATTGAAATGGGTAAGCACACATATTCACACAATCACAAAGGCATTTTATTCACAAATCAAGCATCACATAGTCAAATTGGACTAGGGCACACAACCCTAGTCCCCAACAAAGTAACTACTCACTAGTCATCAACATATACATCATCAAATTACACAATAAAGCTCTAGACATAAGGAAAAGAGAGAGTAGAGATGAGGAATGCTCAATAGGTGCTCTCTTGCTCCTCCTTGGCTTTGATGTTGAACCTTGATGCCTTGGTGAGTGATTCAGCGACCCAAAATGGTGGTGGAGGTGGAGAACGTCGTGGTGAACAGGTTTGATGAAGGATGGTGGAGGAGAGGAGGTGTGGAAGTGGCAGAATCGGGCTGCTCAGCCGTGCGTCGACCGGTCGTCGACCTTCTGTCGACCGGTCGACAGACGTGCAGAGGCTGATCCGAAGAGGAAGGGGGAGAGAGGAAAGGGGAAAGGAAAAGTGAGGGATTTTGGGGCTGAAGTGGTATATATGACCTAATGGGGCAAGTACTAAGTATTTATAGGCTAGAGGGGAAAGAATAAAGGGCTAGGATGAAGTAGGGTTTAATCTAAGGGCTCAAAGGTTTAATGAAGGGCAAGGAAGGAAAATCACAAGGGGGGACAAAAGGGAGGAATAATCAACATGTCACCTCACCAAATCTAGTGTGGTCCTTGATGATGTGGGAGCACATTTGTGAATCACAAGGTTGACAGGTTGGACCTTGACTTTGACCTTCGGAGTTGACCATAGTTGACTTTTCGGTTTCTCGGTCAATCTTCCGGAATTCTCTTGTGCTTCATTCTCGGGACTCGGCCTTTGACACTTTGATGCTCAAAAGTCGGGGTTGACCACGAGTTGACTTTTGGTCCTCGGGTTGACTTTTCGTCTTTTTGCCGGAAGTCCACTAAAATGCTCCAAAATGCTCCCTTTTGATCCCAATATCGTTCCGATGCTCAATTTACCTACAAGTGTGCAAACAAGGATTAGAGACTCACAAATAGCCATTGGACAAGCACAATAATGATGATTAGAGGCCTAATTTGTATGCAAATCGCATACAAATCAAACACTTCCCTACTGGCCTTAAGAGAATGATGCAACACTGAAATACGATTTCACTTAACACGGACAAGTGAATCAAGAAAATAATTTATGCTTTTAACCTTCTCATAAAAATGCAATAGCACACGAGATGAACAATAATCTATTTGCCTAAAAAAGAATACGAACAAAACCTTTGCCAAGCAAACTATATAGGAGTCAAAGAGTCCCCCACACTTTAAAGTCCTAACCCTAATTGACTTCCTACAATGAAATATCTTTATAAAAAGATTGTTAATTAGAAAAAGAATTATATATGATTTTTCTTAAAAGATCCTAAATCGATTAGAACTAAAATTAAGAGAATAAAAGCAACTAAGAAGAACCTATGCTATACTGCTATCTTTGTTGGCGTTGTTTAAATATGCTATCTTGCCACAGTTGTTCTTCACAAGGACTTTTGCTTATAAGTCTTTCATGTGCTAGTATATCATTTAAATGGTCACTGATGTGGAAGCATGATCCTTGGTTCTTGCAGCATAGGTTGTTACCCATGAGTTGTTTTGTATAGGAATGCCAAAGGGGGAGATTGTTAGTATTCTTAAATGTTGGCATTCCTACACAAACGTTGATTGACTAGGAGAGTGAGCAACAATCTTAACTTCTAGTTGGACACATCTTGATATATTAGAAGCAAACCTATCAGGTAGCTCACGCCAAGATAATACTTCGCACATCAAGATTTTTTCAACTGGCTTGAGTGTAAAAGGCATAAGATTATACTTGGTAGAGTTCCTACTAAGTAAGGATGATACTTTGGCTTGCAATTAAGTTCGACACAGTCCAAGCAGGCATTTAGAGAATCCTTGTTCTTTCCATCCATACCCAATAAAGTTTCCAAAAAATTTTCAATGACATTCTTCTCGATGTGCATGACATCGAGGTTATATCACAATACCAGATCCTTCCAATATGGAAGATTAAAAAATATGTTTTTCTTCTTACAAGGGCCTTCATACTTTGTCATCCCACGTTTACGCTTGATGCCATATTTTTTTCTTTCCTTTGCCAAACTGAAATGTGAGACCACTTAATGAAGCCAAATACGTTGAACCTGTCATACGAATAGGAAGTCTCTGAAGCTCAACTCTACCATCAAAGGGTTTATGAAAAGTATGACATCTATGTTCATTTGGAAGCTATCAACGATGTCCCAAGTAGCACTCTTTATGGCAGTGCTTCAACCTTGTAGACACAGTGTCAAACGCACAATGGGGACATGCAAACTTGCCTTCAGTGCTCCAACCAGAAAGCATAGCATATGCCGGAAAGTCGTTAATAATTCACATTACAACAGCACACATGTTGAAAGTCTCTTTTTTGAATGCATCATATGTAGGTATCCCTAGGTTTTACAAATTGTTCAACTCATCAACTAAAAGCTCAAAGAACACATCTATGTCTTGTCCAGGACTTTTTAGACCATGAATAAGCAATGAGAGAAATAAATAAGGTGCTTTCATGCATAACCACGGTACGTGGTAGGTTATAGAAGGACATCACAACTGGCCAAGTGTTGTGGGAAAGACTCATCAAACCAAATAGGTTAAATCCATCACTTGCCAATCCAAGACGAACATTGCGTGGATCTAATCCAAAGTTAGAATGAGTGGTGTTAAGATGTTTCCAAGAGGACGAGTCAGCTGGATGCATAAACACTCCATCTTTCAGTCTATCTTCGGAATGCCATACCATAGACTTAGCAGTGTGACGTGATATGTAAAAATGTTGAAATCGAGGTTCCAATGGAAAATAACGTAACACTTTCTTAGCCACTCTAACATTGAATTCTTTCTGGAACTGGTTTTAGACTTATAGCGATTTTCACCACAAAATTTGCACGATGTGTCTAGATCATGAGTTTTCCAAAATAGCATGCAATCATTAGGGCATGCATCTATATTTTCATAAGGCAATGCTAAATCAGTAATGAGCTTCTTGGTGTGGTAGAAACTACTGGGCAAATTAGTGTCAGGAAACCAGTCCTTCAGCGTCTCCATGAAGCCTTTGAAACAATAATACACTTAATTCGTAAATAACTTCCAACTATAACTGAAACAAATAAAATAATATAGAACAAAGACGTTGATAGATAGGCAAAGCTATATATAAGAGTGTATACCTTGAACTTTTCAATATAATCTTAGTGATGCACAATTTCATAACAGTTATACACAAGGTTAAGTTATGGTGAAAAGGCGGATATGGTTATTCTAATAAGAGACTGCTAAAACGAATACATAATGAAAATAAAAAATAAAATAATCGCACGCGCCTAGTATATATAAACTGACATGAACAAATGTGACCATCCCTTAATTAACTAACCAACATGTGAAGGAGATGTCGATCCAACAATTTAAAGCTTGGAGATTATATAGCTGCAATATGAAATCAAGTTTCGTCTTCCCACAACTTGGGTATAATTGTGTTTTACCCTCCTCCATTAAGCGATAAAATCACTTAGCATCATTGGTGGAGAGATCTTGAGGAGGCGCGACTTCTTCTTCGGCATTGGAACCGGGACTAAGATCATGCATGCCAAAGGCATCATGGAGCATTGCAGGTATATCACCAGCCATTGCGGGGGGCTCTTTTATGTTGACCCTAGGGAAAGGCTCGCCGTGCTCAGTACATGGCGCATTAAGATAATCCACATCTCAGCTGTCATATTGAAGATGTATTTCTACATCCTTTGGTTATAGCATTGTGTGCAGGGACATTTAATTTTGCCTTGTTGATAAATGCCTGCAACCAAGCCAGATACTTGGCAGGTCTATTATTAAGATACACTCATTCTTGATCCATTACCATTGACAGATGCCTACAAACAAACTTACAAGATAACATAACAATCGACAACTATAACAAATGATATGATTATATCAACTCACTAAGTAGTTATTGAGATAAGTAAAGTTAATTCAGAGAATGAAACCAGAAACTCCTAAATTACAAATTCAAGGAACAAGAGCCAAACAATTAGAAGTTTACCTATCACTATGACAGAGGAATTTGATGGACTCTAATACCAACGCATTAATGCTGCTGCAATTTCATTTTGGCTCAAGGTTAGCCTTGTACAATAGAAGAGATAAGAATGGCTTCGTTTGGATGATAGCAACGAGGCATCAGTGGTGAGAGAGCGAGTTAGCAAGAGCGAGAGCGTTGTATCCGGCGATTCCAAATTCCTCTACTCTTCAATTCCTTGCTTGCTTGACTTAGCGATGTCTCCAGGTAAGAGATTCCAAGTCCTAAAATTCGGGTGCTCTTCGATTCCTTGTTGAACAACACTATTACTATTTTTGCATAAAATTGAATGGGGATTAAGGAAAATTAAAGACTGAGGTTCAAATTCAAGTCAAGGGCTGTAATTTTGGGATGATGAAATAGATGTATGGGTACTGATGATCAGATTGGAAAAGGAGGAAGAAGGAAGGTTGTACAGGAGAAAAGGAAAGAAGAACATGCGTATGGGTAAGGAATGGACTTTAATTCTTTAATCATTTTGATAAAAAAAAAAAGACTTTACGTCTTGAACTATCAATTTATTTTTTTAGATAGAGATTATATTATATTAAAGGGATAATTATAACTTTAGTCCCTGAATTATAACTCGTTCGACACTTTCGTCATTGAAGTTTGAAATATATCACTTTCATCCCTGAACTTCAACACCAACTATCACTTTCGTCCCTGACCAGAACAAAATGGTGCAAAATCTATGCCAAAATGTTCAAAAGGATGAGAGGAGTAACTTTTATAACTGGGGCTAAGCTCGATTCGGCCTAGAATTGGTCGAATTTAGCCCGAAAGCTTATGGTGACCAGAACTTTAATCATAAAATTCTCCGCCGTCCGGCGACGGTTTGAGGCGAGGTTGGTGGCGTTGAACTCGCCTCAAGGAGGGCTTCAAAGCCCAATAGGTGTTGTCCTCCGATTTGGCCGGAATCGGAGGTGTATTCGATGAAAACCCTCGGCAGGGACGAAAGTGATATAGAATGTTAAAGTTCAAGGACTAAAGTGATATATTTCAAACTTCAGGGATGAAAGTGTCGAATGGATCATAATTCAGGGACTAAAGGTGATTTTTTCCCTATATTAAATATAATCCAAATGTTAGAGATGGGTAAGCAAGGGAATTGATTTATTTAAAATGAAAATATTACCTCGAATGACCATGGCCAAATGTGACCAAATCTGAAAGAGCCATCATTTTGCCACGAACATCATGGCTTCCCCATCTAAATCAACCACTAACGAGTTATTTGTGGCAAATAATGGCAAGTGAGTACAAATTGCTAGGAAAACTATTTTGTGGCCTTATGTCGTTTTTCTAGTAGTCATTGGCACATTAGAGTTTAACTAAGGATCTCTAGTGGATCAACCACTGCAAGTGACTTAGTGGATTAGCGTCCAGGTTGGGAACCCCCAACCCGCGTTCGATTCACGAAGTTATCAAAGTGGCCAGGCACTGTGCTGCAATGCATAGTTGGAGCATTTCACTTGCGCTGCAGAGATTAGTCATTGGGCCTAAGAAGCCTTTAGGATACCCTAACTCAAGTAAAAAAAAAAAGATCTCTAGTGGATCAAAGTGTTATGAGCACAAATCAAACATACAACACATTCATATTCCATTGCTTATGAATACTAGAGGCACCACCCACTAATTCTACATTAAGATAATTAATGCAAGAAACATACCTAGAAAGTAGTGAATTTCCTAACCCACATTTATTAATCTAACATATAAAATACAAATATAGACATGCTCATGAATCAAAATTGCATCACATATCAAAATAAGAGGTTCAATATATATCTCTAGACTATGGCACACAACCCTAGCCCTCAATCCTAGATATACTCACTCATGATACAAAATATCATCATCTAAATACAACTCATCAATAACAAGAAGAAAAAAAGAAAGAAAAGGGTAAGAGAATGATTAAAATGATGGCAGAGTTCCTCCTCTCTGACCCAAGCTCCTACTTGCTCCTTGGCCTTGAATCATGCTTTTTCTTGATGAATCTTATAATCTTGGTGAGGAAATATAGATAGAAACCTAAGAAACTAATGGAAAATGATAGAAATGGAGATGGGTGAGTAAGTGAAAAAAATGTGAGAAATTTAGCGTGTGCCTGGATATGCTTTTCTTGGGGGGGGGGGGGAATCTGCAGTTTTTATATGTTGGTGAAAGAGAATGGAGGGCTAGGATGGATCCTTTTGATACAAAGGTAAAAAAATTAACTAAGATGCTTAGGGAGCTAAAGACCTAAATACCCTAGGTGAGGAAAAGTGAAGAGAGATTACTTGAACTATAGGCACACAAGCACACATATTGTTTGTTAGAGCGAGTATTAAGCTAGACTCAAGAGTTATCGTACCAAGGGGATTGAGAGGCCCTAAATTTACCAAGGTAATAACAAACTAAAGTTCTAAAGCACTAAAATAGGGGGCATGAAATGAAAGGATGAATAATGATATCCACAAAGCAAAGGTTGTTTTGTTGGTTTTTGAATAATAGTTTTTGAAAAATAAAGATGCAACGTCCCCGCCTAGTGCTTCAATCACATTATCACTCACACACATATATACTTAGTCTACTTTTAATTCATTACTCATTCCAAGCCAACCAAAGTGACACTTTAATTGATTAGTTAAGCCTCTTATAATCACATAATTTCTTTTTTTTTTCTCCTTAATTTCCCTCCCTTGTACACACACAATCACTCATTAAAATCATATATATTTTTAGGACACTCACCTACCATTCTCAATCAAATCCACACTCAATCTAAGCCGTCCAATCTTTTTCTTTTACTCACATATCCAGATTTTCATGACCTCCAAATCATAAATTATCTTCCTCTTTGGCCAAAATTCACCAATTTCCTTCCCTTTCCTTCATCTCCTACATTCCTCCACTCATCCTTCATCAATCTAGCTTCAAGCATCCAAGGGATTTCCAAGAGGGAAACTACTCCAAGACATCTAGGGCGTTCATCATCTACAAGGCTTGGGAGCTTGGTAGTATAAATGGAAACCACAACCATCCTTTGTGGTTCTCTACATTTCTATCCTTTCTCCTTTAGTTTTTATATATGTGTTGGATGATAATTTTGTAAACGGATTGTGAGTAGTTGCCTCTTGGAAGCAAGGGTTTGTAAACCCTACATTAATTTCAATTTAATTTACATATATTTTAATGGAATATAATTTTAGTGATGTTTATTTGCTCTAATTTGTGTTCAAGAAACATAGATGCATGTTAGGCTATTCCCACCTTCTTAATTTGTATTATGAGGATGTTTGAGATGTATTTAGAGTGTGGAAACTCTAGGTTTTATAGCTAGAAGCTTCGATTTCTCTTGAAGATAATTAGAGTGTGGTGCGTTGCTTCCGTGATTTAGTTGTGCGGTTAAGGTTCATTTAGATGCTAATCTTTGTGCACTAGTTCACTAGGAACGAGAATTGTCTACTTAAAAAGCATAGTCTCCAGTTCCTAGTCAATTGGCTCGGCCCCTAAAAAGGAGAGTCAATAAATACACTAGATAAGGTTGAACTCTTGAGCCTTAGTAACCCTTGGGTATGCATCTTGCATCCCGAAGCCAAAAAATATATATACATTGATTATATGTTGTGAGCATTGGATTGTGCTAAGGTTGAAACCCTAACATTCCCTCGGATTACTTTTTGTTTTCGCTTCACTACTAGAAGAATCTAATCACATGACACTCAATATACGGCGGAAAATGATGATATTTCGTTGTCTGATTGATTTTGACTAATTGGGACAACATATAGTTTCATTAATTAATTGTTGTGTGAATGTCAAATAGTTGATATTTTATACAAAGTTATTTAATATTTAAAAGTTATTAAAGTAATAAAATTCAGTTATGATTGATAAAAACTCTTTTCTTAAACATAGTATAGATATATATATATATATATAGAAGGAGATAATAACTTTAATTAAGAGAATGATTTAGATTTATCAGAATTAAATTGGTAATCTCGATAATTATTAAAGAGTCTTTTTTTTTTATCAGAAAAGAGAATTTCATTAATAGAATAGGTCAATTACAACCAAAGGGTCAAGTGGCTTATTCAAAGAGATGCCACACCCCAACATCAAATGGAAACATCATCTATAATCAATTGCTCTAACCAAGGAGGTCCAACTTCCTTCCAAAACACAGGTCCAGTAATTGGAATAGCAGCTTTAGCAAGAGCATGAGCCACCCCATTACAATGACGAGGGGTTTTCTTCCATCTAACTTCCTCTAATTGGTTTGCAATCAATTGAATCTCATCAAAAATGGGACCTTCTGGACTGAACTCCCAATTACCTCCTTCAAGGGTCTTAATTACATTGAGAGCATCACTTTCAACTTCAACTTGCATGAACCCTTCCTGCCTACAATGAATTAGACCAGCCAAAATAGCTTGCGCTTCAGCAGCATAAACAGAAAACAAGCCTGGCCTTGGTTCCATAGCAGCACATATAAGAGAGCCCTGTTCGTTTCGAATTACTGCACCAAAACCCATTCTATGGTTGTGCTTGTCAATTGCAGCATCAACATTCAACTTAAGAAAATGTAGGGAGGGAACACTCCAATGAGGTTGCCGCCGACTTGAATCTGGTGAAGAAGTAATAGGCGTTGCAGATGATAAAGGTCCATGTGCATTCGCAAAGTCATGAATCCAATCAGTAGCTTTGATAACAATTTGCTCCCCACTCCAACCCACCTTACCAAACTTAATGTCATTTCGATTTTTCCAAATCCACCAAACCACCACAGCAAATAAATTTAACTCACCTTTATCAAACACCGCTGCAACATGAGAAAAGAGAGATTGAAAACTTGGTTCTCTCCATTCTTTGTAGACACCAAATAAGAAGGTCCTTTTCCAGACTTCTCTAGCAGCTTTACAATACCATAATGCATGCAAAGTGGACTCCTCAGAACAACCACATATTCTACATATAGCATCCACCCCAATCCTTCGCCTCCTTAAATTATAAGCACAAGGAATAAAGTTGTGGGACACGTCCTCCACAAAAAAAGTTTCACTTTGTTGGGAACATTAAGTCTCCAAATGGCAGCCCATAAATTGAAACCACTCGGCTCAGAGCCATTACTACTTCCTTCCCCTGCCACAGACATCACATTCTGAATATCCATTGCCAAACGATAACCTGATTTCACCGAGTACTTACCATCCCTCCGATAATGCCAGATAACAGTATCATTACCCCTACCTTTGACCAAAGGAATGGATAAAATACAATCCGCATCATTTTGCAAAAAAGAAGCTTGAATAAGTTCATGATTCCAGACTCCAGGAGATAACAAAAGTTCACTGACCTTGCTAGATGGATTCAATGAAACAGGGGTCATAACCTGAAAGGTCCAAGGTCTAGGCATCCATTTATCACCCCCAATATGCACAGCTGTTCCAGTTTGTATCCTCCACCATAGACCCTTTTGAAGTAACTCCCTTCCCCAAAGCAAACTACTCCAGATTAAGGAATGTGAAGCTCCCAAAGAAGCCTCAGCCCAAGTAACAGTAGGAAAGTATTTACCTTTAAGAACTTGGTGCACCAAGGAGTTTGGTGCCAAAGCAATTCGCCATACCGTTTTCGCCAAAATTGCTTGACTAAAAGTTTCCAGATCACGGAAACCCAGCCCTCCTTCATTTTTAGGTTTTCATAACAGCTCCCATTTACACCAATGCACTCCTTTCCTTCCATCCCCTTTGCCCCACCAAAACCTTGCAACTTTCGAATGAAAGGCTTTACACACACCTTTTGGTAATCTGAACACACTCATTGCATATGTTGGAATTGCTTGAGCAACAGCTTTAACTAAAACAAGTTTCCCCGCCTTAGAAAGAAATTTGCTTTGCCAGCCAGTCATATGATTATCCAACCGCTCTTGAATACGCTTAAACATCTGTTTTTTATTTCTTCCTGTCATTGTAGGAAGGCCAAGATACCTCTCATGAAAAGGCACAATTGGAACTCCAAGAATGCCTTGCACCATAGATTTATCTTCATTCCTCACCCCCGGCCCAAAAGATAAAGCAGACTTTTGGAAATTAATGCGTTGACCAGCAGCGCACTCATATAGCAGCAACACTTGTTTCAGAAATACCACCTCCTGCTCAGTTGCCCTTGCAAAAATAAGAGAATCATCCGCAAAAAGAAGATGAGAAATTTGTGGTGCGTCACCCCCCAACACAACAGCATGTAGATGGTTATCAGCAACAACTTTTTTTAATAATCCAGAGAGTCCTTCTGATACTAGCAAAAACAAGTATGGTGACAGAGGGTCACCCTGCCTTATTCCCCTTGTGGGCTTGAAAAAACCAACAGGTCGTCCTTGCCACAATACAGAGAAACTAACAGAAGTTACACATCTCATAATCAATGAAATCCAGGCATCAGTAAAGCCAATACGAGATAGAATTTGCTGAAGAAAATCCCACTCTACCCGATCATATGCTTTGCGTATGTCCAGTTTAAGAACAAGCCTAGGATCAGCTGCAGCACGACTAGTATGAATAGAATGTACTGTCTCAAATGCAGTAATGATGTTGTCGTGGATATGCCTGCCAGGAACAAAAGCAGATTGAAATTGAGAGATGACTTCCGGCAGGATGCTTTTCATCCGATTTACCATAGATTTTGACACCACTTTGTATACCACCGTACACAGACTAATTGGACGAAAATCAGTTACATGTTGAGGATGATTAAGCTTTGGTATCAGAGCAATTAAAGTGTGATTGAAATCCAGCAACTCCGCACCATCATTAAGAACACTCAAGCACAATTTAGTAATCTCGTCTCCAACTATATGCCAATATTTTTGGGAAAACAGAACTGAAAAACCATAATGTCCTGGGGACTTATTTGGAGCCATTTGCTTCAAAGTCCTTTCTATATCAGAACGGGAGAATGGTTGCATTAACCTTTCATTCATGATTGGAGTTACCTTTCGAGTGACAGCATCCAAAATCAAATCAACATTCATACAACCCTCTGTACTAAAAAGCTGTTGAAAGAAAGAAACAAAGGCATAAGAAAATTTAAAAAAAATTAAAAAAATTAATTAAAATCGTCAGTCTTAATTAATTAATTAATTAATTATAATGCATATGAGCGAGTTCTCTCGCAACGTACCCTAGCGCCGCCCTTGGTGGTTCTCAATTTTGGAGGCCTCCTGCGCCTTCCAATCTTCGATCGCTCAGCCAAATGAGCTTATCGGTGTCCTTTGTGACCCAACTCATTGGCTTTAGGCCGAGATTCCCTCACATCTTGGTCGGATTTTTTCGATCCTATGTGAATCTATTCGGCCTCTGCTTTGGCTCTTTCGTCTAATGGCCTTGGCAATTTGGATCTTGGTGATCGGTGGGTTATGGTGGCTTCGCTCGCATAGGGGTCATCTCAAGGCATGATTTTGGTCCGGGTCTGTTCTATGGCATATCAAGGTGGTGATGATGATGGTGCTGGTTTTCGGTGGCTTGGCGGTGGTTGGGTATGGGCTTCTATTGTGGCTAGTGGTTCCTGGATGGTGTGGTGATGGGAGGCTGACCGCCCGCTTAAGGATTTTGGTGCCCTATATAGTGCGGGTATCTTTAGCAGTTCCTCTGGATGCTATTTTTTATTAATTGGCTTAGTTCTGGGTTTATGCATTTGATGGCGACGGATGTTGCTTTTGATTGTGTGAACTCTATTTGCTTTGAAATCTTATTTGAGTTTCAAGTTTAGGATCTAGGTGGAAAGCGTGGTGTTGTTTGGTTCTTTGCTTTTCGCATGTACATCTGCGTGGCCAGATTATTAATAAACAAGACTAAATCTTTCTGGAAGTAGAATGCTTTGTGGTTTGGTGTTAAGGATGAGTTCAGTTATCTATTAGAATTTCTATTTTATTCTATTTCCTACAAGTTGGTGGAGATCATTCTCTATTGTTTCAATGAGTTCCAGTTGAATTATTGTGCTGTGAGCACCACAATTGAGTGCATTGGCGAGCAACACTGTCGGTTTTTCTGGGATGATGATAGTCTACATCAGCATGTAGTAGTATTGTTTTTCTATTTTCAAGAAGTTCCCGAACATTATGTAATCGATCAACCAATTAGACAATTTATGGTTGGTGTAGCCTTAGATTCTCTTATTAACCATGTTAGGTTAATTATTGCTACTACTATTGTTCAGGATGTCCCTCGAAACGATGGTAATCGTGGTTACTTTTAATGTAGGGTTAAATTCAATTTACTACCTTGTACTTTACACTCAAAATCAATTCAGTCACTGTACTTTCAATTTCATCAAAAACACCCTTATACTCTATAGATTTGATCAATATTATCCAATTGTTAAATTTGAGATTTCTGATGAGGGCATTTTCATCATTTTTGTCATAAACAATAAACAAAAAATTACATCATCATTTCACACTCAATGAGATTCGAACCCACAACATGGTGGCCACAAACAAAACCCAACAACCAACACACCATAATCTCAATTTATTACATTTGTGGCTTCAATAATATATATAAGGTATAAACAATACGAGAATAAAATAAAATAAATAAAATATTTATTATTATTAGATAAAATAATTTCATACATTGAAAGTTAACATTATTTTATTTTAATGCTAACTTTCAATTAATGAAATTATTTTATTTTATTTCTACTAGCAATAAATTATTTATTTTATTTCTAATAATAATAAATATTTTATTTTCTTAATGCTAGCAATAAATTATTTTATTATTTCTAATAATAATAAATATTTTATTTTATTGTATTCTTATTTATTTTAGTAGTAATAATAATAAATATTTTATTAATACAAGGAGGGTACAAATAAAATATTTATATAAGGTTATATACAATATGAAAATAAAATAAAATATTTTATTTTATTTTATTTCAATTATATATAGAGTTATATACGAGAATAAAATAAAATAAAAAATTTATTATTAATAGAAATAAAATAAAATAATTTCATAAATTGAAAGTTAGCATTAAAATAATGTATGAAATTATTATTTTTTATTTTAGGATTTATGAAAAAAATGATGAAAATGCCCTCGTCAGAAATCTCAAATTTAACAATTGGATGACATATATTGATCAAATCTATAGAGTATAAGGGTGTTTTGATGAAATTGAAAGTACAAGGACTGAATTGATTTTGAGTGTAAAGTACAAGATAGTAAATTGAATTTAACCCTTTAATGTATATTTATTTTTCTTTCAAAAAAAAAATTAATTAATTATTTTAAAATATTTATTAAAGATTGATTTAATTAAGTAGCAGGCACCCACAAAACAACAAAAGAATATTCTTTCTTCTCACCTGTGGATGCAAACAGCAACACTCTCTCCGTTCTCTTTTCCAGTTTTCCCTTTCATCTTTGTTCTTCAAATTTCAGTGCTTCCTTGGAATTCACTTGGGTTAATTTTTAGAAAAGTTGGTATTTTGGGTTCACCGTGAATCATTTTGGCTTTGTTGATAGTAAACCTATTATTTTTAGCTAAAAGTTAAATATAACTAGTATTTTTTTGACTTCTTCTCCAGCATTTGTAGTTATTTGTAAGTTAGATTGAAAAAAAGAACGTTGAAAACTGAAAAATATAGCCGTTGGAGTATTTAACTTCTATCTATTTTCTCTCTCCTGTCTAGCTAAATATAGGTAGAGAATTTAACAAAAGTTAAATTTAACTTTTGTTTAGGTAATCTGTTGGAGCTAGCTTTTACCTTAAATTTAGCTATATTTTAAATTTATTTTAAAATGGGTCATCTGTTGGAGATGCTCTTAATCAATTTGAGTTTTGGAACCGAGTGATAGGAGCACAAAGTGTGACGTTTTTAATGTATTTTCCCTACTATTTGGCTATGATTTAATTTGTAACTTTGCTATTTTAGCTTCGTTTCCATATTTGAGTCCTTAAATGATGTATAAATGTGAATATGTGCGGAATTGAGATTTTTAGGAAAGTTTCATGTTTTGACTTTGCTGATTGTATTAGGAAACTTTCCTAATTTGAATTCTTTCGTGACTCTGACAGGAATCCTAAAGGGAGTAGGAGTCCTAATGCAACTAGGATTACTATTTCAGCTCGGAACGTTCGGAAAATCGGACATAAGAAATTTACGAAGTCTAATGGGCTTTTCGAGGCCCATTAAGAGGTGGGCTACCGTGAGGCTCAAGATGGAAGGCCCAAACCCAAGATGGAAGGCCCAAATCCATGAAGGAAAGCCCAAGTTCACAAAGCATGAAGGAAAGGTCCAAGCCCATTAGTCTAGGAGATTTTCGGACAATCTGCATGTGCATATCAGTCAACTTTTCAAGAGCATATCTCCCAATTGCACTGTCCGATCTAGCTATAATTTTGGCAAAAGCTGCACGTGGATGTTAGGTGTTCCCAGATAAAATGTCAGAATCATCCAACCGTTCAAACGTCCGGTATTCTATTCCAAATGAGCACAGCTCAGTGCTGTCTTCTTTTAATTCTTTCTTTTTCTTTTATTCTCAATGCTCCACCCACCCCCATATTGCCATCCATCTCACCACACTATCTTTGTTGTTTTCTTTCTACACCATTAGTGTTTGATTTCTTTTATTTAAATAAATGGTTAATTGCCATATGACTACATTTCCACCATTTCACTTACCATTTCTTTTCTACCACTCACATTCCACTTCTCTTCCTTTTCTTTCTTTATTTCTTTGATTGTCTTCTTCTTCCTCTCCATTCTCCTATAAATAGTAGCATCATTCTTCTCTTAAAAACACACCCCAATGGGGAGGGACAAACCCTCCTCTTTCTCTTCTCATCTCACATCATATTTTTCATTCTCTAATACTATGGGTTTTCAAGACTTCAAGGAGGAGGAGAAGGCGTCTACACCATCACCACCAGCCCCTATTCAACATCACCATCACCATCATCACCTTGTCTTCACGGCTTGGATTACTTGTGGTCAAGGATTCAAGAGTTTGTGGTTTCAAGATCTTCATGCTATTCATACGGTGTATTTCGACTTAGCCTTTAAATTTATGCATCTTTGTTGCTTGTTTATCTTTTGTATTAGTTAACACAACATGAATTATGTATTTTTCAGCCTTTGTTTATGAGTTTATTTAATTGTTGGATCCTAATTAATTAGTTCTTCTAGTAGTTTATGTGACTCCGTTTATTTGATTATGTTTTAGTAGAGAACTTTTATATGTTTTTATCTTAAGGTTGCAAATTAAGATGATTGCATATAATTGGTGCTAGAATTACGGTTTTAATTCTAATTCACAAGTAGTAAAGGCTTTGGAAGGAGGTCGGAAACAAATAAAAAGGATCACGGATAGATGGGGGGTCCCACTAGGTCGTGCACTTTAATTAACAACTCTTCTTTTATGCGTTGGACATGTTTTGATTAGCTATGTTGCTACCATATCACCGACGCGGTGTATGCCATGGTCAAGCTAGAGGAAGACAAGGAATGATAGGCAAATGTAAGGTTAGGGAGTCCCACATCTATAAGGGAGCTCCCCACCATAGAATATCATAAGGGACTTTGAGTCCCACATTGGAGAAATGTAAGAGGAGAGGAGGTCCCTTACTTAGAAGGGGACGCTGACTACAGCCTCTACATTGGGAGCCAAGCTCCTGGTACCTCGAGTCCATCTCGGTACCAAGTACCCTCTCGGTACTAAGTGTTTTACCCGTACCTCGAGTCCACCTCGGTACCAAGTAACCTCTCGGTACTAAGTACCTTACCGGTACTCCCCTCTCGGTACCCCCTCTCGGGACTAAGTATCTTACCGGTACCTCCCTCTCGGTACCTCCTTATCGGTACCTGACAACTCAGTACCTGCCAAACACTTGTAATGATTATTCACTATAGTGGAACCCCCTAAAAGTGGATGTAGCCTAGGACTCGCATTGAGCCAGGTGAACCACTATAAATCTTGTCTCTATGTCTTTGTGTGTGATTGTGGCTACCGAAGGTCTCTAGCCCGTTCCTCCCGACCCATCGGGAAATGGCAGAAACATTTGGCGCCGTCTGTGGGAATCCGTACAAAAAGTCTTGTCGGTTCCTTCCTATTTCAATCAATCTATCCGGAGCCTATCACCACAAGCATAGCAGACTAAAAAAATCAAATCAATGGTACCGAGCCCGACCAGAGCGGCGCCAAATAAAAACATGTCGGTACACCTCTTTCATGACGGTACTTCTTTACATTTCAAGTGCCAACCGGCATTTCCATTTGTTCCGGGGCAAAAAAAAAAATTATGGGTGTAGAGAGCAGCACTCAAATTTACTTTGGGCAACCACTGTCTCTCTTTCTCTATCTTGTCGTGACACCGGCAAGGGAGTACTAACTCCCCCAGTACCTCCTACACTTTCTCCTCTTCTCTACCGAGTTCACAACCAAGGGAGCAAACTAGCCCCTCTCGATGCCTCCATCTCATCCACCCCTCAAGAGAAACTCAAGGAGAGGAGAGAAATCCCGAGAAAATGAGATGCGGCGAAGGGAGAGACCGGCAGAACCACCGCCGGTCCCTACCGGTACGGAGCAAATTGCAGGTACCCACCAAGCCGCAGCCCTCACCGGTACCTCCCAAACGGCTCCATGAGTCGCTACCGGCAAGATTACACCGGTACCCACACACTTTACCATTGTTGGAGTTGCACCCCCGTGCACACCCAAGCCTCCTACCGAGCAACTTCTAAGTCATCGGCAGTTCAGTCCTTCACCACCGATGACTTGGGGGAGTGGGGGATTATCGGGTTCAGTCGGCTTTAGCTCTTAGTTGGGCAACCCTGCCGGTACCACCAAGCAAGCTTCAAGGCTCATCTCAATTCCTTCACTAGAATGGGAGACTCGGTGATGGATGACTCACTCACCATGAGAGTCAAAATTAAAAGTTGCAGTCTTGCTCATGCACCCTGCCGGTACCAAGCTATACCGATAAAACCTGAAGCAACACTCCACCTAAGAATTGCCGGTACCTCTATGGCATCCTGAAGCTGCTGCATCTCGGTACCTATTTTGCTTCATGAACTGCAAGTCTGCAACTCAGCGGTCTCACCTTGCAGAGATTGGTTCTTCTCGGCAGAAGCTCTCAAGAATGCTGACATGGCCATGGCTCTAATTCAAGAAATGCTTCAAGCTCCTACCGGTACCACTTGCCTAAGTTTGAAAACTCAAACATATAATTGCAAAGTTGCAATTATACATTTACACGTGCTCAAGTGCTAAAGCTGCTACCCACCTACTTTGAAGAGTCAAATTGATAATTGCAAGATTGTAATTATCTATGATGCATGGAAACGCCAAAATGTGGCGATTCCCCGTACCGAAACGCGAAACGTTTCCGAAACGCTAGGAAAGGCGTACCCAATGAAAGGATTTTTGGAAACACCTCAGAAACGTTAGTTTCCAACTGGAAACGTTCTTTTTTTGGCAATCAAAGAGGAAACGCTGGAGATAATTGACCAAAAAAAAAACCAAACTAAAGTGAAACGGATTGGGTACAATTGAGCTCCTTTGAGTGATGGGTGGGTGAAGCGGCGCTGCAGAGCTGGGCTGGAGGGAAAGGATGGCCGGCGGTGAGGTGGTGTTGTGTGCTTGTGCAGAAAACGAGAGAGAGTGAGAGAACAGAAGACAGACCGGAAGGGAGGAAGAAAGAAAAAAAGAGAAATAAAAGAAGAGATAAGAGAAAGAAAAGAAGAGGAGCAGGTGAGATTGTGAGAAAGAAAAAGAGACCGAAGGATGAGGAAGAGGAAGCAAGGAGAAGAGAGAGAGAGATCTTGGGCAGAGAAAAAGAGAGGGGAAGAGATAGAGATCTTGGGCAGAGAAAAATAATATAAAAAATTATCAAAATCAGAAGAAAAAAAAATTCAAAGATAAAACTATAAAAGATAGATAACAATATTATTTATATATATTTTTTGAATGAATTATTTACATAATTTTAATTATATATTATTTTATTCGCGTTTCCTAAACGTTTCGTTTCCTGTTAAATTTTAAGAATTGGCGTTTCCCCGTTTCGCTTCGTACCCAAATCGGAAACATGTTTCCGTTTCCGTGCAACATAGGTAATTATACATTTGCATGTGGCCTACCGAGAACTCAAAGCTACATTCACATATTAGCTGCTTTGAAAAGTCAAAGCATAATTTCACCATAGCAATTCACATCATTAATTCTTTCGGTGGAAGCGGCACCAGCTGCCATTTAATTAATATGAAAGCAAGAGTTCACATCCATGCCACGCAACTTCACTCGCCTGCAGTGTCGAATGCCCATATATGAATAGTGACGGTATCCAGAGCCCATGCTCTCTACCCGGTACCTCTGAAATGCATATATGCAGCAGCTCACTACAAGATAAGTCTCCTTATCTTTATTTAATTATAACGGTTTTGCAACACCCTTAAAGAAATGGCATATTGCTAAGAGTCCATACTCTTTATGCACTACTATATGCATGAATAAATCGGTACCCAGCTGTACCTTGATATATTATTATTGCCATGCATTGGTCATGACTATGGACATTGATTAATTATTTGCATGAGTCTTTTGAGTAATTTTTTGCCTCGGTATATGCCTCGATATGTCACTCGGTATATGTCCCTACATGTTGCCTTGATATGTGCCTTGACATAGCCTTCGAAATGTGCCCCTACATGTTGCCTCGATATGTCCCTCGGTATATGCCCCTATGTATAAACGATTACAATTATTCGCACTCATACTCATGCATATTAATACTTTGTCCATATCTGTCCGCACCCATCTGGCAATGCTGATCACTCAGCTCGGTAGCAATCTTACAGTCAGCCTACCGGTACAACGGCAGCACCCTGCCGGTACCTAATAGCTCGGTACCCTTGTACCTATGAGCACTATACTTGCATGATGATATCTGTGTGTAACAGGGAAGCTGCTTGCTAGAGTCCGATTAGATGGTGTACAGACATGCTTCGGCCACAAACAACTCCAGGCTAAACATGCGAGGCAACAATAAGCCCTCGCATGCCTTCGGTCCCTGAACCGGCTTGTAGTAAGTCCAGGCACACATGCCCATGGCAAAGCCTCCGGCAGCTCGTATACGGCCATACTTGCTCTTGCTCCATCTAATTCGCGACCTCGAACAACACTTCCTTACTTATGCATGGATACAGGGACCAGCTCCCTATGTTCACACATGCTTCACGAGCATTGCCTTGAACATTTCACAAACTATTTGCTTTATTCTTTGACAGGTTCAGCACATCTTTCTCGGTACTTCGAGGCTCTATACTCGGTACCTACCTGCTCGGTACCTCCTCGGATCATCCCTCAGTACCTCTCGGTACCTCCTTGGTCAGTACCCTTGCCGGTACCTCGGAGCAATCTTCTCGGTACCTCCATGCCTGGCGTCCAGCTTGACCATTGTTTGGATTAAGTCCTCAGTCAAGAACCCTCCTTGGAGAAGAAGACTCCTTAACTATGGACTTGGGGGGATTCTGTTGCTACCATATCACCGACGCGGTGTATGCCATGGTCAAGCTAGAGGAAGACAAGGAATGATAGGCAAATGTAAGGTTAGGGAGTCCCACATCTATAAGGGAGCTCCCCACCATAGAATATCATAAGGGACTTTGAGTCCCACATTGGAGAAATGTAAGAGGAGAGGAGGTCCCTTACTTATATAAGGGACTCCTCCCTCACTTAGAAGGGGACGCTGACTTCAGCCTCTACATTGGGAGCCAAGCTCCTGGTACCTCGAGTCCATCTCGGTACCAAGTACCCTCTCGGTACTAAGTGTCTTACCTGTACCTCGAGTCCACCTCGGTACCAAGTACCCTCTCGGTACCAAGTACACTCTCGGTACCAAGTACCCTCTCGGTACTAAGTACCTTACCGGTACTCCCCTCTCGGTACCCCCTCTCGGGACTAAGTATCTTACCGGTACTTCCCTCTCGGTACCTCCTTATCGGTACCTGACAACTCAGTACCTGCCAAACACTTGTAATGATTATTCACTATAGTGGAACCCCCTAAAAGTGGATGTAGCCTAGGACTCGCATTGAGCCAGGTGAACCACTATAAATCTTGTCTCTATGTCTTTGTGTGTGATTGTGGCTACCGAAGGTCTCTAGCCCGTTCCTCCCGACCCATCGGGAAATGGCAGAAACAAGCTACCTTTGCATGTTTGATTGGTTAATCTAGGTGCGGTTGCTTAGGTTAATTTTTGTAAAAGATGTTTTATTTGGGGAATGATAATTGGCGGTCCAGCATTCCACATATGTTAATGTCGGTTTCATGGCTAGGGAACTTGGTTAATTTTCGGTCCAATAATTGGTAAACTTGTATACTTGTGGCTGAACTTTATATACTTTGTGTTTCATCCCATCTTATTTAATTTATTCTTTGTATTAATTAATTTATTTCATTCAATTTATCTCTTAAACCCCTTTTACTTTGTACATATGTATATATTCTTTATACTTGTTAATAATAATTCTTTATTTTATTTAATTCTTTGTGACATTTTTTTTAGGTACACCCTTTGATCTCCGTTGTGAACGATACCCTACTATGCACTATACTACTACCGATAGAGTTTTTTTAAATTGACGCTCCCTTTTGGAGCCTATCACCGAGGTGAGACTTTTGAGTTTTGATTTTTTCTGTCGAGTTTTGAGTTTCAATGAACAAATTTCGCATTCCCATCCTGGGTAAATTTCGATCCTTGTCCAGGTAATCTGGCAAGTTAACAAATTTTTACTTGTATGGATAGTCACCAGTGACCCAGGAACAATCTTTCTCCCCTCTCTTAGCTGACCACTCGGTCAGGGCTTCAGGGGTCAGGATGTGATTTTTCTCATCCAAGGGCTGACAGTGATGCTAACGTGTCCCAACATTTCATGTTCCCAGCAAATACAAAACAAAGAAACCAACGAAAACCCGAGACACTGAGAGAGAGTGACTTCTGCGAGCGAGCGAGTCGAAGTAGGAAGGTGATTTGTTTGTGCGACGTCGTATTTGAGCATGGAGGCGTTACCCATCCCCACGGAGACGTACAAGCTTGGCTTCATCGGAGCTGGTAAAATGGCCGAGAGCATCGCCAGAGGAGTCGTCCGATCCGGCATACTCCCCCCAAATCGCATCACCACGTCCCACTCCAACCCCATTCGACGCCAAGCCTTCGAGTCCTTCGGCGTCCACCTCCTCCCTCGCAACGACGACGTTTGCCCCTCTCCTATTTCTTGTTATGTCTCCCTCTCTGCACCTTTTTTATTTTGTGAATTATTGCAACTTACATTTGATATCCCAACAGGTCGTTGAAGAGAGTGATGTCGTCATCTTCGCTGTCAAACCTCAAGTAGGTATACCACTTCTCAACATGTATTTTATTTAGCATTTTAAGCTATCCTATTTCTAATTAGTTTCACACATTCACTCTTCTGTAAAAGAAGCATATATACGAACTGCGTGTGTTTGTTTGTTGTTTTTCTTCTTCTATGATTTAGATGTTTCATATGATTCTGGAGATGGTGATTTTCTAGCTGTTTATTAATCTTTCATGCAGTTAAAGATGTAGTTTTGCAGCTGAGGCCATTGCTTTCCAGAAAGAAGCTGCTTGTTTCAATAGCTGCTGGAGTTAAATTGAAAGATCTGCAGGTCTTGCAATTTCAAAATCTTCTTAATCTTATCTGCTTTGATTATATGGATAAAACACTCATGTAGTTACTTACGGTATTGGGTGAATTATGAATGAATGCTTTTCTTCCTGTTAAAAACAAAAAAACAAAATGATTTGATGCTTTTCTGTGCAAACTCTTGTCTTGGCTACAAATTAGAATTTATCTAACGAATGTGGTATGATATGAAGGAATTTTATTGGTGAACAAGAAATGATAGCCACGACACAGAAACAAAAAAATAAAAATGCCAACAAGAATGCAGTGCCATGTGAATTTTCAAACAAAGAAAACCTCTAAATTTGTTTTTTGACACAAAGCCCAACTCTCTCTGTCCCATTTTCCCTTCCACCATGTCTATATTCTCGATTTTCTCATATTTTTTGCCCTTCTCTATGTTATCATGTCTCCACCGTTCATCCGCTTTGATTACCTCCTGGCATTCTGGTAGTTGGTAAGTGGTAACCCTCTCTCAGTCGAAATGTAAATCGAATTTTCCTAAATTTCTTCTTCTTTAGTTTCTTCATCAATCGAAAATTTGAAATGATAAGAGGTACTGATGATGAGACTACTAGAGGACGGGGTTGGTGGGGCAGATAGCCTGAGACGGCAGCAAAGAGGGAGTGATAGATGAGAGATTACGATGTTTGGTGCCTGACGCTTTTTATTTTTATTTTTTATTTTTTTAAATGTATTCTTATATGTTCGTAGTGCAAGTGAATAACTGAATATTGCAAGTAAATTCTGTAACCAAAAACTAATTATCATTATTACCATTCAATAACAATAAGAAAGAACATTATTCTGTTTTTGACAATAAAAGTGCTATTTCACAAGGCAGTTTTCTCCTCACATAAGGTCAACTATTTCCCACAGTTAGAGCATTTATTCCTTGCTAAGTTTAGCCGTTTTCACCCTTCAAAGTTGCAACAGCATGATAATGAAAAATGAAGTTTCTAAATAAAGGGACCATTGTAGTAATAGGGTTTTGAGCATAGTAATGACTTATGAGGCACACGGTATAATTTGATCTGGCCAGCATCACTTGATGATGACATTAGTGACTGCATGCTCTCAATACCAGGGAGGCCCAATCTAGGAAAAAACTTAAAATGATCAACCTGTTATACAGAAACAATGTTATCATCTTCTGCTTTGGAAAATCATAATCTGAAAGACTATAGCTGATCATTATTGCTTCCTATTTGCTGATGCCTTTGTGCTTTCATTTCTACCTGTACGAGTATACATTTTGTCTTCATGCATGTAATTCTATTTTCAAGTTTGATAATGACTTTGAGCTCTTAATCTTACTTACAAATACATGAAATTTGAGTCTTTAGCAGTCAGGTATTTTGCATTTTGTTAACGGAATTGTTCTATCTTCCTTAGGATTGGGCTGGTCACAGCCGATTTATCAGGGTAATGCCCAATACTCCTTCTGCTGTGGGTGTTGCAGCATCAGGTACCTATGAGCTTTTTTTATTATTATTTTTCAAAACTGAGGTTTAGGCTCATTTAGAAGTGTATATATATGTATATATATATGTGTGTGTGTATGTTTATGTATGTATGTGTGTGTGTGTGTTTGTGTACTATATGATATTATTTATAACTTATTTGTAAGCTATGACTAGTAAACTGGTACTGTTTAAATTCATTAGCTTCCCACAAAGGATGTGCAGGGCTGAAAAAGTTGTCCTTTGGAGAACCAATCGTTTGTATAGTTAGTATGTTCATCATGAGGAGGTGGTCCATCCAGTTATCAGCTTTACAGCATATATGTCATGAAAAGGATAAAAGGCAATTTTGTGTTAAATAGGTTGATGACATTTCTTAAGCATTTTTTTTCTTATTTACCTAAACTTCATGGATTACTTCAGCTGCCTACAGAACTCTCACAATATAATAAGTAGAAAATTCTCACATACTGAACCCCACACTGTTTTGTTTCTCATAATATCTTGAAGAAAAGCTTGCAAAAAGAAATACTGAACTTCATGGTCCTTTATGGTTAGCATATGGATCTTCAAACTTTTGAAGTCTCCCTCTAGTTCTTACTTCTAGTTTTCATTTGCCTGTTTTTTTTCTTCTAAGTTGGTGTGGACAGTTTGTATTTGTGGCATGAAAATGGTGAGGTTCTTGATCTTGTGTTCAAATAGTATTGAGCTTGGGAGGAGCTGCAACAGAACAAGACGGAGACTTAATAGCTGAACTATTTGGATCAGTAGGCAAGATATGGAAAGCTGATGAAAAATTGTTTGATGCAATTACTGGCCTAAGGTATGTGACTTCAAGTCATGAAATGAACTTATACCGATTCCTAATCTACTGTAGACTATCTTTACTTATCTCTTAGTGCAACTATACAACTTCAAAAAGATTGAAATGAAAATGTTGTATTCCTCTTTCCATGCATCTTTAAGAGAATGCTATGTTTATCATTGAAGGATTTATGTCCCCAAATATGCACTTGTAATTCGAGCTATAATCTCATAAATAATGTTTTGATTAATATTCTTGGAAAATTACAGTGGCAGTGGTCCTGCATATATATATTTAGCCATAGAGGCCTTGGCAGATGGAGGAGTTGCTGCAGGTCTACCACGAGAACTTGCATTGGGTCTAGCATCTCAAACTGTAAGTCAAATTCCATTTTATTGTATCTTATTACTCAAGCAGTCATGTGATATCACACGGTGGTGTACATGTGTGTGTGCATGACTATACTTTAAGAAGTTAAACCCTATTACCTGCATAAAGAAAAGTAAGTAAATGAATTGAAATAATTTGTAAATATCAATTCCTTACGAATCATGATTCTATTTTTCTTTGGTCAAGAAAAAAAAAAATCATGATTCACAAGGAGTTGAGATTTACAAATTATTTCAATTCCTTATGAATCACAATTCAGTGGCTCAAAAATCTGAAAGATAAATTTAAAATTTCCATTTCTTTGCAAGATGTTATTAAAAATCTAATCAAGGCTTACAGATATTGTAGTAAATAGTAATATATGTTGGCTTTTCATTTGGGCATCTCTCATTGGGCAATTCCCTTTTATTTCTTCTTGGATTCTTTGTTGTGAGGGAGATCTGATTTGTTTTTCATTTGTTTTTTTTTTCGTTAGGTATTAGGAGCAGCATCTATGGCTACTAGTTCTGGGAAGCATCCAGGTCAGCTCAAAGATGATGTTACATCACCTGGTGGAACTACCATTGCTGGCATTCATGAGCTGGAGAAGGGTGGATTTCGCGGAATATTGATGAATGCAGTTGTTGCTGCTGCCAGGCGCAGCCGAGAACTTTCACAGAGTTAGTCATATTGATATTCTGATATCAACGCATATTACCGTCTAAGCAATGAATTCCCTTATTTGCTCCCCTTAATTAGTTACAAATATGTTAGGTCAGCTTTTGGCCCTTGTCAAAAGTTGCTTCCGAGACAATTAAAGACTTATGTATTGTCCTTCCGGACATTCGGCTGAAGTAGAAGATTGATTAAACTTTCAAGGTTTGATTATAGGATCCTTTTTTGAGGCAACATATATTCAGAATAAAATGTATATTTTTTTTGTTCATTTACCATAGTTTTTACCTTGTGACAAATACAAGTTTTGCTAGTCAAAAAGTTATCTCAAACTTTTTGTTTGCTCTTATGTTCTGGAGAATTGTCCCTATCAAGATGAAGAATCAAAATGAGTGAATGACTAGCAGTACCCACAGCAATGTGAAACTATGTGTTCTAGAGAAGGGAAATTTGAATACAATAAAGTTGAGGGGGGTGGCCAACGAAAGCAAGCAAATGGTAAAGGACAATTCTTAAGTTTTACCTGCTTGGGTTGGGGTACCTGTTTGGGTTGTATAGTTTCAAATTATGAGAAGTTGGCTCATAACTACCTAAAAGGCTCGCAAGTCGCAACTCACTTTCGAAAAAAAGGAAAAAAAAAAGTGAGAATGTGAAGTGTTGTTCTATAATGGAAAATTGTGACTGTGCAATAGTGAGTTTGTAAAGGTTTGAGTCTCTAATCATTGTCAATTGATTTTGGTTGTGTGAACTTGTGGTCTTGTTAAAACCCTATTTATAGGAAAATGTCTTACGCTTCTTTGATCAAGAAACTGTCCTCCCAAGGTACAAGAAGTACGATTGCCCCAGAAACAAAAGGTACAAAAAGTATTATAATTTTTATTTTTTTTATTTTTATTTTCACGTGTATCACATCGATTCTTGCCGTCTGTATTAAGATGTTGCTTTTGCATTCTTTTGAGTTTAATAAACGATCCCAAATATTAGCAAAGTTGGAATTGCGTCAAGGCGGGGTTGAAGTTAATGGAATCATGTTGTAGAGTGTAGAGTTTGTACGAAAGACGCTCGGTGCTGTAGGGAATAAAGTTAAGAGGAGTTCATTATCAAGACTGTCTGCAGAAAATATAAGCTAGGCTTATCGCTAGCATGTTCTTAATCTTATAAAAGCAAAAACTATAACCAGTACTCAAAAAACCAGAGTTGCCTTATTTAGACAGGCACTTTGAAAATAAGGACGACATGGCTTCCATGAATGAAGATATTACATTCCATGAGGAGTCATCTGGGGATCCGTTGTTCAAATACATAAAGGAAGCAGAAGAAAGGCTAGCAGCTCAGAGCAGCCTAGCTCAGAGCAGGAAACCAAAGATCCAAAGGGTTCCCTACAGGCTCCGTGGTCACAAAAATTACGAGAAATACTATAAGCCCAGGTAATAGCAGTTGGTCCTTTCCATCATGGTACACCACAATGCGAGGTGGGAGAGAAATTCAAGCTTGCACTTGCAGCAAGATTTATCAAGGACAGCGGCCGTGAAGCTGAAGATTTGCTCAATATCATTGAGGACAAGATCAAAATACTAAGGAACTGCTACGATGAGGAATCAACAAAGCCCTTTAGCGATAAGGCCCTTGCACAGTTGTTGTTCTTGGATGGGTGTTCAACGTTACAATTCATATACTCCCTTTTGCATGGTCAATTGGCAATTTTTGAGATCAAGAGAGATCAGGTGGCTTTTCCACAACAGGACTTGCTCTTGCTAGAAAACCAACTGCCGTACCAAGTCCTCACGTTGTTGATGAGCTTAAGCAACAAACATGAGGAGTTGAAGATCACAATCGAAGGTTTTGTTCAAATGAATTCAGGAGGGCGCATGACCCAGTTCACCCCAAAAACACTCCCCAACCAGGAGATACATCAATAAATATGGGAAACACTGAAGAAGAGCTAGAGCCAACTCATCTTCTCGAGCTTCTGCGGACAAAAATGTTAGGTTGCCAAGAATCTAATGCCACTGAGAAAATAGTTAAAGATCGCCGACAATCTTTTCGCAACATACAAGAGCTTAAGGCAGCGGGGATCCATTGTAGGCCTAGTAAGAAAAGCTCCTTAGGGGACATATCTTTTACTTCTCTAGGCATTGTAGGATTCCTCAGGCTTCCTCCATTATCGGTAGCCGATTCCATGGGGCCTAAGTTTTCTAATTTGATAGCCTATGAAATGTGTCCTGATTTCCAAAATGACTTTGGAATCAGCTCTTACATAGGGTTCTTGGATGCACTCATTGATCATGCCGATGATGTTAAAGAGCTGAGGAAGGCAGGCGTACTACACAACTTACTTGGGAGTGATGAAGAGGTGGCACAACTCTTCAATGAGATAGGTACTGACTTGGTGCCTAACAGTGATACATACATGGCACTGTGAAAGCCAAAATGGAAAAGCACGACACATCCAAGTGCAAAACCTGGCTGGCTAATTTCTGTCACAAACATTTCATTGACTCCTGGACTGTCCTGACTTTCATCCTTGGTGTTCTAGCATCACTCATGTTAAGCGGCATCCAGACTTGGTACACAATCAATCCTCCCTGTGATTCTGTATGCCAGTACTTGAAAACACACGTAAACATGAAGTGATATACACAGGTACTAAAATCAAGTTTGGTTCTTCCTACAATGGTTTGTCCTTTTGGTTTGTTCGCTTCCCAGCTTCAGCTCTTATATTTTTATTTTAGTGCGCGCATATATGAATAAATTAAGTTAAACATGTACTGTTATTTCCTTAACTTAGTTGAAGTTTCTTTTCATAATGTAATCGAATACTCATAAGTGGCAGGTGTATTCTAAGCTACTCATTCAATAAACGATGTCATCTAAGCTACTCATGAGTCCGATTCATGAGTTTCTGGATTTTAATCGATCAGCAACTTTTTCCATAAATTTTAATAACTTTCTGACAAAATTGAGTCTGGTGTACATCATTCTGACCTGATCTAGCACAATCTAGGCTTAAATGGAGTTCGTTGTTCAAAGTAAGAAAACCAAATTCACACTGGCAAACCAACCTCAGTTTGCTAAATTTCAAAAAAGGTGGCAGAAACAATTTCAGATGATCTGTTTTGCTTTTGAAGCAAATGAAGCTCCAACGAAACTCTCTTGAATACTCTGAAGTTAGTGGATGTGAAGTTTAAGTCACATCAACATACAATATTTGGAAATATTAATCAAACTGACGTCGTCAGTCTCAGTCTTCTCGTTTGACTTCTTCATCTCTCTTCCTTGCCGATTTCAATCTCTCGGTCATTCTCTTTTCTTAAGTGCAATTTCGAACAAAGATAGAAATCAAAGCATAATTAAACTGATGAATGAAATCAAATGGGAAATGGCGATGAATACGAAAGCAAACACAGAGGGTACAGTGTGCTCAAATCAACTTGGAGGTGGTTTCGGGTCATGAGCCGCGAAGCCTCCTATGCATCAACTCAAAAGGGGGATCAGAATTCATGTGAAACTAGTGTTCAGTAGAGAAGGGAAATTTGGATTTTGGACTACACAATAAAGTTCAGGGGGTGGCCAACGGAAGCAATCAAATGGTAAAGGACAGTTCTTAAGTTTTACCCTTTGGTTGGGGGAATACCAGCTCGGGTTATAACTTATGAAGTTTGAAAATTACGAGAAGTTGCCTCATAAGTCATAACTACCTATGAGGCTCGCAACTAACTTTCCAAAAATAAAAAATGTGAGAACGTGGAGTGTTGTTACATACTGGAAAATTGTGATCTTTCAATAGAGTGAGTTTATATGATTTCAAGCCGACTAAGAAAGAAGGTACACTTGTGGTCTTGTTAAAAGCTGACACCTTATCTTAAGAAAATGCTGAAGGTACAAGATAATGTCTATTACGTTTTTTTAGATCAGGAAAATGTCTTCCCAGATACAAGAAGTATTAGATTTTTTTTTTTCACGTGTATCACATCGACTCTTGTTGTCTGTAATAAGATATTGCTTTTCATTCTTTTGTGTCATAGGGAATAAAGTTAAAAGGAGTTCATTCTCCAGCTCCTTCATAAATCATTGCAGTATATGCCAAATGAAAAGTTTCTTCATAAGAGAGTGTCTACATATAATACCTATCTTCATATGCACATAAAGTAAATCAAATCTTGTCCCTGAGCAGTACTGTGCATATCCAAACATAAGCTAGGCTGATCGCTAGATCCTATATATATGTTCTTAATCTTATATATAAAAACCAGAGTTGCCTTATTTAGACAGGCACTTTGAAAATGGCTTCCATGAATGAAGCTCAAAAACATGAGGCGTTACCTAGGGATCAGTTCCTCAAAAACATAGAGGGAGCAGAAGAAAGGCTAGCAGCTCAGAGCCCGAAACCAAAAATCCAAAGGGTTCCCTTCATGCTCCGAGATCACAAACATTTCGTGAAATACTATGAGCCAAGGGCAGTAGCACTTGGTCCTCTCCATCATGGTAAAGAAAATTGCATGCTGGCAGAGAAATTCAAGCCTGCACTGGCAGATAGATTTATCAAGGACAGCGACCGTCAAGCTGACTATTTGCTCAAGATCATTGAGGACAAGATCAAAATTCTAAGGGACTGCTACGATGAGGAATCAACAAAGCTCTATAGCAATGAGGCCCTTGCACAGTTGTTCTTCTTAGATGGGTGTTCAACGTTGCAATTCATATACTCCCTTATGCATGGTGAATCGGCAAACTTTAAGATCAAGAGAGATCAGGTGGCTTTTGCAGAACAGGACTTGTTCTTGCTAGAAAACCAACTGCCGTACCAAGTCCTCACGTTGTTGATGAGCTCAAGCAAGAAACATGAGGAGTTGAAGAACGCAATCGAAGATTTTGTTCAAAAACACATCATGGCAAAAGAGAAGAAGAAATCAACAGGGCAGACGGCCCCAGT
The DNA here is from genome assembly GCA_030142095.1 of Rubus idaeus. Classification (NCBI taxonomy): domain Eukaryota; kingdom Viridiplantae; phylum Streptophyta; class Magnoliopsida; order Rosales; family Rosaceae; genus Rubus; species Rubus idaeus. The sequence continues at coordinate 17,832,706 of CM057970.1, read as the reverse complement.
TCACGCCAAAGACACGCACGAACTAGAGCCAACTCATGGCAACAGTGAAGAAGAAATCGACAGACAAGATACAGCCATAAATATGGGAAACACTGAAGAAGAGATAGAGCCAACTCATCTTCTCGAGCTTCTGCGGACGAAAATGTTAGGTCATTCCCCAAAAACACATCATGGCAGCAAAGAAGAAGACAACAAAAGGGGACAAAGACACGTCCCCAGTTCACCACAAAAACACGCAACAACCAGGAGGTACGGCTATAAATATGGAAAACACGGAAGAAGAGCCAACTCATCTTCTCAAGCTTCTCTGGACAAAACTGTTATGTCGTCCCCAAAAATCTAATGCCAAAGAGAAAAAAGTTAAAGATCGCCGACAATCTTTTCGGAACATACAAGAGCTTAAGGCAGCGGGGATCCATTTTAGGCCTGGTAAGAAAAGCTCCTTAGGGGACATATCTTTTACTTCTCTAGGCTTTGTAGGATTCCTCAGCCTTCCTCCAATATCGGTAGACGACTCCATGGGGCCTAAGTTTTCTAATTTGATAGCCTATGAAATGTGTCCTGATTTCCAAAATGACTTTGGGGTCAGCTCTTACATAGGGTTCTTGGATGCACTCATTGATCATGCCGATGATGTTAAAGAGCTGAGGAAGGCAGGCGTACTACACAATTTCCTTGGCAGTGATGAAGAGGTGGCTCAACTCTTCAATGAGATAGGTACTGACTTGGTGCCTAACAGTGATATATACCGCACTGTGAAAGCCAAAATAGAAAAGCACTACAAATCCAAGTGCAAAACCTGGATGGCTCAGTTCTGTCACGAACATTTCAGTAGCCCCTGGACTATCCTAGCTTTCATTGGTGTTCTAGCAGCACTCGGGTTAAGCGGCATCCAGACTTGGTACACAGTCAATTCTCCGCCCTCTCCCTGTGATTCTGTATGCCAGTGCTTGAAAGAACAGCTAAACATACAGTGATATACCCAGGTACTAAAATAAAGTTTGGTTCTTCCTACAATGGTTTCTGCTTTTGATTTGTTTTGCTTCCCAGCTTCAGCTCCCATTTATTTTAGTGCGCGCAGATATGAATAAAGTTGAACATGTACTGTTATTTTTTTTAACTTAGTTGAAGTTTCTTTTCAGTTTTCATAATGTAATTGAATACTCATACGTGGCAGGTGTGTTCTAAGCTACTCATTCAATAAACGATGTAATCTAAGCTACTGAGTCCGATTCATGAGTTTCTGGAATTTAATAAATCAGCAACATTTTCTAAATATTTTTGTAATTTTCTGACAATATTCAGTGGTGTACATCATTCTGACCTGATCTAGCACAAGCTAGGCTTAAATCGAGTTCGTTGATCAAAGTAAGAAAACCAAATTCACACTGGCAAACCAACCTCAGTTTGCTAAATTTCAAGAAAAAGGTAGCAGAAACAATTTCAGATCATCTGTTATGCTTTTGAAGCAAATGAAGCTCCAATGAAACTCTCTTTAATATTATTCAGCTTCAAATATATGCACTGAAACTTCCAAATTGTTCCAGACCTTTTTTTCTTATGGTCAGATATTTGTTCTAAAGTACACACACGGCAACATAAAATTGAAATACTTAAAAGTTAAAACTAACTTTCAAACCACAAGAGTTTGCGTAAGCCAACTTTTTCACATATAATATTATAATGGCATTACAGATGATTCCTTTTTCTTTCTGAAAAGTAGTGGATTCATGATGATTTTTCGACAATATTAGCAACTGTATGTATTTTCAAGATGCAAACTTACCAACACAATTTGCATTGTACAAATAATATCAGTCATCCTAATCTCTATCCTGTATCAAGTTGTTGATCATCTTTACCAAAGGAACAGTTCCCTTTCCCATTATTTCTATTCTACTAGCATTTGAAGCATGAGAAAACAGTGAAAGCCCGAAAAATACAAGATCAGGAAGAAACAGTCGAGATGACAAAAATCCATGCCAATAATGGGGTTCAAGGTCAAAAAATGCATTGAAAAACCTTCTTGTGGCTTTCAAATCAAGCTTGAGCAGAATGGACATACCGAAACAGAAGAACTCCCTTTGTCTCCTCCTTTGTATGGGCCATAAATCTTTCCAAACTTCTGCAGACAGTTCATTTCCCGAAAGAGTTCTATCAGAACCAAGGTACTGAACTATAGCATTTGCAACAATAGGAGCCGCTGCCAGTGTCCTGGCAACCATATACCCTGTTGAAGGATGCACCATCCCAGCTGTACCGCCAATTCCAACAACTCTTTGAGGGAGCACCGGGAGGGGCCCGCCCATCGGAATGACGCAATGCTCATCCTCTTCAATGCTCTTAACTTTTATACCAAGGTGCCTCAATCTAGCAACCATCCTTTCCTGGATATCTTTCATGGGTAGTCCAGGCCGAGCAACTAGGGAAGTTTCTTCAAGAAATATCCTGTTGGATGAAAAAGGCATTGCATATAGAAAAGTAGGGATCCTACTATTTCTCTCTTTCAGTTCAGTATTATTCTTCAAATGTGAATCTCTCCAATCCATGAAAACCATCTTGTCCACATCAAATGGATGTTCTTCAACCTCAGCCAAAATCCCATAAGCCACTTGGTAACCTGGATTGTAAGGCTTATCGTACTGCACAAGGCATCTTGAAAAACCTGTTGCATCAAGAACCACAGAAGCTTGAATTGTGACGCCGTCATTGCAAATCAACAGCGATTTTTCGTCCTCATGAATAACGTTATTGACTTTAGCTTGATGAAACTTAACACCATTTGATATGCATTTTTGCAGCATTTTGGACTTGAGCTGCTTCCTGTTAACCCTCCCATAAGGCCTATCAAGATCCTTTTTGGTTTGCTCATCTATGAACACAACAGCACCAGACCAGGTAGTATCCAGGCAATCAAGCAAATCCATGGCCTCAAATTCATCCACCCAAACACCATAATTGTTGGGCCAGATTAATTTGGGAGAGGGGTCAATCGAGCAAACCGAAAGCCCTGCCTCGGAGACTTGCTGAGCCACGGAAAGGCCTGCAGGGCCGCCTCCCACAACTGCAAGGTCCACCACAAGACCCTTTGATGGGTCATACAAGGGAAGCTCAAAGTCGAGATTCTCCTTCTTGGTTTCCGGCACAAGCTCCAGAAGAGCAGCACTACTAGCCTTAACACGACCAGTCCTATGAGACTTCCTAAGACCACATCTAAGCTCCTGCTTTGAACAGTTGTAATTACTCACTTTCTCTGAAAACCCATGAAGAGGGTGCAGAAATTCAAGCTTGTTATGTGTTTTGAGTAATGTATCCATCAACTCTGACAATATCTCTCAATATTTCAAACTGGGTGGCCACAATTGCTCAACTTAGAAATCGGTTTCAGGCCAGTTGGGCTATCTGGAAACACAAAGACCATGAAGTGGGTCTCCTTAATTTTCAAATATAGATGAAGCAACTAGAGCAGTGATACTATTTTGGGGGAATTCACAAGTAATTGAAATATCAAACTCTACTAATAACAGTGAATTTAAAGCGTAGAGAATCGATTGCTCACCATAGACGACGGGAGTGAGAGAGAGCATGACGCATTTTGAAGGTCTCCAACAGATTGGTAAAGGTGAAGCTTGTGTGGCCTGTATCGACAACACACACTCACTCACGTCTGGTGGACATCCTCACACTGGCCCCACTCTTTCCCTCCTCCACTCTTATGAGACACAGTATCAGACTATCAGACATGAACCCGTGTCCTGCGTAGGGCTTAGCATTTCAATTCCCCATCATGGATGAGAGGGTGGTAATCGTAATTTAGCCACTGTTTCATTTAGGGTCAATTCCCAAAAACCCAGTATTCCATGTATTTTGCCCAATAAGGTCGTATTTTGACCTAATCTTCCTATATAGGACAATTATTTAAATTAAAGACTTCTATATCGTTACTGACGTCATCATAAATAGTCACATGCATCAAACAAATTAACTGTAAACTAGCCTTCAACATGCCAATTTCACCTAACGGCCTAACCAGACGGTTACTACAAAGGCGGAATCACTGCTGCTACGGCCAATTTGTCTAAATTCTATAAAAACCATTTTGACAATAGTAATAACATAGTTTCAGAAATTTAAACAGTAAAAGCTTCTGAGAAAAAATAAAGAACATTACGTGGAGAGGAAGAACTCGGAATGCAAGTGATCATAAAGATCTTCCCGATGTACTCTTTATCCGATATAGTGATTATGAACAGATAATTTTTAAACAAAGATAGAATATTTTTGCGACGGTGTTCTGGGCACAAACATAAATTTATTTATTCAAACATAAATACAAACTAAGAACCCAGAGCCTCACTCTTGGGTAAACAACTATAAGCTGTTTAGCTACTCATAACTTAAATGCAAACTTACTTGAAAAATAAGAACTTGAAGCTAACCAGGATGCTTCAACTTACAAACTTGGCTTCCTACTCTTCAGCTATCAGTGTGATAGTTCTGATTTTCGATGCCTTACAAACTGAAAGAAAGGCTCCTTATATAGGGAGCGGAACTCAAAACTGAATTCAAAATACCGAAATAAAAGATAAGATCCAGCTCATGTGGACTAGTTAATTATTCCGTTTGGTGGAAATCTTGGTGGATTCTCCTGTTACTGATGCTTGCTTGTCTGCTATCGGCAGAAAAAGTCAGATTCCTTCTTGATAAGGTTTGGTGCGCCTTTAGCATTCCATCATGTTTTCTATGTTTGCTAGCGCCTCGTCAAAAGGATAATTGGGGGACCTTGTTCCACTTGCTGCTCCTTTGTCGTAATCTTCGACATGAAAATCTTCCATATCTGAATCAGGAAAGATTTTATAAGGGTTTTCTTTTGCCAGATTCTCTAGCCAGGTGTACGTAACCATTGAACAATCCACTTCTCCTCTGATGAGCGAGGAAAAACAATCACATGCTGTGGGGGCTGGATGATCATAGCTAGTAATTAAAATTTTCTCTCCATTTGCAAGGAGATTTGCCTCTCTATCTTGAGGGATAAATTTTTTGATAAAATCAATAGTCATTGCCTTTATCCAAGGAATGCTTTTCATCCACTGTTGGACCATTGATTAATCGAACATAATGATATGGTGATATATATTCAATAGAGCCATCCTTCTTCTTAATCCACTCTGGTGGAGTTGATATGAACTTGATTCTCAGGATGCAACCATCTGGTCTTATGTTCTTGACCGTGTTGACTATGATTGCAGGGAGATCTCTCATGTCAATTGGTTTTTGACCACAGATTATGGACAAAACCATTTTCAACAAGCCATAACTTGTGATTTTGATGGTGCTCTACTTCGACATTTACTACGTATCTGCCAAAGAACGGTCCTGGAACAGGAAGAGTATCTGGTAACCCATCAATTCCTGCTGATCCAAGAACATTATTGAATTCAAACCACTCAGGTTCTGTTAGTGCTTTTAGAGGAATTTTAGCACTTTCTGGAGATATTATCATTTCCGATCTTGGTTCTTTCTGAACATTTTGTCCTCTATCATAGAGTTCTTCTGTTAAGGCAAAAAGAGTATAGAACATCTGCCTTGAATTTCTCTCTTGGAAACTGTACAAGAGGTTATCTAGCAAAAGCTTTTGCTCCGAGGTTAGGCGTCTGCCAGTTCTGTAGACATCTCTGTCAAAAGTTGAGAGTTGGTAACCATGAACTACTTTTGTTCCAGTAGGAACATGTCTGCTTTTTGGCAAAGCAGCAGCCATTAACTGATTTGATGAGCCTTTACCGTCTACCGTTTGAGGCGGGCTAGCCAGTCCTTTCCCCTGGGACTGATCAGTTGTAAAGGTTTCTTTTGGAACCTTAGTGTAGGAATTAAGCACATCCTTCATTGATGATTCTTCATCATTCATTTGGCCTTTGCCTTTGTCTATTCTTCTGAACATCGCCATCTCTCTTGTGAGGGCGTCTGGAAGATAGTTCTTGTTACCTGCAATTAATTCAACATTATAATCATATTGGTTAAGAAATAATTGTCAATTCGCTAATCTTCCTCTATCAGCAGCTTTATCAAGTTTAAAATTTTAAAATTTTTGACTCTAGCACAATCAGTTCTAACCGTAAACGGTTTTCCTAAAAATGCAGGAGAGTTTAAAATAGTTTTCTTAACTACTAAAATTTCTTTTTCCAAATCTTTACAAATCTTTTCGATGTTAGTGCCTGGGGTTTTAGCTAAAACTATACCCAACCAATAATGATCACTAGCATCAGTTTGAAGAATGATTTCATCACTCTCTTCAGGTTGTTGTAGTGGGGGTAAGTTTTTACACAAATTTTTTATTTGTCCCACTATTTTCTCATCGTCTTCTGAGAATTTCCAAGTTCTCTTAGAACTCGTTTTAGGAGATAACATTCCTGTTAACCCTGAGATTTTTGGGATAAAATCTTTTCCATAATTAATGACTCCTAAAAATCTCTGTAGACTTTTAGCGTCAAGGATTTTATCTGGGAATTTCCAGATCTTTCAAGGATATGGGGTTGGAGCTTTATTTCTCCATTTTTTATATTGATTCCAAGAAAATCAACTTCATCTAAGATAAAGAAAATTTTCTTTTCTCCTAGGATAATCCCATGCTGAACTATCAGCTTGACCACCTCATGCAGGTGTCTTATATGTTCTTCTCTGTTTTTAGAGAAAACTAATATATCGTCTATGTAGACTACACAGAATTCTGCCACATGTTTGAAGATATTATCCATCTTTCGTTGAAAGATTGATAGAGATTGTTTCAAACCAAAGGGCATAACTAACCATTCATAATGACCTTGAGGTGTTCCGAAGACTGTTAAAGGGATACTATCAAGGTGCATCTTAACTTGCCAAAATCATGATTTAGCATCAAATTTTGAGAAAACCTTTGCTCCCTTGAGCTGGTTAATTAATACTCTTGCTTGAGCAATTTGATAACCATCTTTAACGGTTTTTTTTATTGACATCTCTGTAGTCAATAACCATTCTAGCTTTTCCTCTTACTTCTTCTACATGGTTCCTGACATAGAATGCAGGAGCATGATGAGGACTAGTAGAAGGCCTTATTAATTTCTTTTCTAAGAGATCAGCTATATCTTTTCTGCACTCTTTTTGATCTTCTTCGTTATACTGAGGAATAGCTTTCACATGACAAATTGCATTCATATCATGTAGCTTTAACTCACAAACTACTGGGTCTTTTTCTCATAACTTCTGAGGATCTGTATCAATGTTTTGCTTTAACATTTTCTTTATCTCTTCTAGAGTAGGGCTCGGCAACGGGCCGGGCCGGGCTTTATCGGGCTCGGGTCGGGCCGGGCCGGGTTTTAATTAAATAAATATATTTGCGGGCCGGGCCGGGCCGGGCTTTAGTCCTAATTTGAAAGCCCAAGCCCGGCCCTTTGCAGCGGGCCGGACCGGGCTTGAGCGGGCCTCCATAATTTATCGGGCCGGGCCGGGCGTAATTACTTTTATTTTTTATTAGACTAAAATAAAAAAAATTGTGATATTAAGAATAATCAATTGACCTATAACAAGTTAATAACTAGTAATGCAACACATAAAAAATGACATACCATGTGGATCAATGATATGTTCATAATTTCACATTATTTTATATCATTTTTATTTAGTTTTTATGAAGAAATTTGGATAAATGATGTTGATTTCTTGTAATTCAATATTTTTAGCTTCCGAGTGACAAAATATGAATATTCACCAAATATTCATCTAAATAAAAGTTGATGCAATTCCAATTGCAAATGTAGACTAACACCTTGAAGTTTATCTATGAATATTTTCAGAATTTTTGAAAACTTCTAAGGTACCCGTTTCTAATTATAACATCAACCTAAATTGTTTTTATTTAATGTTGTTTTGTAATAAATAAATATTTTGAAAGAGTATTAGTAATAATATTTAGGGCTATAATGCTACTAATTAGTGTTCAATGATATTGATATTTTGTAATTTGCACTTATTATTATTATGTTATAGAAATATTTTTACTATATACTTATGTAACAATTTAATAACTAGTAATGCAACTCATATCATAGGCGTTGTTATCCAATGCTGGATCAAGGTCGAAAAAAAAAACGAAAGTGGCTAATATTTTTAAGACATACTTATCTTATTCCAATATTTACATCCAACGGTTATTTTTCTCAATTTAGTCTTCCTTCACCTTGTTTGTTATGATAGGTATACACTTGGCCATATGGATCGAGATCCAAACGAAGACGAAAATAGCTAATATTTTTACCATATGCTTATCTTATCTCAATATTCACATCCAACGGTTAATTTTCTCAATTTAGTTTTCCTCCACCTTGTTGGTTTCTTTAGGTATATATTTGTTTACAACCAATGAACATATAAGACAATAGTAGAGACATATAGACATTTGGTGCGATCCGAAAAATTAAAAATGTTTAATGGAATATTTGACTTTACTTATGTATTCAACGAGTAGTAATAGACATTGTCTCAAAAAATTACCCTCTTTCATTGTCATTTCGACCCCGGTCAATGTAGTCAACTCTTTATTTATTGTCATTTATAAAAATATCCTTTACGCTAATTTTGGCTTAACGGCTCTTTCCAAAATCCGATTTTCTTGCTCTCCGCGACCATATACTCCCACGACCGAGATCCATATATTCATGTAAAAATTTGTAACCCCGGATCCCGTTCAAATGTAGTTGCCCATTGATAACTCTAATTAATAAATATAGGGGTATAAATGGCTATTACACTTGACTATGTGGAACAAGGTCCAAACAAATACGAAATAGGCTAATTTTTTAACCATTGGTATAAAATATCTCAATCATCACATCCAACGGTTGATTTGCCAAATTTCATTGTCCTTAATGATATGGTTTTTAAATATATACATTTCTTTATAACCAATGAATATAGTAAACACCACTAGTAGACATATCGAGATTTTATGCGATATAAGACATCAAAAAATGTTTAATTGAAAATTTGGCTTCTCTCATGTATTTAATACGTTGTAATAGACATTGTGTCAAAAAATTACCCTCTTTCATTGTCATTTCGACCCCGGTCAATGTAGTCAACTCTTTATTTATTGTCATTTATAAAAATATCCTTTACGCTAATTTTGGCTTAACGGCTCTTTTCAAAATCCGATTTTCGTGCCCTCCGCGACCATATACTCCCACGACCGAGATACATATACCCATGTAAAAATTTGTAACCCCGTATCCCGTTTAAATGTAGTTGCCCATTGATAACTCTAATTAATAAATATAGGGGCATAAATGGCTATTACACTTGACTATGTGGATCGAGGTTCAAACAAATACGAAATTGGCCAATTTTTTAACCATAGGCGTAAAATATCTCAATCATCACATCCAACGGTCGATTTGCCAAATTTCGTTGTCCTTAATGATATAGTTGTGAATATATACATTTCTTTATAACCAATGAATATAGTAAACAACACTAGTAGACATATCAAAATTTTATGCGATATAAGACATCAAAAAATGTTTAATTGAAGATTTGGCTTCGCTCATGTATTTAATACGTTGTAATAGACATTGTGTCAAAAAATTACCCTCTTTCATTGTCATTTCGACACCGATCAATGTAGTCAACTCTTTATTTATTGTCATTTACAAAAATATCCTTTACGCTAATTTTGGCTTAACGACTCTTTCCAAAATCCAATTTTCGTGCTCTCCGCGACCATATACTCCCACGACCGAGATCCATATATCCATGTAAAAATTTGTAACCCCGGATCCCGTTCAAATGTAGTTGCCCATTGACAACTCTAATTAATAAATATAGGGGCATAAATGGCTATTACACTTGACTATGTGGATCGAGGTTCAAACAAATACGAAATAGGCCAATTTTTTTAACCATAGGCGTAAAATATCTCAATCATCTCATCCAACGGTTGATATGCTAAATTTTATTATTTTTCAACGATATGGTTTATTGAATATATATATTTTTGTTATAACCAATAAACCAAGGAATATAGGAGACAACAAACAAAAATATTTTGTTTAACCAATGTATGGTTTGTAAATTGTAACTTTGTATAAATTAATAAGCTGAAAAATAATATTAATAATATTTTACCATTTTAGACTATAATGTTATTAATAATAATTTTGTATGTAATGCTATTAATATTTTGTAAGCATAATATTAATAAGATTTTGAACAATTTAAAATTATGAATTATAAGTTAATAATATTTTGTGTTAATAAATAAATATTTTGTAAGAATAAAAATAAAAGTAGTAATTTGTACTCCTTATTAATAAATATTTTGTATTATATGACATATGTTATAGTCTATAACATAAAATACAAGATATGTATTAATAATTTAATATGTATAAATACTTAGGCGGGCTTTTTCGGGCCGGGCCTTTCGGGCTTTTGCCGGGCCGGGCTCGGGCTTTTTGCGGGCCTACTACGGGTTCGGGCCGGGCTTGGAACGTTCGGGCAAGCGGGCCTCCACGGGCTCCTCGGGCCAAATGGTGACCCCTATTCTAGAGTGACAACCTTCTGGTTTTTTATTTTGGTTTGAAGATATTTTATATTATGTTCATGAATGAAGCTTGCTTCTTCTTCATCTTCATTTTTTTCCTCTGAAGATTCTTCTACAAGCAATTCTTCTTGTTTTTTTTATTGCAATACTGTTTCAAATCTTGGTTTATAATCACCACAATTTTGCTGCAACTTTTGATATTGAGTGGTAAAATTTGGACCAACAATGCTTCTTGCATTTTTTATTCTTTCTGTCCAAAACATTTTATCACCTTTCTCGAAGCCTAAAACTTCTTTGTTTTGTGTGACAGTTTGTTCTAATAAGAAATCATTTCCTAACAAAATGTCAGAGTCTTGGCCTTCTGATTGCCAAACGGCTTTTATCGTAAAGTTTCCACCATCTGTGGTGATCTTTACATCTTTTGCTACTTTTTTCATGGACAATCTACTTCCATCCATTTGTATTCCAGTAGCGATCTAGAGTTTTTCATGGACATTTATCTTCAATCCAGAGTTCTTCTGAAATAGCAAATCTTTTTGCTATAGTGAATCCTGATCCACTATCTACAAATGCATGTAGATGATATTTTTTATGATCAGGGAACTTCAATCCGATCTCTATGTAGTTGCTGAACCTACTAGTAGAGATTATTTTTGATTGTTGAAGTTCTGACTGTGGTTCTTCAGTAGTCAAAGGTTGACACCCTTCTGTTATACAAGTGTTTTCTTCCTTCTTTTTTTTTTCAACTTCCTGTTGAACTTCTTTCTTCTCAACCTTTGGTTCTGGTTGAATTATTAAGTTTGGTGAGACTAAGTTAACAAAGTCTTCTTTGTTGTTGGCAAACTTAGCCCTTTCCATTTCTCTGGCATATAATTTGTTTCGTTCTGTCAGGTCATCAAAGTACTCTTCGTACTCTTGTTCGACTAATTGGTTTATTGAGCCATTTTTTGTTTTTCTTCTAGCTTCAGATATGAAGCATTCTTTAAGGTAAGTAAATCCTGTGCTTTCACAGAACATTGGGAGACCATTCATTTCGTAACATTGACAGTTGATAAGGAGTACAATTGTATACTTATTTGTATCGAATTCCCTAGATTTTCTTTGTTAGTTAGTTGTTATTCGAGCTATTTATGTTGTTTTCATGTTTATAGGTGTTTTGGAATAAAAATGAATAAAAATGAATGAAGGAAGACATTCCATGCAAGACAAGGAAATGGAAAGAGAATAAATTGCACAAGAGATTTTTGGATAAAAACTCAGTCTTCTGCCAGGGCAGATCAGTCAACTTGGGAGGCCAATTTCTCTGCATCTATCCGTTGGTTTGATGTGTAATTTATAACACAATACCTCTGTGTGTCTATTATTCTCCTTTCAAATTTGAATATATTCAGACCGTTGGATCTCCCTGCATTCTATCTCAAGTGAGTAATACTCGGTGCTGCACGGACGTTCTGGAACTGAACTTTGATTGCTTGTAGAAAATGTTCCAGACCGACGTAGTTGTGTTTCAAGTTCTCCAGATCAAGCTCTGTGAGTCTAGTTTCAAATGCAACTGGAATCACTCAATTATGATATGTATCCACGGAGATATGCCTTTCACAAAGGGGAAAGGTCAAGCTGGAGCAGAATTCCTAAGAACAAATGATGGGCTTGTTGGGTTTGAATTATTCATGCATGCTTCACAAGACACAAGACCAGCCCAAAGAACATCTTCATGGGCTGATGTACATGATCAATGTAACTTTGTGGAGGTGAAGTCATTTGAAGTTTACCCAAGTTAGGTAGAGGTGAAACTTGGTGCCAAGCTTGTCATGATCATGATGAAGATATGACTCCACCACTATCACTCTAAGATAAGCTATAGTAACTTCACTCATGAGTAAATGCTGCACTAAGAGTAAAGGGAAACTTGATCATTTTCCATTTCAAGTTTTGGAGGTGAAATATGACATATGCCATGACATATTTCTCATTTCCAAGAGGCTATATAAGGAGAGCAAGTCCTTCAAAATCACACCAAGAGAACATCAAATCTTCTTCTTCTTCTTCTTCTTCTTCTTCTCCCTCTCTTCTTCATTCCTTATGTATTTCATTTGTAGCTAAGTTTCTTTAGGGGCTTCGGTTGAAGCCCTAGTCATGAATTCTAATTAATCTATGCATGTTTGATCCATTGATGGTTGTTGATGATGAGTAGTTAATTTCTATTTACTTTCCAATCTTGTCTAGTTTATTTTATGCTTAGCTACCATACTTTAAACTCTACAATTGATATTGTTACATAGGTCAATTTAGATGACCGAGTCTTGGGCCTATGATATGTAACAAGAGGAACTTAGATAATGAGTTCTTTTGGAATTAATCACCATGAATAACTAGAATAGATACCATGTTTTAGGATTTATGTGTTTGTCGATTTTCATAGTAAATATGCTTGCTTAAGGAACAACCTAGAGGGTATGTTGGTGACAGCAAGATACCAGGTTTAATACAATAAGAAGACATTATTTCTTCTGTTGTACTTTCTTCCCAATTTTTTACCCTGAGAACGTATACTTCTCTTTGGTATTCTTCTTCTGATGTATAGGATTCTGAGGAACTGTCATCATCTTCCTCATAAGCTGAGTAGATGGATCGATTATCTTCTTCAGATATGCTATTTCATATCCTTTGATATCCTTTGATATTAGCTTTATCTATAATCTCTTCATATTCTTCTAGAAGAGCTTTTGAAGGTCTTTTGTCCTTTTCGGGACATTCATTTGCATAATGTCCTGCTTTGCAAAGCCAGCATTTGCATTTCTTCTTCTTTGGTTTTTCTGGAGAAGAGGACTTCTTTTTGAAGAATCGTTTCTTCTTATAGAATTTTCTATCTCTTTTAGAATCTTTATTTCTAAAATTATTTTTAAAATTGGACCTTTTCTTAAATTTCCAATTTTTGTTCTGGTTTTTCTTAAACCTATTCTTTGAAAAGAGTTTATCTTTTCTTTTCTTTTGGGGGTATTGTGAGTTATGACATCCCCAATTTGTAGGAACATCAAGAATTTTATAACAGAAATTCTCACTCCTTTTTAGTTGTTTTCTTGCCATCTTGGACTTATTATTTTCTATACACTGTTTTCTTAGCAGTTCTTGTATTCTTTCAGCAACTCATCCGACTGTAAATCTGTCTAGAGGACATTCAGCTATATTTTCTGCTACAGCTATATTCCAAGGGGCTGGTAACTTCCTGTGAAGTAAATTTACTAGATTTGTATCAACTAGTTCTCCAATGGTACAGTAGTACTGTTGGAATTCATTCAGATATTCTTCAAAATATCCTGTCACATATGGACAATTTTTCAATATTTATTCTAGCTATTCTTTTAGCTTGTTCATCGTGGCTGGTTATACTACCACAAAATTGTTCGTTGATGTGAACGTAAAATACGTGCACAAAGTACCTTAATCGCTTGGATTATGTTAGTCCAAAAGCCTATTTTGTATATTTAATATTGTTTTAGTGTCTTTCAGGGAAAATACGAACAAAACGCTTTATTTGTACAAAAGGTACATTTTAGAGGTTTTAGCGCGAATCTGAAGATTGAATCGAAAAGTCAACCATGACTTTTCGATATTGAAATGACACCGGTCATTTCTCGGATGTGGATTTCAAAGTATGTGCGAAGATTTCGAAATACGTTTCGAATCCCGGCAATTTTGTCGGCGAACCACCACATAAGGCGGCGCAACCACCACTCGCGGTGGCAAAATATATTTTCTAAACCTCTATTTATTTCCCTTTATAAATTATTGTTTATTTATATTTTTATCTTTTTGATTTAAGTAATTATTATTTTTATTTTTATTTGTTTTTTTATTATTTCTTATTCTTATGTGTTTTTGACTTTTTCCTTTGTTTTGTGGACTTTGCAGTTCACGTTGCCGGCCACAGTCCTCCACCTTGCCGGCCACACCTCCACCACATTCCAACCTTTCCCTTTCCAGCTGCTAAGCAGCAAGAATTTGAATTTCAAATTCTCTTCTGCTCCACCTTAAATCCTGCATCAATCAACCAAGCAAAATGGCCGGGGGCTCCTCCCCGCGCCTCCATCTTCTCCCTCCCCATCTTTCTTCTTCTGCGTCCGTGTACGGTCTCCTACCGTGCCTTCTGTTCTCACCTTCTCTCTCCTACAATTCCTCCCTCCGGTCACTATCTCTTTGCAAACACAACTCTCTTCCTCTCTGTTACATCTCTCTCTCTTTCCCTTCCTCTGTCCGGTCATTTTCTCTGCAAACATCTCTTCTCCTCTCTTCCCTCTCTTTCTTTCCAGGATTATCTAAGCTCTTTTTCTTCCCTCCGTCACTCCTGCAATTAACAATCAACACACCACCATAGAAACTCAATCACCACCATCCCCTATTTCTCCGTCCATGTCTTCTGTAATTAATCAATCTCCCATTTCACAATTCAATCTTCACACACAACCTGCAATAAATTAATCAACAAACTCACAGATAAGAATCAATCATTTGCAGGGCCGTTACAAGAAATCAGCTCAAACTCACAGAGCCCGTGCTCTCTGCCTTCACCATCGATCAATCTTCACCCCTGCGCCGCAAAGCCCAGTCCTTTCCCGTGCTCTTCTCACCGTCGGCGCCGTCGCTGCTCTGTCTCCATCGATCCACCAACACCGGTCCTCCGCGACCCGCGCCGTCGATTCAGCCTCCACCTGTTCGACCGCCGACCGCCGCTCAACCCGGACCCCGTGGTCTCTTCGCTTCGCCGCACCCGCAGCGCCGAGCCGTGCTCCCCCGTCGATCCATCGATCTCTCTCTCGAGCTCGTGCCCAACTCCGGCGTCGCAATCACCGCCAAGCACGCCGGCGTCTACACCTCGCTTCTCTCTGCAATTCACGGCGCCGGACTCCCGCCCCGCCCACGCCGATCGATGCCGCACGTTCAAGTCACCGCACCACCAGCCCGGAGCCTCCTCTCGCTGCCACTATCGTCGATTACCCTCTCTCGATGGCCTCTCGCTTTCTCTATGCCGCAACTCGCCGGTGTCTCGATCCTTGCCGGCGTCTCTCTCTGCCGACGCCGCACTAATCACCCAGCCGGGCTTCCCTCTGCCGTTCCTCTCTGCACGGGAAGGTGATGAGAAGAAATTGAAAAAGAACTTGGCTGCTAGCTGCTGGTCTTCACGGGAAAGAGAAAGAAGCCAAGAGTTGAAAAGTCAACTTGGGCTTTTGACCAAGTCAAAGCTCCAAGCCCAATTGTCAAAGCCCAGGACCTGTTGGGCCCAATTCAAAATGCTCTCTATGTTCGTACCACATATATCACATGCCGCCAAGCATAATCAACACACTCCTAGCGGGCCCACATGACGTGTGGGACCCCGGCCACGACATGCGGGACCTAGCCCAACACCCGAGCTACCTCGCCTCGTCGGGAGGCGTCCCTCCCATGCTCGCCAAAAGGCTTCATGATAAGCAAATGAGACTTCCGTCCCACATCGAAGAAATGTGTAATGAGAGGAGCTTCCTTATCTATAAAAGGAACTCTCTCCCTCTTAGTCATGGATCCTTAGTCTGATCCATGAGCTTGTTATCCCTCACATGGGCTTGTACTTCTCTAATCATACTAGTGAACATTCCAAGTGGACGTAGCCTCTCCCCAAGGAGAGGTGAACCACTATACTTCCTCGTGTTATCCTTGCATGACTTAGTCCCTACACTATAATGGCACCCCGACAAACCATGCAGAAATATTTGGCGCCGTCTGTGGGAATTCCTACAAAAAGGTTCATGCCTTGCTAGCCCGAGTTCAAAATTGCTCGTCCATGCATTACCCCAGTCACTTGGCATGCAATTGATAATCATCAATCAACCCAAGAACAACCTATCCGGGCAATTTCTCAACAGTACACTCCCTCGAGTACTCGTGGTCAACTTTTGGTCAAACTCGAGTACCGTTGGTCAACTCTTGGTCAACTCGAGCATCACTTCAATGAGACACCCCCTACTCGACTACCATTACTCGAGTGCAAAAAAAACCTTAGTCAAACTAACAACCACATGAGAGAGGCCCACCAATCAAGCTTCGATCACAATCGAGTACCACCTTCTCGGGTACACTATTCACTCGAGCAGCACCCACCAAAACCACTACCAACTGCTTCGTACACCCGTGTACTCGCCGGCCTCCATTCGAGTCAACCCGAGTTCCCCAACTCGATCACCATCGTTCACTCGACACCGTCGATTAGCCACCTCGACCCCACCGAGTTCCGGTCTTCCGGACCTTCTCGGCATCACCTCCACTCGAGCAGATCACCATCGCCGAGTTCCTCCGCCGTAAAACCCAAGAATCGGCTCTAACACTCACGAACTCGGACTCGTCGAGCCAACACCAAAAAAAAAAAAAAAAACTCAGGCCCATCGAGCTCGTCACTCAAGCTCGGTCGATCGTGGCACCAACACCACCGTCGAGCTTCGGACGTCCCCTCAACAAGCTTATCCGAGTCATCGATCGAGTTCCCCAACTCGGCGGCCATCGATCGAGTTCCTTCCCTCATCGATCGATCGAGTACCCATCTCGGCCCGAGTTCCCGGCTCGACCCGAGTCATCCTCGATCGCCAAGCCTCTCGCTCGATCGAGCTCCGGACCTCACCGATCAGGTTCCCTCATCGGCAACTCGATCCCAGCTCTCGCCCGCTCGAGAGATCCCTGACCCAGCCGCAATCTCAGCCCTCACTCGACTGAGCTTCCCAGCTCTCGACCCGGCATCCCTCACCGATCGACTTACCTCGTCGGCCGCCGAGCTCCCTAACCCGATCAATGTCTCTCGATCGACATCACCGGATCGACATCTCCGGTTCGACACAACCGGGTCGACATCCCTCGATCGACGGCTTCCGACCGACTTCCCTCGTCGACGACGCGATCGACGACCCTCGGCCTCGATCGAACACCCCGAGACCGGTCCCCTCGGTCACCTCGAGCCCGGCCTCCCGACTCGACCACGGTCGCCCTCTCCATCGACATCTACTCGGTCGACGCCTCGAACCGACACCCTTGGGTCGACGTCTCGTCGATCGAATCACTCTCCGAGCTCACCGATCCAGCTGACCGACACGGCCATCCCCGACTCTCCGGGCTCGATCCCACTCGAGAGCTCACAAACCAAAAGGGTGCGACTCGGGCTTTAGTCGTGTTCTATATTTCTATCTAAGGCAAGGAGCTCGTAAAAAAAAAAAAAAGAGGAGAGGTCTCGGGTATTAGCTCACAAACTCGACCGAGAGTTTCAAAAAAAAAAAAACAAAAAAAACACAAAGGGAGCTATTCAGCTATAAGCAACCACAGTGTACCCACACGGGTACTCGATTTGGAGCTTTGTCCACACAAAAATTGCTATGGACACCAAATCAACAAATCACTTGCTCGATCAGACCCAGTCGATTTCCAACCTTGGTCAAGATAAGTTTCTTATCTCCTTACCAAGCATGTCTACTGCTTTCATACTATTTATTGTCACCCGAGCACATCTGACAATAATTAGAATTATGGCATGCTTCTCATACGTCCCTGACTATGCCAGTATGAACATGCCTATCAATTGCTCACATTATAAATATCTATTCGAGCATGTCCATGCCAATACGTGGTTAACAGATATCAAATCGTGTGCTTAGCCTCACTTGTTCAGTCATCACCTACATGCTCGTGCACATACTTATATATGCTTCACGTTTGCACACTTACGGTTGCACACATGAAATCACTATACAATACACATGGCATGATAATTACAATTTCATCGCTCACATGGCTTCCGACCATATCTATGTCTTTATATTCATTGTGAGCAAGGCATACCCATAACAACATCTGACAAATGAACTTACAATTTATATACAACGGTACATGACTATCAATTTATCGTGCACATATTAGTAAACGAGCATGTATAGTATCACTCACGTTTACTCAAATTGTCAAAGCATGATCACTTTAGTTCTCAATTTAAACTAACTGTCATTTTCACAACGTGTACGTGAAACATTTTTTGCTCATATCACATGCTTCATATATTTTCAATTAATATATGCAAACCAATTACTTTATCAAGCTTAAAGTAATTGCATGATTTTTACATACATATATACTAATCATTTCCTTTATTTTTGAGGAGCGTCAAAACAAATCTCATTGAGCATCTCGCGGGTGCATCGCTACCATGACGCTACGCTCTTCAAACAAAATGGAGTCCTACGCTCGGACAACTCCAATAAACTCATACAACACTTACGCCTCTTCCGATCGGCACCGGCTAAGTGTTCACAATTACGCTCTTTTACTTAGAGCTAATCATATGCAATGCATGCTTACACTTCTAAGTATGCCTATAAATCGTATATCAAGTATATGATATCTTTTAGTAGCATTTCTACTACATGCTAAACACATGCCTACATTTAATTGCATATCCAATTAAATGCTTACATGCACGCATGCTCATCATCCATGCGCATTATTACTCATCGGGTCATATTCACAATTGATATGGACACCCGCTACCCTTGTATCCCTCGAATACATCAAACTGCCAACATGCAGCTTATGCTCTACGAGCAATCATTACTTCCGAGCAATCACGGTCTCCGACCACTTACAGTCAAGCATTCCCTACGGAACTATAACCAGCTACAATCCAGGGACAGGTCACAATTTGTCATTGATCAGGCATGACCCCCTCGAAAACAAGGGCTCCAACCGGGCTGGCTCCCTGGTGCCCGTTACGTCAACCATTTAGACGTAATGACCCCCATACAAACAATTTGGCCAAACACTTAGGGAGTTGGGGGACTCGCTCGGGATCAGCTGGGGCCCATACACGACATCTAAATCGTTTACAACAAGCGTGTGCCTAACAAAAACCATGGTAGGGCACCGCACAACTACTAAACAAACACAACGACGTCTCCTTGACTGGGGGACTTGTTCGTACTCGTTGTATAAAATACGCTATGCCTCGTATCACACTTTTTCTTTACGATAGTTTACGCTCCGTACTCACGCCGCGCTCATTCGCATTAATGGAACATTGAATTCTTCAACCATTGTTCTTCGAACAATTGAATTCTTTTCACCTTCCATTAATTACTTGCTTATACTCGGGGGACTTTCGGTCCTCACACATACATACATATACACGTTATTTGCATACAATCATAATGCAACACACACTTCATATATCCATGATATATTACTTGTACACTTGACTTGTACGTCACAATATCATTGCCCCGTGCAATCCATTCTTGCTTCATATGTACTTCATATGCTTTTCTCTCCTTGACAGGAACTTATGCAACTTTATCGTGTCTCCTTTTGGCACCGACATGCATACTTGGCGAGGCTTGACGCGGCTCTTCTTCCTTGAGAGTTGGGGGACTGGTATGGGTAGGACATGCCCGTAT
The DNA here is from genome assembly GCA_030142095.1 of Rubus idaeus. Classification (NCBI taxonomy): domain Eukaryota; kingdom Viridiplantae; phylum Streptophyta; class Magnoliopsida; order Rosales; family Rosaceae; genus Rubus; species Rubus idaeus. The sequence goes on along the minus strand of CM057970.1, from coordinate 17,812,678 downwards.
GTCACTTATGCTTGACGACATCGGCTTTTCAACTCCCCAACCAAGAAGACCCTCTTACTCGGTGACTTGGGGGACTTGTTCGTACCACATATATCACATGCCGCCAAGCATAATCAACACACTTCTAGCGGGCCCACATGACATGTGGGACCCCGGCCACGACATGCGGGACCTAGCCCAACACCCGAGCTACCTCGCCATGGTGGAAGCCGACCAAGGCCTCGTCGGGAGGCGTCCCTCCCATGCTCACCAAAAGGCTTCATGATAAGCAAATGGGACTTCTGTCCCACATCGAAGAAATGTGTAATGAGAGGAGCTTCTTTATCTATAAAAGGAACTCTCTCCCTCTTAGTCATGGATTCTTAGTCTGATCCATGAGCTTGTTATCCCTCACATGGGCTTGTACTTCTCTAATCATACTAGTGAACATTCCAAGTGGACGTAGCCTCTCCCCAAGGAGAGGTGAACCACTATACTTCCTCGTGTTATCCTTGCATGACTTAGTCCCTACACTATAATGGCACCCCGACAAACCATGCAGAAACACTCTACACCCGAATCGTACCCGAGCCTCTCTCCGAATTAAATGAGCATTTCTCTCTTTCTCAAACTCATTTTAATTTTATTTGTTTAACTATTTGTTGTGTGAATTTATTTTCTTAATTTGTATTTTGAATATTGTGTGATTTAATTACATTATGAAAAACCCAAAAATATGTTATTCATTTGTGTGTTAGTTAAATTATTTTTGGTATGTTTTATTTAATTGTGTTAGTTTAAAGTTGTTTATTAATTTGTATTGTTCTTGTTTTATTTTATTTATTTTCAAAAAGATTAAAAAATCCAAAAATATTTTCTTTAGCAAAAGGGGATGGATTACAGCATGTAGGCATGTTGTTGGATTGGATGGCTGTCATATAAAGACAAGATTTCCAGGTCAGTTGCTATTAGCAGTTGGGATCGATGCTAACAATGGGATGTTTCCCATTGCTTATGATGTGGTGGAGCTTGAAAACAGAGAAACATGGACTTGGTTCTTTGAGAAACTTATTATTGATTTAAATATGGAAAATCCATATAGCTATGTGTTTATGAGTGATAAGCATAAGGGGCTACTAGTTGTTATTGAAGTCTTGATGCCTGGAAGTGAACATAGGCACTGTGTCAGACATCTACACAATAACTTCAAAACCACAAACCCCGAAATTGTCTTGAAGAATTTATTGTGGGCAGCAGCTAGGGACAACACTATTGTCTGGTTCGACAAACATTGGGAAGCAATTAGAGAGGTATCACAAGCAGCAATTGACTGGTTAAACAAGCATGAAAAACCTAATCATTGGAGTAGATCTCATTTCAGAGAGGAGAACAAGTGTGACATTCTGCTAAATAACCTCTGTGAAGCATTTAATGCATCTATATATACTTGAGTGTAGGGACAAACCTATATTGGTGATGCTTGAGATGTTGAGACATAATCTCATGGTTAGAATGTCAAATAGGAGAGTGGCTGGAATGATATGGAAGGTGAACATAGGACCAAGAATTCAAAAGATCATGGACAAAAATATGAAGAGATCAAGGGAATACACTGTTTACAGATCATCTGATTATGTCTTTGAAGTTTATGGGAATAGTGGAAGTATTTTTCAATCTCAACACAATGTTGACTTGGCTAAGTGGACTTGTACATGCAAGAGATGAACATTGTCTGGTTTGCCATGCCCCCATGCAATTGCTTCTATATTCGTCAAAGGGGATGATCCAATTGACTATGTGCATAGGTACTACAGTAAGCAGAGCTACTTAGCTGCATATGCTCATGCCATAAATCCAGTACCGGGCATTGACTATTGGTCAATCAAGAAGGCATCCATTCAACCTCCAAAGTACAAGAGACAACCTGGCAGACCTAAAATGGTAAGAAGAAGAGAGGAGGGTGAGGTACTTGCACCAACACAGCATACTTCTAGTACAATCAAGTTGTCCAGGAGTAGGTATATGACAATTAGTTGCACAGTTTTGTGGTATAGACTCACATAACAGGAGGACTTGCCCAATTGAAAAAGCCAGGAAATCATCTGTTGCTTCAGACATTGTGGTGAGTTATATTTTCGGGAAAACAAAATTTGATTGAGTTATTTGTCTAGTTAAATTGTTGTGCATTAAATTTGTGTGACATGGTTAGGTGGAGAACAATGTGAATGTCCAGGTTAACACAAACAAGAAAGGGACCAAGCAGCAAGTAACAAGAGTATGACCGCGTGTAATTGTAGTGTAGTCTTTGTGTACTTGTGCTATCTTAGAATATGTTATTTATTGTGCATTACCATCACACAGCCGTGCAGAGCACCAAGGAAAAGAGATCAGTCATCTACCCAATCAAAACCAAGAGGGAGAGGTCAGGCATCTACACAACCTGCTGCTCAATCATCATCAAGCCAAGGGGCAACTACTGTTCGTTCATCACAACAATTTGAGAGTGCTCCTACTTCTCAACCATGGCCAGTCATGAGCTCTCCAAGCTATGTATATGATGCATCAACTAGAATGTACTGGAGAAACAAATCACTAGCCTATAAGAAGTCACCAAAACCATAAGCTAAAAGGCCCTTGTGGAAGATTTAACAACTTTTTTATCATAGTTCACATTTTTTGTATCCCTTAATGAAATGGCCAATGTACATTATGCCTTGGATTGTCTGTATTTTGTGTGGCACGTACAACCCACTTTTTTATGTTAAGCCATTTTGGGATGTATTTTGCAACTGATGTTAAGCCATTTTTAATGACACAACCTACTTACAGTTTCAGCCCAGATTTAATACATTTGCCAATGATGCTTGTGTGAGATCAGTAAGTTTAACAAAATGTGCATAAATGAACATAAATCACCACTTTTGTGCATCAACATGATTTGGAATCAAACACGATTGTATTAACCATATGTCCAATTACACAGCATCAAAGATCACCACTTCCATTCTCATACAAGACTACAAGAAAAAATAACCAAGAAAGGATTAAAGTTGTCCACAACTTCCTTGTTCTTCCTTGTACCACTCGAAGTTCATCTTGCAAATCCATGTTTTGTCCAGCCATTTCATCACTTTCCTCAACAATTTGATGCATAACACGTTTTGCAGCAAGCAAATAAATTCAGTAAACAATTCCAACAATCCAACCTTTGCTTTGTCTTCCTCTACTATCATTGACTTCCTCATCCAAAATTATCTCTCTTGCTCTACTCACCTCCAACTCTACATGTAGCTTCCTCATTTCTCTTTCCATAACTCGTCGATTTCTCAAGAGTCCTGGTATTACTTCAACTGCACGATTGCACATCGGAGGATCTTTCCAAAGGAAGAAGTTGCAATGATTATTACCCTGCAAATAAAAAAAACCACTATAATTGAAAGTTTACACAAGTTCTGCAAATCTTAAGCTTTGTAAAGCAAACCAGCAAATTGAACCTCTAGATTGTACTTGTAGCACCCAAAGAACCTTCACCACTGCTTCGACTCCCCAGTAACAGCATCGACATGGTGGTCTTCCCCCTTCCATCCTCAAGTAGATCAAGCTTGTCTTTCCCAAAATACCTTCCTTGGAATGTGAATACGGGTTTGTCTGAGTTACATTTTGACCTATTTAACATCAATTAAGGGCCTCCTTAGATTTGGAGGGAAAATTGTTGTTCTTAGTGGGAAGGCTATAAGATAATTGATGGGATCAGTCGTTGTTGACTGAGCCTAGGGGTGGGCAAAAAAAAAACCGAAAAATCGAACCGAACCGATCTGTGGTTCTGCATTTTAAAATTATGATTTTTTTCGGTTCGGTTCTCAAAGTTGAAATTTCGGTTCGGTTTCGGTTCTAAGTCTCATACATGTCAAAAACCCGAAAAGAACCGAGTTATACTCTCTCTTTGTTTTTCTCCTTATTTTATTCCCACTACTTTATCTCTCTCTTTCCTTCCTCTCTCTCTCTCTCTCTCCCACGTGAGCCATCAGTCCATCACTTTTTATCTCTCTTTTTTTCCTTTATCCCCTCCCTTTTCCTTTCCTCATATCATTGTCTCTCCACGTGAGCCATCAGCCCATCACTTCTATCTTTTTTTGCACCACTCTCTCTCTCTCTCTCTCTCTCTCTCTCTCTCTCTCTCTCTCTCGGTCTCTCACCTACGCACCGATCTTTGTCCTCTACTCCAGTACTCCTCTTCTAGTCTTCTTCTTCTTCTTCATTTAATTTTGTTTCCTTTCTTCTGCAACTTACTCCACGGACACACCAATTTTGATTAATTTCTTCTTCAAACCAATATTCTCGCGCAGGAGATCAGAAAGTTTCTCTGCCAGGTTGATTAGATCGATCATGGTTTTTGTCTTTTTGGGTTGGTATGTTGATGTTTCTGGGTTGGTATATTGATGTTTTTGGATTGGATTGATGGTAAGTTGCAGAAGAGAAGAAAAGTAAAAAGAAAAATGATGAAGAATTGAAGAAGAGAACAGAGAAGGGAGTCAATGCAGTGCAACCGAGGAACCGGCAAAACCGAACCGAAAAAATTGGTTCGGGTTTTGTTCGGTTCTAGCTTCTAAGATGGTGGGAACCGAACCGTATATTTGACATCGGTTCCGGTTCCGATCCTTTTTTTTTTTTTTTCATGAAACCGAACCGGTCCCAGCCCTAACTGAGCCGGACCATTTTACCCACGTTTGAATGGACGGAGGTACTATAGTGGCAAACAGAAACATAGTGCAGGTACCATGAGATTCTTTATACAAATTCAGGTACTTAAATTTGCAATTGGTGCTAATCCAGGTACTATATGAGGTTTTTTCCCAATTACTATGTACTAGCTACTTGTGAAGTTTAGAGTTTTGTTTAAAAGCTTTTACCCCTACATCTCAGAAGCTAGCTTTCATTTCCAGTTTTCCATAACTAAAAGAGGGATTGGATTTGGATGCATTTCTTCATACGTTTGGTAACAAGGACTAAGGGGGCACCATCCTAAATACTAGCTTAAACATAGGCCAAAGATTTATTATTTGAAGATCTAGCACTTTAATTATCCCTGAATTTCATAGCATATGGAAATGAGCCATTGACTCTGAGACTATCCACATTTATTTCAACATAAATAAGCAAGCAAACTGAGTTCATGTCACACCCCGATCCGGAGACTATTTTAATCCCAAAATTGAGGCGTGAGTCTCATCCCAATTATAGAAAATATATAGAAATCTTCCATAATTAGAATGTGAGAAAAAATAAATAAAAAGAAAATAACCAGAGTTAACTAAGAAACTAAAGGTGGTAAAACAATACTTAATTTACAAACGAAGTTACACGTCACAACTACACACAAGTCCTTACTAGTAGTTCTATATTAGCTCCTTGATTTTACTGCTGCTCTTGAACACTTTCAACCACGTCGCAAGTTTCTATGAGAAATACAAACTATTTAAAACATAGTCCTACCTTAATTGACTAACTAGACTTTTAAGACACTAGAACGTGAACTCCATAAGGGACAGAGCTGGTTTTGTTAAAAACCTGTAAATGTCTAATTTTCAAATATTGGAGGAACAGAACAGTACTGCAGATTTGAGAAATTGAACAAGAATAGAAACTGAAACAAATAAAAGGAACAGAACAGTACTGCAGATTTCAGAAATTGCTGCAGCATACCAGTAACTTTTGAAATTCATTACTAAATGCAAAAAAATCATTTTAATGAGATTCCAACTCTGAAAGAACCTTTGAAATGTCTACTAAACTTTCATGAAGATACTACCTTAAAATTCCGAAAGGAAAAGTACAGTTGTTAATAAAACAGTTGCTGGGTCAGAAACTCAGAAAAGTCATTTTAACAGTGCAAACCTGCAACTTCTAAAATTCATAACTAAATGACGAAAATTCGTTTTCAAAAGATTCCAATTCTGAAATACCCTTTAAGATGTCATCTACAACTTCTCGAAAGAAAACGACTTTAAATTACGAACGTAAATGTTCAGTTTTATTGAAACAAGTTGATGGGTCAGAAGACTGTAGTTTCAGAAATTATAGGTGAAAACTGAAAACCACTTTGGTAACCCATGCAACTAAACAAACAAAACTAATCTTAATTGAAGGTGATAACTTGTCATATGCGTGTGTGTGTGTATTCATTGAGAACTGATTTGTGAAACAACAAAACCATATCAGCAAACATCAACACACCCCAGCTAAATCAATCAAATATCAATTCAATCAACAACTAAAGCTTACCCACTTTGCATATTAATCAAAACTAACAATTAAAGCATACTCAAAGATATAAACCCAAACCAGAAATCAAACAATAAAATCAAGCATGCTACTGTTCTTCGACTTTTCATGGCAGCAGGACAATCCTCAAAATCCCAATTTGCTAAACGTTAATCAAATAGAAAACTCAGCCCATAGTCTTATAGAGCTCGGAGAGCTGATCGATTTTGTTACCTGGTTCGAACCAATCAATGACCAGAGTCGCCGAAATTCGTCAAACTCGTTGGAGTTGCAGAAACTTCGCTTCTTCGATTCTCCTTCAGTAGTTAACGAATCAATAATCTGAGACTACAGACGAACTCGCCTTGTCGATACGAAGCTAAAGCCACCGGTTTAAGCCGCCGTCCTGGCCAGAATCGGAAAATGTGTTCGGGACTGCTCGAACTTCCTCCCTTCGTTCTCTCTCTCGTCCAACGTCGGCTTGACAAACCACGAGTACAGATGAACTCAGATGATCGAGACGAAGCTATTGGTATAGGTTTTACGCCGTGAGGTGGCCGGAGGAGAAAGTTGGGTTCGACGGTGAGGCGGTGAGGAGGAGGAGATTGCACGGGTTCTTGAAGTTTCCAAATTGATCCAACTGATAAATACACCTTTCCTTATTGAGGTTCAATGGCTTGAATCAAACGGTAAGTTGATCTACGACCCAAATTGTTCCAACCCATTTATAAAAAAGAATTCCCTTTAATCTCAAACTTCTAAACTTCTAAACAAATAGCTCGAACTTCCGAAAAATTCTTCGAAAAGTACTACGAACTTATGGTGACGTTTACTTTTCTATTGTGACCTCAAAAATAAATTTGAACAAATTTCCAAATTCAGGATCTCACAATTCACGTTGTAGCTAATGAAACAGGGCATAAAGTTGTTATGTAACTTAAGCATGAGATGCTCAGTACATCACTGATAATCCAATTTGATTACAACAAAGGGAGGAACCTAATACAATTATACAAGACAATCCAAGCTATAACTTAAAATCTATTCAATACAAGACTCATAAGAATGCAAGTAGAATACACTTGTGTTCATAAATATATTCTATTGCAGGCTTGGAGATTGCAGAGGAAGGCTAGGGATTGAACTTGAGAGAGTGAGGGATTCCCGCCAAACAACACCGGCCATAAGACTTCCCGGGTTTAATTTCCCGCCATATGAAACATTATTCTTTATTCCAACCCTCATTCTTTCATTCCTCTCCTCTTTAAACATAGATAGTTTTATACAGGGTTCTAAATATCTTTCGATCTCCCGATATATCTTTTAGGGAAAAAATCTTATCTTCTCCCGACATTTCAAAATATCTCCGATATTTGCGATATTTACCGATATATCTTCAAAAATCGCGATATATATGTAAAATTTTAGAGATATAAATAATTAAAATAATAAATAAATTATTTTTAAGAAATTATCACAAATGGCACCTGAACTTTACCTCTATTATATGGATGGTACCTGAACTTTACTTTTGATCGCAATCGGTATCCAAACTTTTCGTTTTGATCGTAACTGGTACCCACCATTACATTTCTTCAATATTCCGTTAAAAAATCTAAACAAAGTTAAAAAAAAAAATTCATCTTCTTCTTCTCTCCTCTCTCTCTCTCTCTCTCTCTCTCTCTCTCTCTCTCCGCCCCCGGAATCACACACAAACCAATTTCTTCGGGCACCCTCCGCTTCCTCTCTGCACCCACCTCACGTCGCCGCCGCCGCCTGCTATGCAATTCCCAGTCCTTCCACCACTGAGCCCAGCCTCTCTCTCACAGTCGCGCCACCAACGCCACTTCACTTCTCCGAAGCCGAGCCCAACTCGAAATTGCTCACAACACCCACGACACCCTTCACGTTAGTACTCTATAGCCGAAATGTTTTCCCTCCTGTGATTTCCATAAGAACAACAATTTCCTTTAAACCCGTTGAGGATTTTAGAAAATAATCATCCAATTCCTTAGCTATATGAGGTCCTCTTGCTTTCCATGGTCTCTGCCCACTTTTCCTCCTCATGTGGCTCCACCGTTTCATCATGTTTTTGATAATGAGGTGAAGAACCAAAAATTAATGTTCCAAGGTGATGAGTCTGGGAGTGGAGGAGGTGGTAGGGTATTGATATCATCCTCTATATTTTCCATGCTTTCTTCGAATCTGGTCAATATCCAACTTCCTCAAATCAGGGCTTAAAGGAGGTGGTGGTGGAGGGGATGGAGGCAAAGGGGGTGGCGTGAGGTGGGTGCAGAGAGGAAGCGGAGGGTGCCCAGAAGAAATTGGAGGAGGAAGGAAGAAGAAGATGAATTTTTTTAAAAAAAACTTTGTTTAGATTTTTTTAACGGAATATTGATGAAATGTAACGGTAGGTACCAATTACGATCAAAACGAAAAGTTTGGGTACCGATTGCAATCAAAAGTGAAGTTTAGGTACCATCCATATAATGGAGGTAAAGTTCAGGTATCATTTGTAATAATTTCCCTTTTTTTTTCTATGTTTAATCTTTTCCTGTTTAAGGGACACGTAAATAACAGAGAAATAGTAGAGAATAAGATCCACTTTATTAATGAATAAGGGCCTCTATATATAGAGGAATACAAGATACAATCCGTATTGATGTAGGAAATATCTAATCCATATTCTAGAAGGATAACCTATACTAAGAGTCCTAGTTTGACAAGGCACACAATAATGTTATCCTACAACACGCCCCCTTGTGCCGGTCACAACTAGGTGGTGTTTTCCATGTTGTTTCATTAAAAACCTTGCCAAGTAACAATAAAACCCACTGGGAAAAAATAACCTTGGTCGAAGGGAAAAAGAGTACAACGCACCCTTCACATTTGAAAGTGACATGCATATGCCAAACTCCCCCTCAAGTCTGCACCTCCCCCTGATTCCTACAATCATGGGATCTCGAATAACTTAAGCATATCAATGCCTTTAACATGTTTTTCAAACGTGGACTTAGGCAAAGACTTAGTAAATACATTTGCCATATTTTAATGCCTTTGAGGTTTGAAGTTCCTTTTTCAACTCCTCTTGTCTCTATGTAGGGATAAGACAAGCCCAAATCGATTGTACCCTTAAGGTACCGAAATATTGTCTTTATGCTACTCAATGGCGTTGCGTGGGTGCATAGCTAAATCTAGCTAACAAGTTCACAACAAAAGAGATGTGTAGTGCATTGGGGTTAAGTACAATAATGCACCTATTGCACTTATATATAGCACTTATATATAGCACTTCGGCCCATATATTTTATTTGTCATCATCCTTTTGACGAAATTGATCATTCATTCGATCTAGGGTCCGATTGATCATGGGAGTGCTAAAATGGATGTACTTTGTCCATGTTAAATCTCATTAACATCTTGTGGACACAAGCCGAATGGTGGATTAATATTCCACTATCTCGATGCTCTAGCACAAGGCCTAGACCCCGAGTTTCCCAAGATCTTTCATCTCAAATTCGGGTTTCAAATAAGTAGCAATATCTCTCAGTTCTTCGAGAGTGCTAATTAAATTCATGTCATCAACATAGACAATAATAATTGCAAATCCGGAACTTATTCTCTTAATAAACACGCATGGGCATAAACCATTATTTATATATATCCCTTCCCAATCAAGTAGTCACATAAAGTGAGCATTTTAATCTTATCGAAAACGCACTCCATGGTTTAGAGTCACTTGATGTGGGTAATTGAAGTCCATTAGGCACCTTCATATATATCTCTAAATTTAGATCCCCATAGAGATATGTTGTAACCACATTTATAAGCTGCATGTCAAGTTATTTGTGGAAACTACCAAACTAACAAGGTAGCAAAATGTAATATCATTCCTTACGAGTGAATACTTCTTCTCGTAGTCAATCCCAGAGCGTTTGTAAGAAACCTTGCGCCACGAGGCGAGTCTTATATCTCAAGACTTATTTCTTCTCTTTACGCTTTCTAACAAAGACTTATTTATGTCCAATAGGCTTTACACTTGGGAACGTTAGCACTACGTACCCAAATACTTTTTTACTTTGTTAGTGAAACTAGTTCAGTTGGGATTGCATCTTTCCATTTATGCCAATATGCTCTACGTTGATATTTTTCAACAGAGTGTGGTTCGATGTCATCGTGCTCTATAATCTCTTGAGCAATACATCATCAAATAATGTCGTCTCAAGCATGCATACATTTATCGAGATTTTATTATTCTCTGAAATTGGTTCAATCATTGAGGCGTCCCCCAATATTGATTCCTGGACATAATCAGAGATAATCTCATGAGACGGGTTTCGATATTGATGATGAATGGATTAGGCTGTGCCAAACTCACTTCCTTCCTTTGGTGAGTATCCATCGAACCAAGTGGTCTCACCCTCTTCCTTTAGGGAACCACGGCCTCAACCACACTTCCACTATGTGTGGTTACGACACCATGATCACCAGAGACTGGTGTAGTGGTGTCATATCCCCTCTTCCTTTAGGGGATACCCAACCTTGCAGGCATGTGTGCAGCTGGTGTATTTGATCTCGTCACTTTATCAATAACAGAAAACGCATCAGGCATCGAATCTGCTACGTCCTGAATATTGAGTTGGGGATCAAGATGAGACAGAGTGGGAACATACCACGATAATTCTTGTCGTTCCTGTTGAACATTCTTGTTCTTATCTCCCCCTAACGACAGGAAGACTGTCTCATCAAAGTGACAATCCGCAAATATAGCGGGTGAGAGATCGCCTGTCAAGGATCAAGTAGCGGACAATAGTTGGAGATTCTTTATCAACATAAATACTTAAATGTTTCGGAAGACCCAATTGTAGTGCGTTGTGGGGGCCCAATTGGCACATAAACCGCGCAATTAAATATGCGTAAAGAGTGAGACATCCTGCTCATATCCAGTTACCATCTGGTACGCATAAAACGGTTGACTGGTAATGGGTCTGAAACGAATAAGTAAAGCTGCATGCAATATTGAATAACCCCAAACAGATAATAGGAGATTGGTGCACATAACCAATGTCCAAGCGACCATTTAAAATCTCTTAATGGTGTCTTCTACGAGACCATTTTGTGTATGCACATGGGGTACGCGATATTTACTTTAATCCCAATAAATATGCAATAATCATCAAACTTCTGTGATGTAAACTCTCTAGCATTGTCAAGACATATTTGACGTAATAGGATGATTTGGGTGGTGAGCCCTTAAGCGTATAACTTGTGCTAGAAGTTTTGTATAAGTAGCATTGTGTGTGGAAAATAAAGCGACATGTGACCAGTATGTCGATGCATCCACCAAAACCATAAATTATCTCAAAAGTCCGCATTATTGTTGGATGAGTACACAAATATCTTCCTTGGATACGATGTAAGAATGGAATTGTTTCTTTTGTGTCCTTAGTGTAGGATGGTCTCGATCCTAATTTGCTTAAGGAACAGGCTTTGCAAAATGAGTCATTGGCCATAAAGGCAGAAGCATAGGAGGAATCCCGTTCAAGATTGGACCGTGAGACTTTTCTCACGTCAGGGGGGTTCGACCGGTCGACATACGGGGTATTGATTCCAGTAGCATGGTCACCGGTCGACATAAGGACTTCGACCGGTCGATATATGCATCGACGGTCCCTGGACGTACCTCGACCGGTCGACGAGATTGGTCCGACCGGTCAACAGGCGTCGGACAGTAGTATTTTTGTACTTGCTTATAATTGTCTCATCTCCTTGAATCAACTTTTGATTCTTGCTTCTTTTGACATATATTTCTTCTAAGATGCACGTACTTCCGCAACCATAGAAATAATGCATAAGTATTTTGTCCATTCTTACAATACGTTTCCATATGATAATCGTTTGGCACTTATGAATTGATACTATGACATATTAGTCGAAATTTTCTCAGTACTTGGAGGAAAAATCAAAGATTTATTATTCATATGCCAACGATTGCATCGAGGTCTTGTCCAGAAAATCTAATCCAAAATAAATATGACAATTGTCAATTTAATTAAGGCATAAACGCTATTTACATAATAAACTTGGAAAAACAATTGCAATTTGAAGTCTGGAACTTCCGTAGTCTTCTCGTTACTTTGGTTGATTATAAAATATGCAATTGTGAGATTGACGTTCGTGTCATCTCTGGTTGATTATTACCACGCTTTACTTTGCCGGCGCTGGCATGGCCTCCATGGCCCATGCCTCTTTCCTCCTTGCCCCTCTATACGTGGTGCAATAGTTCCCACGATTTTGTGCAACGTTGTTGCAATTTTCTTCCTTATTGGGACGATTATATGAACCACATTGTCCATTAAAATTACGTACCCTTGACATTAGGGTTTCGTCCTCTTTTGGCCATTTTTGCCGTAATTTACTTTTGGAACTCTCTTTGTTCCAGTAGGCCTAATTATTATTGTTCATCATGATCGTGTCATGTTTTCAGCTATTTGCAGATAATTGATAAGCTGATTGAAAGTTGCTTGGCAATATACATTAAACGATATTGTATGTACAATATTAGGAAGGTAGAGAGAGTTTTCTCTATTAATTCTGCTTTTGTAAGAATCATCTTTACAAAATTGAAGCATAACCATAGTTGAAGCATATCTGAATTATATTCAACAATAGTGAAATTACTTTATCACTTTTATCACTTGTGAAATTACTTTATCACTTTTATCACTTGTGAAATTACTTTATCACAATAAGAAGATACATTAGTTTCGCAGTCATAAAAAGACATCCACGAACACTAAATAAAGTTTCCAAGTATTTTTCGGATTAGAACAAGACCAAGATGGATATGACCATGACTTAAACAGTTCGATAGCTCCACGCAAGCATGACCAGATAAGAAAGAGGAATGTCGGTGGAGCAAAGCTCTCTCAATACCATTGATTCCAATCTCTCACCTAAATCACACCTACGTAGGTGAGTCTAGTAATGAATAAGCCATGACCAAAAATTGGTCGAATTCGATGCCTTTGTGAACTTACTTTATCACAAAGATTTTCTTGGATGCTCATGAAATTACTTTATCATAGCATATATTATGAATCCCCACGATTCATTAAAGCTCTTTAACTTTTACTAGAGAATGATAACATTAGGGGTGCTCATGACTTACATATACCGCAAGCGATATAAAGCTCGATCACTCCCCTAATGCTTCTCATAACCTTTCGAAGTAGGTATAGCTTATTATATTTTTGCTCATAAATTTCACCATGAAAGTCCCACACCATAAGAGGGGTCGGGATGTAGAAGAAGCGAAGTTTTTAAATCCCCGAGAAAAACACAACCGCATCAAAAACAGGAACCTTTATAAAAGACTTACTTGGTTTTCTTGGAGATTGAATATCTGGAGATCCAACGGTCTGAACTAGTTGAAATTTGAACCGGGAGTAGTAGACACGCGGAGGAAGCTTTCGACAAGCAGCTTCATCCAATGGTTGATAAGAGAGAAAATCGCTTCGAAAGTTGGCTATCTTGTGCAGGAAGATTCTTGCGTGATGATGCTTTGCGGTGGTGATGGTGCAAGGGTTCTAGGGTTTTAGGTTTTTGTAGCTAGGGGTAGAACTCGTGCGGATAACGTGTTTAAGGGAAACGTAAATAACAGATAAATAGTAGAGAATATGATCCACTTTATTAATGAATAAGGGCATCTATATATAGAGGAATACAAGATACAATCCATATTGATGTAGGAAATATCTAATTCATATTCTAGAAGGATAACCTATACTAAGAGTCCTAGTTTGACAAGGCACACAATAATGTTAGCCTACAACATTTCCTAATTTTTTATATTCTTTTTATCTCCACGTGTGCACTAGTGCACTCTGCCACTCTATTTTCTCTCTTTCCCTTTCCTTTCCTTTCTTCTCTCTTTTCTCTTCTCTCTCTCTCTCACGGACTCACAATCTCACTCTTCCCTCTGTTTTTTTTTCTTCCCGTCTGCCTCTTCTTCAGTTTTTTTTCTTCCAATCTTCCTTTTTACCCAAATTCATCCCCAAATATTTTCTTCCCTAAAACAGAAAAACTCTTGGGATCTTGCAGCACATGTTCAGACTTCTCTCTCAATTGGTAATTGTCTATCTCTTTGTCTCTCACAAATATTAATTTCTCTGGGTTCTACAGTTGTACACTTCTACTATCTAGAATAGTTGGATACTTGGATTAATTAATTGGTGGCATGCTTTTCTTATTTTCAAGTAGAGAGGAGTCTTTGTCTCTTGGATTTTTTAGTGGATTCTCCATTTCTCCCATAAATTGGTAAGTCTCTTTCTTTCCTGCTTAATTATTATTTTTGGGTGTTTTGAAATATGAACTCTTGATTAATTATTAGAATTTGGTTAATAGGTCAATCCTTTTTAGGTTTGTCAGTTTATGTTATTGAGTATTTAAGTAGGATTTTTATTGTATGATTAATGTATGATTTATTGATTTAGATTATTGATTTACTGTATGATTTTCATTTTCATTTTTGTTTCTAACTTATCGCTTAATATGAGTTTTGCCTCCCTAAAAATTTGTTCTGCCTACAACACTATTGCTACAAGTCATTGGATTCTAATTAATAAAAAGTAATAAAATTTGACAATCCCTAAAAAAAAATGTATGTGAAGAAGTTCTTAAAATGGCAAGCGGTAGTGGATCTACTGGAAATGATCCAGCATGGAAGTACGTCATTCCAATCGATGGAAACAAATTTGGCACAACATGTAAATTTTGTAATTCTACTTTTCAAAGCGGAGGAATTACAAGGTTGAAGAGTTATTTATCCAGTTATGATCGACACAAAAATGCAATAGTGTCCCTTCAGAAATTAAGCATGAGATCATTGCATGGATGAAGCAAAAAGAAATTGTTAAGCAAAAAAAGGCAGCCATTGCAGATGATATCAGAGACGAACTCCTAAGCAATTATCTAAACAAACAACCAAGTTTGTTTGACGAGTACGAGGATGAAGAGGATGATGGTTACGCCTATCCATTAGACATGTATCCACAAGAACGAGCAGGTTTTTGTAGGTGAAGGTGCACATATTCCTACGCCCTATGAAATCTACGACCCTTACCTGAACACAGATATGAAAACGTATGTGGAATCTCACAGACAAATCTGGGAGATGTTTGGCTGCACTATATTGTGTGATGGATGGACGGGTCCCACAAAATTGGCTATAATACATTTCATGGTGTACTCGAAAGGTGCAACAGTTTTCTTGAAGTCCGTAGATGCATCACGTATGAAGAAGTCAGCTGAGTACATATATGGAATTATGAACGAGATTATCCGAGATGTTGGACCAAACAATGTTGTTCAAATCGTTACCCACAATGCAACGGCTTTTAAGAAGGCCGGAAGGGACCTAATGAAAATATATAAGATATATTGGACACCATGTGCTGCCCATTCTATCGATTTGATCTTCGAAGACATTAGCAAGCATGAGTCGGTTGCCAACATCATTAGGAAGGCCCAGACAGTAACCAACTATATCTATAATCATGGTGGTTACTGGCTGAAATGAGAAGCATCACTCGTGGGGATTTGATTCGACCAGCTAAAACTCGGTTTGCTACAAATCACATTGTCATTGATAGCATATTGAAAAATAAAGGTAATTTGCGAAGATTGTTTACCAGCATCCCATGGCAAAATAATCAGTTGAGCAAATCAGTAGAAGGCAAGAAGATTGCAAGGAGAATCCTAGACGATGGATTTTGGGATGGCATGGAAACAGTATATAATATATTTAAGCCTCTATACGAGATTCTTCGACTTGTTGACACTGAAATTTTGCCAACCATGCCCATATTGTTTGCTATATTTCATACAATGAAACAACAGATATCCCGGATGAAAGGAAAGAAATGGGTGCTTAACATCATCAATAATAGATGGGATACCACATTATATCAGCCATTGCATGCAGCTGGTATGAATTTTTCTCTTCATGAACAAGACCAATTTTATTTAACAATGGGATAAATTTTGTTCCAATTTTGCAGCATATTACTTGGACCCTAAATATCAATATCTACCAAAGACACCCTATAATCAAGTTCTAACGAAAGCGCTTGGAAAAGTATTCGAGAGGATGAACACGAGTGGAGATATTGGATTTCAAACATATGTGGATGAGGTAAGTTCTTATTGGTGGAAAGTGTCAACCATAAGCTTATATGGTTATGTATTTGAATAATATTTATATGGTGAATGCAGATTGGCAAATTTAGAGATGATAAGGGATCATTCGGCACAATAATAGCCAGAAAATTGTGATATACTGCAAAAGCAGGTTAGTGGTTAATATATTGTTTTACTATTATGTAAATATTTATTGACACAACAAGTAATTCATTACATAATTTTTCTACAGCTGATTGGTGGCCCCAGTGTGGGGAGTCTACACCAAACGTTCAAAAAATTGCAATGCGCATATTGTCCCAAACGGCTACTTCTTCAGCTTGTGAAAGAAATGGGAGTACCTTTGCTTTAATTCATACAAAGCAAAGGAATCGTCTGACTTATGACAAGTTGGAAATGCTTGTCTATTGCAATTACAACATGAAATTGCGGTTGCGTGACAAAATAACATAGGAGAATGTAATTATTGAAAATGACTACATAGATCCTCTTCATACTGCAAGTGAACCCCTGAGTAATGGCAATGATCCCCTTGAAGATTGGATTATGCCAGCACATCTCGATGATAAAGATGGCAACCCCGATCCACGAGTAGCAACACGTCCAACTGATGATGGAGTTGACGTTGAGAGAGTCATACCTGAAGAGGTAAAAAAATCAAACAATAATACATATAGTGATGATGCTTTTAGCGGGATAGCAAGTCCAGATAGTTCTTCAGATGATGAAGATGGTGGAGATGGTGGAAATGAAGAAGGTGGTGGAGGCAGAAGGTATGATCATGGCCAATCGTCATTTGGTGGAGGAATGAGCCCAATTTCAGGTGAACAAAATTTCAATCATGCCACCCAAGATAGAGACCGTGGAGATAGAGGAGCTAGTTATGGTGCTGATGAATATTTCTTATGGGAGAAGGGAGAGACATGTGCCTAGTAATCAAAGCGATCCATCTGATGTTGCAACAATTGCTGTAAGTTTTGACTCAATGAGCTTAGGTATTGTTTCTACCATATCACCGATGGCGGTGTATGCCATGGTCAAGCTAGAGGAAGACAAGGAATGATAGGCAAATGTAAGGTGAGGGAGTCCCACATCTATAAGGGAGCTCCCCACCATAGAATATCATAAGGGACTTTGAGTCCCACATTGGAGAAATGTAAGAGGGGAGGAGGTCCCTTACTTATAAAAGGGACTCCTCCCTCACTTAGAAGGACAGGCTGACTTCAGCCTCTACATTGGGAGCCAAGCTCCTGGTACCTCGAGTCCATCTCGGTACCAAGTACCCTCTCGGGACTAAGTATCTTACCGGTACCCCCTCTCGATACCCCTCTCGGGACTAAGTATCTTACCAGTACCTCCCTCTCGGTACCTCCCTCTCGGTACCTCCTTACCGGTACCTGACAACTCAGTACCTGTCAAACACTTGTAATGATTATTCACTATAGTGGAACCCCTAAAAGTGGATGTAGCCTAGGACTCGCATTGAGTCAGGTGAACCACTATAAATCTTGTCTCTATGTCTTTGTGTGTGATTGTGGCTACCGAAGGTCTCTA
This sequence comes from Rubus idaeus, assembly GCA_030142095.1. NCBI lineage: Eukaryota > Viridiplantae > Streptophyta > Magnoliopsida > Rosales > Rosaceae > Rubus > Rubus idaeus. The sequence goes on along the minus strand of CM057970.1, from coordinate 17,794,684 downwards.
GCCCGTTCCTCCCGACCCGTCAGAAAACAGCAGAAACAGTTGGCGCCGTCTGTGGGAACCCGTACAAAAGTCTTGTCGGTTCCTTCCTATTTCAATCTATCTATCCGGAGCCTATCACCACAAGCGTAACAGACCAACAAAATCAAACCAAGTGCCGAGAGCGGCGCCAAATAAAAATATGTCGGTACACCTCTTTCATGACGGTACTTCTTTACATTTCAAGTGCCAACCGGCATTTCCATTTGTTCCGGGGCAAAAAAAAAAAAAAACAAAGCAAATAGCAACACCTTTAATTAGAAAGTTGTTGCTCACATATCATTGTGAATTATCAATCATGCTTGCAATTATATATTTGCATGTGGCCTACCGGCAAACTCAAGGTTACATTCATATATGGTGCCTTTGAAAAGTCAAGATACAATTGCAATTATACAATATTATGATCTCGGTACTGCTGTACCTCAACAAATACAAAAAAAATGGGTGTGAATAGCATGGTCCCAAATTCCCTTTGGGCACCCCGTGGCTGTCTACCTTCTTCCCGTTCCCGTGCTCACAACCAAGGGAGAAATCATCTCTCACATCTACCTCCTTATTCACAAGCAACCGAGAGAGGGAGAGCTCGTGAAGGAAAAAGAAGTGCAGAGGAAAGAACCGGGAGCACCACTCATCCCGACACCACGCGTCCCTCACCGGTGTAAACCGGGTTACCGGTCCCTTACCGAGAAAATTCCATGCCGATATGCCTCCAAGAAATGCCCAAGGACATCACACCGACAACACAGGCAACACCTCTTGCCATACCGGTCGACATCGTCGGTACCACCTAAGCTCCCATCCTCCATCCCGGTACCAGCATACCAAGTCCACTTAAAGTCACCGGTAAGTCGATTTCTCCTCACCGGTAACTTGGGGGACTGGGGAATGGGGGACTCGGTAAGTAAAAGCTTTTGGTGGCCGGATCTATTAGTTTATCATTGGAGGTTACAGCTGCAGTCTCGGTACCACCAAGCCCTCATCTGAGTTGCTTCACCAACATGCTTACCTTGTGAATAGACACGACATCTAAAGAAAATAAAAAATATATACTGAAGACCGGTGCCTGTGTCCGGTACCCAGTGAAGAAGGTGCAAGTCTGCAACTCGGTGGTGTTAATTTGCAAAGACATGATTCTTCTCGGGAGAGGCCAAAGACATCAACTCATGGCTTTAATTAAAGGGTGAAAGACAAAAGCTACTGCCCACCTACGTTGAAAAGTCAAATTGATAATTGCAATTGCAATTATACATTGCATGTACTTACCGATGCCACTTTGCAGCACATGTGAGATTCACATAAGACAAGGCTTTGAAAAGTCAAAAGCATAATTGCATCAAAGCAATTCATATTCTCGGTGGAGACGGCACCAACTTGCCAAGTAATTAATCTATCACCCACTTGCACTTATATGAAGGCAAGTGACATGCATGCATTGGACACCACCGATACCAAGTCCCTTGACCGGTACCTCGAGTCCATCTCGGTACCTCTGAAATGCATACATGCAGCAGCTCACATAAGATAAGTTTCCTTATCTTTATTTAATTATAATGGTTTTGCAACACCCTTAATTGCTTATAGTCCATACTCTTTAATTCTTTATGCACTACTATGTGCCATGAACATATCGGTACCTAGAAGTACCTTGACATATAATTATTGTCATGCATTGGTCATGACTATGGACATTGATTAATTCTTTGCATGAGTATTTTGAGTAACTTGTTGCCTCGGTATATGCCTCGATATGTCACTCGGTATATGTCCCTACATGTTGCCTCGATATGTGCCTCGATATGTCCCTCGGTATATGCCCCTATGTATAAGCGATTACAATTATTTGCACTCATACTCATGCATATTAATACTTTGTCCATATATGTCCGCACCCATCTGGCAATGCTGATCACTCAGCTCGGTAGCAACCCTACTGGTACCTACTAGTATCACGGTAGCAATCTTACAGTCAGCCTACCGGTACCACGGCAACATCTTGCCGGTACCTAATAGCTCGGTACCCTTGTACCTATGAGCACTATACTTGCATGATGATATCTGTGTGTAACAGGGAAGCTTGTTGCTAGAGTCCGATTAGATGGTGTACAGACATGCTTAGGCCACAAACGACTCCAGGTTAAACATGTGAGGTAACAGTAAGCCCTCACATGCCTTCGATCCCTGAACCGGCTTGTAGTAAGTCCAGGCACACATGCTCATGGCAAAGCCTTCGGCAGCTCGTATACGGCCCTACTTGCTCTTGCTCCATCTAACTCGCGACCTCGAACAACTCTTCCTTACTTATGCATGGATACATGGACCAGCTCCCTATGTTCACACATGCTTCACGAGCATTGCCTTGAACATTTCACAAACTATTTGCTTTATTCTTTGACAGGTTCAGCACATCTTGCTCGGTACTTCGAGGCTCTATACTCGGTACCTACCTGCTCGGTACCTCCTCGGACCATCCCTTAGTACATACAGGTACCACCTTGATCAAGATCTTGCTGGTACCTCAAAGCAATTCTCTTGGTACCGCCATGCTTGGCACCCAGCTTGACCATTATTTGGTTCAAGTCCTCAGTCAAGAACCCTCCTTGGAGAAGAAGACTCCTTAACTAAGGACTTGGAGGACTTGTTGCTACCATATCACCGATGGCGGTGTATGCCATGGTCAAGCTAGAGGAAGACAAGGAATGATAGGCAAATGTAAGGTGAGGGAGTCCCACATCTATAAGGGAGCTCCCCACCATAGAATATCATAAGGGACTTTGAGTCCCACATTGGAGAAATGTAAGAGGGGAGGAGGTCCCTTACTTATAAAAGGGACTCCTCCCTCACTTAGAAGGACAGGCTGACTTCAGCCTCTACATTGGGAGCCAAGCTCCTGGTACCTCGAGTCCATCTCGGTACCAAGTACCCTCTCGGGACTAAGTATCTTACCGGTACCCCCTCCGTACCCCCTCTCGGGACTAAGTATCTTACCAGTACCTCCCTCTCGGTACCTCCTTACCGGTACCTGACAACTCAGTACCTGTCAAACACTTGTAATGATTATTCACTATAGTGGAACCCCTAAAAGTGGATGTAGCCTAGGACTCGCATTGAGACAGGTGAACCACTATAAATCTTGTCTCTATGTCTTTGTGTGTGATTGTGGCTACCGAAGGTCTCTAGCCCGTTCCTCCCGACCCGTCGGAAAACGGCAGAAACAGGTACCGAGCCAAGTGGAACTTCAAATGAATATCATGATCATGAATGTGGAGGCCAATTTGGTTATGGAGGGTATGGATATAATCCATATGGAGAAGTGCATGCGCAAAGTGGAGTTTATAGTTATAATCAGCTTGAACAAGTCCACAATCAATCACTTACTTCAGCTCATCCTTACTATCCACTTATAGGAGAAACAGTAAGGAGCTCACAAGAGATCTATTGATAGGAGCATATAATGTGACGTTTTTAATGTGTTTTCCCTACTATTTGGCTATGATTTAATTGTAACTTCGCTATTTTAGCCTAGTTTCCATATTTGAGTCCCTAAATGATGCATGAATGTGAACATGTGCGGAAATGAGGTTTTTAGGAAACTTTCCTGTTTTGACTTTCCTAATTGTTTTAGGAAACTTTCTTAATTTGAATTCTTTCCTGATTTTGGCAGGAATCCTAACGAGAGTAGGAATCCTAATGCAACCAGAATTACTATTTCTGCTCGGAATGGAAAACGGGAGCTTAGAATTTACGAAGCTTAATGGGCTTTTTCGAGGCCCATTAAGACGTGTTAATGTGCTTTTTCGAGGCCCATTAAGAGGTGGGCTACCATGAGGCCAAATTGGGAGGCCCAAATCCATGAAGACAAGTCCATTGGACTTTTGGATGAAACCCTAGTCCATTAGGGTTTATTATTGACGAAAATTACAAGGGAAAATTCTTTCTTGCCGCATTTTGCAATCCTATTAGGATTAGGATTAGGAATTTTATTTTATTTAATCATTTTACTTTTCCAAAGCTTTTATTATGTTAAAATACCTAATTTATGTAGGATATTAATTCAGATTTTGGGGAATGTATCTAGATGGAATTTCGGCAAGAGAGGAAGGAGATTTCTTGTGGACTACTCAAGGAATATTTCGGCAATTATCCAAGGAGATAAATTCAAATTTTTATGGATGAATCAAGACACATTTAGGCAACAATACATGATGGGATTTTCGTCCAAAACACATGGAGGATTACTTCTTGCCGTGCAAGTTAAAGGAAGAAGATTGCAACTTGATTTCTATTTCTCATGGACGGTTAGGTTTGCATCAAGGGTTCCTTGGTTTCTCCTATATAAAGGCATGTTTCCCAACACATTCTTCACCACATTCTACAACCAAGAGATACCATTCCATACTTCCATATTTTCAGCAATCACCGCAACCAACTCTTGGCCATCTTTTCCATTCTCTAGTACTTAGGATTTTCAAGACTTCAAGGAGGAGAAGAAGGAGACGTCACCATCACCACCAAGTCATCAACCAACGTTCCATCATCACCACCACCTCAAGGTCACGGCTTAGATTACTTGCGCAAGGATTCAAGGGTTGGCTTCGAGTTCTTCATGCTTTCATATGGTGTACTTCAACTTATTCTTTAAATTCTCTATTGAGTTCCTCTTTGTTGCTTGATTATCTTTTGTATTAGTTAACATAACATGAATATTGTAATTTTCAGCATATTTATATGAGTTTATTTAGGGCCAGTTTGGTAAAGTTGGGCTTCTAAGTGAAGCTGACTTTTGCTCTGCTGTGAAAATAAGTGGCTGCAAAGCAAAGTGGCTGGATGTTTGGTAAATTGGCTTTTTGGAAGTGCTGTGAGTACAAAAAGCCGTGGAAGAGTGTTTGGTAAACTTAAAACTCAAAGTGCTGTGAGTTTATAAAATGACCAATATAGACATGATGCTTAAAAAAAAATTCTCATTTTTCTTCTTCTTTTTATTTTTCTTCCGTATGGGTTTTTTTTTCCTTTTCTTTCATTAATTGTTCTTCTTCTTCTCCATTTTATCAATTGTAATTCCTCTGATCCCTCTTCTTTTCTTCTTCTTTTTTATTTTTCTTTTCTTTCACTATTTTTTTTTCTTCTTCTTCTCCGTTTGCCCCACCCGGCGACCTCATCCCTTTTCTTCCCCCTCCCCCCGTGGCCTCTCTTTCTTATCTCTCCTTTCTCGACCCCTCTCTCTCTCTCTACGTTTTTTTCTCTCTGGGCACAACTCTCCTTTCTCTTCCCTTTGCCGACCCCCTTTCTCTCTTCTCTCTTTCCGGCCAAACCCAGCCCAACTCCGAGTCCCTCATGCCGCCGCTCTGCTTGCTCTCCACCATCGCAGTCAATTTCTTCTTCTCCACCACTCCTATCCCAGCCGTGACCATATCTATTGCTCTTTCATCAACACAGTGCCGCCTCCAATTCACTTCCATCAACACAGCGCTGCTCTTCTAATTAACATATATACTTCTACCAAATTCACATTTGAAGGCAACTAAGAATTTATCTAGAGAGAAGACAATTGGAAGAGCAAGCTATGGGAATGATTTTTGGAATTGATAATTGGAAGAGGAGGCTATGGGAATGATTTTGGAATTGGACATAAATGACAAAAGACAAACCTTGGCACCTGGAGCTTTAGGATATGAATTTTTCATGGTGGTGTTGGACTGTTGGATACTTGGATTTCTGATGGCATGGTGATGAAAAATAAATCTGGGTCTGTGAACTTGTGAACTTGTGAAGTCTGAACCAAAAATCTGGGATTGATGTGTTCGGGGTTTGAGAGCGCTGAGAGAGAGAGAGGGACAATTACTGTCATTATGTTAAAACTAAGAGGGTATAATAGTCTTGTCAAAAATTTCATTTAATTTTGCTACAGTATAAGCCGTGTTTCTTTTGGAAGCAGCTTCTAAAAGCCACCTCAAGGTGGCTTCAGCTTTTTGACTTTAAAAGCCCCAGCTTCCTAAAAAAGCACTTATTCTTAGTTTTACCAAACACCATGAGAGTGTTGTGCTTCCAAGCACAACTGCAAAAAAGCTTTACCAAACTGGCCCTTAGTTATTGGGTTGAAGTTAATTAATTCTTCTAGCAGCTTATGTGAATTTTTTATTTGATTTTGTCTTTAATGTTGAAATCAAATAAGAAGGATCACGGATAGATGGGCGTTCACTAGGTCGTGCACTTTAATTAACAACTCTTCTTTTATGCGTTAGACATGTTTTGATTGATCGTCTTTGCATGTTTAATTGGTTAATCTATATGAGCATGCACTTAGGTTATTTTTTTTAGCAATGAGCATTCTCTTAGGTTAATTTTCATAGAAGAAGTTTTATTTGGGAAATAATAACCCGCGTGGGCATTTCACATATGTTAATTTCGGATTCATGGCTAGGGAGTTGATTAATTTTCAGTTCAATGATTGGTAGATTTGTACACTTGTGGTTGTAAGTTATATATATTTTATGTTCCATTCCATTCCATCTCATTTAATTTATTCTTTGTAGCTTAGAATCAATTAGTTTTGTTAATCAATCTCTTAAATCCCCTAAATTTCGATGCACATATGTATAAATTGTTTATATTTGTTAATAATTCTTGTGACATTTTTTGTTAGGTACACCATTTGATCTCCGTTGTGAACGATCCCTAGCTACTTATTCTATACTACCGATAGGATTTTTAAATTGATGCTTGCTTTTAGCTTATCATCTATGAATATCACATTCACAACTACACTTCGAACTATATGGATCGTATGACTTGGTTCGATTATTGTACATTTTTAGACGGACGAGCATCCTTTCAACCAGCTAGAAATTCATGTTATATGTGAAGTTGATAGCTATATGCCTATATGGCTATATCTATCTTATTGTAATATATTGTTAATTATTTAAATAAAATTAATGAATAAAAAAAAATTTAAAAAAAAATTCCGATATTTTTTTCCGATAACGATTTTTTTTTTTTTCAACCTCCCGATATATCTTCCACGAAGGATATTTTAAACTTTGGTTCAGACTAATAACATAGTGACACTTTAACAGACAATATACATAGAGTGAAGAAAAAAAAAAAGTAGACGAATTAACAAGTGTTTGCTATGTAAATTACATTAGTCCACCGCTCCCCGCCGCGGAATTTTTTTGTCGTGGTTCTCCTCTTCTTGTGCTTTGTTTCCTTTTTTGTCCTTTGGTTTGTTTCCAATACTGTTTTTTTAAAAAGGGGCAAGCGCTAACGCAAGTGACGGACTTTTTTGGATGCCACAACAAAAAACCCTTTTTTGCCGCCGAAATAAAGTGCAATTATTTGATCAATTACAAAAATTCTTCGCTTTTGGAAGTGAAATGTTAAAGCAAGTTTTGGGTTGGGTGTTTATTCAAATATTTTACAAGCTTTATCGTTTATACTTTAAATAAAGCCTTACTAAAGATGATTTGTGCTTCTAAATCATATTTGTGAAAGTAAAAAACAAAATCAAACAAATCCAATCCAATCCCAACATCCAATTCCCTCTTATTTCTCCGTCTACCCTACATTTAACCCCTTTAATCTCTTTTTTGTTTGTTTCTTTGCTTTGTAATATGAACTCTTGTACCAAACTATTGTCCTCTTTTTCGTGCATTAATTTTTTTTCCCGTTAGGCGGAACTAAAAAAGGGGAAAAAATTTGTATCAAGGGGTTTTTGTTTGGCTACGCAATTCTTTAGCCAAAAAGGCTCCTTTCCGCCAACCTACCCCCATAGACGTGTGGGGTTTTGAGGGCCCCCCAAAGGGGTCCCCTTTTGTAGGAGGGTTGGAATCGGTTTTTCGTGGCAAGAAAAGCCCTTAATTATAGCAATAACCCAAATAGTATATATGATAATCAAATTCAAAGAGATCTACAATAAAGTTTCTGCTAGAAATTAAAACCAGTTGGGGATCACAACAAACTTGTCCTTACTCAACCTAACACCCAACCTTTTCCCCCAACAAACACCCAAAATTCTTTCTTCCCCTATCTTCTTTCCTTCCATTTTCTCCTTTCTTTTTCTTTAAAAAAATAGTTATGCCCCTGCTATAAAACACAAATCCCAAAAACAAAAAATTGTACAAAATTACCAACCAAAAACCCAAATCCAATTTACCTTTCCTATATAATACTCCCTCTATTGCCCAAATTTATTCATGCTTGGAATTGCCAATAAACCGTTGTTCCAATCTACAAAATCACAATTTACGCGGTTTTTAGAGAATTTCGCTTCCAGGTTTGGCTTGCCTGCCATATATACACTTCGTGTCTAGTCATTACCTCTTTGCTACATAGGGCCGAATTCTAACTAATGCGTATCATAGACAGGGGTCTTGAATAAATAGTACAAAAGCAAACCAATCAACCAAATAGAGAATTTCTTACGAATAAGACCACCAACACTTCCACACCCAACCAAGCAGAACACTAACTTTATAAACGAGGGAGACCAAACAAGAAGAATCAAAAAAAAAAAAAATACCCCCACAATTCACAAAACTTACCTTATAATTATCTACACAGGGCCAAACCAACAAATTACCCCAATCCTATTCCCCAATCAACACAACCACCCCAAAATATCCAAACACCGAACGGGAAAAAAGTTACAATAGATAACAAAACCCCCAAATGAAGCGAAGCAAAGGAGGGCAATCAAACACGTCTTACCGAAGAAGAAAAAAGCGAAAATGGGAAAATAGCAGATTATTCTTTCTATGATTATGGAAAGTTAAAGGACAATATATACGCAAGGGGGGGGGAAAGGGCCAGGAACATCCAGCGAAGGGAAGAGAGCAGAGAGACAAGCGAGAGAGAGAGAGAGAGAGTAAAAAAAAAAGGAGGGGAAAGAAAAGCGAAGAGAAGGAAGGAAGAGAGAGAAGACGAGGGGCCAAAAAATCTAAAAACCGGCGGGGCAAAACCATATTTTGAAGACCCGCTGCCGTTTTCCCCTCTCCCATTCTTTGGGGGCAAATCAATCCAGCCCAGCCATCTCGCAGAAAGTATAGCCAGCGGACAAAATAGTATTATAAAAAGCCCCCCCAGAGCCTCCTTTAGTCTACAGGTCCGGTTATATGGGGCCTCGTTCAAGGTCCCTTACCCAATTCGTTGCTTTATATTACATTCAGGGCTACAAATAGGTTGTTTTAGTCAACTCCCAAAATTCTCTTCCTTCTAAACTTTTCTTTTCAGGTCAAACCCAAATTCCTCCGGTCTGTTTTTTCCCGCATCAGAGTCAAGATTGAATTTCCACAAAGTCTAACAAAAATCCATTAGTTAATAAAAATTTAGATATATAGTACCAGACTACGAAATAACTCTCTAAACTGGTTTATCTACGTTTGGGAAATCGTCAAGTAGTGGTCTTAAAAGTAGTATAAATCTTACGAAAAAATGTTTAAAGTATGTATGAAAGTGATAACACATTAACTTTCTTTCGTATTTATATTTAGTCCAATAAGATATAAATTCGTGAAAAAAAAAAAAAAAAAAAGAATGAAGATAAAAGAAATATACGGTATCAAAATATATTTTCTTCTCTAATTAAAAAAAATATTAAAAATTTTGTTCCAACCCTTAAAGTAAAAAAAATCTCTTAAAGAGATAAAAACTTTTATGGAAATAAAGGAAAGTGGATTAAAAAATAGTGAAAAATAAAAAGGATTTGGGTCCTAGATCTAAGAAAAGGTTAGAATATTGTTCTATAGTTTTTCAATCTTTTGTGTTTAAAATAAAAATGAAAATAAAAATACCTTACTTGTATTTCTATCGCTCTAAAAAAAAAATTAAAAATAAAAATTGAATTCAAAATTGAAGTACTTTTACTAAACATCGGTAGAGGGTTTTTTTTGAATTTTGATATTTTAAAGAAAAATAAAAATTGAAAAAAAAAATTTAAAAATAAAAAAATCAAAATTAAAAATAAATTTTGTAGAAAAGTCTGAATTTTAAAGGAAAAAAAAATAGACTTGAAATTTATGAAAAATTAGTAGGTAGATCAACTTAATGAAAATTAAAGGTGAAATTGAAATAAAAATTAGAAGTTATAACTATAATTGTTTAATTATAATATTTGTTTCTTAGTTTTTGTGTGAGTGTTATTAAAATCGAATTTCTTGATTAATAGCAAATTATTTTTTCTTTGAAAAAAAAAGATTAATTGAGTGAGAGGAGTAGACGGGACTTCTTGAATGAAGAGAACATTAGAAGAAAATAAATATATTTGGTTGATTAGATGATTAGATGGTTGATATTATAGGGTTATGTAATATCTATAATTTTAGAGCCTCTCATTGAATCTAGCTAATCGTTCCATTCAAGATTAAGTAAAATTAATAAAAATAAAAAAGTTAGGGTTTATGATTGTTTGATGAGTTATAAATAAATTTGAATATAAGGAAAATCAAAGATATAATGAAATTTGAATAAAACTAAAAAATAAAAATTAAACTATAAAAAAAGAAATAAAAGAGGATTTTTAGTTAGAGATGGTGTTGGATGATTCTTGGGAAGAGAGAGGATAATTTTTGCGAGAGGGTTGGTGGTGGCTGGGGTTGTTGTGTGAGATGTTAGGGTGTTTGGGGTTGAGAGTTTAGGGAAATTGAGAGAGAGAGAGAGAGAGAGAGAGAGAGAGAGAGAGAGAGAGAGAATTGAGAGAAAGATAAAGAAGAAAGAAAAGAGAGAAAGAACGATTTTTCCAGAAACGACTGAGAAGAAAAGAAAAGAGAGAAATGAGGGAAAGGTAAAAATAATGTCTGATGATTTTTCCAGAAAGGGTCGGAGGAGTTATAAAATAAAGACAAAAAATAGTATATATAAATGGAATTAGAATACACGTGGTCCGGAACTATATAATACCTAGACCCTAGACAAGCGCGAGCGAGTGAGGGAAAGACAGAGCGATGGGTAGCTCACCAAACGACTTCTCGGTGGTGGTACTGCCGTCGGACTTCAGAATCGACGCGAGGCCGTTCCTGACGAACGAAGAGAGAGAGATAGAAGAAGAACAAGAGCAAGATAATTGGCACGACTGTCCTCAGAACCTCTCTTCCGACGAGGACTTCTCCGATCTCGAGCTCTTGCACTTCTTCCGTGCCCAAGGCCATGACAAATCTGGAAACCGCATTTTCCGTATAGTCGGAAAGTACTTTCCCGGTAACAAGCTGATCTAGCACCTTCCCTATTGCTCCATTACCACAATCATATGCTATAATTATCTTCGATTCAGCTGCTTAACTGATAGACAAAGCTTCAGTTATTCGATTATAGTGAGATGCATATCTGATTAACTGATAATAAGAATTGTAATTGGTGAATTTGGTCATTGAAATGAGTAGGTCTTTATTTCTGTCTAATATTTAGTCGAAGAACATCATTTTTTTTTTCATTCATTTGGGAAGATTGAAGCTGGTTACATTTAGCCTGTTTCTCTATTTTTTTTTTTTTCAATTTCTGCCTACTTGATTTTTGAAATGGCATCATGTAAGGAGACTTTTATGTATGGATTAAAATATGTCCAAAGAACGTATTTTGAGCACTATGATTAAGTAGTACCTATATGTGCCATTTACACAAGATAACTCCTCAATTCTTTTTCAATAATGTGGTTTGAGTGTTCGAAAACAAGAATCGAGGAGTTGTTGATCACCATTCTGTTTGGTTCTAGCCTATTTAGCATAAACAACCCTAACATAATGGTTTTGACTGTACAAGGAATTGAAAAGAGACAATCAGGTGATTTCTTAAGTCTAGGATCTCTTTATGTATCTGTGCATAATGAGTTTGTTGTTTCTGGTTTGTCTGCTAACAGAGAAGTTTTGAGCTGGGAGATGGCAGAGAATCCTATTTAAGAATGATGCTAGAATAAGCTTTAAAGGCTGTTTTACCCTGATTTTTTTAATTTGGCTGTTGATAAAAGGATGGTGGGGGACATAATGTCTTGTTAGTTGAGTGACTTGAGTCCAAGATTGTGGATATTTCAACATTTAATCTTTATGCCTGAATGTAATGGTGCTTTAAATAATGATGTGAAGTTGGCGTTTTAGGGCAACAAGAACTTGAGTTCAATTTACAGTGATTTCTGCTGAGCTTAGAAGACTCTGTAGGACGTAGTGTTTCTTAACAAATAACTTCTTTAAATTGTGTATTTTTTTGGTTGATAAATTGTGGATTGTGACTAAATAACAATGTTCTGGATTTGCTAAATAACTTTTGTAAATAATATGGAATCTTGCTTCCTTTTAGTTTGGCTAAAAACTTCTAGCTTATATCAGTTCGAAGAGACCATAATTTAGGATCCATTTGATAACTTTAATTGTTTTGTTCTGAGTTTAGTTTTAGTTAAGAATAGAGATAGCAGAGGGAGATGTAGAGGAGAAGAGAAGTGAACAATTTGAGGGAGAGAATGGAAGAATACATAGAATCGTTTCAAAATACAAACTTACGGACTAAAAAACTTGATTTAGATGGCTTTTAGTTTTTTTTGTTCAAGTCTTAAAACTTTTCTACCTCCTATTTTCTTCATTTATCATGTCTCCTTGACTAAAAAACATAAAACAAAAAGAAAAAAACGTAATCAAACAGGCGCTTTAATTTTCTTTATCTCCTTACTTTAGTTTGTAGAAACCAGACATGACAATTGTTTTGATCTATTGATGCTCCTTCTGCAGCTCCAGTTGTGAGTGGGGATAGGCTTAAGAGGTACATATTCAACAAACTATGCAGTGAGTTTCCAGAAGGGCCATACTGCATTGTTTACATGCATAGTACTGTGCAAAAGGAGGATAACTCCCCTGGAATAACTATCTTGAGGTGGATTTATGAAGAACTTCCATCTTATATGAAGGACAGGCTTCAAGTTGTGTACTTCATTCACCCTGGACTTCGCTCAAGGCTTGTCTTTGCCACTCTTGGTCGATTTTTCTTAAGTGGAGGGTGAGTGATTTCATAAATTTTAGAAACCAGTTATCTAATATTAAATTAACAGCCAATAGTGGTAGTAATAATTATAAAACTAAATAAATATGAGTCTATGGTTTAAATATTTTTACAAGAATAACATTCCTCCCTACTTTTCTTTCAACTATTTTTACAAGAACCGTCTTTTGTAATTCTTCCATTTGAAAGAAAGGAACAAACTGCAGTTCAGACTGAGCTTGTGTTTTCTTAAAGTTGGTTCATAACATACCTCAAGGTTTGAAACAACATTATAGCATCTACTCATGCACATTGCGTCCGAGTATCTCTCAAAATGACCATATGTCAAATCTTTGATATATTAATTCCCAAGTAAATTCATGTCCAAGGTACAGCCAAACAACTCATAAGTAATAGTCTATCAATATGATTTGAAGTATTCTGTTTCTTTGCAGCCTATATTGGAAAATCAAGTATGTAAGCCGCTTGCAGTATCTTTGGGATGATATAAAGAAGGGAGAAGTTGAGATTCCCGACTTTGTAAAATGTCATGATGATGTTCTTGAGCATAGACCATTAACAGATTATGGGATCGAACCAGACCCGCTTCACATGATTGAGGTGCCGGCAACCGCCTACTCATTTGGAAGGTACGAGGAGAGATGGTCATCAAGAGAATATACGTCTTAGATGCGATATAAATAGCACCTCCCTCGTAAACTGAGATTTGAGTGTCTCCTATGTGATGTGGGTTGAGCTGTGTGATTACCATATGAAGGCCTTCTCTGTACATAGTTATATTAAAGTTATCTTGAGTATCCAAAGTTAATTATTAAAGACTTTGATTGCAAGGTAAAATGTATTCACTCTGTTTCAATTTTAGCTTTCTGTAACTTCCTTTTATTTAGTGGAATCGCAAACTTCATGAACATGTTCAAACCAGCCCGCAAAGTCGCAAACACTGGTTTTATTCTGGCATTTTACAACGGCGCCTAGTGGCTGTGGAGAGTATTTCCAAAGTTGATGCGTGGCTTTGCATTTTGATGAATGCATCATTCTCTTATCTTTCTTTTTCTTTTTCTTTTTTCACATCAAAAGCACAATGAATCAGAAACTTCGCTTATACAGGTTTGCTTTGCAAGGGAGAAAAATGGCCCTCCATTAAAACAACTCGGTGTTCAGGAACATATACTCATGTCCAAAATAGTTTGCATGAATAAACAATTTTTGTTTATTTATGATTTTTTTTGGCAGATATTGGCTTTAAAAAGTTAATTTAAAAGAAGAATGGTTCAAATCATAAAATTACACTACTAAATGTATGCAAATAAGAGTGAGTTGGAACACATAGGTTCGAATTGGTTTGGACATTATTTTTCGAAGAAGAAAGGAATATTATATTAGAAACAATATCTTTGTTCCAAAGAAGGGGAAACTGATAAGACAAGGAGAAATTATAAAGAGATCGAGAGGTGTGATCAAGTTGTCAAACTTGTATCATCCAAGTTAGAGGAAAATTGTTCCTGCATCCTACTAATAAGAACTCGGGGGTTCGAAACGCAGCTTCGGTAGGTTTGAGGGGCCTTTGAATTCGTGCACTTGTTAAACGCTAGTGACCCGATATATTGGCTTTAAAAAGTTAATTTAAAAGAAGAATGGTTCAAATCATAAAATTACACTACTAAAGGTATGCAAATAAGAGTGAGTTGGAACACATAGGTTCGAATTGGTTTGGACATTATTTTTCGAAGAAGAAAGGAATATTATATTAGAAACAATATCTTTGTTCCAAAGAAGGGGAAACTGATAAGACAAGGAGAAATTATAAAGAGATCGAGAGGTGTGATCAAGTTGTCAAACTTGTATCATCCAAGTTAGAGGAAAATTGTTCCTGCATCCTACTAATAAGAACTCGGGGGTTCGAAACGCAGCTTCGGTAGGTTTGAGGGGCCTTTGAATTCGTGCACTTGTTAAACGCTAGTGACCAGCGATACCCCACTATACGAAGGTTGTAAAGACCTTTTTAATTTCCATTTTTTGTTCCAACCCATCCATTATGAATTCAAAAGCATTGTTAGAATTAGGTTTACTCATGAGCTCAATGATCACAACACAACGTCAATCGAAATCCAATTTGTCGCTGACACGCTAAGAGAAGAAGATATTAGACCATGTTTGCCCTGTAAGATTTGATAATCATCATTCGTGAAGATGAAACTATTCTTTAGTAAAACATTATTGACTGATAGGGTTGAGAAGATTGTTCGGATAGCTTGTCAAAGGAGAATGAGAGCATGGTGGTGTGAGTTAGAGCCATAATGGGCTACCTAACCCACTTCCAACTGTTTATAAAGAGTTTTAGTGTTGCAAATTATTTTGTGGTATGTAGTATAACTTAAATTCTCTCTGCCACTCTCTAGAGGAAAGACAGAGAAGGTAAAAACCGGAGTCGACATTTTGACAGCGATCAGCGAAGATAAATCAGAAAGGCCTTTCGAGAGCGTTTTGTTAACAAACTTCTAATGAGCTGAGCGTTTCGTTAGTGCCTCATAGTAGAGACGACCTTCCTTTTCGAAGAAAGCCCGTCCCTCCTCCTCCAGGATCCCAGTTCCCCCCTTGAGTTTCCTCTATCTGTATGAGTAGAGCTTCGAGTGCCGGTTAACATTTTTCTGCCTTTGAACCTAGCAATCGCTTTTAGTAGTTCGTTAACGGACCAAAAAGAATAGTAGTTTGTTAAACCAAAATTAATTTAATTTAAAAAAGAAGAAGCTAAAATTCAATTTTCTCTTATGAGAAAAAATAAAAAATAAAAAAAAAAAATAAAGTCTGAGTTAACGTTAAACCCCGGGTCCTCAGAATTCAGTGATAAACCCGCATGCGAGCTAAAGGCGAACGACCCAAAAAGTAAAAGGAAGGAGGAATAGAAAGAAGAAACACAGTAAAATGCTGAGAGCTCACTCTCTCAAACGCTCGGTCCAATCCCTCCGCCACCACAACCACCTCAGAACCCTAAATTCCACCATTATCCCCCAAAACCCAGTAGACCCATTAAGCTCAGCGCGCCCATTTTCCAATGCTTCATCACCCTCACCATCGGCATCAGCATCTGAGCTCCGCAAGTACATGGGCTACACCGCCCTCGTCTTATTCTGTGGTGCGGCCACCTACTATTCGTTCCCATTTTCCGACAACGCCAAGCACAAAAAGGCCCAAATTTTCCGTTATGCTCCTCTACCTGAGGAGCTCCACACCGTCTCTAACTGGAGCGGGACCCACGAGGTCCAGACCCGGGTTTTCCACCAGCCGGAGACCCTTGAGGAGCTTGAGAAAGTTGTCAAGGACGCCCACGAGAAGAAATACCGGATTCGGCCCGTCGGGTCTGGGTTGTCCCCGAATGGGATTGGATTGTCCAGGGCTGGGATGGTCAATTTGGCGCTGATGGATAAGGTTTTGGAGGTGGATAAGGAGAAGAAGAGAGTGAGAGTGCAAGCTGGGATTAGGGTGCAGCAACTGGTGGATGGGATCAAGGATCATGGCCTCACTTTGCAGAACTTTGCTTCCATTAGGGAGCAACAGATTGGTGGCATTTTGCAGGTTGTTTCTGGTGAATGTTTATGAATGAGTTTCCATTGTTCATTGTTGCTATATTATCAGTGAAGTTTGTTTTTAGCTGTGCATTGTAGCGATTCATTTCATTTGCAAAAGAGATACCAACTTTTTAATGAGCTATGTTTTTGTGAATACAATCCAGGTCTTATTTGTAGTTGCTATATTTACTTTTGGATGAATGTACTGCTCTGTCGGGGTTCCGATTTTTTATTTTTCTAAACTCTGATATGATATCGATGTGCTCATTATATGCTTATCCGATGATTGAACATGAAAGCAAAGATCTGGCATTAGAACTTGTGGCTGAATTTGGCTACTATAACTGCAAGGACATTGAAGAATAACGTAAATAGTACTATCTGTGCTTCAGCTATGTTCCCTTTTTGTTTTATGATAGCACAAAAGGAGAGAGAAAAGTATGTTAACATAGAATTATGGTCTATACACAGTATGTAGTTAAGGAAAGAGACTTTATGGAAGTTTTGTGGTATTCTAGTTTGTATATGATCCTTCTTATCTCCTTATGATCATATCTTGTAGGTTGGTGCACATGGTACTGGTGCAAGGTTGCCTCCGATTGATGAGCAGGTGATCAGCATGAAATTGGTCACTCCTGCTATGGGAACAATTGAAATCTCCAAAGAGAAAGATCCAGAGCTGTTTTATTTAGCTCGCTGTGGCCTTGGTGGTCTTGGAGTGGTTGCTGAAGTTACCATTCAATGCGTTGAGAGACAGGAGCTTGTAGAGCACACTACTGTATCAAACATGGAAGAGATCAAGAAAAATCATAAGTAATCATTTACTATTTTTATTTGGTAGAGTAATCAATCTCATAACTCTTTTAAAAAATTCTTGCAACGTGCAACTTGTTAATGGAACATTAATGTGTGAGCCAACCTCTAATTAGTTTGGAGCATAGGGCTTTACAATTATCTAATGGATGATGAAAAGACATGGACTGAGTGCTTAAAAATCATCAAACTAATTTGTCAAAGTTATCTGATTGTGGTGGCTCGTAATTCAATACCCTCATCTGAGCTTCATCTTGAAAGAATTGAGCACTATTTTCGATGGAAAAACAGAAAAATAAAAAATGTCCATCACAACATGTACTTGTGGCTCTTAAATCTCAGAAGTCATACTGATAAGTAAGGTTTAGCCACAATAAAGACTGTTTTCCTTTTTCGTTTCTTTTTTTATAAGTTATGACCAATTCTCTTTCTTTCTTGTTCATTTTTTCACTGGCCGTGTGTTTTGATGTACTGAGTATTGTAAAATATAAAATGGGCAATGAATGATACAGATCCAAGCTGTATGTTTCACACAGGTTAAAGATTCTGTTTTCGTTTTCCGCAGGAAATTGCTATCCGAGAATAAACATGTGAAGTACCTTTATATTCCATATACCGATACTGTTGTGGTTGTGAGGTGCAACCCTGTCTCAAAATGGACAGGTCTCCCAAAGTTCAAACCCAAATTTACAATGGATGAAGCCATTCAGCATGTTCGTGATCTCTACAGGGAATGCCTCAAGAAGTACAGGTACAATTTTTCCCTATCCTTGTTCGACTGTATAAACTAGGAAGACAATAAAAGCGCTGATATTATTATTTTTTTCTTTTTGAGCCTTTATGAGATGCTCGTAATGAACATTTCTTTCCCTTTTATCATCTTTATTCTTATGTTTTCTCGGCAAGGAGTATGCAAGTAGTTGGAAAGTGTTACTAATTACATTTGATTGGGCTAGAATCAAGTCAATTGCTACTAAGCTTTTGTCAAGGATGTAATTAGGACAATTAATACAACCAGGGAGAGTCTTGGCGATTAGGGACTTCATTTTAGTAGTCTAAACTCTAAAGTCAACTCTTATATGAATTTTTATCCGAGTTTGACAAATTTATAGTTTATAAATTCCTCCAAGATGGGGAGAATAAAAACTTTTTCAAAATGGTCTTACAGGAATGTTCAATTTTTCTTTCAAGAAAGGATTCTTTTCAGTTGCTAATTCTTCGGGCAAAAAGACAAAAAAAAAATATTAGTTGACTGATGCTGTTCTTCTACTATGAAGTATAGGTATAGAAAATTTGCTTGTATACTGTAACAAATATGCTCATTAGTAATAGATATAGACAAATATGACCCTAAACCCTAAACTTCAGTATGGTTACCATGTTTGAATTACCTGAATAGTATCTGATTGGTTTGTGATTTGGGATGTTTATCATGGTTTGATAGAAATCTTATTGATGTAACTAATTAGAATAAATGAGGATTGCTGTTCTCTTGGATGTCATTTGATTGAGAGTTCAATAAAAATGGATTTCTTATTAGTTTCTCAAATTATAAAGTGATGGAGCATTTAATGAAGATTAATATTTTTTTGAATGGAGGCAAGCAAGAAAGTAAAGGGGATCATATGAACTCCTAACTTAAGGCTCAAGAGGAATGTCAAGAATTATGAATAATCATAGATCTGGCAGTTTCATTGAGAAGATGATTTGGTTACGCAATAGATCAAGTAGTACTAAATCCAAGTCCACAAAGCGGGTTTTTGGGGGATGTTGAGCAGGGTTTCGGATGTTGAGCAGGGTTTCTATATATAAAGTTAAAATATGAGTTTGGTTAAATTTTCAAAAACCCAACAAATTCCTCTTTATAGTTATCATTTGAAATTTGAAATTTTATATATCAAGCCCAAAACAGTAAAATATAGAATAAAAAAATAAATTAATGATGTGGAGACCACGCATTCACTTGCCCACTTGCCAACTTTTTAAATTTACTTGTTGATTAGTATTTTAAAATTTTTTTTCTCTCATTTTATAAAATCAACCAACTTTTCATATAAAAAAAAATAAGGATACGAACATTTCGCACGTGCTTGGCTCGTGTAGAAAGTCTACTATTATATAATATAAGTTCATCCATTTACTATTAACAATACAACCAAGAGCTTGTCCTTAATTATGAAGTAAATGCATTCCACCACTGCAATTTTAGGTTATGTCTTTTGATTTTCTTATGTTAAAATGTTCAATGTATTAAGTGTCATCAGTTATGTCTTTCAGAATTCCTAGGAATTTTTTTAATCAATGTCTAGGAGTGATTCCTAAAACCCTACCGGTGTGAAGCTGGTAGTTTCTATCCCTTTCCAAATTTATTCCTTTGTTCTACACCAGTTTCCTAGATGTTTCTTTGTATAAGGATTTTGGTCACCGATGGAGAAATCTACATTGCTGTCTTAGTTAAAAGGTTAGCAAATGGGTGGTTCAAAGCCTCTCGATGGTTGCAAATTTTGCAGATGGTACCGGGTTTCGCAAGGAATGTTAATGAGATTGAGCTGGAAGAGTTTGCTCTCATGCCACTAAATTTGGATGGTGTGCATTACATTCATCAATGGGAGATATAAGGGGCTGGAAATTAGCAAAATATAGGACATTTTCGTGCAAGTCTTAAAGAAGCTATCTATGTAGCAAATCTGATGTATCATATTTTCAACCTGATTATCAGAATTGGAAGGCAAAGGTTCATCCTAAGGTTCAAGTGCTTGCATGGCTGGTGGTAAGTAGGAAAGTTAATACTTGAGATCAAATTCAAAAAAGAAGGCCAGACTCTGATTGTTGTCCTCACTGGTGCATAGTTTCTAAGAATGGGGAAGAAAGTGCTGATCATGTATTGTCAGATTGCCCTATCACGTTACAGATTTGGTGGAAATTTTTGATGAAGCTCATGTGGTTTCAAGAGGGTGTGACGAGTTCTTGGCATGTAGTTTAAGGTTTTGGGAAAGCAAAAACTCTTTGGGTATGTAGGTTGAGGAGAAGAATGTTAATCTTCATTAAGGGTTTCAATTTCAACTGTTTCTCAAGGAAAAAGTTCTCTTTTTGGGGATTGAAAGAGTGTTGTTTAGAGTTGTTTGCTTTGTTTTCTGATATGCGTATTGCTTTCTTAAATATTGTTCTGTTAGCATAGGATGGCTTCTGGCTCTCCATAATTCTTCTTTTATTCTCTTTATTAGTTTCATATAAATTACATTCTGTATTGCTATTGTGTTGATTCATCTGCTCGTTGCAGTTAACCATTTACACATTAAATGCAGAGTAGTTCCAGACGACAATGTTGACATAAATGAGCTCTCATTTACAGAGTTAAGAGATAAACTGCTTGCCTTAAATCCTCTAAACAAAGATCATGTCATGAAGGTTAATCAAGCCGAGGCCGAGTTCTGGAGGAAGTCGGAGGGATACAGAGTGGGATGGAGTGATGAAATTCTGGGCTTTGACTGTGGTGGCCAACAGTGGGTTTCAGAGACTTGTTTTCCAGCTGGAACCCTTGCCAAACCAAGCATGAAAGACCTTGAATACATAGAAGATTTAAAGCAGCTGATAGAAAAGGAAGAGATACCCGCACCTGCTCCAATAGAGCAGCGCTGGACAGCCAGCAGTAAGAGCCCCATGAGTCCAGCTTCAAGCTCAAGAGAGGATGATATATTTTCATGGGTAAGTACATAAACCATTCTTTGTTGCATGTTTCTTTGGTTAATTTCTATTATGCATCTTGAATTATAAAGGTACAAGTGATATTGAAAGATTAAATGCATACAATGATACAATATTAGGGTTCTACATATTCAACACACTCATCTCCTTGCAAAATTCATGTCGAATCATTGTTTCACGTAAGATATGGTTCGGCTGATCAGTTTCAATATAGGGCATTTGGTTTACTCTCTGAGAAGCATTATCTGTTATCTTCTTCTTCTTCTTTTGTTTTTTTTTGTTTTTGTTTTTTTTTTTAATAGAAACAAGACATTATTGCTATGAGTAAAGGGAGAATACACATTAGTGGATGAGTAATCCACATGAAAAGAAAAAGCTTCACACAACAAAACAAAGCTAAGAAAAACAAAAAACAAAAAACCAAACCAACTGGAACATGAAAAACATAAATCCTAGATATATTCGTGTTCACAGCCTTGCAATCCATAAGAATAGCTGAGAAAAGAGAAAATCCTGAACTCAATAGTGACCGAAGCCTAAAGGGAAATCCAAAACTTAACTCGATTGTACATCCTCTTGACCAGCCCCAATCTTGTCTTCAAATATTCTCTGATTTCTTTCCAGCCAAATGACCCGAATAACAGTAATAACAAAGTATATCCATAAAACTTGGCATTCATCTCACCCCCTAAATTCTTATGCTTTTCACTTAAGAGAGGAAACGACAATCTAGCATTCACCTCTAATAATTTCAACCACAGGCTCAGAGTACATGGGGAGTGAAGAAAGACACGATCTGCAGATTCCTCCCCCTTTTTACACAGGATGCACAGCTTAGGAGATGGAAAAGAACCTGGTCTTCTCCTTTGAACCATATCCCAAGTATGTACCTTACCATGTACCACAGCCCAAGGAAGAATGTAACCTTAGAAGGAACTTTCACTTTGCAAATCTGATCAGAATCCAAAGCTGGAGAATCAGAAAAATCATCCAATAACTTGCGCAAGGATTTACAAGAAAATTCCCATGAGATTCTAATCTCATCCGTACAGAGGGATTTCTAGGAGAAAAAGAAGCACCTTCCAGCAGTAGTGACATGAAAGAGAGCTCCGCCACATCTGACCATCTAGCTTCCTCGTAAACCCAAATCCAACTCAAGGGGTCGAGAGAGGGATCAACCAATGTATCTATGGTTGAGTACTGTACCTGGATACACTATAGAGCCTAAGAAACAGACTTCAAAGTTGTTTTCCCCAGCCATATGTCCTAGACTCTTACTCTTTTTCTCTTTCCCACTGTAACAAGACAACAGAAGGTATCAAGTCCATGAGAAATATCTTATTTCAACTAGAGCCTCGGACCACCAGATTTGCATATTGCAGATGACAAACCTCGACTCTTCTCCTTCTCAATCCTGTTGAAGCATCAAACTTTCCTCTTGGATTGTTAATTTTCTATTTGTCTAAAATTGTAAACCTTTCCTCTGTTTTTCTAATCCATCAACTTTGTGTTGTGTCAAAAATTGCCACTTTTTTTTTTTTTTACCCTTTTGCTTTTGTATATTAAGTGGCTCGGTGACATGCGACTGACATGCTGCATGGGTCTAAATCCTATATTTGTTCGTTCTGTCGTCATTCTTTTCTGAGAATATGAACTGTATGCAAAGTTTGAGGTTTTGCTATTCCCCTCCTCTAGTGACAATAAATTATAAATATTTTTGAGGACCTTGAAGGTAGCTTGGTCCATAATAGTATCAGCATCAAGATTTTATCAAATTTAGTTGCTTATGACTTCTTTCTTAATCACTGTGTTATGAGTATCAAACTTCAAGGCACGATTTGAGTCAATTTGTGGGCTTAGTTTGTTTCCCAAACTTGTGGAACTAGTCGCCTCCTTTTAAAATGTGTCACCAACTATTACTAATATGTAAAAATTATTTTTATTTTGTATCAGGTTGGCATAATCATGTACCTTCCTACAACAGATGCCCGCCAAAGAAAAGATATTACAGAAGAGTTTTTTCACTACAGGCATCTGACCCAGGCACGGCTGTGGGATAAGTATTCTTCTTATGAACATTGGGCCAAGATTGAGGTAGTAAATGCATCTTAGATGATCTTTCTTTTTTTTTTGTCTGTTTTTTTAAAGGCACCACAATGGTATTATGGAGTCCGTAATTGTTTGTTTCTCAGATACCCACCAAATTCATCCTAGACTTGCAACATCTTAGCAAAAGTACATTTTAAAAGGATGCCTCGAATGTAATCTTTTAACAAAAAAAATTTCTATGATAAAAGCTGCAGTGGCATGTGCAGATTAAGATTCTTATTCAACTAATCAAGCTGCTTTTTAATTTCACCAACTTATCCCTATGAATTGCCTGAATAAAAGATTTTATGTTATGAATTTTGTGTATTTGATTCAAACACATATCACTAATAGGTTCCGAAGGACAAAGAAGAGCTTGCCACACTCCAGGCAAGGCTAAGAAAGCGTTTTCCAGTGGATGCCTACAATAAAGCTCGAAGGGAGTTGGACCCAAACCGGATCATTTCAAACAACAAGCTGGAAAAGCTTTTCCCGTTGTCTGATACCATTTGAGAAGAAGCATGCTTCAATGGTCAGTTGTTTTTATTTTTATTTTATTCTTTTACTAAAATTGGCCATTGGCCCTAAAGGTGTGATTGTATAAATTTAAGAGGATCTCGTGATACAATTCAGGTGTAATAATAAGCCTAAAGATTATGATGCATAGGAGAAGACTTTTTATGAAACCATATCGACTTTGATATCAACTGCTTGTCTCTCTGAATTAGAGATAAATAATGGAGCTAATAGGGAGCATGCACAAAAGCAAAGGCCCTTTCGGGCGAATGTTATTATGGGAATGAAATTTACAAAAGTTAACTGAGCAGAAAGTAAATAGGTGATATACTGATATATTGTTATTACAATATGCAATAACGCAGTGAATACTTGAGGCTAAGCTATTTTGGTAATTTTGCTGAAGAAAAAGCCATCACGACGGGGGTGGTGGTTCAGAAGCATTCCTCACAAAGCCAACAGCAGCACAACGCAAATAGGCTGCACCAGTAGAAATGACAAGAGTGAGAGTTATTAGTATCAATGGACATGAGAAGAAAAAGATAAGCATTTTGTCAGTGCTCTCTTATACTCTTATGGCTAATAGCTGGCTTTGCTAGGGAATCGATACTGCTCGCCGAGCTGCAGTAATTTAGGTTTGAGTTAATACCAATTTCTGCAGTAATTCATGGTATGATTTTAGTTGGCTATTGAGTTAGTGCAGCAAGCTTCTTGTTTCTCTTGAGTACGAGTTTGTTTTAGAGTGATGCATATATGATGTCCAACTTACCATCCCTCGATGAAACCCCTATCTCCTTTCTTTTTGGTCTGTGGCCAGAACTTCTTCCTAGTTGGGGGATTATTGGTTGCAGTTGGGTATCCTTCACCAAAACAACATAAAAAAGTAAGTCCTTACTCCTTGTAAATCATGCGTGAGAGAGAGAGAGAGAGAGAGAGAGAGAGAGAGAGAGAGACCTGGTGGAGGTTGGTTATCTTGTGTCTCTCTGGTCTTGGCCATTTTGAAGAACAGTTGGAGCTAATAAGACTTGCCTTGGTGACTAGTATTAATCTGTATGTGAAAGTACTGCAATGGCGATGCAGGTATATATATAACCCTTAAGACAAGGGAGTAAAGATTCTGAGAAGGGTCATTTGCAAACTGCAATGTGTAAAGAGTTTTATTTTTTTTTATTTTCCCAAGGGCGGTGGTGAACAAGTCATGTTCCAGTTGGTTTTGATTCCTTTGGAATGGGATCCAGATATGTTTGTAACCTTTTGCGTTCACCTTCATCATTTGTGCTTGAACTAGTCAGATTAGTGAGGCAAAATTTGCATAGAAAAAAACTGGAAGACAGCAAAGTTCTGCTGCATCAAAACTTATCAATTAAGAAAAGAGGACGCGGATTTCCTTTTTATTTGGATTCTTTACTTAGTGTAGAGGAGAATATCAAGTAGTGAAAAGCATGAAAAAGAGTTCAAAAAGGTGTGAGAACATACAAGTTCTACACTTTGATCTGTCCGTGTGATTATTATTATTATTATTAATTAGGGTTATTATTATTATGTATAAAATGATTCGTAGTGTTTTTAGATCAACACATAGTTGCTTGTCATAACCTTTACAAAAACTTTTAGTGAAATCAAATATTGTTATAAAACTAGAGTATTACCTAGAGAGGAAGTAGAGAAACTAGAGATAGAGATAGAGATATAGTATTGTGTGTAGAGAAGATGAAGTAAATTTATTTATGAGTAACCCTCTATTTATAGAGGTGAAATGTAGTACAATTACAAGTATGCACTCATGACATATCAAGTCCCCGGAGTGAAGCACAAGAGGATTCTGGAAGATTGACCAAGAAACTGAAAAGTCAAGCAAAGTCAACTATGGTGACACGGAAATTCGCCACCCAATTACTCCAAATATTCACATGGTCAAAAGAATAAAAGTTTGGTGCAATTATCTATGGATTTGTGCAATTATCTATGGACTTAATGAATTCATCTCATTTATTTTATATGCTTAGTTCAAAGTTATTAATTAGATTCATGTATGGTTCTAAGTTTGAATTCATGTATTGTCATTAATTAAGGATGATCCTATTCATGGAGGGTTGTTCCATGACTACTATTTAATCTCATCTTCATGAATGAAAATAGGAACTCATATTTTCAGAAAAATACTTATAAACTTGGCTTAGTGCAGAAAGCTTCTTCCTATCCTTAAACTCTTATCTCTAGGTGGATTCCTACGAGTGGCAAGTTTCTATCCCTAGCTCTTATCTTTTTGTTGGATTCCTTGAAGTGGCGAGCCATTTTCTATCAACTCTTATCTCT
Organism: Rubus idaeus; assembly: GCA_030142095.1. NCBI lineage: Eukaryota > Viridiplantae > Streptophyta > Magnoliopsida > Rosales > Rosaceae > Rubus > Rubus idaeus. The sequence goes on along the minus strand of CM057970.1, from coordinate 17,768,669 downwards.
CGGGTGGTTCCCTTGAGTGGCGAGTTTTACCCCTCCAAAACAAGTCATTTTTCTGGTATCAATTTGGTATCAGAGCAAAAAACGAGAAAATCTTTCCAATGGCGGGATGTGGGCTTCGTGGCGGACGTGGTGGGCAACCAACCATTGACATTAAGCAACTATGGAGACAAGTGGAGTTTCTATCTCAAAGGATAGATGAGTTGAAAACCGCAAAGTTTTTTTAAGAATCCGAAGTGGAGATCAAACAACCCATTGAATTCAGGAAAGTTTCAAATGTGAAGGTAAATCATTTGTTTCCTTTCGAAATAGAAAATGAGCATGAGAATAGTGTTGAAATCGATTGGACTTCACCACCTATCTATGATGAATATTTTGATGAAGTTTTCGGCCAAACAAAAATTTTTTTGGTGAATCTCTTCATCACCACAATTTAGATTGTTCAAGCCAAAATGGAGGAAGTAAGTTTGGTTTTTCAAAAAAAATTCTTGCTTGTTCGGAGAATCTATTTACACCTAGTAGTGGTTTGGGAGATAAATTTTATTCTATGGGACAAGAGGAGGATGTTTGTGCTTTATTGGTTTGTGAAGAAGGTAATGTGGATTTGGAAACAAAAGTTGGGTTTTCATATACATCCTAATGCTCCCTCACTTTTGAGTCACCTAAGGTTCAAGTATTTGGTCATCCTCGATTTCAATTTCATGATCCATTTTGGGAAGATTTTATACTAGCATCTACCAAGAAAATTGTGAATGCAAAGCATGACTTATTGAGAGTCTTAGAGCTTAATGCATTCAACGAGAATTTTGTTACTTCGCAAAAGTTTCTTGAAAGGATTGAATTATGTGCTTGCTATGCCGAAAAGTTACTTGTCAACTTGACAAAGGAAACAAAGAAAAGTAAGAAGATAGTATGGCGACGATATGAGCTCTTGGAAGTACTGGGACGAGTTTCTGCGCAGTGAAAGCGTATGACACGGAAATTGGCCACCCAATTACTCCAAATATTCACATGGTCAAAAGAATAAAGGCTTGGTGCAATTATCTAAGGATTGGTGCAATTGTCTATGGACTTAATGCATTTATCTCATTTATTTTATATGCTTAGTTCAAAGTTATTAATTAGATTCATGTATGGTTCTAAGTTTGAATTCATGTACTGTCATTAATTAAGGATGAACCTATTCATGGAGGGTTGTTCCATGACTACTATTTAATCTAATCTTCATGAATGAAAATGGGAACTCATCATATTTTCAGAAAAATACTTATAAACTTGGCTTAGTGAAGAAAGCTTCTTCCTATCCTCAAACTCTTATTTCTAGGTGGATTCCTACGAGTGGTGAGTTTCTATCCCTAGCTCATCTTTTTGGTGGATTCCTTGAAGTGGGGAGCCATTTTCTATCAACTCTTATCTCTTGGGTGGTTCCCTTGAATGGCGAGTTTTACCCCCTCCAAAACAAGTCATTTTTCCGGTATCATATGGTCAACTCCGATGGTCAAAGTCAAAGTCAAGGATGAAGTCAACCTTGTGAGTCACCACAAGAAGGTTCCAAGTCAACAAGGACCATGATAGATACTATGAGGCCACCCCTTGATTATTCATCCCGTTTGTTCCGTATGTGATTTTACCTTATTGTCATTCATTAACCTTTTAGACATTGGATATAACCCTACTTCATCCTAGCCTTCCATTCCTTTCCATTTTGCCTTTATATAGCCTATTTTACCCCATTCCATCTTTAGCTAGCCACCATCACTCATCACTCTCATTCATCTCCACCTCCACTACATCATTATCCATCTTATTGCTAGAGATCCTCACCAATTCATCAAGGGAAATCATCAAGAACCAAGGAGAAGCAAGAGAACCATCTATTGAACATTCCTCATCTTTACTATCTCTTCTACTTATGTTTAGTGTTTTATATTGTAATTTGATTATGTCTATTGTAATGATTGGTGAGTAGTTAGCATTGTTGGGGACTAGGGTTGTGTGCCCTAGTCCAATGTGACTTTGTGATGCCTTAATTGATGAATAAATCCTATGTTGATTCAAGAATACATGCGTTGTCTATGCTCCTATGTGTTGATTGTATGTTTTAAGAATTAGTCACTCTTTGATGTGCAATGAACCTATCTAGTATGTGGATTGTTTGGTTTGATCACTTTACCATTCTCTAGATTATGGCAAGATGTGTGATGAGCATGCTAATTTGTGTAATCCTTAATTCGGTACTTTACGCCTCCTATTCTTTCTCCCTCTTCATAGAGAGTTCTATTGACCCTAGTAAGGCTTTAGGATACCTTAGAGAATCCATTCCACATCGATAGCATCGGTGGAATGGTGGATTATGCATGTCATACTTGTTTGAGCCTCTTTGTGTTGACACTTAGGCCTCTTAAGCACTTAGGGGATTTTGTATTAAACACTTAGAGAAATCCCCTAGACACCTAGAGACTTAGGGACATGGTTCTAGCTATGGCTAGGATACGAGACTTAATTTGTGGCAACATTGGCTTGATTTTGTTATTGTGGGCATTGTTTGTTGCATTGGGCTAGGGGTAACAAAAAATCCCAACGTTTTCCATAAAACGCACACACATTTCCTTTAGGGAAAAAATCATCTTTAGTCCCTGAACTATGATCCATTCGACACCTTCATCCGTGAAGTTTGAAATATATCACTTTAGTCCCTGAACTTTAACATTCTATATCATTTTCGTCCATGCCGAGGGTTTTCATCGAATACACCTCATATTCCGGCCAAATCGGAGGACAACACCTATTGGGCTTTGAAGCCCTCCTTGAGGCGAGTTCAACGCCACCAACCTCGCCTCAAACCGTCGCCGGAAGGCGGAGAATTTTACGATTAAAGTTTCGGCCACCATAAGTTTTCGGGCTAAATTCGACCAATTCTAGGCCGAATCGAGCTTAGCCCCAGTTATAAAAGTTACTCCTCTCATCCTTGCGAACATTTTGGCATAGGTTTTGCACCATTTTGTTCCGGTCAGGGACGAAAGTGATAGTTGGTGTTGAAGTTCAGGGACGAAAGTGATATATTTCAAACTTCAGGGACGAAAGTGTCGAACGAGTTATAGTTCAGGGACTAAAGTTATAATTATTCCTTTCCTTTATTACTTACCTTTACTTGTTTGCATTTACTTACTTGTTTGCTATCATCGTTTTCCAAACAAACTGAACACTACCACTACACCATTCATTGTCTAAATCACTCACTCACACTGATAATCGTTAGCTCGAATATCCTTGAAACTCAATAACGTTCTATCAAGTTGGATTGCCCTGATATGGTTGTCACATATGTATGAGTAGGCATTAAATTTGAAAATTATTTTCGATCTCGGAATATGGTGTGTGTTGTAGCACTGTCAACCAAATAACAAACTTCCCCCATAAGATATGCATGCTTATTCATAAATTGAATTCAATGGGTCACATGTATGAAGATAAATAGTTTTATTGAATTCAATAACATTCGAATACAACCACTTCAAATAAAACAACAATCCAAAGATAATTAAAAAATAAACATGAAAACAAACCAAAATATAATTCAAAAAAGAAACATTTATTTAGAAAGTAAAAATACAGTAGGGAAGCTTGATCATATCCATGTTTTTAATCATCAGAATGTCCAGTGACAGCCTGGAAATCTGTGATCTAGAAGTGTGGTATTCGTAGGAATTGATTCTTCAACAAAATTGGTCTCCCTAGTTCCACGACTAGCGTGATATTCTCTTACAGCTTGCGCTGGTGCACGGAAGGTGTGAGACCAATTATCAATTCCACCACAATGGTAATAGAGATAATTTTGGTTCTGGGGGCGACGGGCCAGACCATTGTTCCTCTCATTTTGGGATCTTGGGGTAGAAGGACCTCAGTTTCCACCACGTTGGCCTTGGCCACAGGGACCAGGGTATCTTGGGCCCTGGCCGTGTACGCCTCGATTATGTGGGCCATTCCTCTGTGGACCTCTTCTACCACGTGTGAAGATTTGAATTTTTATTTAGCTAATATTATGCTTTATTTTCTAATTTTTGCTTCTTTGAACAAATCTATTTGTTATTAATTAGTGTAACAATGTTTTAAATTTCTCTAGTATGCTAAAGGAATGAGTCATTTAGAATTAAAACAAATTAAACAAGGTACCTGATATCCCTGGCTGACAAGGTTAGTTTTGACTGCACAATCAGTTGCTATTTCAAACTTGGAAAGCTATTTTGTCCCTATCCAACAACTTATTCACCTTTTAACTTAAACCTAGCACATGTACAGACAATACAAACCACAATTAGAAACTTGGCAGTAAAAATTTAGTGTGTGCGTGCATGTGGCTGCTCTAAGCAGCTTAGAAAACTTGGGCTCAAAGAATAGCATGAGGTGGCAATTTTGGATAATTTTCAGATTTGTTTTCAAAGCAGGAGCTGGCAGTATAGGGTAATTTCCAGGTAAAAATTTAATGACTATGCCTAGCTAGAAAATCAGGAGGTGGCTAGTCTAAGTATAGGAAGCAATGATTACATTTTCTCTTATAAATAGAGAAACTCACCTGTAGCTAAAACATATCAAAAGGTGAAGTAAAAACAGAGAACAAAGAAGTAAGAAACTGGCCAAGAAAGATTGTGGAAGCACCAAACGTTTTCTGACACCATCTTTTAAAGAGGTCTAGAAGTTTCAATCTGAGGTTAAGGTAGGGGAAGTAAGGGGAACTTCAATCTATTACATATATAACATTAGTTGTTCTGTTTTTCGATGAAAATGTATATTTTGGTGAATAGTTCAGCAAATATGTATTTTTCAGTAAAGCATTCATATTTAGAAGTATTGATACATCAAGATGTGGGAAAAGAAAATAATATAAGCTTTAGTGTAGTTGAGGCTATTCTCGAAAGGGACCAGATTTTGCCAGCCTAATGTATACACTTGGGAAGAGAAGCCCCTTCAACCAATATTGATAAAATGATCTTATTAAGGTAGATGACGCTGGTGACCGAGATTAGTACAAGAGTACTAACAAAAGGAAGAAAGAGAGATTGTTTATACATACATCATGCATACATTGACCTGTTTTCTGTTTACATTCATGAAGTTTGCTCTACTGGGTTTGAAAGCTCACCCCTCTATAAATTTTGCAGATAAGGTACCAGAGAATTAGACTCTTAATTCTGGAAGTTGGAACTAGGAGAAGAAATTCATGTTTTTTGCTTCGATGTCTTGCTTTTTGTTTGTGTAATAAAGCTTATCGAATAAGCTTCGTTGTATTGTAATTTATTGTAAGAACACCCTAGTTAAATAAAGTGTATTGAGTTAACAATAAGATGTTTCTCTGATCTTCTCTATATTGGCTTTAAATTACAGAAGTATATTTTTTTTTCTGTGATTAAGAGCTAATTCACACCTTCATTCGGGAAGAAAAATTAAAGAATTCATTCCCGGGTCAGGGTGTGACACCACGTCTCAGTCTATTAGGTCTTGGACCCCTTTTACAACCTCAGTTTTCGCGATGATCCACCATATTTGCTTCAGGCAACGGGATAGCTCTAGTACCGGCACGTCGAGTTTGATCATTCCTCAATAATAAATTGTTGTCACTACTACAAAAATAGCATCAAACGACAGTTTGGATCGTTGTCTGATTGCTGAAAATTTTGTTGAGATAGGTCAGCCGTCTGATGCACATATGATACAACGGATTTTTCGCCGTCGTTTGATACGTCATCATACAACAGTTGGTATCGAAATTGTCGTCTGATAATGTATATCAAACAACAGAATAACGAGTTTTAGTATTGTCTATTTTCTTGTAAGATTATTGCATTTTTCATTTTTTGTTGAGGTAAACCTTCTTCTGCAATATTTTTTTTCTTGTTTATATCGTTCTTTTATGTTTCATACAATGGTTTATCTAGTCTTCTCTTGGGGTTAAACATTTCAGACAATAATATTTTGGCTACCCATGCCATGGGTTAGGGTGTAGATTTCCCTTTTATTTTTTAATTAGATTTCTCATAGGCAACTAAATCTTGATGAGAGTTCTAAAATTTTAAGTGGGTATATAAAGCTCGGCCGTGCGAGATTGTGGCTAGTAAAGCTCCCAAACCAGGGTTGTGATGGAGCTGTTACAAATATTTTAGTGAAGAGGAGGGGCAGCTGCCCACCCTCCCCTTGCCTTTGCAAAACTCTTACGATCACAAAGATTTATTCCGGGGTTCTCAAATTTCGAGGAGGGGCAGCTGCCCACCCTCCCCTTGCCTTTGCAAATAAGTTTCACATGACCAATTAAACTTGCATAACTATTTACACTAACATGTAATAAGCTGGGTGCTGATCTAGTTGAACTAATGAGGTTGAGTGAAACTCAAATCAACAACCCTTTCATTGGCGGAAATGAGAATCAATTTCTTAGAGCTATGAATCTAAGAGCTAAGTTCACTGAGACGTCTTGTCTCCAACGATCATCGCAAGTCAAGGATGTCCAATAGGCCGCTCTGATCAACTATTTAGGGCGGGTACACCATGAATACCGTCCTACTCCTTGGTCCAGCTTCCTAGTTCGACTCGAGACGATGAGGGAAGGGTTTGGAGTGACTGTAGAAAATTTACATGATGTTTTCCTTTACCATCACCAGCAAGAAAAATAACATTTTATTTTGATTTATTTTCAATTATTTTTAACTGCTGATAAGTGCGTAAATACACACTTAGAACGTCTTTAATCACTTGAGTTAGGCTTTTCCGAAAGCTGTTTTGTCTATTTGATATGTGTTTTCATGTGTACAGGGAAAATGTGAGAAAAATGATTATTTGCACAAAAATGTGCATTTTGGAGGTTTTCAGCGCAACTCCAAAAAGTCAACCGCGACTTTTCGGACATCAAAATGACACCGGTCATTCATCGGATGTGGGTTACAGATATTGTACGAAGATTTCGAAAACCGTTTCGAATCCCGATAAATTATCGGCGAACCACCACTTATAGAGGCGCAACCACCACACACGGTGGTGGAACAAAAATTGAAATCTCCATTTTATTTTCCCTTATAATTGTTTATATTTATTTATGTTTATATTTATTTAAATATTTATTTTTAATTTTTTTTTATGTTTTTTTTTTTTTTTTTTTTTTTTGCTTTTTGACTTGTGTTTTTGGCAGCATCGGAATAATTCATTGCCAGCTTCCATTTTTGCAGACACCATCCTTGGATCCCCGACACGATGATCACATCCTCATCGGATCCTTCACTTTCTTCTTCTTCTTAAGAAAGAACTTGCAGTCACAGACCACAACACCATCACAATTCCAACAATCACGGAAGCTTCTCTTCCTCAGTTCATCATCGATCACCATCACAACCATGGCAGACCACCAGAAAATCAATTCCTAAATTTCTCTGTTCTACAAACCTCAATCTCTCTAATCTCAATTAAATTAATCAAATCAAAGTTCACTGCAATTAATCTCTTTCCATCACAACAACTCACGGCCACTGCTTGGCCCAACCAAACCTGCAATCATCCAATTCAACCAAACCTGCAAGCACAAGAAATCACAACAATCCAGAATCACAAGTGCTCACAGCCAGATATGAATTCCGGCATCCCTTGCCGCCGCCGCACAGCCAGCCCAGAACCCGTGCTCATCTCGACGTCGCCGTCGACGCCACTTCCAAGCCCACGCCGCTCCTCTGCTGTTCACGCCGTTGCTTCTGCCGTCACCGATCGATCTCCTGCCCAGAACCTGCGCCGCCGGCTTCTCTTTCTCCTCCGCACTTCCAGCGCCGAGCCGGTTACCACGCAATCACTCCTCATCCTCTCTGCCGGCGTCGATCCAAACCGGTCCCCAATCACTCACCGCCATCGATTTCGCACAAGACCAGGCTACTTCAGCTGCCGGCGTCTCTTCTGCTCTTTCGCCGTTCCAGCTTGACGCCGGCGACCTCGACTCCATCAGCGCCGCCACCCAAGTCCACCGCTGCTGTTCTTGACTGCTGCCGGCACCGCATCTCTCCGTTGATCAAGCCGTGCCCAGTCTCATGTCGCCCAGATCCGCGTCTTTCACTACCACGACGACGCTACTACTCATCCTCGCTCCTCTACCGGTGCTGCTCTCACCATACCGGCGCCGTGACGAGTTTCTCACTCCGCTCTCTCTCCCTCTCTGCTGGATGAAGAAATGAACCAGAGACCAAAAAAAGGAAAGCAAGAAACAAAAGAGAAGAGGTCGCGGGCCAGGAAGAAAAGAAAGAAGAAAAATAAAATAAAGTCAATTGAGCTTTGACCCGTTGACCAAGGCCCAAGCCCAACCAACTTGAGCTTTGACTGCACCTGGTCCATGCCAGCCAAGCCCAATCCGAATTGGGCCCCCAAAATATCCAAAGCCCAACTGAAATGGCCCCCGCCACATCCAAAGTCCGATACATACCGTTTTCACATAGCTGAGCCCTCCATCTACGCCAGAAGGGCAGTGTCGTCTTCACGCGCACAGATGTTGAGTCGTCCACCCGCACCCGACGACAAGTGTCCATTTTCATGTACACATCAGTAACATTTCCCAAACTCGTTTATTTATTATATTTTATTTTTGTTTAATTTTAATTTCCGCATTTAAATTTTGTGTGAATAAATTTGGGAAATGTTATTGTGTAAATATTTGTGTAATAAATAGGAATTGTTTGAAACCTTGTTTTAATTGCGAACATGTTGTGACATTTTATTTAATCAATTTTATCTTTGGGTGAGAACCTTGTTACTGTTTATGCCAATGATGAATTCCTTATATGTTTGCTTTGGGTGCATACTTAGTAAGCATGTTAGGGTTCTATAGTTATGAATGTGTGATGCCTGCTTCTTGTTAAATAAGATTCCTCACACATTCTAGAGTGACACTTGTTAACTGCGGTTAGCATGTAACTTGGTTCCTAGGATAAGCAAGACAACACCAGTACTTGTGATGCCTTGTGATGACTCAGACCCTTTTGAAACTTAATGATTCCTGCGTGTTAAATCTAGTTTTTAGACTGCACGTTAGGGCCTTTACGGGACCGTTAGGAAATACGTTAAGGGTAGAACGTTTTCTCTCTTAACATACAAAGTAAGAAAGTGGTAATAGGTTACGTTCAAGCATACCGAGTTAGCCTGGACATCTTCATCTAGAAATAGAAGAAATTAGATAGAAACACAACATGTGAGCATGATTTTCGGTGGTAGATTTTAATTCCTAGTTACTTTTATTTTCAAAAACTAAAAATCCAAAAATATTTCCTTTTATTTATTATTTTCAAAAACATCAAAAACTTGAAAAACACTTTTGTATATATTGTACATTTTTGTAAATAAATTCTTTATTGTATATATTTGTAAATAAATTTGTTGTATAGTTTATTTAATTTTCGTGACACAGATTAGCAAATAAAACAATTTCATGTGGGTAATGACCCTTGCTTCCACTATACTATTGATCGACATTTTTTATTGGTTGCAAGGATTTGTATATAATTACATTTATTCTTTATCTTGATGTTATTTTTGTGCATCTTTTTGGTGTGCGAAAATGGCCTCATCAACTGCCATTGCATACGGTGATTTTTATTTATATTATCCACAATTACATTTTACATGCCGTAAGTTCATATAGTACATGTGGTAATTTTCCAAGTCCTCAAACTAAAAGAACTAACCTTCATGCACGCGCCATGCGAGTGTGACAGGGCCGCGCTCTCGTGTGCATTTAATGTTTCCTTATTCTACATTAATTGTTAACTACATCCAATATGTCGATCTTGCATTTTTTCGTATGTGCATTTTGATCGTGAGTTTAAAATATACGAAGGAATGCAAAAAGTAAAGCATATGATTCGAAATTTATTTATGCATTTCACCCAAATAAATTTTTGTATGCATCAACACCTCAATAAAAAAACAAATATAAAGTGATACATTACAATGAACAACACTACGAAATTGGAGAATTTCTGTTTAGCAATCCATTAGCAAGAAAATAAAAACCTTTTTACATAAATATACACATGTATATACAAATTTACAATCATGATGGCGAGAACCCAGCTTCAGCGCATTGGTTATCATCTTTTGTTTAGTTGTTCTCGATCTCTTGCATTGCCAATATATCTTCCTTGTGACCATTAAGATTAACATGCCCACGGTGGTCTGAAAAATATAAATAGCTCAAATATTGGCTCAATAAAAGTTACTTTTAAAAATTAAAAATAACATCACAAGTACCTTATAAGATCCCATTAATTGGAAGGAAGTAAAATTTCTTTATACACAATGGTCGTTGTGAACACCCCTTCTGCACCTTCCAATGAACCTTTCTTGACCAAAACTTTGGTGGTAACGTCAGAAACTCCTCTTGATAAAGCCACGTACAATTGTCCATGACTGAACACATGATCAGGAAGGTAAATACCAACATTTGGTATTGTCTGTCCTTGTGATTTGTTTATAGTAAGTGCAAAACTTAACTTCACAGGGAACTGCTTTCTCATCATCTCAAAAGGGAGTCCAGAACTCACGACACTTTTTAGAGCAATTCTTGATAAGAAGACTCTAGTTCCCGCAAATTGTCCAGTTAAAATCTCTGCATCAATAAGGTTGTTATATAATCCACAGCAAGTCAATCTTGTACCATTGCACAACCCAATCTTCGGGTCAATATTTCTCAAAAGCATAATTGGGGCACCTTTTTTTATAATTAAATGATGTGGCGGCATACCAGAAGGAGAAATTGAATTTAAGAATTCTTGTTTATACATATTTCTGGTGTCATCCTCAACTGAGTCAAAAGAGTATAGGATGCGCTCAGGCCCTGGAAATTGCTTTATGATCCTTTCATTGAGTACATCAACATCATCATTTTTCGGAGTAATTATTTCCCTTTCAACCATGTACTCAGCATCATTTACATGACATTCCAAATTAGGAAAAACTTTATTAACCAATTGATTGATTGATTCTTCACCCTCCCATGGTATAACCATAGGAGAAGGTAATTGTATCATGTCTTCAATCATGGTAGGTTGTTCTCCATTACCAACTTGAAGTAAGAACCCCGCGAACTCTGGATCATTAATAGATCTCATATTTTGTCTCAAACGAAGAATCTTCACATCCTTCCAAAATGAAGCATTAACTAAGCTTGCTTGCACCATCTCAGATCTCGTACCCTTGTAGATAACAGGAAGAACTTGCCGAAAATCTCCGCCAAAAATCATCACTTTTCCTCCGAATGGAAAATCTACAGCTGTTATGTCTTTAAAGGTTTGATCAAGAGCTTCAAAAGAATATTGATGCATCATTGCTGCTTCATCCCAAATAATCGTTGAGGATCTTCTTATTAACTCTGCTAATTCCGATTGTTTACTAATGGAGCATGTAGAAGACGCATCAAGATTGAGTGAAATTTTAAATCGGGAGTGTGTCGTCCTCCCACTAGGTAATATTGTTGCTGCTATTCCAGAAGTTGCAGTTGCCAATACAATATGATCATTGCTTCTCAAGTTTGCTAACAATGCACGATATAAGTATGTCTTTCCGGTCCCTCCTGGACCATCGTAAAAAAATATAGCATTTTTACGACACTCAATAGCAGATATTATTGAGTTGTATGCAAAAACTTGATCCTCATTCAAATGATGAATCGCATCGCGGTCTTCTGGAGGAATGTTAATTGAAACTTCATCTTGTATTAGCCTTGGCAATGTCAAATCTTCCCCACAATCTTCAGTCATTTCTGGCAAATCATAATGAGAAACAAATTTATTGTGTTGCAACAATAATCCGTTCAAGTCCCGTAAAAGTCTATTTGAGATATGTGCATTGTCCGTGGTACTTGAAGTCGGATAATCTTCTATCATGAAGGGATAAAATTCATCCCACAAACTTCATACTCCATACGGTTCGCAATAAACTAAGATGGTAACAAACAATCTTCTTAAAGATGACGACATATGTATGTTGGAGGATTCACGTAAACATTGCCTGATACTGTCATCATCTTCTAATAAACCTCGTTTTTCAGCTGTCTTCTTAAATGTTGGTTGTAAGATGCCATCAACTATCCTTAAATCCTCAAATGATATGGGTCCTCTAACGTGATTGAGAAGAACACGTAAGTATAACTTTTTTCCCTCAAAAGGCGACACAGTATATATTCTTCCGATTACTTTTTAGTTGGTCTCCCTTTCGTCCCATGTCTTATGTCTCTCATCCTATTTCAATCTCTCAGGAAACTCCCGATATAAGTACCGACACGCACCTTCATAGTACACATTCTTACTAAAAAACTCGGTGAGCATGGTCATCGAGTTTCTATCATTCGCCAGAATTTCTGTCAGATTATAATTTGCATTAAAGAAGACATTTTGTCTATCGAGAAGATGAATTTGCAAGCGATACACTGATGGATACATTTTATTCATCACAAATTTGAATATTCTCCACAAAGCTTCTGGTGCACACACCCATCTTGCATTAACAAAATCTCTTATTTCATCTTGATTATCTTCGGGTCGAACTTCAAATGTTACTTTGTTTGGACCTTTGTACACATTTGTACAAATATTTGACTCTCTTAATGCTGCAACAAATTTTAACATTGATATGACAATCATATTTTGTGAGCAGCCAAGGATTGTACGGAATAACCCAACTGTTATCCACCGGTATATTTTCATTGAGATCAGACTGAACATGTTAGTGATTGTCTCGCCTATGATAAATGGGGTAAGAATCATTTCCTTGAAATGTGTTGATTGAAAATGACTTCGGATAGCCTTGTTTGCAGCTCCCATGTTTCATACAGGGGGATCTTCGGTTTTGTGGTCCACATGGACCGTGTATCATATGCCTTAACACTGTATTGTACAACTCTGGCTCTTCATTTTGATTTGGTATTTCAGCCCGAACGATGTGGTCATAATTATCAGGATTATTCAGCTTATCATCATCATCTAGTATGAGAAGCATATGAACATGTGGGAGACCCCGTTTCTGAAATTCAATGACATATACATATGCAACAACTGTACCCAATACTCCTTTCTTGATAACATCATTATTTAACTCTTCAAATTTGGCCCGAAAAATTTGTGTAGCTAGATCTGGGAGAACTTGTGATACTTGACCAGGTAAGAACTTAGCTTTTATTTCTTCCCAATTCAGATTGCATGTCATTGTGAGAAAAATATCCAGTTTTACATATTTTTGGACCAAAGCCATTGCATCATGATATCTCTGATGCATATCACGTGGACTTCCAATAAGTGATGATGGCAAAACAGTCTTGCAACTAATGTTACCTATTTTCAGAATGTAATGTTTCATAAATATTTATTTTTTAAGTATACTAAAACCAACATTAAATATTACTATTACTGGGTGAATAAAGTCATACATGCATTATTTTCACCGGCATTTAGCGAGTCTTGTAGTCCGTCATATAACTCTCGTCAAATAATAGTTCGATTGCTACGAATCCATCTAAACTTCTATGTTTCAATCTTAGCATAATTATCCATAACATATTGTTGCAACAAGCGGCCTCCTCGGAGTAAAACTGATTCTTCATGTTGACGGATCTGAAATGGTAAAGTTTCGCATTTAATACGATATTATTAAATTTAATTATTATTGAAAAGATGAAGAAATGTTTATTCACCTGCAAAACATATGCATAATAGTCACGGCACGTCAATTTCTGACCATTATTGCATCGACTATTCACGTCTCATCTGTATGTCCCATATGGTAGAAGCAATAGATATTGTAAAGGATCATAGTACCCAACACAATCTTGGATATTTATAAGTTGACCTTGCTTTGTTTGTACCATGATATTACGACCCCTTAGATTTTCTGCATCATTCGCTCCCACTATTATTGCAGCAACCTGGGACGTCGAAGACAAAGCGTATTGACGTTGGTTTGCAGCTTGCTCTCTAATGATGAGTCTGCAATTTTGCAAATCTTGGCGTTGAACCAAGTGATGAAATGTTTGTACAAATGGGTTGTGCCGATTCAAGATTTGTTGTATATTTTCAACCACATCTCTATGCAATGCTTCATACTCTAGCATGCGATTGTCCACTTCATGGTCTGTGTCGTATATATACAGTTGTAGAAACTTGGTATGTTATTCCCATCTGGTAGAAGACTTTCTATCTTATGATATATGGATCCTTGAGTACAAAATGTGAAAGTAGCACCTTCGGTCGCTAGGTTTTGATCAACATGCACGCCCATTGATGTGAATGAAAATACATGGTTATAGGCCCGAATATTTTGCCTAAAATGGGTGCCTTGTGGAGTTTCAGTAGTGAAGAGTTCGATCATTTCTGGAGGAGATTGTACCGGAAGAAGGGCTGTCTTCCCATTCAAGCAACACATATCTTTGGTTTCATGATGGAATAGGCGGGCACGACAATGTGGACATGTCGTTGGTGCTGGTAAATGAAGTTTTGTGACTCCAATGATCTCATGAAAATTTCTAGCTCTAGGACGCCCTTGCGCGATATCACTATTATATGGCATGTTATTCTGAAAGTTTTATGAGATTCCTATTATATAAAATGATGTTAGTAATAAGTTTAATACTAAAAGTCTAACATAATAATGAATAATCTGTTGATGTCTTAAACTAGTACCTTGATTGACTACTACATTGTCACCATTATTCACGGAGTTTTGTTAAACTCCATTATGAAACACATGCGACCTATTTGACCGTGCTAATTGCCTTATATGTCTTAAGCGCATTCTATTTGGAACTTAAATGCTATCGCCATGATTTGATGTTTGCCCTGTGGAAATTGTATCATGAGACCGAACTCGCTGTTCATGATAATTGGCCCGTCGTCGTGCCAAATACTCATCTCGTGCTTCAGAACTCATTAAAGCCCACCAAATGCTTTGACTTGTTCGTCATCCTTCTCTTTGTCTCTCTCTTTCATAAGATGGTGTAGTTTGGTGGTTGTCTTGATCTTCTTGTTCAACGCCTATGTATTTCAAATCAATAAGTTATTTGAAGAATCTAACTAAGTATTGATTTGTCCGTATTTTACGTGTCAAATCTACCTCTAATTACTTGGATTAGGCATTCCGAGAGCTTAATTGTATGTTTAATGTGTGTTTTCGTGTTTATAGGGAAAATATGCAGAAAATGTTAATTTGCACAAAACGGTGCACTTTGGAGGTTTTAGCGCGAACCCAAAAATTGAATTAAAAATCAACCGTGACTTTTCAGGTGTTAGGATGACACCGGTCATTATTGAGATGTGGAATACAAAACTGTACGAAGATTTCGGAAACCGATCCGAATTTTAGCATATTTACTGGCGAACCACCACATAGGGACGCGCAACCACCACTCACGGTGGTGGAATAAAATTTGAATCACCTCTTTATTTTTCCTATTCATTATTTTTATTTATTTATTTATTTAATTATTTATATTTATTTTGCTTTATTTCCTTTTTCTTTTTGACAATACAGGAAGAAGACAACCCTTGCCCAGCCTCCGTTCCTTTCACCTGGGATTCCACCTCCACTCTGCCGACATCCTCCACCGAGCTCAACAGCTCCTTAACTTCACCACCTGCTTCCACCATCTCCTTCAGCTACTTAGCCTCTGCAATTGGGAAGCATCACACCACAACGCAATTCAATTAGCTTGCATATGCAACTCAATTGCCCTCTGTTATCCCCATTCAACAGCTACCAGCTCATCACTGCAATCACAAGTTCAACTCCACAATTCAATTCATCACTGCAAATCACCAACTCCTGCAATCAACCATTCACCATCTCCACCATCATCGATTCACTCAATCACCACCAAACCATGCTATCACCACATCAAGTTCTCACAAGCTTCACCATGGAAGCCCTCTTCTATTTCAAAGCAGCCCCGAGCCGCCGTGAGCACGCCGTGTTTCTTCTCTGCACACCCAGAGACTTCATCACAGCACCCAGTCCTTCTCTGGACTCCAATTCCGTCCATGCCTCTGCTGCCAATCCATCCATCAATTGCCCAATCCAATTCAATCACCTGCAAGCAAAATCACAATACCATCTCCTGCAGATTCACCGAGCCCATGGAAATTCTCAATTGGAGGCATCACTCACTGTTGGAAATATATGGATATATATCAGGGAACTTTGACGTCAATCAATACAATGTATATGTATATGCAAACTATAACAACAGAGTAGTATTTATATTGATTCAAATATGTAACGACTTGATCACCAATACAATTGAAGAATAGATACAAATGATAAATATCTAATGTAAGAAAGGAATTGTAATCGCAGAGACTGACTTGTTATTCGATAGAGGCTTGCAAATTGGCAATGTCCTTTAGACAGTTTCTACTTTGTATCTTTCCAAGAGGGTGGTAATTTTTCTATAATAGACCCAACTTGAAAAGTTTCATTAATCACCATACCTTCAGCATGAAGTTCATGAATAATCACCTGGAGTTCGTCAACTTGGCTAACAACAGTTTTATTATCCATCATTTTGTAATTCAGAAATTTTCCAATGATGAACTTCTTTGAACCTGCATCTTCTACTTTGTATTTTTTCTCAAGGGACTCCCAAAGTTCCTTGGCAGTTTCAATTGACCTATACACATCATATAAACTATCATCCAAGCAATTGAGAATATAATTCCTGCATAGAAACTCACAGTGTTTCCAAGCTTCTATAGCACTGAGTTTCTCAGCAGGATTTTCACTCCATTCTGCAGCAGGGCAGTATTCCTTGATCACATGAGCAAGATTCAATGTTGTTAGATAAAACAACATCTTCTGTTGCCAACGCTTAAAGTCCACACCCTTGAACTTCTTTGGTTTCTCAACATGAGTTTTGACGCCATTGACTTTCACTTGATCCATAATCTGTTTGTTATTCGATAGAGGCTTGCAAATTGGCAATGTCCTTTAGACAGATTTCGCCCCTACTCGATGCTTGTAGTTCGTTAGGTGTCTGACCACCAGGATACAACTATCGATAATCCAAAGACCTAGCACCAGGCCTTGGATTCTAGCGAACGTACTGAGTGTTTTTCTCTCTGGAAGAAGAAGGAGGAACAGAGCAAGGTCTGTGAATGATGTTGTGTTTTTGAAGAACGTCTACTCTGTTTTTATAGGCATTAATAGCAGTTGTAACTATTCTTGAAAACAAACAACTTCAAATTGAAAAGGTAAGTTGATCAGACATATCCTTTCAATTTGAATTCAAAAAATAAACTGCTATGTTTTCTATTCAAACTCCAACACTCACAGCCACAACCATACCTGCAAATCAACTAGGCCGTGACCATCCCAGACGCCCAGCCAAGTCACTGGGTCATCGCGCCCCTGTATCTGAGCCGTGCTCGCTGCCATCCTCTCTTCCTTCCCGCCGCTGCAAGCCTAGCTAGCTTCGGCGTCGAGCTCACACCCACCGTCGACCCCGACCTGAGCCCAGCTCGGTCCCTTTCAATCCAGACGATGTAGTCGCCAATCCCATCTGCAACAATCACCAGCCGTGAAGCCCCTAACGATCGTCGTTGCCACAAGCCGCGCCGCTGAAGAGCCCAGACGCACCGCCGCTGAACAGTCGTGCCAAGCCGTGCCCACCATCATCGCCGGCATCCCTCCAGCTCTTTCAACAAAGAAGAGATGAGAAGATAAGATGAGGAGGAGAAAAGAAAGAGACCAGACGGAACAAAGAAATAGAAGAGAACCAGAAGAGAAGGAGAAGAACAGAGAAAAGCACGGGAAAAGAAAGAAGGAAAAGAAAAAGAAGAAAAAAAGAAAAGAAAAGAAAAGTCAATGGGCCTTTTGACCCGTTGACCAGCCCAAGCCCAATTATTTTGGGCCTTCACTGCACTTGGCCCAAGCCAGCCTGACCTAATTTCATTTGGCCACCCAAGGCCAAGCCCAATCTGATTTGTCCCCGAAATATCCAAAGCCCAACTAAAATGGGCACCCGCCACATCCAAATGACGGCTCCGATAAGATCCACCGTCCCCTGCCACATCCAAGGGCAGTTTCGATAAGTTCCGCTGCCACATAAAGTTGAGCCGTCCACCTGAACGTCAATGTTCAGTTTCTGAGCATATAGCTGAGTCTTCCACCTATACCTGAAGGCAGTGTCTAGTTTCTAGACACAATAGTAACATTTCCCAAACTCTCGTGTATTTATATATTTAATTCTAATGTCTGTAATTATTTGTTGGTGAATAATTTGGGAATTGTTACATTTGGGGTTAAAGAATATTGTTTTAGTTAATTTGAATTCAGTGTGTCCTGACTTTGTCAGCTCAACACACTAGTAGCTAATTTACATTATTTTTCTAGATAATTTGAATTCGGTGTGTCCTGAGTTTGTCAGCTCAACACACTAATTGCAGTTTATATTTAATTGCCTAGATAATTTATTTTCACCCTAAACCCCAAATCTTTTAGTGTTTTTGAAATATATATGTGTGTCCTAAGTTTGTCAGTTCAACACACGTGTTAGCTAGATTTACATTTACTTGTCTAGTTAATTTGTAATTCAAAAAATCCAAAAACATGAACACACTTCCATCTTGCACATAGTCCACATCACGAGTACATAGTCAATCCATCCCTTGCCTATCCACTAGTGCATAGAAACTCTAGGTTACCACATTACCAAGGTGGTTTTGGGCCTTCCAATCCCTGTGGTATGACATTCTGGTCTTTAATCTTTACTTATTGTTGTTTTGAAAACGACGAGCGCTTGCGTATTTACATGCGTAAAAATCGTGCAAGTCAAATGGCGCTGTTGCGCGGGATTAAGGTTTAACCTTGATCTCTTGGTGGGTAACCTAGTTTTTCTTGCACATTCTTTTGTTGTGTGTTTATTTTGAATAATGAGTTTTATGGTGAAATGCGTTTTATTGTTGCTCAATTTTTAGAATTGCCTGGGCGTGTTAGACCATTTTGGAACACTTTTATCTCATCTTAACCGTAGGATGAGCTGAGTCGTTCATTTAATTTTTTTTCACATGTGTCTACTGTCTCCACTTCCATTTCAGGCAGTTCATTGTCTGTTTCTTAAGGTTTTAAAAAATTGAATGCATGTTTGTGAACTTAATGAACTTATGAGCACGTGTTTAATTACCATGGTTGAACTATGAAATTGATTACTTCATTAGTTCTAGACATATGACAATGAACTTAATCTATTTTCTTGACCATAGTGTAGCACTGGAGCATACGTATGGAAGTCAAGGATTAATTCCTTGAGGTTGGTGTCTTGTTGGTGATTTTTCGCCAAGCATCACGGGCTCATCACAAGATAAGTCTCATTTGCTCTTAAATCAATTGTTGTTTATTTATTGTTTATGTGTTCATTTCCGTACAAAAAAAATAGAAAAAAAAATTGTGCTTCTTTTGTTTTGTTCAAAAAGAAAAAAAAATAGAAAAATTGTTTTATTTGGTTTTACTGTTTACATTTACTGTTTATAATACTGTGCTTATTTTATTTTTTTGGGCTTGTTACTGTTTGTTAGTATTGGGCCTTAGGCCCGTTTGTGTGTCGGTTAGGGTTTTGGACTTCAAAAAAAAAAGTTTTTTCAATTCAATATTTTTTGGCCCATTGGGCCCTTGTCATTTTCAAAGCTTAAAACCCATAACCCAAGCCCATTTAATTGAGTCGGGCCTTAGTTAAAAAAAATTATTGTTGTTTGTTTAGGCCCATTAGTGTAAGCCCACAAATAATGGCATGTATTCTACACGGCCCAGCCCACTTTAAAGCCCAAGCCATGTTCGATGGCCCAGGCCCGTTCAAAGTGTCGGCAAGAGTCGACGCGTGCCGCACGCGTTTTACACTTTTCAATTTACGACTTTTGCGTAAAGTTTGAATAAAATAAAAAGAAAATATTTTATTGGACCGTTCGACGACTTCTGCATCGGTTTAATAATAAAGAAAAAAATTTGTTTGTTTAATAAATTCGAACGGGTGTCAACTGTAGCCTTTGCGACTCTCGTCGTTCGATCCGCAATTTGCGGATCTTTGTCCTTGACTTTGGACACTCGTCCATTTGTGTCCTTCACTTTCCCCTCTGTTTGTGTTAGTGTGTTCCATTTGTGTCATTTGAATTATTTTCCCTTAGTGTCGTCTCTCTCTCCCCTCTTGTTTTCTCTCAAGTGTTCTTCCCTTGTTCTTCGTGTTCTTCGTTTGTTCTTGAGTCTTTCCCAAAAAACACTCCCAATTCCCAGAAAGTCATCCTCCCTCCCAACCCAGAAATGGCCAAGAGAGTCAATTCTTTCAGTGAATTGTTTCTAGCAGATCCTTCAGAGAGTCAAATCTTTGGAGGTTTGTCTGAAATCGTTCCACCAAGCGTGCTTGAAAGCATCGATGCTAGCACGCCGACTGTGTCACAACCTCAAGCACCAGTCCAAGTCGTTGATCCACCTGTTCAACCCGTTGAACCTGAAGCCGGTCCTACCCATAGAAGAGCCCCGAGGACGAAATACACCAAGGCTAAAAAAGAAGCACTGAAGGCCTTCTTCGTGGTATATTCTCATCCAACCAAACCGCAAAGAGAAAGGTTTGGACCGAAAATCGGGCTACATGAAAGCCATGTCTATTATTGGGTGACGAGGAATAAGGAGAAGTTCGGTATCCAATTTGATGAGCAGCGATTTGCCGAGCTAGAGAGAAGAAACGATGAGCTGGTGAGCAAGAACAAAGAGCTTCAAGTGCAGAATCAAAATCTCTTCGATGCTCTCCACAGCGGTATCTGTCCCAATTGCGGAGGTTCTGTTCCGCACTCAGATGTGCCATGGTCAATGCTTAAAGTTGTTCCTCCACAACCAGAGCCTCTTCTTGAGTTGTCCGATGATTCAATTGATATGGATCACTTCAAAAAGGATGTGCGGAGCCTCATGCCAACATTTGTCGAGCGCCCATCATTGCCTGTGCCATCTGAAAACCTTCCGGGACCTGCTTATGATCTCGTTGGAGTCCACACCAACTTGATCTTGGATATCGCCCACAAGGCCAAAGACGAGCTCCTACTCATGGCCACTGCTGGTTTTCCTTTGTGGATCTCTTCACAAACTCCCGACACTTCTATTCATCCAGAAATTCTGAATCGTGTTGAGTACTTACGAGTGTTTCAACGAGGTGAGCCTGCACCATACTTCAAAGCAGAGTCCTCGAGACACTCGGCAACCATTCAGCTTCATCCGACCACCATCGTTCAAATTTTGATGGATGTTGGTCAATGGTTGCCCGTCTGCTGTAGCATAGTCATAAATGCCCAGATCTTGGAGGTCCTATCCTCCGGCAAAGAAGAAAGCTACAAGGAGCAGAAGCAAGTTATGTTGGCCGAGTTTCTGGTGGCATCTCACACCGTTTCAACTCGTGAAGTCCAGTTTATTAGATACTCTCACCAACAACTGGATGAAAGTTGGGTTGTTGTGGATGTTTTCGTGGATGAACTACGCTCAAATCCAAGACCTTTCGTGAGATCAATATGCCGAAAACGTCCCTCCAGATGCCTGATTCATGATATGCAGAATGGGTCCTCCCTTGTCACTTGGGTGGAGCACGTGGATGTGTGCGAGAAAGAGTTAAAGGGCATATTCGAACCTTTTGTCAAATCAGGGTTCACATTTGGTGCGAAGCGTTGGATGTCAACCCTTTAACGACAAGCCGAACGCCACATATGCTCCCTGGGGATCCACACTTCACCTAGTGACACAATCAATTCACCAGAAGGGAGAAGAAGCCTAGCTGAGATGGAAAATCAGATGGCGGTCAGTTTCTATAACGACATCAACAACTCCACATATCATCAGTGGACTTGTTCGAACAGAACGAGAGGAACAAAAATGGAGGTCAGGACCAACAAGAGAATGGGCGATCCTAGCAAACCCCTTGGACTCAATCGTACTGCTGGTTATTCTGTCGAGCATCTTTCCCATCACACAAGAATCTTTGAGTTTCTCAAAGACGTGCAGACAAGACCATTATGTGATAGTATGTCGATGGACAGCTCAGTACATGTGCTTGCAAACTTCACCACTGGTCTTGACCCGCGCAATCAAATCTCGGTGTTCACCATAAGTAATAACAACGACTTCCTCATTCTCCAGGAGTCACTAGTACAAAAAATACTTCAGACAACAGTCCACAACTGTTGTCTCATTTGCACCTTAACTGTCGTCTACTGAGGTGTTGTGTGATTAACCACTTCCAACAACAGTGGATAACTGTTGTATGTTGATCACAGGGTCAACAAAGTTTCTTAGAAGTGTTGTCCCAATTCATATGCATATGCAGGCGCGCAACCTTCCTTTCTTGGCATGTGCATGTACAATACATGTTTCATACAACATATATAGTTTTCTGCATGTTGTGTTCAAAACCATCAGATAACAGAAATAGGTTTTCATTTGTTGTGTCCCAAGTCTTCAGACAACAAGTTTCTCGTTGTAACTGTCGTATGATTTAGTATTGGACAACAAATCTCCTTTTGTTCTGTTGTGTGAGAAAAATTTAGATAACACATTTTTCAATCAACTGTTGTAGGTATTATTTGAAGTCTGTTGTATAAGTTTACAAATATGCAGACATCATACAACATTTTTTGTGCGAGTGTTGTTTGATAATTTTTCGTTTTAGTACCGAATGAGCAGTACATAATGATCAATATTGAAGAAAAAAACTCTTATTTCAACATCAACTGAAGTATATTAAAGCATCAAATGTACCAATATGTAGCATTTTCTCAATCATACATACATTAAAACTTTAAAACACAAGAAAACATCTTAGCAAGGTGAATATTCATAATGCATACAACAAAAACTTAGAGACATTCCAAAAACATGCATATCTGTTGCATATGAATGTACATAAGTAGAAAATGCTTTCCTAGCTATCCTTCAAGCAACTCCATGGCTCCTACCAAAACGTATGTATTGACTACAACGTGCCAACTCATTACGCACCTCATCCATATCTTTTTGTCTATAAGTATGATTTCCTCTCCTCTCCACTGAAAAAATTTCAAGTTAACAAACCCAATTTATACTTAGTGTTAATAATAATGCTCTTAGAAAGAACACAATACCTCATATGAGGAACTGTTGTGTCCTTGTTGTTGCAACAAATCCATGTCTTCTCCACCCCTTCCAAACACCTTAAAAGACAAACCAATGATTAATGGCAGCCGAAAGGGTTAATGGCAGCCAACAACAAACGATTCATGCACCAAAATAAAATAAATAAATGGCAAGCAACAAGCCAAGCCAACAACCAATATAAAAATAAATTACAAAGCATTCTCCTCCAGTTTTATCAATAATTAAATGAATACTAGAGAACAAAATCATTACAGTTTTACAACGTTCTTCATTCCAAGATTGATGTTAGTGTCACTCAACGAGTCGAAGTAATACACCAATGCAGTAAAAAGGTTAACAAAAGCCAACAACCAATGATTCATGCACGAAAAAAAAAACTAATTGGAAACAAAAACTAAATATACAAATCCAATATTCATGACCCATTAAGCCATTGCCACAAAAAAAATTGTAGACAAACATCAATCCAAACATCCATACAGAAATCGAATCCAAATAAAGATTTCCCAACACATTACCATTGATCAATAACATGAATATGATAATCAGACCCTAAACTACCAGCAACATAATTAAAATTTGGGCTAAAAATAATACCTCCAACAAGCACAATCACCCGTTAAGCATCTGGTCCAGGTTGGTCTTGAATCATTCAAGTGAGTCCAGGTCTACCAAATCCACATTACATAAAAACTCAAGTAGCAATCTTTCTGTCATCAAAAGAAATCAATTTAGTACAGCGTACGAAACTAATCCGAAATATATAAACAAAAAAGTAAGAAAATTGAAAACTCTAGAAATCGAACAAATCAAGGGGCTTACCTACAATTGCTTGGTTTTGGAATTAGGGTTTCTGGGTTGGGTTTAGAACAAGATGAAGATGGAAATTAAATAGAGGAGAAGGAGGAAAGGCCTATTCTGGTTTGGTTCAAATCTAAACAGCAAAAATAAAATTAGATTGATGTTCAAACTCAATTTAAGCATGTTAATGTTCAAATCCAAACAAAAGGACAAACCTTTGATTTACAAATTGCGCCCAATTCAGACTTCATGCCACCAACCACCGTCGAGGAACCCAATCGAACAACCCTAGTGAAGAACCCTAAACTCGAACAACCTCTAGTGAAGAAGTGAAGAACCCATATCGAATAACCCTCAAACCCTCGTTCTTTCCCTTCGCTGGCAGAGATTGTTTGCTTCTCTAGTCTTGTTCGCTATTTTCCCAAACCCTCAAACCTAGATTGAATAACCCTAGAGGCGGTGGAAGTGATGAGTTCAACTGGTTTTGTCAAAGAGAGGAAGGAGTCGAGAGGACTTGAGAGAAGAGAAAGGGGCTGGGTGGAGAGTAGAGAGAAACGTGTTCGAGCCTCTATGTTATTATTTTTTAGATAGGAGTACATGCTTAGTTTACTAAGCTAGGCTGCTAGGGTCGGAGAGAGAGAGAGTGAAAGGAACTTATTTGAACGCAGCAGACTCAGACAACAGAGAGTTTTCAAGATATGTTGTTTGAATCATATATCCACATTCCACATAAATTAGCCTTGGGAGCTAAGGAAAAAAAATTGTGACAGTCGATGTTGGTGGGGGTAATCCAATAATCACCTTTGGCCAAAATTTGATTTTGCCGCCTGTTTTCTCATTCAGACAATAGAATGTCAAAAATCTATTGTACCATGTTAAACTCATACAACATAATTAACTAAATTGTTGTACAATATAGTACAAATGTCAAAATTGTGAAGGAGCTTTGGGAGGGAATTCAGAGTTTAGAGAGAGGGAAATTTGCCGCTAATTTTTTTGCCGTTCATACAACAAAACTTTCCTAGTAGTGTTGTGTAATATAGTTCTAAGTAAAAAAATAGATATTTGGTCTCAGTCAAACAACATAATTTGCTTAAAAGTGTTGTATAAATCAATTAATATAAACAGACAACAGCCGACTTCTGTTCTGTCGTCTGATTGCATATTTGTAGTAGTGAGTGTTGCACCGATAACGGGGTCGTCTGTGATTTATGCGCCGATCAATCAAGCAATTTTCCAGTCTTTGTTATGTGGAGCTGACCCGAAGCCATTTCCATTGATGTCATCAGGCTTCTTCATTCTACATAATGTATCCGGAGGCATACTTGATGGAACTCTACTGACTATAGTGTTCCCAAGGTTCGAAAAATCGCTCTAGGCGGCCGCCTAGGCGGCGCCTAGGCGCTAGGCGTGGCTGAGCCGCCCGGATTAATGGGCAATCGGTTGGAAAGTCGGCCAGGAGCTTAGGCGGAGGTTGGGCGGCTCCTACGCGGCTCTGGGCGGTCTAGGCGGGGGATGGGCAGTCTAGGCGGTGTGAAGGCGCATCGTGAGTTTGCGACCATCTCTCCCTTTTTCAGTTTTTTCTAAATCCATCTCTATTTCTCTCTCTCCTCTCTATCTATGATTCTCTCTCTCTTCTACGTCTTTGATTCTCTTTGTCAATCTCTGACTCTCTCCTCTCCGTCTCTGGTTCTCTCTGTCTCTTGGTCTCTCTCTCCTCAGCTGCGTTCGTGAACCAGTTTTCTACCCTTCTGGGTACTGTAATAGTGTAATTAAGTCTGTCTGTGTTGGGAACTTGGGACTTAATTAATTGTGAGTAGTGTTGGTCACTTGGTTGTTGTTTATGACTTTATTATAAACGTGTGTGACTACCTTGGACTTTGCACAGCTTTGAATGTTGTGATTAAGCTAAAAGATCCATTGAGCCCTTTAATATATTGATTATCTTGTTCTTAAAAAAATTAATATATTAACTATATTAAGTAAATTATTAATGTAATATTTTTATATAAGTAAAAAAAAATTGACTATATTAAGCAAATTATTAATGTAATATTTTCATATAAATAAAATATTAACTAAATAAAAAAACCGCCTAGGCCCCCGCCTAGGCTCCGACTAGGCCCCTAGGCGCTAGGCCCCAGCCCGCCGCCCGCCTAACGCCTAGCGATTTTTCGAACCTTGAGTGTTCCAGATCTCGGTGAAGACAACATCAGCTAGAAGTACTATGGAGTCAGCAACAGGCGTTGTTCAGGACACGCTTAAGAGGATCAGAGCCGCAGTCAATTAAGGAGCAAACGTTGGATGCAAGGCCCTGCTAGCCTTGTTTGTGACTGTTGGTGACTTGCTTCGGGAGGAACTTCACGGACTTCAAGGGGAGTGTTTCTTTAACTTATTTGTTTTCCATTTATATAACTGTTGTGTGTTTACTTCTGTTTGTTCTGTGTTTTCAATTCAATAACCATACTTGAATTTTTCATTTCAAGAAATATTTGTCTAACATTGAGGACAATGTTTAATTCAAGTGTGGGGGGAAGGTTTCACTTTATTTATTTAGAGGAAGGCTCCCTCTTACCCAAATTTTTTTGCACCAAAAAAAAATATTGTTACAACTATTAATTTCTCTTTGAAATCATATTTTACTATATTATTCCATTAGAGGGAGTGTCCTAAGATGAAGAGTGCTTCAAAAGCCACTATGAAAATATATTAATTTTTTATTTCAATTCTAGTTTCATTTAATTGTATCTCATTTTTTGCTTCTCTCCCTTATGTAAGATTTTTTTCCCAATTTATAATCAGCAATTATCATTTTTTGAGATGCTCATTGATATGCTAACATCCTCATGCACATCTTCCTTTGTAAAAACTATTATTGTAATTATTATTAGCTTTTCAGAAGCGCATCCACATAAGAATCTATGTGGGACTGTTCCAAAATATTTATACAAAATATGGAAGATAACTGTCTTTTGGAATATGCATAGTCAGTGAGTTACCGGCCATTGTTTCCAATTCATTTTCCATACTTGTATTCTCCACACTTCTATTTCTCATCTGTCGTTGTAATTGATAATTGGCACGTCTCCGGGCTAAATTTTCCGCTCGTTGTGAAGAACTCATGGATTGTCGCCTCTCTCTTTGACGGATATTCCTATGCTGTCTTTCTGCCTCTAGTGCACGTAGACGGGTATTTTGTTGTATCGTAAACCACATTTTAAAAAAAAAACAACAATTATCTTATTTTTTATTGTTACAAACTAACAATTATTATCTTACTCTATGTAAAGGTGGAAGCAAAGCATAATATAAATCTACCTGGTCTTGGTCGGGTGGGTGAGAGTGTGATGAAGAAGCCCCCATTGAAATGAAAATCTGCAAAAGATAAGAGAATAAGCCTACTAAAATCAGTTAAACATATAAGGGAACAGTAGCTAGGTAAGATATTGACAAACGATAGGTGTGAACAATAATAGCTATTACGAAATTGTTGATTAAACTTTGTAAGGATTGGTTCAATGGAATTAGTAGCTAGTTAATAACAGCTTATACTTCTCGTAAGAGAAAACATTAAACAGTAATACACCGTAGATTAATAAATGGATTAAATTCAGTTTACCCCCTTAAACTTTACACCAAAAATTATGTTAGTCCCTGCACTTTCAATTTGATCAGCAACACCCTTAAACTTTTCAATTTCATCAATTTAGTCTCTCCGTCGGTCAAAATTAACGGTTTGACCGTTAAGTGATGACGTGGCATGCCCAGTCATCACTTTTTATTATTATTTTTTATTATTTTTATTTTAAAGTTTTACTTTTTTAATTTCTTAATATATATATATATATTATTTTATTTTCTAAAAGAGAATCAAATGATTTTTTTTTCTAAACCCTATGTGGTGACGTAAAGTTTGGTTAATATTTTAATTTATTTTGTTTATAATATTTAGGTTTGGGTTCAAAGTATATATATTTATATATATATATAAAGTTTACAAACTATTCATGGTTTGTTGATTAGTTCAAGTGGTTGAGCATCAAGCCTCCAACCCTTGCATCAGGTAGGGTTCGAAACTCCAACTTTTTGGTTGGAGGCTTGATGCTCCAACCAAATATATTTATTTATTTTATTTTATTTTCATATATATATATATATATTTTTTAAATAAGAATCAAATTATTTCACTCATACCCCTATGTGGTGACATAAGGTTTGGTTAATGTTTTAATTTAACAAATATATTTGGTCTATAATATTTAGGTTTGGGTTCAAAGTATATATATAAATAAAGTTTACAAAATACTCATGGTTTGTTTATTAGTCCAAGTGGTTGAGGATCAAACCTCTAACCTGATGCAAGGGTTGGAGGTTTGATGCTCAACCACTTGGACTAATCAACAAACCATGAATATGTAAACTTTTATATATATATATATATATATATATATATATACATACTTTGAACCCAAACCTAAATATTATAAACAAAATAAATCAAAATATTAACCATGCCTTACGTCACCACATAGGGTTTAGAAAAAAAATTATTTGATTCTCTTTTAGGAAGAAATATATATATATATATATATATATATATATAAATTAAGAAATAAAAAAAATTAAAAAATAAAAACTTTAAAAATAAAAATAATAAAAATAATAAAAAGTGATGACTGGGCATGCCACGTCAGCATCGGAGCTTACTGGACATGCCACGTCATCACTTAACAGTCAAACCGTTAATTTTGACCGACGGAGGGACTAAACTGATGAAATTGAAAAGTATAAGGGTGTTGCTGATCAAATTAAAAGTGCAGGGACTAACATGATTTTTAGTGTAAAGTTCAGGTAGGTGTACTGAATTTAATCCTTAATAAATTGAGGGTCTAAGAGCAAGCAATACAATTATTTCACCTTTCTTTTATGGCCTTTTATTTTTTTTTCTTTCAGTTTTCTTGTTTGCTTGGTTCCCTGTATCTGCATAGGGATAAGCAAAATTAGGCTCTTTGAATTGCAAAAACGAATAACCAATCAACCAAAACTGCCAAATCTAATAGGCTTACTAAAAATATGAATACCAATAACTTTGATTCAAGATTTTCTCAAATTAGAAGAAGACGTGAGCTAGTACTATAATTCAGAGATAAGGTTAAGAAGCTCCCTGGCCTAAGTTTATTTATTATGGCTCAAAACAATCAAACATATGGATGAAGCTTTGAATGCTACTTACTGAACCCTACGAAGCAGTATTTAATGTGTTCTCCAACAGTCCGAGAAGATTGACAAAAAAAAAGAATATATAAAAAAGATGACAGACTTAGGTAATATCAGTACTAATAACTGAGTAAGATGTAAAACTAAAAAGGCATACATTTCAGGGGTTACTAATATTCATTTGGAGGACTATTCAAATGGAAAGGACAATGAGCTTTATGCTGACATATATAAATGTACATAAGCTAACATATATAAGTGTACATAAGCCAAAAGACTATAGATTATAACACTGATCGACTGATGAGTAAAATTACCGCATCAAATAATGAAATAAGAACAAATTGGCAGAGATATAACAATTAGGATTAAATTCTTGTTAATACCTTGTACTTTAGGGGTCTAATCAGTTCAGTCCCTGAACTTCTAATTTCATCAGTTCAGTCCCTATACTTTCAATTTTCATTAAATAGGTATCACATGTGTATCACACGTGTATCACATATGTATCACATTTTTACTCCATTTTTTTTCAAAAATCGTGTGTGATACACATGTGATAGAGTTTGACATGACATGCCTGTGGACTCGATGGTGATTTTTGAAAAAAAAAAAAATTAAGTAAAAATGTGTTTTTGTGATACTATGATATACCTATGATTCACATGTGATACAAATGTGATACACATGTGATACATATGTGATACACATTTGATACGGTATGAAGAGTTGACATAAGGACCTATTTGATGAAAATTGAAAGTATAGGGACTGAACTGATGAAATTAGAAGTTCAGGGACTGAACTGATTATACCCCTAAAGTTCAGGGTATTAACAAGAAATTAGTCCTAACAATTACAAAAGAAACATACATGTTCAATGATAAGAACAAAAATGAATAGTAATAAGAGATATGATGAAAGAAGCATATACTTGTTAAGTTCCAAAATGTGGTAATTGTGAGACCAAATTCATCAATCAGCTGTTGTGTAGATAAAATGCATTTTTGTAATCAGCAAAACCTTCATATTGTGGAGGGAGAGAATTTGATGTAGTTGGATCAAAATCCTGTCAAACAAATAACATCTACCCTTAAGACTTTTTGGAAAAACACACAGAGAAAGCACATCATAAAATATCATGTATATCTAATAAAAGTTCCAGATTCATGTTGCACACCTCATTTCTACTTTGCTGGTCTTTGTTCCTCTTTGGAACCTCAATGCTTTTCTTCTTCACAATTATTTTTTCCAGTACATTCTCTTTCAGCAGGTCCTGGTCTATGTACTCCCAGTCATGATTTTCATTTCCATCGGTTAGTCTACTATTCAAGTAAAACTTCCTTGAAGCTCACTGCACAGAGGAACAAATTTAGTTGAATGACATTTTGAATGAGCATGAAATTAAGCAATTAAATTGAACAAAATAACCTAACCGAAAGATATATGCTATATACAAATCATCAATCAATGATATAAAATCAAGCCTCACTAATATTAGATTGAAATGTCCTACATATTTAACTAAAGCCTAAAGAGTTGGTATCATCCATGTTTGTCTTCAGCCACTTTTAAAAAAATATAATAAAGTAAAATAAATTCGGAGATTAGCTAATCCTATATTGTTAACAGATACAGCCTCCCACTTACATGCTGAAGAATATATATGGAACAAAAGTCACAACAAACAGTCGAAGAGTTTGATATGGAGTTTTACGAAAAGGGGAGAGTGATAAAAATGATTACCTATAGCCGAAATAGAGATAACTTAAATCTGCATTTACCAAAATTATTCATTAAAAGGACAAAAGAAAGAAAAAAAGCAAGTCCCAGATAAGACAATGAACAACCCTCTTGCCTAACCTTTTTATTTTCTTCTCAAAGTCTTTCTGTTGCTGTGTCAATTGGTGACAAATTGCTGTGTAATGATTCCTGGAAAGAAACAAATTGGTGAGAAAAAAAAAGTGGTGCAATTGAATGAAAGGACTGAAAATAAATTGAGAGATGAGTAACACAAATACCAAACGAATGAAAACTAGGGAGATTCTCTCTAGTGATGACCACTATAATGAGGACTTGGTGAGAACTTTTCGATTAGACATACTTTTTGATTACATCTCGATAAATCAACCGTTCAATATTTAGATATTTATGAGTAGATCACTTATACAAATTTTCAATGAAATCTAAAATCGTGAGGTCATTTATAATTGTGATTTACCATTTATGAATATGAATGGTTCAAAATTGACAGATTTGGTTCGTCCATTTATTTGGTCTAGTTTGGTACCTTAATGATTTCAAATTTTGTTGAAAATTTGTAGAAGTGATATACTCATGAATATCTTAACATTGAACGGTTGATTTCTCGAGATGTAATCGAAAAATAGATATAACAACCATTAATAAAAAAGTCATCACCAAATCCTCATTATAATGATCATCACTAGAGAAGCTCCCATAAAAACTAATGCACGTTGATTTATTATCAGTTACTTTTAACTGCCATTGTGTACGGCAATTTTTATTTATATTATCCACAATTACATTTTATACGCCGTAAGTTCATATAGTATATCTGTACATGTGGTAATTTTCCAAGTCTTCAAACTAAAAAATAGAAAAACAGGTCACCCGGTAGGTGGTTCACAGCCTTTAGATTGATCAAAGGAGCAGCAAATGGCCTGACACATGCTGACTTAGTGGAACATGGATATTGCGGAGTAGGTAAGAATTTTCGTCCTTGTCCCCAAAATTTGAAAATCCAATCGGGTCTCCCTCCCCCCATCTCCCACCGTCATTTTTCAAACACCCATCCACGTTCTCTCTCTCTCTCTCTCTCTCTCTCTCTCTGTGAAAATGTCGACGAGAGAGAAGCAGTGGTTGCAGATCTTCGAGAGGCAGCAATGGATTATCAACCAGGCCAAGCAGCAGGCCTTCCTCTTCGACCAAGACCTCGCCTCCAAACTCATCATTGCCGGAATTGCCCTTCCTCCCTGGCTTTTGTCCTCCGACCCCGACGGTACTTTCCCCCTTCCATCAATTTCAGCTTTGTTCAAGCAAACAGTTCCTAGGGATTTCGTTTTCATTCATTACAAAATTGTATGAATTTCGCTTCAAGTCGAGTGCTTTTAGAATTCATCGTCTGGGTAACGTCCTTAATTTTGCTTCTTTCGACTGCAAGTAGCTCTTTTTTGTTTTCTTGATTTTGGTAGAGATTACCTTTTTCAGATGATGAACTCAACCCTAGGTTTTCAGTATTGCAATGAGTGTTTATGTAATTCGGACAGTCAAGGATTTTCAATAATCTGTTCGGTTGCCAGAAACTTCCATATTTGAGCTATGCCTGTAATTTGACGGATAAGCACCTAATTAGAACTATTAGCAATTGTATGCTGATCATGCTGTATGTGTCTGTGTGATGTATGTATGTACAATGTCCTTGTCACTTTCATTGGTGGTGGGACTTATTTCCATGGCTTAATTAGCAGTATTTTGATTTGTTCATCACAGTGTTGAACCATCATGAGCTGATTTCAGGAGTTCCGCTCCCTCGCACACGGCCTGTGATCACTGGTAGTCATTTCTCTGTGTTGGACAAGCCAGTTGATTCAGCTCACTACAAGCAGCTAACATATGGTTTGTGCACGGAACATTGTGGGGTAAACAAAGGTTTTGATGTAGGAGGCAAGGTATTGGATTTGCCACTGTGCCCAATCAGTGATTGTGGATGTGCCTCGAATGGTGTTCCTCAAGATCATAGAGAGGAGGATCCTAGTGTTACGTCTCCTGAAGATGAGAGGGATGCAAAAGTCTCAGACGTTTACCATGACTCAGCTTTACCACCGGCTAGAGGTGCAGGAGAGGGGGTATCCATTTCGCCACAGTGCCACATTAGTATTGCTGGGTGTGCCTCTAATGGTGTTCTACAAGATCAGAAAGAAGAGAATCCTGGTGGTACGTCTCCTCAAGATCAGAGGGATGCAAGAATTTTAGACATTTACCACGACCCAGCTCTATCACTGGCTAGAGTTCAAAGATCCAAGTCGAGACAAAGGGCTTTGGCAATTCGAAACAGTACACAAAAAAGCTGTTCACAGGATAAGGACAATGTTAATGGTTATGCTGGTGGAACCATTAAGTGTGTGATATCTACCCCACAGTCTGAAGTGGAAAAACCAAAGATAGGAGAATTTCAAAGCAAGGAAAAATGTACTGACATCTACTCTGGTAGAATTACTAGATCTAGAAGCTCTGGCCATCAGGAGAACTCTTTAAATGTCAGTGGCTTGCCCTGTATCGGCAGGACAAGTGGTGGTATAGCTGTTGATTCTATTGGTACATTGACAGAGCTGTCTAACCATGTAATTCAACCTTTCGAATTGGTTAGTTACTCTCAAATAACTAATGACAGTTGCCTAGAGGGGGAATCAAAGTCTGGAGACTACTTAAGCAAGGAGAAGCGGACTGTCAAGAAAGATTCTATGTGTGCAAACTTGGAAAGAGAAGAACACAGTCCAAAGGCTTTACAAGAATTCCAAGGGCGTTCAATTTCTCAGGAGGATGCTGGGAAGGCAATTGCCAGTAGGAGTGCTGTTGAAGAAACACATCTAAATGAGGATCGTCACATGGTAGAGAGGTCTGAATCTTCACCTGAGGCACAGAGGAAAGAGGTACTCACCTTTTTGTTCATTTTAGCCAAGCCTTTTGCCCATATGCTTTTGTTATTCTATTTAGTTTTCTTGTTTTATTTTAGTGTTTTTTTGTTTCCTTACTCTCTTTCACTAAAGAGTTGCTAGTTTCTTGTTATATGATCTTTTCTGGTGCATAATAATGTTTGATAGGGTGGAATGGGTTTGGAAGGGGTGGATAGTAGTCCAAATGCTCCGTTCACTTTCTTGCATGAAGAAATAGAAGCATCCGTTTTCTCAAGTTTGATCAAGCAGGCTGCTGGACAACCTCAAGATTCCTTGATGGAGGAAACAGGAGTAGCACATCCAACTAGCATTAACATTGATGGAGGAAGCCAGTGCATAAAAGAGAACCCACTTTCTTTTCATCTTCAGGATAATTTAAGACTAGAAAATGCCGAAGATTTGTCTTGTGCTAGAAGAACCATGCAGGCAAAGGGATTTGATTTTGGAGGGACCAGCAAATTTTCAGAATTGTCAGGTGGTGCTCCACATGTTAAATCCTCAGAGTCTGAAAATGCTGATGTATTGAATGATAATCATTCTGAAGTTGAAAAACTAAAGATAGGAGAATTTGAAAGCAAAGAAAAAGGTACTGACATTGACTCTGGTAGAATTACTAGGTCTAGAAGCTCTGGCCATCAGGAGAACTCTTTAAATGCCAGTGGCGTTCCCTGTATTGGCACGACAAGTGGTGGTGTAGCTGTTGATTTTGATAATGTTGAAGAGTCCTGTTTAAAAGGACTTTCTACTCTTGCTGGTAAGGGGATACAGGGCAGGCCATCAGTAAAAATGCCTCTTTCCTTCATGCATGCGGAAGACGAACTAGAAGAAGGAATGACCATCACTACCCAAGAAAACTGTAACTTATTCCTGAAAATGAATTTTCTGGAAAGTAGGGAAGTTTTGGCCAAAGAGATGGAGGTCCAGAGTGGTTTAGTTGAAGCCCTTGCAGAGGAGTTAAGTAAATCTAGAAGAGTGTCAAATGGTACTGCCGTCTCATCAGTAAAAGAAACATTTGATGCTCATAAGGATACAGTTGCTAATACTTTGCTAGAAAGTAGCGAAACTCCGAAACAGAAATGTTCTGTGATAGATGGTCGAACTCCCTTGCAAGTAGACTGGGATGGTTCGGTTCATAGCCCAGTAAGAGAAGTAAGGGGGTCTAATTTGTCTACTGCTAATGCTGCAAAACCAACTGAGTTGGTGTCAGAAGAGTGTGCCGTGGATTCTCATGCCCTTTGTAATCCTCACATATCAACAGATGTTGATTTTGCTATGGTGTCTGGGTCTGGTTCTCATAGAATCCTAGATGCAGAGAGTCTTGAAGTTGAGAACCCTTATGCTGTTCCCAGGGATGAGCTGAGGAGTAACTTGGCTCAGTCGACTATAAATACACACATTTCTCCAGAATATGTACAAAGGAGTACCGGTGATCACAGAGAAGTAGGTTGTTCAGAATCAACTGAACGCCAGATTGCAGAGAACTCCAAAGGAAGAAGTTTTTGCTATTCTATGGAGGGTACATTACCTAAGCATAAACGAAGAAGGATTGAGGATAAAAGGGTTCATGACCTGTCTGCTTCTGTAGCCTGGAGAGAAGAGGTTTTTCACACTGTCAAGAAAGATTCTATGTGTGCAAACTTGGAAAGAGAAGAGCACAGTCCAAAGGCTTTAGAAGAATTGCAAGGGCGTTCAGTTTCTCAGGAGGATGCTGGGAAATCAATTGTCAGTAGGAGTCCTGTTGAAGAAACACATCTAAATGTGGATCATCACATGGTAGAGAGGTCTGCATCTTCACCTGAGGCACAGAAGAAAGAGGTACTCACTTTTTTGTTCATTTTAGCTAAGCCTTTGCTATTCTATTTAGTTTCTTGTTTTATTTTAGTGTTTTCTGTTCCTTACTCTCTTACGCTAAAGAGTTGCTAGTTTGTTGTTCTATGATTTTTTCTTATGCATAATAATGTTTGATAGGGTGGAATGGGTTTGGAAGGGGTGGATAGTAGTCCAATTGCTCCGTTCACTTTCTTGCATGAAGAAATAGAAGCATCAGTTTTCTCAAGTTTGATCAAGCAGGCTGCTGGACAACCTCAAGATTCCTTGATGGAGGAAACAGGAGTAGCACATCCAACTAGCATTAACATTGATGGAGGAAGCCAATGCATAAAAGAGAACCCACTTTCTCCTCTTCTTCAGGATAATTTAAGACTAGAAAATGCCAAAGATTTGTCTTGTGCTGGAAGAACCATGCAGACAAAGAGATTTGATTTTGGAGGGACCAGCAAATTTACAGAATTATCAGGTTGTGCTCCACATATGAAATCCTTGGATTTGATTGGTGCTGATGACGCAATGCCTGTACTTGAAAGGTTTGTCATAAAAACAGATGATAAACCACAAAGCATTGCTGAAGAGGGAATTAGCTTTGATGAGTGGAACCTTCCAAATACTGCAGTAGAACGTGCCAGTATTCTGGTGCAGCTTTGCAAATCTGCTTGCATGCAAACTCCCGTAGCCTATTCTTCAGCTTCCTATAAGTTGCATAAAGTTCCAAATTTACATCGATCTGTTCCGACTGGGCTTTTGGAGCATGTAGATCTGAGGTCCACCCTTCCTATAAATGATAGTCTCAAGCAATTAGAGGATGGTTATGATTGTTGGAGTGAGGAAGTTGGCGGGGCCTTTTGTGGAAGGTCCTATTCTGATTGCCTACCAAATGCTAGTGAACAATCTGGTTGGGATATTAAGAAGCCTTATTCCTCTCCTGTTGGGAAACTTTGGGATAGAATTGCTTCAAGCTCTAGCAGTTCGGGGAAGCGAGTGAGCTCAATTCCAGAGCTTCCCTGTATTGATGAAGAAAATGAAAATACAGATGACGTTACTGATACTTTCCAAGATGGTATTGTTTCGGAAGTGATAGATTCTTCTTCTAAAAGACCACCGCTTGCAGACATTACAGAAATCCCCAACCCTCCTGCTTCAGTATCTAAAGCTGTGCCCTACACTGATAGATTTAGTCTAGATTCAGTAACCACCGAATTCAGTTTAACAGGGACTCAAAAGAGTGTAAAAAAGAAGCTTGGAATCCAAAACAGCAGTAAGAGAAGATATAACAATAAGGAGAACCAGAGTGTATCACGAGGAACTAAGGATATTAAGAGGGCCACTGGATCACTTCAGAATAGGTCCAGCAAGCCAAAATTCCCTGGAAAAACCAGTTTGAGAAAAGGAGGTCCTAGTTTGTCAGAGCTGGAGCCGAAGCGTAACAATATTGTTTCCAATATTACTTCCTTTATTCCACTTGTGCAACAGAAACAAGCAGCTGCAGCCTTACCTGGTAATGTCTTGATAGTAATTTATTGACAAAAAAGATTTAATTAATCATGAAAAATGCCAATTATTTCTCCCATGTGTTAATTTATAGAATTTTTATGCCTATTGCTCCACAAGTAGATGCCAAGTGTATTTAGAGCGTGGGTCATAATGGTATGTAGAACTGCACTACAGCATAAGCGATGGTTTTGTTTTTACTGAATCAGGGAATTATAGGTTTGGAGGTGGACTTCTGATCATTATGTAAAATAAAGGTCATATATGACAGTCCCATGAAAGATGAATTGTCCCATTATATTATGTAGAGGGTTATATAGGTTAACTCAGCATGTTGACAATGAGGTATGTGTTGTCTGATAATATAATGGTGGGTATCTGCTGGACATTCTGGTGCCTTTTTCTTTTCTTCCTTCAATAATTTGATTCAGTAGTTTGAGCTTTTTCTGCTTTTTTGTAGGGAAGAGGGACATCAAAGTGAAGGCCCTGGAGGCTGCTGAAGCTGCAAAACGTCTTGCAGAAAGGAAAGATAATGAACGTAAGATGAAGAAGGAAGCTATGAAGGTTGAGCGAGCAAGAGTAGAGCAAGAGAATCTGAGGAAGTTGGAGCTTCAGAAGAAAACAAAAGAAGAGGAGAGAAAGAAAAATGAGGCTGATATTGCAGCAAAGAGACAAAGGGAAGAGGAAGATAGAAAGGAGAAGCAAAGAAAAAGGATGCGTGTGGAAGAAGGGCGGAGGGAGCAGAGAGAACATGAAGACAAGTTACGAGCAGAAAAAGTAAAGAAAGAAACAAAATGCCTAGCCATTGTACGATGCTTTTAATGCTCCTGACTCATTTTATAATTTTTATCATCTGGCTATTTAGCAATGACATTGAATATTGGGCTGTCTTATCTAGGATGGAACAAGATGCGAGAGTAAGGAATCAAAAGGCAATACCGTGCATAAGAAAATGGACGAAGAATGGGAACCTGATACTCTCAGGAGCATTTCAGAGACTGATCCTAGGAGTTCCTGTGTTTCAGCAAATAATGGCAGAAGAGGAAGTGCTTCCCATGAAGAATACTATAAGAGCTTCAGTAATTTTGAGCATAAGGAAGAGGTAAATGCTAATGGCTTTTGATGATTTCACCATCATTTGGTAGAACTAGGGAGGTCTATTCTTAAGAAAAATTATGAGCTTTGCTGCAGTCTAGTATGATTTCTAATCCTGTGTTATTATATGTGCATTTGACCCTTAAAATTGTTGGTCGTTTACTACTCTACTATCTTTATGCCATAATAGAAGAGAAGGATACTCGTCTTATTGCAGGGTTTGTTTTCTTCAGTAAAAACTAAAGTCCATGTAAACTCAAAATTGAGCCACCTTTAGAAAATTTTCTTACAAAAACTGCCCCATATTTGTTGTGCATATACTTTTCTGCAAAGCTTCATGCTAATAGTTACTGTGATCTTCAAGGTACAGTGTAATTTAGACAAAGCCACAGAAAATGAGAAATTGGTTGTGAACACATGTCGAGAACAGTCGTATGATATCTCTCCATACAAAGAATCAGATGATGAAAATGAAGAAGATGACGATAGTATATCAAATAATAAATTTATTCCTTCATGGGCAAGGTATGATTTTCAAATTGTTGCTGTATCTTGGTGAAATGCATAGATTGTGTACCCTTTGAATCTGTCACTTCTCGTTATTTATTAGTTGCCTTTTGTTTTCTGCAGCAAAAATTGCCTTGCTCTGGTTGCTTCTCGCCAGAATAGAACAGACCCAGAGGTGTTCTTCCCACCAGAAAGCTTTTGCTGTATATCTGAAGGTACTTTTTTAAAGTCATATGATCTTATGATATTTTGCTTTGTATTATTGCTAGTTAATTAACACATACTGCTGGACTAAAGATTAAATATGCTCAATTGCAGTTCTGTTGCCTCGAAAATGTCAGCAACAGTAGCGGGAACCAAATCACATTGGAATGTGCTAAACTCTTTTCAATATACACTTTCGTCAATGGGACATGAGAGGTTTTGGGTCAAGAAGAGAGGTTTGCTACCTTTATTCTCATGTTTTCTTTCCATGTGGAATGCCAGCTTCACTACCTCATCATTTCATATCACCTTTGGAATTGATATAGGTTTACATTTGTGCTGATAGTTATTGAAGCATCTTTCAATTCACATTTTCTTTTTTGCTTATTAAGGCACATGAACTTAGAGTAATTTTCTTTCTGGAAAATGTAACATGTCCTTAGTTACTGCTTATCAATGTCATCAAGAAAGTGATGCTTGTCATATATTAAAATTTGAGAAAAATCTGAAAAGTATTTGTAATATCTTGTTCTTATTCAATGTGGCAGATTTTCAAAGACTGTTTTGCGAAGAGTTTTTGAGCCAGTGATCCCTTTGAAGCTACTCGTAGGTTAATATTGTAGAATTATTGTGATGTATAGGAATCTGTTGTACTATTATATCAGATATTGTGCAAACTGACTGTAGTTAAGTAAGTAAAAGTTGTCGAGATCCATTTTCTGTATGGAAACGGCAATTACCTGAGCTGTTGAGTAATTTCCTGGAACTTGTAAATGTTGAAGCAGCTTTTGATTCCTAATTCTACTTTGGAATTCTAGGCACCCTGCTTTTGGTTCCTATTCCTATTTTTGGTTCTTATTCAATATTCTTACTTGAGCCTTGTACAGAAATGGTAGCAGGTAATTCCTTGCAGCTTACTTGCCGATTAAATCACACAAGATTTTCACTATGTTTTGAATATGTTTCTAATTATTGTCTTCTTTATCAAAAATCGATTACAGTAAACTTTGTGAACTTGGGATTTCTATCGTACAATCCTATTCTGTCATTGTAAATCTCTCTTTCTCCTTATATTTCAGCCACCCTCACAGATCTCTAGTTACTGTCGCGAACTCCAGATCAGACATAATAATAATAGGGTTAAATTCTCCAACCATACCTGAACTCTTTCGACCCGGTTAGTTTGATACCCAACATTTAAAAGTGATCAATGTGATACCTGAACTTAATTTTTGCTATCAACGTCATACTTCCGTTTACTGTCTGTCAATGAACTGTTAAATGTAGGGCTATATCCGGTACTTTGCATATTTTTGAATAGAAAATGACCTATTTACCCTTTATTCTTGTTTTAATTCGATTTTTTCTTTCTTCCCGGTTTCTCTTTTTTTTTTCTTCTTCTCGGTTTCTCTTCTTCTTCCTCAATTTTTTTCGTTCTTACGCAAAATTTACTCCTCGATGAAAACGAGGACCTCAAGGCAATTGGGATCAATTTGGGTTTGATTTCTTCTATTTGGTGTTGATTATATCATTGATTTGGCGATGGGTATCGGAAATTTGGGATTGATTGACGCCGGTGCTGGGCGGGTCGATGGGTCGACGTCGGTGCCCGGGGCGATCTGGAATTGATTGAGCAAGGGAACGACACGGAGAGAGCAGAGAATTGGAAGCGATGCGGAGGGAATGGGTTGGAGATGGTGATAACCGGCCGAATTTGGGAGCACGGGCTCGAGTTGTGGCAGCGGCGGCTAGGCTTGCATCGGTCGGTGAGGACCGAGCGGGCGATGAGGATCGGTGATTGAAGTGGTGAACTATGAATTGTGATGCTTGATTGTTATTGATTATGCCTTGCAGATTCTAGAATTTGTGAATTGACTTTGTGTTTAGTGATTGCGGTGGTGGTGTGCGGGGTTGAAAGGTGGAGATGGTGGTGAGGCCGGAGCAGGTGGCGGCTTGTGAGGGGTGCAGCTGTGAAGAGGGTGGCGGTGATGGAGTTGCGGTAGGTGGTGATTGAGATGGGCACGGCGGTGGAGCGCGGTGTGGTGATGGAGAGCAAAGATGATGATGGGTGTAGAGAGAAGAGAAAATGGTGCGAGAGAGAAAAAGAAAGAAAAAGAAAAGAAAGAAGAAGGGAAGAAGAAAGAAACGGGAAGAAGGGGGGAGAAGATGAAGAAGGGGTGCCACACCCATCGCCGCTCCCTCTCAAGCCCTCTCTCCCGGTGTGAAGGAAATGAAGGAAGAAGAGTTGAAAAGAATGGAGGAAAAAAAAGAACCGAAGCACGGGAAAGAAGAGAGGAAAGAAAAAGAAAAACATGATTAAAAAGACGTAATCGCCCCTGTTTTTTTTCTCCACGTGCGTGTCACGTGATCAAAATTAACACTTAACCAACGGAAGTATGACGTTGATAGCAAAAATTAAGTTCAGGTATCACATTGATCACTTTTAATTGTTGGGTATCAAACTAACCGGGTCGAAAGAGTTCAGGTATGGCTGGAGAATTTAACCCATAATAATAATAGTGATCATTGGTTTGCCCATAACTGCGTCAGAAGTAGAATATAGCTCTTTTCCTAATTCCCAACAACGCTTCTCCATCTGTAGTAATAGAATGATGATGATTGCTTGCTTTTATAGCAAATGCGAAAGAAACAATGTAAAAAATTTGAGAAAAGTATTACAATTGGCTTCACTTGGAAATCCAAACACGATTTACATTCCTGCAAAGATGCATTTGAAGTTTCATGGAGTCCAAGTAGAAGCATTACATGGGTTCAAGCAGGAGGAACCACAGCTGAACCTTCATATATAAAACTACCTAGATGCAGAGAATGCTTCAAATATTTCTTCCTTTTGCTTATTCTCAATAATTACTTTCTTCTTCAAAGCAATAAAAGTGTGTTCAGAATCCAAGTGTGGGGATAATGGCTTGGTTATCCATCTCCCATGCATTCCACCGCGGACATCATTGTGGACAACAATATAGTGAGTGCAATGAGGCCACATATGATGAGCAGCGAATGGTACTCGTAAAATAGCTTGTCAAACACAGATTATATTGATCAGGAAATCCATGTACATAACCCAGATAATTGCCTACTGCTAAATTCTTTACACATCCCAAACATGAATATGCCACACTCTCCCTTCGCCTACCTAAAATCCGAAAGGGTTAACATTACCTTATTCCGTTGTCCAGCTGAAACAGTTATAGCTTCTTAATATGCACAACTCGTCCCCTGCCTTGGTGACATTGACTACATAATTTATGCTGTTTGTTGATGCAAAAATTCACCAAGAAGGAATTCCTTCAACTTTCTTGATGTCGTCGGAAGTAGAGCACGGTTGGCCTCGGACGGTTTGACTCTGGTGGAATGAAAGGAGGGGGGTACCTGTAAAAGGTACTCCGACGGCCAAGTCAATAATAATCTAACAAAATTCTAGTAATCTCAAGTGCTGGGTATCAAGATCGTACTTTTGATGATCGATTCACGAGTTATTTACACTTACAATCATTCTTGCTCTCCAAGATTAGATGATCGTAGGTTGTGTAGTGGGCTCGTCAAGTTCTCCAGTTCGTTGGCTCGTCCCAAAATTTTAGGCTCAAGCTTCAGGCCACTTCCTTCGTGCTGTAGTGTCTGCCTAGACGTGCCAACTGTATTGACTTATTCAACGGACTGGGCTGATATGGGCTTGTCCCTCAGACAGAAAAGTTTCCTCAGCTGGTTTTCTCTTCGGGTGATTTTTACTTCCCCACATTGCCCCCTTTTTTTCTTGCCGTACACATAGAGCACGAGAAGGAAAAAACAACTTTCATCAACCTGTAAAAATCAAGTCTCTCTATGTACATAAAACATATTAGCAATCAAGATTCTATAATCCTGCCTTCCAAAAACCCAATGAAATTTCATAAGAATAAACATACACATCCACAATCTCATTCCAAGAACTATTTTTCAGATCTTTGCCTTGTTCTCAATATATTTGCATTATTCCCGTTTCGACTTTCAGAGTCTAAGTGGTTTCGGTGTAAGGGAGCCTCAACGAGTCAGTAGCTTCCGCGTGCACGCTCCGACGGGTCTTTGTCTTTTCGCTCTAGATGCCAAGACTCTCAATCGAAGGCACGAGCACTCACCCTTCCCTACGTTGACCCCTTAGCAACCAAAATGCACACAACTAGAACACTGAGATCGGTACTTGAATAAACTGATATATCTCGATTAAACAATGATTTGCTCATTTTGGTCTTTTCAATCAGTAGCAAACACAAATAATTCGCTCTTCACTTAATCACAAACATGAACAAATGAATTAGCACTTAGACTTATCTGTTTTGGAATTTTCTTTCCATGCCTTTGTATCAAATGAGCAACCTTCTGCTCTTCTATTTCCACACGTAATCTGCTTCCAACTCGTCCATAATTGCAGTGAGCCTAACGGTGCCCCCACTTCTTTAAATCGATGAAATTGATTATTAATGAAAACTAGATCAAAACATCATCAAACTCAGAAACTCCATATTCATGAGAGTAAATCATAAAACACGTACCTATATTATTTTTTCTATAATACAAGTACGAAGAATACTTGTGAAATCATTCAATGGTACCAAGCAAGGTAATTGGATGTTACACAAATCAATATGCTAGCATTGGAGGTAGAGCTACGTACATGCATTGGCACGTTCAAAAGAACAAGCAACAAAGAACAATTCCATTAATTGTTTGGCGCACAAATTTCATATCATCTGACCCCTATAGCTGGGACCTTGGGGTGGCCTTTATCCAGTTAGCTTTTAGGGATTGTTTTGCTCATATTGTTGGGCTATGGTCCGTTCTACTTGGCACGTTCAAGGCCTTGGCTTCGTGTTGTTTACTCAGTTCGCTGCGTGCTCATGAAAGAAAGTTATTCAGGTTTACTTGGTAGAGTCGCACGTCCTCATTGTCCAGTTCGTGCCGTTGCCATTAGCGGCTTTAAAAATCTGGGTCTCTACGCTTCTCTCCAGAATATATCGTTGCTTCTTATATTTTCTTTCTCACTGAGCTAGACCTGCTATTATAAAACTTGCTCGTTGGTATTAAACACAAGCTATAAAAACCAAAACCTCATTTAGGGCTTAACCCAAATTAACATAGCGGGAAGTCAATTACTGAACATAGAATTAGAAATTTCTTATCATTCATGAGGATTTCTCTCCTGCCCCCATTCTATCTTCATACAACATGTCCATAGCTTCTCCAATTGTAAACACAACTTTTTGTTTGTTTTCCACAGACGGCGCCAATTGTTGATGCAGAAATTCACCAAGAGGGAATTCCTTCAACTTTCTTGA
This sequence comes from Rubus idaeus, assembly GCA_030142095.1. Lineage (NCBI taxonomy): Eukaryota > Viridiplantae > Streptophyta > Magnoliopsida > Rosales > Rosaceae > Rubus > Rubus idaeus. The sequence continues at coordinate 17,724,340 of CM057970.1, read as the reverse complement.
TGTCGTCGGAAGTATAGCACAGTTAGCCTAAGAGGGTTTGACTCTGGGGGAATGAAACAAGGAGGGGGGGTACTTGTAAAAGGTACTCCGACGGCCAAGTCAATAATGATCCAACAAAATTCTAGTAATCTCAAGTGCTGGGTATCAAGATCGTACCTTTGATGATCAATTCACGAGTTATTTATACTTACAATCAATCTTGCTCTCCAAGATTGGATGATCGTGGGTTGTATAGTGGGTCTTGCACGCCAAGTTCTCTAGTTTGTGAGCTCGTCCCGAAATTTTAGGGTCAAGCTTCAGGCCACTTCCTTCGTGCTGTAGTGGTTGCCTAGACGTGCCAACTGTATTGACTTATTCAACAGACTGGGCTCATATGGGCTTGTACCTCGGACATTTCCTCTTGGACAGAAAAGTTTCCTCAGCTGGTTTTCTCCTCGGGTGATTTTTACTCCCCGACACTGTTGTATCTAACACCGAAATTGGGGATATGCCCTCCATGGAGTCTTGCACAAAGATGTATGATGTTTTATCGTTTCCATCTAATAGGCTAATACTACATACCCTCATTCTCTTCGTTTCAAATGGTCTACACCAAATTGTTAAGAATGCAAAGCAGTGGGTGACAAGGGTAGATTGAAGAACAATCGCACCCAAAGTAATATTGAATGTGTTCAGTTGAGGAAACCAAGTAAGGGGAACATATATATTGCTTCATTAACACTAGTTACATGATGTAGCCACCTTCTACTCTTCCACAACTCCCACCGGTATCTTTCTACTTCTATCCGCAAAGGTGAGTGCAATGGGGGTAGGTTGCAAGGTACCAATGTACAACCTCTGGTAGAGAGATAGAGACATGCATCACATTGACACTTGTCCCTAAGTCCATGAGTGCTCTCTCATGGTGAGTGTCACCAATTTGACATCCAATAGTAAAACTCCCAGGATCCTTCATCTTCAGAGGCATATTGTGTCTCCTTGGCGATGATGTCTCTTAATGAATTGGTGAGGATCTCTAGCAATTAACAAGATGGATGATGATGTAGATGAGGTAGAGAGAAAAACTAAAGGGGAAAGTGGAGAGGAAAGAGAGGCTAAAAGATTAATGGGAGATGGAGAATGACCTAAAATGACAACAACTAAGTTTATATAGGTTAGAGGAAAGTGAAGGAAGGGCTAGGATCAACTAGGGCTAAATCTAATGGCTAGATGGAATTAATGAAAGACAAAAGGGTCAAAATGATAGAAGCACAAAGTGTGACGTTTTTAATGTGTTTTCCCTACTATTTGGCTATGATTTAATTGTAACTTTGCTATTTTAGCTTAGTTTCCATAATTGAGTCCTAAATGACGTATTAATGTGAACATGTGCAGAAACGAAGCTTAATGGGCTTTTTCGAGGCCCATTAAGAGGTGCACTGCCGTGAAGGCCCAAATCCAAGGTGAAGGCCCAAATCCATGAAGGAAGGCCCAGGTTCACAAAGCATGAGGAAAGGCCCAAGCCCAGATTTTCGGACATTCTGCCTGTACAGATCAGTCAACTTGCGAAGCCCATATCTTTCAATTGCACCGTCAGATCCAGCGGTAATTTTGATACACGCTGCATGTGGATGTTAGCTGTTCCCCATTAAAATTTCAGAATCATCCAACCGTCCAAACGTCCAGAATTTCATTCCAAGTGCGCACAGCTCAGTGCTGTATGCTTTTTATTTGTTTCATCTTCTTTTATTTTCAATGCTCCACTCACCCCTTTATTCTTTCCTCTTCTTTCTGCCCACACCATTAGTGTTTAATTTCTTTTACTTAAATAAATGGTTAATTGCCATATGACTATATTTCCACCACCACTTACCATTTCTTTATCTCCCACTTAAATTACACTTCTCTTCCTTTTCTTTCTTTATTTCTTTCATTGTCTTCTTCTTCCTCTCCATTCTCCTATAAATAGAGGGCTTCACAACACTATTTCTCACCAATTCACAAACCCTCCTCTTTCTCTTCTCCCTCTCTTCTCCTCCTCTCCCCCTTCTTCTTATTCTTCTTCTTCTTCTTTTTCTTCTTCTTCTTCTTGTTCTCTGCATTTTCTCTTCTATTCTCTGCACCCCGGTTCTTTCTCTCCACACCCAAGCTTCCCCTCATCTGCATATCTCACACCACCACCATCACTACAGCAGCTCACCGCGTCGTCCAAGCACAATAAGCCACTCTCTTTCTCTCTCTCTTATTTTAATTAAGTTTTAATTTTATTTTTGTTTTGATTAGTATTTGAATTACATTTGTGAGAATATTTGTGTAGTAATTTGTTTTACTATTGTGAGATTTGATTTGTGTTATTCAATAAACCCAAAACATAATTTGTGATTTATTCTCATAGTTTAATTATTTCTATTTTGTTTGTTCAATTTAGTTTGTTAACTTTTGTGTGCTTCATAAAAATAAAAACCCTAAAAAATTGTTATTTGTGTTAAGAAAATTAGATTACATTTTACTAATTAGGTTTTAGGCCTCCAATCCTCGTGGTTCGACAATCCCGAATCTAAATTACTCAGCACTATATTTTGATAACCAATCACAAAACACAAGGGAATAAAAGGAATGAATAATCAATGAGTGGTCTCATGGTATCTAGCATAGTCCTTGCCTATCTTGGAAGCTCTTGTGGTGACTCACAAGGTTCACTTCATCCTTGACCTTGACTTTGACCTTCGGAGTTGACCATTATTGACTTTGCTTGACTTTTCGATTTCTTGGTTAATCTTATGGATTCTCTTGTGCTTCACTCCCGGGACTTGATGTTTAACTCTTTGACACTCTAAGGTTGGGGTTGACCATGAGTTGACCGCCGGTCTTCAGGTTGACTTTTTTGTCCTTTTGCCGGAAATGCACAAAAGGCCACCAAAATGCGTCATTTTGCTATCAATATCATTCTGATGCTCAATTTCCCTACATGAGTGCAAAACATGGATTAGAGACTCTAAATAGCTATTGAATAAGTGATTTAGTGGTAGTTAGAAGCCCGATTTGTATGCAAATCACATACAAATCAAATGGATCTGCTCCAGTGCATGCTGTCCTTAGGGAGGACAGTGGTGGATCAATGGTGTGAGGGACCCAATTCGACTTTAGAACCAGGCTCTATTTCTCTCCCACTGTGGCGACTCTTTTTAGTTTCTACACAAATAGCCTGCTTCGGGGACGCTTTGGTGATAGGTTCATAATTGTACAACTTTTTATATCAATTTCTCTACATTTTTGTTGTTAGTTTCTCATAAATTTATGTTATTTATTTAGTTTTTGTGTTTGTAGGTTTCCTATTGCAAATAAAGAGAAAAGAAGATAACTTGAGGACAATAAGCAAAGTGTCGGAAATTTACGAAGTCTAATGGGCTTTCTCGAGGCCCATTAAGAGGTGCGCTGCTGTGAGCCCAAGATGAAGGCCCAAATCCATGAAGGAAGGCCCAAATCCATGAAGGAAGACCCAAATCCATGAAGGAAGGCCCAAGCCTATGATGAAGGCCCAAGTCTATGAAGGAAAGGCCCAAGCCCATTTTCGGACAATCTGCCTGTGCAGATCTGTCAACTTTGGAAGCGCATATCTCCCACTTTCACCGTTGGATCCAGCTGTAATTTGGGCACACGCTGCATGTGTGTGTTAGGTATTCTGGGTTAAAATTTCAGAATCATCCAACCGTTCAAACGTGAATTATTCCATTCTAAGTGGGCATAGCTCAATGTTGTCTACTTTCTAATTCTTTCTTCTTCTTTTATTCTCAATGCTCCACTCACCCCCACTTTGCCATCAATTTCACCACACTATGTTTATTGTTTTCTTCCCACAATATTAGTGTTTGATTTCTTTTATTTAAATAAATAGTTAATTGCCATATGATTACATTTCCACCATTCCACTCACCATTTCTTTATCTCCCACTTAAATTCCACTTCTCTTCATTTTCTTTCTTTATTTCTTTCATTGTCTTCTCTTCCTCTCCATTATCCTATAAATAGTAGGGAGTCGACTTACATGCTCTATGCAGCAATGCTCTATATAGAGTGGGCCCTCCACGTGACTTCCATGTGATCCTAATCAATATAGAAAAAGTTTGGTAAATAAGTTTAGTAAGTTGCCGGTAGCCTGGTTTCCCCAAAATCATATATTAAAAAGTGAAAAAGATTTTACCCTCCCTCCATCTCAGATCTCCACCTCTCTATCTCACCAACTGAAGTCTCCGCCATTAGGATTCTCTTTCTCTTTAACGAGAAACACCCACCGTCGCTCCTCCTCTCTCCCTTATTTTCCTTGCGTCGTATCCCAACACTAATACGGATTTGAAAATTTGAAAAGGAGCATGTATCGACGCTCTCAGCCGGGCTTAGATCGCAACGGATCTCTTGGATATCTTGGATAGAAAGATGGATCGGGTACGATGCTCTGATATGACTTATCAGGAAAAAAAATTGTCTATGAAATAGATTTTTCTGGGTTTTGTTTCTTGTGGTGGGTATCATTATTTTCTGTTGCTGGAATCTCTATGCAGTGTGCATCTCTGTTAGATTGCTTTATTGTTTTTAGATAATATCTGCATTTTTCACCCTCCACGAAACCAAATATCTCAAATGGAAAGAAATTTCTCACTATTTGGAAAAGCTTTCCATGAAATGGATATCTGTTTTTTTTTTTTTTTGGGTTAGAGTTTGCGCAGGTGGGTAGAAACAGTATATCTGGAGTGGGAGCGGCGGGGCTCCCCGCCGATTAAGGTGATAATATGTTCTGAGTTCCTGAGATGGAGAAGGGATAATCGCATGTCAGAGATTTCTTCTTCTAACGTTAATCGGGGAGTTGAAAGGAACTCTCTCTGGATATCCCCGCCCATAGCAACGACCACCACCACTACCTCTTCTGGGTCTGCCCGTCATGGAGATGGCTCACAAAAATCACCACCACCCATCTCCAAAAACCCACTGACCCAGATGTTCTTTTGACTGGAAATGTATTTAATTATTGGTGTAAACAGTACAGGCACACAACTTGAAATTAAATAAATAGCAAAGGTAACCAAAAAGCTTTGTGGCTCCCGATGGTTAATATTTTATAGCTCTCTTGAAAAACGTGGATGTAAAACGCATGACTAGTCAATCATCAGTCACCAATCCTCAGTTTTTGTTTTGTGTATTTTTGGAATCATCAGTTTTTGTTTGTACAAAAAAAATATCATCTTTTGTCAAACTCGATTAAATAAAAATAACAATTTTTTTAAAAGGTCTAGATGCAATGGTAGAAGATTCAACGGTTAATATTACATCTTCCGGAAACGATTAAAATAGCTTAATTTTAATTTTCTAAAATTTTTTAAAAAAAAGATCACAACTTTTGCTTAATATAACTGTCTCATACTATCCCATAATTATACATGCTATGTGTCTACCAACTTGTAATGACGTACTATATATATCACGTCTACATTAGGTTTCTTAAAAAAATTAACGAATCAAAAAAATAAATTTTAAGTAAACACTAATAAAAAACTCATCGAGTTATTTTTGATCCAATTTGTTCATATTTCACTTATGAAATACCACATTCATTCCATAATGGTATCAATATTAATTATCCATTTATTTTATAATTAGATTTTACTAAGAGCAACTAAACCGTAACGAGCTGTTGAGTTTAAACTTTTTACGTGTGTATATGAAGCTCGGTTATGCGAGAGTATAGGCGCAAACAACTCGCAAATTGGAATTGCAAAAAGACTATTACAACCATTTTAGTGAAAATAATATTTTCGTAAACGTCTATAAATAAGGGTTTACCACCTTAATTGATGCCAAAACAACAACAAATGAGACTAATTTTTTCACATAGTACATATTACTATGCGGAAAATACAAGATTAACGTCGAATCTACCATTTTTTAATTTTTCATATTGTACAAAATCTCTATATGTCTACTAGTGCGGTATAACATATTTAATTGTTATATAGAAAAGTATACATTTGAGACACAAGTAGGTGATGGAAAAATAAATTGACTAATCCAACCGTTGAATGTGATAATTCCAGGTCGAAAATGCTTATGCTAAAAAATTAGCTGCTTTCGTCATCATTTCAAGTGCGATCAACGTGGTCAACTATAGTAACTTAAATATCTCTCATATTCAAATGGTCGTAACCACACTCCAACACTAGTCTTGTTTGTGAGCCTTTTGCGGCTACACTCTCGTGGGGTTGAGTTATATCTACTCATGAAAAAAATTTGGACGTTTGAAGTTTGGAGTTTTAGGGTTTAAGGTTTAGGGTTTAGAGTTTAGAGTTTATGGATTTAAGATAAAAGAAATTATGGTTATTAATTTTTTAACCATGGTTTGGAATTTAGGGGACACATGGCAGCAAGGTAGAACTGCAAGTTTGATCCCAATACTATTTTCTAAATTATAATAAAAGTTGTGGACTTTTGGCTCGTGCCCCGTGGGGTTGAGTTTTGATTTTGACGAAATGCATTTCCTTGAAAAGTTGAAATATAACACCCGGAAATTCTAACACCACCAGATAGGATTTTCGTGTTGGAAAGGCGCGTGAGGCGCGTTCAACAGGTCAGCTTAAAGGATTAACACCACCAGAGTTCAGACCGACCAAGTACAGACCAATCCCAATTTAACAAGTTAATAACATTTTAATTTTTATATTTCCACACTGCCCAACGTCTCCCACAGTTCTATGTCTTTCTCCCCTTCCCGAGAAGGCGAGAAGATCATACGAGTTTGGTTTTTTGGCCTTTTCAGCCTTTTTGACAAACACAGGCACACAACAAGGAGCAAAACCTTCAACCTCCCCGAAATCAATCTAATTGGGAAATCTCCTCCAAATCAAAATACTGGGCAATAAAAGATCTCCAAATATTCCGCAAAAAATGTCATATATGTAGTACATAGAACCTTGAAGTGTTGAAGATCTTGTAGGACTCTACGCTCTTCTTAGTTCTCTTGTTCTTCTTGTCTCCGGCGGCGGCTCCGGCTTCCCTTGGGAGCTTCTTTCCGGCCTTAGGCTTCTTCTCGGCCGGAGCTTTCTCTGCGACGGTGGGCTTTTTCTCTTCAGCCTACTTCTCCGACGGCGAATCGATGTTGATCCAAGTTTTATCCTCCATAGTTCTATGAATTTCAATCCCAAAATATGCCACACCGACTATGAAGTTATCTATTCCATTCTCTCCCTTCACTTTTCTATCTTTGTTTATTGATAAAAAATCGATATGAAGAAAAAAAGAAAAGACAAAAAAAACATTAAATTTATGAAGTATGGATCTGTGGTATGTCAGTATGTGTGTGCTTCATTGATCTGGGTTCTTTGAAGATGGGATGGTAATGGGTTATTAGGTTTGGTTGCTGACGGTGGAGAGAGAGTTAAGAAAGAAGAAGAATAGAATACCATAGAGGGGAGAGAGAGAGAGAGAGAGAGAGAGAGAGAGAGAGAGAGAGAGAGAGAGAGAGAGAGAGAGAGAGAGAGAGCAAAAGCAGTCCTGGAGAGAGAACAAAATAAACCAATTAAAAAACAACCAAACCAGGTCAGCCGGTTAGTCATCCACAGCCTACAGATAGATCTAATGGTCAGCAAGCATGCTAACTAGGCGGAGCATCGATAGATAGAGCATGTAAGAATTTTCCAAATAGCAGCCTCATTCTTCTCTTCAAACACACCCCAATGGGGAGGGACAAACTCTCCTCTTTCTCTTCTCCATCTCACATCATATTTTTCATTCTCTAGTATTTAGGGTTTTCAAGACTTCAAGGCGGAGAAGAAGGAGACGTCACCATCATCACCTCAAGTTCTCGGCTTTTGAGTTACTCGCGTGAGGATTCAAGAGTTTGTGATCTTCGAGTTCTTCCTACTTTCCATATGGTGTACTTCAACTTATTCTTTAATTACTCTTTTCGAGTTCCTCTTTGTTGGTTGTTTATTCTTTGTACTAGTTAACATGACATGAAGTTTATAATTTTCAGCCTATATTTTATGAGTTTATTTGATTGTTAGATCCTAATTAATTAGTTCTTCTAGCAGCTTATGTGACTCCGTTTATTTGATTCGGTTTTATTGAATCTTTTATGTGTTCTTGTTTTAAGGTTCGAAACTTAAGATGATTGCATGTAATTGGTGCTAGAATTAGGGTTTTAATTCTAATTCACAAGTAGTAAAGGCTTATCAAACGGGTCGGAATCAAAATAAGAAGGATCGCGGATAGACGAGCGTTCGCTAGGTCGCGCGCTTTAATTAACAACTCTTCTCCTATGTGTTAGATATGTTATTGATTGATCACCTTTGCATGTTTAATTGTTTAATGTAGATGAGCGTTCACTAGGTTAATTTTCATAGAAGAGGTTTTATTTGGGGAATGATAACCCGCGTGGGCATTCCACATATGTTAGTTTCGGTTTCATGGCTAGGGAACTTGGTTAATTTTCGGTCTAATGATTGGTAAACTTATGTATATGTGGCTGAACTTTATATACTTTGTGTTTCATCCCATCATATTTAATTTATTCTTTGTAATTTAATTAATTTATTTCATTCAATTTATCTTTTAAACTCCCTTTTACTTTGTACATATGTATATATTCTTTATACTTCTTAATAATAATTTTTTATTTTATTTAATTCTTTGTGACATTTTTTGTTAGGTACACCCTTTGATCTCCGTTGTGAACGATACCCTACTATGCACTATACTACTACCGATAGGGTTTTTTTAAATTGATGCTCCTTTTGGGCGTATCATTTGGCTTAAGGGTTTTGCGAGATTGCGTGTGGCTGGATCTTGAGGTTATGTACAAGTGAAGGTTATGCGTCGTCGTCAGGAGGGATTGTAAGGCCAAAATATTTGCTATTGGCTATTTCCTATTTGACAAAACTTCTTCCCTTGTATTAGCATTTTATTGTATCAATGCTAGGTTATTTAAGGGATTAGGAATAGTGGGTTAGGTTGTTCTTGCTCGAGATGGTTCGTGAAGACGTCATTCTTATCCGGTCTTTTCTCCGGACTTCGATTATTGTTCATCGAAGGTTTCATTCAAGCATCTCAAGGTATGAATCATGCATATGCATTTCATGCATTTTGTTTATGCTTAAGAAGTAGCACAAATATCTTAGGTTTGCTAGAAATTAATTGGATTTCATTTGGTTAAGCAAACATTTATTTTAAAGATATTTTTCTGTTTTTGCTACAGTACACTGTTCACGTGAATAGTGCGATCCATCGTCAATAGTGTCGTTGGAGAATCTGCCCGTTGCGCTTCAAAAATGTGTCCGTTGCTACAGTACCACTATTCATGAACAATACACTGTTCATGAATAGTGCGATCGATCGCCCGTAATAGTGCGATCGATCGTTGAGCGTCTATTTTGTTTTCTATAAATAGAATCCTTCGGTTTTCATTAAGTCCAACTCTTTCAACTCTTTGCATATTGTCCAAAACGTCTTGAGAGAGTTTTCTGGTATAGTTGAGTGACCCTAGATCCATGTTATAGGCTCCTCACATCTTTGATGTTGTTGATTTAGTTATTGTTCCTTGTGAATAACTAAATCAACCCTTGAATCATATTCAAGGTTTGTCAATTCGGTTTGTTTGATTCTAGCAAGTGTTCCTTGTTTACTTGCTTGTGTCAAACGAATTGAATTCATTTCATTCACTCATACACACACATATCATTGCATTGTTGGTGATGCTTGCGGTTGGAGGATTCACGTGGTGAAGTTCGTTAAATCGGATTGGCTTGAGGTGGGAGCACTTGAAGAAGCATTTGGAGGCTACATAAGGTTAGAGCTGCCACTAGTCTACAGGTAGATAGTGTAGAGTTTGGAATTGATTTCCCCTTGTACGTGTTTGCCAATTGGCGTTTTCCATAGTGTTACACAAGAGCGTGGGGTACGGCTCCCCTCCGGTTTTCCCTCTAGAGGTAGAGGTTTCCGGGTGACCATATCGTTGTGTTGTTTGCGTGTTTGCTTATCTATTGTATTGTGCTTAATTGATTAGCATATTGTGTGATTGTGTAAGGGCAAAATATTTGCTATTTGCTATTGGCTATTTCCTATTTGACAAAACCTCTTCCCTTGTATTAGCATTTTATTGTATTCAATGCTAGGTTGTTTAAGGGATTAGGAATAGTGGCTTAGGTTGTTCTTGCTCGAGATGGTTCGTGAAGACGCCTTTCTTATCCGGTCTTTTCTCCGGACTTCGATTATTGTTCATCGAAGGTTTCGTTCAAGCATCTCAAGGTATGAATCATGCATATGCATTTCATACATTTTGTTTATGCTTAAATAGTAGCACAAATATATTAGGTTTGCTAGAAATTAATTAAATTTCATTTGGTTAAGCAAACATTTATTTTTAAGATATTTTTCTGTTTTTGCTACAGTGTTACTGTTCATGTGCTACAGTGTTACTGTTCATATGAACAGTGCGATCGATCGCCTGGAATTGTGCGATCGATCGTCAATAGTGTCGTTGGAGAATCTGGCCGTTGAGATCCGAAAATGTGACCGTTGCTACAGTACCACTATTCATGAACAGTACCACTGTTCATGAATAGTGCGATCGATCGCATGAACAGTGCGATCGATCGCCCGAGCGTCTGTTTTGTTTTCTATAAATAGAATCCTTCGGTTTTCATTTGTTCCAACTCTTTCTACTCTTCTATAATTGTCCAAAACGTATTGAGAGAGTTTTCTGGTATTGTTGAGTGACCCTAGATCCATGTTATAGGCTCCTCACATCTTTGATGTTGTTGATTTAGTTATTGTTCCTTGTGAATAACTAAATCAACCCTTGAATCATATTCAAGGTTTGTCAATTCGATTTGTTTTGATTCTAGCAAGTGTTCCTTGTTTACTTGCTTGTGTCAAACGAATTGAATTCATTATATTCATTCACATACACATATCATTTTCATTGTTGGTGTTGCTTGCGGTTGGAGGATTCACGTGGTGAAGTTCTTTCAATTGGAGCGGCTTGAGGTGGGAGCACTTGAAGAAGCATTTGGAGGCTACACAAGGTTAGAGCTGCCACTAGTCATAGGGTTGATAGTGTAGAGTTTGGGATTGTGATTCCCCCTTGTATGTGTTTGCCAATTGGCGTTTTTCATAGTGTTACACAAGAGCGTGGGGTACGGCTCCCCTCCGGTTTTCCCTCTAGAGGTAGAGGTTTCCGGGTGACCATATCGTGTGTTGTTTGTGTGTTTGTGTATCTATTGTATTATGCTTAATTAATTAGCATATTGTATGATTGCTTATTTATATGCTATTGTGCTTAATTGATTAGCATATTGTGTGCTTGTTCATACATTGATAAATATAGTCCGTGGTGAGCTATTGATGATGCTCACTTTGGGATTCTAGGTTGTACAATTGATTGTGCTTGTTGCATATATATTTGTTGTCAATTGTGAATTGTTTGTGCAATTGTTTGAACCTAAGTTGTGGAGAGATTAACTTTTAATTTGTTCAAAGTTGTGTATGCTCTCCGATTAGTGTTTAGGACGACTACCGTTTATTGGGACTATTCCGTGAAACTGAAATTTCAGATTTGCACATCAGAGCCGGAAGCGTTGGACATAAGGGTCAAGTCTTGAAGCGTCTCTAAGTGTTGAGCTGGTTGTCGGATCATGTCTTGAAGCTCTTATTACTACTATAGGATTGTTGAAATCACAAACAACATAAACCAAGGGAGACACCATCACCAATTATCACCAATGATAACCAAACTTAGAACAGAGGACTCATCGTTGTCAACAATGTAAAACCAAAAACTAGATGGACCCACCACTATAAAGCAAGGAAAAGTAAGCTGTTGTGTGTAAGGTGAGAAGTGTCGACGACCGAGAAGCCTTGGATATACCATCAAAGGTCTCGTAGAGTGAGATAGAACCCCAATATTTTTTCCAAAATAAATTTTTCATGTTTCAAATTAATAGTTCATAAACTGATGTTTAATTTCAAACTAGTGAGTTACATTTTGTTTTTTGCATTAATGATACAACGTACATACTTTAATTGCAACTAATTAGTGAAAAGTAGTTTTTTTAACGAAAGACGTGCTTATAATCTAATAAAAAATAAAGTTACACATAATGACTCACCTCAAGGGACATGACAAAAAGAATCACTACCTCAACAACCGCACTTGCTAATTTCGGTGATAGCACATGGCAAAATAAGAATGCCAGCACTAGAACTCATAGTCACTAAAATTTGAAACTCAAGATATGCAATGCATCTTGCGACATTTCTACTAAAATAAAAAGGGGAAAAAGCCCAAATGTGAGCCGATTGAGGAGGGGGAGGGGGGGGGGGGGGAGATGTATAAGCTGTGAGGAGGGGGAGGGGGGAGATGTATAAGCTGGAGCACTTCAAAAAGTGACTCAGCCCTAGTAGTTACCTTGCAAAGTTATCCATTGAACAACTTGATAGGTGATGTCATGGGCCGGCCAGGACAAGTCAAAGTCAACATAATTTAGGGCCGGGCCGAGGCTTCAAATTATGAGCCTTAGCCACCCCTAGCCACGTACATCTACTCAATATATTTCTTACTCAGTTCTGCTTAACTAGCTTTGGATCTAAATCCAAGAGTGGAAAATAATTAGACAGTTGAAATGAATTTATTTTTTTTCATTGTTCTCCACCATTGGATTTAGATCCAACGACAGTTGAGCATGACTAAGTAAAAATTTTATTGAGTATGTGAACAAAACTCTAGCCCGCCCAATCGCTCATGGTTGAAATGGGCAGATAGGGCAGGGGCCCAAGGATTCAAATTTCGATTTCGGTGGAAATTTCGGTATTTCAAATTTACGGAAATTTCAGTTAAAAATAAAGAAATCACAAAAACTATATTTATAACATCATACTTTTGAATGAAACTTTTACATATACTAAACTAACTTATAATAAACCTATATAAAATGTAACATCCGTAAGATTGTAAATTTATAATAAAATTATGATATTTAATACGGATACGAATGAGTAATTAAGTAGGTAACTAATGTTTTTATCTATATATAATTATAAATGTGCAGTAAATTACTAAATTAATAATATTGTTGTATTTAATTTTTTTTATGGCTGGAATACAAAGGGAGGCTTGGCCATCACACCTTTTTCACTAATAATAACAAAAATCCCGTGAATCAAAATGAACAAGTACAACAAAAATCAATATAAACATATACATTCTAAAACATGCATATGAAGAACTAATACTACGATGTGGTTTGATCATGCTAGTCATTGGACTACCTCCATCTAGCATCATACAATACTACTTCCAACTACATGAATTTTGATATCAATTGTTATACCTCATCACATGGGGGGTGGTTGTTTTTTTTCCTTTTTTTCCCAAGGGGTCCATTTCCCCATTTTTTGGAAAAAAACAAAATAATATATTTTTTTTTTTAAAGAATATTTTATTTGGAGGGAAGAAGATTTGTTTTTTTGGTTTATTTTTTTTTTTTTATTTTTTTTTGGAAGAAAAAAAAAAAAAATTTTTCTTCTTTTAAAAAAAAAAAATTTTTTTAAAAAAAAATTTTTTTTTTTTTAAAAAAAAAAAAAAAATTTAAAATAAGGAATAAACCCCAATTTATAACTTCCTCTCGACCAATAACGCCTATCCCCTCGACTCGTTCTAAAAAAATCGGATTGCGTGTAATAAGTTGTTGATATTCAGCAACCCTTGTTAAAAAATAATTGCAGAAATCCAAACATTTATCTATCCAGCCATGAGGTAGATCAGCCGCTACTCCCCCGATCCGAAAATAATTATGCATCATTCTCATACCGGTGGCAGCTTCGAATAGATCATATACTAATTCTCTTTCTCTGAAAATATAGAAAAAAGGAGTCTGTGCACCAATATCCGCCATAAAAGGACCGAGCCATAACAGATGAGAAGCTATACGACTCAACTCCAACATAATTATTCTGATATAGCTGGCTCTTTTAGGTACTTGAATATTTCCCAGCTGTTCCGGTCCATTTACCGTTATTGCTTCTGTGAACATAGTAGCTAAATAATCCCAACGTGTTACATAAGGCAAATATTGTATAATTGTTCGGTTTTCCGCAATTTTTTCCATCCCTCGGTGTAAATAACCCAATATTGGTTCACAGTCAATAACATCTTCACCATCTAGAGTAATGATAAGTCGAAGAACACCATGCATTGATGGATGGTGGGGACCCATATTGACTACCATGAGGTCTTTTCTTGTAGCTGGTATATTCATAGGTTTTTCCTTAATTCATTCTTTCATGAATTTCTGAAAACGAAAAAAAGTTCATTCAAATTCAAGATCTAATAAATCAAATAATTCAAAATGCCTCTTCAAATTAACGAGTTTTTAATTCCCGAATATCCAACCGATTAATTAATTCTTTATAACCTATTTTATTTTTCTTTGACAAATAAGATAGCAGTCGTTGGCGTTTTCCCAGAATTTTACGTAGACCTCTCTGAGATAAATAGTCTTTTTTGTGTAATTGTAAATGTGAAGTAAGTCTTCGTATCCTATTGGTGAAACTAAATATTTGAAATTCAACAGATCCCCTGTTTTCTTCTTTTTCTTCTTGTGAAATAACTGAGATGAATGAATTTTTTACCATAAAATGAAACCCCCTCTTTTTTTAAGATATTTTTGTTGATAGATATATTTATTGATCAGTAATAATAATGTCACTCGTTTTAGTTTGGTATAGACAATAATCCTAATTTCGTTATAAATTTTGGATTTTTTTAAATCAAATTGAATCAATCCGATTTAAATTTTAAAATTCGATTTGAAAAGGTATACATTTGAAAAGGTATACATAAAGGGTGGTTGTTTTCTGCACTCCCAAAAGATAAAAACTTAGTCCTACAATCAGAAGGTTTTATTGATTCATTTCTAGATCGAATTGATAGGTCATTGAATTAGTATCATGTATCAGAATGGAATGTAAGACAATGGATGTGTGCACCTCTTTGTCGTCATAGACCCGCTGTGATATGGGATGGGAAATATAGCAAAAATAAACTAGTAATAAATTTTCAATCGCGGATACATATGTATCCTTACCATACCGAAACGACTGCCGTTATTGGTATCAAACCAATACCTATTCATACAAGCTAAATCTTCTAATCGATAATTGGGCCAAAGAAATAACTTTAATTTAATAAGTTTTTTTTTTAATCCTTTGCTTTTATCCAAACTCTGGCTGTTTACCTTATTCCCATTCCCCAATGCTGAATTTTTATGCATATCATTTTTATTCCTAGAATTGAAACAAATTAGAATTCGAAATTCTCTCCGAAGTCTGGGTGATAAAAGATTTTCAGGAACAAACAAATCATAATTATTTTTATCTCTATTTCCAGTCATCTTTTGATATTTGGTAATGACTTTATCAGAATTCTTATCATCAAAATTCTTATCAACATGGTTTTTTTCTCGGTATTTTTGATTAATTTGGTATTTACTTTGATGAACCAATGAAATACCAACGGTTTGATACATAAAAAATTGTCCATCATTTTTTATAGATAGACGAATCGGTTCAATAATAAAAATTCCTCTTTTGATCAATTCTGTAAGAGTTAAATTTTTCTGAATCATCAGAATATCCAGACTCATTTCTCCCCTTTGAATAGAGGATATAGTTATTTCTCTTGGATTTATCAGTCTAAGCAGTAAGCAGGATATTATGGAAATTTTAAATTTCGTGGAAATTTGCCGAAAATTTCGGAAATTTCAGAAAAATTCCTAACGGAAATAACATAACATATGAATTTCGTTTCGGTACTTTAATATTACGGAAATTTCGGCAATTTCGGCAATTTCGGAGAAATTTCAATCCTTGGGCAGGGCCAACTTTTAAATGAAAAGAATTTAATAAATATATGAAAAAATTGAAAGATTTATATATTATTGTATAACTATATATACATATACATATATTATCATAAAATAATATATAAATCTTTCAATTTATATACACACACAATAATATACACACAAATACATGTACAATAATTTACGCGCACGCATACACACACATTAGAGGGTAAATATCCTAATTAGGGGGGACAAAGACCTTACCCAAACAAAGACATATCTAAAGAATGAGTATGCATGAGTTTTTTTTGTTTTTTTTTCCTTTAGTTTATCTGTTAACTGTTTTTTATATATGGAAAAAGGATTTCGATAATTTAGTTTTCACCCAAACCCTTCTAGATTAGGATCAATCATTCTAATTGAACTCTAAAATACATATACCCTAAAACATAAATCAATGCAAGCAGGATTATTAGTTAAATTATAAGTGTACGTTTTGATGCACAAAATGATTTAGGCTTCTTCAATTATTTGCTGAAAAGTAATATATAATTTAACATACTCCACTCTTATGCACACAAATATATATATATATATATAGGAAAATTCTAGCATAAATTTTACAAGCCTTTTTTCTTGTAGTCAGTACTCTCTAGTTCCCATTTTTTCTTAGAATGCTTAGGAGCTCATGAGCTGAAATTTGTAATAGTCAAATCCTTATAACAATAATCCGAACTCTTGCATATCATTTGTTTTGATTTGTAAGTTTTAAAAAAAAATTAGTGAAATTATCTTTATTATCTTTTAGAAATATTTGATCCACTAAACCTTCACCTTTTTTGGCTTTGATACCAGAAACGGAAGGGGAGATAGATTGAGAGATAGATTAAAGTATCAAAAATAATAATACAGAATAGAAGTAAATCAATAATATAAACTCTAAAATGGTTTAGTGGATCAAACATTTCTAAAATATAATAAATATAATTTTACTGGATTTTTTAAAACTTACAAATCAAAACAAATGCATGCATATGCATATGCAAGAGTTCGGATTATACCTAATCATTCACTAACAAATCATTTTGGAGTTAAACCCTAATATATATATATATATATATATATATATATATATATATATATGTGTGTGTGTGTATGGATCGATCTATATATGTATATATATATATATATCAAGCATAGTAGTCCATAGCCTTGCATCGAAATGGTGCAACAAACCTAATTAAGTGATTGGATTGGTGCTGATCGATTCTATGAACAAATGGACACAATTGTATTTAATCATCAAAGATCCAAAGGACATGCATTGAGAATGATTTACATATGCAGAACCACATACCACATAAAATATAAGATGCTCGATCCTCTATATTAACTACAGAGCCCTCAAGTAAAATTAGAAGTAGGATATATAAGTTCCCTATTCTTTGTTTCACTTAAGTGATTGAAATGCAGAAAACCAGTATTAATGCTCGAGCCAAATGCCAAATGCCAGAGCCCTCAGTGTAGCTATTAGCCAATTATGTAATTAAGAGATCTAGAATAGACCAGTGACCACCACCCATTACAGATATATAGACACACACACATACCCATAATAGCTCAGCTAGGTGTGGGATATATAGAATTGAAATAGACAAAACTTAATTAAAGAAAACTAGGGTTTTAGCTGTAAGGCTTTTTTTGTTTTGTTTTGTGTAAGCATAAGCACTGTATACACTAAAGGCCCAGATAACGCAAAGCTAGGGAAGACGAAAAAGAGGATTTACGATTAGAGGGAATCCGGAGGAGTACATATTTTGATAAAAATAAACAATTAATTAAGGGAGAATGATCGCTTTGGTCATTGAACTTTGCCAGATTTGACACTTTGGTCACTGAATTTTCGAAAATATCACTTTAGTCACTGAACTATTACACCGTCTATCACTTTAGTACCTCCGTTACTTTTTTCCGTTAAAACAACCTCTCTCCATTAAATTCAGGGGTATTTTAGGGATGTAAGACCAAACAATTATTTTTCTCACTCACTTTCCATCATTTTTCCGGTAGCCAACTTGGGAACCTTTTACAACATATTTATGCTCATTTTATCATATATACTTCTTCATAACAGTTGTTCTATATTATGTCTATTATTTGGTATTAACATTTCATGATCATCCAACGGTTTAAACATTCCAAATCTAAGAATTTATCTAGTATACTCGCAGGAAAACCTCTATGTTGTTCACAATTTCAAGTGATCATATCTCACTCATTTCTTAACCAAATTTTGTAATATTTATATAAAAATGAAGCTTAGAATCTAAAATTTTAATCTGGAGAATATCATAATTATTGGTTAGATTTACATTATGTAACAATTTAAGGAAAACTTGGGCCATTATTTCTGGGCTAACACTAATAGGCAAAGTTTTACTTAAATTTTTACATAATATAAATCTAACCAATAATTATGAAATTCTCCAGATTAAAATTTCAGGTTCTAAGCTTCGTTTTGATATAAAGATTACAAAATTTAGTTAAGAAATGAGTGAGATATGATCACTTGAAGTTGTGAACAACATAGAAGTTTTCTTGTGAGTATACTAGATAAATTCTTAGATTTGGAATGTTTAAACCGTTGGATGATCATGAAATTTGAATACGGAATAATAGACAGAATATAGAACACTTTTTATGAATAATTATATATGATAAAATGAGCAGAAATATATTTTAAAAGGTTCCCAAGTTGGATACCGGAAAAATGATAGAGAGTGAGTCAGAAAAATAATTTTTTGGTATTACATCCCTAAAATACCCCTGAATTTAACGGAGATAGGTTGTTTTAACGGAAAAAACTAACGGAGGTACTAAAGTGATAGACGGTGTAATAGTTCAGTGACTAAAGTGATATTTTCGAAAGTTCAGTGACTAAAGTGTCAAATCTGGCAAAGTTCGGTGACCAAAGTGATCATTCTCCCATTAATTAAACCTTTTTTGTTTTTGTTTTTGTATTCTGAGAACTTTTTCTTATTTTTTATTCTGTGATCTTTTGTTTATATTTTATTCTGAGATCTTGTATTCTTGTGTATGCATATTCATTCATGCAAATAGACAACCACTCATTTTGTCCGCACAGCATGAGTTCTCTCTCGTATGTCCTTTAAAATAATTAGCCCAAAAACCACAGCCAACCAAAAGTTTCTTCAGATTAGAGCTATATATTTAACTTATTATGGCAGAGATAAGTAAGAAGAAATTAATATTGGGAAAGGACAGCTCATTTCCCCATAATTCCCTGTGTATGAAGTACCCTACCCGTGTCCAAATTAATGTTTAAGGCCTTAATTAATTGTTATATTAATTAGACCAAACAACTAGCTAAGATACCCCGAATTATATATATATAGGGGATGATTTTAGCACTTCCATTTGCCTTATTTATTATTACTTGCACTTTATTTTTATATAGTTAAAAATAGAGTGCTAAAATCACTCCCCTATATATATATATACAAATTCCAATTATATAGGTTTAAATTGAAAGGTTCCCTGTCTACCCGTGTCCAAACTAATGTTTAGAAAACTTCTTGCACCCTTTAATAATAAGACTGTAAATAGCACACCACATATAATGGTGGTCTTATTTACACTTTCTAAGAGATCTTAGAAAAGGTTTCTTCCTTTTTATGGTCATTTTCAAGAAGCTTTACAAAAATTATAATTATTTCAATCATCAAATCAGATTATATATATGTGAACCATTTTATATTTGATCACAATTTATTCTTCATATATATATATATTTAGCAATTGAAATATTTTTTATGATTCGAGTAATATATATTAAGGAGAGGGGATGATGAGAAGTGGGTGGGGGACAAAGAAAATATAAGGACCATAATAAATAGGCCATGAAATTAGATGGATCAATAAATACAAAAGGAGATGAGATGACATGACAGGCCAAAGCCAAAACTAAAAGGGTTGAAAAGATTGACCTGCGTCTCCATCCATTCTATTCCATCATCTCCTCTCTTCGATCTCTCACTGCTCAGAACTCAGAACTCTGAACTCAGAAGCAAACAATTGCAACAGAGCAATATTTCAGATCATTGATGATCTGATCAGCTAGTCTCCAATTTTGTATTATGTCTCATCAATCAAAACCTCCATTTCATATGATCATGAATCAACCAAAGAAAGAGCCTACAAAAGAAAATCACAAACAAAAAAACACACAGAAACAGAGAAAAAAGGTGGAAAAGACTGACTGACCAAGAGATTATAATAAAGATATCCAATATTAATTAATTTCCATAGAATAATATTTCCTGAATTTTCTCTCAACAATTTTATAAGTGATGGATGGATGGATGGATGCATGAACCTAGAAGTCATGAGAGTGGTGGTACATTGTTGATGGATCACAGCCACCTTGTCTATTATGATGACTACCATGAGAATGATGATGATGTTGATTATCTTCACTATCCATTCTAGAAGACCCCATTTGATTTTGAGCTGTGGACGACCCAGTTGCCCCAAGATTCAAATACACCAATCTGGAATCCAAGTTAAGGCTAATATTGCTGCCACCACTGCCGCTGCTATGATGATCATGATGATCACTCATCGGTGGATATATCGCCGTGTTTGAAGAATTCGAAGCAGAATTGTTTGCATTGTTATTGCCTTCTTCCCGAGAAAGAACGAGAGCAGCGGATTGAACCAGCTCAAGGCAGAGCCTGAGCTTGTTGGGTTCGATGTGCGTCAGTCCAGGAACAGCCCCTTTGAAGAGAAAATCCGAGGTTAGGGTTCGGAGCACATCAAGCGGAGTGACTCCGTCGACGGTTCGGACATTAGGGTCGGCATGGTGGTCGAGCAGCACGGCCACCATGTCGGGAGACACCATTTCAGAGGCAATGTGGAGTGGGGTTTTGCCGGCTGGCCCGGCCGGGTAGTTAACATCGGCTGCTCCAAGTTCCAGCAAAGCTTTTACTACTTCTCGGCTACAACTTTCAACAGCATAGTGCAATGCCAGCGCCTCGTCGAGATTTAGGCCTTCCCCCATTACCATGAGCTTGACGAGCTCGACATCCGACGAGTCCAATGCTCGCCTCATTCGGCGAATCTTCTGGTCCTCCAGATCAGCGGCGGCACCCATGTCGTGGTGGTGGTGGTGATGGTGGTGGTGGGGCATCATCGAACGGCGTGCAATGGAGGATTTGATGCGGAGCTCTTCGATTTTGGCCACTACGTCGATGGGAAGGTGCTTGGTAAGTACCTCTGGGGGGAGACCAGACTTGGCAACAAGGTGAGAGCAAGTAGTCCAGAGCTGGTGCATGTCTTGCTTTCTTGAAGCTAACAGCACTTTCATCACATCATCAATTGACGCCTTTTCCACCATGCTTGACAATTGCTTCTAAGAGATCACAAAAAAGAAGAAGCAAGGACATAAATAAGCCATTAGGCATTAGTGGGAGAGAGAGAGAGAGAGAGAGAGAGAGAGAGAGAGAGAGAGAGAGAGAGAGAGAGAGAGAGAGAGAGAGAGAGAGAGAGAGAGAGAGAGAGAGAGGAGAGACAGGGAGAGACATATGTGCATCGATAAAAGTGATGATGGGATGGGTTTGCTAAAATTATGGGGTAAATGGTCCTTTTCTTGAATTTTGTATTCCTGACGAGATAAACCAAATGGGGGAAGTGAATGTTTGGGAAAGATTTCCTTGTGATTACTGTGGAAAGACAAGACCGACCGGATCGTATCAAGATCTAAATTTAGAAAGTCATGAAGGCGCATTTCTAAGATAGAAAAGAAAACCCAATTCAAGAAAGTTTGAATATATAAATATTGTACATGAAATCAAAGAAAAAACAAGGCCGGGTTGTTCAACAATTTCACGAACAAGAAGAATGAATAATACCCTATATTTAAAGGTAAAGAGGGCCGGCGGTAGAGAAATAAAAACAGAAAATTGGGAGGCAAAAAGGAGGTTTGAGATTGGAAAGCAAAACCAAACTTCACCCAGTTCACCATCAGATAACAGAGAAAACCCACAAACAAAATAAAAATAAAAATAAAGAAAAAGTAATTGTTTTTGTTCTGCTACTTCCGAAACACCAAACCCAGGAAGGGATTGTAGTAATTCCCAAAGCCCACTAAACATAAGACTGCACTGCACTGCACAGCACAGCACAGCACAGCACACGGGGGGAGACAAGAGAGAGAGAGAGAGAGAGAGAGAGAGAGAGAGAGAGAGAGAGAGAGAGAGAGAGAGTGAGTGAGTGAAAAACACAGTGTGTGTGTGTGTGGGCGTGTGATGAATTGTGATGATGGGAAATTAAAAGAGAAAACCTGAGTAAGCAATGCAAGTTGTTCAACACCAAAAGATCTAGCGGCAGCTAGAGTGTCAAGGGCGAGATCGACGGCTGAGGTGCAATGCGTGTGCCAACAGCCCCTCTCTCCACAATTAGGCCTGGGCTCATGTTTCTGAGGAACTATGGAGACTTGTCCGCTGTACAAAAACTGCAGCAGCAACAAGAAGACCTCGTACCCGACCGAGTTCACCGGTATTACCTGCGAATTGCTCATCCCTCCTCTTTGTGACGTCGACGACGTACCCGACCTGCACGACCCCGGGGATACCGGGTCAAGCCCAGACGGCGGCTCCGGCCCACAGAAGAATTTCCGGAAGAAGAGGCTCCGGGCCGCCAGGATGCACCTGTGCGCGTGGACAAGACGACCCTCCACGCTGAAGGTGACGTCACTGAAGGCTTGGCCGTTGATGAGGAGGTTGAGGTAGTCTAGGGACAGAGATCTTAGCGACTCTTCCAGGCTACTCATGGTGGATATGGATGGATGATGGATCCACAGATGCTGGGCTTTTTGGTAATTTAGAATTCTGAAAAATACTGTTTTAGGGTTGTCTGTGACAACTCACTCACTCGGAGAGAGAAAGAGAGAGACCCCTAAAATAGTAAGGGCTTCTTCATGTTTGTTTCTGTGGATTTTTCTTTGGCTTTTGTTGTGGGAAGGATGACGAAGAAGAAGAAGAGGAGGAGGAAGAAAAAAGAAAGAAAGAAGAAGAAGATGAGAAACTACTGTATACTGTTTTTGCGAGAGATTCTTTTGTCTCAATGGAGTGATGGTGGTATTGTGGTTTGTGTTGGTAGATATTTTGTTAGAAGGGGAGCAAATTGGGTGGCTATTCTGGGCGGCTGAGCTATTTAAAAAAGAAATCTAAAATTGAATTAAAATAAATAATTGACTAGTTTAAAAATGAGGAAAAGGGAAGAAAATGATGGGAGGGTCAGGGGTATGATTAAACAATTCATTTGGTGGTTAGAAAAATCAAGAAAGTTTTATTATATTCCTCATTAGGCGCGTGTTTTACTATCAAATAACCCTAACCAACTGTTATTAATAGTGATTACCCTAATATAGAAGTAAATTGTCAGAAAAAGATGATAATTTTTTCACCCTTTTATGGGAGTGGGAAAATATAATATCATATTTTTTCTCAATTGTGTTGACTGCTGTTAGACTAGTCACTAATGTGGTCCGAACTAGTTTTTCTATTTCTTTATTTTTCCCAATCATAGGGCAAACTTTAGACTACAAAATATATTAATCTTTTTATGTAATAAAACAAAATATTATTGGTTTAAAAAAATTCACATGATATAAGTCCCGATGCAGGTAATGGTGGTCAGTTTGCTAGAGATGCTTGGTTCAAGATGGATTCGAAAAATGCTTAGTTCTTGTATGTTTTTAATTTGATTTGAAATGTCATTTTAAGTGATTTTTATTGTTAATTATTAATGAATTTTATCATTTCAAGTTTTGTTCGAGTTATCTTTTTTATCAAATGTATTTGTGTATTTTGTTATATTTTTATTTTTATTGTTTAATTTGATGCCTTGATGCATTTATGTTTTGTAATCTTCAATAAAGATTTTGACATTTTCTCTAAAAAAAAAAATTATCTTTCAAAATATTTATATAGCCCTCTTGGTAAATTGTATATGTAGTGATTTTTTATGCATTACGATTAAGGTGGATTGAAACAATCAAATAAAGTGATAGAAAATATTCTCAAAGAAAATAAAATAACTAAAGTTATAGAAAATGATCAAATTATGTATTTTATTGTTCAAAAGTTTCACTTTTTTCTTTTCTAATTTCTATATTTTTTTTGGGAAAGAGAAAATGTTGGGAGGGTGGACTTTCTTTTTCTGGTGAACAGGGTACACTTTGAAAGGCAATTCTAGCTGTTTTCGGATCTATCATTTCATTAAAGCCTCATAAACATGATCAAAAAAGAAAACATGTCTGCGGCTTTATGAGTAGAACCTAGCTTATCTTGAATTCCCATAACCACATTTAAAGTGTCTACCAAAAGTAGAAAGGGAACAGTTTTAGTTGTTGAGAGCCAGTAAATATGTTTTGGGAGCTAAACCTCTTAGGAACTGACCTTTTTTGTCACCGCACCAATATCCCTGACTAGGCTCACCACCATTTCATCTAATGGCATAGGTCTTTTCTCGTAAATGAGAGGTCCCTGAATTCGACTTTCATAATGATATATAATAATAATAATAATCATAATCCTTAAATGAGAGGAATTATAAAAAACATCATCCATATTAAACTCGACAATACTCGTCTTGAATCAAAACAAAACTCTCTTGGGAGGAAATTTATGCACATCCTTCCACAAAATTGAATTTCTGGTTTTCCATAAATCCCAAATATACATCATCAGAATCCCAAAATTAGAGTGATTCACATATTCACTTTTCACTATCAAAAACAATATTAATGAATATAATTTTAATTTTAATTTGTCTGGATATTACAAGAATGTTTGACTAATTCCAAACCCATTTATCCCAAGCATACCCTTAGCCACACCTGTTAGGAACAAACTTTTTTTTTTGTCATTTTAAAGGAATGTTTGTTGAATTTACTTTACCATTAAATTTTGGCAATTCGAGTGTTGAAATTTTAAGTCTCTATATATAAATAATGTATGCAAAAAAAAATCGATTTGGAAAACTGTTTAGGCATTAAAAATTAAAAATTATTATTACGATAATGAACGGTTCATATTAGACAAATTTAGTTCGTTCAAATATTTGATCCAAGACACTGCAAACAATTGCTAATTTAGGGCAAAATGAGGAGGGGGTTACGCCTCCTCTTCAACCCTAGCCGCCATGGCTTTGGGTTTCCACAAGAATCACGGCGTCGGACGCCGATCTCAAGCGGAGGTCTTCCCTCTACAGTCCGCTGCATATTTGCAGTCATCCAGAGTCGATTTTCTTCGGCGAATATACAATCTAGTTTGAAGGCCTGCGCTTTGGGCGACGGTTTTCTTTTCACAAAGTCAATTTCATGCCATGGCGTGATTGATGTTGATCGTGAGTTCTCTGATTTGGGTAGGCATGCTCGCCCAAGTAAGGGGCACCTGAAGGACCTTGGCGATCGACTTCAGGGGTTGTCGATGGTTTTGCTTTTGGACAATCCGACACCGTGGCTCCAGGATCGACGTTTAGCAGGTTCGGCGATGAGGGTTGGCGGTTTTGGTCGGGTTTCTCACAGGAAGAGGATCCAAGCAGGTTGGTTTGCCAAGGTAGCTTGGGTGTCTAGTGCACCTTGGATGCTCAACTTTGGTGGGGTGCCCTGCGAAGGTTGTTTTCAGTTTCAGCATGGATTTCGAGTGTGGGATCCAGGTGGAGTCTATTATGCTGGCTTAGGGTTCTTTGTTCTTCGCCGGCCCTATATTCTAGTTACTTTGAGCTTTTCAATTTTATTTAAGAATAAGCATGAGCATTTGTGCCAGATTCGCTTGTGGTTTCACTTTCTTTTTTCATGGGTTATCCTTTAGTTAGATTGTTTTTATTGGTTTCAATGGCAATACTTGCCGGAAGCAATGATGCCCGGTGTATGTATTGTTCTAGGTTTTATATCATCGATTAGAGTTTTAGACTCATCGATCAAGCCATTTTTATGGTTATTGCTCCTTGTTAGGATGCCCAAGTTAAGGATTGTATTCCAAAGTGATTAATAAAATTTATGTTCTTCTAAAAAAAATTATTTGATCCAAGTTAAGTACGTTTCTTAATTATTTTCAACTTAGTTTTTTTTTTTTTTACAAACATGATTTTCGTTTAGAGCCTCAAAAACTTAAAAGGTCGGATTGTCGATATGAGATTGGAAAGTTGGTTCCACATGCAATCTATTAATATGCACAAAGAAAGTGATCCCTTTAGTAAAAGGACCATATATATAGGGTTAGGCACATTCAGTAAAATAAAGAAAGAAGATGAAGAAGATAAAGTAATGAAGAAAGAAGAAACATGTGATTGGGGGCTTGTGATCTCTTGAAAGAGGTAAGGGGTTCGAACCTTGCCTCCTACAAAAATTGATGTATTTTTCTAGTTTAGTAAACTCAGTTGGATTGAACCTTTTTCAAATTGAGAACCGAGAACTAAACCAAGTGGGGAGTTTGGTTCAATAAGAGGAGTTTGGGGTCTTACTATGGGTAGGTTACAATAAGAGGAAGAAATAAAGAATGAAGAGGTAAATTATCGATGTTTGTGTCAATAAGTTGTTCAAAGACAAGATTAAAGAACATTTTTCTACTTTGTGTTTCAACATTAATTATATTTTGACTTTTAGTTTTTATTTGAGTCAAATTCTAATTACTACTCTATACTTTTGGGGCCTAATGACTGTAGTCGATCTCTGGACTTCTAATTTTATCAAAATCATCTCTGCACTCTCAATTTCATCCATTAGGTTCATTTCTAGCTATTTACACCTATCATAGGTCGACATGTGTCCTTTTTTTTTATTGTTATAAGTATAAATGAACCTATTGGATAAGAATTGAGAATGCACATATCATTTTGATGAAATTAGAAGTTCATCGACTGAAGTGATTATACCTCAAAAGTACAAGTTATGAAACAAAATTTTGTCATTTTTAAAATTAGAAGATTACAACTATATATTCCAATATCGTCACATTCTCATATATCAATCATATTGATTGGCTAAATGACTATCAAACGATAACATAGCCTTTTTTTAGGTTGTGTAATACGGTCACGAAAGCCATTGGTACTTTGGTAGGCTGAGGAGGCCTTACACCAAAAAAATGGGTACAATTGAATTACTTGCAAGGAATGAAATATCGGCAGATATATCCTTTTTATCGGCCACCGATATATCTTACCTCATCAACTTTCTATGTCTCTCAATATCGGATAAATCTCTCCGACATTGTCTAATATCTCTGAAATTTATCGATATTGCCGAATATCCCGATATATCAATGTAATTTGAGAAAAACTGGGCTGAGAATCATTAAGAGAAATTCAATTTATAGATTTAGGATGAAGATGAAGGTCTGGTTAGTTGGGTATATGGGTGCTATGACTTGGTTTGATTATTGTACTGATTTGCATGTAATTTACGTACAAAACATGTTTTTAACTACTTAAATAATGTTTGTCTAAGAGCCAAATAAAATCATTAATGTGTGTTTTTATTGTTTTCAGGTTGAATAAGTGAGTTGAAGTAATTTAGAGTATAAAGATGTAATTTGAGAGCTTTTGGAGCATTTTTGAGAAGATGACAAAAAGTCAACCGTGAATTTTGAGCACCCATAACACATGAATCAAGCCTCGGAAGTTGAGCTCAAGATCATTCCGGAGTTTTGGCCAAGAACCCGAAAAGTTAACTTTCGGCCTTGAAAAGTCAACTGTGACTCACCCCGGGCCCACATATGGTCAAGTCTGAGGAAACGATGACCGCGTCGAGACGTGACTTCTCCGTTTCCCAATTCAGCTAGGAGAACATCATTTGAAGAGTTGAGATATTTTTGTGGTGATTTGAAATTCAAATTCAAAATAGAAACAAAACATTTAATGCTTTAATCACATTTTGTCTCTTAGCATGCCCTTACCACATTTTTGTCTCCTCACCTCCCAAATCAGATTTTTCTTGTCCATTAACACATTACCTCTCTACCCCTTCTCTCTTCTTTGCTTTCCTACCTACCCTAGCCTTCTATGTAATTTCGTTAGTTTAGAATCTTAGTTATTAGTCATTAGATCATTTCTAACACATCTCCACCCTACAAATCCATTCTCTCTCCCTCTCTATATATTCATCATCCCTACCATTTTGAGAGACAATAACACCATTCATTAACCCTAGCCTCCACCACAAAGTTCCCAAACCCTTCTCTCTTCTTTCTCTAAAAAAAGCCATAAAAACACTTGGTTTAGCCGTTCGGGTCGACCGGTCGCCCGACAACGGCGGCCAACTTCATTCCTCCATTTCCTTCTCCTTCCACCCCTCAAATCAATTTCCTTCCTTCACCAATCTTCTTCCTAAGATCCTCATCTATATTCCTAACCACTTTTCTCCACCATTCTATCACTTATACCTCACATGAGCTTGGAGACATCAAGAATATCAAGATCCTTGGAGCTTTGAATAAGAAGAATCTAGGAGAAGAAGAGGAGACCATGAGGAGCTTGCTTCAAGTCTTGGTGACGGCAAGATCTGGGCCACTATTTTCATTGAACATTCCTCTATCTCTATTTACTTTCATCTATTTCTTTGCTTGTCAATTTTGAGATTATTGATGTACATTCTAAGTATATGTGAATAGTTGTTAGGGTTGGAGACTAGGTTGTGTGCCCTAGTCCATTGATGATGGATTTGATGATTCTTATATACATATACATGTTGGTTGGTATTTGGGTATGTTCATTGCCTATTTTTGTTATGTGTTAGATGCTTGTTTAGGAACTACCAATTCTTAAGCATGTGTTTGATCTATCTTGGTATGAAAGTGTGAGCTTGGTAACCTCACCCTTTCTAGATAATGGAAAATGGATGTGATGAGCATGTCTTATTTGGATCCCTAGGTCTTAGTGCCCTTAGCCTTAGTTTAGTAATTTGAGAACCATTGCATGGCTTAGATTCTCTAAATTAAGAGTCACTGTGAACCATTGCATGTCACAAAGATACAAAAGAGAAGATCATGGCCCTAGAACCATTGCATGGCTAGGGTACGGGATTTGATCCATTAATCAACTTGGCTTTGTGTGTGAATTTCTATATGCATTTGTGCTTCACCCCCCTTCACATTTGTGAGGGAGGACCTTCATTGATAGTATTGATGAAGGGTTAACTCTTATGAACCTTTGTTGGCATATGAATACATTAGATTGCATTACCTTCCATAACCATTGTATGGGTGGAATGTGGGGGATTGATACACGAGTCTTTCAACATGTGTGAATTTGATTGTTTATCCATCGATATGGATTAGGGAGAGACCCGAAACTCCCAATCATTCTACCATTTCTTATCTATCCATGTTCCTCCTATTTGCATTTCATTTTTATTAATTTAGTTACATGAATTTATGTTGCACTTATCACCTCACACATCTTATATCCACCTCTAATCTCACCATTAGTGCTAGGAAGCCTAGGTTACTAACATTACCGAAGGGGATCTTGGGCCACCAATCCTTGTGGACACAACAACCCCGTTTCGTCATGTACCCAACTAACCAATTATTCATTCTTTCAATCATACATAAATTATTACCTTAATTCATCTAATGATGATTATTGCACTTTAGTAGATGACAATTTCAACCTATTAGGAACTCCTGCTGGATGTAGATAAAGTTGAATGTTTTAATGATTGTTTCCATTAATTTTTATCTAAGAAAAAATATCTCCGATATTTCTTTGATAACGATATATCTACTAGGGAGCTTCTCTAGTGAAGACCACTATAATGAGAACTTGATGATGACTTTTTGATTAATGGTTCTTATATCTATTTTTCGATTACATCTCGAGAAATCAACCGTTCAATATTAAGATATTCATGAGTAGATCACTTCTACAAATTTTCAACAAAATTTGAAATCGTTAAGGTACCGAACTAGACCAAATACATGGATGAACCGACTCTGTCAATTTTGAACCATTCATATTCATAAATGGTAAATCACAATTATAGATGACCTAACGATTTTAGATTTCATTGAAAATATACAGAAGTGATCTACTCATAAATATCTAAATATTGAACGGTTGATTTGTCGAGATGTAATAAAAAATAGGTCTAATCGAAAAGTCTTCACCAAGTCTTCATTATAATGGTCGTCACTGGAGAATCTCCCATATCTACTAATGTATCCTTTTTTTTATCTATCTCCCGATATTTACTTAATTTTTTAGTTTAGTTTTTTTTTTTCAATCAATAAAGTCAAGTCGGAGATAAGTTTGAATTTTGATACTTTACCAATAACAGTTATATAATCAAGGGAGATTCTCTAGTGAGGACCATTATAATGAGGACTTGGTGATGACTTTTCGATTAGACCTACTTTGAGATTACATGTCGACAAATCAACCGTTCAATATTTAGATATTTATGAGTAGATCACTTCTGAAATATTCAATGAAATCTAAAATCGTTAGGTCATCTATAATTGTGATTTACCATTTATGAATATGAATGGTTCAAAATTGACAAATTTGGTTCGTTCATTTATTTGGTCTAGTTCGGTACCTTAGCGATTTCAAATTTTGTTGAAAATTTGTAGAAGTGATCTACTCATGAATATTTTAACATTGAACGGTTGATTTCTTGAGATGTGATCGAAAAATAGATATAACAATCATTAATCAAAAAGTCATCACCAAGTCCTTATTATAGTGGTCATCACTAGATAATCTCTCATATAATCAATAGTTATAGAAGTTTGGACTTTTCAATATGCAAAGAAAAGCCTAAAACACTAGTACTCATAATGTTTGAAAAAGTTAGTACTTATACTTTTCATTTATTAAATTACTTAGATGTGATGGAGGTTTAGAGATATATATATATATATATATATATATACCTTACATGGATCGGAAAGAAAATGAACTCTTGACAATTGAAATATATTATTCGAATGTTATCGTTTAGATTTATTTTAGAATTTCTTGTAAAAATCGAATTGGAGATTGTTGGTATCGTTCGTGATAGTTAAAACAAATCTCGTCGATAAGGTTGAAACAATGGATGTGATAATCAAATGGTAAATAATTTCGATTTTAATTTTTTATCAAAATGATCTCGAATGATGATCTAAAATATAGAGGGTTTGTTTTAGTTTGATCCAATAGGATTTGTTTATTTGTGGATATATATATATATATATATATATATATATATATATAATGATAATACTTGGGAAAGTCTTGCAAAAAAAACTGTGAGATTTTTTTTTGTTCAAAATTAATGTGTTAGAAGTCATGTTAGGTATTCTAAAAATCAAGAAGTCATATTAGGTATATATATATAACTCTACTACTATTGACTTATATTGATATCTGGATGACCGTATTTTTACATTTGTATTTTTCATTACATCTCATTTTAAATACGTATGTATATATCAAATTTTTTAATTTGTTGTTGCCATATTATAGCCGAAGGTTTGAAAGTATTTTTGATTATAAGTTATTGAATTATACGTATGTATATATCAAACTTTTTAATTTTTTGTTGCCATATATTAATTTCCGTCCCCAATATTACTAACTATGCCTATAACATATATTTTACAAATTTGACATTGTTAAAAACATAATTGATCATATGATTTTTGCCATCTATGTGTTGGTGACTTGGTGTACGTAGTTGGAGAAAACATACTGCTTCGAAACTCTAGGAGCAGATTCATATTGCGTAAATTCTGAATTATAGTAAAGTCTAGGGATAGATTTTACGATATATATCCAGTTCATTATTAAAAGTAAAAGGGAGCTTAAAAGAGATAAGGTGCGAATAGTAAGGAGCCCTAGGGCTAAATTGATATTTGAAGAAGGGGATTTGTGAAATGAGGCAGGAGGAGCAGAGCGAGGGAGTGAGTGGACAAGACATGAAAGTGCGCATGGGGAAGCGAGTCGGCTGCGCCTAAGCTAAGCTAAGCTAAGTTAAGGGAAGGGGAGGGAAGGGTTCAACTGGACATAACTCAATCACACGCATATGGGGACTGCTGCTTCTGCTGCTGCTACAAACGACACCAATTTTTGAGAGTCGAGAGCAGTAGCAGGACGCTGTAGAGACTGCACGTGCGACAGGAAGCAGTAGCACTGTTTGTTATTTATGATCTGGGGCTGATCGAACTCTAATGAGTGTTGTTTAAATTCTGGGCTAGCTAAAGGAAAAATTGAAAAAGAAAAAGAAGCTTGCTGTTGTTTTGCCCCGACCGGAAATTCTGCTATTCACCTGGGTTGAACTCAACCAGGTGAATCTGAACCGTTCATTCAACCCAATCTCAATCCAACTGTCCATCCAAGGTTAGTCAATAATGACAGTCAACGTCAGTTGTTAAGTCAAGTGAAAAATAAAAAAGGTCGGGAACGAGGTAAATTCGCAGCCTCTTCTTCTTCTTTCTTACTTTCTCTGGGCACACAGTGCACTGATATTGTAAGCTGCTCTGCCTGCTCATCCCAATTTGGGGAATACCCAGTCCAAATTAAAAAAATTACAAGAGGCATTTCATCAAAACAAGAAATGGGTGCTTCGTCCATTGTCCGACTTCAATGTCGAAACAACAGAGCTTCGAGGAAATTCAAAAGTCCCACCTCTGTTCAAGCAAACTCACA
The DNA here is from genome assembly GCA_030142095.1 of Rubus idaeus. Lineage (NCBI taxonomy): Eukaryota > Viridiplantae > Streptophyta > Magnoliopsida > Rosales > Rosaceae > Rubus > Rubus idaeus. The sequence goes on along the minus strand of CM057970.1, from coordinate 17,691,758 downwards.
ATCAACCACGACAACATCATCACAGAACTGGGTTTCCAAGTCCCCAGATCGACCAAGTCTCTCAGACTTGGATTACCCACCGTTCACAAGCTCCAACATCTCAGACCAAGCCGCATCACCTTCGCCGCCGTCGCTGCCGTGGATCCCCTATCTTCCGGTGATTCCAGACTCCGTCCTTCAAAGCCCAACCGGCGTCCCTCTCTTCCCATCGTCGGCGACTCGCTCAGCACCACCGTCACGCCCAGCTACTGTCGGCCTCGATCTCGTCTCCTTCGTGCTCGATCCGGCATCCTTATGTCGTGCTTCCACCCAACGCCGGTGATCTGTCACTCTTGGCGTCTCACTCTCAGAGCCTCCCCCCCGGCTCTCTTGCCGCTCAAAACCAGAAATAAGAAGATGAAGATGAAAAGAAACAGAGGGGAGAACACGGACAAGAAAGGAAAAGAAAAGGAGGAGAGAAAAAAAAAGAAAAAGTTAAATTGTACATGAGTCCAAGGTCAAGGCCAATCCGATTGGTCTCTCATTCCACTTTCATTACAAATACCACAAATTTTTTATACATAAATATCGAAATTCTACGAAATAAAGCATGCACTATGAAGAGTCCGTGAAATTTTTTTGAAATTTTTTTTTATGACTTAAGCTATATTTAATGATTTTATGAAGTCTTAGAATTAAATAAACTAATTTTTGAAAAATGCAATTGATCAAACATTGTGAAATGGCGCAATTCGGAAATGAATGAACCTCCAACAAATTAATGAACATTTATTTTTAAGTTTTTAGGGAGTTAGGGTATGGCTAATGAAATGCCTACATGTTTCAACAAAATTCATACAAGTAAGAAAAAGGAGAAATCAAATTTTAAAAAAAAAGGTAATATATTAGTAATAAACAATTCAAAACTGAGATGATTAGGTACTTCGTTATATATTAGTAATAAAAATTTAAAACTATACTCATTATAAGCTTAAAATGGTATTTGGTTTTATTTTTTAATGAATTTAAATATAATTAATATTTATTAGTCAAGATGATGAGTTGAATAAAAAATTAAAATAAAATCTATAGTCAATTAATAATTAAATTAAAAGTCATAAACTTGAAAATATTTAAAATAATTTTTTTGGTTAAATTAAAAGTCCATGAACATGGTGGGTTATTTGGCCAAATCCAAACTCCTTAATTCATTAAAGTCTTAAAAATGCATTTTCGTTATTTTATCGGACAGTCATTCATTGTAGAATTCCACTATTTCGTAATGTTTGGTAAATTTCGTTGTATTTTGTGGCAAAACGTGGTATATTGTGACCAAACGTGGTATTTCGTGGCAAAACGTGGTATTTGTTTCGTGGTAAAACGTGATATTTCGTGTATAATTCGTGGTATTTCATAAAAATTTGTGGTATTTCGTGTGAAATTTGTGAAATTTAGTGATATTTGTACACTTTTTTTTCCACTATAACTAACTTTGAAGCATTTTTAGCTTAAATTTCATTTTCTTTTATTTTTTAATGAATTAAATTATAATTCATGCATATTTATAAGTCAAGTTGAAACTGTTACATAAAAAATCCACGAAAATTTACCAAATATTGCGATGAATGGCCTGTTGACAATTTAACGAAAATACATTTTGAAGTCTTTAGACAGTTAAGGGGTTGAGGTTTGACCAATAAATGACTCACTATTCATAGCCGTTAATTTTTTTTTTAAAAAAGTATATTATTTATAATAGATTTAATTATAATTTATATTTATTCGTCAAGATGATGAGTTGAAAAATAAAAATTAAATAAAATTTATAATCATTTAATAATTAAATTAAGGATTAAACGTCCATAAACTTGCAAATATTAAAAAATAATTTTTTTGTTAAATTAAACATCCATTAAATGATGGGCCATTCATTGGCCAAATCCTAAGACTTAACTCACTAAAGTCTTAAAATGAAATTTCGTTAATTCATCGGAGGACCATTTATCGTAGAATTCCACATTTTTGTAATGTTTGGTAAATGTTGTGGTTTTCGTGAAAATTAGTGAAATCATGGTAAAACGAGAAAATGTAGAAAACGTGGTTTTCGTGGGATTTTCGTGGATTTCTTCGTGATATTTTTGTGGAAATTTTGGAATTTTGGGGTATTTGTCTTTTTTTGTTATACATTACTTTGAATCATTAATATATTAAAAATAAACTGATATTCCAATTTTCGTGAAAATTAGTGGAAATCGTGGTAAAACGTGGTAAAATGAGGTAAAACGTGGTAAAATGTGGCAAAACGTGGTATTTCGTGGGATTTTTGTGAAATTTAGTGGTATTTTTGTGGTAAAACGTGATAAAATGTGGTAAAATATGATAAAACTTGGTAAAATATGGTAAACCATGGCAAAACGTAGTATTTCATGGGATTTTCGTGATATTTTTGTGAAAATTTATGGAATTTTGGGGTATTTGTACACTTTTTTTTTGTTATAACTTACGTTGAATCATTAATATATTAAAAATAAATTGATATTCGAATTTACGTAAAAATTAGTGGCAAATTGTGGTAAAAAATTGTAAAATGTGGTAAAAAGTGGTAAAATATAGTAAAACGTGGCAAAACGTGGTATTTTGTGGCATTTCGTGGTATTTTTTGGAAGTTTATGGAATTTTGGAATATTTGTACTTTTTTTTTGTTATAGCTTACTTTAAATTATTAATATATATGAAAATAAATAGATATTCGAATTGGTGGACGTAAATAACACACAATACTTATATAAAAGAATTATACGTTTCAACTAAATTCATATGAGCAAGAGAAGGAGAAAGCAAATTAAAGAAAAATGTAAAACTAGTCATATATTAGTAATAAGCATTGAAAAATTATGAAAAGTTTGTGTACTTTGTTATGTAATAATAAATGTGAATTATAATTAAAGTTATTAAAAACTAAAAACAAATTTCTATGAAATACGAAAAATTAAATTCAAATCATTCTCCTAATTTTTTTCTGTGCTCATGGATAATTAATTTAACAAATATATATATATATATATTATCAATATTTTCAAATTTAATAAAAGTTTAATTTAATTTTTAATTGACTATAGAATTTCTTTCAATTTTTTAACACTTCATCTTGACTTATCAATATCAATTATAATTGAATTCAATAATAAAAAAATTAAATTAAATTTTCGGTACATAATAAGCAAAGTTTTTCATTGCTTATTACCAATATATGACAAAATACACAAACCACTAATAATTTTTCATTGCATATTACTAATTTATTACTAGTTTTTCATTCTTCTTTAATTTGATTTCTCATTCTCTTACTCATATGAATTTTGTTCAAACTTGTAAGCCTTTTATACAAGTATTGAATGTCATTTATCTCCACCAATTCAAATGTCAATTTATTTTTGATATATTAATGATTCAAACTTAGCTATAATAAGAAGAAAAAAAGGTACAAATAGCACAAATTGTACACAAAATACCATGAATTTTCATAAAATACCACAGATTTCCCACATATTTCCACGTTTTCCCACATTTTCCCATATTTTTCCACGTTTCCCACTTTTTTTTCCACGATTTCTAATATTTTTCCACTTTTTTTAACAAAATTCTTCTAAATACAACGAAAATTTACAAAACATTGTGAAATAGTGAAATTCTACAATGAACGAGCATCCGACAAATTAAGGAAAATGTATTTTTAAGCCTTTAGGGAGTTCAGGAGTTAGGGTTTAGTCAATGAATGTTCCATTTTATTCATGACTGTTGCTACCATATCACCGATGGTGGTATATGCCATGGTCAAGCTAGAGGAAGACAAGGAATGATAGGCAAATGTAAGGTGAGGGAGTCCCACATCTATAAGGGAGCTCCCCACCATAGAATATCATAAGGGACTTTGAGTCCCACATTGGAGAAATGTAAGAGGAGAGGAGGTCCCTTACTTATAAAAGGGACTCCTCCCTCACTTAGAAGGACACGCTGACTTCAGCCTCTACATTGGGAGCCAAGCTCGGTACCAAGTACCCTCTCGGTACTAAGTGTCTTACCGGTACCTCGAGTCCATCTCGGTACCAAGTACCCCCTCGGGACTAAGTACCTTACCGGTACTCCCCTCTCGGTACCCCCTCTCGGGACTAAGTATCTTACGGGTACCTCCTTACCAGTACCTGACAACTCAGTACCTGCCAAACACTTGTAATTATTACTCACTATAGTGGAACCCCCCTAAAAGTAGACGTAGCCTAGCACTCGCATTGAGCCAGGTGAACCACTATAAATCTTGTCTCTATGTCTTTGTGTGTGATTGTGGCTACCGAAGGTCTTTGACCCGTTCCTTCGGACCCGTCGAAAAATGGCAGAAATAGTTGGCGCCGTCTGTGGGAATCCGTACAAAAAGTCTTGTCGATTCCTTCCTATTTCAATTTATCTATCCGGAGCCCATCACCACAAGCATAGCATACCAAAAAAATTCAAATCAAGGTTACCGAGCCCGACTAGAGCGGCGCCAAATAGAAATTGTCGGTACGTCGTTTTCATGTACCAAGGTGGCCACTGGTATCTCCATTTATTACTGGTAGCAAACAAAAATAAAGGGTCCTTCTCGGTACTGGATCCCTATCGGTATCTAAAAAAAAAAAAGGGAAAGGAAACACCCTTATTGGTTTATTCTCTCGGTACAGCTCCAAAACAAAAAAACAAAAGAAAAAGAAAAAGAAAAATGGGTGTGAAGAGCACGGTACCAAACCACTTTGGACACCCGTGGACTCTTTCTCCTTCTCTTCTTCCCTGCTTTCACTCACCGGCAAGAGAGAACCCTCTTGGCACTTTCAGCTCCTCTTCCCACCGATCCTCTCACCCACGGAAGCAATCAAGCTTTTGAGTCCATGAGAGGTGCAACGGTACATATTTGGTCGCCCACCACCGACGAGCCAAGCTCGGGCCGTCACGCCTCCACGGCTCCTACCGACGCATCTCTCGCCGGTACCACTTGGCCTCCCACCACCGACGAGCTCCTCAAGGGCAACCATCACCGGTATGGCTTGCAAGTCACCGAAAACTCAGTTTCTTCCTTACCGGTGACTTGGGGGACTAGAATGGGGGACTTCGGTGATGGCATGGATTTGTACCGGGAACAAATTAAAAACAAAATCTTGCATCTCCTTGCCGGTACCACTACACCATTAATCAAGCTTCAAATCTCATCTTGGTTGCTTCACCTCTTACCGACAAGCTTGCTTGCCTTGTGAAGCTACTCGGTACCTAAAGAAAAAAAAAAGAGAGGAAAGGAAGCCTCTGTGTCCGGTACCTAACGATGGAGCTGCAACCTGCAAGTCTGCAACTCGGTTCTTCTCGGCAAAAGCTCTCAACAATGCTGACATGGCTATGGCTTTAATTAAAGAAAGCTTCCAACTTCAGCCACTTGCTTTAGCTTTGAAAAGTCAAACCGATAATTGCAATCTTGCAATTATACATTGCATGTGCCTACCGAGCTCACTTTGCTGCACACTCACATATGGGCTTTGAAACGTCAAATACATAATTGCATGAAAGCTAGCTCTGCACATGGTTTCTCGGTGATGCCGCCATCTGTGGTCACCCACGTTGCTGAAGATTGAACCATCTCGGTACTTCAACAAAGACACCTGCAGTAGACACCCACAATATAAAAATTTGTGACGGTACCTCTGAGCCAGTCTCGGTACCTGGAGCTCGTGCTCTCTTGCTCGATACTCTTGAAGTACATGCAACAACTCACTACAAGATAAGTCTCCTTATCTTTATTTCATTATAACGGTTTTGCAACACCCTTAATTGCTAAGAGTTCAAACTCTTTATGCACTACTATGTGCCATGAATAAATCGGTACCCAGCTATACCTTGATATATTATTATTGCCATGCATTGGTCATGACTATGGACATTGATTAATTATTTGCATGAGTCTTTTGAGTAATTTGTTGCCTCGGTATATGCCTCGATATGTCACTCGGTATATGTCCCTACATGTTGCCTTCATATGTGCCTTGACATGGCCTTCAGAATGTGCCCCTACATGTTGCCTCGATATGTGCCTCGATATGTCTCTCGGTATATGCACCTATGTATAAGCGATTACAATTATTTGCACTCAAACTCATGCATATTAATACTTTGTGCATATCTGTCCGCACCCATCTGGCAATGCTGATCACTCAGCTCGGTAGCAATCTTACAATCAGCCTACCGGTACCACGGCAGCACCCTGCCGGTACCTAATAGCTCGGTACCCTTGTACCTATGAGCACGACACGTGCATGATGATATTTGTGTATAACAGGGAAGCTTGTTGTTAGAGTCCGATTATATGGTGTACATACATGCTTTGGTCACAAACGACTCTAGGCTAGACATGCACGGCAACAGTAAGTCCTGGCAACGCCTTTACCAGCTCGTATACGACCATGCTTGCTCTTGCCCCATCTAACTCGTGACCTCGAACAACTCTTCCTTTTATGCATGGATACAGGGACAAGCTCCCTATGTTCACACATGCTTCACGAGCATTGCCTTGAACATTTCACAAACTATTTGCTTTATTCTTTGACAGGTTCAGCACATCTTGCTCGGTACTTCGAGGCTCTATACTCGGTACCTACCTGCTCGGTACCTCCTCGGACCATCCCTCAATACCTACCGGTACCACCTTGATCAAGATCCTTGCCGGTACCTCAAAGCAATTCTCTTGGTACCGCCATGCTTGACACCCAGCTTGACCATTATTTGGTTCAAGTCCTCAGTCAAGAACCCTCCTTGGAGAAGAAGACTCCTTAACTAAGGACTTGGGGGACTTGTTGCTACCATATCACCGATGGCGGTATATGCCATGGTTAAGCTAGAGGAAGACAAGGAATGATAGGCAAATGTAAGGTGAGGGAGTCCCACATCTATAAGGGAGCTCCCCACCATAGAATATCATAAGGGACTTTGAGTCCCACATTGGAGAAATGTAAGAGGAGAGGAGGTCCCTTACATATAAAAGGGACTTCTCCCTCACTTAGAAGGACACGCTGACTTCAGCCTCTACATTGGGAGCTGTTGCTACCATTTCATATCTGTACCGGGATAGGCCCCGTGCAAGGCCCGAAGTAGCTCACTGTCACCTGGAGCAGCCTGCCTATGAGCTCCATCACACATAATCGGTCTGCTAACTCGGTAGGGATCCCCTACCGAGCACGTAACCTCAGCAACGCCCCAGCGGCACAGACTTCGCCCCAGCGGCATCTACCGACTCGGTAGGGATCCCCTACCGAGTATACTACCCCGACGACAGGGTAAGCCACATGCCGCAGTCGAAGCCCTGGCAGTACCCCAGCAGTATCGATAAGACCGGGCCGGGTGTACCGACAACAAGCTTTCCCCCCGGCTGCACATGGACGTCTCCCGACCAGTGTACCGAGAGTGGCCAGCCCCACAAGTACCGGCACGGCCACCCGGCGCACGTGCTTGTCCACTACCTCATAGATCGCACTAGGTCGCATACCCATGCCGCACTAGGCGCCGCCATCCCTCGATGCGCATATCGAGGTAGGGGTGGGTTCGGTTCAAACGGTTCGGTTTTCACCCAAAACCGAATGCAGAACCGAACTAGGCGGTTCGGTTCGGTTCGGTTTCATTTCTAGGTTTTAAAAATCAGAACCGCGGTTTGTTCGGTTCGGTTTTTTCGGTGCGGTTTTCGGTTTTTTTCGGTTTTTTTATAAACTGAAAAAAAAATAAAAACAAAACTTTGTAGAGCAACCATAAACATTTTTAAAATTTTTACTTACTCTCAATGAAGGATTACATAAAATGTAGACCTCACAAAAAATATTTTTTAAGTGAAAGACTAGCTCCCTTTTATAAGTATGGGAGACTCTCTCTTACTCTCACATTTCCAATGTGGGATGCTAAGAAACATTCTCAAAACTTCTACTTAATCTCAATGAGAGATTACATAAAATGTACATCTCAAAAAAGATATTTCTTAAGAGGAAGAAGAGCCCCCCTTTTATAAGTATGGGAGACTTTTTCTTCCTCTCAACTTTCAATGTGGGATGCTAAGAAAACATTCCCAAAATTTGTACTTAATCTCAATAGAGGATTACATAGAATATAAACCTTACAAGAGATATATTTTGAATGGATAGAAGAGTCTCTTTTATAAGTATAAGAGCTCATCTATTCCTTCCAATTTCCAATGTGGGATGCTTAGAAAACATTCCCAAAAACTTCACAAGAAATATTTCTTTTGAATACATAGAAGAGTCTCTTTTATAAGTATAAGAGAGACTATATTCCTCACAAATTTTCAATGTGGGATGCTAGTGAAAGAATAGTCTCTTTTGTAAGTATGAGAGACTCTCACTTTCTCATATATTTTCAATGTGGGATGCTATCAAACATTCCCAAAACTTTGTTACTTGATGAGAATAGATGATTACATATTCTTTTATATAAGCATAGACACAAATATCATGTTTCATCATCTATATATTCACATAATATAAATAGTAATTCATTACTTAGAACTTCATACATCTTTTATTAAATATATGGTTTTTAGTTCATATTCTCTCTCAAAATCCAAAGGCCACCACCTAATACACTATAAACATTAAATAAGTTTGACAAAATATTTGCAACTCTTAAGAATTGACTAAGTCATCACTTCTCTCTTTAGTTTTCATTGATGGATAAGATAGATTTGATACTAAATTGTATAGTTACAAGCGATTAATTTATATTTTGGGAATATGCATGGTTGCAAGTCCTAGCCAAACTTACATGTAATAATATGTTTTGATATATGTTTTGTTCTTAATAGAGAATGCATATTTGCACTTAGTTAATTTGAGCATGTAAACTTATATTTAAGACGTAGCACATAGATAAGTTTACATGCTCAAATTAACCAAGTTCAAACATGCATACTCAACTAAGAATAAAATATATATAATTATCAAAATATATTAGTACATGAAAGTTTGGCTAAGACTTGCAACCATAGTCCAAGAATATGAATTAAGCACTCATAATTATACAAATTAGTATCAAATATATGTTATGCATCAATAAAAACTAAAGAGAGAAGATATGACTTAGTCAATACTTATGAGTTGCAAATGGTTTGCCAAACTTGTTTCATGTTTATAGTATATTATGATGGTAACATTTGGATTTTGGGAGAGAAGATGAACTAAGAAACACATATGTAATAAAAGATGTATGAAGTTATAAGTAGTGAACTAATATTTATATTATGTACATATATAGAGGATGAAACAAGATATTTGTGCCTATGTTTATATAAAAGTATATGCATGTACTCATATAACAAAGTTTTAAGAATATTTGATAGCATCCCACATTAGAAATATGTGAGAAAGTGAGTCTCTCATACTTACAAAAGAGACTATTATCTCACTAGCATCCCACATTGGAAATTTGAAAGGAAAATAATGTCTCTTATACTTATAAAAGAGGCTCTTCTATCCATTCAAAAAAATATCCCACATTGAAAATTTGAGAGGAAGAGAGAGTCTCCCATACTTATAAAAGGGGGACTCTTCTTCCTTATAAGAAATATGCATTGTGAGGTCTACATTTTATGTAATCCTCCATTGAGATTAAGTTAAGTTTTGGGAATGGTTTTTTAGCATCCCACATTGAAAATTTGAGAGGGAGATATGGTCTCCCTTACTTATAAAAAGAGCTCTTCTCTCAATTAACAAAATATCTCTTGTGAGGTCTACAATTTATGTAATCCTCCAATGATATTAAGTAAAAAAATATTTTAAAATGTTTATTGTTGTCCAATAAACTTTTATTGAGATTAAGTAAAAGTTTTGGGAATGTTTTCTTAGCATCCCACATTGAAAATTTGAGAGCAACTCAGCAAGATCCTTAAAACGACGTCGTTTTCGATTCCTTCGGTTTTTTCGGTTCGGTTCGGTTTTTGATGACCGAAACCGAAACCGAACCGAATAGGTGCGGTTCGGTTCGGTTTTTTAGTTTCGGTTTCGGTTTTTTTTCGGTTCGGTTATTTTCGGTCGCGGTTCGGTTATTTTCGATTCGGTTGGCGGTTTTCGGTTTTACGAACCCACCCCTATATCGAGGTAGTGAACCAGAGAATATTCCTCATGTCAGGGGATGTCCCCCACGCCAGGAAAGCTTGTCTCCGACCTCACCTCATATATAAGGAGTCCTCACTCCTTATTCAGGTACGTTCTCTCCGAATCCCAAACACACTGCTCTTAGAACCTACCGGTACTAACTTGAGCGTCGGAGGGCCTTCGGTCGGTACACACCGACCTCCCCTGACCAAACTTGTGCTTTCAGGTACCCAAGTGCGACACTACCGGGTAGTTGGGAAACGGCAGAAACAGTCTAGAACCGGGAGAGTTCCTCAGAGAGCTGAACTCTACGAGCACGGTCTTCACCTATACCGAGATCATGAGCAGAACCAGCCAGTACGCCCGCAGCTACTACCTGACCAAAGCTTACTCACTCCGTGAGGTGTTCTACCAGTCAAGCAATGACGAAATCGGCTAGCGATGGCTCACAACCAACGAAGCAAACCAAGAAGTCTAAGTCCGCCAAGGACACCTTGACTATTGCTGGTCTTGGGCCTCTTCCGGAGGAGACGCCAGCGGCGGTCCACTCCACCGAGTCAGAGACCCCAGAATCCCACCAAGTTGAGCCTTCAACGGTGGCAAGGCTCGAAGCCATGATCCGAGACCTCCAGGAGGGCAACAAACGGTTGCGCCGCGACCAGCTCGCTGCCCAAGAAGCTAGCGCGCGGGAGATCAGCCTGCTACGCAAACCCCGGTCATTCCGTGTCGGCATCCCTACCGGGGATCGACACCCCTCTAAGGCCAAGGCACCGAGTACCGGATAGGCGGACCGAGTCCCTACCGGTTCCACGGGTCTCGTTCCTTGACGCTGAGGGCGTGGTCCACTCCGCAAGCGAGGAGGATACCGACGAGGACTACGACACCCTCCCCGAGGAACTAGTTACCGTCGCCCCCAGGCCGCGAGTGGAAGAAACACACTGACCAGCCTCTTCCGAGAGCTTAATGACCGTCTCAGAAGAGTTGAGACTGGTACAGCCAGGAGTGCGCCCAGCCTTGGCATGGCCAAGAAACCCATCGGTCCCTTCACCGGGAGGATCCATAACCACAACCAGGACTTCAAGAATCTGAAGATGGATCCTTACACCGGCAAGGAGGACCCGGTGATGCATGTGACTGCCTACAACGGCAGGGGCTATACCGATGAGGACTGGTGCCATGCCTTTGTCAACATCTTGAATCAGGAGGCCATGTTATGGTTCTATCAACTAGAGCCGAAGTCCATCGATAGCTACGAGCAGCTGGTTGAGGCCTTCACCACCGAATATGCCACCAAATCCAGCTTCTTCTACTCGGTGGGAGAGCTCACCGGCTTCCAGCAGGCCACAGGTGAATGTTTAATTAGATGACTACATGGAACGGTTCAAGGCTGCCTACCGGCGCTGCAACACCAAGGATGACATCCGTGCAGCCCAGATCTTCCGGGATGGTCTATGTTGCTACCATTTCATATTTGTACCGGGATAGGCCCCGTGCAGGGCCCGAAGTAGCTCACTATCACCGGGAGCAGCCTGCCTGTGAGCCCCATCACAAAGAGATAGTCCGTTGACTCGGTAGGGATCCCCTACCGAGCACATAACCTCAACGGACGCCCCAGCGGCACCTACCGACTCGGTAGAGATCCCCTACCAAGTATACTGCCCTGACGACAGGGTAAGCCACAGGCCGCAGTCGAAGCCCTGGCAGTACCCCAGCGGTATCGATAAGACCAGGCCGGGTGTACCGACAACAAGCTTTCCCCCCGGCTGCACATGGACGTCTCCTGACCAGGTACCGAGAGTGGCCAGCCCCACCGGTACCGGCACAGCCACCTGGCACACGTGCTTGCCCACTACCTCGCAGATCGCACTATGTCGCACGACCATGCTGCACTAGGCACCGCCATCCCTCGATGGGCACGTCGAGGTAGTGGACCAGAGAATATTCCTCGTGTCAGGGGATGTCCCCCACGCCAGGGAAGCTTGTCTCCGACCTCACCTCATATATAAGGGGTCCTCACTCCTTATTCAGGTACGTTCTCTCCGAATCCCAAAACACTCTGCTCTTAGTCCTACCGGTACTAACTTGAGCGTCGGAGGGCCTTCGGTCGGTACACACCGACCTCCCCTGACCAAACTTGTGCTTTCAGGTACCCAAGTGCGACACTACCGGGCAGTTGGGAAACGGCAGAAACAGTCTAGAACCGGGAGAGTTCCTCAGAGAGCTGAACTCTACGAGCACGGTCTTCCCCTATACCGAGATCATGAGCAGAACCAGCCAGTACGCCCGCAGCTACTACCTGACCTATGAGAGGAACTCTCAGCTTAACGAAATGCACAAAGGCAGCAAGGCCTCCACAGTGACCGTGGACCCCACCGGGGATAAACGCAAGCAGGAGCAGGTCAGCGCGCCTAAGGTTGAAGAACCAAGGCAGAATGACAAGCGCAAGCGGGGAAACAAGTACCGAGGGAACAACCGGAACAACAGCTGGGGGAACCAGAATAACAACCAGCGGTATGATCCTCCCCATCGGGAGCAGAATCACCAATACCAAGCCCCCCAGAACCACCACTATCGACCGGTATACCAGGTTTACTCCGGTTACTGCGAGCCAAGGGTACCGCCCTACTTCAGTCAATACGACCAGGGGCAGAGCTCTGGCAACTCAGCCCAGAGCACACCCCCGGCCTACCAAGGCGGATGGCCATACACCCCTGCTCCCGACATCAACCAGGTGAACTCTCCAAGCCAAGGCTGGACTGAAACCGGGTACAACCAATACCCCAAGAAGAAGAATTCCTGGAGGCAAAACCGGTCCAAGAAGTCCAACCGGCAGGACCTCGCAGATGACAACCTACCGGTTTGTACCGTATTCAACAAGCCAATGGAGGACATCTACAAGGAGAACCCCCAACTCTTCCCTCAGCAGTGGAAGAAGCCACCATATGCTGGCAACCGGGTCAACACCGGCAAATACTGTACTCACCATCAGTCCGGTACTCATAATACCGAGGAGTGCCAGGCCCTGAGGGATGTTGCTGAGCAATTGCATCGGGATGGGAAACTCACCCAATATGTTGGCCAAGCCCCTTAGGGGTACCAAAAAGAAATCTTCACCATTAGTGGAGGACCTACCCTTTTCGGTACCACTCGCTCCGAGCACAGATCCCATGTGAAGGAAGCTAGGCAGCACCTGTAGTGCTTCTCGGTACAATCTGCGCCGGTGCAGTAGAGGCAGAAACGGGATCCCTGGAACATAGGGTTCTCCAGTGAGGAGGAAGCCGGCATCGTGACCCCCCACGATGACCCACTCGTAATATCCGCCAAGGTCCATACCGACCTGATGCACAAGGTGTTGGTCGACGGTGGCAGCTCTGCCAATGTTATCTTCAAGAGTGCCTACCTCAAGTTGGACCTACCCCTCGAGAACATCTCGAGGACGGTAAACCCACTTATCAGCTTCTTGGGAGACCTTGTCCAACCCCTCGGTAGCGTTTTGCTCAACGTCGAGATCAGACAATACCCCCGGTCCCAGAAGGTATCGGCTCACATGCAGGTAGTGGATTGCGAGTCCTCCTACAACTTCATACTCGGTAGGCCTATCCTCTGCCAAATCAGAGCTTGCGTGTGCTACTACCTACTCATGCTGAAGTTCCATACTCCTGCCGGGATTGCCTCCATAAGGGGAAGTCAGCCCATGGCCCGGTCATGCTATGCCCAGGAGATGAAGCCACGACAGCCCTACCGGGACGTGTGCAGCGTCACTCCCAGTAATAACGCGGCAGCAACAGACAAACTAGATGACTCCCGGGAAGGAGCTGTAATCATACAGGGGAAGCCCCACGAGGAGGTGGAGCAGATTGCCTTGTTCCCTGAACAGCCTGACAGGGTAGTCAAGATCGGTACCGGCCTACCGGTCGCCCTGCATACCGACCTAATCAAGCTCCTCAAGGATAACGCTTCGGTATTCGCCTGGTCCTACGCCGACATGCCCGGTATCTCTACCACAACCATCTCCCATAAACTCGGGATCGATCCTGCCTACCGGCCGGTACGGCAGAAGATACGCGTCGGGGACAAAGAGCGGTACGAGGCTATGAAGGTTGAGGTCGACAAACTGTTGAGCATCGGTTTCATCAGGGAAGTTCAATACCCCCGGTGGTTAACCAACCCGGTACTAGTGAAGAAACCCAACGGGAAGTCGCGGATGTGCATCGACTTCACCGATCTCAACAAGGACAGCTTCCCTCTACCGAGGATCGAGCAGCTAGTCAACTCCATTGCCGGCCACGAGGCCTTGAGCTTCATGGATGCCTACTCAGGCTACAACCAGATCAAGCTGGATCCCGAAGACCAGGAACACACCTCCTTCATGACCGACCAAGGTCTATACTGCTACAAGGTCCTACCCTTCGGATTGAAAAATGCCGGGGCCACCTATCAACGGTTGGTCAACCGCATGTTCTCCAGGCAGATCGGAAAGACCATGGAGGTGTATGTAGACGACATGCTCTTCAAAAGCCTAAAGAAAAGTGACCACCTCACCGACCTACAGGAGACATTCTCCATTCTCCAAGACTATGGGATGAAGCTTAATCCCGAGAAGTGCGTCTTCTGCGTAGGCGAGGGGAAATTCCTTGGCTTCATGGTCAGCGACCGAGGCATCGAGGCTAATCCCGAGAAGATCAGAGCGATCCTGGACTTGGAGTCTCCCAAAAACTTCAAAGACATCCAAAGCCTTAACGGCAGGATCGCAGCCCTGTCCCAGTTCATATCACGGTCTACCGACCGGTGTGCCCCATTCTTCAAAATTTTGAAGACAGGGAAGAAGTTCGAAGGCTGGACCACCGAGTGCGAGCAAGCCTTCGCATCATTGAAGGAGTATCTGGCAGCAGTGCCGCTGCTCAGCAGGTCGGTACTAGGCGAACCTCTATTCCTATACCTTTCGGTGTCAAGGACAGCTGTAAGCTCGATCCTAGTCAGGAGCCACAACAAGGAGGACCTACCGGTAGACTATACAAGCAAGTCTTTCGTGGATACCGAGACTCGGTACCCAGAAATCGAGCAGCTCATCCTCGCACTCATGATCTCAGCGAGAAGGCTTCGTCCATACTTCCAGGCACACCCCATTGTGGTGCTTACCGATCACCCACTCAGGCTGATCCTGCAAAGGCCAGAGGCATCTGGCAGACTCATGAAGTGGAGTATCGAGCTCAGTGAGTTCGGACATCACCTACCGGCCACGACCGACAATCAAAGCACAGGTACTGGCTGACTTTGTCTCTGAATTCACCTCTGTGCAGTCCACACCCATATCGGTAGAAGGAACCGGATCGGCCGTGACGGCCCAAGCTGCCGGCGAGGAAACACAGTTTGATCCCGCACTACCGATCTGGCAGCTATATGTGGATGGCGCCTCATCCTCATCACCCCTCACACCGGTAGTCCCGACACATCTCGGCTCGAGAGTGCTCTCCGGTTCAACTTCAGAGCTTCCAACAATGAGGCCGAGTACGAAGCACTCTTGGCCGGCCTTCGGCTGGCCCGGCACATAGGAGCCCAGCAGCTCCAAGTCTTCAGCGACTCGCAGCTCATTGTCAACCAAGTCTCGGGGGACTACCAAGCCAAAGATCCCATCATGTCTCGGTATATGACTTTGGCAAAAGAACTCACTGCCGGTTTCTCATGCCTCAAGCGAACAAAGGTACCGAGAGAAGAAAATCAAAGGGCTGACGCCCTAGCCAGAATAGCCTCGGCTATTGATCCTAACCTCGGGAACTCGGTACCTATTGATATGCTAGAAAACCGAAGCACCGAGACAATACCCGCCGAGGTCAACCACTTGCGCATAGAGGAGGAAACCTGGATGAAACCAATCCTCGCGTACTTACGTGATGGCTCCCTCCCGAGAGATATTGATGAGGCAAAGAAAATAAAATTACAGTCCTCCCGGTACCTCATCATCAACCACCATATCTACGATGCCTCGGACCGGCCGAGTCCCTAGAGGCCATCAAGGAGGTACACGAGGGCATCTGTGGCCACCACCCGGGAGGACGAGCATTGGCCCACAAACTCGTCCGCCTTGGCTACTTCTGGCCAACACTCCTCCGGGACGCTGTATCATTTACAAGGCAATGCAAGGCCTGCCAGTTCAATGCACCAAACGTACCGAAACCGTCCCAGCCACTGGAGACGATGGTCAACCCATGTCCCTTTGCCCAATGGGGAATAGACTTAATTGGACCCATGCCTAAGGGTGCCGGTGGTGTTGAACACGTGGTAGTCGCCACCGACTACTCCACCAAGTGGACAGAAGCTAAAGTCCTCAAGTCAATTACTTCCCAGCAAGTACAATCCTTCATTTGGGAAAACATCATCTGCCGCTTCGGTATCCCTCAAGTCATTGTCACCAACAACGGTAAGCAATTCGACTATGCATCCTTCAGGAAATTCTGCTGGGAGAAGGGTATCACCCTTTCCTTCGCATCGGTAGCCCACCCACAGACCAACGGTCAGGTGGAGGCAGTGAACAAAATCCTGAAGAGAACCATGAGGACCAAGCTCGGTGACAAGAAAGGCGCATGGCCTGAACTGCTACCGGAGGTTCTCTGAGCGTACCGCACCTCATACAAGGCTGCCACCGGCGAGACACCATTCTCCCTTGCTTTCGGTGCAGAAGTCGTGGTACCGGTTGAAATCAATTCCACAACACACCGGATCGCCACATATGATCCAAATGAAAATGAAGAACAGTTGTGCCTCAACCGGGACCTACTCGAGGAACGTCGGGAACAAGCCAACCTCCGGAATGCAGAACACAAAAACCGGCTCAAACGCAAGTTTGATGCGAAGGCGAAGTGCCGGTACCTCAAGCTGGGGGACTGGGCACTACGCAGGGTAAGGCAAAGTACGAAGGAATCTGCAGCTATGACATTTAACCAACGATGGGAAGGTCCGTACCAGGTGACCGAAGTCCTCAAGCCAGGAACCTACCGGCTCATGGACTCCACCGGGTACATACTCCCACATCCATGGAATATTGAGCACCTTCGCTACTACTACCTATAAAAAAAAATCCGGAACACACCGGCTAAGGGGACATTACCACTTGTCAAACACTTGTAATTATTCTTCACTATAGTGGAACCCCTTAAAAGTGGACGTAGCCTAGGACTCGCATTGAGCCAGGTGAACCACTATAAATCTTGTCTCTATGTCCTTATGTATGACTGTTATCCTACCGACAATACATAAATGCCAAACTCTTGTAAAACATGTGGCCGGTGCCAGCGACCTCCATGTAAAACTTCTATAAGACATGTGGCCGGTACAAGCGACCCCCATGCATAAGTTTTCCTATATCTAAACATGTGGCCGGTACCAGCGACCCCCATGTAAAACTTCTATAAGACATGTGGAAGCGACCCCCATGCATAAGTTATCTCTGTGAATATATGACGGACGGTATCCACTACCTACAACTTCATCGAGTTTGCTAATCATGCTGCGAGTATCAACTACGCACATGAAATGAATACTCAAGAAAACAATACCGGAAGAGAAACTGACTAATCCAGTCCTCCCGAGTGAACACTTGAGAATGAAATTCAAAATAGCAAAATTTATAAAAAGGCGAAACACACCATTGTTCAAACAACAAATTAAAGGCCTTATGGCCAAATCAAGCACTAGCTCCCGATCGAGCACTCCCTACCGGGAGAGTTGTTCGAAAAAGGGTTTAAATCCCCCAAATAAACAAAAAAAAAGCCGTTAAAATATATGGCCCTCGGCCAGTACCACCCAGACATGGGGGACTTCACTCTCCCGGCTGCAGCTGTTTCTCGGAGGTACCGGAAAGCTCCTCCTTGATCTCCTGGAGGATGCCCTTGTGCTCATCATACACTTGATCCTCGGTCAGCTCAGGCACCGGGAGCCGGCTCCAATCCTGCTCGGGGAAGGCCTGCTTGATTTTGCCAATGATATACACACCACCCTCGATATAGGCGGTGGCCTGCTCCACAGCTCGACCACGGTCCCGAAGGTAGGCGAGGACGGCCTCCTTTTTGGCCTTACCGAGAGCCACATCCAGGCGTTGGTCAAACTCAACCTGGAGCCGAGCACTCTCGGCAGCCACCGCAGCCTTGGCCTTCACCTCGGCCTCCCGCATAAACCTACCGGCTTCCTCCTTTGTCTTCTCAAGCTCGGCCCTTGCCCGCTCCTTGGCATCAAACATGTTGTCATAGCCGGACCTCGGGTTCTCAACTTGCCCCCCCACCGTGCGCAATTCCTTCCGGACCCGGCGGTCCGAGAGCATCTCCTCGTAGGCCGCCCGCAACACCGACACAACAAGGGGTAAAAAAAAAAAAAAAGAGCAAACGAGAACGGTGGTCAAGCAACGGTACCCTCTCGCTTGCACTTGGAAGAGGACATCCCTCGGATCCATCATACCCATCTCCGGGTAGACGAGGAGCCGGGAGACCGGGAGCGGGTCCTCTAGCGCCTTCTTCACACGAGCCGCGAAACAGCGCGGCATTCTCGGTAGGGATAGCGCTCCCGAAGATAGGAGCAGAGTCGGAGCTATGCATGGCAAGGACAGTACCGGCACCCTTCGCACTTTGAGCCACCTCATCAGCGGCAGCCTCTTGCACCCTTTGCTTCTTCCGGTGGTCCTTCACCTGTTTAACAAACTACCACAAGGTTCAGTACCGATACATACCAGCACAACCAGAACATCTAAAAAGGGAAGAGGCTGAAGTTACCTCCTTCCGAGCGGTACGCTTCTTGGAGGACCCATCCGGGCCCTCAGATACAACCTCGGTCTCAGGACCGGCATCCAACTCCACCTCTGTCTCCACCTCCACTTCGGCGGTAGACCGACCTTTGTGGGCCTTCTTCTTCTTCCTCCTACCGGCCGTTTCAGCAGCAGCACCGGCTGGCTCCGACCCCACCAACTGAGCCTCCGGCACCGGGTCCTCACCCGTGGCCTTCTTCCGCTGGTAAAAATCACTGCGCTCTTGCACCATACTTAAA
Organism: Rubus idaeus; assembly: GCA_030142095.1. Taxonomy (NCBI): domain Eukaryota; kingdom Viridiplantae; phylum Streptophyta; class Magnoliopsida; order Rosales; family Rosaceae; genus Rubus; species Rubus idaeus. Next base: position 17,672,586 of record CM057970.1, on the reverse strand, counting down.
TCACCTTTAAGTGTGCGGTATCGGCGGTATTGATAGATAACTGCAAAGGCCAGCACCGGTGTTAGCACAGCAACAACTTCAAAAAAATTTAAATAAGCTGCCAAAAGACACTTACAGGGCTTCGGTAGGGGCGCTAGGCCAGAGCAGTCCAGAACAGTCCAGAGAGTACCGGTTCAAGAGAACAGTCGACCTCCTCAGCTCAATGGAGATGTTCTCTCGTATCCATTGGATTTCCTTCTCCTGTCTCTCGGTAAGCCTCCTCCACGATCGATCAGCTGCACAAACAGACAGTCAGTACCGGCCACAAAAAACTATTACACATGCATATAGTAAGCGAACGAGATCAGTGAGGATTAACAACTAGGGGCGTCCCTAAAACTACACGGGACCCTTTTCTCAGACGGTACAGTTCCTACCGGGAACTCCCACTCCCCACCGATGAAGAAGTATCTACTCTTCCAAGTTTGCTGGGAGGTAGGGTTGCCAAAAACGAGCGGGTCCCTGATGATCTCGGGACTCCCAAACTCGTGGCTCTCCACGTCATGGGTACCGGTCATCCCCTCCCGGTCGAGAGCATCCTTGGTCAGACAGCACCGGATCACCGTCTTATACTTATGCATGAACTCCAACCACGCAGTGTCCCGGGGACAGTCGGTACAAGGCTTCACCACCGACTTGAGCTTGTACCAGCCCTTGTCCGCCTTCGAGTGCTCCTCCAATGCCCACTGGCTAAAAAACACTGCCAGGTCCGGCTCCCCAAAGCCATAATGGTGGTACAGCGTGTAAAGCGCGTTGAGGCACCGCCAGGTGTTGGGGTTCAGCTGCGCAATAGCTAGACCCACCTCTGCCAGGAACCGTTGCTGGTACGCCGGTATGGGAATCCTTAACCCCTCACCAAAAAAGAAGGGGTGCACCAAAGTCTCGCCCGGTACTGCCGACGAGCTCCTAAGCTCCCCCTTCTCGGGAAGGCGCATTGTCACCGAGCTGGGGATGTAGAAGGCCTCCCTCAGAGCTACCAAGTCCTCCTCGGTGGACGCGCTCAACTTCAGCCGGTCCACCACAAACCCTACCGGTACTGGAGTCTTACTACTACTAGACCGAGACTTCACATACGGTTCTGAGGCGAGGGGCACTAGGTCCTCACCGGTAGTAACTCCCCTCACCACCGTTTGAATCATACTGTCCAGACGAAATCGACTGGTTCTCGGCGAACAAGAACTACTGCTACTGGTACTTGAACTGGAGTCCGAACCGGCCTCCTCCACCGATGTACTCCTCTCGTGCTCGTCGCCAGAAAACGCATTACCACTGCTGGCACTCTCACTCTCCGAGTGAGACATCTGCAAAAACCGCACCAAGGTTCTTATCGGGAGGGATAACCTATACCTATGCAACCTAGCTCGGTACTAAGGCTGGACACCGGTACTCAAACTACGTTACAAAAGCAAAGCAGAAAACTAAAAGGCATACGAGAGGTCGAGGCGTCGGTACTTACAGTTCAAATGCTGGAAGTTCTGGTACCGAGTGATCACAAGCGCACTACCGAGACAAGCTCTCGTTCTCCTACCGACGACTTGCAGAGCTCTGGAATTGAAATTTGCAAGAATGAGGTGAAGTGAACTCTCTTCACCCCCATATATATAGCGGGAGTCAACCCATCTTGACCGTACGACGTGAACCGTCGCGGCCCAGGATGGCGACACGTGTCACCCCACTATGGCGGGACGGTTAAGTTCTTCCATGCAGTTTCAAACCGGCCAGAGCTCGACACTATGGCAGGGCCCGAAGTAGCTCACTATCACCGGGAGCAGCCTGCCTATGAGCCCCATCACACATAATCGGTTTGCTGACTCGGTAGGGATCCCCATCGAGCACGTAACCTCGGCAACGCCCCGGCGGCACGGACTTCGCCCCGGCGGCATCTACCGACTCGGTAGGGATCCCCTACCGAGTATACTGCCCCGACGACGGGGTAAGCCACGAGCCGCGGTCGAAGCCCCGGCAAGTACCCCGCCGGTGCCGGTAAGACCGGGCGGGTGTACCGACAACAAGCTTTCCCCCGCTGCACATGGACGTCTCCGACCAGTGTACCGAGAGTGGCCAACCCCACGTGCACGGCACGGCCACCGGCGCACGTGCTTGTCCACTACCTCACGCCGATCGCACTAGGTCGCATACCCATGCTGCACTAGGCGCCGCCATCCCTCGATGCGCACATCGAGGTAGTGGACCAGAGAATATTCCTCGTGTCGGGGGATGTCCCCCACGCCAGAAAGCTTGTCTCCGACCTCACCTCATATATAAGGAGTCCTCACTCCTTATTCGGGTACGTTCTCTCCAAATCGCAAACACGCTGCTCTTAGAACCTACCGGTACTAACTTGAGCGTCAGAGGGCCTTCGGTCGGTACACACCGACCTCCCCTGACCAAACTTGTGCTTTCAGGTACCCAAGTGCGACACTACCCGGCAGTTAGGAAACAGCAGAAACAGGAGCCAATCTCCTGGTACCTCGAGTCCATCTCGGTACCAAGTACCCTCTCGGTACTAAGTGTCTTACCGGTACCTCGAGTCCATCTCGGTACCAAGTACCCCCTCGGGACTAAGTACCTTACCGGTACTCCCCTCTCGGTACCCCCTCTCGGGACTAAGTATCTTACCGGTACCTCCCTCTCGGTACCTCCTTACCGGTACATGACAACTCAGTACCTGCCAAACACTTGTAATTATTACTCACTATAGTGGAACCCCCCTAAAAGTGGACGTAGCCTAGGACTCGCATTGAGCCAGGTGAATCACTATAAATCTTGTCTCTATGTCTTTGTGTGTGATTGTGGCTACCGAAGGTCTCTGACCCGTTCCTCCCGACCCGTCGGAAAATGGCAGAAACAATGACTGTTTAATTTGACAAAAACAAATTATATTATTTTCAATATTTTCAAGTTCATAGACGTTTATTCTAATTATAAATTGACTGATAAATATGAATTATAATTAAATTTATTAAAGAAAATAAAAGCATATGAAATTTTGAGCTAATAATTTGCATAGTTTTTCATTGCTTATTACTAATATATGACTAGCATTTCATTTTTTAAAATTTGTTCTCTTTTTTCTCTTGCTCGTATGAATGTTGTTGAAACTTGTAAGCCTTTTATACAAGTATTGAATGTCGTTTATCTCCACCAATTCGAATGTCAATTTATTTTTGATATATTAATGATTCAAACTTAGCTATAATAAGAAGAAAAAAAAAGGTACAAATAGCACGAATTGTACATGAAATACTACGAATTGTACACAAAATACCATGAATTTTCATAAAATACCATAGATTTTCCACGATTTTCCACGTGTTTCCACATTTTACCACGTTTTTCCACATTTTTCCACGTTTTCCCACATATTTCCACGTTTACCCACTTTTTTCCACGTTTCCCACTTTTTTGCACGATTTCTAATATTTTTCCACTTTTTTCACAAAATCCTTCTAAATACAACGAAAATTTACAAAACATTGTGAAATGGTGGAATTCTACAATGAATGAGCATCCGACAAATTAACGAAAATGTATTTTTAAGCCTTTAGGGAGTTCAGGAGTTAGGGTTTAGTCAATGAATGTTCCATCTTATTCATGACCGATTAATTTGACAAAAAAAAACTACATTATTTTCAATATTTTCAAGTTCATAGACGTTTATTCTAATTATAAATTGACTGATAAATATGTATTATAATTAAATTTATTAAAGAAAATAAAAGCATATGAAATTTTGAGCTAATAATGTGCATAGTTTTTCATTGCTTATTACTAATATATGACTAGCATTTCATTTTTTAAAATTTGTTCTCTTTTTTGTCTTGCTCGTATGAATTTTGTTGAAACTTGTAAGCCTTTTATACAAGTATTGAATGTTGTTTATCTGCCCCAATTTGAATGTCAGTTTGTTTTTGATATTAATGATTTAAACTTAGCTATAACGGGAAAAAAAGTGTATAAATACAATGTATTTTTCATAAAACAAAATGAATTTTTCACGAAATACCACAAATTGCCACGAATTACCACGATTTTTCCACGGATTACCACATTTTTTTACTTTTTCCACGTTTTCCCATATTTTTTCACATTTCACTATAATTTTCTACGAAATACCACGAATATCCATGAAATACCACAAATTTCCACCAAATACCGTGAAATACTACGGAAATTTACCAAACTTTGCAAAATGACGAAATTCTGAAATGAATGACCCTCCGAAAAATTAACGAAAATTCATTTTTAAGTTTTTTTTTCTAGACATTATTTTAAAATTTAATTCAACTCTTCATGAGTTATAAATATGAATTATAGTTAAATTCATTAAAAATGAAAAGCAAATGAAATTTTAAGTTAATAATGAGCATAATTTTTTATTACTTATTACTAATAGATGACAAAGTACACAAACCTCCCATAGTATCTCATTGCTTATTACTAATATATTAATAGTTTTTTTTAATTTGATTTCTCCTTTTCTCACTCGTATTAATTTTGTTGAAACTTGTAAACTTTTTATACAAGTATTGCATATTATTTATCTCCATCAATTCGAATATAAATTTATTTTTTATATTAATGATTCAAAGTTAGCTATAACGGAAAAAAAAAGTGTACAAATGCCACAAAATTTCCAGTAAATACCAAGAATTTCAACGAAATTCCACGAAATACCATGAATTTTTATGAAATATCATAAAATACCATGAAATACTGCTAAATACTATGAAAATAAATCAGAATGGAGTCTTACTGTTTTTGAGTCTTTGAATCCTTGGTTTCTTTTTTGAATTTTTTTAAATATATTTGACAAAAGTATATAAAAGAAAAAAATATTTAGAAACAAAAAAAATTCAAAATATCTAGGGATCCTAATATTCCAACCTGCAAACTCCATAAAAAAATCTATGGTGATCCCTGAAAAAAATTAAGAGAATGATTCAGAGTTAATCGATATTAAATTCGTAATTTTTGTAATTATCAAAAAGCCTTGGAAATTTTTCAAATATTTTCTTTAACCGTTGAGGACTTGAAAATAAAGTAGGCGTTATGAAGAGTCCGTGAAATTTTTCGGGAATTTTTTTTGTGATCTGAGCTATATTTAATGATTTTCTAAAGTCTTAGAATTAAATAAACTAATTTTTGAAAAATGAAATTGCTGCGATCTGAACCGTTGATTGCTACACCAATTAATCTGGACCGTCTAAATTAATTAAACTTAAGGCTATATATAGCCTGGACGGTGAACGGTCGCGAACCAGCGCTGACCCGTCGCTGCCGGTGAGCTCCCATCTTCGGTTTCCTTCTCCGGCCGTTTCACGGCTCCAAACCAGTACCAAAAGCTTCGGCTTTATGTGACGAACACAAATGTGGCATTGGTTCATGAAATCGGCAGTTGATGAGAGATAATCGAAAGAGAGAAACTTGGGTGGTCCGGCGGGTTTTTCTGCGATTTCCGGCGTAGGTTAGGTTCGAACGAGGTAAGAAATCTCATCTAATCTCCGAGCTCTTCATGTTTCTGGGCTTGGAATTCAGTTTTGGTCAATGTTTGGAGATTTGGTTTTTGGCCTGGGATTGAGATGTCTCGGTGGGCAGGTGGTTTACTGTTTTTATGGCTTTTAGAGCCTTCCCTGTTATTTTCTTGGATTTGTTGGCATCAAATAGGGTAAGAGTGGTTGTTGCATCCGGGCTTTTGATAGTGGAATTGGAAAATTCCGGGGAGAGCAATCTGGTGACCACAGGGAACCCAACTCTGTCTTTGCCGTGCAGTAACGTCCTCAAGTTCTGCTCCCAATTCCGGTCTTTGATTCCAGGACTGATTGTTGTGGAGTCTGATAAACCAGGAAATTAAGAGAGCAGTGGGAGAGGCGGAGCGATCAGAAGTTTCAAGGATTTTGTTTGAAGTAAGAAGACTGGTTTCGATGAATTGGGAAAGAGGTAAAAAAAGAGTTACCATTCGTCATTGCCACGTGACTAACTGACGGATGGGAAAAACTAACGGGCACATGCTATTCACGTGCCTGGTGGAAGTTCAAAAGGTGGACAGAAGACGCTCCGCCGCGACCCCCCCAATAGAAATGGAATTTTTTTTGTTTTTGAAAGAAATGGAAATGGAAAATTGAAACAAGAGAAAACCAAATCCCATGGATCGACAGCACAACCCACTCACTCACTGACTGTCTTATGATACCCAATTCAAACACCTCCGATTTGACGTTTGACTTGTCTTGTCAATCTCCCCACCACACCACTCTCTCTCTCTCTCTCTCTTGCCTTCTGTTTTTTGTTTTCTTTTGTTTTAGGCTCACTCTCTCTCTCTCTCTCTCTCTGTCGTGTACATCTCAGTTGCCAACCTAGCTAGCTAAGCTCACGTACTGACTTCTGAGGAGTACTACTACTTACTAGTGACTACTACTAATCATCATCATCAATGCGACTGTTGTGAGGTATAAATACAATTAATTCACCTTACTTGCGTATGTGTACTATTCGATATATCAATCATACACTACTTAAGGGTTTTCTCTTTTTTTTTTAATTTTATATATGCCCCTTATTAAACAGAAGAAAACAAAAAAAACAAACTTATTTATTACATGTAGTATATATGTAGTAATTAAAGTTATACATGCTAATGCATGAGGTGGGGGGATGGGATAGAGTTATTTTTCACCCCGGGGTGGGCACCCAAACCAAACCCAAACTAATGCATGAAAACAAAAAAGCAAATTAGAGGAGTTGTGCCATCAATCAAAGAGTCATACATATTAATGATAACGTTTCAGGAATCATTTTGTTTTCTTTATGAAAAAGACTTATATCAGTAATTATGATTTTACGTATGGACATTTCGAGTGATTTGAACTTGACTGATCGAGCATTGTTTCTCTTTACAATTTGTGGAATGAGAGGAGTGTTGTTTGTCTTTCACAATCCATGAAATTTAAAATCAATTCTTGGAATATAACACAATGACAAAATTTTTCATATAAACCCAAAGTCGGTACGTAATACAAAATAGCCTATTTTGGTTTCAATTTAGAAGCATACAACATGTTTTAGGCAATCATATATCTATCTGGTAATTAAATATATATATATATATATTAAAAATTAAATAACCAAGATTTTATATTTTTCATTTACTTTTTTCTCCACATTCTTCTGAAATAATTGTCATTTTCATGCATAATTTGGGGGAGGTAACAAGTTTAATTTAAAATTCAAACATCGTTTAGATTCCAAAACGTGACATATTGCAAAAACTTAAACAAGTTATTAAGGATGATCACTCCAAAAGTAATGTATTTGTATTTCTCAAAGGGATGCAATTTGATCAAAAGTTGTACTATCCCTAACTACACTTATGATAATAGGCATTTGATTTTGAGTTTAGAAATTAGCTTGAAAGTAAAATGGCTGGTGAATCATAGATTTTTGGTTATTTGAGGAAACCAATATTGTACGTAGAAGTTATGAGTTCAAATCTCACTAGTATGACATTATGATTACAGATGTGAAGTGGGGTGTGATAAAAAGAGAAAAAGTAAATTCATTTTGTTTCTTTTCTTGCTCTCAAGTATCAAGCTAAAGAGAAAGAAAGAAAGAAAGAATATTTCCAAAGCTTTGCTCATAAATAAATATGTACTTCTTTATTGTCTTTTAGTGTAACATAATTTTCAATGTATAATAGAACGAAAGCATGTGACTTGAGCTTTTCTCCATACGAATGTGGTATACACGTACTATATATTCTTCTTTGCAATGTTATTGTCTCCGAATTAACAATATCTAAAAGGTGATCAGTATATATATATATATACACTACACTGTCTATACACAGAGAGGTTGAGTAACTTATATAGCTCTATGTTCTTGTTGCATCCTTCAGAGACTTTATTTCTGATCGATCTGCTATATATCTTTACATTTTCTTTTTGTTAAAGAATATATACAGACAATGAATGATGATTAAAACAGCTTCCGAACTATTAATTAGATCTTGCTCTTTGACCACACCTCATATCAAACCAGTGCATGACTGTACGTTAAGTTTTTTGAGTTCTTGATAGAAACAGCTTCCAAACTATCGATCCCAAAAGAACATGTATTCAGTTACGTACTGTAGAAAAACAAAAAACAAAAATCAAATCTATCAGATCCCATCTGACGATGGTCACCAAGATATATTATATGATGATTTTGACACTTGTTGGGTTCTCACATAACATAAATGGTTAGAGACTTGGGGCGAGTCTAGCTATAAATATGTGGCTGGTGAGAGATCCAAGTTGCTTTTGCTTACTGGCCTAGAGCCAATTTTCAAAGTACTTTTGGCTTTTGATATAAACTACCCTACTACAATATATGCTGGTAAATTAGCTAGCTTCTTGTGCTTGGAGTTTGCTTTTAAACCTGCAGAAAAGCTAGCGTGGATTATAATCGGGCCCTTTCCCAGAAACGGATGGTTTAGTTTGCTTGTCTACACGTTCCTTTGTAGGTAGGTGTTGGCTAGGGTAAAAAAAAAAAATCAGAAAAGGAGATGTTGTATGGTCCTTTTTGTCCACCGAGGAGTCTTTTCAACCCTGCTTTGTTATTTCTTGTCACTTTACCCTTTGCTTGTTTGCTTGTTTGCTTACTTAACATATAATGAATATCGGGATGTTCTACTGTTCTAGAGTGCTCAAGAAAATCAATGCTCCCAATAAACTCATGTGCAATTCAACAGATAAAGCTTGAGAAGCATTGATGCTCCAGAGTAGAGTAGATTATTGAAAACCAATCTGCTTTCGTCCTTTAAGATTTGGGAAGGAAATCTGCCTCCTTCGGCGCACCCAGCTTTTATATTTGACTCTTCAAATTTAGGTTATTGCAGATGTCATTTGTAATTTTATTTTCTTATAAAAAAAAAATATTGCTACCGAGTCTTTGATGCTGGCAAAAAGGCTGCCGATAGCTTCTTGCATTTTACTATGAGCTAGATTTTATTTAATTTAACTCAGGTGCCTTTATTTTTCTTTCTTTCCTTATTTGTTGGCTACACATGTAAAAGAGCACTTTATATACTATATGCATGGAGATATTCTTTTGAAGTATGAACACTTTATTATGAGAAAAGCAAAAAAAGGTTATGTGGGCTCAATGCTCAATGCAATTTAGTCATTAGATAATGATCAAATTAATCAAAAACCAACTACATTAAAAACTATTTAGTAATTTAAACTAGATGATGTTCAAAAAGTTAAATTAAGAGATAACTTCAGTAAATTTTCAGAAAAAAACTAATGTTTTCTCTCTCGGCTCTCTCGGATTTTCATACGCGGCGATTAGGATGAAGCCCTCAACCATGTCTTCGAACACCCTCGGGCTCCAGGCCTTATTTTGGGCTAGCTCTTCTGCCTACCTTCTCCTCCTCGAAGGGTTTTTCTATTATCAAACGCGATTGCTCTTGGTGTTTTGCTCGAGGGTCCACGTTATGTTGGCTGGCGCACTTTATTAGGCGATGAATACTAAGTTTGGCTCTGTCTCTCCAAATTTGTTAGAGGTTGTTCTCTTCTGATTGTTATTAGGTGACTACGTACAGTGCTTTGTGCGATCAAAGCTGTCTCTAAAATTTTGGAGGCCTTGTGCGGAGCTAGAAAAATGGCCCTTTTTATACACTCATAGATGGAAAATTCATCAAAAAAAAAAACCTCTAAAATGTCATAAAAAAAATTCATATTAAAAAAATACACCATGTGTAAAGGCAAATTTGATTTTAGGTCTAAAGTTTAGGAAGGTAAAATGAATTTAACCCTAACAATTATTCCTATATAATGAGTTTAGTAACATGATTTTTTGGGGTTATATTTTGGTTGTTGTTTCGGCTCCAATAGCATGAATTTTTCCCTCTAGAAATGGATATCTATGCATTGGATAAATGGCATATATGCATTGTGAATGTGTAGTGATTAATATTTGTGAGTGAGTGAGTGAGTGACAAACAAGCAAGCAATATAAGTAAACTAAGCTAAGCAAGCAATTAATGTAAATAGGAAACGGCTCAAATGATGAAGCGATTGGGAGCTTCGGGTCACTCCAGGGGCGGAGCGATTCAGAGACGAGGGGTGGGACATGCCCCCCCCCTCGACATTTTATATATACAAAAAATAGTATATGTATATGTATTAAATAAATGCTAGTAGTGCACATATGTTTAATTAATTAATTCTACAAGGACCACAACTCCAAGGATTTTGTCTGCATACTAACCCACTAGCCGTCATGTACAATTGCCCACAATATATCAAATCCCTATATCACTAAAAATTCATTAAAAATTCCTATATCAGATCCATCTCTCTTGTTCTCAATTGTGAGAGACCAAAACAAAACAAAAGTAGCCAAGCGGTCAAGCCGTCAAGGCCTTGTGCAAAAGCAACTCCTTAGTCCAAAAACCCTAAAACAACTCCAAAACGCCCATTCGATCAAGCTAGATTTAATTGTCGTTTTGAGTTTTGATCAGGTAAATTTATAATTATGTTTTAAGATTATATATTTATTTTCTTGTTATTACTATTATGAAATTTTGATTAGTTTTGGAAGATGCTTTGTGTGTTCTTATCAATTTTATTATTTCTTGATTGTATTTGGGACTTTGTTTGCACAGTCAAATGAGTGATCAATTGATAAATGATTGTTTGATTTCATATATTGAGAAAGACATTTTTGTTAGTATAGATGATGAAGTTGTTATGAAATATTTTTAAAATATGAGACATCGTTGGGGACAATTACCATTGTAATAGATAAAAATTTCATGAATGACGACAATTCGAAGATTTAATTTATGCCCCCCCTGACATGCAATCCTGGCTCCGCCATTGGGTCACTCTAGTCCATATCCGATGGATAAGTAAGCAAATGCACACACATGTTGTAAGGCTCATATATCAATCGCAATTCCATTTAAGGAATGAATGCTCTCTAAGGTGTTCTTGTACTATGCAAATCTCTCCATTACAAAGGAATGAAGGCAAAGCACAAATACATCAAGGTATCCTAAAGTCTAGCAATGGATTACAAGAACTCTTCATCTCAATGGTGAGTGAAGATGGGGCACAAGCATTAAGGATGCATTCTAAAGATATTCTTCATGGAGACTCTCACCGCAAGAGTCAATGAAGGTATGTGCATCATGAAATTCACACACAAAACCAAATTGAGAAATTGATCAATTTCCGTATCCTAGCCATGCAATGGTTCTAAGACCGAGTCTTCTAAGTTATTGTTGTGTTATGAAATGGTTCACAACAACTCCTAATCTAATTTAACCTTCAACCTAATCGAATTAAGGCATAAAGCACCAAGACCAAGGAAATCAAACAAGCCAAACTCATCACACTTATTGTCAATTGTCTTTGAGAGAATGGAGGGACCAACTTCACACTCTCATGTCAAAGTATATTAAACACATGCTTTAGAATTGGTCAAAGAAAAATGGTGAGATGGTGTGTGGAAGTGGTGGAAAATGGAGGAAGAACACAAAGAAAAATGGTGCAATGGGAGAGATGGAAAATGGAAGATTGAGAGAATTTTGGGGACTTGTGGTGTCTAGGGTTGGTTGAATGCTCAAAATGGGGAGTTCTAAGAATAAATATGAGGTAATGAATGGTTATGATTAGGGGAATCATCCTAAGGTCCAAAACTAAGATCTAACCAACTTAAAAATACCTAAATGCCATAAGGTGGTTGGGAAAATGCAAAGACACCAAGGGTGAAGTGGTAGTGTGTGAGGAGACTTTAGAAATCAGATTTTGGGACTATATGGAGGCAAAAATAGGGGTGAAAGGCTAGGAGACAAAATATGGTTCAAGCATTAAATGCTTTGTCTCCAATTTGAATTTGAATTTCAACTTCACCACCAAAATACCTCAACCGATGAAAGGGCGGGGGCTCTCCTTGTGTGTTTGGGAGACTCATGGATGACATGGAATGTGATGCCTTCTGGTTTGACCTTGGAGTTGACCATGTGGGCCCGGTTGACTTTGGTTGAATTTTCGGTTTCTTGGCCAAAGCTCCGGAATGATATTGTGCTTCACTTCCAAGGCTTGATTCTTGAGATTTGGGTGCTTAAAAGTCACGGTTGACTTTTCATCCTCTTCTCAGAAATGCTCCATTTGATATTGAAATGCATCATTTTGCTCCATTTTTTCTTTTCTCACTCATGAACCTGTAAAGAGAACAAACATAAGTAATTGTCATTATTATGAAACAAGGAAAGCATAACTCAAGCGATTAGAGGCACTATTTGTATATAAAATATGTATAAATAACCCATACACACTTCGAACCATATTTCCCAAGGTCTTGTTTGTAACTTATGTTTGTCCATCTGTCTAAGGATGAGCTATGCTGCTACGATTCAGAAAAGTATCAGATAGCTTCCACAAAGTGATCGAGAAGTGACTAAGGAACTTAGTGTCTCGATCTAATGGGATGGATATGGGCACTCCATGTAAACGTACAACCTCCCTGAAAAATAGTTTGGCTATATTGGAAGCATGAGGTTCCTACAAGCTATAAAGTGTGCCATCTTCGAGAACCTATCAACCACAATAAACACAGAATCCACTCCTCTTTGTGTCCTCGGCAATCCCAACACAAAATCCATAGAAAGATCCTCCTAAATATCATTAGGAACATGCAAGGGTAAATAGAGACCAATATTTTGAGTTCGACCTTTAGAAACCTGGCAAGTGTATGATAGGAGCATTATATGCGACGTTTTTAAGGTGTTTCCCTACTATTTGGCTGCATTTTATTGATTAACTTTGCTATTTTAGCTTAGTTTCTATCTTTGTGTCCCTAAATGATGATTTAATTGAAGGAATGAACTAAAATGAAGATATTAGGAAACTTTCCTCAATTGAAATCTTTCCTATTTTGAGAAATAGAAACTTTCCTAATTTGATTTCTTTCTTGACTTTGGCAGGAATCATAATGAAGGCAGGAATCCTAAAGGGAGTAGGAAACCTAGTGCAACTAGGAAAACTATTTGTGCTCGGAATGGAAAATCGGGGCTCGGAAATTTACAAAGCTTAATGGGCTTTTTCGAGGCCCATTAAGAGGTGGGCTGCCATGTGGACCAATTGGGAGGCCCAAATTCATGAAAACAAGTCCATTGGACTCTTGGATGTAACCCTAGCCCATTAGGGTTTATTTTGGACGAATTTTACAAGGGACGAAACCCTCTTTGCTGCATATTTCCTTTCCATATAGGATTAGGACTTTTTATTTCATTAAATCTTTTTACTTTCCCAAAGTTTACAAGGATTTAATTACCTAATTTATTTAGGATACTAATCAGATTTTTGGGATGTATTTAGGTGGATTTTTGGCAAGATTACAAGGAGGAATTTCGGCCATATCTTTTGCCGACGCAAGGTTCGTCGCTAAAAGCAATAAAATGAGGAATTTCGGCAAAAATCAAAAAGAGGTTTCTTGATGGCTACTCAAGGGAATTTCAGCAATAATACAAAGGGAAGAGTCCATGCCTTGTGGATCACTCAAAAAGATTCCAAAAAGATTTCTACCTTCTCATGACCGGTCAAGATTGCATCAAGGGTTCCATGATTTCTCCTATAAATAGGCTGCTCTTCAACACAATTTCACACCACCTTCTACACCGAGAAATATCATTCCATACCTCCATCTTTTCAGCAGCCACACATCCAAGTTCTCGGCTAGCACCTTCCATTCTCTAGTGCAAGGGATCTCAAGGCTTCAAGGAGGAGGAGAAGGCGTGATCACCATCATCACCAACCATATTTTGACATCACCATCTTCATCACCAACTTGTCTTCACGGCTTGGATTACTTGTGGTCAAGGATTCAAGGTTTTGTGGTTTCAAGATCTTCAACTTATTCATATGGTGTTTTACGTTTTAGCCTTTAAATTCATACCTTTTTGTTGCTTGTTTACCTTTGTATTAGTTAACATGACATGGATTATGTAATTTTCAGCCTTTGTTTATGAGTTTATTTAATTATTGGATTGAAGTTAATTGATTCTTCTAGTAGCTTATTTGAATCTGTTTGTTTGATTTTGTCTTTAACGTTGGAATCAAATAAGAAGGATCATGGATAGTTGAGTGGTCTCACTAGGTCGTGCACTTTAATTAACAAGTATTTTTCTATGCGTTGAACATGTTTTGATTGATCACCTTTGCATGTTTAATTGGTTAATCTAGGTGTGGTCGCTTAGGTTAATTTTCATAGAGAGATATGTTATTTGGGAGATGTATGGTGGTCCAACATCTTACATATGTTAATTTCGGATTCATGACTAGGGATTTAGTTAATTTTCAATTGGTAAATTTGTATACTTGTGGTTGTAAATTATGTGTTCATGTTTCACTCCATCAATATTTAATTTATTCTTTGTAGTTTAGTTCATAAATTAATCTTTAAATCCCCCTTTGTTTTCGATATGTATATATTTATTCTTTATACTTGTTAATAATTTTTGTGACATTCTTTGTTAGGTACACCCTTTGATCTCCGTTGTGAACGATCTCTACTTACTATATACTACCGATAGGGTTTTTTAAATTGATGCTATATTTTAGCCTATCAGTGTAGCACTTTCTCACAATAGCTTCAACGTCACACTTAAGTTGTGGCCAATGGAATCTCTCTTCCAAACCAGCAATGGTTTTTTTTCACGGCCCAAGTACCCACCCAAGCGTCCAGCATAAAGATCTCTAATAAACTTTTCCCTCAATGATGAGCTAGAAATATACAACTGATTTTCTTTGAACAGAAAACCATCACTGATGTAGAAATCTCCAACAGGGTTAGAAACACACTAAGACCAGACCTCATTAAAATCAACATCAGCTTCATACAAGTCTTTCAAAAATTCAAAACCCATGATCTCTTGAGCTAACATGATTAGTAAGGAAGCTCTTCTGCTCAAAGCATAAAACACCTTATTAAGAGTACCAGATTTATGCTGAATAATAAAGGAAAACTTTTGCAGGATTCTCTCTTAAAATCTCATTCTTATTTGGACTCATATGGTAATGGGGCAAATTGGGCAAGTTAGCTCTTGGCAGTAAATCAATTTGGTGTTAAATATCCTGCATCAGAGATAACTCATTAGACAGCTCATTTGTAATTAAATCTCGAAAGTCACTCAAGATCCTCTGAACTTCTTTGGGAATCATGTCTTCCTTAACAACAGTAGTCAACAATCCTTTTACGACTATTGGATAGATAACATTAGCGTCTTTTAAGGCCTCTTCCACCTCGCATTCACTGCTGGTCAATGTCAAAAAACTCTCCCCCTTTGAACTACCGATTTTTCCAGAATGCAAAACTAGGGCCAGGACAAGTTTATGATTGTTCCACATGAATAACATCACATTATCGCGTCCCTTATGAGTCAAATCCACATCAAACTACCAAGGATGACCCAATAATATACAGCAAGCATCCATGTCAGTAACATCATATATTACAACATCCTTATAATGCTTCCCAATTGAAAGAGGAACTTTGCAGGTCTCTATAGCTCGGACTGAAGGGCCTTTCTTCACCCAACCCAAGGAATAAGGAGATGCTTGAGGTTCTATAGCTAACTTCAAATACTCCACCAGTTTCTTAGCTACAAAATTCTCGCAACTCCCATTGTCCACAATCACATTACACACATTCTCATTGATGGAACATAAGGAACGAAATATGTTTTGTAGTGTGTCCAATGCAAAGAGGAGAAAAAAGAGATAAAGAGGAAGTTTTATTCAAGATGGAGATTTTTCAATAGATTAGGAAATCTAATTCATTAGGAATTCATTAGAAAATATAATTTTATTCAAGACCGAGGAACTGCTGAAACATATAATAGGACCTCGTGAACTTCAGAGAAAATCCTATTAGCGCGTGAGAGAAAGAAGAAAAAGAAACATAATCAGAACTGTTCATTCGACCGGTCGAACTAGACTGCCGACCGGTCGACTATTCGATTTCTTCCCTTTGAACTCTTCATCTTTCATGTATTTTCTTATGCTTTCATACCTAGCCATGTCTGGCTAAACTCCTTTTACTTAGGGGCTATTTTTAGGGTGGATAATTGTTCCCTAGCTATCTCATCATGATCATTTGTTAACTACAACTTTTAATAAACTTCTCTTTTAATTTTCGTCACTTACCCTTCCCCTGCTCTTGCATGTCTAATTTCGTAGTCTTAAACATATTCTCTTTCATTGAAACTTTGTCTCATCACTTGTGTGTATTTAGGGTTAAAATTTCGTAATAATTGGAGTCAATTTAGTTTGTCTGTTTTTCGCTTCTTTCCATTTAAGTCAATTTTGAGTCATTATAGTATAGTGTCAAGTCATAATTTGTAATTGAGTCTCATTCTCCAAAGGGAACAATCCCTACTTCTCATACTACATATGATATTCATATCCACAGTAGAGTTATTATTAGGTTATTTTTGTGCATTTTCTTGGTGTGTGCAAATTACCTATTAGTTTTGGCGTCGTGTCGCCTGGGAATGACTAATTTGATTGCAAATTTTTGTTTTTGTTTATATTAATAGTTCTTATGTTTTGCGTCTTTTGTTTTGTCGTTTATGAACACCCGGCAAACTCAGAAAAAAAAAACTCATTTTTTTTATCGAACACTCCGCTCGCCGCAATCGTAAGACAGCCGCTCAATGTATACTTCTAGATCCACCTCCATCAGTATATTCTGATACAGACACTGAGGAAGAGCAAGAAACTCATGTCAACATAATGGCCGAAGAAGCAAAGCCATTGAAGTCTTCCATTGTTCCTCAGGGTGTTGCACAACCTTCGTGCATCACATTTACTTCTACTGACGACACTTCATTCAGTTTGTCTCCAAGCTCATTTACTCAGTCCCTAATTTTTATGGAAAGCTGAATGAAGATATGAACAATCATCTGAGAGAGTTCTATGACCTTTATAGAACTCAATTCCCTCCGGGTTTGACTGCCGAGCAACTGAAACTTATTATGTTTCACTTCTCCTTGAAGGATCATGCTAAGTGCTGGCTAAATTCATTGCCTTCAAATACTATTGCTACATGGGATCAGCTATCCACAAAGTTCATCACCAAGTTCTTCCCTGCTCAGAGAACAAGGCAACTAAGGAGAGACATTCATACCTTTCGACAGAGGCAAAAAGACCTCTTTTGTGAAGCTTGAGAGAGCTTTAATGGGATACTAAGGAAGTTTCCTCATCATGGTTACTCTAAGGATTATCAGGGTCAGTTTTTCTATGAGGGTTTGAGTGGAGGCGCTTTCATGAACAAGACTAGTGATCAATCTTTTGACATCTTTGAAACTGATTTGTATGTGATTTACATACAAATTAGGCCTCTAATCACCACTAAAATAATAATCCAATGGCTACTTAGAGTCTCTAATCCATATTTTGCACTCATGTAGGATAATCGAGCATCAAATTGATATCGGGAGCAAAATGATGCATTTCGGAGGCTTTTTGTGTATTTCCGACAAAAGGATGAAAAG
The DNA here is from genome assembly GCA_030142095.1 of Rubus idaeus. NCBI lineage: Eukaryota > Viridiplantae > Streptophyta > Magnoliopsida > Rosales > Rosaceae > Rubus > Rubus idaeus. The sequence continues at coordinate 17,655,002 of CM057970.1, read as the reverse complement.
TCAAACCGAGGACACGCGGTCAACTCGTGGTCAACCCCGACTTTAGAGCGTCAAATTGTCAAACATGAAGTCCCGAGAGTGAAGCACAAGAGAATTCCTGAAGATTGACTAAGAAACCGAAAAGTCAAGCAAAGCCAACCATTGTCAACTCCAAATGTTAAAGTCAAGGTCAAGGACGAGATCAACCTTGTGACTCACCAAGGAGCTCCAAAAGTCACCAAGGACTATGCTAGATACTATGAGGTCACCCATTGATTATTCCTCCCCTTTGTTCCTTATGTGATTTTACCTCATTGCCCTTCATTAAACCTTTTAGCCATTAGATCTAACCCAACTTCATCCTAGCCCTCCATTATGTTCCCTTTGGCCTATATATATACCTAATTTTTGTCATTCTAAGTCATCTTTAGCTAGCCACCACCACCCATCACTCTCATTTTCTCTCTACCTCCTCTACATCATCATCCATCTTATTGCTAGAGATCCTCACTAATTCATCCACGAGCATCATCAAGAGCCAAGGAGAAGAAGAGTGGCCACCTATTGAGCATCTGTCATCCTTACTCTCTCTTCTACTTATGTTTAGTGCTTTAATTTGTAATTTGATTATGTTAATTGTGATGATTAGTGAGTAGTAACCTTGTTGGGGACTATGGTTGCGTGCCCTAGTCCAATGTGACTATATGATGCTTTAATTGATGAATAAAGCCATTGTGATTCATGGATATATGTATTGTCTATTCTATCATGTGTTGATTGTATGTTTTGAGACTTAGCCAATCTTTAATGTGCAATTGACTCATCTTGTATGAGAATTGTTTGGTTTGGCCACTTTACTAATCTCTAGACCATGACAATATGTATGATGAGCACGTTAACATGTGTGATCCTTAATTCGGTGTTTTACGCCTCCTATTCTTTCTCTCTTCTTGGAGAGTTCTATTGACCTTAGTAAGTTTTTCGGATACCTTAGAAGAAATCCATTCTACATCGATAGCATCGGTGGAATAGTGAATTATGCATACCATGCTTGTTTGAGACTCTTTTTGTTGACAACTTAGGCCTCTTAAGCACTTAGGGGATTTGGCATTAAGTAACTTAGATAAATCCCCTAGACACCTAGAGACTTAGGGACACTGTTCTAGCTATGGCTAGGATATGAGACTTGATTTGTGACCACATTGGCTTGAATTCGTTGTTGTGAGCATCGCTTGTTGCATTGGGTTAGGGGTGACCCGAATCCCAACGTTTTCCATTAAATTGCACACACATTTATCTTTGTTGCTTGCCTTTACTTCCTTGCATTTACTTACTTGTTTGCTATCATCGTTTTCCAAACAAATCGAACACTACCACTACACCATTCATTGTCTAACCACTCACTCACACTTCACACTTCTCATCTTTCCATCCTAGCTAGAGTCACTTACCACAAACACACTACTTAGAAGTTAGGGAGCCCTTCGATCATCGTTGGAACGACAACCCCCTTCACAAACTATACTTACCCCATTACTTTGACGATTAGTCAGAAACGTTGAGTGAGAATTCTCAACAGTTCTCCACAAAGAGTTTCAAGAATCTAAACCCAAAGATGCTTATGAGATGAATGCTAGCGGAGGAGACTTGGCTATAGAATCATTGCCATTGAAGAAAAGCTTGACGAAATGATGAAAAATATGTTACTGCAAGGAGTGGCTCAAGTTGAGGTATGTGCTAATTATTTAACTAATGATCATATTACTTCACTTTGTCCATATTTTGTTGCAGGTCAAGAACATGGTTAGCTATATGGGGCATTAAAGGCCAAGGATCGATGACAATGTTCATCCTGTGCTCCATTAATTAGGGTACCAATGCTGGTGTTTCAACATATTAACAAGAGGCCACCAATAACTACAAAGCTCCTCTTCCTGGGTCCAATCAAGAACCGAGACCTCAAAATTTCAACTCATATCCGCCTTAATAATCCTCAGGTAAGCTTGAAGATATTGTAATTTCTATTACTAATGATACTAAAACTATCATGCAGGATAATAAGACATTCAAGGAGAAAACAAAGAGCATATAGCAATATCATTCTAAGGCTATATAGCTAATCTCGAGATGCAATTTGGCCGAATATGTGAAAAAGTTATTCCAAGAGAGTTAGGTATGCTTCCTGCTCAAATTGAAATTAATCCTAAGAAAGCTAACCATGAACAGGTTAAGGCCAGGCTATCACATTGAAGAGTGGACAACAACTTCTGGAGGAGCCTATGTACCTTAAACGGCCAAGAAATGTGTCAAGAGGAGGTAAGGACTTGCAAGATTTAGTATGGGAGCAATTGGAAGACCCAAAATCAAGTCGATATCCACTTCTGACCAATCAAAAGGAAGATTTGACCGGTCGAACCTCAGACCGATGACTCATAGGCAGAGGACTGTTCGACTGATCGAGGCCAAATTCTAACCTATCGATCTCTCCTTAGAGCGGTGAAGCACATATTCATCAAAGGATTCACACACAAAACCAAGTTGATTAATGAATTAATTTTTGTATCCTAACTATGTTATGCTTCTAAGACCAGCTATGTTATGCTTCTAAGACCATGTCTTAGGAAATCAAATAAGGCAAGCATAACCTCATACTTATCACATTCATTGTCAATTGTCTAGAAACGGTGAGCGTACCAAGCTCACACTTTCACACTAAGATATATCAAACACATGCTTAAAAGTTAGTAATTCCTAAACAAGTATCAAACATATAATGAAATAGGCAATGAATATATCACAGTTTTCTCAATCTATCATCAATGGAGTAAGGCAACAACAATAGTCCTCAATCCTAAGAAAGTACTCATACATGCTTAGAACATATGTTAATAGTCTCAAAATCAAAAACTATGAAGTAGAAAATGGTAAAGAGAAGTAGAGGGATGCTCAATGAAGCTGGCTAGCAGCTCCTTGTGTCACTTAAGTGGTAGCAAACTCCATTTCTTGGTCTCCTTTTTCTTCTCCAAGCTTCTCTTTGCTCAAAGCCTCAAATTCTTGGTGTTCTTAATGGATCTAAGATGATGTGAAGTAGAATTGATAGAATGGTGGAGAAATATGGTTGGAGAAATAGAGGAGGATGTTAGGAAGAAGTTTAATGAAGGAATGAAAGAGATTTGAGTGGTGGAAAGAGTAGAAAAGAAGGCGAGAACATGGACATTATTTGGTGTTGACCGGTCGACTTTGACGGGTTACCAAGAAAAGAGAGAGTTTTTAGGAGAGGAAGAAGGGGTAAGTTAGGTGTTTTTGGGTGATGGTTGTTATGGATTTCTAGATAATTCATCTAAATGAAGGAAAAAGTAGAATTATTACTATCCTAAGGAGAAGGAAGTGTTAGGATGAATTCTAGAGATCCTAAGATTTAAATGAAGGGAGTAAGTTAGAAAAAATGTACCCTACGAGAAAGTTAGGTGGGTCTGTAGGTATTTGTTGGAAAATTAGGTGGAGGACAAGGGGTAAAATCCTATAAATCTAAAAAAAATTAAATAGAAAAGACAAAGTCGAAGATAATAAAACAAGAAGAAGATTTGGTGAGGACAAATGTCATTTTCTTTCTAATGAGGAATAATGAATAATTGGAAAAATTGTGATATCATTAAATTCACAAGGGCAAAGAATATTCCTAGCTTATTTTAGGACCTTTGGTGGTGAGTCACACACTTTACTTTTTGACCTTGACTTTCGAGTTGACCCGATTTGACTTCTTGGGCAAAATCTTTGATTTTTCGGTATCTTGGTCGATTCCCCGAAATATTCTTGGGCTCCATATCCAATACTTGATTTCAATACGTTGGCACTCTGAAGTCATGGTTGACTAAAAGTTAACTTCGGGTTAATTAATCAGTTAATTTTTATCTTCTTGTCGAAAATGCGTCATTTTGCACCATATATTCATCACTTGAATATATCTCATTCAAAACACACAAACAAGGATTAGAGACTCTAAATGTCTCAACAATTAGCATAATTCATGTAATTAGAGGCTTCATTTGTGTGTAAAATAAATACAAATCAAAAGTCAACTATTGGTCAATTGAGATTTGACGATGGCATGATGAAGAAAATAAATTTTCACATCAAAGATAAGAGGTTTGGCACAAGAAAACAAAAAGTTGACACAAGTCAACCCGATCACCAAAAGTCAACTCTGAAGTAAAGAAGCAAGTTAAACACACCACATGTATAGGCTTTAGAGGTGGCAAATGGGCCGCTAAGCACGAGTCCGGGACGTTAAGAAGCAGCCCGGTCCGGCCCAAACATGTTAAATTAACGGGCTGGACTGGGCTTATAAATATTGGCCCACAAGCTCGGCCCGGCCTGAGCTCGTTTTAGGCCTAGCACGGCCCGAGCCCGATATTTTATGGGCCGCAACCCAACCCGTTTATAATATAACAATTATAGTAAAAAAACTAAAAAAATAGTAAAAAGGTCTTGAACAATGATTTCTCATTGCTACCAAGTTAGTTGCATGTTTATAAGGAAGAATGTCTCACTCTTTTGATTGTATTAATTTTATCTGAAAGTGAAACTAGTTTTCGTTTCCTTACGGCCCGAGCCCGTTATTGGCCCGGCACGAGCACGGCCTGACACACTATGGACTTGGGCCGTGGGCTGAGTTGGGCCTAATGTTTGAGTATATGGGCCGGCCCGAGCCCAAGCCCGATAAGAAATGGGTCGACACGGGCCGACATGAGCACAACCCATAGCTCGATTAAATGGATCGGGCCGAGCCGGGCCGGCCCGTTTGCTACCTCTAATAGGCTTCGAGCATAGGCAGCGACATTGTGAAGTGAAAATAAGGTTGAATTTTTTATTTAAATTCAAATTCAATGATAGTGTCTGTCAACATGCATTAGAAGGGGACAAGATGACATCACCTTAATATCAGCTAATCTCATTTCTACATGGTAGAAACGGCTCACCCTTGGTAGCCCTTGCTTTTGTTGATTTATGCACACAAATGCACTCCACATTATCCTCAAATTCATCTTCATTTCAGTTTTCTTTTTTATCCCTTGTCCTTCTAATTAATACCATACCTTTTTTAGATACCTCACAGATAAAATGAAGGTACACACTAGTGTGTTTTCAAATACCTCATCTGCTCTCATATTACATTTACCATTCATCTCTCCCTCATTAAATATCCACCATCCATTTTCTCATCCAAACTCTCTCTCTCTAATTCTCTCTATTATGGAGAGTTGTTTCAAATTGTGGTTGGTTAGAGTGTGATGAGCCACTTCCATAGTTTACATACTAGTGTTGTGCCCTATGCCATTTGGAATGGTAAATTGAACCCTAAGAAGAATTTTTCCTAATCATAGAGTGACATGACTCGGCACTTAAGAATGAGGGTAAATACATTAGGATATGACACGGCCCCTTGAACCCTAAGAAGTCTTGTGCAACATCTTGTATCCATAAGCCAAAAAGGTATAGCCACTGACGAAACGATAATTTTGCATTAAATACATGCTTACATATCATTGTTAAAAATAGAGGATAGTATAGATTAATATTAGGTTGTCATACTACGGAGATTGGAAGGCCCAAAATCCACTCGGTAATATATGGTAACTAAGTTTACTAGCACTAGATGATGAGACGAGAGATACAATAGTGGTGGATATATAAACGAGTGTAGTGTAATATTTTTGGTGTTATATGAATAAGAGTGATGCATGTAAATTAAATATGCAACTAATGCAAACTAAATGCATGCAACTTAGGCGGAACACGGATATATATAGGAATTAATGGTAGAACGATTGAGTTTTCATATCTAATGAATGATTAGTCTCATGAACAAACAACAAAGAATCAAATTTCGTATCTTAGCCATCTTCTGGTTCTAAGACTGGGTCTCATTCGTACTCTCGAACCAAATTATATTATTCACAACAACTTAAATTCCTATTCAATTAACTAAATAAGGCAAAAAAACTTCAAAGACTAATAATTCAAACAAGACAAGCCTTATACTCAAACTCATCATGCTCAATGGTAAATACCTAAGACAATATGTAGCTAGCATATAATCTTAACCAAATTAAGATCAATACATGCTTAAGAATTAGCTAGATTCCTAAACAAGTATTTAACAAAATCGTATTTAGACAATGAAAATAAACAAAACTGAATCAATATACATATCCAATCAAGTTCATCAATTCATCATCAATGAACTATGCCATACAACCCTAGTCCCCAATCATAAGAAATTATACACACATGCTTGAACAATATATCAATAGTTTCAAGAATTAATTGAACAAAACAAAAGCCAAGATAGGTTGAGGAATTCTCATGAAAAAAACTAGCAGGTCTGTGAAGCCCCAAGAGATGGCTTGCTGCTCCATGTACCCTCTTCTTCTCCTCACTCCTTGCTCAAAAAACCTTTCGGATTCAAGATGGTCCTTACTATTCTTGATGATTCTCAAGCATATACGTGCACAAACGTTGGTGAAAATTGATCAGTAAGATAAATGAGTGTCTTAGAAACAACTTTTGTGAATGATGAAAGTAAAAAACAAAAATGGACCAAACTATGAGAAAAATGAAAATTACAGTAGGTGGTCGAGCTGATCCGTTCGGACGACTCTCCTAGAGTATTTTAGAGCTCTTGGCATAGGTGAACGAATGTTTGGCTGAATTCTCCTATTTCAATCAAATGTGGATAGATATATAGAGTTTTTGTGATCTAAAATAGTATGAGAAATGATAAAAAAAAAAAGAGGAAAAGAATTAGAAAGAGTGGAAAAAATATGTGTAAAGGTTAAAGGATGAGGTGGTGGGAAGTGAGTGAGCAATATGGTAGTTTTTGGCATGTGAGGAGTGGAGTTTTTGACTTTATCACATAGAAATAATGTAGCAAAACATATGACTGCTAGCATTTTCTCTCACCACCACGGCGTGGTGGTTCATCGGCGGTTATTTGGAAAATTGCCGAATTTCGAAATTGTACTTTTTTTTTTGGAATTTTCTTGTGCTTCGCTTCCGAACCTTTGACTCATATGATCTTGATGCCCAAAAGTCACGGTTAACTTCTCGTCTTTTTCTAAAAAAATGATCCAAATGCACCAAAATGCACATTTTTGTGCTAAATTACTCCAACTCACATATTTAACCTAGAAACATGAAAACACACATTAAATGTGACGAAAGGCTTTCAGAGAATTTTGATTCAAACAATTAGAAGCGTTCTTTGCACGTAAAATATGTACAAATCAGCCAATGATGTACGTTATAAGCAATATATTATGCTAAGGGTGAAAGCCTAGCATCTATATCCTTTTGAATTTTCCAAAACCACATCAAAACCCTTTTTGCTTTACTTGTTTAGTTGCTTTTAGATTACTTTAATTTGTTGCCTAGGCGGTGTGTGTATTAGGTGTGATACCTAAACCTAGTTGGTGAATAGTTCTTTCTTGTTTCTCATGTGTGCTTTATAGTTTCCTATTGCGGATTACCTAAGGGTTGGTTCAATCACTAATCTATGTGGTACAATAACTAAGATCTTAATATGTCCATATACTTGACATTAATCGTACGATTGCGAGCATATGAATCACGTCAGGTCTTGAAGGTACCTCAAAACTAGTTACTTGGTGTTTTTTTTGGTCCACATGGCCTTCAAAATACGTGGTGCAGCCAAGTTTTGTTTTGGTGGATACTAGTTCTTGTACTATTGGCCTTAAGTGTTCGTGGCCTTAACCGCAACTAGTCATAGCACATAAAAAAAAATAACATACCCTAGAATTGGTAATATTAATTAAAAAGATGAACTCATGATCTAAATGTCCATGAGATGTCCTTTATGACTACAAAAGGGCCAACATCCTCACCTCCTAATTTCTTCTTCTTTCGATATGGTTACTCCGTCAACACTAGGATCCCGGTGGAAATCACTATAATTTGAGAATTATCGTCTGTAGAGTGTAGACCATTTCAAGAGTTATTGTGCATTGATTCTTGTCTTGGTTTTGAGGATTACTATGATCTTGGGGTTCTTTGTTATTCGATGGCCTTGTTTTTGGCTAGATTAATAATAAAAGGCCTTGAGTTTGTCTGGCAGCGACATCGCGAGTTTGCTTCATGTCGTGATTTTGCAGATAAATCAGGTTTTCAATTTATATTGGTAGATTTCTTCAGCTACTATTTGTTTAGAATTTAGTTTTACTTTCTTCTTATGAGTCACCTTTCATGAGGAAGATTGGTTTTGTTGGTTATTTCAATGACAATACTTGCCGAAATTTTTCGGTTGAAGCTGGAGATCACTGACGACAGTGATACACAGTATATGTATTATTCTAGGTTTAGAATCATTGATTAGGTCAATCTTGTGGTCAGTATTGCTCCTTTTCAAGATGCACATACGAAGAATTGCAATATCTTTTAATAAATGAAATATCTGCTTCTCTTAAAATAAAATAAAAGTTACCGAAGGTGAAGTTACTGTGGTGGCTTCATATTGTTGTATTGCTATATAGGGAAGTCATAGAGTGATTCTATTGGAACCTCCAAATTTGCTTACTTGACCTTACTCTATTATGAATTATTAAATGACATTTATAACCTCCTATAAAATGACTATTAAGGACAATAATTATACCAAAAAGATATTATGTTTATTTTCTCAAGAGTTTCCAATTCAATAACATTAGCTTTGCATTCTTTATTATTTTCCTTATCTATTTTCATTTTCCAATTTCACTACATACTCATTAAAACATTTACATATATTTAATAAGAATTAAAACTATGATAGAACATGTGACATAAAAATTTGTATCATTTGTTGAACGCATATTGGTGATAGAGAACAAAAGAAATTCTACTATGACTTAAATCTAAGTCTATCCATTATATTTGCAAAAACAAAAAAAAATAGCAATTAAATATATATATATATATATAATATTTAATCATGAGGTACAAAAAATAGAGGAAAAAAATAAACCGTAAGAATAAATGATTACTTTTTTTTATTGCACAGCTGAAAGAGAAAACAATAGTTAAAAAAATAAAGAATAATTCATGCTAAAATATTTTTTTGTTGATTAGAAATTAATTAATGGATGTGTGGTGAGTAAATTTAGAATTATAGTAGTAATTTTGTATATTTAATGAGAATTATATCATCATGGTTATTTTAGGAATTTAGAAGATGTTTAGTAAGCAAATCCTGTATTTTAAAAGCAAAAAGGAGGTGCAAAGAGTATATGAGGTCAGGTGAACAAATTAAGGGCTAGCTTGGTACAACTTCGCTTTTAAAAAAAATCAGTTTTTTCGTACAATTTAAGGTCTTAAAATGTTTGGTAAATTAGTAAAAAGCAACTTTAATTAAAAATTACGGGTCAGTGGAAGCAGATTATAGAAGCAACCCAAATGTTACTTCTAAAACCTGCTTTAATTCATAGTTGATTTTTTTAAAAGCGACTTTTTTTTAAGTCACAGCAATCTCAAACTAGCCCTTAGAGGTCCTAATAGAATTTCTCGAAGTCATAATAATGTATAATTTCACTTATTTTATGAATAAAATTAATGTCATTTTTAAAAAAAATTATATATATATATATATATGTATTCTTAAATTAAGTAATTATATTTGTGCAATGGAGGGCCGGCCTAATTGGAGATGAAAACACTGCTTTATATCCTATGTTATGGGAAAGAAATTCCCATATGACCACTTAACCACCTTATCGATAACAGGTCGGTGTGAGGACACTGTTAACAGTATTGATTTAATTATATTTTGTTAGGTCTCTCTTTTTTGGTTGAATGTGAGAGTTCACATTTTCATATCCTTTATTTTTTGTAGTCAAATCTTGTCATCCAGGACTAAACTACTCGAGTATTTACTATACAAGATTTGATCGGTCATTTCAAGTGGACTGTCCTAAGGTTCAACGCCCACTGGATGAGATTAATTGGGTTTATGTAGTCTTCATGCAATCAGAGATATATATATATATGTAGTCTTCATGCAATCAGAGATATATATATATATATATATATATATATATATTTTATGGGCAAATTGCAATCTCATATTGCTAGCTAGCTCGATATATCATGTATCTAGAAGAGTTGAAATCCCAGATTGGTCACGCTCAGCTTGGAAAATCACTTTGTTTAATTTGTTAATTATATATTTATATATAATTTCTCTGTTGCGAAAGTTTGCAACTTTTAAAATTGTGTTGCGAAGTTTGAATATCAGCTGTCAGATTGAAATTGAGTGAGAGTGAGAGGTATGTAGAAAAATTAAGAGAGGAACAACTAACCCAAATGCGTTCCACCTAAGGGTCTATATATATAGTCAAAAGTCAACCAAATATGGTTATCGCAACCATGAAACTCTCTCAGATTTTCTTTGTATGCATATGTATTATTGGTGATCGATCGAGTAAGTTGGTGATTGGATGTTTTAATTGTTACTCTGAAGAAAAGTGACTATTCCATAAATGGGAAGTGCGATTAGGCTTTTGTGTGGAGGTTAAAGGGTCAAAAGAACCCACCATTATATTTTCATATCTAGTGGTGGAATGTTTTGTTATTGGAGTCAGCTCAAACTCCTTCTATTCTTCTAATGCACATTGCCAGTTTGCCACATTCCACCAATCAACTCTCTCTCTCTCTCTCTCTCTCTCTCTCTCTCTCTCTCTCTCTCTCTCTCTCTCTCTCTCTCTCTCTCTCTCTCTCTCTCTCTCTCTCTCTCTCTCTCTCTCAGGGTTTCCGAGAAGACATTTTCCAAATGGGTTTATCTCCAGTCTCTCTCTCAGGGTTTCCGAGAAGACTTTTTCCAAATGGGCTTATCTCCAGTACGTATTGGAAGATAGGTCAGGTTTGACCTAGCTGGTGAAATGATATGATTGACCTATTGTGATATGCAAGGCTGATATATAAATATATATTTAGCATGTGGTTACATGCTGAATTAATTAAATACCCAGATTAAAATACGGAAATCCCAAAAGCGAATCATGGCCAAAAGTGGATTATGAACGCATTAGAGAAGAAGACAGTTAAGTACTAATTATAACAAAAGTTATAAACAAGTGCAATAATTTCAAGTTTCACTAATACAAATGGCCCTAGCTAGCTAGCTTGTTCCCCAAAGCAAACAAGTACAAATGGAAAATGTTTGGAAGAGTGTTTATATTAATAATTTGGTATCAGGCAGCCTGAGTAATTGAGTGCATAGGACGAAAATGATAGAGGAAGAGGGGGACAAAAATGGTCCTCCTCAATTAGTGACATGAATCATGGAATTGGTGGAATCAGGGCCACCCAATCAAAGTCCATGTGGAGGAGGAGAGGCCAATATTTCTATAATAAAACGACAATAAGGCCACGGATTCAAAGTTGAAAGTTGAAACGTATATTGTTGTTTTCCAAACCCCTAATTTGATGGGCATTTCTTCATGGAAGCTAGGGGCCAGTGGGAATCCTTGTGCGAATAGAAATGATGCCGGAGAGTTTGTGGGAGTGGTCAGTCAGTTTGTACTTTGTAGAGCATGCAGTCTTAGCCATACATGTGGAGGCTTTGGCGCTTAGAGAAGTGGTAGCCATACCCGTAATGCTGCTGTTGGAGCTGGATTAATGCTGCCCTTGCATTCAGTATTGACCGGTTTAATTAGGAAGACAAGGCGAGGATTCTTCACATATTGGGTGATTAGTGGAACGAGCTTATGTTTGTGCTGATTTGGACCTCTTTTGGTTCTATTTTTTTTAGTTTTTCATTGGGCTTTAATTCAACTGTTTTTATAGCTTTTGTGGTTTTTAATTAAATTTTCATTAATAGTCCCAAAAAAAAAAACTAACTAGGTACTGTACTAATATTTAGCACGATATATTTTGGACGTACAAATGATGCTTTCAAATTCCATATACATCTGTAATGGTTACCAATTACTTATTATGGTTGTGGTTGTTAAGTGTTTGCCGATTAACAACATTTGAAGTTGCATGTTTGTGCTTGGGAACAGGCAATATGTTTTACTATTAAAAAATAATTATAATTATTAATTTAAATTTTCATCATATGTTTGAATTTTAGAACCAAAACCAAATTTCAAACAAGAAACCAGACCAAAACGTTGGCTCCAGTTCGATTTAGTACGGTTCCTCAATTTCTCGGGTCTAAAGTCCCAACCCTAATACTAAACAAATTTGAAAATCAATGGGTGATATTAAAAGAGGGATTGGGGGATGAACTCTAGTTCATCTCCTAAACTCTTGGATGATAAAATTTGCACTTCGCCACCATGCATCTAGGACATAGTATAGGTATCGAATCTGGTAACGAACTAGATTCGTCCCCTATAGTAGTTACAGACAAAACTTCAAGGATTGGCTACAAATGTAGTTTGCCACAAATTGGGTGGTTTTAGGTAGTCAGTAGAGTATAGGAACCAGGACGGCCCAATCTATTTTAGTTAAACATATGGAACTTAAAGGGTGACTAGACTTTTACTCAAGTGTTTCACAAAAACTGTATACCAAAAATTAAATTACATATAAGGAGTATAAAGAAACCACAAACCCTAGTCGTTTGCGTGAGGAGTTAAAGGGCTATGTTTCCCAATGTTCGGTATCAATAAGTTGTGGATTTGGTGAGAGGATAGAAGAGCTTTGGTGTTGACATCAAGTTTCATTAACTGGATGCATCGTTGTAATAGAGAGGTTGCTAGTCGTCGGAGTGTGAGCCGAGTTGGGTGAAGAGCGGTGGATCCACCTTAACATTTGGAGTTTGAGCTTTTAGGCTTGGTTCTTTTTTTATAATTGGTGGGTCTGTTGTCAATTTTTTTTATGCTTGAACTATATATATCATGGATGGAGGTCTCTTGCCATCCTCGTTGATCAATTAATGACTTGGGTTTTTAGAGTGAAGGAGTTGCCTTTTTGTTTCTCCTCCATGCCTTCGTTCTTCATAGTATGTTCCAGGAGACTAGCTCTCCCAAATTGCCAACATTGGGAAGCTAGCTGGGCTTCTACAATCACATGCTTTCAACATTTTATCCCAAACTACATGTTAGGAAAATGTACTATATAAGACATAACTCGCACCCGTATGGCCGTATGTAAGATAGGGGTGACTAATAAACCATTGTGCCTGTTTTTAGATGAATATCGTAGGAGTAATTATTGGTTTTTATGTTTTTTCCATTAATCACGAGGAAGGAAGTAGCTAACGTGATGGATGTTTAATGATTCGGCGTTAATGATTTGACAAGACAATGGATGGAGTAGACAAAGAGAGAGAGGGGGAGAGAGAGAGAGAGAGAGAGAGAGAGAGAGAGAGAGAGAGAGAGATGAGCCTAAAACAAAAGAAAACAAAAAACAGAAGGCAAGAGAGAGAGAGAAAGAGTGGTGTGGTGGGGAGATTGACAAGACAAGTCAAACGTCAAATCGGAGGTGTTTGAATTGGGTATCATAAGACAGTCAGTGAGTGAGTGGGTTGTGCTGTCAATCCATGGGATTTGGTTTTCTCTTGTTTCAATTTTCCATTTCCATAGGGTGGGGTCGGGGCAAAACAACAGCAAGCTTCTTTTTCTTTTTCAATTTTTCCTTTAGCTAGCCCAGAATTTAAACAACACTCATTAGAGTTCGATCAGCCCCAGATCATAAATAACAAACAGTGCTACTGCTTCCTGTCGCACGTGTGAGAGAGAGAGAGAGAGAGGTGAAGAATTGGTTATGACATCTGATCGATCGATCTCTTCCTTCCCCCAGCATCAGACCACGTATAACACTTTTTTTCAAAGTTGATAAAATCGAGATTGAGACTTTTTAGCTTTTACCAGAAAACGGCCAAGAACCGTACCACATACATATAACAACATATACACATTCAATTCCAGTGGTAGAAACGGTGGGTGTCCATACATACATGCATTTACCACGTACTATTCTCCATTGAAGCACGTGTCAGAAACCCATGCATGTCCCCTCATCCTTATGATTCCCTCTTTCTCTCTTGGACGGACTCAATAATGAAACAGGCCATTACTATTGCATAATTCGCGTAGCAGCAGAATCTCTGAGGGAGAAGGGAGAGACAGCAAGAGATTCAGCTGCTTTTGGCAGATACAAAGTTGTGCTTGCTTGGCTTGGCACTGACTCCTACGTGCAAAACTATAATATATATATATGAATCTGACACTTACAGACAGAGTGAGACACTACACTCTCTTTCTTTCTTTCTTTCTCTTTTAATTTTCCTCTCTAACTAAACCCCCTCCCTACTTTGTAGGTTAGGCTAGAAGTGATTGTTATGGGACTCTTCATTAAAATAGGTAGGGTGAGAGACTGTCTCTGATCTCTCTCCATAAGCTAGCTGCTCACATTGACATGTCTAATCTACTAGCCAATCGGTCAGTCAGTCGATCTGATCTCTCACATTCTTTTTGCCTTTCTTTTCTTCCTTCCTCTCGACCCATCAGTAGACTTGTCATTCGTGAAATGATCTATCCATATATCTCTTCCATCGATCACTCCCATCTTCACATCACTCTCTCTCTCTCTCTCTCTCTTTTTCTCGATCATGTCTATGTCTCTGCCTCTGCATGCCATGCTGCTAAAGAGAAGAAGAAAAAAAAACACAAAGTGTACGGCGCAGTGTGATCAACTACAGTTAACAGCCTCTGCGACCACCGGACAACATTGCTTTGCTTTTATCTTCTTTTTGGTCCAGCATCAATTCTGCCATTCTTTTTCTTTAACCTCCTAATTAATGATCGAACACATGAGTTAAATTTTATACCCTAATACGTATACAATGCATGTATTAATTAATGAGATCAGACTTTACGTGTTAGTTATTGCTGCTGCTAAACAAGCCAACAGTTCTGTAAAGGCCCCTATCCTTCTGCGCGCATGTATTGATTAATTAATTAATGAGACATCAGACTTTTCTTCTATCTCCTGTGATCACATCGATCAATGTTAACTGTATACCTACTTGAACGTGGGAAACGTGCATGCCTGATCACATGGATCATAATTGTCACCAGAATTGTTTCTATCATGTACTAATTAATTAATTATAGAGCATGCATGAGTCTGCCCACTTCTCCATTATGCCTATATACTTCCCTTATTGTTTTTTTTTCCTTTTAATTTTTAAATATCATTTTACTCTTTTACAGAATACCAGAAATAATTTTAAAAAATTATAAAAAGAAAACCCACCTCACCCTAGCTCCGACCACAGCCATATTCTCAGCTTCTTGCGTGTGGTCGTACAATTGTAGGAGTCAATATCGGCCTTATTGACGTCTCTTTCCATTTTCCTCTCCTTCTCTCTTTTTCTTTTCTCAATTTGGCTGTTCTGAAGCTAATGAATTTCATTAAATCCCACCATGCCTCATCGATCAGCTTTTTTTTGTTTTTTTTGAGTTCTTGACCAGTATAGGCAAATAATCTAAATTATTTTCCATATACGCAGGCCCAAAAAGAGATTGCCAAGCCTATGCAAAATTACCAAACTGTCCTCACTAAATTAAAAAAATAACAATCTGCCACTCCCACTTCAGTCAGAACTGCTCGATACCACTACAGCATCTCTCTCTCTCTCTTCCACTCTTTGAAGCACTTCTCCATTATCGATCTCTCAAGTCTGAACCATCTTCGTCTCTCCAATTGCAAAATCAAAGAGAACAGGCGATCGAGATTTACAAACGAAAACCTGCTGGTGAAATAGCGAATTAATCCAAATTGATCCGAGATTTGCAGATTAGGGTTTGCTTTCGCTTTATAATGACTACTCAATTTCTTACCATTTTTTATGTGTGAATTCATACATTGATCATTTGGTTTTTTATTTTAAAAAAAAATGATTATAGGGAAACCCAAAAGGAAAACAAGAATTTCTATGCCTAGGGTATATCATGATTTTTATGCCACTGATTCAAACCTTTCGATCACTTTTTAATAGTAATATGATGATTATTGATGTGTTAATAATTTTGTTATGTTCTTATATTCCTCTGAATACATGGTGAAATCAGTTTATTAAGCACTTAATTTAATAAACTGCTGATTATTCAAACACATGCAAATGAGTATTTAAAATGTTGCATATTAGAGGAAAAAAATTTACTGACCACTTTTATTGAGCTATGATCTTTTAGTGCTTATAATGATCATAATGCGTAAAATTAGACTTTTATGTGGGACTCTACAATTGTTGGTTCGATTATTAATATATTAAAGAATTTTAGGTACAAAGATGAATTGTACAAGTTTCTAATATGATTTCGGTATGTTAGATATTCAAGCTAGGCTCAGTTTGCATATCGGAAGTTTCTAATACCGGCATAGAGGTAAAAATAATAATTTACCAGTCTACCAGTCTCACGTTCACCAGTGGCCACCAAATATGCAATGTTAAGTACTTGAGCAATTTGAATTTTAGTATGACACTTTGGAGAAGCAAAAATGACATTAATGATCATATTAAATGAAGAAAAGAATAACCAAATAGAAACCACCTATTTTGCTGATGCAACTAATGCTAGTTGTAACTGATGTGCAAAACAGTGCACATAATATGCATACGAACAATCTCTAAGAAATAATGCCTGGAGTACCCTTGACCTCTCATTTTTTCAATGTGCAAATCATAATGAACAAGGACTTTAGCTATCTCTTCTTTAAGTGTTGTTGCAGCAGTGTCTTCAACCATCACAATTTGAAAAAAAAAAAAAACGCTCCCGTACGAAACCAGCTCCATCAACAAATCTTATAACAATGGCCATTTGCTCTCATAAGATATATCTTGTGCTTCATCAATAAGAATGCAAAACGCAGCATTCCCAACATCCTCGTGAATTTTCCTCCTCACTTTATCAGCAAGGATATTTAAAATCTGCTTTTGGATCATTGTTGAGGTATATGTAGCATTTCTCAGTGATTTTTCTAAGACAACAGTAGCAACTTCATCACTGATAGGAGCATAATATGTGACGTTTTTAATATGTTTTCCCCATTATTTTGCTATGTTTTATTTGTAACTTTGCTATTTTAGCTTAGTTTCTATCTTTGTGTCCCTAAATGATGTTTAAATGTGTAGACGGAATAAATGAGGTTTTTAGGAAACTTTCCTATTTGTATTAGGAAACTCTCCTCATTTGAAATCTTTCCTATTTTGATAAATAGAAACTTCCCTAAATTGAATTCTTTCCTGATTTTGACGGGAATTTTAAAGGAAGTAGGAATCCTAATGCAGCTAGGATTGCCATTTTATCCCGAAGCAAAAAGGAAAAGATGGATTTCAAGAAGACCATTGGGCTTTGTCAAGGCCAAATCCGTGAGGCCCATTTACTAGGCCCAAGACGTGAAGCCCAAGTCCATTAGACTTTTGATGAAACCCTAACCCATTTAGGGTTTGTGCCGTAAGTTCCTTGGAGAGGAAGAAGAAGTTGCCGCAATTTCTAATCCAAGAAGGATTAGGACTTTTTATTTTATATAATCTTTTTACTTTCCCAAAGTTTTTATTCTCTTAAATACCTAATTCATTTAGGATACTAATCAGATTTTTTGGGATGTATTTAGATGGATTTTTTGCAAGAATAAATTCGGCCATATCTTTTGTCGACGCAAGGTTCGTCGCTAAAGACAATAAAAGGAGGAATTTCGGCAAAAACATGAAGAGGAGAGTGCATGCCTTATGGATCACTCAAAAAGATTCCAAGAAGATTTCTACCTTCTCATGGACGGTCAAGATTGTATCAAGAGTTCCAAGTTTTCTCCTATAAATAGAGGGCTTCTCAACACAATTCTTCACCACATTCTACAACCAAGAGACTCCATATGGTGTATTTCGACTTATTCTTCAAATTCTCTTATGAGTTCCTCTTTGTTGCTTGTTTATTCTTTGTATTAGTTAACATAACATGAAGTTTGTAATTTTCAGCCTTTTTTTATGAGTTTATTTAATTGTTGGATTGAAGTTAATTGATTCTTCTAGCAGCTTATGTGTTTCCGTTTATTTGATTCAGTTTTATTGAAACTTTTATGTGTTTTGTTTTAAGGTTGTAAACTTAAGATGATTGCATGTAATTGGTGCTACAATTAGGGTTTTTAATTCTAATTCACAAGTAGTAAAGGCTTAATAGACGGGTCGGAATCATATAAAAAGGATCTCGGATAGACGAGCGTTCGCTAGGTCGTGCACTTTAATTAACAACTCTTTTCCTAGGCATTAGACATGTCTTGAATTGCTACCTTTGCATGTTTAATTGGTTAATCTAGATGAGCGTTCACTAGGTTAATTTTCATAAAAGAAGTTTTATTTGGGGAATGATAACCCACGTGGGCATTCCACATATGTTAATTTCGGATTCATGGCTAGAGAATTGGTTAATTTTTGGTTCAATTATTGGTAAAATTGTACACTTGTGGTTGTAAATTATAGATTCGATGTTTCACCATATTCATTCTTTAATTCATTCTTTGCAATCTAATTAATTAGTTTTGTTAATCAATCTCTTAAATCCCCCATAATTTCGATACACATATGTATAATTTGTTTATAATTGTTAATAATTCTTGTGACAATCTTTGTTAGGTACATCCTCGATTCTCGCTGTGAACGATCCCTATTTATTCTATACTACCGATAGATTTTTTAAATTGATGCTCTTTTGTAGCCTATCAATCACCAAACTTGGCCGTATGCTTTATAACTTCAATACAAGTTCCCTAGTTTGTTGAATCTTCAGATTCATCATGACCCCTAAAAGCACATCCTTGATATGTAAGCTACCGAACACACTCGATTGTTGTCTTGAGTTGTAATCGATTCTTTAAAATCTGATCTTGGTTTTGACGGTTCATAATAATGTCAACATGCTGAGACAAATTCATGAAATCCTCAACACCCCTCACATACTTACTATGTAATGAAGATGGACCTCCATACACATTTATTTCCATGGTTAGAATATTCCCTTCAAAGAATAAAACATTATGTTTTCCATCATTAACTATTTTCCAATCATTAAACCCGAGACTAGTTAGTGCAGGATTACTTGTTGGACTCTTTGCAAAAAGAAAGCATGGAAAACAAAATGCTTTATTCTTTGAAGGGGAATATTCTAACCATGGAAACGTTGTGAACCAAGAGTATGTGAACCGACGATTTTGGTTACCTGATCGAATCTTCGGATAATTTAAAAGTTTAGGTTAATAAGGTCCCAATTTGATATAAGCAAGCCGAATCTCATCCCGTTGATTAATGGGACATTCATATATTTGAATACGTTTCTCATGATCTCTTTCCAAAGAATTAGCATCAAATGCTTTCAATTCCATTGTCTCGGATGTGATATGAGGTTGCCGATTAGGTAATTATGTAGTTTCGGTATCTCATTCTCAAATTGCTGATTAGGTAATTCTATAGCATGAAACTCTGTAGGCTCAACTACTTGAGATGTATCATGAGGTTGCTGACTTGGGATTGAACATTCACACTAGCCTCATCTTTCTTAAAGAATGAATAAATAGTTTTCAGTCGCTTAGTTGGTTGGTTTTGAGTTGACAAAATGCTCTGTAGTCTCTAACCTGCAGATAACAACGCACACCAGATTGACATGAAAAAAAATGCACACCAGTCACCAAGATCAAATAGATATTTTGTTTCTCTTTCACTTTCTTAGCCAAAAATTATATATTTTTACCAAAATTCTCTTTCTAATTTGAATAGTAGTGCCTTCAACTTGTATAGATGAACGTAAAAATTTCGAAATCTTCTGCCATAGTTCTATGAAACAAAAATCATCCTAAATATTCTCATTCATTCATTCATTCATTGTAAACTTGAATATAAAACTTTGACTTTTATGGAGATTAATTACACCAAAACCCCAAATTTTAATTTTAATTAATCAAATAATCTAACCACAAAAACTAATAGAGTTAAATAATAAGAAAGTGAAGAAATTAACTTGCAAATTGAACTAATAGAGTTAAATAACAACAAGGAAGTGAAGAAATTAACTTGCAAATTGATGACTAGTTATTCTTCAAAGAATTGATCGAAGAACAGGAGTTGGAAGTTGAACTCGTCGTTTGCTACTTTCCTCTGTTTCCTCTTATCTTCTGTGTGTAGCTTTTCACGTCTCCTCATTTTATTGTTTGTTTTTTTATTTTTTAATTTTTTTTATTTCTTTCTTTTTGGTTAAGGACTTAAATTTCTCCTTTTGGATTTGTGCAGTGGTGGGCTGAAACTCAAAATAATTAATTATACATAATTTTTTTTTCTACCCGGGCTCTAGCCTAGGGTAGCCCAAACCCATCTCCGCCCTTGCCTTTGAACAATTCATATGGAAGTCTCTCTCATGTCTTCTATCTTGCTTTATTGGTCAAGACCCAAAGATTTGGGAAGATTTTGAACTTTCACATAACTCATAATTAAGTAAATAATCCATGAACATAAAAAATAAAATTACAGTATCAAGGGAAGGAGGTTGAGAGTTCTCCATGTTTTTATTCTCATATTCTAATTTTACAAAGAGAGACAAAGACAAGACACTATTCATGGATAAAGTTTTCTGATTCAAAATCCAATTTCCAGTTTTCAATCTTTCATTTAGCCTTCATATAAATTTATTATAATTAATTACTTTTGTTCTCATAATTTGATCTGAACATCGAGATTGCACAAAGCCAGAACATGGAGAAGTGGAGAACTACATCTATTGCTTTTAATTAATTTGATATTTTGTTCAATTGTGATATTTTTTTTTTTTTGAGAATTTCAATTTTAATAGTTTCAAATATTATCTTAATTCTTAAAGACATGAATCTATTTTATACTAAACAATGAAATCCATATCAGCAAAAATTTCAAAAGAAACTGATGATGTGGCACATGCCATGTCATTTGAATTGGTAAGCAATTTTGGGATCCCTTGCACCACTCGTCCCCAAAAAAGAAGAACAATGACTACAGAAAAGAAAAGCAAGATCAGACAACGAAGAAGATGAAGAACCATAAAAGAAAACCAGGATGACTAAATGTAAATGCTAGAATGGGCCGTTTTATGTGGGGATTGAAGTGATCGATACTATCAATCTCAGTGTTCTGGAAAAATGAAAACAGCAAAGAACAATCAATCTGTTGACGGAGTGAAAACCTTAACCTTGAGGAAAAAACACTACGGGGCACAAGCCCAAAAGAACTTCAATCCACTATGAGAAGATTACACTTGAAGAATTACAATCACTAACACTTCTAGTCTATGAATCACTCACAAATCTTCTCACATGAACACCTTCCTTGAGGGATTGAAATATATGAATCAATCTTCAGTCCTATAAGCTTTCAATAATTCACTCAAACATGGAACAGTGAATTAAACAAATCTATGCTCACGCACCCTCAGAGATGATGACTAATCTCTGCTTCACTATCAAAAGGCCCAACCTCAAGGCATTATGCACAACAACTATATAGGGGGTGAAATCACTCCCCCTCACTTTGAAGCCCTAACCCTAATTGACTTCTTATTAGGAAATATCTTAATTAAAAGATTGTCAATTAGGGAATGATGATTTGATGACCTGCACACAGAATTATAAAGGAATGATATTTGATGACCTGCACACATAATTATATATAAAGCAATTAGGATGATATAATCATAAAACAAATCCATAAGGAGATTTGACTAAGTCTCACGAAATCAGGAACAATGAATAGACAAACCTACTCAATCACAATGACCATCCTTACCATAATTATCCACTTACCATCATAAAAATATGTAAAAAACTAAGGGATAATTAATACCCAATATTTGGTGTAGGAATGCCAATATAAAACACTAACACTAAACAAATAGCAAAGAGAATATACAAGAATGAGAGAAGAAGAAGAAGAAGAAGAAGAACAATCAGAGGAAAAGAAGAAGAAGAGCTAAAAATACAACATATGGCATGACAACAGAAATGCACCTTGGTTGCATTCTTGAAGACGACGATTAAATACAAAAACAAGATTCCTCTACGAATATGGGCAATTTTGCAGACTATGGGATTGTGGACAATGATCAACCCCTTCTACTTGGATATGCTGATTGAGGACCAAATAACCAAAAAAAAAAAAATCTACATTACCCTCATTATCCAGCACTACAAAAGGGAGACGAAATAGTCCAACTTCGACCAAGTAAAGAAGAAGATCACTGTAGGCGATGCAAACAGAATATTCGGGTTGCCAATGGAAGGGGCAACGTTCAAGTTTGACAAGAATGAGAAGAAAGGAAAACACTCCCTCATTGAGAAAAGATTCAAGAAGTGCAGAGAATCACTGACAAAGAGACAAGTGGACGATGTACATACAATACAAAGGTGTTTCTATTTGTTCTTCAAAATTCCGATATGGAGTTTCCTAAACGTCCACTGATAATGACTTAAATTATAGATATTATATCATTTTTGTTTAGATACTTTCAATGATCTTCAATTATAAATCAAAGTCATTATCTAATCCTTGGTATTTAACAAGAAAATATTATCTCGTTGATTCAGGTGAGGTAATGATGAATACGTTTTTGGAACCTTATAAAGGTCGAATACAATATTTTCAACAATTATGTAGGCGAGAATCAAGAAATGAGAAAGAAGTATTAAACCAAGTACACACTTCTCTTAGAAGCATCATAGAACACACTTTTGGAGTTTGAAAAAAAAAGTAGAAAATTTTAAAGGATGCCTAGTTATTCATATGAGAAGCAAGTGAAGATTGTTATTGCAACCATAACACTTCATAATTATATCCGGAGGTATGCTCACTGTGATAGACATTTCATTAATGGGTAAAAAGTTCAAATGACATGTCAAGTAGTGGGATAGAGATATATGCTGATGCGGAAGAAGAATATCATATTACTCATGGTCCTTCACAAGAAATGGAAACAATAAAAAATAACATTGCTCAAAGTTTAATAAGTACGCGTAATACTGTCAATGTTGATGACAAGAGCTTGTGGCTGGGGTTTTTTTGTAAGACAAAGAGAAAATTTTATTTTAACCTTAGAATTACAATCCTAAGCTAGGGCATCTTGAATAAAATCAGGATCATGTGAAAATCAGGTTTGATTTACAATAGATTCATAAGCATATAGAAAGAGCTTGCTCCAATAGCCATTCTTTGAAATGGAAAGAATGAGTGACCACGTCAAACATAAAAAGGAGGAGCTTCCATAATTGTCTTCCTTGTAGAATACTGACAAAGAACATGCCCCAAGGATTCAAAAGGATAAGAACATAACATACAATTAAGAATACATTGATATCTTTTGTTGTGTAGTCTGTCTCTAATAGGTAACGAATCGCGGCATCCGAGACAAATACAGATAGTTACCTTACCTGGACTATTAGCAGCCTATAAAGCTTTTTACAAAGGAATAAAACTACCTCTAGAAGAAGAAGTTGCCAGAATATCACCCAATACCATGTCGCTAGCTACCCAATAAACGCTCTTAACTGAGAAAAAGCCTTTCTTCTCCAACTTCCAACACAAAGAATCACTCATAACATTCGAACTTAGAGGAATGCAAAGAATCTGATGCGCCACATCCTCGGAAAAAAATAGAAGACACTAGAGGAGTATTATACACCATTAAGTTTTGATTAATCAATTCACTAACCATAATGACAGCTGGAGTTAAATAAGGTTAAAGTGAAAACAATCTAAATCCCTTCTCTTGCGTCTTCTCCTTCAATATTTTCTCTTATTTTGAGGATCAAAATCCGATTCTTAATATTATTTTTTTTGCATACGTACTTGAATTTGAAAGTAATTTTTGTTTTTTGCATATAATTGTTTCATGAAATAGAAAACTAACCATTAAATCCCACACTGTACATTCTACCCTAAGCTACCTAAATTTTGTCTCTAGTTATCGAGCCAACCTGGTAAACCAAGCTATCAATCATCATCCAAATGTCGAGCAAAGCATTCATCACCTGCCAGTTTTTTAAAATAAAAGTTACATAAAAATAGAAAATAAAAAAGTAAAAATTGGGATGGAGATTGAGTAATTATTATAAAGTTGAATGTTTTAGAAGTATAGTTTGAAGGCTAAAAATACTTAGCAAATGAGAAAGGGTGATACAAATTTCTCGTAATCGGTCCTTGTGCATATTTCATGACCTAAAAAATAAAAAATAAATAAATTGTTTATGTCCATTCAAGAATTCTTGCATATTAAACTATTTTAAAAGCGACCACTATATTAAGAAATCCAAAACTTATTGAAAATATTCTTACTAACTATTGTTTTCTTTTTAAAGATATTTGTGATAGTTCAAAGAAGAATTATTTGTTCGTGTGTCTATAACAAATAAATATATCCATAAGAGTAATATTCTCTAAAATTTTCCACAAAAAATAATTAAAAATTAATTTTATTTAATCACTTTTGAAATTCACTTCAACAGTGTTATATAAGATTTTGCTTAACTTGAATATTTTATTAATTTTAAATATTTAAGGAATACTTGAACAAAAAAGAGTTGAGTGATACAAATTAGGATTAAATTCTTGTTACTAACCTATACTTTAGGGATCTAATCAGTTCAGTCTTTGATCTTTTTTAATTTTATCAGTTCAGTCTCTGCACTCTTAATTCTCATCAAATAGGTTTATTTATGACACGTGTCACCTATTAGGGATCGACACATCACACATGTCATTTTTTATTTGTCATAAATAGACCTATTTGATGAGAACTAAGAGTGCAGGGACTGAACTGATGAAATTAAAATATCAGGGACTGAACTGATTACACCCCTAAAATATAGGTTAGTAACAAAAATTTAGTCCTAAAAATTATTAATGAATCAAGTCATTATTCATATTTCTCCCTCTTCTTTAATTAGGTTTCTTTCAGATATGTCTTGGCATACTTTTGTCAATCCATTTTTTGTTACCAAGACATGACATAAAATAGGTTACATTTGATTTATTTTTTGAAAGAAAGATCAATTTATTAAAGATCACATACAAATGCAATCGTACGAATTACATTCAGATTAAATTCTAGAGCATGGGTGAACCGCTCTTCATGAACATTAGAATTAAAACTATAACTAGTTAGTCAATAAATAACTTGATTAGTTTTTGGAGCATGCTGGATATAAACTTCCGGTAGGGACTTGAGCAATTCTTTGATGTGAAATTATTTTATATAACTTGAGCAATTCACCTCAATCATAATTTCTAGTTAGAGAAGATAAATCCTCATAATCTGGTGTGATTGCATGGACAGCCAAAATAGTAGTAAGCTAGTGTGATTGCCTGACGTAAGCTCCATGTGCCCTTCATGGCCTGCCGAGCCGATTTGGGTTTGGACTCGGAATAAGACCGAGTTTGAGACCAAGTCTAGATTTTTTCTGAGACTTGGGTCCAATTTTTCTTGGGTTGGAGATGATCTTGGACTCAAAATCGGATTTGGCCCTTAGGGTTGGAGTTGCCCTTAGTAAAAATATTTTATTGATCTCCGTAAATACTTTTTGTCCTTATTGGTAAAATTTTCCACAAAAAATATCATTATTGGGAAATCCAGAAATTCTCCAAACTTAGAAAATTTTCCTAGAATTTTGGAGTTAATAGAAATTTATATATAATACATTGGCAAGCCACTCAACACCGATTGAATAAGAGTTGAGATTTTTTTTTTAAAATGTTCTTGTTAGAAAAGTTAAAAATGATCTAAACTTATGAAAAAAAAAATGAAAAATCATACTTACTAAAAATTTCCCTACATATTTATTATAAAAGGGAAGAGCAAATGTAAAAAAATATTGAAAATTAGTGTAAAAATCAGGTGCTGCTTTAGTGCTTGGGCCAAAGGTATGTGGGGAGTGGTGGGATGCATTTGCAAGGGAGGTTGCAGGGGCATGGTGAACATTTAGCAGATCCAATGGTTAATACACTGCCCAAACATGTGTTCAGGTCTTTGCAGAATTTCCCGTAAAAAACACTTCGTTTCTTTCAAATTTAAACCCACTTTGAACGTATTTCTAATAAGTAAATTAGCAACATATCTTTCTTGGTGCACAAGGGCTTCAGAGTACACATAAATTTATCAGGCAACTAGAACTCAAGTTTGAAGAACTAGGAATAAATAAACAAAAATTCATATTATAGATACTTGTTACGACTTACAATGTGAAACATGCAAATCATTACAGGGGGAACAAATTTCTTCTTCTTCTTTTGGACAATAGGAACAAATTTCTTTTAGGTACGCTTTACACACAACATGATATGAAGCGAGGAATAAAACTGTCTACGAAGACATCATTTCATCTTACACTATCGGGAATTCGGGACAATACGCTAACGCAGAGACAGAGAACATGTATCACTGTACAGGAAATTATACATCAGCTGCTAGGCTTTTAGCATTCCTTCCACCAAAAAAAAAATAGTACAGAAGAAGAAGACGAAGACGAAGAAGAAAAAGAAATTTATATAAGAAAAATACATTGGCAAAGCTCTATGTGGTACATTTCAGACGATTGCCCAAAACTTCTTCCTACAAATTAACACAATTTCTGTGTTCTTCTCTATATTTTCTAGCAAATGTGATTCAACCTCCCACAAAAATTTTGGAGCAAGATCCTGGATCCTTGATGTAATGGTTTCCTCATCTCTAATGATAATAAACCCCTGCACATTAACACAACACAATTCTGAATCATATGCAACTTCAAACAGAAAGAAGTTGCAAGAGATTTATTTCGGGGGTCCAACAAAACAAAATGAGATCCTCTTAAATGGATTAAAGTTATCCACGATTGGATTTGAGCACCAAGTCCTAAATCATTTGTAATAATGCTGGAAGAAATAACTAAAGATATAGAAACTCATTTTATGGAATATGTTGTGTGAAGGTGACAGTTTTATTCAACATTTCTAATGAAACATGAAGAAAACTTGAAACATGAATAAACGCATTTGAATGGAAAGGTTTGTGAATGAGTTAAACTAAGACAGCGTCTATGTGATGCAGAATGGACTAGTGTGATATTTTATAGTTTCAAATTCTGTCTCTCAAGTTATTTATGTTTGTGTTTCTTTATCTTAGGGTTTCAGATAGGGTTAATATTTGTATGCTAGGGTCGTAGAATTATCTTAGTTTTCCATTAAGGTTCTGCAGTTTGTGTTGAGCAGACTTGATGAATGAATACAGTTCTCCCAGACGCTTGGTTATCCCTCATCTTCTCCTTATTTTCACTGTTTCCTCAATCTCTCTGTCTTCTCTCTAAAACCATAATTCCCCTTCTCTTCTAAATTCCTCTAGATTCATTATTCTGTCAATCCACTTGGTGTTACATCAAGGAACATTAAAAAGGACACTGAACATAACAATAGCATATTTAAGAACAGAAACTCAGTAGAAGAATCATTTCCTATATTTAGATCTAGTAAGCAAAATGATAAAAAAATCGTTGATGATGATTATGTAAAACTAGAATTGGAATGTGATGGACAACATGAAAAAATTAGTTCTTTCATTTGTTTGGGATAAAAGAAGTAACAGATTGACTACAAAGAGGAAATTTTATACACTAGTCAGAATATTAATATGGATGATAGGAATGATAAGAACTGTCAAAATTCAAAATCTATGCATAGAACATCGACATTCGCACATACTAATAATAAGATAAGAGAAACTAAACTTAGTTGGTATGAATACATTGTAAACTGCTAGAAACACTCATAACCAAAGGATTCATAGTAAAGTATAATTTTAAAAACTTAATAAGCCGATCAAGGGTGAAATAACACAAAAGCAAAGAAAACGTAAATTCAATGATGGATACCATTTATAAAAAATAAAAATAAAAAAATTTGGAAGATGAGAATGTATGTCTAACTTCATAGGAATGGGACAAAGGCAAGGATAAGGATGGTGAATTAATGATTCAACTTTGAATAAAACGTGGTATGTGAAAGGTAATTATATTGCCAACTTGGAAAACATTCTCTCTAGTTATTCTTTCTAAGCATGACTAGAGAGAATGTTTGCCCTTTCTTTTTACATATTCCAGAACTTCATGTTTTTGATACTCCAACACAGACAAGAAATGACATTAATCAAAATCATTACCTGAGGTCTTATTATCCTGTCCATCTCCAAAAGGATATCCTCCAACAAGCAGCCTTCTCCACAGTCCTTATAATGAGAGAAGAGGTGGTTGGCGTGCAACAGATCATATGTGCGTGGATAAGTAGAAAATGGCTCACACCTGACAATAGTTACGGATTAGATGCCAAATACTAACTTTGAGGATCTTTTCTTTTTATATATATATATATATATATATTGTTTTTTTAAATTGAACTAACAATTTAAGTATACATTCTAGATTTAGCCACATTCTTTTACACAATATTCAGATTCTAGCAGCAATAGGATACAGTGAAAACATACCAATCATGGAAAGCACCAATCAGACCACGGTCATAAATGGCAGACAAGGTATTCTTCATGCTTGCAGGAACTATATTCATCACCCATGTGGGTGATGAATTTAAAGCCACAGCGAATCCACCACAAAAGGCATTCATGTCCATGACATTTCGTATTTCTGTCTTGTTCACATTGAGTAGCCGCCAGTAATGCCGAACTTGATCTTGCCAAAAGAGAGTCTCTGAATTAAATTCCTCTTGACTAATACCTATTATGAACACATTTATGAGAAACTTCATCAGACTGAACAATATTTTTTTTTTCAATTTCATAAATAATCAAAATAAAATAAAACATGAAGTGAGACACTAGAAAAGCCATCTCATGTATCACAATCTCTCCGGTCCTCATATCATAACAATGATGAAATAAAGCACGCTCAGAATTAGGTTTATTTATCGAAACGGGGTTTCCGTTGCAGGATTGAGTAAATAAAACTTGCAGGCTACAGAGTCCAACTCTATAATTTTTACTCTGCAAGCTCAATCTATCAACAATCTAAGCACAACTAACTTTAGCTAAGCCGAAGCCAATTTCATGTGCTTACATGGATCATGGATCAAAGTATTACCTGTGTGTATAACCTCTTTACTTATAAAGAGGGAATATGCATCATGAAAACCAAAACTTCTCGTTCCATATTTTAATTTAGCGTTATATGCATGAAGTTACTCATGTACAACTTGGGAAGTACAAAAACAGTAGAGAGGAAAATTAAATTAAAAGGGAAAATATGAAAAGGAGAAGCAGCAAACCTATTCTTCTAAGACTCTCTGAGTATATTGAAAGACGATCCGGTCTAGAAGGGAGTTTTGGAGGATCTGTTTGCGCACCCTTTACTTGTATACAATTTCCCAGTGTTGTATTCCACGATGACTTAGAATCATCAGCAGCATCACATATATCTACAAGCTTCTGTCCAGAAATGCGGTCTAGGCATGACAGATCTTGTTGTTTCATCCAGATAGCAGTCTGAACTTTTTTAGCAATGAGTTTCCAGCACATTGCCGAAGTCAGATTCACTAACTTCTCCCAAATTATTGGATAGTTTTTATCCTTTCTATATGCAGGTGGAGCTGAATAGACAAAGTACCCATTAGATCGCAGAACGCGGTTCACTTCTTTTAGAAGAATACCATCTGCACAAAAAATTTAAGAAAAGGAACACCATAAGACCACTAATAAACACTGTAACGTTTCAAACCAGTAATGGTCAAAGTAGCCCAACAAATATAGAATATTGCATAGTTATACACTTATACCTCCTATCCAACACAAAAACATCATCTTTTATCCTAATTATAGCATGCCAGCCAAATAAGTCCTGATATATCGCTACAACTAACATGAATAATGTAATTACATTTTGCAACCTTGAATATAAGAATTCGGGATGGATATCTATCAATAATGATTTTCTTATCCGTCATTGTTATGATGTAAATGCATACGATCTCATGGACAACTTGAAAATTTAACTTATTTTTACATTTTATCCTCTCTTTTTTTCACCTATGTAGAATTTATGTACGGACACCTTCTAGATCACCAACATATACGAACTATAGAATAGAAAAATACCGTTTTCATGCCAATCAACACGACACCTAGAACAGTGAACCATCTCAAAAGAGCTAGTGGGATATGGCAATTGTTTTGTTGCTATTGCTGAAATCATTGCCCCGATGCCTCGTTCTAAAGAAAATTGAATTTGATTCTCATGGCCATCTTTGGGAGCAAATGACATTGTCTGTATACCCAGGGGAAGAAGGAAAGCAGAAAAGCTGGCAACCCCACATCCAACATCCAAAACTTGAACGACCCCTGCAGTACGTAGATCACCTGTACCATTTGTTATCATATCTCCCAATCTGCAAACCCCAGCAAAAGTTAGGAAGCAACTGAAATCAACACCTAGACATTAAAATTTCAAAATATTATACATCAGATCTAAAAGTAATGCTGCCCCAACCCCCCCCCCCCCCCCCCCCCCCCCCCCCTCCAAAATTTGAATAAGGTGATTTGATTAATTTGTCAACTTATCATTATTCCTTAGGTCCTGAATTGACGTTATGTTAACTACATGGATAATATATACCTAAATGTCATAAGTACTAATACCAATAGTGTAGGGTATAAAAGACAGAGAGAGAGTAAGCTAAGCAAACAAATTGATTGCAGATACCTCTGAATGTACTCAGGTGCACCATGTTTAAAATGGGTACCACCACCGGGGAACCACCAGAATTGATCCTTCTCATGCACCCAATTTTGTCCTCCTTTGACTTCAGCAAGATGTGTATGATTGACATTGCTTCGCCACACATAATCCCTGCTGGTTGGCCACCTTATTGGTATCTTATAATCTTTCGGTGGCGGAACCAAGCAAAACAAGCGCTTCTCAATTGGCAGACAGTGTCTCTCAAGTTCTTCCTTTCTACTAATGTCCAAAATCGGCAGCAAAGTTTTTATGTATGAAACATTATGGCAAGGGATATATTCGTTAAAAGCCAATGGACAAACATCCACACCAGTCTCTGGTACCAAAAGTGGTGTTCTTCTATAAGTTAGAGCAACTTTATTTGTAAACGTGGAAGTACCTACAGCACCATCCATCAGAAGAAAATAATAAGAGGCCGAATTTAGAGTACCTGCAGCACTGCATTGCTAGATCCCATTGAATCTATATTACCAAAAATAAAATAAAAAACATTTAAGAAATTAGAATGAGAGCCCTAATTTATATCGAACCCTTTGGTCCCAATCTACTCTTTCACATGCAAATTATGACCACAAAATATATCATGAAAAAGAAGGGTAAAACGAAACGCCATAATCAAAATCCAGAATGCCTTCTGCTTTGCTCAATAGAGGACTAAGAAACAAGATCTGCAAACCAACAAGATCTTGCACTTGCCCCTAAGGGGTCATCAAGTATGAACTCCAAATTAAACATGATTTAACATTGCATACTTTCAATTTATACTCAAAAACAACCAGGTTTCTTAAACAACTGTAACTAGAATCCATTTTATTCTTGTTCCAAGCTAACATTCTGTTGGCAAAATTCAAACTTTGAAATGCAATACCTAACATCTTCATTGGTATGAAAAAAAAAAACAAAGCTAAGCTAGAGTAAGCATACCAGGAATTGAGTAATTGTAGCTATTGTAGCTAATCTGGGAAACATAATTGGGATTTTGGCCAAAGAGAGTTCCAGCATAGAAGGAGCCAACCATGAGTAACAGAGCCAACATTGTCATCTGCCATGACTTCAATTTAAACGAAGAAAACAGCACATACCCACCTCCCATTTCCTCAATTCTTCCCGGAATCAGATGAGCTTGCTCCGTCACACACACTTGTTCATCATCCCCGTCGCAAAATCAAGTCCAAGAAGATGACGCAACTCTACACGAGCGTGGACTCTTCTTAGACCTTATTTCCTCTTGATTTTTTGTGGTTGTGCCCGTCTCTGATGCCCCAAATCGGCCAGGGGTTTTGTAATATATTGTTTTACGTCAGCCTGGGTTTTTACCATTACGGTGATAAACTTATAACTATCAAAATTTAACTAAATAACTTTCTTTTTTTCCGCCAACAAACTAAATATTTTCACTATCATTCATATCAAACTGTATCTTGAACTGAATATATTAACTGATAGTTTGCTGTGGCAATCTGTTGGCTTGTCAGGGTTGTGGCGGAGATCCGAAAGCCTATGGTTAATCCACTTTTTTTTAGGTTAAAAATTGGTTTATGGAGGCTCCAGGACGCCCTTCTTCATCTCAATACAATCATTTGTCAATTTCTTCTGCTAACAAAAGAGTTTATATAGGTTTCCGCTTGTAGAAGGTTCAGCATGTAATTTCGTTTTTTTTCTTAAAAAAAAAATATAAAGGTCACATAAGCAAACAAACCCCCCGAAACCCGAGTTTGTATATAAGCTGAAAATAATGGAACTCAGTAACTCATAAGTTAAGACTTATGGTGTATTTACTTTGAATGAAAATGAAAATGAATTGGAATTCATTCTGATGGAATTATTCATAATATATACCCCTCCTTTGGTAATCAAATTCCGGATATTTAGAAATATTTATGAATAAATTACTACATAGGACCCATAGTCATTCTGATTCATATGTGTTAGTAAACATGTCATTAAGATAAAACCCGTTAGGGGCAATCAACTCATCAAAAATTCAAGCCAAAATATGTCCCAGAGAACAACATGAAATCGAAATTGAAAACTGAAGAGCAATAGCTCTCGCAATCTTCTGAGAATTGCGTTCCGCTCACTCTGGATACCTACTTTAAGTAACTGCTAATGTTATAGAGACTAGACAACTAAGGAGCTCTTTCATGTTCACAACTTCACATACAATAAGGATGCTTAAGCATCTACCACGGTTGCATACAACACCTCCATAATACAGCCCATCATCAGCCGTTTTGTTAACAAGAGCAATCTGGTCCTTTTTTCCTTTTGGAAGATACAGGAGCGAAACAATCAACATATTGATATTGGAAGACCCAAAAAATTCTTCCACTGTATCATTTCTGGGTCCAATGAAATTTATAGGTATTGGAAGAATCTCTGTCAAATAGAGATTTATTTCTCGACCATCTTTCGCTAGTCTCTACACTACCAATCACAAACACCAGAACAACAAAGTAGGTAACAAGATCTGAAGGTAAAAAGTGAATCAGACTTCAAATATTCTACATGAAAATTACAGGGTAGATTAAGAACCCAAAGAAAAAGAGGTCGATCAAGATAAGACGGAAAACAATGAACATTCGTAGAGGATAACTATCATGATTCATGAATATCTGTAAAATAAATCACAATTCTTTTAGAACTTAGGTAAATGCATTTTTGGTAACATCCAGAAAATCTATTGTGAGAGTAGGAGGGAGGGAGAATTACAGCAGATTTCTTATCATGTACCCTCTCGCAAGAACAACCAAATTTGTTTCTTCTCTTTTCAAAACTTCAATCAATGGTAAAAGCGAGATAAACAAGACCACAGGTAGGAGATACAATCGCCACCAAAGAAACAAGGGGGATAAAACAATTCTACACTTTGAAAATGGACAATGGTGCCCTTAGTTGAGACTCTAGAAGCCTGGAGATCCCACTATCACTCGAACACACATGGACCAAATGGAAGGTCATTAAAAGATGGGTTTTTCAATTTGTATCTTCAGCTGAACTACTTCAGTACTTTCAATAGTTGGCCTTTATAATAGTGTTGGAAAGAACCGAGGAATTTTAAGTAAAAATTGAGGGCTTTATTGTTCTCATCATGATCGAGTCTTCTGGGATCAATCTCAAGGTCAAAGGTTCATGGACTAATAGAGAGCAGGGAAAGCTGAGAACCTCAGAGGCTCTTCTTTTATAAAAAGAAAAAAAAATGGAGGGTTAAGTGAAATTGTGAAGTTTGCAATGGGGAAGAAGAAATTAGCCAAATTATACAGAGACCAAAATTTAAGCCCTTCAAAGGAATTTAGCACACGGATATAGCAGTTATGATTTCTACAATGATAAAATTAATTATAAGATGCAGGAATTTTTACCAGACTAGTGACTCCATGAATAAGATTTAAGAAGCCCAACCACACAATTAGAGAAACAAAATTCGGTTTCCATCAAAAGATGAGACATATGAAAAAGAAGGAAGCTTTTGCTCATCTATTTCAGATAACTGCTCATTGCTCAATCATATTTTTCATGAATTTTACATGATGTCACTACTAACATCGTATGATGTACAAATCACATGGATGACTGAAATTCCATTACAGCAATGAAGATTCAAGTGCTTGCATATAAATGGAGCTACTGGACAGATCACCCACCTGGCTTAAGCAGATATGTAACAGTTCTGAACCTCTGTGTAGATCACTAGCAGTCTCCAGAAGACCAGAGCCTATGCAAATCAGAGACCAAGCTAGGACCATAATGCTCAGTCTACATCAACAAATGAAGTACAATCAATATCTTGAAACGTAATTCTCCCCATGTATAAATCATGTATGTGATCAGGACAAATAGGGAAGCATTTCAGATTGAGACTTTCATTAATTGCACCCATCCCAGGAACCCATTTCTTTTCATCCATGGGGTTCACATTCAATCGACTTTGCAATAATCGTACCCTATAGACAATAGTATCAGTTCTGTCACAGAAATGAGCAACACAAGAATATGGAGGCTCATCAGAAGCTAATCTAATCAAAACCAAAGAAAATGCCCCATCCACCGGTTTTGGATCAGAAAGATTTTTATCTCCCATCATTTTTACCTCTCTTTCTGTGGGAAAGTAAACTTCTTCATTTCCATTTATATCAAAGATTTTCAAATCTTTTGAATAATGTTTCATGGCTTCACGTTTGGTGGATTCATGCTTTTCTGCTAGAGTCAAGATACAGGAGAACCTCAAGTGATAAGTGACAACAGTTTTGACCATCTTGAAGTTATGGCAGCAGCAGTAAAAATCAAGCAATCTTCTCCCTACACCTGCATACCACTTAATGATATCAGCATCTTCAAGAGCAGTTAATAAAGTGATCGGCCTGGGACGACCCATATGATTTGTAAACCCAATCAACTTAACCATCTTCCTCACAACTTCTATGGGTGCATCAGCTTTCACACAGAGCTTTGTCAAATCCTCCACTGTTCTCTTAGCATATTTCTGCTCCGCTTCTTCTGTTACTCTCCTTTCTTCTTCCTCCATTGCCTTTCTATCTTTTACTGGGTTCAAATGCTTGTCTACTTGCTCTTGGAACTTATCATAAGCATCCACAAGCTCTTCGGGCAATTGTTGTCTAATGTGTCTCAAAGAGAGAAAAGTACCTGCTGATAGCTTTCGATACCAATCCCAACGCTCCTCCAAAGACCCAAAAAAATCTTGCACCGCTTCATCAGCCCAGGTTCTGAAGATTTCTCTGACTTCATTCTCAATTTGATACTCAGATTTCAACCCATCACTCCTCTTCAACTTTTTAAAAACATGGCTCATTATTTTCATTCCCAATTTCTTTCTATTCCTCTCCCTAGCATTTTTAAATTCTATAGCTCTGGCTTCCTTCTGTCTAAGGTACTTTTTGCGTGCTCTAATAGCTTTTTCTGACATAGGGGGGTGCAGCACCGAAGGTGGTACTGCCTGTAATTCCATGGCGATAAAATCAACCTTCTCAGACACTGCACTATGAATAGATGTTTTCATCTTATCCACCATCAATTCCAAACTCCCTTCTAAGTACTTGACAACCCAGTTCTTCAAGTCCATAGTCAACATTTTAGACCCAGATGTCATCACTAATATCTCATCGAAGTATCTAACCGCATATATCTTCACTGGCTTATAGAAAACACCATCCTTTGAAACAAGCTCATTCGACTCAAATTTGGGATGCTCTTGGTTCTTCCTTAGACGCATTTCTTGAATTTCTTTATCAAACCCATTAAAGTAGATGTTCATCAAAATCGAACTCAACCCACTCTCTTGAGGAAACCCTCTTCCAAAGCAACAACTGCCCACTTCAACTGTCACCACGCTGCATTCAAACAATCTCTTTATAATATTAATCAAAATCTCATCCTCTATTTTCTCATGCATAAACAAGCATAACCTATTTACATGACGTTGTTCAAACTTTTCCCGATTAAAGCTAACGCTAAACCACCAACTGGGATTTTCAACAGAGTTCTTAAGGTACCTAATGGCCGTGTGCCGGCCCATATTAGCACGACCGCCATAAGAAAACGTCACAAAGCGTTCATCATAAACAATTCCCAATACCATCCTAATAGCTTCAACCAAAACTTTCAATTTCAAGTTGGGCAAGACCAAGGACTCACCTCTGTTTCCTGGGGCCGCCATTGTAACACTAGAAGCTCCAACATCGAACCGATTCTCGCACAGCTCCCGACCCATTTCGTGAATTGAAAACCGCTTGGAGACCGAGTCGAGAAGGGAGAGGTTGAGGCCATTATGGGTTTGAGGGGCAGTGAGGTTTTGGCAGGCGGTGAGGAGAACAGCGGGTAAAGCGACGACGTTTTGGAGAAGGTTGGTGAATTTGCCATGAGCGTACTGGCTGAGAACCAAGGATTTGAGGTGGGATTCTGAAAGAGGCTCTGCAGAGTTGGAGTTTGGATTTGGTGTACAAGTTGAGAGGAGTTTTGCAGGAATGCAAAGTGAGGGTTTTGGGGGAAAGGAAATTGCTATTCTTCTTCTGAGGTTTTTGAGCATCGAATCTAAAACAGCGGCTTCCAAATGGGCTTAAGCGCATTATGTAAAATCCTTTCGTTATTTGCTAAAACTAAAAGGTATTAAGATAGCTGGCTAGCTGCCTTGAGCTCCTTTTGAATTTGCATCCCCAAGGGCAAGGGGTACCGTATCCAAGACAAACTTGGCCTTTTATTTTAGAGGAAATGCTTAAAAACCTCCTAATTTTAAAAGATAATTTTTGTGTTTGCTCAACACGTTGAGTGAACCTGCATATTCACCGTTAATGTGGTTAATGTATTTCCTGTTTCATAATTCAACCGTTTATATTTTAAATTAAGGTAAATAACCAATAGGTCTTCATTTACACTACATATTTCCCTTCAAGTTTGATAGATTTTAAATAATTCTCACCAAGTTTCAATTGGATCTCTTTCACTCCCAACAAGTACAAAATATGCAAAACCTTATCTATTATATTTTTTTTCAGACATTTTTGCTCTTTGTTCATCATGGTCGAGCTACACTACAAACAAATCACCATGTTCAAATTCCAACTTCCACAAACATCGATCAAATGTCGAATCAAACCTTAAAAACACGTAGAGCTCAACAAGAGAGTCGAGTTTCATACCTACTTCGTCAACAACAATGATCGGCTGGCCGGAAAACGTCGTAGAACCGGCCAAAATCTGAAAATAATTTTTTTCCTTCGAATCGCCGTCTTCCGACTTCGGATTGAGAATCCGTGGTCGAGGTTCTCTTCGCGCCGCCGATCCGAAGAGATCGGCACCCGTACGCCGCGAGAGGTGGCCAAACGGGCGAAAAAGTCGGGTCGGGTTGCATATTCGCGGGTCTCGACCGGATCAACGAATCTGCTATTTTATTGTGATCAATAAAAATATTTTATTGTGGTGAATAAATTTTTTTTTATTGATGTCAATAATTTTGGTTATTGAGGTCAATAAAATTGGGACGATACAACATTGTTCTTTGACCGATGTTATCGTTATCAACTTCAATAAAATAGTTTATTAACCTCAATAAAAATTTATTGAGGTCAATAAAATACACAAAGGTGATATTCCTTTGTTCTTTGCGGATTGAGGCTTGTTGCTACCATTTCATATCTTTACGGGATAGGCCGAAGTAGCTCACTATCACCGAGAGCAGCCTCCTTGTAGCCCATGGCCGACTCGGTAGGGCTCCCTACCGAGAACGTAATCTGCGACGCCCCGGCGGCATCTACGGACTCGGTAGGGATCCCCTACCGAGTACACCGCCCCGAGCCGCGGTCGAAGCCACGGCGATACCCCGGCGGTACCGGTAAGACCGGGCGGGTGTACCGACCACAAGCTCTCCCTCCGGCTCCACATGGACGTCTCCGACCCGTGTACGGGTGTGGCCGGCCCACGGGTGCCGGCACGGCCAGCCGGCACACGTGCTTGTCCACTACCTCC
Source organism: Rubus idaeus (assembly GCA_030142095.1). NCBI lineage: Eukaryota > Viridiplantae > Streptophyta > Magnoliopsida > Rosales > Rosaceae > Rubus > Rubus idaeus. The sequence continues at coordinate 17,616,761 of CM057970.1, read as the reverse complement.
GCGCGCATCGCACTAAGTCGCGAGCCCATGCCGCACTAGGCGCGGCCGTCCCTCGATGCGCACATCGAGGTAGTGGACCGAAGAATATTCCTCGTGTCGGGGGATGTCCCCCCACGCCGGGGAAGCTTGTCTCCGACCTCACCTCGTATATAAGGGAGTCCTCACTCCTTATTCGGTGCACGTTCTCTCCGAATCCCAAACTCTGCGCTCTTAGATCCACCGGTACTAACTCGAGCGTCGGAGGGCCTTCGGTCGGTACACACCGACCTCCCCGACCAATCTTGTGCTTTCGGGTATCCAAGTGCGACGCCACGGGGCGATTGGGAAACGGCGAAACATTTGGCACCGTCCGTGGGAACAATTCCACCACTTCATAACCAAAGCATACTCACCCCGTGAGGTGTTCTACCGTCCAAGCAATGACAAAATCGGCTAGCGATGGCTCACGGCCAACGAAGCAAACCAAAAAGTCCAAATCCGCGAAGGAAACCTTGACTATAGGCGGCCTTGGATCTCTTCGGAGGAGGCGCTGCGGCGGTCCACTCTACGGAATCCGAGACCCCGAATCCCACCAACCGAACCTTCAATGGTGCCGAGACTTCGAGGCCGTGATCCGAGAGCTCCGGGAGAGCAATGAGCGATTGCGCCGCAATCAACTCGTCGCTCGAGAGGCTAGTGCCCGGATATCAACCTCGCCGAGAGAGCACTTCACCCGGGATGCTAACCCCCGATCCGATCGGTGTCGGCACCCCCTCCCAAGGTCGACACTCCCCTCGAAGCCAAGACACCGTGTACCGGCCGGCCGACCAAACCCCTACCGACTCACCAAGTCTCGTTTCCTCGACGCCGAGGGGGTGGTCCATTCCGCGGAGGAAGAGGATACCGACGAGGACTCCGACGCCCTCCCCGAGGAACCGGTTGTCGTCGCCCCGAGGCCGCGAGTGGAAGAGGACACGCCTAACCGGCCTCTTCCGAGAGCTCGACGACCGCCTCGAAGAGCCGAGACCGGTACCGCCGAGTGCGCCTAGTCTCGGCATGGCCAAGAAACCCATTGGTCCATTCATCGGAAGGATCCATAACCACGATCGGGACTTCAAGAATCGAAGATGGATCCTTACAGGCGAGGAGGACCGGTGATGCATGTGACCGCCTTCCAATCCGCCTACAACGGCAGGGGCTATCTGGATGAAGGCGGTGCCACGCCTTTGTCAACACCTTGACTCGGGAGGCCGTGTTATGGTTCTATCAACTAGAGCCGGAATCCATCGATAGCTACAGGCAGTGGTTGAGGCCTTCACCACCGAATATGCCACCAAGTCCGGCTTCTTTTACTCGGTGGGAGAGCTCGCCGGCTTCCAGGCAAGCCGCGGGCGAACGCTTAGCGATTACATGGAGCGATTCAAGGGCGCCTACCGGCGGCGCAACACCAAGGATGATATCAGGTGCAGCCCGGATCTTCCGTGATGGTCTAGAACCGGGAGAGTTCCTCGAGAAGAGCGAACTCTACCGGCCACGGTCTTCACTATACCGAGCTCGTGAGGTAGAACCGGCCGATACGCCGCGACTACTTGCGACCTACGAGAGGAAATCTCGGCTCAACGAAATGCACAAAGGCGGCAAGAAGGCCTCCACGGTGACCGTGGACCCTGCGGGGATAAGCGCGAATCGGAGCGGGTCGGCGCGCTGGGTCGAAGAACCGAGGCGAACGATAAGCGCAACCGAGGCAACAACTGCCGGGGGAACAACCGAAACGGTAACTAGGGGAATCGAACAATAACCAACGGTATAATCCTCCCCATCGGGAGCGGAATCACCAATACCAAGTCCCCGGAACCACCGATGCCGACCGGTATACCGGGTTGACTCCGTGAATCGCGAGACAAGGACACCGCCCTACTTCGGTCAACACGACCAAGGGCGGGGCTCGGCTACTCGGCCGGGGCACACCCCCGGCTTACCGGGGCGGATGGCCGTCCACCCGGCCTACCGGCGTGAACCGGATAAACACTCCGGGCCACGGCCGGGCCCGAAACCGGATACAACCGGTACCCCAAGAAAAAGAATTCTTGGAGGCAAAACCGGTCCAAAAAATCCAACCGGCGAGGACCTTGCCGATGACAGCCCTCCGGTTTGTACCATGTTCAACAAGCCAATGGAGGACATCTACAAGGAGAACTCCCGGCTCTTCCCTCGGCCGTGGAAGAGACCACCGTATGCCGACAACCGGTCGACACGGAAAATTATGCACCCACCATCGGTCCGGTACTCATAATACCGAGGAGTGCCAAGCCTCGAGGGATGTTGCGAGCAACTACACCGAGATGGGAAACTAGCCCGGTATGTTGGCCAAAACCCTCAAGGGTACCGAAAGGAGATTTTCACCATCGGCGGAGGCCCGACGCTCTTTGGCACCACCCGTTCCGAACACGGATCCCATGTGAGGGAGGCTAAGCGAAGACTGCGGTGCTTCTCGGTACAATCTGCACCGGTGCGGAAGAAACGAAGCGGGACCCTTGGAGCGTAGGATTCTCCGGCGAGGAGGAAACCGACATCGTGACCCCCCACGATGACCCACTCGTGATATCCGCCAAGGTCCATACCGACCTGATGCACAAGGTGCTGGTCGACGGTGGCAGCTCTGCCAATGTTATCTTCAAGAGTGCCTACCTCAAGTTGGACCTACCCCTCGAGAACATTTCAAGGACGGTGAATCCGCTCATCAGCTTCTCGGGAGACCTGGTACAACCCCTCGGTAGCGTTTGGCTCAACGTCGAGGTCGGGCAGTACCCCCGGTCCCAGAAAGTATCAGCCCATATGCTGGTAGTGGATTGCGAATCCTCCTACAACTTCATTCTCGGTAGACCCATTCTGCGCGAATCGGGGCATGCGTATGTTACTACCTACTCGTGCCGAAATTCCCTACTCCCGCGGGATTGCCTCTATCGGGGGCGGTCGGCCCATGGCCGGTCATGCTACGCCCGGGAGACGAAGCCACGACAACCCCACGGACGTGTGCAGCGTCGCACCCGAGAATAACGCGGCGAGGGGCGGACGGCCGGATGACCCCGGGAGGGAGCGGTAGTCATGCGGGGGAAGCCCCACGAGGAGGTAGAACAGATTGCTTTGTTCCCCGAACAACCCGACGGGGTGGTCAAGAGTGGTACCGGCCCTACCGGTCGCCCCGCGTACCGACTTGATCAAACTCCTCGAGGACAACGCCTCGGTGTTCGCCTGGTCCTACGCCGATATGCCCGGTATCTCTACCACAACTATCTCCCATAAACTTGGGATCGATCCTGGCTACCGGCCGGTACGACAAAAAAGGCGTGTCGGGGACCAAGAGCGATACGAGGCAATGAAGACCGAGGTCGACAAACCGTCGAGTATCGGTTTCATCCGGGAAGTTCAATACCCCCGATGGCTAGCCAACCCGGTACTAGTGAAGAAACCCAACGGGAAGTGGCAAATGTGCATCGACTTCACCGATCTCGATAAGGCATGTCCCAAGGACGGCTTCCCCTACCGAGGATCGAGCGAGCGTCAACTCCACCGCCGGTCACGAGGCCTTAAGCTTCGTGGATGCCTACTCGGGTTACAACCGGATCGAAGCCGGATCCCGAGGACCGGGAGCACACCTCCTTCATGACCGACCAAGGTGCATGCGCTACAAGGTCCCGCCGCTTCGGATTGAAAAATGCGGGGCCACCTATCAACGGTTGGTCAACCGCATGTTCTCCGAGCAGATCGGGAAGACCATGGAAGTGTACGTGGATGACATGCTCGTCAAGAGCTTAAAGAAAAACGATCACCTTACCGACCTACAGGAGACATTCTCCATCCTCCAGGACTATGGGATGAAGCTCAATCCCGAGAAGTGCGTCTTCTGCGTAGGCGAAGGAAAATTCCTTGGCTTCATGGTCAGCCACCGGGGTATCGAGGCTAATCCCGAGAAGATCAGAGCGATCTTGGACTTGGAATCTCCCAAAACCTTCAAGGATGTCCAGAGCCTTAACGGTAGGATACCGAAACTCGGAGGACCTACCGGTAGACTACACAAGTAAATCTTTCGTGGATACCGAAACTCGGTACCCCGAAATCGAGCAGCTCATCCTCGCACTCATGATCTCAGCCAGAAGGCTTCGCCCATACTTCCAAGCACACCCCATCGTGGTGCTTACCGATCACCCCCTCAGGTTGATCCTGCAAAAGCCTGAGGCATTCGCAGACTCATGAAGTGGAGCATCGAGCTCGGCGAGTTCGACATCACTACCGGCCTCGACCGGCGATTAAAGCACAGGTACGGGGCGACTTTGTCTCTGAATTCACCTCTGTGCAGTCCACGCCCATCTCGGTAGAGGGAGGCGCTCGGCCGAGACGGCCCGAGCCCGCCGGCGAGGGGACACGGTTGATCCCGCACTACCGATCCGGCGATTATATGTGGACGGTGCCTCGAACACCCACGGTAGCGGGGGCTGGACTTATCCTTGTCACTCCTCACACCGGTGGTACCGACACATCTCGGCTCGAGAGTGCTCTCGGTTCGACTTCAAAGCTTCCAACAATCGGCCGAGTACGAAGCACTCCGGCCGCCCTTCGGCGGCCCGTCACGAGAGCCCAGCGGCTCCGGGTCTTCGGTGACTCTCGACTCATTGTCAACCAAGTATCGGGGGACTACCGGGCCAAAGATCCCATCGTGTCTCGGTATAGAACTTTGGCAAAAGAGCTCCTTGCCGATTTCTCGTGCTTGGCTAACGAAGGTACCGAGAGAAGAAAATCAAAGGGCTGACGTCTTGGCCGAATAGCCTCCGCTATTGACCCCAACCCCGACGACTCGGTACCTATTGACATGCTAGAAAGCCGAAGACCGAGGCGATGCCCTCCGAGGTCGACCATCCGCGTCTGGAGGAGGCGAGCCGGATGACACCCGATCCTCGAGTACTTGCGTGATGGCTCCCTCCGAGAGATAACGATGAGGCCAAGAAAATAAGATTCCGATCCTCCGGTACCTCATCATCAACAATCATCTCTCTGGCGGGCCACTCCCTACCATATCTACGATGCCTTGGACCGCCGAGTCCCGAGATGCCATCGAGAGGTACACGAGGGCATATGTGGCCACCTCCGGGAGGAAGAGCATTGGCCCACAAACTCGTCCGCCTTGGTTACTTCGGCCAACACTCCTCGGGACGCTATATCATTTACGAGGCAATGCAAATCCCTGTCGGTTCAACGCACCGAACGTACCAAAACCGTCCCGGCCACCGGAGACAATGGTCGATCCATGCCCGCTTTGCCCGATGGGGAATCGACTTAATCGGGCCCATGCCCCGAGGTACCGGTGGTGTTGAACACGTGGTAGTCGCCACCGACTACTCCACCAAGTGGACCGAGGCTAAGGCCCTCAAGTCCATCACATCCGGCAAGTACAGTCCTTCATCCGGGAAAACTTCATCTGCCGCTTCGGTATCCCTCAAGTCATTGTCACCGACAACGGTAAACAATTTGACTCTGCATCCTTCGGAAATTCTGGCTGGGAGAAGGGCATCACCCTCTCCTTCGCATCGATGGCCCACCCGCAAAGCAACGGTCGAGTGTGGAGGCGGTCAATAAAATCCCGAAGAGAACTATGAGGACCAAGCTCGGTGGACAAGAAAGGCGCATGGCCCGAACTGCTACCGGAGGTTCTTTGGGCGTACCGCACCTCGTATAAGGCGCCACCGGCGAGACGCCATTTTCCTTGCTTTCGGTGCAGAGGTCGTAGTACCGGGTTGAAATCGACTCCACAACACACCGGATCGACACATATGATCCAAATGAAAATGAAGAACAGTTGTGCCTCAACCGGGACCTACTCGAGGAACGTCGGGAACAAGCCGACCTCGGAATGCGGAACACAAAGCCGGCTCAAGCGCAAGTTTGATGCGAAGGCAAAGTGCCGGTACCTCAGTAGGGGACCGGGCACTACGAAGGGTAAGGCAAGGTACGAAGAACTCGGCGGCCTATGACTTTCAACCAACGGTGGGAAGGCCCATGCCGTGTAGTCGAAGTCCTCGAAGCCGGGAACCTACCGGCTAATGGACTCCACCGGGTATATGCTCCCGCATCCATGGAATATTGAGCACCTTCGCTACTACTACCCATAAAAAAAATATATATACAGCCCGGAGCATACCGGCTAAGTGGACTTTACCACTTCCCAAACACTTGTAATCATTATTTACCATAGTGAAACTCCTACAGTGGACGTAACCTAGGACTCACATTGAGCCAGGTGAACCACTATAAAATCTATGTCTTCATGAATGCTTGTTCTCTTACCGATAATGCAGAAATGCCAAGAACAAAAATGAAACTTCTGTAAAACATGTGGCCAGTACCAGCTACCCCCATGCATAAGTTTTGATTATCTTAGTAAGCATGGCCGGTACCAGCTACCCCCATGCCAAACACGTAAGACATGTGGCCGGTACCAGCTACCCTCATGCATAAGTTTTGATTATCTTAGTAAGCATGTGGCCGGTACCGCCTACCCCCGTACCAAACTTCGTAAGACATGTGACCGGTACCGCCTACCCCCATGCATAAGTTTTGATTATCTTAGTAAGCATGTGGCCGGTACCGGCTACCCCCATGCCAAACTTAAGGCATGTGGCCGGTACATTTACCCCCATGCCAAACTTCGTAAGGCATGTGGCCGTTGCCACTACCCCATGCATAAGTTTTGATTATCTTAGGCGGTACCGGCTACCCCCATGCCAATCTTTCGTAATACATGCGGCGGTACCGGCGACCCCCATGCATGAGTCTTGTTACGATAAATTCATCATGCTACCGGTATCGGTTACCTACGTGATATGCATACTCAGAAAACAATACGGGAACGAGACCGAAAAAACCAGCCCTCCCGAGTGAACACTTGATATCATATGAAGGAACATAATTCATAGAATCGGCGAAACACGCCATTGTTCAAAACAATAAATAAAGGCCTTATGGCCAATTCGTATCTTGCTTCCCGGTAGGGCACCCCCCTACCGGAAAGATGTTCGAAAAAGGGTTTAAAATCCCCCCAAAAAAAAAAGAACAAAAAATACACGGCCCTGGCCGGTACCACCCAACAAGGGGGACTTCACTCCTCCCGGCCGCGGCTCGTTGCTTCTCGGAGGTCCGGCCGGCTCCTCCTCGATCTCCTTGAGGATCCCCGGTGCTCATCATCAACTTGTTCCTCGGTGAGCTCGGCACCGGAGCCGGCTCCGGTCTTGCTCGGGGAAGGCCTCCGCGATCTTGCCAAGGATGTACACACCACCCTCAATGTAGGCGGTGGCCTACTCCACGGCTCGACCCCGATCGCGACGGTAGGCGAGGACGGCTTCCTTTCGGCCTCACCGATGGCCAACTCGAGGCGCCGGTCGAACTCCACCCGGAGCCGAGCGCTCTCGGTGCAGCCACCGCAACCTTGGCTTTCTCCTCCGCCTCTGGACAAGCCTCCCGGCTTCTTCCTTGGTCTTTTCAAGCTCGGCCTTGGTCCTCTCGAGCTCGGCTACCGCCCGCTCCTTCATCCCGAACATGGTCTCGTAGCAGGACTTCAAGTTTTCGACTTGCCCGCCTACCGTCCGTAATTCCTTCCGGACCGGCGATCCGGGAGCATCTCCTCGTAGGCCGGCTGCAACACCGATCAAACAAAGGGTCAAAAAAAAAAAAAACAACAATGAATGAAAGAAGGCGAGGCATCGGTACCCTTTGCTTGACCTTTGGAAGAGGACCTCCCTCGATCCAACATCCGCATGTCCGGGTAGTCGTGGAGCCGGAGGGCGGGTAGAGGATCTTCCAACGCCTTCCTCACGCAGCCGCGAAATGGGCCGCATTCTCGGTACGGATAGACCTCCCGAAGAAAGGAGCGGATTCCGAGCCGTGCATAAGCAAGGACGTGCCGGCACCCTCCACGCTTTGGGCCACTTCATCGTCAGCGCAGCTGGCTCCTGCACCCTCTGCTTCTTCGGTGTTCCCTCACTGTTTCGAAACTACCACAAAGGTTAGTGCCGGTACACTAATACCACAAACCAATTCAAACGGACCGAGGTTACCTCCTCCCGGGCGGTGCGCTTCTTGGAGGACCCATCCGGGCCCTCAGACGCAACCTCGGTCTCGGGACCGGTGTCCACCTCGGTCTCTACCTCCACGTCCGCCTCGGCGGTAGACCGGGCTTTGTGGGCCCTCTTCTTCTTCCTCTTCGGTACCGGCTCAGCGGCGGCACCGACCTCGGCACCTGAAGGTAGAAGTCCGGATCTTCACCCACGGCTTTCTTCAGCTGGTAGAAGTCCTTTCGCTCCCAGACCATACTTGAATCGCCTTTGAGGGTGCAGTACCGACGGTACTGGTAGATAACTGCAACCAAGGAAGGTATCGGTATTAGGATCAAGCAACAAAAGAATACAAAGGGACTTACCGACAAACACTTACAGGGCTTCGGTAGGGGCGCTAAACCGGATCTATCAAGGGAGTACCGATTCAGGAGCACCGTGGACCTTCTTAACACAATTGAAATATGCTCCCGGATCCACCGAATCTCCTGCTCTTGCCTCTCGGTAAGTCTCCTCCAAGACTGATCCACTGCACAAAACAAAAAAGAACAAGGGTTAATACTGGTATCGGCTAATAGTGCTAGTACATGTCTATACTCGATATGGGCTACCCACCAGGGGCATCCTTGAAACTATGAGGGACTCTCTTCTCGGTCGGTACAGAGCCAGCCGGGAACTCCCACTCCCCACCGATGAAGAAGTATTTGCTTTTCCAAGTCTGCTGAGACGTGGGATTGCCAAAAACGAGCGGGTCCCTAACTATCTCGGGACTCCCAAACTCGTGGCTCTCCACGTCGTATACCGGTCATATCCTCCGGCAAGGGCCTTCTTCGCCAAACAGCACCGGATCACCTTCTTATATTTGTGGCTGAACTCTCTCCATTCGGTGTCTCGGGGAGGATCGGTACACGGCTTCAAAATACATTTCGGCTTGTACCGCCCTTGTCGGCCCTCGAATGCTCTTCCGGCGCCCGCCCACCGGCCGAAGAACACCGCCAAGTCCGGCTTGCCAAACCCGCAATGATGGTACAACGTGTACGGCGCATTAAGGCACCGCCGGGTGTTGGGGTTCGGCTGCGCGATGGAGAGGCCAACCTCGGCCGGGGAAACGTTGGCGGTACGCCGGTAGGGGAATCTTTAACCCCTCACCGAAAAAGAACGGATGTACCGGGGTCTCGCCGTGCGCGACGAGCTCCCGAGCTCCCCCTTCTCGGGAAGGCGCATCGTCACCGAGCCGGGGATGCCGAAGGCCTCCCTCGCCGCCACCAAATCCCCTTCCGTCGACGCACTCGGCCTTCAACCGGTCCACCGCAAACCTCGCCGTACCGGACCCCTACTACTACCGGACCGGGACTTCACATACGGTTCGAAGCGAGGGGGACAAGTCCTCCCCGGTAGGGACTCCCTTTACCACCGTCCGGATCATACCCTCCAGACGAAACCGACTTGTTCTCGGCGAACGAGAAGTCGCTACCGGTACTCGAACCGGAGTCCGAGCCAGCCTCCTCCACCGATAAGCTCCTTTCTGGCTCCTCACCAGAAAAGGCATTGCCACTACTGGCACTCTCGCTCCCTGAGTCAGACATCTGCAAAAATGGACCAAGGTTCTTATCGGGAGGGATAACCTGACACATCCCGAACCAAGGCTTACAAATATTGTTTGGCGTTACAGTGAATTGGTGGAATTTTCATCTTCGAGCTTGGATTAGGGCTTTAGGAGGGGCTAACAAGTTGAATTTTTTTTCGAAAAGGAATATGAAAGAATTTCCTTCACGGAAATTGTAGTGGACGTTAAACCGAGTTTGTGGACATAAAGTACGTGAAAATTGGAGATCGTATGTGAAAGTTATGGTCAGCGGAAATCGGGATACTGTTTTGAGGAGATTTTATTTAGGGGCATTATAGACATCTCGGGTTCAGTTGGAACCCTAGCCTTTCTCTCTACTCACTGACGAACCGTCAAAGTATGGGGTAAGTAGATTGTGAAGGGGGATTGTCGTTCCAACGAGGATCGATGGGCTCCTCAATCCCTCGGTAATTTGTGTGTGGTGAGTGCTCTAGCAATGATGGAATAGGTAAGAAATGGAAAGAGTGAGTGAATATGTGTATGGACAATGTGTGAAGTGTAAGTGTAGTGAGTTTGATTTTGTAAAGAGATGGTGAAACGCAAGACAACAAACAAGTAAACTAAGCAAGCAAAGAAGGTAAATGTGTGTGCTCAATAAGGAAAATGTTGGGGTTTTCGGGTTAGCCAAAGTCCAAATGAGATGCATAACGAACCAATTTAGTATTCATGCTTATGCAATGGATGAATCAAGTTTCGTATCTTAGCCATGTTATGGGTCTAAGACCATCTTTTCTTATGTATTCATAGTGCCATGTTATGGGTCACTAGAACTCCCCCAATGTGGCTTGGGAGGCGAAGGGCACAAAGACTTAGAAACTCAAACAAGGAGGCCTCATCACATCTACTATCAATTGCCTAGAGAGAGTTAGGAGTCACCCCAACAAACTCAATCAAAATAGGTTATACACATGCTCAAAGAGGTGACAAAGTTCCCTAAACATGCATTCAACACAAATTGAATTGGGTAATAGACATATCCATTCATCACAAAGCATCCATACATAATTAGTTCATCATTACATCACAATGGACTAGGGCACACAACCCTAGTCCCCAACAAGGTAACTACTCACTATCCATCAAGGGATGCATCATCACAAAACAATAGCAAGCTAAAATCATGAATACAAGAGAGAGAAGGGGTGAGAAATGCTCAATCAATGGTGTATCCTTCTTCTTCTTGAGTGTAGATGACGTCCCTGATGTCTGGTGAGGATCCCAAGCTGCCCAAATGGTGGTGGAAGTGGCGGAGGCGGCGGAGACGAGCTGAATCGACGGGTTCCGTCGACTGTCGACCGTTCGACAGGAAGTCGTCGACCGGTCGATGGTCGTGCTGAGGCTGAGGTGAAAGGGAGAAATGGAGAGAAGGAAAGGGGAAGGGAAGTGAGGTCGATTTGGGTCTGAATGGGAAGGCTCAAGATGCCCTAATGAGGCAAAAACTAAACTATATATAGGCAAGGGAAGGGAAGAATGAAAGGCTAGGATTGCTAGGGTTAAATCCAATGGCTAAGGAGATTAAATGAAGGGTAATGAGGTAAAATCTTATGGGAGACAAAAGGAAGGAATAATCAACATGTCACCTCACCAAATCTAGTGTGGTCCTTGATGATGTGGGAGCACATTTGTGAATCACAAGGTTGACCTTGACTTGGACCTTGACTTTGACCTTCGGAGTTGACCATAGTTGACTTTTCGGTTTCTTGGTCAATCTTCCGGAATTCTCTTGTGCTTCATTCTCGGTACTCGGCACTTGACTCTTTGATGCTCCAAAGTCGGGGTTGACCACGAGTTGACTTTTGGTCCTCGGGTTGACTTTTCGTCTTTTTTCGGAAATCCACTAAAAGCTCCAAAATACATCCTTTCGCTCCCAATATCGTTCCGATGCTCAATTTACCTACAAGTGTGCAAACAAGGATTAGAGACTCACAAATGGTCATTGGACAAGCACAATAATGATGATTAGAGGCCTAATTTGTATGCAAATCGCATACAAATCACACCCCCACACTTAAGCTTTGCTTGTCCTCAAGCAAACATAGAATCAACAATCCAATCAACACAAATTCAATTGCCTTTCCAACCATATCCTCAATAAGCCCACTAAGCTATTCATCAAGATTCAATCAAGCACACAACATAAACATCATGCTTTGCCAAGTGATTAAGATATGTATTCAATGCATGCTTGGTGTTGTGTGTGCTAGCCATGAGATAATCAATCAAGAGCAATCAAATTGGCACATATCGACATGCTTAACCGCTAAACTCACATGGTTCACTAAATATTTCCGCTCTTGTGTTTAGGGCTAAGTGTTTGCTCTCAAAGCATAACCAAAAGCAACGTCCCCATAAGCTTTCTCAAAGACCTTCTTTCCACTAATTAGTTCACAACTTATTGGATCAAAAGGGCTTTCACATGGTTGTAATGGGGCCAAAGGTTAAGGGTTAGCATGAAATGAAGGGAAGGGAAAGTCAAATGTTCCTAAAGCTTCACAAGACAATTCAAGGACTTTGAAACTCATTTCTTTGCGTATGCTTTCGTAATCGACAACCTAAACCTCTATTCTCCTCAAACCTTTTATTTATTCACTTTTTTTTTTTTTTTTTGTCTTTTCTTACTTCCTTCCTTTCTCACTTTTCTCTTTCTTTTTTCTCAACAACAATTTCCCATTTTGTATTTTCTTTTCTTTGGGACTTCCTTTTTGAACTTTATTTTTATACACCACTTTTCTTTTTTTTTTTTCTTTTTTTGATTTTCTCAACTTCTTTTCTTCTTTACAACCTCAACTCTTTCTACCCTACTACCCCCACACTTGCCATTTTGTACAATCCCATAGATTTCTCAAGCATATAAGAAACAAGAAGTCACAATCATTGTCTTATTAACATTTCGGAACAAGGGTGGCTAGTGTTTAAGTTAAAATATGGGTTATGGTGATGTGGGTGGTGAAGTGAAAGGCTAAATGATGAATGTGGCTCAAATGGGTTAAACCTAAAGAAAAGTGTTTAGAAGGATGAAAGTTAGTTTGGCCATGGTGCTTAACTAGTGCCTTAATCATTTCCAATCCATTGCAAACTAACACATAGCCTCAAGCGGTCTTTGAGCAAGTTCTAGGTCTCGTAAACTAATGGAATGCACACACATGAAGAACAAGGATGTATGAATGATGCATACATATCAATAAGGCTCAAAATCTCACCATAAAGGGTATATGCAAGTCAATACATAGTCTACACATGCTTCTCTAAATGCAAATGATCAATCAACATGGCAAATGTGCACAAAGTGTCAAGCAAGCATCAATTACATAAATTAATCACAAGGCAATCCAATAAAGTTTAAGCACATGCTCTTTATCCACTTAATTCATAACCTACGGGCTCAAATTCATCATTGGGGTTGAAAAGGACAATAAAAACACACCAAACAAACTTCAAAGTTTCAAAATTCTCAAAATTTTCAACTTTAAGCACCTGTCGACCGGTCGTCACATTATTGTCGACCGGTCGACACACGTCCAGGGAATTGCGTCGACCGTTCGACCCAAAGGTCGACCGTCCGATGAAAACTTTTGAAAAATTGAAAAATTTTGGTGGTTCGAAAATGTGAGACAACTTTAATTTAGCCCAACCTCACACCCCCACACTTAAGACCAACATCGTCCTCGGTGTTGTGAGGAGTTTAAAAGCAAAGAAAATCACATTGGTAAAAGTGAGGAGAGTGAAGTCGGGCGAATGCACACATAACAAAACATTTAGCAATCGGAAGATAGAGATAAGAAAACCCCCTTGTAGACTCCTCCCTTAGCTAGCCAAGAAACCTCAAATAGACACCAACCTCAGGGCACAAGGCCCTGACTTCCATGTGTTTGCTCCTCGGGTGCCAAATGAACTAGCGAGTGTGATTGCATCGGGATCACTTGAAAACAGGGGAAAGCAGCAATGCAGCATTGACCTTCTCCCAAAGATTTGGGCATAGCCCCTAGAATAGGCATCCAAGTTGAGTGATTCCAGTGGCGTTGGAAAGTACACTCAAAGAGCTTTAGTTTGGCCACTGGAAACTCAGAAATCACCTTCCGGACATGCAATGAAGAACCGGTCAAAGTGACCCTTTAGAAAGTCAAACTGCAACGAGCACTCCTCTTTGTAACCAATATTGCGACAGATCCAACGGTCTGTTTAGAGAGAAATTTAAACCGGGCACAGAAGACTCATAGAAGAAGCTTTCCCAACTTGTTTCACTACATTCCAACGGTCCGATTTGGAGAAAACTGTCTACGAAGTCACTGTTCTGCCCAGGCCTCTCGTAGACAAATGCTAATCAACACCTCTTGGGGTTTCTCCCTCCAAAGCTCCATATCCTAGCTCCGCCCAACCTCCCAAAAACCTTTATTCATTACTAAATAGTGCTGAAAACAAAAATTTCTTTTCCAAATGGGGTTGCCTCCCCACAAGCGCTTCGGTTTATAGACCTAAAAAGCCGGTCTTGGTTCCTCCTTGGTGAGATTATGGTGGCTCAAAGCAAAGCTTCTTCTCACTCACTGTATGGCTTGTCTCACCATCTCCCAAGCTTCCCACAAAGCAGCCCTTCATACCATTGAAAATCGAAATTGAAGTTTGGGGCCATGCATACTTCTTCTTCCTTACCTCGCCAACCATCTCCCTCATGGCCTTGATTGTCGCCTTTTGTAGCTCATTCATGGGAGGGCTCTTCTTTGTCGCTCCTTCAAGAAATGGATCCTTCCCAAGTATATTTTTATGAGAAAGAGGTGGTGGCTTTGATTTAACAAAAGGCGGTGGATTCAAAGGACCAAAGATCCTTTCACTCTTAGCACTATTTCCCTTCACCAAGTTAATAGAGAACACCTCCTCAACTACCTCCGGTGGATGAATGGGCTTGAACATTTCAAACTTCACTTTCTCCCCCAACACCTTGAAGCTAATGGTTCCCTTTAAAACATTGATCTTCACTCCCGCCGTAGCCATGAAAGGGCGTCCAAAAATAAGGGGGAATCCATTGTCTTCATTGGGGTCATCACCCATATCAAGCACAACAAAGTCGGCGGGAAGAATAAATTTGTCAACTCTTACTAGCACATCTTCCACTACACCCGCCGGTCTTCGCTTGCTTCCATCCGCAAAGGTAAGTGCAATAGGGGTAGGTTGCAAAGCACCAATGCTCAACCTCTTATAGAGAGATAGAGGCATCACATTGACACTTGCCCCTAGGTCCATAAGTGCTCCATCAAGGTGTGTCTCACCAATTTGACATCCGATAGTGAAGCTTCCGGGATCTTTTCTCTTTGGTGGCATGTTGTGTTGAATCATTGAGCTTATATGCCCTTCAATCTTGTATACTTCATGCTCCTCAAGCCGCTTCTTCTTGGTGCACAAGTCCTTGAGAAAATTTGCATAGACCGGCACTTTGCAGATGAGCTCCAACAAAGGGATATTAATCTCTACCTTTTTGAACACTTCATGAAGCTCATTTGTCAATGTCTTCTTCTTGTTCCTCCTCTCATCGGGGGTGATCTTCATCGCTTGGTGTACATGCACATCATCATCAAGGAGCTCCCTAGAGGTGCTCATGGTTCTTGGTGGGTCCATAGCCTTCATAGCCTCACCACCAAGGTTAGAAACCATGACACTCTCATGCCTAGGAGTCTCCTCACTCAATGCTCCTTCTTGTATCTTCACTCCACCATAAGAGGTAACATCATTCTCAAAAGACAAGTAACCAAGTCCTTTTCCAAGCACTACTCCTTCATTCTCCTCACAAGTTTTCCCCTCATTCAATCCATAATTGCCAAGGAGTACATTTTCTTCCTCCTTGGCCCCATCCTCCATGTAATGCATATGATCAAAGTTCTCATGAATGGGAATGAAAGGAGAAGGGGTAAATACATTAGAAATGAAGGGAGTAGGAGTATAAGTAGCATGAGAGATACCGGAATGAGAAGTGAAGATAGCATTGCATTGCTCCTTGGTCTTGAACTTAGGATTTTGCTCCACATTAGAAGGTAAGGTACCTCTTGGCCTCTCACTAATCTCCTTGGCCATTTGGCCCATTTGCAACTCAATCTTTGACAAGCCTTGTTGCAAGATGTTTTGCCCTTGTTCAAGAGCCGAGATCGCTTCATTGTTCTTCACTTGGCCTTGCACAAGGGTGGCGATCATGTCCTTCATTGACGGCTCCGCGGACTCTTGAGCTTGAGAGCTTCTTGGGGCAGCAAAAGATGAAGAGACACCTTGATGGTAGGTGTTTCCTCCTTGAGTAGAGAACCCGGGAGGTGCTCCAAAAGTTGAGCTCCTATGTCCTCCATATGTGCCACTCCCTTGATACTTATCTCCTCCTTGGTAAGTGTTATACCCTTGAGACCTCTCTTGATACCTTTGAGCATTGTTTCCAAAAGATTTTGGTTGGTATCCTTGAGTGCTCCCTTGCTCATTCCGAGGTGCAAAGTTGTTGTAAGGCTTTGAAGGAGCTTGATAAGAACCTTGTGGATAGGAACTCACTTGGTTCACTTGTTGTCTCTCTTCCTTCTCTTCCTCAACCATGTAAGCACACTCCTCCGCTTGATGGCCAAGAGAGCCACAATAGAAGCAAGGTGGTGAAGAGATAACACTATTGACTTGTCGAGGGGAGGCTTGGATTGTGCTTGCATGAGCATGTCTATCTTCTTGTTGAGAGCCACTTCCAACCTATCAAATTGGGTTCTCATCATGTCATCCCCCAATGATTCACTTGAGACATTGTGAACTCTTGTTACTTGAGGTGCCGGTTGTGTGGGAGGAAGTCTTCTTGACCCAAAGTCATCCCATAGCTCGGAATTTGTGGCTAGGTCCTCAAATGTGTCCCATGCCTCATCGGGAGACATACCGGCTATTGTGCATCCCCGAAAAGTATCAACTCTTTGTCGTTGCCCGGAAGACAACCCTCGGTAGAACACATCAACTAGAAACCATTGTTCCAAGCCATGGTGTGGGCAACTCATCACCAAATCCTTGAATCTTTCCCAAGTCTCATAGAAAGCATCGCCCGATTGGTGCTTGAAGTTGACAATAGAATCCCTAACCTTGGCCGCCTTGCTAGGTGGGAAGAACTTTGAAAGGAAAGCTTCTTGCAACTCAAACCATGAGTGAATGGACCTTGGTGGAAGCTTGAGTAACCACTTCCTAGCTCCATCCTTCAATGTGAAAGGGAATAGGCGAAGCTTCAATCCGTCCTCCGGTAGTCCATGTAATTGAACGGTAGTACATGCTTGTTCAAACTCCATGAGGTGATCATATGGGCTCTCATCTTTCAAGGCATGAAAGGTAGGCATAATGCTCAAGGTGGAAGACTTGATTTCATAATGAGTGTTGCACGGTGGTAGCATGATGCAAGAGGGGTGATCCACCACATGAGGAAGAGTGTACTCCCTCATGCGTCTCACGGGAGGTGGATTGTTGTTGTTGAGTGGATCCGGTGGTGGATTTGGTTCTCCCATTGTTGCTTGGGGAATCGGCTCCTCCAAAGGTGCTTGGTGACGCTCAAATGTAGGCGGTGCACTCTCACAAACAATCGGTATACGTCTCACAATCGGTCTACGTCTCACTCTTGGCCTTCCTCTTGTGTTCTCACTTAAAATCTTTCCGCTTCTAAGTTGTATACGTGTGTGAGAGGTTGAAGCAAGGTTCATATACCTTCAAAACACGATAATCAATGATTAGATACCACAATCGAAGTAAGGAATACAAGTATAAGAGGTGAAAACAAGCAATGATAGCAAAGAATGAAAGAAACAAAGCAAAGGAACAAAATTGCTCCCCGTCGACCGTTCGACAGACGGTCGTCGACCGGTCGACACTCGTCCAGGGAATTTTCGTCGAAGGGTCGAGAAACAGAGTCGACCGTTCGACAAGTGCCCTGAAACTATATTTTTGTGTTTTTCTCCTTTTATACCTAAACAAACAAGGTCCCAAAAGGTGCAAGGGAACCCAAACAACAATAAACAAGCAACCTAAGACACAATTAAGCCAACGAAAGCACGAATTCAATATACACAAGTTCAAAAACACACTTAATGCACGAAACTAAATGAAAGTAAACTAGATGGTTATCAAACTAGGGAATGAAATACCACAATATAAACAAACACAACAAGGAAATATGCAAACAAAAGTAAAAGAAAGCTAAAGTCTCAACCAAAACAACCAAGAAATCAACGATTAAACCTAGATCCCCGGCAGCGGCGCCATTCGACGAACCGTCAAAGTATGGGGGTAAGTAGATTGTGAAGGGGATTGTCGTTCCAACGAGGATCGATGGGCTCCTCAATCCCTCGGTAATTTGTGTGTGGTGAGTGCTCTAGCAATGATGGAATAGGTAAGAAATGGAAAGAGTGAGTGAATATGTGTATGGACAATGTGTGAAGTGTAAGTGTAGTGAGTTTGATTTTGTAAAGAGATGGTGAAACGCAAGACAACAAACAAGTAAACTAAGCAAGCAAAGAAGGTAAATGTGTGTGCTCAATAAGGAAAATGTTGGGGTTTTCGGGTTAGCCAAAGTCCAAATGAGATGCATAACGAACCAATTTAGTATTCATGCTTATGCAATGGATGAATCAAGTTTCGTATCTTAGCCATGTTATGGGTCTAAGACCATCTTTTCTTATGTATTCATAGTGCCATGTTATGGGTCACTAGAACTCCCCCAATGTGGCTTGGGAGGCGAAGGGCACAAAGACTTAGAAACTCAAACAAGGAGGCCTCATCACATCTACTATCAATTGCCTAGAGAGAGTTAGGAGTCACCCCAACAAACTCAATCAAAATAGGTTATACACATGCTCAAAGAGGTGACAAAGTTCCCTAAACATGCATTCAACACAAATTGAATTGGGTAATAGACATATCCATTCATCACAAAGCATCCATACATAGTTAATTCATCATTACATCACAATGGACTAGGGCACACAACCCTAGTCCCCAACAAGGTAACTACTCACTATCCATCAAGGGATGCATCATCACAAAACAATAGCAAGCTAAAATCATGAATACAAGAGAGAGAAGGGGTGAGAAATGCTCAATCAATGGTGTATCCTTCTTCTTCTTGAGTGTAGATGACGTCCCCGATGTCCGGTGAGGATCCCAAGCTGCCCAAATGGTGGTGGAAGTGGCGGAGGCGGCGGAGACGAGCTGAATCGACGGGTTCCGTCGATCGTCGACCGTTCGACGGGAAGTCGTCGACCGGTCGATGGTCGTGCTGAGGCCGAGGTGAAAGGGAGAAATGGAGAGAAGGAAAGGGGAAGGGAAGTGAGGTCGATTTGGGTCTGAATGGGAAGGCTCAAGATGCCCTAATGAGGCAAAAACTAAACTATATATAGGCAAGGGAAGGGAAGAATGAAAGGCTAGGATTGCTAGTGGTTAAATCCAATGGCTAAGGAGATTAAATGAAGGGTAATGAGGTAAAATCTTATGGGAGACAAAAGGAAGGAATAATCAACATGTCACCTCACCAAATCTAGTGTGGTCCTTGATGATGTGGGAGCACATTTGTGAATCACAAGGTTGACCTTGACTTGGACCTTGACTTTGACCTTCGGAGTTGACCATAGTTGACTTTTCGGTTTCTTGGTCAATCTTCCGGAATTCTCTTGTGCTTCATTCTCGGTACTCGGCACTTGACTCTTTGATGCTCCAAAGTCGGGGTTGACCACGAGTTGACTTTTGGTCCTCGGGTTGACTTTTCGTCTTTTGCCGAAATCCACTAAAAGCTCCAAAATACATCCTTTCGCTCCCAATATCGTTCCGATGCTCAATTTACCTACAAGTGTGCAAACAAGGATTAGAGACTCACAAATGGTCATTGGACAAGCACAATAATGATGATTAGAGGCCTAATTTGTATGCAAATCGCATACAAATCACTCACCCACGCGCGTTCTCTCTCTCTCTCCCCTCGCGCTACTGTACCCGACGGCTTCTCCAGCCGATTTCTCGCCGGTCCGGCTACCTCCGGCCACAAAATTTGTTCCAATCTCTTCATCTCTTTCTCCTCTTCAAATCTATACTCGCCTATTATTTTTGGATCACTAGAGATGTTGAAAGATAATTTTGGGAAATTGAGTTTCGGAAATTATATTTGGAATTGAATTTTGGGATTATCGAGGAAATCGAGAACGGTTTGAGGAAATTATTTATTGAACTCCTATTTTGTTCGTCAATGATGATTAATGATTGTAATTGGTTTTACCCAGGAGGATGATAGGTTTGCCCTTCTGAGGGGGATTCGACGGACGCTGGGATACTCGGTTGTCACTGTGAGTGGACTTTGGTTTTAAATACGATGCATGCAATAAAATAATATTTTCTACTAACAAGCACTTGTGAGTTATATTACTTAGGTACAGTTGGGAACTGTACCTTGTTTGCATTTATCGATTTCGATATTATGGGGAGGTATGTGTTTCCTTATTCCTTATCTGTATCACCATACAGGGTCGTTATTTACTATTGCTAGCTAGCCTATATTTATTTATATATCTCCTCCCTCCGTTGGATATGCCGGTTCGGGCCTCGCGCTCCTCCAGTGGAGTCGAGCATTGCGCTCCTCCTGAGAAGTCGAGCATCGTACTTTTCCACGGGGCGATTGAGTTGAGATCAGCGTGGACGCTAGAGCCTGGGAGGCTCCGACCCTAGCCTGGGAGGCTCATCATTTATGGTGATCCACCTTCCCCCATTTCCGAGTGATATCCGAACCAATGAGATTGGTTCATGACTTTCGATTCTTATATCAAGTGTTGCATGCATGACGATTTTAAATGATATAAATTGGGGAAAGCATAAAATTTATTTTCGACGAGTTTATTTTTGTCCACTCACTCTAACGTTTTCATTATATGCTTTTCCCCTGGGCCCTTCGGTTTCAAATGCCCAGATTGCAGAGTAGTTGAGGTCGAGGCCACTTTACGGACGAGGCATTTCTCCACCATTGTTTCTTTCCGCTTGCTGAGGTATTTGGTTAACCATTCGGGAAGTCTTATGGTTTTACTAGTATGCTCTGATATATATATTTATTGTGGGAGTTATGTTAGTTGTGGTGAGCATGTAGGCTCAGAAGTTTGGATGGAAATATTCGATTAATTGAGAAGTGTTGGAATTGGAATTTGCAGGTTTTGGGTAGTCCATCTTATGGGGAGGTTATGCCGAATTTTCGGTAGGAATTTCCTTTAAGATGAGCCCCGCAGGGCCACCTCGGATTCCAGGGTGGGGTTCGGGGCGGGTCCTGCCATAACCTATGCCTATGCAACCTAGCTCGGTACTAAGGCTGGACACCGGTACTCAAACTACGTTACAAAAGCAAAACAGAAAACTAAAAGGCATGAGAGGTCGGTGGATCGGTACTTACAGTTCAAATGCTGAAAATTCTCGGTACCGAGTGATAATAAACGCACTACCGATGCACGCTCCCGTTCTCCTACCGACGGCTTGCGAGCTCGGGAAGTGAAATTTGCACGAATGAAGGGAAGTGAACTCTCTTCACCCCCATATATAGCGGGAGTCAACCCATCTTGACCGTACGACGTGAACCGTCGCGGTCCGGGATGACGACACGTGGCAACGCGACGGTTGAGCTCCCCCACGATGTTCCAAACCGGCCTGGGTGTGACACGTGTCGCCCCACTACCTCGGCAGTTACGCCGAGGAGCTCAACGGCCACGACGCTTCAACTCCCCTTGAAACTCGGAGCGGTTACAATTCCCAACCGGGAGGAACCCCTTGTTCGGGGACTTGGGGGACTACATGGGACGGTACCAAGCGTCGCCTCGGCTGCCCCACCGACACTTCGCTACATCCCGATATGAACTTCGGATTAAGTCCCCGACCGCGAGCTTCCTCTTGCTCGGGACTTGGGGGACTTCGTTGCTACCATTTCATATCTTTCCGGGATAGGCCCGAAGTAGCTCACTATCACCGGGAGCAGCCTCCTTGTAGCCCCATAACCGACTCGGTAGGGCTCCCCTACCGAGAACGTAATCTCTCGCAACGCCCCGGCGGCATCTACCGACTCGGTAGGGATCCCCTACCGAGTACACTGCCCCTAGCCGCGGTCGAAGCCCCGGCAATACCCCGCCGGTACCGGTAAGACCAGGCCGGTGTACCGACCACAAGCTCTCCCCCGGCTCCACATGGACGTCTCCGACCGGTACCGGGTGTGGCCAGCCCCACGGGTACCGGCACGGCCGGCCGGCACACGTGCTTGTCCACTACCTCACGGATCGCACTAAGTCGCGAGCCCATGCCGCACTAGGCGCCGCCATCCCTCGATGCGCACATCGAGGTAGTGGACCGGAGAATATTCCTCGTGTCGGGGGATGTCCCCCACGCCGGGAAGCTTGTCTCCGACCTCACCTCATATATAAGGAGTCTTCACTCCTTATTCAGGTACGTTCTCTCCGAATCCCAAACTCTCTGCTCTTAGATCCACCGGTACTAACTTGAGCGTCGGAGGGCCTTCGGTCGGTACACACCGACCTCCCTGACCAATCTTGTGCTTTCAGGTATCCAAGTGCGACGCTACTGTGCAGTTGGGAAACGGCAGAAACAGAGACCTAGAAACTAAAATTTCGTTGATCTTATAAAATTTTATTGACCTCAATAAAACAGTTTATTGACCTCAATAAAATTTTATTGAGGTCAATAAAATACCCAAAAGTGATGTTCCGTTGTTTTTTTCCTCCTACCACGGAAAGTATAGATTTCTTAAAAAAAATTATTGAGGTCATTAAAAATTATAAAGTATGTCAGTGGCAGTTTCGTAATTTTTGTGAAATGTATAATTCAAAAACGTAAATTGGTCAATTAATGGGCCGGGAGGGAGCCGCTGTTTTTCCTTGTCCTTAATGGTAAATATTTGTTCAATTTTGTCCTTATGGGTCAAGAACCCTTTAAATTATCTTTCATAGATCATCTATGCAAAAAAAAAAACAATCGAATTTGAAATTATTCAATCATCCAATTTTATAAAACAAATGAATGGTTCGACAACAATTATTACTAGTATAATAAACTGTATATTTATTTCATATGAATGAGTGAGCAAAATGTCTCCAAATTGAATGATTTTTTGCAGAGGTGATCTCTATATTATATTGTAATACATGAATCGGAGTAGCAGAAATTCAAAGAAAACACGCCGGAGCTCCAAACATTTTTCTCTTCGGTTCTCCCTCGTCAGTTGATGATTTCACAAGGCCAAGACCATAGACTATCTCGCATTATCGAGACGAAGTCATTGACACCGGTTTCCCCTGCTGTCGGAGCCGGAATTGGAAAATCTGATCAAAACAGCCGAAGCTTCTTTCCTTTGTTTCTCTCTCTACAGTCGTCATTTGGACAAACAAGGATCACCACTAGACTCACGTTGTTGAGACGAGCAAGTTGACATGGTCCGGTGTCGTAGAATAGTTGGACGGAGGAGATGAATTCGACGGTGAGAGGTTTGAAGGACTTTGGAATCTTCGATCTAATTTGATTGGTATTTATACATTTTGCCTTAAATAATTTGGACGGTCCAGATCTTGAGGTGATTGAAATCAACGATCCAGATTGCACCGCCATAGTTTCTAATTCCAAAAATATTTTCTTTAATTCACAACCTTCCGAAATTTAAAAAAAAATTGCTCGGGTCTCCAAAAAAATTCTCGAAATCTTACGAACTCGTCGTAACGTCTACTTTATTCTCAAGTACAAAAATTGAAGATGCGACATAAAGAAATTTTTATAAAAAAAACTCTCAAAACTCTTTGATAATTACCGAGATTACAAATTTAATCCCAATTAACTTCCAAATAAATCTCTTAATTTCTTCCTGGGACTCACATTCCAACAACAATATGCATAACATACTAGTTTATATATTCTAAGCCTATTAGAATACTAACTTAGTTAGAGCAGACAAATCCAATGTTGAACGTATTTTATTTGAATGACAATCGGAAGAGAAACTCAATATAGCTACTGAAGTTCCAAATTCTAAAGAAAATCCTTTGAAAGACAAATAATAACTAAACTAAGTTGAAATCATAAAACAGATTCACACCTTAAGTCTTTCTCCTTCACTGCTAGGATTACCAATACATACTACCTTACTCTTTTTAACTTCTGAAGCAACGTAAAATATATCAACACTATTGCATATAATAAGCAATACAATTTTCTTCTTTGATCAAGCTAGACACCCAAAGTGCAACCCTAGTTCTGTTTTGGCCGTGTAACGTCACGTTCAAAAAAGGGTCACTACAAGGTGTCTAAGGAACTAGTTGAGTCGAGCTTTAGGGCTTCATCATGTACTCTTTGTCCACAACATGGTTTTTGTCTCTATGCTTCTTCTTTGTTTTTTATTCGATATTCTTTTCAAACCTGTGACCATGACTGGGGTTCGTTCATCGTCCAAAGACATCTCCTGCACATTAGACATCTAACAAAATCATTAGCACCATTCATTTCAAGTCCAGGGCCTAATCTTCTTCTTCATTCTCTAGCTAGGTCTACCTTTCATGGTTTCAAGTTTTACATAATATATGTATCGTTGATTGGTGCAATGTTGTTGGTAAAACACAAAAGAATTTGTACTGTTCTCAGTTTTGTACCACTAATATGAATTTCACATGTTACTGATGAAGTCACTGAACATGTCATTGACTATTTCACTAACCTTGTGTATAGAAAAGGTGAGGACTTGTGGAGAGGAACTATTTCACTGAACACGTTAATAATACAATATTAGGTAGATTAGACAACAAAAGTGAATGCATTTTATAGAAAATAGTATAGAGACTAGTTATTACTACATGGAAAAAAATTTAACCTCAACATTTCCTTTGGACTGAGATTCTCCCACCCCTTTTCTATATTCTAAAGAATAACATCAAAATCATCATACATAGCAAGCCTACATGATTGTGACAAGAAGAATAGCTAAAATAATATTAAGCATGATAGGGATTTGCATGTAAGAGCATAACCATAATATTTAATAATTTTGTTAATCAATTTATGATCTTTAACCGGTTGGATTATATATATATATATATTTCATCAGGTAGTATAGATCTCAACGCTCAAGTTTTAACCCTTTACAATAGTTAGATCATCATTAGCCAAACTAAATATCTATTAGATCATTAAAAGTAATATGCTCCTTCAATCTATTGGGTGGGCTAATATCTTTGGGTAGTCAAGATAACCTTTTTTATTCTTGGCATATTTTTTTTTCAAAGAACTGCATCCAACTATTATACTAAAATATAGTACATGAGATTCATTCAGAAAACTAACAGAAAAGAAAGTGCATGATGGTATGGTTAAAGATGAAGAAATCACATTGCAGTTAAAAAACAACTTGCAACTAAGAAATTCTTAGTAAGAACTAAAACTCATAAAACCAATCTATTAATGGAAAATCATATGGACCTAATCAAATTGAAACTCAAAACATTACTTAATCAAATTGACCTAATGAAATCAAACTAGCTAAAATAAATAAAAACCTACTGAATCAAATAACTGCAATTGAATGAACAAAATATTGAAATCAAGATGTAAACCTCAAAATTTTAAGCTTCAATTTTTGAAATCGGGCAATAGAAGGGATCCAATCTGCAAATAAACAAGAAATTTGTGATTACAGTAAGAAAGCATAGAAAGATAGAGGCGCAAAAATAAGAACACAAAGCTAAGGCAGATCAAGGTACAAACCTGGTATGAACTTCAATTTTTGAAATCGTGAAGGAGAACGGCTCGATTAGCATACGAACATGCAAGAATCTCTGATGAGAGAGATAGAGAGAGAGAGAGAGAGAGAGAGAGAGAGAGAGAGAGAGGACGAAAGAGCTGAGCTTCAAAAATATCTGAGGCTATAAAGGGGCAAAATATCTGAGCCTGGTGTTAAAACTGGACCGGATTAATGAAATATTTAAAAGTTTTGGACCAATGTAACATGAACATGTATGGCACATTAATTTAACATTAAGTTCTCTATATAGAAGTTTTTTTTTAAAATTAATTCAAGCAAGTAATGCGAAAAAAAAACTAAATAATTGAAAATATTTTCGCACGCACGAGTGCCACCTTTCACACGCGCAAGGCATGTGTAGGAATGCTAGTTTTTCTAATATTAAAAATTCAGATTGTTACAATCAACCTCCTAAGTGGTTTTCTACTTTAGCTTTAACTATATGACTCCTAAATATATAAAGCAAAATGATACACTCTATTATTTTTGTTAAGTTAAAAAAAATATTGTTATTTATTTTGAATAATTTTTAAATACAATTAATTTAATTTGTATTCATTAAAAAAATAATATCAACAAAAATAAAACTGGTATAGACATATTTTCAAACTGCCAAGGCAAAATAGCTTTTTAGCTACGAGAGAATCTTTAGCAATGTTAACTATTTTTAAACTAAATTTTTGTTAAAGTAGCTAGAAAACTATTTTGGCTAGCCAGCTTTAAAATATGTCTGCACCAATGCTCTCTACTTTGACTAGTATTGAATTTAAATTATTTTATTAATGAATAAAAAATATCTTAAATGTATTTAATAATTATTCCAAACAACTAAAAAAAATTAACAAAAATAATAAAGAGCATCATGTCGCTCTCTATATTTAGTAGTCATATATAGCTAATAACTAAAATAAAGAGTCACTAGAAGATTGGTGCAGTTGCTAAAATAATTGAAAAGTTAAACATATTATCTAAAATAGCTAGATAAGATAGAAAGTTTGCTGAAAATACTCTAACATTGTTAAAAAAAAAATTTAGCCTTTCTAAAAATGCTCTAAACATATCTTTTCCGGGGAGCTTCTCTAGTGAGGACCATTTGAGGACTTTTTGATTCATGGTTGTGATATCTATTTTTCGATCACATCTCGAGAAATCAACCGTTCAATGTTAAGATATTCATGAGTAGATCACTTCTATAAATTTTCAACAAAATTTGAAATCGTTAAGGTACCAAACTAGACCAAATAAATGAACGAACCAAATCTGTCAATTTTGAACCATTCATATTCATAAATGGTAAATCACAATTATAGATGACCTAACGATTTTAGATTTCATTGAAAATTTATAGAAGTGATCTACTCATAAATATCTAAATATTGAACGATTGATTTGTCAAGATGTAATAAAAAAGTATGTTTACTAGAAAAGTCCTCAAGTGGTCCTCATTTAAGAGGTCCTTACTAGAGAACTTCTCATCTTTTCCGTTCAATTTTCACCTTCCGCAATTCCCTATTTTCATTCATACCTGCAAATATGGTGGTTATCCTTTTTTTCTTTGTTTTGGTCTTTGATGGAATCGTACTTTCCATGAATACATAAAAAATTGTCAAGGATTCACAAAGCAATAATCTTTTCATATAATATTCAATCATATTTATGAGCAATAATTATCCACTTTAAATGCTTTCCGCTATCGACAAAGGTTCTTCTATCAGTTCTATGGTAATGCAAGCCATTTTCCTAGTAATTGACTGCATCCAATATTCCTTCCTCCTTTATTTTATTTTTTTCGGTTGTTGAGAAAATTGGAAACTACAGGAGGTGTCTTTAAAGAAGAAGAAAAAATGAAGAAATTACGGCAAGTTTTCCAATCTAGACTTTTTTTTTTTAGGAACAATCAGAAGAATTTTTCGAAGTGACCGTCAAGTTACGTGGTATATGTGAGTATGTGACCACCTACTGTAATTGGAGCATATTATTATTTAGATAACTAATAGTCAATGATTGATACACATGAGGAAAAAAAAAAGATATGGTTCAATCACAATAGATTGTCACATTGCTACATGACGTGACGGTTACACCTAAAAATTTCTCGGGATATGAACTCCTTGTGAATCAATAATGTGTAAAATGTTTCATTAATTTGACTTTTTGTCTCGGTGTTTTTCCACCTAAACCATCACTTGGCCCCTTTAACAAAATAGTCCACCGTACCCAAGATTTTTCTGTCTGATAGTGAAAGGCTGGCAGGCCATGAAGTTTCCTAGAAGTTGAAAGCCAAGACAAAGAAGTCCCAAACAAAAACAAGAAAGGGATTGTTGTTGACATGTTGTGACAGTTGTGTAGTAACATATATGTTTATCTCCATCATTCAACAAAGTAAAACTACATAAACTCATTCCTCACTCCACGCCAAACTGCCCATATTCCCCGACTTTATTCATTTTCCTCGAAATTAATGGCCTCCAAAAATGCAATAATGATCTATTATCTTGGAGTATAGTTCATAGTTTTGAGGAAAATCAATTAAGTTTGGAGTATAGTTCATAGTTTGATTTTTCCTTGAAATTGATTTGCCACCTATATTTCCTTGTTCATATATAGTTTGATTTTCCTCTTAATTTTGGAGTATAGTTCATAGTTTGTTTTAATTATACTCCAAAATTTCACTTCGTTGTATGAAAAAATGTTCATAGTTTTTCCTTCCTTCCAAGCAAATATTTTAGCCCCTTTATGAGCAAGAATAGGTCCAAAATGACTTAATAGTATGTGACTGCTGACTTACTGAGGCAATTTTTTTGTGATGTACGACTCAAATCATAAGTTTTACAGTGGCATATATGTTGTGAGAGTTAAAAACACACTGCAGTGGTAGAAATTTATGAAATGAAATGGGTTTTTTTAAAATTAAAAGTTAAATAACTAATCCAAAATGGTTGGTGAAGTGGTATGACGCTAAAGTTTGATAAGAGATCTTGAATTCGACTCTTCTAAAATATCGGGAGCTTCTTCTAAAATAAGTGAATATTCTTTTGTCCTGGATATATAAAGCGGTAAATTTCTATGGGGAAGGGTTATTGAGCAAATAAATTTATCAATGGGTTGTTGGTTGAATGCTTGGTTTGCTGATTATATATATGCTCAACCCCATCGAAAACATCTTCTATCAAAGTATCAATAGCCCACCATTTTGTAACAAAAAAAAAAGTATCAATAGCCCACCTCCTTAAGTCCTTATAGGTAGGCTCTAACCGACTTAACAATGTAATTCTTTGGGGAAGACTTTTTTTTGTTGGGTTGTAGACTACTCAACTTCATGTGGAGCGTGGCGGTGTGAGGTTCTATGTCTTTGATATTTTTTTTTTGATTGAAGGAGGAGGTCCAATCAATGTTCAATATTATATTCCACACCCCTCAAAAATAGAAAACAGAATGAAAGAACAAAATCATAAGAGCATGTGCATAACAATCATGATCTTTTATCATTGGCCATTAAGTTCCATGATCTTATATTCCAAACCCAATAGTTAAATACTACTCCATCTACAAATTGTATTGTTTGAGAGGAAGATTTTCCCCATTATCTGCTGAATGCAAACACAAGTTCTGAACTTTCACTGACCAATCAAAGCCGTCGGATTCTCTGACCATTTCCCCATTTTTATACGGTTCAAAAACCATACATCCATCATCGGATTATCCCAATCAAAAAAGAAAAAGAAAAAAAAGAAACACCAGGAGCAAACATATCATATGGAATTATCTCTGCAGCTCCATCATACGAGCAAAGTCCTCAAAGCACACGAACCCATCCCCGTTCTTATCTACCTCGGCTATCATGCGCCGGCAATCCTCCAACGTGCACCCATCCTCCCCTATCGCCGAGAACACGCTGAAGAGCTCCTCCGCCGATATTTTTCCGTCGTGATCCCTGTCAAAGACTTCGAACGCCTCGCGGAGCTCCGAGTCCGCAGCCGGTTCGCAAACCGGTCCGAACCGGTGCAATAAAGCCTCGAGCGGTATGCAACCGTCCCCGTCCCCGTCCCGGTCCACCTCGCTCAGCATCATCGTCACCTCTTCGTGGCTTGGCGGCTGAGCTCCGAGGCGCTTCAGCAGAGCCTCCAGCTCTTTTCTCGACACCATTCCGTCGTTGTCCCTGTCTATAAGCTTAAACGCCTGCGCCATGTCGAGATGGTTATCGGCCGAGAAATCGGACCAGTCCCCCGATATTTCGGGTAAAACGCTCGTGGGAGTCCCCATACCACAGGCAGCCGTGGCGGTGCCGATCTTGTGGTTATTGGATGGCAAGGAGTCCGAAGATGAGGCAGACGAAGACGACGCCGTTCCGGACCCGAACGATGGTGGGTCGGAGCGGGTAACAGCGGAGCGGTCCTTCTTGGACCGGAAGAAGCGTTTGGGGCTGAGGCTGAGGCTGAGCTGTTTGGGATTAACTTTCATGAGCTTCATGACTGAAAATGAAAAGAAGCCAAATGAGAAATGAGGTTGGGGAGGAGAGAGAGAAACAGAACAGATGAAGAAGAAGAAGAGAGAAAGGCAGGGATAATGCGAAGGAGAGAGGAAGGTGTGGGGGGTTAAATGGTGGGAGTGAAGGGTCTGCCATTGCAGCTTCCTGGAAGTTTCCTTTGCGAACCTTTTCATGCGGCTTATTTATATGACAATTCCGCAAATTCCGAGTTCAATTAACAAATAATATCTCATTAATTTTTTAGTAATTTAAAAGGAAAATAATTTTTTATTTTAAATGGAAATTTCATAGTTATTCTTGAATTTAATAGTATTAAAAAATGAGGCTGTCCTTAAAAGGAAAAAAAAACAATCTTTGGTGATTGAATTTTGTAATGCAAGGTAAAGGTAGGGGGGGGGGGGGGACCCCTATTTTGGTGTGACTTTGTTTGTTAGTTGGTGGGTCTTGTGTTTGGTTTCATTCTTAGTTGGGACCTTGGAGCACGTTGTTTACCATTTTAATTGTAAAAGTAGATGTTCTTTGTACATACATTTTCTGTTTCGTTTATAAGGGGAGGAGATTCGAGAGATTTTTGCAATGTACGGTCACGCCGCGTGGTCACTGTGATCAAGTATTGTGGCCGGTATAGTGACCACGTAGTGTAACTGGACCATACACAATTTTTTTTAGGAGATTTTATCATGTGTTTGGTTAGTCGTCAAAATTGCTCCCAATACATGACACTTTTAAACGATATTTTTGTTTTTTTACTGAAATAAATAATTATTTAAATATTATGAGTTCGGATCATGAGACATATAACACATATTTTTACTTCTCTTGAGAGACTTTAGATCTAAAAGTAATCAAGGTAACATAACTTTTTAGGTAGGACACTAATGTTTGAAATATATTTCTTAAATGCAATTACCGTGAAAGTCTTGGTAAAAGGATCAACTAACTGAGATAAGGTATCAATCTTCAAAACTTCGACTTTGTTATTTTCTCTCTCTCTCTCTCTCTCTCTCTCTCTCTCTCTCTCTCTCTCTCTCTCTCTCTCTCTCTCTCTCTCTCTCTCTCTCTCTCTCTCTCTCTCTCTCTCTCTCACTCTGTAATACTTGATATCTACGTGTTTGGGGTTGATCTCTTATTGTTTTTGGTTAAACAGATAGTTACATAATTGTTTAATGGTCATGAAACTATTGTGTCTACTTCATTAGTTTGAACTAGGAAGTTTTTCAGCCATAATCCTTCACAAGCACCTTTCATAAAAAACAATGAATTCAACTTGCATTGTTGAGGTTGTTGCAAGTGTTTGTTTCACATTCCTCCAAGCTATTACTCCTCCAGCTAATGTAAAAACACAACTAGAAGTCAATTTTCCTGAGTCTAGACAATGTGATGCAAAATCAGCATCATATTAACCAACAAATTCCAGCTCTTTTACTCTCCTATATACCAGTATGTGATTCTTAGTCTTCTAAAGATATATGAGTACTTTCTTCCTTAACACTCAATGCTCATGGCCTAGATCGGATGAGAACCTTGACAAAATGCTCACTACATATACCAAGTCCAGGCTAATGTACACTTGTGCATACATTAAACTTCCTACAAGCTATGCATAAGGTCTGTTTTTATGTCATCCTTTTCAATCTCATTCCTAGGACATTGATTTTTGGTTAACTTGTCTCCTTTAGACATAGGAACCACCAGCACCGTTGCACATTTCTAATCTTTTGTACTTTGTCGATATTTTTTTGCTGAGATAAGCCAAGTAGATACCTTGATCTGTGTCTCTTGATTTCAATGCCAAGTACATAAAATGCTTCACCTAAGTCTTTTGTGTCAAAGTTCTTAGACAAGAAAACTTTGGTGTTGTTCAGTAAACTTAAACTCATGCTTACAAGTAGAATATCATCTACATATAAAACCATATAAATAAAGTATTTACCCTTGATTTCATGTGGACACACGTACTCATCCACTTGGTTTTCTACAAAACCAAATTCATTGACCACAACGTCGAATTTCAAATACTATTGCCTTGAAGTTTGCTTCAAGTCATAAATTGACATGTTCAGCTTACGGACCAAGTGTTCTTTCCCAGCCTCAATGAAGCCTTCTAGTTGCTTCATATAAGTCTCCTCATCGAGCTCCCCATTTAGAAACGTTGTCTTCACATCCATTTAATGTAATTTCATGTCATAATGAGCAACTAAGGCTGTAATGACTTTGAATGCATCTTTGGTTGAAACTGGAGAAAATGTTTCATTGAAATCTACACCTCTTGATGTGTGAACCTTATAGCTACTAATATAGCTTTGCGCCTTTCAGTGTTGCCATCTGCATTGGTTTTGGTTTTGGTTTTGAAAACTCATTTCTAGCCTATAGGTTTGTGTGTTTTGGGTGGCTCAACTAAAGTCAAGACATCATTGACTTTTATGGACTTTAATTCAGCAATAATTGCATCTTCCCACTAGTGTGAATGTTTACTTTCAATAGCTTGTTTGAAAGTGATGGGATCTGATATATCACCGATATCAACACCAGATTCTTGTAAGTAAACAACATAGTCACTTGCAAGTGTGTCAAGTGTAGATTTTCTTTTTCTCTGTGATCTTCTAGGAGCTAGTACATTAGCTTCTAGTTATGTTAGATCTACTGGTTATGCTTAAACTTCAACTTGTGCTTCTGGTTCAATGACATTTTGTTGATTAACATCATCAATTGCCATATGTGCGACTCCAGTGTCAAGAATTGGTTATGTTTGTGGCTTTACAAGTTCAAGTTGAACATGGGAACTTGAACTGTAGTAGGTTCATATTCAGGAGTTTATCCAAGCTCAAGTTCTAAATCTTCAAGCTGATTAGAATAATTAATCTAGCTGATCTCATCAAGGAACACAACTTTATTTTTCTCTATAACTCTAGTAGTGTGAGTGGGACAGTAGAATTTGTAACCTCTATTGTGATCAGGATAGCTAATGAATCAAGCTTGCTCTTAGGGCATCTCCAATGGTTGGACTCAAACCCAAACACAACATCTATATTTGATTTTTCAAATGATCACTATTCATATAAGTTTGACACAATCTCTAAGAGCACACGCCATGTAGGCTTATTACGCCTCTAGATTTGGCTTACAAGTTAGCATATTCTCTAACCAGTCTTGAGTTTTCTCCCACCGTAAGCATGCTTAATTGTAAGCCAAATAATAGTTTAGTAGTTTAATTGTGTACTTCAGTCTGCACCCTCTCCACCCCCAATAATAGTTTAATAATTTAATTGTACTGCAGCCAAATAGTTAATTAGTTTGAAGGACACAAGAGGAACATAAGTTGATTGCAATTAAATATTGTATGGATTTGGCTTACGGGAATGAAAGGCCAAATATGGCTTACAAAATAGGCCAATTTTGCAATGTACCTGCATTGGTGTGTACCTACTGACGTGGCTAAATCTGGGCCGTTCATTTTATACTAAGTATTTTTTAATTACAAATTGCCTGAGTGAATTAACATTTCTGCCCTTAACGTTTTTTTTTGGTCTCTCTCTTCCTCCCTCTCCTGTTGCCGACTCCTCCTCTCTCTGTCCTCACTGTCGCTGGCGATTTCTCCCTCCCCCGGCCACCAAATTACATGAGACTTGTCCCATTTTCTTCGTCTCCTCGAGCTCTTCCATCCTATACCCACTTCTTGTATCAAATTTTAGTGTAGGAAGAGAAATCAAGGAGAGAAAAACTCAAAATCAACGATGAACAAGAACTGTTCATCGTTCCCGTTCACGATCCCGATCAATTCGATCTAAGATACCTATTGGGCTTTGAAGTCCTCGTCCTTGCGAGTTCAACACCACCAGTGGTGGCTCAATACGTTACCGGATGGCGGCGAATCGACGGTTTGAAATTTCAGCCACCTCAAGCTTCCAAGGCGAATTCGTGCCTTTCCACTTCGAATCGGATTTCGTGGCAGATATAAAAGTTGTTCCTTGCGTTGTGTTGTACATTGTGGTAAAATTTGGTGACCATCAGAGGTCGTTGATGGTGGCGCCGACGGTGGTCGCCGGTCGTAGTGGTGCCGACAACAGTGAGGAGGGGGAGGGAGAAACCAAACAAAAAAAAATTATTAAGGGCAAAAAAGACAATTTATCCCTAGGTACACTTCGATGAGGGTACATTCCAGCCGCGCCCTACAAAACAATGGAATGCTATATTTTTCTGTGGGGTCTACCAGCTATGGCATATGGTGTGAGCTGTTTATACATATATTTGGGTATGTTGGGAGATGGTCTAATGGTTGGGTGCCAAACTCAAGTACTATAATAATTTTTTTCTCTCTCCTCCTCACCCTACATGTACTTGGGCTCCCCAAAAATTTATAGGTCTAGACTTAGTTTGGGTATGAGTTATCACTTGAGAGTTTGGACCTCAATTTTTACACCATTAGAGATGCAAAATGCCAAATATAGGTTTGATTCCAACTATTGGAGATGCCCTTATGTGGGTTATAAGGCTTGGTCTCAACCTTACAACCATACATGTACGTGGAAAACACTTGGTTTTCTGTTTTTTTCAAAGTTCAAAAGGAGTATTGGTTACTCATTTGCTAGGGCTTCTGTTTGTCAAATAGTTTGCTATTTTGAATGCTTCTCCCCCTCCCCCCAATAAAAATCTTGGAAGTCCATAAGTAACATCATACCTCCATAAGTAACACCATACTTCTTACCATGTTCAAGAGTGTTATGTTTTTCCTTTCTGTAACACCATTTTGTTCCGATGTTCCTTGAGTTGTGTAATGAGCTTGAATCCCATTTTCTTGTAGAAACAGTGCAAAATGACAATTGTGCTATTCAGACTCACTATACTTGTCATAATACTCTTCCCCTATCTCATCTCACTATCTTTATTTCTTTGTTCAACTCTTTTTCAACCTCTGCTTTAAAAAATTTGAATTTTTGTAGTGCTACAAACTTGTCGATATGAAATACACCTACCAGAATCTGAAAAAAAAAATCGTCTATGCCCCCCCCCCCCCCCCCCCCCCCCCCCACCCACCCCCCCCCCCGCGCCCCCCCACCCCCCCCCCCGAGAACGGGGGCCCAAAGAAAACCCCCGGCCGGGGCGAGGAAACGCCGGGGTTCAGAACAAAAAGCCCCCACCCCCAAAACCAAACGCCACCCACGATTTCTTCAGGGGAAAAAAAAACGGAGGATACTTAAATACAAAAAAAAAAAAAATAAAGGATAAGAAAGTATAGGCCGTGTCAGGTAAATGAAATTTGCAAAAGAGTGAAGGAACTCACAATATAAGCGGGGCCCATTGACCGTAGAAACGGCAGGGCGGACTTCCCCACAATTTAAAGGCGGTCACCCATACCTCGGTACGCGAGGGCCCAAGGAGTTACAATTCCCACCGAGGAACCGTCGGGGAGGGGGCTACGGGCGGGGCGGTCCACGAACTCGTACATCTCGATATGAACTGGTTAGTCCCACAATTGTCGGGACTGGGGACTGTGCTACCATTTCATATCTTACGGATAGCCTATCAGGGCCTCCCCCATCATGAGCCCCTACAAACATAAGCACGCCGCATATCATCGAACCCGGGCAAGCCCAACCGCCGTAAACGGGGTCACACAAGCCCCCCGGCCTACGGAGCGAGGGTGTAACCCACGGCGAGCGCACAGTTCCTCCTCCAGATCGCCTAAGTGAGCCTCCTCTCCTCGATGACATCGGGTAGGGAGAGAATATTCGTGTCGGGGGAGCCCCAGCGAAGTGTTCTATATAAGGGTCTTATTGATTTCGAATCAATGTTATATGGGGGGAGTGGAGGGTGGAAAAACAAATGTGATAAAATACCTATTACTACATATAGTTTGAGTTGCAAATGGTCCACAAATGTCTGTGTGAACCAATTGCAATAGATCAATGCTTTGAGTGGAGGATTTCATTTTCTGTTTTTCAAACTTTCCCTTAACACATTCTATACAATCTATTAAATTAGAGAAGTCGAGATCTGGTAAAATTTCTTGTTTAACTAGCAGTTGTAGTCTTTATTTTTATATGTGATCTAGTCTTTCTTTTCATTTTTATTTTACAAACAGATTATTCCAAATTTATTTACTTTTTTTTTGTTTAAAAATAATTTAATGCCATGTCATTTGCCACCTCATACACTTAATTGCTCTGAACCTTTGAATGCTTAGATCTAAGGATTCTCAAGAGAAGTAAAAATTTGTGTCAAATAATGTCTCCTATGATCCGGACCCATAATGATTTATATCTTGAGTGAAAATAATATTATAAGCTTGATAATCGAATACCTAAATATTTTAAAATGCAGTAAAATTACAGAATGTTATTTACTACAATGAAAAAGGGGAAGAAAGTTACTGCATAAAAATAATAGTCATGAACCAAAGAAGAAAGAAAAAGGTAGAATAGGAATGGGAGAGCGATACTAGAATTTCAAATACATGGAGATGGAAAATAAGAAAGGGATGAAAAGTATGTTTTAATGGCAACACACAAAAACAAACCCATGGTATCGTGACGCTCGCATTGCACCAATTAAATCACAACAACAACAACAACTTATTCTTTTGATGAAAAAAAAAGAGAGGTGGAATTGGATGGATATCTCTAGTACTATGAACAGAAGCAAACAATTTGGTGTCAAAAGTTTCACTAATGATGATATCATAAACAAATAAACTACCGAGTATGGATGAAATGAATAAAAAATAAAAAAAAACAGACACAACAATTCTCAAGAAAACTATCCACTACACTAATTACAATTGTACGTTTGTCACGTAATGCAGTTTTGATGGCAAGATGGCAGTAATAACCCATATATTTCACTGCTGTGATACTTCCTCAAACTCTCAAAGTATAATTGCTCAAGACCTTAGGTAGATCAGCAACTCCAATTACCTCACAATAATCAATTTTGAGATATTAATTACCAAACTTAACACACACCAAGTTCTGCTTTTTTTTTGTGTGTGTGTGTGTTTATCCACCTTTCAATGAGGACAAAAATACTAGAAACGCAAAGTTATCGAACTGCATGTTGGTATAATTTTATATTATTTTTTACTACGTGCATAGCTCGAGCAGAAGGCTAGTAGATGATTAATGGAGGAGGACGTACACTAGCTTTTTAAGTTTTCACCTAAACCTCAGTGGGCTTGGACCACCACCCAAGCAAATAATTAAGAGTTGTCTGTATAATTAATTTAATTTAATGTCATAGAAAGTGAGTGTGAGACAGCCCATGATGTTTGACTCTGTATTTGCTGCTATCCACTCCTTTTCTTTCTTGCTTTGAGTTTCAGGTTGCACTTAACACACTCACTCGTTGATACTTGATAGTCTTTCCTTTTTGTCGTTGGTGATCGACATTACTTTCAGGTTTCATAACATTTTTTGCATTCACCCGCGGGGGACGGGCAAAAAGGGGGGACCAAAAAAAAAAAACAAAACCCGCCGCTGCCAAATCAAGGAGGGGGGCCCAGGCCCGAGGATTCCCTTTGCGGGGTTTCTTTGCCCGGGGCCAAACGGGGGGGGAAAAAAAGATTTCCTCCCTTTTTTGAAGTTTTCTCTTACTTTAACCCTCCTTACCAGGATACTCCTCATTTCTTCAAAAGAAAAAAGGCGAATTTGTGTTCAAGGTGTATTTTGAAATTCCTATATTTTAGTTGTTTATTCTATTATCTTATTTTTTCTATTATATTTTTCTCCTTATTATTTTTTCCCCCCTACCCTCGAATATCTGTTTTTTTTTTATGCTTTTCCTTTGATCGCGTCCGGGCTCTCACCCTACCCCTCCTGGGAAATTTGGAATGAAAACTTACCAAAACAATGGTTCGAAAAAACGGAAAACCAGGAGTGAGCGCCCCTTGTTCTGTTTTTCTGTAGCGGCGCCCCAAAATTTGGCCTGTTCTTTCCGGATTAAGAATTTATGATGAAAAAGGGAATGGGAAAAGGCCGTCTTGTTATCTTGCTTGTCCCTGCCCCCTTCCCCAAACACCCTCACCCCGCCCGGAAAATTAAAATTTCTGTCTTTGGGAATTGGGGGGGCCCCGTTCCCGTTTCAGTGGGTGTTGTTACTTTAAAAAACCCAAATTGAGTATTTGGGTTCACAAATACCATACTATTCCCACGAAGCTTTTCCAATTACCCCAATTTCCTAAATACATGATGAATGAAATTATATCAGATCCTCATAAGGATTATTTTATGAATTCTAATTCTTCATAAGAAAATTTGTAGTAAAAAATTATGATGATAAAAATTTATATATATATTTTTGGCATCTTGGATTTGTATGTAAATATAAATTTTGAAATTTAAAAAAATATAGGTTCTATATCTTGTGTAAAATAGATTGTTGGTAGAGTGTTTTGATAAATTAAATTATAGGATTTTTAGATTTTTAAGGGTTAATGAAATATTGAATTAATTCAAAATTAATTAACCATGTTGATGAGTTTTTGTTGATCAAGGATGGGATTGCAATGATGTTGTTGTGCTCATGTGTTGAATTATTGAAAGTGATGGGCTAAAGTTATTGAAATTGGAGATGATATA
This sequence comes from Rubus idaeus, assembly GCA_030142095.1. NCBI lineage: Eukaryota > Viridiplantae > Streptophyta > Magnoliopsida > Rosales > Rosaceae > Rubus > Rubus idaeus. The sequence continues at coordinate 17,578,204 of CM057970.1, read as the reverse complement.
TAATCAAACATAAAAATCCTCGGGAAACTAATTCAAATTTGGGAATGATGAATGTGGTGTAAATGTTGTGTGTACGATGGTTGATGTAGTTGGGGTGGTATGATTCGATCTAGAGTGTTGTTTTGAGATGGGTAGGGGAGAGAATGGATAGATGTGGGTAAGTAAATGATGTGTGTGAAAAATTGTTATATTTTTCATTATTGAAATAGTTGTATTGAAAATTAAAATTATAGTGGTTGTAAAAAGAAAGGAGCATTCAAACATAGTAACATACCCTACATTGATACATACATGAGCTGAAAAAAGAAAATGAGGTTAAAACCAATACTAGGCTCCAGCAACAAAACTTTACAACCTGGCCGCAAGTTTCACAGCCACTTCTAACTGTCGACAAAAAGTTTCTATCGCAAGCAAAACAACCCATGCTCTTAAAGTTAGAAGTTCCTAAAGGTACTTTCCTTTCCGTAAATCATACGAGTGTTAGGATCCCTAGTATCATAACCATGGAAATCCATCGAAAAGAGCAGAAAATAAACGAAAGGAAAATAAACAAAATACTTTCAATATTCTTGGATAATCCATTACAGTAATGCCCACTCCTATTTAAGCAAATAGAAGGACAACTCTCTAGAATCATCTATGTTGATTGTGGTCCAAGTATGATTAATATGTAGTAAAGCCCAATAAGCCCACATATATGTAATAACCCGTAAGATATATAAGAGTCTAGCCCAAAAGATATATGAGTCCTAACAATCCTGCCCCTTAACATAAGGCATGAGGATGTCCTCATGCCTTGTAAATCCATGACAATTGTCTTCAGGAAAGTTCCAGAACAAATTATGCTTAGCATCTTCAGAGCCATGAGACTGTCAAAAGTAATCCTCATACTATTGTATTAGAAGCACCCATGAAGAGAGATAAACCCAAAGTAGATGAACAATGTAATACCCCACTGAGTTGTGTAGTCTCTATTGAAGAAACTGCGTGCCATAATGTTGTGCCAAACTACCAAACTGTCCTCGGCATTCTTGATAAAAAAGGTTGGAAAAGCATCCACATATACACCTGCAAGAGTCAATATGTACTTGCAACAACCACTAGATAATGTCCAAGATAGGAAACTAGCTCGTGTTAGAAGGAAAACTGTAGCAGAGACCTGGGTAGCAATTGGGCACAGAAAATTAATAGCCCTTGAGCTGTGATTTCCAAACAAATGTCAGTGGAGTTTGACTCACCATTAGGTAACAAGCGAAAAACACTAAGCGCATTGGCACCAATGGTATACAACATGCCAACAATAGTCATTCTAATGCTATAGAGAGCAGCAATAACATGGATCAAGATGTTAAGGTGATTATGGGAATCGGTAGAGAAATCAAGAACCAAAAAATGAGCACTGTGAATCAAGAACTCTGCATTTTCTACTCTTGCTCTGGGAACTATCACTTGGTTGAGAGTGCTGAACTTTATAACTCTTCCATATGTAATCTCCAAGTTCATTCTAATCATTCCAGGTTTGTATTTTATGATCAGAAGGGAATACTCACCTTGGTTCAAGCATAGAGTAAGTTGAACAGTAGCCAAGTTACCATGATATAGCTGTAAATTGAGAGACCATATTGGCTCCTGCCCTGTGAAATCCTTCTTAATCCCAAAGTTACAATCAAAGCCAATTTGAGGAAAGTCCTTCATACCCACATGGCCACACAATAATCAACCAAATGATAATGGACTGGCAGCAAGGCCCTCATGTTAAAGACACAATTGTTGGCAATAAATTGATCGAGAAACATCAAAGACATGACTTGGCCAACCCTTAAAAGTCCAGAGATGATTGCTATATTTTCTTCAAAGACACCATATATTAATAGCAACACAAGTGTATTCAGTAAAAAATTTCTTGAATTCAAAAGGGATCAATGATGCTCTAATGCATGAAGTGGTAAATGGAAAACTAAAGTGATCTTTCCAATGTCCAGCTCATGGCCACAAATATGCAATGCCAAATCATGAAGGTTAATGCTTGCACTAATAATTGAAGGAGTGGGAGTAGAGCAATACCAGATAGGAAAGAACCCATAATTTTTTTTCAAGAGATCAATAATCGTCTCAAGTTTCACTCCAAAGTGGAGGCTCTTCCCAAAATTATCAACAAAAATTGTCTTTATCAACCTCAGTGTAAAAGTGACGTGTTGCTCATTGAACTTGCTAAAATACATGTGGTCCTCAACAATTTTATAGATCTCCAAGGACATATAATTAGGGGGATATTTTGAGGCTTTCCTGTTTTTTTTTTAATTAATTTATTTTTTTTAATTTATTTCGTTTTTTAAAAATTAAAAACAACTAAAAAAAAAATTTTTTTTTTAAATTTTTCAAAAAATTTTTTTAATATTTTTTTTTTTTTTTTTAAAAAAATAAAAAAAAAAAGGAGGGGGGGGGAGGGGGGGGGGGGATAATTAGCAACTCTATCATCCAGTGGAAAAGTGAGCTGACTTCTTGCATCCTAGTCAACAATTATGCTTTTGAACTCCACAAGTCTTTGCGACACATGCCAGCTCTTATCATGTTTAAACCAAAATCCAGCCATTTGTAAAAAATGCAACCGACTACCAACTTGAATTCCAGCAATTATTTGTGAGCAATAATGAGTAATAGCCTTCATGTACTTCCAAACCAACAAGTCATGCACTAAACTAGCCAAATCCAATCTCACGTGACCATTTAGCCATGTAAATAACCCCAAAACAAGATTAGCAACGACGAGCCTCATGCTAGCTTGCCCTTGGATCAGCTCATTAGAAAGCTTCGAGTTCCCCTTGTAGAAATTAAAAGATTGTTCAAGCAAAAAAGCTGACAAGGTAAAATTAAATTGGATCCCCAAAAACATGACAATCGAAAGAACTTATCGACTTCCCATCAAAATTGTCTATGAGTCGATAAGTTCCCAGCCAAGATGAAAATAGTTGCAACACAGTAATCAGTCATTATCCTTTGAGTTGCAACTATTTTCATCTTGGCTGCTAACAGTAAATTCAGTGGAAGGCCCTCCATAAATAATGCCAGACACATAACTAATGACAGTTGGGTTCCCTCATCACGAACAATAGCCATGTAGACCTGGTCTACCATAGCTTGTGCACCCAAAATAAGAATTATTCTGAATGATCTTGCCACTTTTCTCATAGCAGGATCAACTACAAGGATTGATTCAGATGATGCCACCAACTTTACTAATGAGCAAAAGTTACCAGCAATGCCACCCATCATGACTCAGCATGGTGAGCCATAAAGCACCAAAGTTCCATGACAATCTCCCAGCAAAGTGAGTGAGGGTGAAAGAAATTCTCACAAAGAAAAGGCTCCCACTCCCTCCAAGCAGGACTAGAAGAAACCATACGCATGAAAATTTGCAATGCATTCAAAAGAGAAGAAAACATAGACTGCCATACAACTTCAACAATTTTTCCACAACCATAAAGCACAGGAACTTGCAAAAGATCTAGAATGGAAGAATATATCTCGTCATCTACTAACATATCCAAGAACCAACCAAGCGTTCCGGCAATCCCAAGTTTTACGTCATCATCAAGATCAAGAGAAAACCTCAAGAAACTAAGAAACGATGAAACACCACCAAGCAACAATTTCCTATTCGAATAGTTATTTGCTATGTCATCAAAGACGGTCTCAGTTGTAAGTTGTGATTTCCAGTGCTCCCACATTCTCTCTCAAACATCATACCTAAGTTCAGTTTCAGTTTCTCAATTTTGGCACTAGTAGGAAAATTTGATTTCCCAATTTTGACACTCACCAGAGGACTACAAGATACAACCAAGGATGCAAAATTGGGTTTACGCATATTCCATAAAAAATTCCTTCGCACCTCAAATGGACATAAGTTGCAACAATCATACACCAAAGTATTAAAAAAGTGAAGAAACTCTTCTTTGCTAGAGTCTTCAGTAGCAATATCATCAAAGAAAGCATACTTGTGAAGAATATCCAGAGGCTTGGGACAATTACCATGATTTGTGTTCACCATAGACAACATTTTATATCCATTCCTTCTAAGGTAATCCCATAATGAAGACTTATCCACTATAGCAGAGGGAACCTTGTAACTCAGGTCAAGGTTAACGACGTCAGATATGAGTCCTAACAACGAGGCATTGGGGTTTGGACTTCAGAGGCAGCTCATCAACTAGACTAGAGCCTCTGCCCTCTGCGGCCACGCTTGGAGTGCGGTCGCGACCAGCCCAAATAGAGTATCGTAACAACACATTAAGAAAAACTTCAGCTCATCGATGTTCACGTTAGCTATGATCAGTGGTTTGGAAATAAGCACGCCAAATAAATGAAAAGAAACAACATAATCTACCAATCATGTCACATTTAAATCTGCCATAATGCCTACTCGACTAGTCTATACGGTTCAAGTAGAGCTGTGGACTACAGAACTGAATCATAATTTTGGGTTAAAAAAATGCAGAGAATGAATCTTTGTTCCTAGCTTCATTGAGCAATATGAATCAATACTGTGTACATTTTCTATAAACTACTATGTATTTTACAAAATCAAAGTCTTAATGGATGCAGAATTTCAAATCAACTTCTTTGCCAAACCATTGCAGAAGAACTTTGCGAGCAACGCTAGATTATCAACTTGAAGCATTTATTTTGATCAGTGGAATAAATAAATAAAATCCACGTTGTGCCAAAATTAACCATCCACAGAGCTCTGATGATTAGAATCATCGACAACGTTAGATTCTGTGGACTGACAACTGGGTGCTGTATCATTTAAGCCGATCTCTGAAGCAGTATCAGCATCACCATATTCAAATGCAGATCTAGTATCCATCTCCTTTTCTGGAGAGTCAAGTTGCACACACTCAGCAACTTCACTGTTATAAGTTTCCATATCCTGACTCCTACTACTTGACAACGATAAGTCTTCTTTCTTCACAACATTGAATACAATCCCATTATGTATCCTTTCAGGCTGCAAAAGATCACCTTCAGTCACCATAATGCTAGAACCGTTTACTGAAACCATATTCCCAAAATCTCTCTTATCATATTTTGTGCTGTCAGGACTTCGGTCTGGTGTTGTCCCCTTTGGGCTTTGGTAATATTGATTATTGCCCACCATCAGAAGCGGCGTCACTGAGTTGGGATTAAAACCTCTATTCAGTTCGGCATCAATGTCCAAATTTTGGACAAAGTCAATGAATTTAGTTGCTGATGTCGTCCTTATCAAGGGTCCTCCGGATCTTGTCCAAGAGCTTAAATCAGCACTCTCAGACTCGCTGTCACTTCCATGACCATCATGTATACTACGGTGGGTATGGAAGCTTTTACCAGAAGCAACTCCACTGGTGGATGTGCCAACTCCATGATGGAATGAGGAAGCAGCATCTGCAAGGAGGTCTTCTTCGAGGGAACCTCTAGAATTCTCACGAGCAATGCAATTCCAAGATGGAATTCTTCTTGATGCACTAAACTTAACCGTGGTAGGTAGGCCATGAGAAGAAGCAGCAGCTCTTTCAGCACTCCTTTTGAGTCTATGCATGTGATTGAGAATAACAACGCACTCATCAAGAGCAAGCTCAATGCCACAGTTTGCTTTTATGGCTGATAGTTTCTCCCAAGTGCATCGTCTACCTTGGTTAGCTGCCTTTTGAAGCTCAACATATGTGGGATTTTGTATAATTTTTGAATACTGGTACAGATAAGAGCAATTAGTCCACATCATAAAAGAGAAAAAATAGTCCAAAACATAATTTTGTAGCACTTGACTTTGTCCGATTGAAAATAAAACTTGAAAGAAATTTTTTTAAGCAAGAACAACAAATAAGGTTCCTTTAGAATAATGAAGCCTAACTCACTAGTTACTGCCTAGCATAAGTTGAGTATCACCATATGTTTTTCCTCCACTTACCTGAGCTAGTGTGGCAGGCATCACGACAGTAACATCACCCTCCCAATCTTGAGCAAACAGCTTTGCAAGTCCGCCCAATGGAAAACCAAGTTCCAGGATCTGGTTACATCTATGTTTGACCTCCATCTCAACAAGATGAGCAAGCTACACAGTCATTACTTTCAACTCATCAGAATGTCAAACCAGCAAAATCATATAACAGTCATCCAAATAATAACTGCCACCAATGGGCAAGGACTGACAAGTAATTCTAACGTAATGTAAAGTATATCCCACAACAGGAATGTAAGGCCTTGCATAGAATTTATAAGATTTTTGGGCCTCTTCACCCATTGCCTTCAGTTTTGAGTTGCACGCTCCAATTTCTACAGTTACAATTCTTCCAATGAGCAAGGAGTGAAATCTTTTGATCCTCTTTATAAAATAGAAGAAAAAAAGAAAAAAAGAAAGAAAGAGGAGTAACAAGTAATTCTAACGTAATGTTCTTGTTGAAAGTATATCCCACAATGGGAATGTAAGGCATTGCATAGAATTTATAAGATTTTTGGGCCTCTTCACCCATTGCCTTCAGTTTTGAGTTGGACACTCCAATTTCTACAGTTCCAATTCTTCCAATGAGGTGCTAATTGATTTACCAAGATGAGAGACTAATTCAATTTTGATCAACAACGATTTTGGCAAAGACTTTGGACCTGGAGTCTCAAAAGATGTAGCCTGATGTTCAGATTAATAGTATTTACTTGGCCGAAAATTCCAGCCACAAGTTTAAAGATTTCTATTAATGAAGCAGTCAAGAATGGCATCAGCTGTTATACACACCAGCTACTAGAAAGCATTTTTAGGGGCAGATGCACAAGAAATGATACTGAAAAATAAGAACTGCACCCTAAACATAGATGGAAACTTTTGTCACATAATAATTGAAGCAATATTCTGTCCAAGCCATGGTTCAGAGTGATACACAAGTTGACTCCTAAGTATTGCCCTCCAACTTATGCACATTATTATTTTGCTTCCGTATTATTTCAGCAAGAGAATGATGGGAAGAAGAGGAGGAAACCAATAAAGAAACCGCATGTTGAAAAGGCTAAAGCTTTTGTTATAAGTAATGACTAAAACAAAACTACACAAATAGAACACAAAACATTGGACAAAGACAATAACTTTTAAAAGAATCTGAAGTGAGGTTCATAGATGCGTACCTTGGCAGCAAAGTTGCCTCCACAAGCTCTCACAAATTCCTTTAGTCTTAATAATGGTGCAATATGAGGATTTGCCTGACTGACAATAAAATGATTAACGTTGAACAGTTCCTTCAGCTGCATCATAGGTAAATCAATCTCCAAGCTACCATCTCTCCACCTACGCACTGGCATTGTACCTGCCTCTGGACCCAAATTAAATGGAGGATGGTAAGGAACAATCTCTCCACTTCTATCTTTTGCCATTAGTTCCTGGGCCTCAAAAAGGCCTGGAAAAGCACAAGAAGCTGTCACTGCACTCCATATAACAACATGAGGTGAAGTCAAGTAGTTAAGGCATCTAGGTGGCTCATGCTTCCTAGGGGAGCACACAGTTATCCCAAGAATTCGACCTGTCATATCATAGGCTTCTTGAAATGTAAGATTACTGGTCAAATGCCTTAACATCATTTGCAACTGCCTAATCTCATGAACAGCCCCACGTGTCATGACCCTCTTCACAACTGTAAAAATCCCACCCATCTGATCAAAAAACTGCAATGAGTGCCAAGAATCCTCAAAAAAACTTTGCAGCTCTGGCCAAGACCTAGTTGCAACAACAGAACACATAATGGATCCCACACTAGAACCAGCAATGATTCTTGGCATAAGCTTATGTTCCACTAATGTTTTAACTACACCAACATGGAAAGATCCAAGAGAAGCACCCCCACTCAAGAGCAAGGCAGTTCTCCCAAAAGCATGTCTTGTTTCATGCATGAAAGCAAGCTTCTCTTCCAAGGAGAGCTCTTCTGAGTCTGAATCGCAAACCATTCTCAACTGAGTTGATACCTCATCAATATATTCCTTTATGAGTTTGGGCACGTGAAGTCTCCCCTTGTGAAGCTCAGAGTTGCACATGTTACCAAGATTTCTAACAAGATCTGCTCGCATGCAGAATATTATATCTCTGAGAGAACCCTCCTCACGACGGTGGTGGAGTTCTTGAAGCTTGTTCCTAACCACTTCTTCATCATAAAGGTCTGATTCATTCATCTTTGGGGTCTCTTTATCAAGCATCTTAGCAGCATGAGCCCACTCCTCGTACGTCAATGCAGTTCGCATCATATTTCTCCAAAATTTCCTCCGATAAGCCATTTCAGCCTTCACTTTAACATTTGTGTATCGTTTCAACATAAAAGCGATGATTGTCACCATTGCCATTATCCCTTGTGGGTTTCGAGGATGCAACCATGAGAGCATGGGAGACAAAAAGTCCCTGAATCTAACGATGAGACTAAACAATATGTGAAATACTTGATGTCTCAAATGTGACATTGACTTGCAGAATAAAACTCGGAAAGCAATGGTCCGACCAACAATGGTTGAAGGTCCAATTCGAAATGGATCAACACTGGCTTCATTACTTATATCCATGTTTTTGGAATAAGTAGACTGTTGTATTTGTATCTTTAGGGCAAAGGTCAATATCCTGGTTCAACAAGGCTGAAGAGCTATAAAACCTACAACAGCAGGAACATACAATGTTGTTTTAGCTCTCAAAGTTCACAAAAGAAAAGAATGGCAAGGACAATTGAATGACCAATGAGTCCCCGTCTATAGAAACCTAAATTGGGCAATTGCAAAAAAGCCAGATATTGATTCCAAAATCTCAATAACGAGAGATTTCTAGTGCTTCAACCTTTAGGTCAAATGAAATAAGATGGTACCCAACAAATCAAACAAGAAAGCCACTATTTGCACATGAAACATTTTCCAACCTTTTTGAAGCTTTCCAAGTCTCAAGAGAAATCCGCAATTTGCAACACCCACCAGCTCAACAGCTAGGTGGGTTTCCAAAACCTGCCCAACCAATCAAATCCAATCCTTGATGAACCCCAGAATTTCAAAATTCCACCCAGCAGCGAAGCACAACCCAACCTCTCAAATGCGAATCAAACTGGGTTTTAATTGGCAGCTAAATGGGTTCTCAGATAAGAATCCAAGTTTCTCAATACCTACAAAAGAAACCCAGAAACAATGAAATTCCAAGACACCAAATAGCAGGGTATAGAAATGACAACGAAAAAGCCAATATACCACCAATTTGGATTTTATGGGGAAGTGTGAAAAGGATAACGATATCGATATGGTGACGCTGCTCTGATTAATTTGTTTTCAAGAAAATTGGAAAGGAAAGGTGGTCCAGATTTGGATTGGGATCTTGGGAAATTAATAAAAGGCGGATAAGGTGGCAGAGACTGCTCCGCTACCTATCCGACAAAAACAATGTGATTGTTGGAACTTTCCATTTTATATATCTATTCAAGGAAAGTAGCACCAGAAAACCAGACGGAACTAAAAATTGGAAATTCCTTTGGTTGATTTTCAAACTAGAGAATTGAGTAAACGAAAGCACATTTGGCTGCTTACAAGTCAAAAACACTTATTGATACGGGCCAACCCGAACCCTCCCCACCCAAACCCAGGTTTGGAATCGAATAGTTTAAGATTTTGGATAATGTCCACCAACTATAAAAAATTCTTAAGGCCATTGCAGAGAGGCTAAAATTGACACTAAGCTAGAATTTTAGTCCATCTCTAACTTTAAATTTTATAGACTTTAACAATTACTATTCGTGTAAATAATAAGAGCAATTATTTTGACCGATCTTCAACCCTTAAAAGCTATGCTATTGTCTCAACTTTGGTACAAGTTAGGAGGATTGTCGACAATATATGGATGAGTTCCTTTCAATTCTTGTAAGTCATATTTATTGTGAAGCAAATGGTGTAGCTCATAGGTTAGTTTTCATTGCTTGTTCTCATACTATTAATGAGTTATGGCCAGACGAGACACCTGTGATTATCCAGGATGTTCTCTACAAGAATTTATGTAGTTGTTCTCGAGGTTTAGACAACATGTCCCCCTTATTGTACAATCACAATTCAAATTTAAATAACATGGGCATACCGATCTGATTGGTTGCCCACCCCACCCCACCTTTATTTTTTATTTTTTTTAAAGAGCTATAAGTTCAAACCTTAAGTATTTTGTTATTTTTTTTTATCATGTTTTTCAAAGCTATAATATTATTTAATCATATTATTATTTATATTCTTATATAATTAACGTTTTTATCCTGATCGAATCTTATTAAATTTCCGAATAGAATTTTATTGTGCCACATATCACTTTGTAAGCAATTCTTCAGATTCTCGATTAGATTTTATGTCGAAGTGACATCTTTTATCCTTATAGAATCTTTATAAATTTTCAAATAGAATTTTCACATGCCACGTGTCGAGTTGAACTACCAGTGTGTTAATCATTGCGAAACCATTTGGTTTGGGCGAAGAGGAGCACAAAGGATCTAGCTAGTGAGAGAGAGAGAGAGAGAGAGAGAGAGAGAGAGAGAGAGAGAGAGAGAGAGAGAGAGAGAGTAGTGGTTTAATTAAGTTGAACGGTTAAAAACAATAATAATAATAGGAAGTCACATGCAAGCATCATCATCTCAGTAAAAACAAAATGTATAAAAGAAAAGATTCTCACATCTTATCATTCTTTTGTCACTCTCTCCCCCACATAAATCCTACCTCATATGTAACTTAGCCTATTTAAGTGTTTTAATTCATCATTTAAGTTTTTAACTTAAATATAGGAACTTGTTATTAGTTAACACACCCCAAAGTGTTAATAACATACTCATTTTCTCTATCTCTCTCTACCCAAAGTGTTAGAGAGAGAGAAGGTGTATGTTAATAACAACACCCTAAATATATATTTTAAAAAATCGTTTAAGTGTTTGAAAGAAAAAAAAAGAATGCCAAGCACGTGTACATTAGCTAAATGAGGGGACGAAGACGGTAACAGTAGTTACGTCCATTTGTTGTCTAAACTAAAAGCTGCACAAACAGTGCAGCACATGCTCACATCATGAGCTAAATGTATATTTTAATCAACATAATAGATGGACTTATTTTAATGTGTGCTGGCGTTCAGTAACAGAAACTTTATTAATATCCTAAGTTGTACGTGTTGCTCTTCTGCAATTAGTATGTGTGGAGTACTGGAATTGAGTTTGTATATGTTTTTTACTTTCTTATGGTTATGACCTTCTGTCATTAGTTTTGATTTGCTTCTGGGTTGTTGCAACTTGTAAGTTGTATGTAGTGTGAATAATGAGCGATATGGCGATTTTACAATTATTCTTTGAGCATGCACAATAAGATCAGATCGATAAAATAAAATGTTTCTATAAAATCATTCGTCAATCGTCAACCGTTTCAAAATAAAAGGTACAATGGTTAAAAACGTAACGAGGTCTGGACTCAAAGAGGTCTCCATCCACAGTCTCTGCCACCCACCTACACCCAAAACATATATTCATCAACTTAAAGAATGTGTATGTATATTTTATGCAAGACATGTAAAGACTACATATATATTACCTTACGAAAACTAATCTTCTGGATTATGCTGCTGCTTATCACCAAATGAGCCAGTATAATTGATAACCAAATACAAGTATAGAAATAAATTACATTATATGAGTACATAGAAATGAAATTCCGACAATATCAATTACAATATATATACCTGGTTACTTGTACTCGTGCAAATTTTCTCACTAGATAAGACTGAAGTTTTTGTATTTTTACTTGATGTCCTCTCCCTTTTTTGCTTCTCAATATCACATTCTTTAGTAGTTGACACTGGAGTTTTTGCATTTTTGCGTTTATTCTCCAAAGATGCTTTCCACCTATCATTGCTTATTCCTTTAGGTCTCACACATGGAGGGTCCAATACTGGTGTCTCATCAACTGGGCAACCATTTTCATTAGCATCATAATCCTTATTCAAAACCTCATTGCTATTGCTTTCCTGATAAACGAGTCCTTTTGACTCTAGCACATCCTTATCAATTAATTCTTCCATCTCTTTCAACTTTTGCATTGCAATTCTACTGCCATTCTCTGACTCAGCTCCCCTGCTTAATATATCATAAGCTTTTCGCATCAAATTATTTGGACGCAATGTAACTGATGGTTTGTCTTTTACTTGTAGTAATGTTTCATGTTCTTTTGTGCACATTCCTGCTTTTGCATCTTTTCTCCAACGCTGCAATATATATTGAGGTGGTATCTTAGTAATGTTTCTCACATTCAACACCTTTAGAGCATGACGGCATAACACACCCATAGATTCAAACATCTTGCAAGTACAAGTGATGGTGCTATCTGATGAGTTTAGCTTGACAACATAAACTGTGCTACGACCCTCCTCATTCAGTTTAAAAGTATGGAATGTTCCAGTAATTTCAACTTCATTCATCTTGAATGCCATGCTAGCCATAATTTCAGTCCCAAACAAATTATAAATTTTCCTTGTATAAACTTTACCGGCATGATATAAGAGTCTAGTACTCTTCTTAGCATTAGAAGGTACGCCATTCGTGCAACGAAAAGTTTCTTCTAATTCACTTGAAGAGGCAAGAAAAAAGCCCTTTCGGCGGTGGAAATTGGCCCTTGGGGGGCCTAAGCGTCCCCCTTAAAATGAAATATTCGCTCCCCTGAGACTATTGACCTCTACTGGCTTCCAGGGCCCAGCTGCACATGATAGGCCAAGCCAAATTTTTTTGTATTGAATAAATCTGTTTTGGTAAATTAAAAAAAAAAAATTCTTCCAATGATATAACACCTACAAATGAACTATTTGGTTCTATACGTAGTTAAAGACTACTATTGCTCTTGATCCCATCTCTCCAAAAAAGTTTGTCATTCTATTTTCTTGATCCACTTGCACAGAGTAAAAGAACATAGGATCCTTTAGGTTGTGCTTAAAAAGATTGATTAAGCTTTGAGCATCTCCTGCTCAAATATAGCAATTTTCTCCCTATTCACAAAGTTGTAGCAATCTCTCTTTGTAAACCCAACATTCTGAGATCCACCCGCTTCTTCTGCTAAATATGAGTATGTCTTTGTGGTCCTTATACCAACACCAAACATAGTTTTTATTACACCTTTATGAGCATATGAAATTCTTCTATTTGATCTTAAAAATGGTCTTTCCTCTGGCTTAGCAAAGTCATGATTGTGCTCAGCTTAAAAGTGAGAAACTTTCCACATCTCGTCTTCTAATGTAAATCGGATCATAGCTTTGCAACTTGTTCTTGTATCTAGCCTATTGGTCTTCTTTGTTTCCGAAGGATCACCATCTTCTTGAAAACCTTCTTTTGAACATAGGATGTTGATTTGTCGAACAACATTATGTGCATCTTTTCTCTCTTTTCCCTTTCGAACACTAAATCCAATTCTTGTAGCATAACTGATGTAGAATTTATAAGCTTCATCTTCATTACACACTGTCTTTCCATATAAATCATTTTCATCTGTATTTTCTTGACGATTAACAATCATTGGATCGTTCTTCCGCTCATTATTTTCAACATTCTCTTCATCACTTTCAACATCAATGACTGCACGTAAATGAATCATGAAAGACATAAAGAAATCATCATCATATATAGATTCTTGCATACTCCTAGGAGTCTATACTCCCCGGAGGCGCGTGCGGGTGTGAGCAGATTCGAAGAGAGAGAGAGAGAGAAACGCAGACATGAGAGTCCACAGTCGTCAAAATCTGAGCAACCTCATGCGCCGGAATCTGAGCAATAGCGTGGTTCACCGCTGCCAACATCGAGCTTGCCGTGTTCCGATCTACACCATCCCATTACATGATTGCCATCTGATGCCGGGAAGTGGCCCAACGCACCTCCGCCTAGATCCAGATCTGCTATGTGTGGTTCGCGGAGCTCCGAGCTTCGTTTTGCCGAACAACCACCATATTTGGAATCGGGGGACTCCGATATTCTGTTATCCATCGATCCGACGACCAAACGACGCCGGATCAGTGTCTACGCCGCCACACGCGCTTTACGTGCCTCCACGACTATAAACTCTTAGGAGTATGCAAGATGCTTCCCATCATATAATCAATCTTCTTGAGGATAAAATAAAACAGTAGACTTACCCGTATCAATTGCCATGGAAAATGATTGATAGTTGAGAAGTTTGACTGTTGTAAATTAAGTTAAAGAGTTACTGAACTCCAGCTCACAGTTTCTAATTCATCTTCTTCGATCAATGACTAAAGAATTCTTTTAATTATCATGCTAAGATTACAGTTTACAATACAAAGCATGTAATTAAAATAAGTTTATCTATTATGTGGATAAAAATATACATTTAGCCCATGATGTGAGCATGTGCTGCACTGTTTGTGCAGCTTTTAGTTTAGACAACAAACGGAGGTAACTGCTGTTACCGTCTTCGTCTCCTCATTTAGCTGATGTACACGTGCTTGGCATTCATTGGTTCGGACCACCATGTCAGCATGCTAGGTGGTGGTCCGGGACCAGGGAATAATTTTTCCAGTAAAAACAAAAGGTATAAAAGAAAAGATGCTCACATCTTATCATTCTTTTGTCACTCTCTCCCCCACATAAAGCCTGCCCCATATGTAACCTAGCCTATTTAAGTGTTTTAATTCATCAGTTAAGTTTTTAACTTAAATATAGGAAGTTGTTATTAGTTAACACACCCCAAAGTGTTAATAACACACTCATTCTCTCTATCTCTCTCTACCCAAAGTGTTCAAGAAAAGAGAGAGAGAGAGAGAAGATGTGTGTTAATAACAACACCCTAAATATATATTTAAAAAAATCGTTTAAGTGTTTGAAAAAAAAAACAAAACAAAAAAACCGTCTAAGGTGGCCGACTAGGCGCTAGCCCCCTACTTACCACCGACTAGTGCCTAGTAAGTTTCGATTAGATTTTATGTCTATGTGACATCTCTTATCTTCAACTTTGAAACTCAATAAAAGGTGTGCTTTGTGTTCCAATATTTACCATCTCATCTATTTCCTCTCAAATCACTATCTTTTATAGTTTTTCATCAAGATTTGCAATGAATTTCAACAGGACTGTCAAAGTGGGAGGATAACTACTAGAAAAGAGGAGGAGATTAGACAAGATAAAGAGAAGGAAGAAGAAGATGATGCAAGGCTAAAAAAATGCAATAAAAATGATGGTGGATGCAGAAAATTAGTGAGCTTATGAACAACTCCAACAACAGCCATAGTGAGGTGGCATAGTTGCAAGTCACCCTTAAAAACCTCAACAATGTTGGCTAGCTAACCAAAGATTGTTGAATGACTACTTAGTGGATTATCCGGTGAGTAATAAGGTCGAGTTCAAACACCACTACAGGATGAGGCGCACAGTTTTACTCTGTATGCTAAACCATCTGTCCAGACAACCAACCCTTACTTTAGGTAGTCATAGGATAGTATCAGTATCCCAGCTTCTCACCTTATCAAAAGATAACATGCGCACTCGAAATGCTTGCCAATACATGCTTAGCAGATTCATTGGATTTAATCAATGAGAATGCTTGAGTCGTCTGCGATAGAGAATATAAGTTAATTTTGTCGTACCATTTTCACGATCTATTAGGGAACCTACCTCTGGGCACCAACAACTAACGATCTGGATATGCTTCTATAGAGAGCCGAGAGACAGGGTTTTCTGGGATGATCAGGTCGATTATTAAACTGTATGCATTAGCGATTGTCCAATGGGGTAGAAGAGAAGTTTCAGCAGCAAAACGAAAAAAGCCAACGATTATTCTTGAAACTGTGGCGGATTTAGACACATTCATATGTCATGCATTCTTCAGGATCCTAGAAGCCCAAAACAACATCACCATTCGCGGACATTCACCACTGTTTGATGCTCTCATAGCAGGCGATTCAACATAATTAGATTATAAAATAAACAACAATCGTCACCCTGAGTCTTAATTCTTATTCCTATCTTGATATGATATGTATGCTTGCATCTTGCTCGAATGTGCATCAAGTCAACACATATTAATTTTTAAAAAAATCAACAGCTAGTGGTGATGTTATCTAGTTGTTGGAGAAAGGTCATGAACCATTGATTTGTAATAACAAGATAATATCAACCATTGATTTTTTTTTTAAATTGTGCTTTTCTCCTGTCCAATGTGCACAAGCCACATGGCCAGCCCATCTCTCCCTCTTTCCCGTGGCCAAACCCAGTACATGCATTAGGCGATTTTTACTTTAGTAGGCCCCACTCCCATTTGGAGTCCAAAGCAAGGGCTATAGTTAGCCCAGCCCTTTTAGCCCTCAACAATTATTTTTTGGTATAGCCTAACCCATCCATTGAAAATGTTTATTCGCATTTGAGGGGCTAAATTTTGGGGTTAAGCCTATGAATTAGAGATGGCGTTCCCCAAATCTCACTTTTCATCCAAACAGTGGAGGCTATAATTTAATCGTCTCCTGATTTGTTTGTATTTTACATACTAATTAGGTCCCTAATCACTAAAGTTAAATACATACAAATTAGGTCCCTAATTACTAAAGTTATGCTAATCTAATGGCTATTTGATGTCTCTAATCCACATTTGTACATTTTATAGGTGATATATGCAATGGATTGATTTATGGTGCAAAAAGACCCTAATCACTAAAGTTATGCTAATCTAATAGTCATTTAATTAATGTCTTAATCCACATTTGTACATTTTATAGGTGATATATGCAAGAGATTGATTTATGGTGCAAAATGAAGTATTTTGGAGGATTTTAGTGCATTTCCAACAAGAAGTCGACGAAAATTCAACCGGTTAATTCGAGGGATGAGGAGCACAAGAATATTTCAGAGAATCAACCAAGAAATCGAGAAGTCAAAGTTTCTACATGAAAATTCAACCATGGTCAACTCCAAAAGTTAAAGGTCAAAGGTCAACGTTGTGACTACCATTGGAAGCCTCCAAAATTAGGAAGGAAAGTTTCAATTAAATGTCCTTAGCTAGGTAATCAGCGACCTGATAATTTCATTATTCTTTTTTTTTTGTCGTGAAATCAAACTTCATAGAAGGTACAAAGCTGGCAAACATACAAAGATACAGGAAAATACAACATCTCAAAGTCAGAAATCTAAAAAAGATTAAGACATGAGCATGACATAAACTAACTAAGAACAAAAACATAAAAAAGAAAAGCTAAAATGCCCAAACAGCCAAAGTAGCCCATAACACCCAAACCATAAACAAAGCTTTTTCTTTAGATCTCTGTTGCTTCTTCCATCGAAGAAACGTCACCCGTGCTCCAACCAAAGTCAAGAGCATGAAGAGGTAAACAAGGGTGGTTTGCGGAAGTGAGGATACCGAGTCGATTGAAACCATCATACATTCTCCGATCGACCAATTACGAGAAAATCTCGCATACAATAGTAATAACAACCATTCCCAATGAGCACTCAGCCAATAGACTTGAGACTTACAAGGATAGTTGCACAAGAGAATGACAGAAACTTCCATAGCATGACAAGAATGATTTGAAGAAAGAGCTTTGTTGAGGGCTTAAGGACTATGTGGAAAATGAAGATCTGAACTTTAGAGAAAAAAAATTACCTAGCTCTTTCTTCCATAGAGTACGTACGTGGTGGTTATGACAATAAAAAATATAGTAAAATATCCGATTTGCCCTTGTTTTTGACAGAAGTTTGACGGAAATGTAACAGAAGTACCTAAATGGTTTGTGTTTTAAAGTCCAGGCACCTAATTGATTATTTTCTAAGTTCAGATACTATTTTGTCCGGTCACGAAAAGTCCAGACCCCATTGATGATAAAAACCCTTGAATTATAGATGATGTTTCTGGGATATATTTGATGATATGAAAATGATAGTGATGATATTCAACAAGGCACATACACACTTGGCCTAGTGTGGCCAACTACATGGCTAGACATCTCTTGTTTATCGTCCTCAAATTTATTTCTAGTGCTGTATAGAACCATTTTCCCTTTATGATTCTAAAGTACCATCCTTGTTGGGGAATCGGGTTATCACTCATTTTGTCCAAGACAGTAAGCTTAGAAGTAGATTGGTCAGTCGTCAAGGTTGAATTCATTTTGACCCTTAGAACTATTTTTCCATGAACTTTCTTGCCTTTCCTAATTATGTTTATATTTCCTTTTCTTTGGTTGTTTTTTCAATTTTCAATTTAGTTGGTTATATTTCTTCTTCTTCTTCTTTTTATTTACTTTTTTTTTTTGTGAATTGCAGGATGAATCTGGTAATCGCATCTATATAGATGAAAAACCTTGTATACATACTGATGGCACATGATTCATATATGAGGATCTTACTTTACTTTGTCATGAGATAGTACGCAAAGAGCATATCAATAATGAACACATTGAGGTTTGTGATTCTGTTTTAGTGTGCTTTTAAGTTTATGTATATTAATTATTTGAAGCGATAATAACACATTGAGGTTTTGTGATTCTGTTTTGGTGTTTGACTTACGAAGATACTGATTCAAGTGATTGCAAAAGATTTAGTCTTCAACTTAATGGATAATATTTGAAATTAGTAGGTTTTCAATATCTGTTGATTAGTGCTTACTTAACAACAAAAGCTATTAGGATGTGAAATTTGATTATGTAGGTGTTGTGTGTCTGTAAATAAAATGTTGTTTTATGGCCCTGTAACTTCGAAAAATGTTATAGGTAAGAAGATTGAACTTGTGAAGTACTATGACATATTTGGCTTTAGGTACATAGTTACATTTCTTTTGAGAACCTTCTCGTTGATTGTGAAATAGGAGCAGGAGTTTGGGTAAATCTTAGAAAAAATACAGCCTTACAACACCCCTGTTGAACTACCCTACCCTTCTTGGTTGAGCAATTTTGTTTACCAAATGAATTTTAGACAAAGAAAGGACTTTAGTCATTTTTCTGGTTTTCTGGATTTTCTAAACCTAGCAGCCTTTTCCCTAAAAACTGTATTAAACCGTGCTGAATCTGAAAATGATTTTTTCTTGAAAATTTCAGTAGACAGACTAATGAATCATCCAGTATTGGAATCACCTTGAAAGCATTTTTCTATAATTAGTTATGTATTTTACAAGTTAGGTTTCTGTTACAATTATTTCTGGAAAATTCACTGCACTATTCTTGCAGATAACAAATTTGTGTTTCAAGTCGAGTGGACTTTGGCATGAATTGCCAGTTCTGCTACACTGGCAGGCAAGCTTTAATTCAACTCCTTCAAGCAATGAATTCTATTTACTTTCATGTTCCATTAGTCTAGATAGTGACAGAGTTGGTTCTAAAATTTTACTATATCAACATTGCAGGTTGATTTCATCTTGAAAATTTGCAACTTTGTGTCCTGCTAGAGTATTGCAAAGCTGCTAACAATTGCTACGTCATATCAAGCCTCATCAGACATTGAGAGAAAAAATGATTACTTCTAAGTATGTGTTCTCCCTATTTATAGATTAGTGTTTGGAGCTGTGTCCAAGGCAAGCATCTCAGGTACCTCTTGTAGGCAGTATATTTATTATATTGTATAACTTGCAAATAGATGTTAATACAAACTTTGTAATATAGATATTACTTTTGAAATGAAAATTTTAATTGTTTACAATTCTCTATGATATGAAAATGATTGTGGAGCAGTTGTATATAAATGATGATTTGATAGAACTTTACAATTAGTATGTTATAGTCAGGACTCAGGAGAATGGTTGTTAGTGACGATGGTACATGAAATTAATTGCTTCTTAAATATATGGGTATTATGATGATGGTACATGAAATTTAGTAACAACTAATTTAGTGATGAAACAAGTTTCATCCCTATTGTATCCATGTGACCCATGCTTTTAGTGATGAACTAGTGATGTTTAGTGACCAACACTTAGGACTCTAGTGATGAACATGTTCATCACTAAAGACAGCCTTATTAGTGATGAGATATGTTTGGTCACTAGAGGGTCAAGGGTTTAGTGATGAAATTTTTTTCAGTCATCACTAAAAGGATTTAGTGACTTGGCTATAATGACGATGCAGTGATGAACATTTTTTCCTCACTGAAGATAGTCACCAAAGTGACTCGTCACTAAAGCCCAAATTTCTTGTAGTGTGCAAAAGGACAATCATCATTGGCTGACAAGCTATTTCAGAAAGCGATAAGAAATTCCATGTACATTATTGAACACATGCAATAATACAACTAGAAGTGTATATATATATATATGATTAATAACATTAAGTGGAAATTCAATTCTTCTTAATGAGTGAAATGACCAAAACCGTATACTTAGTACTATTTTGGTGTTCACTGACGAGCTCTGCATACGTCCGAAATAAATCATCCATTATCTCTTTTCCAAAATGAGATTCGAGCACCGACTCAAACACGACTCGTATGCTATTAGCCACTCGCTGCCCACTGCTAGTTATCATTTGATCATCATCAAATGCAGTATTGTGAGGTATGTCTTGATCGAGACGATCCCCGTCATCAATTTCAAGCGTTTCGAGGCGGTCTGTGATGAAGGACCCTTCTTTTTGTAACACCAAATTCAATTCCTCCGCACACGAGGCATAGTAGGGAAGGTTGAAGGAGTTAACCTTTTCCTCTTCAATACGACCCTGCAACATTAATGATACTAATGATGAATTCAAGAATTTTTCTTCATTTGAAGAAAATAAAAATTAATAAGTGCATTTTGGCATACATGTACGTGAATAAGTATAACTACCGTACCTTCAAAACCATTGCCATTAGTGCATGGGCTAAGAGATCCGACTGCGCAAAAGTATCATGTGCAGCTGTTGGGTCAGAGGATGGCCTGCCCATGAAATACAACACCATTCGTCCTCCGTCAACTATTTCTTGTGCCCTTGACCTCAGAAAAACTGTAAAGTCTTTCTGGAATTGCATGGAGTAGGCGTCCAATACGCACTGTGGGCTGCTCTCGGAAATGTAAATCTTTCCTTTGTTGTTTAGCCCAGCGGGGGCCTGAGAGAGCCAGTGAAGACTAAAACAAGAGTGAACAAAGTGCAAACTCTTTCTAGCGAATAATGGACCATAAAAAGAACCGGGTACAGCAGCAATAAAGGGATTCATGAGATGCTGAAGATCATTAGGATCACGACCACCACCGCAGTAGTCTTGTTTCAATTTATTGAAGAATTCTGGAAGTGACATAAATATGGTGTTGAAGTCGTTGCTAAAGAGGTCGTTTAGATACACTCTGAGCTCTGTGATTGTCGACGGCTGAGCTCCGTGCATGATATCCATGACCTGCGTGATGAATAGTAAGGTGTTGGGTCCAGATGAGCAACCCAAATCTGCTATTCCCATGCTCTCTATTCCCATAACATTTGAGCTCATGATTAATTCTAGTACGGCTTCCTCGATGATTGCCTTGGCGATTGATAATGTTTTTCTCTACAGATCGATCGAAAATTAACAGTATTATATATTAGATTAACATATCTATCTATATATATATATATATATGCATGCAGTGATTGATTAATTAACGAATGAAATAAATGTTCAGAACTAAGCCGATATGGATCACACCTGAATTGTGGAGTTTTTAGCATAACTATTCTCGCCATCTCCTTTGTTCATGTGAAGTACTTGCGTCACCTCCATTATCAATCCCTCTCTAGCTAAAGATCTGGAGGTGGAGACATGGGCGGAGCTAGAATTCAAACTTTAGGTGAGCTAAAAAAAATTTCATTAAGCATTGAGAAAACTTACAAAACCGAAATGGAGGACTTGCCTCACATTGCACACAAATGGATCAATAGATCATGGACTATTGGACTAAACAAACAAAATTGAAAACTGAAACATCAAACATATAAATTGCTCAAAGAGAGAAGTTGAAACTTGAAAGGAGGAGACAAATAAAAAATTGAAACATACCTTGAAACTGCTACAGTAATGAGTGCGTGTGCCTCTACCAGGCTCTCACTCTCTCAGCGTTGCTTAATTTTGAAAGGAAGTAAGGAACAGGGGAAGCAGAAGTTTTGTTACCGAAGTTTTTGAGTTTTGATAGAATACTAATAGGCTTTTGATAGAATAGGGATAGTCTAATAGGCTTTTGATAGAATAGGGATAGTCTAATTAATAGGCTTTTGATAGGATATTAATTGTCTAATACATGTGAGAGAGTTCAAAGAACAAAACTCACGTGAATGAATTAGCAAGGTATTAATAATTATTCAAAAAATCAAGTGTGCTCTACATACTATAAAAAAAATATAAAAAAATTTGCCCAGCTTTAGCTGGGTTAGCTACCACTAAGATCCGCCCCTGGGTGGAGATTTTATTATAAGCTGCTTACAACCGCACACCCATGATGTATCGCCAATTTGCTAGCCACACAATTTTTTCTCCATCAGTTTTTTTTTTCTTTTTTGTTCCTCATCAGTCCTTTTTTCGTGTGTGTCGGTGTAATTATTGCTTCTAGTTGTATATTTTTTTTGTTGATAGAACTTCTAGCTGTATTATTGCATGTGTTCAATAATGTACATGAAATTTCTTATCCCTTTCTGAAATCTTATCAGCTTTCGAACGGTGATTAATTGTCCGTGTAATATATGGGGTCGCATGATCACTCGTATATATATTAAAAAATTATTGATAAGGTCATTTTTGGTGACTTTGTTCTTTTTTAAGCCACCAAATATTTTTATCCCTCATAAAGTCATCAATATTTACAAAAATGTCACCACATCAATATTTACAAAAATGCTACCGCATTTTTTTTCTCATTATTTACAAAAATATCACTGGATATGAAAAACTACTACTAGAGACGAAAGCTACTGTCAAAGAACAATAAAGCTATTGTCAAAGAACAATAAAGCTGCTGACGAGGAACACGAAATGTACACTCAAAGAATAATAAAGCTATTGTCGAAGAACAATAAAGCTACTGTCAAAGAACAATAAAACTACTGTCAAAGAACAATAAAGCTATTTTAAAAAATAAGAAAAGTATTACCAAAGAACAATAAAACTATTGGGCGGGGAATAAGATATGTACTCCAAAATAATAATAAAACTACTGTCGAAGAACAAAAAAGCTACTGCCGAAGAACAATAAAACTACTGTCAAAGAACAATGAAGCTTTTGTAGGCAGTGGCATTTTTATAAATAATGAGAAAAAATGCGGTGGCATTTTTGTAATATTTTGGTGGCTTTATGAGGAATAAAAATATTAGGTGGTTTTTTGAAGAATATAAGTTATGTAAATGACCTTATGGGTAATTGGCTCATTTTCAAAAGTATAATATTATTTAGAGAAAGTTCTTCATATGATACCTGAACTATCATCAAATGCAATTTTTGCGTTTTTGGTACCTATATTTTCATAAAGAAGTTGGTGGTACCTAAACTATTTCTCTATTTACCATTATAGTACCTACCTTCAAATATTCTGTTAAGTGCTTATATGACATGCATAAAACTTGTAATTTGGGTGAATAGAGCATGGGCAAAATAATAATTAAAATTTTTGTACTATTAAATTTAGAAATAAAAATAAATTATGCAAAAATTATTTTTATTCTCAACTATTCAAGATTAAAGATGTCATGTAGGTGGTTTTATTATTAAATTTTAAAATCAAAATAAATTATCATTATTTTTTAATATAATAAAAAATTTAATTATTTTTTTTAATATAGTTTATTTTTATTTTTTAATTAATAATAAAATCACCTACTTGGTAATAAATTATATTATAAAAAATAAAAATAATTTTTCTCATTTTTAGTGTTGAATATTTGTGGATAAATTATCTAAATTTTTTTTATAATTTATTTTGAAAATTGAAAATAAATGAAATGACTATTTTACTCATGCCACATAAGCAACTTAACAGAATATTTGGCGGTATGTACTATAATGGCAAACAGATGAATAGTTCAGGTACTACCAGGTTCTTTATAAAAGTTTAGGTACCAAAAATTGCATTTGATGATAATTTGATGATAATTCAGATAATTCAAATACCATATGAATTTTTTTCTCAATTATTTAACTATACTACTATTTCTACCTTCATATAATTAACTCTCTTTTCCTATTAGTGAGATCCACTCTCCACTTGTGGTCTATAGCAAAAACTATCTTTAGCCCAGACCTTAGCCATTTGGACCACAACCGTCAACTATCTCGGTGTTGTGTGATTACCATACTCCGACAACTGTGATTCACCGTTGTATGTCGATCATAGGGATGACAAAATTTCTTAATAGCGTTGTCCCAGTTTATGGCATGTGCATGCACAGGATGGAACGCGTAACCTTGTTTTAATGCAATCAGACAATAGATACAATTCCCCTCATACAATAGACTCTCATTTTTTTGTTGTATAAGTTTGTATTAGACAACTGAATTCCATTGGTTCTGTTGTACGAGCATATACTATACAACCTTATTTTCATCAACCGTTGTGTGTATTTAACTTGTATATATCTATTTCTCCTATACTGTTCATGTACACTGTTCATATGAGAGTAAAATGATCATTTCGTCCTCATTTCTTTATAGAATTACAGTTCTGCCATTATAAGGCAGCTGGTTGTATGCATGAGGACACGTGTTTAAGGCGGGCACTATATATGTGAATTATGCTCAGTAGCTTATCCAGATATGCAAGAGTATAGGCATATGGTGCTGATAGCTCAATGAATAAAGAAGCGGGAAGTAAAGGAAGCTTATCTTGCTGCTGGTTTTTATTCCAGCGAGGTACCGCCGTATTGGACGAGAAAATATGGGTATCCAGGTCTTGAGTGTTTGGGTGGTCGAGCAAAAGAGCCGACCTTCTCCCTTTTTTTTTTTTGTGCTCGTAGAGTAGTCGATCAAGTTCTCCAGTGCCCGGAAGAGAGACAATGCAAGATTGCAAGCCCAGATTTTTTTTAAAATGCCGGACAAGGTCCGGGGGTGGCCGACTATGCTCTTTGATGAAGATGGACCGACGACGGGCATCTGGTGGTGAGGAATGGACCCGGGAAGCTCGGATACGGGCACGAGGCACTTGCGAAACCGGGAAAATGACTTGGTTTGAGTCGAAGTGACCGGAAGGCTCTTGTTTGCAGGTATTCATGTGACCGGAATGAGACGACCGAAATGTGAATCCTACTCGGATAAGGCCGGTGAAGAGGTCCGTGGCGCCGCCGAGCTGCGGGAGTGCCGGGATGATGTTGGTGATGTCGAGAGGAAGAAGAAGAACACCTCGTGCTCACGGGAAGAAGAGGAGAAGAAAGTCACGGCGTGCCCCGAGTAATTTTGGGTACCGTGCACTTTTTCTTGCTTTCTCTTGGCTGCGGAGTAAGAGAAATCCCTTTGTTTTTTTTTTTTGGGATGAGGCCCGTAGGTTGGCCAGGTCATTCTTTTCGTTGAAGGTGGTTGACAACGAGCATCCGATAGATGAGGAATGGCCCCGGATAGCTAGAATACGGGCGCTTGTGAGACTGGAAAGATGACTTAATTGGGGAGTGAGCCGACGGTGGTTTTGAGGTGACCGGTATGGTCTCGATGGCGGGTGTCCAGCCGGCTTTGAAATTCCTGTTCCCGGATGAAGTGGTTGTGACCGGATGAGTTACCTTGATTCTTGTTTTGTTTTAGAGCTGCTGCTAGGAGGAATTGATTGATGCCCGGAAGTGGAATAGCCCCGTGGTAGTAACAAGATTTAGGCTAGCGGGATCCGTTGATAACGAGTTGAGGGCTGGAGGCCGGGATGACGATCCCGGTAGCGATGGCTTTAATTGTCGCTGGTAAAGTCACCAGAGAGGAGGATTTGGTCGCTGCACCTCAAAGATTTGGACTGGCATGACCGTGTTTTTGAGCTGGCACCCAATGGTGATGGATCGAGAGGATAATTGGCCGCAGCCAAATTTTTTTTTAATTTTTTTTTGGTAGCGGTCAGTGAGCGCAATAGGTATGTGGATGCATGGTTGATTATCGCTTGCATGGTTTTGTTTGCTTACAGGCAATCAGTTTTGACTCAATTTGCTTTTGTGACCAAAGGATAATTGCCATGAAGGTTGACGTACACCAATTAATGGTACCGGCGGTCAAGTGACCAGCGGACAATGAGGTTGACAGCGGGCAGTTGAGTGACCAGCGGACAATGAGGTTGACATTGGGCAGTTGAGTGACCGGCGGGCAGGGTCACTAGCGAGCAATGAGGTTGACCGAGGAGTGAGTTGACCGGGATGTGAAGTCTCAGGTTGACCGGGCAATGAATTCCCAAGATGGATGATTGATACAATTTGATCGATGGTGGTGAACGGGAGAAAGAGTAAAGTGAACGAGACTTTTTGTATTCTTCCCACAGACGGCGCCAAATGTTTCTGTCTAGATCCGGGAGGGCTAGTTAGAAGTGCAAAATGATGAGAGAGAGAGAGAGAGAAGACACAAGATGTATAGTGGTTCGTCTCCCGATGAGGGAGACTACGTCCACTTGGAGAATATTTCACTATGAGGGAGGAGAGTACATATACAAGTGATGTATAAAGCATAAGATGAAGGGATCCTTTCTAAGTGGGAGAGGAGCCCCTTTTATAAGTAAGGGAAGCTCCTTTCCTTTTACATGTTTTCAATGTGGGATGCAAGTGCCTATTATGCTAGTTTATTGCTTATCATGAAGCCTCTTGGCGAGTGTGGGAGGGCGGCCTCAGGGTGAGATCTTGACCGGCTTCCAACCCCCGACGAGGTAGCTCGGGTGTCGGGCTACGCGATGTATGTTGTGCTCGGGGCCCACTATGTCATGTGGGCCCTCAACCCGGGTATTAGATATGGTTGGTGGCATAGTAATATCCATGGTATGTACACCCCTTAAAATTACTGTTTTTCCTCATTTCTCCATGGAATTACAGTTCTGCCATTAATTATTATATTATTCTAAATTAATATAATAGAAAACTTAATGTTTATAAGAAGAAAAAAATGAATTTGTTTGATTAAAAATAAAATAGAAAAAATTATTTTCAGAAAAATAAAAATAATGAACTATAAATTACATGTTAATATTCTAAATCACTCAATTTTTTGCTATAAAATAAGTAGTACTCGAATCGATCATGTCATCAACTCCGTTTAATTATTATTATTATTCCTAATTTAGTGAGAAGATATTTAATTCTTTAGCTTTTTCTTTCTCTATCAAATTCTCCTAAACAATATGTAGTAAATTTTTGTAGTGTGCTTAACTTTACTATTTGAAAATTGTTCCAGTTGCCAAAAAAAAAAAACTTTACTATTTGAAAAAGACAATTAGAAAAATGAGCTACTCTTGAGCTTCGATCATATCATAATGGGCTAATTTCAGTTTACTACCCTATACTTTACACTCAAAATCAGTCCAGTCCTTATACTTTCAATTTCATCAGTTATACCCTTATACTCTATAAATTTGATCAATGTCATCCAACCATCAGATTTGAAATTTTTGTGGAGGGTATTTTTGTCATTTCATATTTATTATTTGTAGATATAATTAAATAATTTATTAATAGTAAAAATAAAATAAAATAAAATAATTTATTATATTGTAAGTTAGCATTGAAAAAAAAATAAAATATTTATTATTATTAGTAGAAATAAAAAAAATTATTAGTAGAAATAAAATAATTTCATAAATGTTAAGTTAGCATTGTTTTCTTAATGCTAACTTTCAATTTATGAAATTATTTTATTTTTTTCTACTCATAATAAATTATTTTATTATATCTAATAATAATAAATATTTTATTTTATTGTATTCTTATTTATTTTAGTAGTAATAATTGTTCGTACTACATAACCTCAAGCACAAACAAACCTCACTAGGGACCCACTCGGCCCCGCATAGACCCCCGGCCATGGGCCCGACAAGCAGTCGGGACTCGCGCCTACTATCCCGACACAAGAGTAGGCCACGCCTCACTCGGGACTAGCCTAAACGATGCTTCAAAGTATTTTTCCCTACCATACTTATATGCCCACATCAGCATATAAGTCCCACATCGCAAACAAGCTAGGAGAACCTCTCTTGTTCTCCTATATAAACGGCATTTACTCCTCCAACAGAGGTAGGCAATAACTCCAAACTACCGTCACTCTGTCGAATTGTATACCTAAACTGACTTTACCATCGGAGGAGCAAGACTGGTCAATCCAGTCCTGCTCTCGTGTTGTCTTTCAGGTACTCGACCACTGACCCGAGTCAGCCATCATCTTATCAGATACTTCGTACCTCTGCTAGGCCCGACAAACCCTGCAGAAACAATAATAATAAATATTTTATTAGTACGAGAGTACAAATAAAATATTTATATATGGTCATATACGATACGACAATAGAATTAAAAAAATAAAATAATGGTAACTTCCAATGCATTAAAAAATAAAAATAAAATAAAATAATTATTTTATGACAAAAATGATGAAAATGCCCTCATCAGAAATCTCAAATTTAACAATTGGATGACATTGATCAAATCTATAGAGTATAAGGGTGTTTTTGATGAAATTGAAAGTACATACACTGAATTGATTTTGAGTGTAAAGTATAGGGTAGTAAATTAAATTTAGCCCTAAAATAATTAACCAATCAACTAACTTAATAGTAGGAGTACTGAATCAGCTGGAGCTTGAAGCTTGGTACAAGTAGCAAGAAAAGAATTCTATCACTACTAAAATGGTAAAGGAAACTAAAAGAAATTTGGTTTAGAATATCAGAATTTAGTTTTGATGTTTGCTCTAAAAAGAAAGAACATATGAAAAATGGAATCTATTTTTCCAATTTGATGTGAATATATTATTTTTCCTATCCAATTCTATTGATTTCTCCAGTTTGGGTTATCTGTTTCATTCAATTTGATATATCAAGCCTATTTACAATATGACAATCTATTTTTTAAACACTGTATCACAACATTTGTACTGGTGATGATGTTACTAAGACATAATCTATAGCATCTTTTATTTTAAAACAGAATTAATCTTTTGTTAATATAAAGATCATATTAACCATATTTTCTATGCCTTTAAAGTGTAGTCCTTAAATAAAATTTGCAGCGGGTATGATTTCTAGTTAATTCCTACATATCAAATTGCAGACACACATATCTTTAAATTAATAACCAATATTCAATAATAACCAATGTACAAAAGATATGTCTAAACTCTAAACCATAAACAGCTTCCTTTCTTGGTGTTGTACTGCATTCAAGCTGCCTTGAGCAGTAGAGTGCGTGCTTAAAATGAATCTTGTGGAACTCCACTTGCTAGTTCCCCTTTGTCATTTTGAATACTCCAGCATTACAATCTGGTGTGTAAGCTGTGCATACTCCAGCATTAACATCTGGTGTGCAAGTCAAGCATGAGAAAACAGGAGCTCCAGCTTCAACAAATCATGCATCTCCTCCTGAAATGTGATCGCAAGAAGCGAATTAATTTACCAATACCATACAATCCCAATTCATAAAACTTTATAACCATTACCACAAAATAAAATGACAAGAAGAATTGTCATGCAATTCATTAAACTTTACAGTCATTACCAGAACCAAATACCCAATTCACCACATTACCCAATACTAAAAATGCTAAGTTGTTATAAACAGCAAGAACACATCCAGTTTGAATAAACCAAGCCTCTCCACAAAGACGAACTTATCTAACACCGCATGACATAAGTTTCCTGTTTATTCAAAGGGGTATAAGAATAAGCATAAGTTTGCCATATTAATATGAAGGTATAAGACTTTCTAATTTGTACATCTGCAGTACAGTACCTATTGTACCTATCCACATCTTAGGAGGAATGCAAAACTCCATCATAGTTACCATGAATGCATGCCGGTAAGAAAAATGCAAGTGCCCTTCATCATAATAGCTATAATAAGTTGATTTCTTTTTCCACTCTCCTTTTCCTCGTAAACAAATTAGTAAATATCTAATAGCTGCATTGTTTTAGTTTGAACAATCATCAAGAATAACACATGTTATCTCTAAACCTGTCCTCACTATCAGTGCATCTTATCATTTTCAAATACTTATTGATAAATGAATGACACTAATGCATGTTCACTGATAAGAAAAATAATTTCACAGAAAAGTAAATCTACTCAGCAACAAAATCCATGCTCTTATAATGATTTAAATATGCTAATTGCAAATCTATTCACTACTAAGTACTCAAGGAATTTCGAAAGCACACACATACGGTGGCCAATAGCCCCAAAATCTCAATTCTTGAAACATTGATCGATTACCAAAAATGAAAATATAAACATGAACAGCTCCACGAGAGGGCGGAGTTGTTAGGGAATGAACCCTCTTGCCACGCAAGTAATAGTAATAGATGGAAAGAAAAATAAACAAGCCAAAAAGAGACAACGATATTTAACGAGGTTCGGCCAAAATCCTTGCCTACGTCCTCGGAGAGTTTCACTTTCACTTATGAGATAATACACAAGTACAAGAATATATCGCTCAAGTTAATACCCAACCCGAGCCCTTGTATCCGAAAGGATACCCCTTGTACACCCTTCTCTCAACCTAGAAAAATACTCTACCCCAAGAGTTATACACACTCTTGTACACAACTCACTTGGCTTCTATACACAAAGACCCTTAGAGTTCTAGCAGCAAACTCACTTCTCTTATACACAAAGAAGCATTCCTTTGCTGCTCTCTCTCTTCCTCACACGTCTCCTATTTCGGTGTGTTATTTGCATGCATCCAACACATATATATATAGCATATGTTCTCCCACGTTTTGTATGCCCATATATATATATATATATATATATATGTATATATATATATAGCAGCCCCCCACATGCATTAATCACATATGCACACACCTTCTTCTTGTTCCTCCCGTGAAGCACACCACACATATATAATTATATATGTGAAAGCATAAACACATGGCTGCCACCTTTCAGCGAAAGGGGAGACCAACCTTTCCATAAAGAATATGCATGGCTGCCCTCTTCATTCATTGAAGTCATACTAACGCAGCTCAAACAACATGCATGCACCCATTGATTTTCCACAAACCAATACATTCTTCATGCTTTCATTACAAGTCAAAAAATACCTCTTACCTAATGCGTTACCTTTCTTCTTCATGAAACATGCATTCATGCATTCAACAATTAACACATGTTAATTGTTAAATATGGCCAACCCTTTTTTACTTGTGTCCTCCACCAAAGGAGGGATATTACAACAATCTCCCCTCCCGACTTTGATGAAGAGCTCCGCATTGCCACTTCAATCCACGAAGTCCATCTCGATCCGAGACACCACTTGTTATTTCCACAAGCATTCCATTGACCTTACTTGTACCAGCTACACATAACCCGAATCGGTTTATGTCCTAACTCCCCCCGATTCACAACGGCCAATACTATGTGTAACTGCCTTTGAGACAACAATCACCAGTTGCATCCGAAGAGGGACCTCGACTTGACCCCTTCCTCGGCAACAATTTCCTTCTCACCATCGTCGAAACACGGAAACATGTGACCGGCGTCTCTGCTGTGCCCGCAAACGAGACTCGCCTCGGGTACTGTTTTCTTGTGCACACCGTTTCCCTACACCCCTCGAAGTCCGAATTTTTCCTATCAAACGGAACAAATCTCCACACTTTTCTCCCTTCATTAGGACCATGCAGCCACGTTAAATTTTCACTACTCCCCCTGCGACGACACCCTGCAGCCCTTGGAGTCTAACCGGCTCAATGATATTAGATTTCTTCGAACCTTGGGACATACACCACATCACCCAAAGTACGAACCGCTCCATCAAACATTTTGATCTTCACCGTTCCAACGCCACTGACACTACGCCTTGTGCCATCGCCCCAAGTCACGAATCCTCGAACTTCTTGGAATGTATCAAAATATTCTTTCCTGGAACAAAGGTGATGAGAAGAATCAGTATCTAATATCCATTCATTTTGAGAACAAGTGTAATTGCCTTTGGAGACTGTGAGAAATTCTCCATTTCATTTGAAAGTTCCACTACACCAGTCATGGAGTTATTTGAGCCCTTATCATCATCCTCCTTCATTAACGGACAATCCGGCTTTATGTGTCCCCACTCCTTGCACTTGTAGCATTGCTTGCCCTTTCCTCTGCCCCTTGATTTAGACCTGTTGTATCCACTAGATCCTCTGGCAGTTGACCTTCCCCTATGATTCTGATCATGAGCAACAAAGAGGGAACCTTGGGAATCATCGGCTTTCTTCCGCTTCTCGTGTGATAAGAGAGTCGATTCCACATCGTCCACCTTCAATGTATCCTTACCATACAAGATTGTAGTGATGATATTCTCATATGAATCGGGAAGCGAGGTAAGAAGTAAAATGGCTTGATCTTCTTCCTCAACCTTTACCTCAACTTTTGTTAGTTGAGCCAACAACCCTTTGAACACGTTCAAGTGCTCCACTAGACTCGCACCTTCTCCCATCTTGAGCTTGTAGAGATCCCGCTTCAAATTTAGCTTAGTCTGCAAGCCTTTCCCAAGATAAAACTTTTCCATTCTTTCCCAAAGCTACGGTGCTGAATCTACATCATTAGCGTTGTTGATAATATTTTCAGCAATAAAAAGCCTAATAACGCTAACACACCTGGACTCCAACTCCTCCCAGTCTTCTGGTTTCATCTTTTCCGACTTCGCATCCTCTCCCTTCAACGGTTTTGCAAGACCTTGTTGAACTAGGATGTCCTTCACCCTCCGTTGCCAAAGAGTGAAATTATTCTTCCCATCGAACTGCTCCACCCGGTATTGTGAGGCGCTAGAACTTGCCATGACGAACCACCCACGATCGATGACCGCAGCTCTGATACCACTGTTAGGGAATGAACCCTCTTGCCACGCAAGTAATAGTAATAGATGGAAAGAAAAATAAACAAGCCAAAAAGACACAACGATATTTAACGAGGTTCGGCCAAAATCCTTGCCTACGTCCTCGGAGAGTTTCACTTTCACTTATGAGATAATACACAAGTACAAGAATATATCGCTCAAGTTTATACCCAACCCGAGCCCTTGTATCCGAAAGGATACCCCTTGTACACCCTTCTCTCAACCTATAAAAATACTCTACCCCAAGAGTTATACACACTCTTGTACACAACTCACTTGGCTTCTATACACAAAGACCCTTAGAGTGCTAGCAGCAAACTCACTTCTCTTATACACAAAGAAGCATTCCTTTGCTGCTCTCTCTCTTCCTCACACGTCTCCTATTTCGGTGTGTTATTTGCATGCATCCAACACATATATATATATAGCATATGTTCTCCCACGTTTTGTATGCCCATATATATATATATGTATATATATATATAGCAGCCCCCCACATGCATTAATCACATATGCACACACCTTCTTCTTGTTCCTCCCGTGAAGCACACCACACATATATAATTATATATGTGAAAGCATAAACACATGGCTGCCACCTTTCAGCGAAAGGGGAGACCAACCTTTCCATAAAGAATATGCATGGCTGCCCTCTTCATTCATTGAAGTCATACTAACGCAGCTCAAACAACATGCATGCACCCATTGATTTTCCACAAACCAATACATTCTTCATGCTTTCATTACAAGTCAAAAAATACCTCTTACCTAATGCGTTACCTTTCTTCTTCATGAAACATGCATTCATGCATTCAACAATTAACACATGTTAATTGTTAAATATGGCCAACCCTTTTTTACTTGTGTCCTCCACCAAAGGAGGGATATTACAACAATCTCCCCTCCCGACTTTGATGAAGAGCTCCGCATTGCCACTTCAATCCCTGAAGTCCATCTCGATCTGAGACACCACTTGTTATTTCCACAAGCATTCCATTGACCTTACTTGTACCAGCTACACATAACCCGAATCAGTTTATGTCCTAACTCCCCCTGATTCACAACGGCCAATACTATGTGTAACTGCCTTTGAGACAACAATCACCAGTTGCATCCGAAGAGGGACCTCGACTTGACCCCTTCCTCAGCAACAATTTCCTTCTCACCATCGTCTGAAACCTGGAAACATGTGACCGGCGTCTCTGCTGTGCCCGCAAACGAGACTCGCTTCATGATAGCCACTGGAATGACTCACTCTTCCCATCAGAAGTCACAGAAACAGCTAGTCAAAGTGAAGGCTGGGGTAGCTAATTCCAGCCTGAGTACCACTGCTTGTAAATTGCATAGCTCATGATCCAACGGTCTGAACAACCTGAAATTAAAGTGCACGATAGTAGACACACAGATGAACAACTTTCAAGAAAGGCTCAGCTCATTCTAACGGCTAGGATGAGAGAAATATGGTCCCCAAGTGGTCTGACCTGCCCAGGCAGTTCCTGAAACATAGCAACACAAAACGAATTTAATTCAACCAAAAATAACTCCCAGGCGATCGGATGGATTTCATCCGTTCGGACGGATTTCACGGGCAGAGGCTACTGATCACTGGCGCCCGGACACCTAGTAGGGGCGTCCGGATGGATTAGTTAGACAGAGAGGTTTTCAGAAAGGATCCAGACGACCAGTAGCACAAGAACTATTTATTTACCCAACCTAAACTTATTCAAATGACACAAAATTTTAACCACAGATACTAGACACATAAATGAACATGCACACAAATTTTTGGAATTTTCTGGGTTGATTTACTATTTTGAAAAAAATCGGGAAAACACAAAACAGTAGAAACAAAGCAAGAATAGTGCAAGAAACCAAGCTACCAATTACCAAGGGATCAAGGTTAAGCCTCAATCCCCGGCAACGGCGCCATTTGACGAGACGATAAGTTCGCGTTGAAATCATGTCTTGTATCGTCAAAGATAGGGGATGGTATAGATTAAAGACCGGGGGTTGTCGTACCCAAGGGATTGGAAGGCCCAAAATCCACTCGGTAATTATGTGGTAACCAAGTTCCTTAGCACTAAAATGATAAGACAAGAGATGGATGGATGCAAAGTGTAGTGGAGTATGTGCAACATGAAGGTAGTGTTCAAAGTTGTGTCACCCTTGAGTGACTTGTAACCAAAACAGTGACTTAGTGACCAATCTATGCTAAGTGAAAGAGTGAAAACATGAGCACAAGTGAATGTGTTTGATAGCTTTTAAGTGTTGTTGAGGTGACAAGCCCAACAAATCTGTGATGTGTGTGTGATCAAATGGTGAAGGTGAATATGGAAAGATATAGAAATGGTAGAATGAATGAGTTTTCATATCTAATGAACTAACAACCTAATGTATACACATGTTGAAGAAGTTTGTGTATCAATCCCCACAGTCCATACATACAATGTTATGCACATGTGTTCTGCAATCTATGGTAGTCTTATGCCTTATTAGGGTCATAAGGATTAGTCCTTGCATTCAAGTGTGAATGAAGGGTTGAAGCACCATGCATCAAGAGGACTAACACACAAAACTATTCTTGAATCAATTTCCACATCCTATTTCTAGGATCATCTTCTATGATAACAATTGTGCCTTATTAGGGTCACAATGAATTAGTCCTCTCATTCAAGAATGAATGGAGGGTTGAAGCATCAAGATTAAGGAAATCAAACCAGGCAAGATTTATAATCATCCTCATCATGTTCATTGTCATTTGTCTAGAATTAATAAGGTTGTCATGCTTACAAACTCACATCAAAATGGATTAAACACATGCTCATGAATTTGACATATTCCTAAGCAAGCATCTAACACAAATAAACAATAAACATATCCAAGAATCAACCAACATGCATAAAACATCAAGTTATAAAATCCATCATCAATGAACTAGGGCATACAACCCTAGTCCCCAATCATAAGAATTTATACACACACATGCTTGAATAATACATCAATAGTTTCAAGAATTAATTAAACAAAACAAAAGTAAAGATAGGTTGAGAGATTCTCATGAAGAAAGCCAGCAGGTCCTTGCTGTCCCAAGAGTTGGCTTGCTGCTCCATGCACCCTCTTCTTCTCCTCACTCCTCCTTGCTCAAAACCTCCAGGATTCTGGATGGTCCTTGCTGTTCTTGATGAAATCCAGAGAACGTAAGTGCACAAACGATGATGAAAGTTGGTCCCTAAGGTGAATGAGGGCCTTAGGAACAACTTTCGTGAAGGATGAAAGTCCAAAAAATGGACGGAACTATGAGAAAATGGACGATTACAGTAGGTATACAGGTATGTCCGTCCGGGCGTCCTAGTGACGTCCGGACGGATTGGACGGCTGCTCTAGAGTATTTTAGATTGGTTTCTGATTCTTCTCTCTTGGGTGAACTCTTCTCCTTCTTATGCACGAATTGGGGGCTGAATTAGGGTTATGGGGTGGCTGCCAAATCAGAATTCCCTAGTGGAATGAGATGAGTGGAGTGGAAAAGAAATGGAAAGTAATGGGAAGTGGAGGGAATTATGGATGAGTGGACATGTGAGAGGGTGAGTGGGTGTGTGATCTGTGACACACATGCATGTGGCTGGAGCAAGGGAATCTCCCCTTCTGTGGTGGAGCTCCGGTGGTGGTCCGGCGGTACTGCCGCCTCTTGTGGTGGTGGTTGGCCGGAAAAATCGCCGAAACTGCAATTTCTTCATTTTCCTTCCTTTCTTCGATTCTTCAAGGCCTTCAATGGCAACGTCTTCCGAAGGTAAATTTGTGCAATCTTCAATGTCTAGAAGCCACGGTTGACTTCTTGTCCTCTTCTCGGAATTGTGTCCAAAAGTAGTCAAAATGCGCCTTCTTGTGCCGAATTACTTCAACTCACTCAAATGACCTAAATACATGAAAACACACATTAAATGCAACAAATGGCCTTCGGAGTCACTTAATTCCCGTGATTAGGAATGCAATTTGCACTACAAATAAGGGCAAATCAACGTCCTCGGAGAGTTTCACTTTCACTTATGAGATAATACACAAGTACAAGAATATATCGCTCAAGTTTATACCCAACCCGAGCCCTTGTATCCGAAAGGATACCCCTTGTACACCCTTCTCTCAACCTAGAAAAATACTCTACCCCAAGAGTTATACACACTCTTGTACACAACTCACTTGGCTTCTATACACAAAGACCCTTAGAGTTCTAGCAGCAAACTCACTTCTCTTATACACAAAGAAGCATTCCTTTGCTGCTCTCTCTCTTCCTCACACGTCTCCTATTTCGGTGTGTTATTTGCATGCATCCAACACATATATATATATATAGCATATGTTCTCCCACGTTTTGTATGCCCATATATATATATATATGTATATATATATAGCAGCCCCCCACATGCATTAATCACATATGCACACACCTTCTTCTTGTTCCTCCCGTGAAGCACACCACACATATATAATTATATATGTGAAAGCATAAACACATGGCTGCCACCTTTCAGCGAAAGGGGAGACCAACCTTTCCATAAAGAATATGCATGGCTGCCCTCTTCATTCATTGAAGTCATACTAACGCAGCTCAAACAACATGCATGCACCCATTGATTTTCCACAAACCAATACATTCTTCATGCTTTCATTACAAGTCAAAAAATACCTCTTACCTAATGCGTTACCTTTCTTCTTCATGAAACATGCATTCATGCATTCAACAATTAACACATGTTAATTGTTAAATATGGCCAACCCTTTTTTACTTGTGTCCTCCACCAAAGGAGGGATATTACAACAATCTCCCCTCCCGACTTTGATGAAGAGCTCCGCATTGCCACTTCAATCCCTGAAGTCCATCTCGATCTGAGACACCACTTGTTATTTCCACAAGCATTCCATTGACCTTACTTGTACCAGCTACACATAACCCGAATCAGTTTATGTCCTAACTCCCCCTGATTCACAACGGCCAATACTATGTGTAACTGCCTTTGAGACAACAATCACCAGTTGCATCCGAAGAGGGACCTCGACTTGACCCCTTCCTCAGCAACAATTTCCTTCTCACCATCGTCTGAAACCTGGAAACATGTGACCGGCGTCTCTGCTGTGCCCGCAAACGAGACTCGCCTCAGGTACCTGTTTTCTTGTGCACACCGTTTCCCTACACCCCTCGAAGTCTGAATTTTTCCTATCAAACGGAACAAATCTCCACACTTTTCTCCCTTCATTAGGACCATGCAGCCACGTTAAATTTTCACTACTCCCCCTGCTGACGACACCCTGCAGCCCTTGGAGTCTAACTGGCTCAATGATATTAGATTTCTTCTGAACCTTGGGACATACACCACATCACCCAAAGTACGAACCGCTCCATCAAACATTTTGATCTTCACCGTTCCAACGCCCATGACACTACGCCTTGTGCCATCGCCCCAAGTCACGAATCCTCGAACTTCTTGGAATGTATCAAAATATTCTTTCCTGGAACAAAGGTGATGAGAAGAATCAGTATCTAATATCCATTCATTTTGAGAACAAGTGTAATTGCCTTTGGAGACTGTGAGAAATTCTCCATTTCATTTGAAAGTTCCACTACACCAGTCATGGAGTTATTTGAGCCCTTATCATCATCCTCCTTCATTAACGGACAATCCGGCTTTATGTGTCCCCACTCCTTGCACTTGTAGCATTGCTTGCCCTTTCCTCTGCCCCTTGATTTAGACCTGCTGTATCCACTAGATCCTCTGGCAGTTGACCTTCCCCTATGATTCTGATCATGAGCAACAAAGAGGGAACCTTGGGAATCATCGGCTGTCTTCCGCTTCTCGTGTGATAAGAGAGTCGATTCCACATCGTCCACCTTCAATGTATCCTTACCATACAAGATTGTAGTGATGATATTCTCATATGAATCGGGAAGCGAGGTAAGAAGTAAAATGGCTTGATCTTCTTCATCAACCTTTACCTCAACTTTTGTTAGTTGAGCCAACAACCCTTTGAACACGTTCAAGTGCTCCACGTTCAACCATGTGAAAGCCCTTTTGATCCAATAAGTTGTGAGCTAATTAGTGGAAAGATGGTCATTGAGCAAGCTTATGGGGACGTAGCTCTTGGTTATGCTCTGAGAGCAAACACTTTACCCTAAACACAAGAGCGGAAATATTTAGTGAACCATGTGAGTTTAGCGGTTAAGCATGTCGATATGTGCCAATTTGATTGCTCTTGATTGATTATCTCATGGCTAGCACACACAACACCAAGCATGCATTGAATACATATCTTAATCACTTGGCAAAGCATGATGTTTATGTTGTGTGCTTGATTGAGTCTTGATGAATGGCTTAGTGGGCTTATTGAGGATATGGTTGGAAAGGCAATTGAATTTGTGTTGATTGGATTGTTGATTCTATGTTTGCTTGAGGACAAGCAAAGCTTAAGTGTGGGGGTGTGATTTGTATGTAATTTGCATACAAATTAGGCCTCTAATCATCATTATTATGCTTGTCCAATGGCCATTTGTGAGTCTCTAATCCTTGTTTGCACACTTGTAGGTAAATCAAGCATCGGATGGATATCGGGAGCAAAAGGACGCGTTTTGGAGCTTTTAGTGGATTTCCGGCAAAAAGACGAAAAGTCAACCCGAGGACCAAAAGTCAACTCGTGCTCAACCCCGACTTTGGAGCATCAAAGAGTCAAATGACGAGTCCCGAGAGTGAAGCATAAGAGAATTCCGGAAGATTGACCGAAACCGAAAAGTCAACCATGGTCAACTCCGAAGGTCAAAGTCAAGGTCCAAGTCAAGGTCAACCTTGTGATTCACAAATATGCTCCCACATCATCAAGGACCACACTAGATTTGGTGAGGTGACATGTTGATTATTCATTCCTTTTGTCCTCCCTTGTGATTTCCCCTCATTACCCTTCATTTAATCTCCTTAGCCATTGGATTTAACCCTAGCAATCCTAGCCTTTCATTCTTCCCTTCCCTTGCCTATATATAGTTTAGTTTTTGCCTCATTAGGTCATCTTCAACCTTCCCATTCAGACCCAAATCGACCTCACTTTCCTTCCCCCTTTCCTTCTCTCCATTTCCCCTTCTCACTTTAGCCTCTGCACGACCATCGACCGGTCGACGACATCCTGTCGAACGGTCGACAGTCGACGGCCTCCGCCACTTCCGCTCGTTTTCGCCGCCTCCGCCACTTCTACCACCATCTGGGCAGCTTGGGATCCTCACCAGACATCAGGGACGCCATCTACACTCAAGAAGAAGAAGGATACACCATTGATTGAGCATTTCTCACCCCTTCTCTCTCTTGTATTCATGATTTTAGCTTGCTATTGTTTTGTGATGATGCATCCCTTGATGGATAGTGAGTAGTTACCTTGTTGGGGACTAGGGTTGTGTGCCCTAGTCCATTGTGATGTAATGATGAACTAATTATGTATGGATGCTTTGTGATGAATGGATATGTCTATTACCCACTTCAATTTGTGTTGAATGCATGTTTAGGGAAATTAGTCACTTCTTTGAGCATGTGTATAACCTATTTTGATTGAGTTTGTTGGGGTGACTCCTAACCCTCTCTAGGCAATTGATAGTAGATGTGATGAGGCCTCCTTGTTTGAGCTTCTAAGTCTTTGTGCCCTTCGCCTCCCAAGCCACATTGGGAGAGTTCTAGTGACCCATAACATGGCACTATGAATACATAAGAAAAGATGGTCTTAGACCCATAACATGGCTAAGATACGAAACTTGATTCAATCATTGCACAAGCATGAATACTGAATTGGTTCGTGAAGCATCTCATTTGGACTTAGGCTAACCCGAAAACCCCAACATTTTCCTTATTGTGCACACACATTTACCTTCTTTGCTTGCTTAGTTTACTTGTTTGTTGTCTTGCGTTTCACCATCTCTTTATAAAATCAAACTCACTACACTCACACTTCACACATTGTCCATACACATATTCACTCACTCTTTCCATTTCTTACCTATTCCATCATAGCTAAAGCACTCACCACACACAAACCACCAAGAAATTGGGGAGCCCATGATCCTCCGTTGGAACGACAACCCCCCTTCACAATCTACTTACCCCATACTTTGACGGTTTCGTCAAATGGCGCCGCTGCCGGGGATCTAGGTTTAATCGTTGATTTCTTGGTAGTTGTGGTTGAGAATTTAGCTTTCTTTTGCTTTTGGTTGCATATTTCCTTGTTGTGTTTGTTCATATTGTGGTATTTCATTGCCTAGTTTGATAACCATCTAGTTTACTTTCATTTAGTTTCTTGCATTAAGTGTATTTTTGAACTTGTGTATATTGAATTCGTGCTTTTGTTGGCTTAATTGTGTCTTAGGTTGCTTGTTTATTGTTTTTTGGGTTCCCTTGCCCCTTTTGGGACCTTATTTGTTTAGGTATAAAAGGAGAAAAACACAAAAATATAGTTTCAGGGCACTTGTCGAACGGTCGACTCTGTCTCTCGACCCTTCGACGAAAATTCCCTGGACGAGTGTCGACCGGTCGACGACCGTGTGTCGAACGGTCGACGGGGAGCAGTTTTGTTCCTTTGCTTTGTTTCTTTCATTCTTTGC
Organism: Rubus idaeus; assembly: GCA_030142095.1. Classification (NCBI taxonomy): domain Eukaryota; kingdom Viridiplantae; phylum Streptophyta; class Magnoliopsida; order Rosales; family Rosaceae; genus Rubus; species Rubus idaeus. Next base: position 17,536,667 of record CM057970.1, on the reverse strand, counting down.
TATCATTGCTTGTTTTCACCTCTTATACTTGTATTCCTTGCTTCAATTGTGGTACCTAATCATTGATTATTGTGTTGTGAAGGTATATGAACCTTGCTTCAACCGCTCACACACGCTATACAACTTAGAAGCGGAAAGATTTTAAGTGAGGACACAAGAGGAAGGCCAAGAGTGAGACGTAGACCGATTGTGAGACGTATACCGATTGTTTGTGAGAGTGCACCGCCTACACTTGAGCGCCACCAAGCACCTTTGGAAGAGCCGATTCCCCAAGCAACAATGGGAGAACCAAATCCACCACCGGATCCACTCAACAACAACAATCCACCTCCCGTGAGACGCATGAGGGAGTACACTCTTCCTCATGTGGTGGATCACCCCTCTTGCATCATTCTACCACCGTGCAACACTCATTATGAAATCAAGTCTTCCACCTTGAGCATTATGCCTACCTTTCATGCCTTGAAAGATGAGAGCCCATACGATCACCTTATGGAGTTTGAGCAAGCTTGTACGACGGTGAAACTACATGGACTACCCGAGGATGGTCTCGAAGCTTCGCCTATTCCCTTTCACATTGAAGGATGGAGCTAGGAAGTGGCTACTCAAGCTTCCACCAAGGTCCATTCACTCATGGTTTGAGTTGCAAGAAGCTTTCCTATCAAAGTTTTTCCCACCTAGCAAGGCCGCCAAGGTTAGGGATTCTATTGTCAACTTCAAGCACCAATCGGGTGATGCTTTCTATGAAACTTGGGAGAGATTCAAGGATTTAGTGATGAGTTGCCCACACCATGGCTTGGAACAATGGTTTCTAGTTGATGTGTTCTACCGAGGTTTGTCTTCCGGGCAACGACAAAGAGTTGATACTTTTCGGGGAAGCACAATAGCCGGTATGTCTCCCGATGAGGCATGGGACACATTTGAGGACCTAGCCACAAATTCCGAGCTATGGGATGACTTTGGGTCAAGAAGACTTCCTCCCACACAACCGGCACCTCAAGTAACAAGAGTCCACAATGTCTCAAGTGAATCATTGGAGGATGACATGATGAGAACCCAATTTGATAGGTTGGAAGCGGCTCTCAACAAGAAAATAGACATGCTCATGCAATCACAATCAAAGCCTCCTCCTCGACAAGTCAATAGTGTTAACTCTTCACCATCTTGCTTCTATTGTGGCTCTCTTGGCCATCAAGCGGAGGAGTGTGCTTACATGGTTGAGGAAGAGAAGGAAGAGAGACAACAAGTGAACCAAGTGAGTTCCTATTCACAAGGTTCTTATCAAGCGCCTTCAAAACCTTACAACAACTTTGCACCTCGGAATGAGCAAGGGAGCACTCCCGTGAAGCACACCACACATATATAATTATATATGTGAAAGCATAAACACATGGCTGCCAACTTTCAGCCAAAAGGGAGACCAACCTTTCCATAAAGAATATGCATGGCTGCCCTCTTCATTCATTGAAGTCATACTAACGCAGCTCAAACAACATGCATGCACCCATTGATTTTCCACAAACCAATACATTCTTCATGCTTTCATTACAAGTCAAAAAATACCTCCTACCTAATGCATTACCTTTCTTCTTCATGAAACATGCATTCATGCATTCAACAATTAACACATGTTAATTGTTAAATATGGCCAACCCTTTTTGACTTGTGTCCTCCACCAAAGGAGGGATATTACAACAGGAGTTTCGTATCTAGGGCAATCTAAAACATCGTCGGAGTTCGCGGGAAAAAGCAGAAGATCTCACGACGCCATAGGTTGTCGTTTGGACTAGCTGTGGCCGGGAATAGCTTCACATTTCCAAGACGAAGCCACCGCCACCTGATTTGTGTGCTACCGTGGCCGGATCGTCGGAACTGTCATTGGAGCACCGTGACTTCTCTTTCGATTCTCTCACTTCCGTCGTTGTGTGGACGAGCTGAGGGCACCGGTATGTTCTTCTCGCCACCTTTTCTGCTTCTTTGGGTGGAGGCGCACCAACCGGCGACCCTAGGTCTCATCGAAGCTGAGCCAGAACAGAGAGGAGAAACCCAGAAAGAGAGACTAAGGAAGAGAGTAAGAGCATCTGCCATGGTAAGGTAAAAAAAAGGGAAATATGGCTTAGCTAAAGGTATATTCTAGAGCATATAATTATGGCTATCAACATTACTCCCACCATACCCTATAATTAGAGCCAAACATGCAGCTCAATTCATCAATTCCAAGTTTTCAACGGTTATTAATTGATTTCAATTATTAATTAAATAGAGAGTTGTTAATTTTTAATTTAATAGATTATTATCTTTGGTGAAAAAAATAAGTCATAAGTATGTATTAAATTTTTTTTAACCAAATATATTCAATATTAGTCTCAAATGAAAGATCTCATTGAGATCTTCGTAACTGTATAATTTTTATTATTAAAAAATTTATAAGTATAAACTTTGAGGAGAAAAAATATTAATAGCAAAAAATGATTAAGGATACAAATGGAGTTTGAAATTGTTTGTGTGAAGTGGGAAGGGCAAAAATGGAAACAAAATGAAATATAATAAAGAAACATTTGGCTTTGGCTTACCGAATTGGAACGCCATATTTGGCTTACAAAACAATGGAAAGCTAAAAATTTATGTGGGGTCTACCAACTATGGCATACGGTGGGAGCAGTTGATACCATATATTTGGGTTTTTGGGTTACGGTGGCAGTTGCTCTAAGAGGAAGAGAGAGAAGAAGACGAAGGAAGTCATAGGGATTAATGGTCCGGGTCAATGCATTTTGAGATCCAACGGTTTCGATAAAGCCAAATATTAAATTATATGAACAGTGCAGATCAAATAATTCAAGATCGAACGGTCCATATCGCGTGGTGATAAAATTCTTTTTAAATTAAATCATTTCTTTTCTCCAAACTTCAGAAATGCCAAATAAATAGCTCTCGTATCCGATTTTCGAACCCTCCGCGACCACACCCTAGCTTCCACGGCTGAGCTCCATATACTTATGTAAAAATTTGCAACTTGGAACTCGTTTTAGTGTAGTTGCCTTTTGAGAACTATCATTAATAAATATATGAGTATAAATGATATTTCGGTTGACCACATGGATCGAGATCGAAACAAAAACGAAATCGGCTAATATTTTTACCATAGACATATCTAATGCCAATATTTACATCCAACGGTTCGTTTTTCCAATTTATTCTTCTTCCACCATGTTTGTTTTCATAAATATATATTTCTTTATAACCAATGAATATAGATAACACAAGTCGGCATATCGAGATTTGATGTGATTTGAGAAATCAAAAAAGTTTAATAGTATATTTGACTTTAACCATGTATTTATCGCGTAGTAATAGACATTGTGTGAAAAAATTGGTCTCTTTCGTTGTCAATAGGCACCGCTCAATGTGGTAAACCCTAAAACCTAAACATTATACCAAAACCCTAAACCCTAACCCCTAACTCCTATACCTTAACCCCTAAACCCCAAACCACAAGCCCCAACACCTAGGTTTAGGGGTTGGGGTTTAGGGTTAGGGTTTGCCATTTAGGGTTTAGGGGCTAGGGTCTAGGTAAAGGGTTTGGGGTGTAGGATTTAGGGTTTTAGAATTTTGCTTTTTGGTATTACATTAGTGTGTGTGTTTTTTTCAGCATTTTATAGTTTTGAGTTGGATATGGTATATTAATTTAGATATTAAATATAATATAATCAGAGTCATTAGATGAATCTAAAGGTTAAAAATATGGTTAGCTTCATAATATAAATCTAACATGTTAGTTCTAGACCGCTACTCTTAGTTTTGATAGGTGTATTCATTTCTTGATAACCAAATCATGTTTCAGTGCAATTGCCCTTTGAGAAATATAATTAATAAATATAAGGGCATAAATGATTATTTTGGGAGTGTGAAGTTGCCGAAGAAGAGAGTGAAGGAGTGAAGCTGTCAAAGAATTTTGACTCGAGTCTAAGTTGTCGACCTAGCCACTTCGTGTTTTTTACTCAAAACAAGAGTGGAAGCAAATTTTAGCTTAATTTTTTTATTTGGAAGTCAGTCGGACAACAGTTGATAGTTAAAGATATGTTGTATGAATGTATACATAAAGATTTTGACAAAGCACGAGAGGGACACTTTGCGGCTTAGTGGGGGCTTGGTGGGTGGGGGGAAATGAAAATCAACTTGGGCCAAATTCAAAATTTTGCTTATTCAGACAATAAAACAACTTAAATATGTTGTACCGGATTTTGCATATTACACTCAAAAACCCTAGCGGGAAAATGTTGCCACTTGTTTGCTTTGCAATTGGTAGGGGGAATTTTGCCGCTTGCTTTCTTTGGTGGGGGAAATGAAAATCAACTTGGACCAAACTCAAAACTTTGCCACCTATATTACTCATTCAAACAACATAAACACTAAAAACTGTTGTACCGGGTTTTGCATATTACACTAGGTACACCTAGTGAAGATTGTCAAATCTTCAGAAGCTAGACTTGTAAGCGAGCTAGTCACAAGTTTGGCGCCTATTTTTCAATCATACAACATAAACGAGTAAACTGTTGTACCATTTTGTACAAATTTCAAATTGTTGAACAAGTTTTGGGAGGGAATTTTGAGTTCAGTGATGGAGGGAAATGCACCACTAAATTGTTGGTGTAGTTAACAGAATATGGCTAATTGTGTTGTGCAATATAGTTCTAATAAAAAAGTTCAAAATTTTCTATCATTCAAACAATAGAACTTGACTAATAGCGTTGCATAATAGATTTCGCATTAACAGATAACAAGTGACTTTTGTTCCGTCATCTAATAAGTGTCGTCTAATTACATTTTTGTAGTAGTGCCCATCCATTGGAGAAGGTCTTAGTGACCCCAACAATAAACACCGCCTTAACAGAGATCAAGGATAGGTCTTTTTCATGTTAGCTTCAAGTGTCAAATTAACATGCTGAAAAATAAATTAAAACAAGGGACCATAAAGATAGATGCCTACATTCAAGCTGCTCGTTAATTTAAATAGTTCGATCGTATGTAAATATAAATACTCGATCGTGAACCTGAAAATTTATCTTCACGTTATTTAGTGATGGCCGGGTAGCATAGAACCATAGTGGAGGCTTCTGATTGAGTGGCGGAGATGAATAGAAGGGTATACTTAAACCTCGATCTCAATATGGATCTCCGCCGCTATACCATTCACTACTTAATCCAATCGCGCAGCACCAAAACTAGGGTCATCAATTCATCATTATCGCATGCCGCAAAAATTAGATTAATTGGTCGGGTTTTGTTGCATAAGGTGACTAGTAATGAAGGAAATGAAGCACTGTTAGGGAAGAGGACAAAGACAACTGTAAGAAGACAAAACAAATTAACCAGCTCCTAAACGGTTTTGAAACCTGGTGATATGACTCTTACGTTTGTTAGTCATTATTAATTGAAGGCTTGACTCGAGGTAGCTACTATATTCCATCTTTGGTTTCTTTTGGGTCTGAAGAGTGAAAACTCAATATGGTTATTTAATGACATTTTTTCTACAAACAAAGCTTTAAGTTATATATTAAGCATGAATGATACCATTTTCAAGCTTCATAAAGTTGTGCCTCTATTATATATATCATCGATCATGCAAGTTCTTCTAGAACCTAGACCATGGTTTAGGTCGGCCTCGATCTATTTTACATACCAAAATGATGTAATCTCTTGGTTCCCAACCCAACCATATTCAATCATCCCATGTCTCTACTGCTGAGCAATAATTTAATTCTCTTGTAGAAAAATGGGAACTTCTTTTGTTTTTATTAATTTATGGTATTACTATGAAAACCGCGTCAGATTTCCTTTCGGAAAAAGACTTGATGACCAATTAATCTAATTTCTGTGAAGAAAATATCCTACCTGACGAAGAAAATATTTCCTAGTGGAGAATGACTAATAAATGACTTGTGGTAGGGGACATAAATTATAGAGAAAAAAATCATCTTTAGTCCTTGGACTTTCACTCGTTCGACACTTTTATCCCTCAATTTTAAAACATGTCATTTTTGTCCCTTAACTTTAACATTGACTATCATTTTAGTCATTCGACCTATTTTTATGATTAAATGAATCACGTGACGCATCACGTGTCATTGAATCACGCACTACTACAAAAAATGGCTTTAAGGACGTTCCAAAAATGTCTTTGAAGACATTAGATGACACTTCAAAAAAACGTCCTCTATGAGGGTGTCATTGTAAGTCTTATTTTAGGACGTTGTAAAAACATCTTAAAATGTCTATTAAGATGCTAAAAAAACGTCCTTATATATTTCAAAAAACATCTTATAATGTCTACAAAGACGTGACAAAAACTTCTTTACAACCTACAAAAACGTCATCTAAAGTTTGTTAGGACACATATAAACCGTCCTTAAATCTCAAAACCAACGTCCTCAAAATATGTACTACGGCGTTTTTAGAAGGTCCTCTAAGCTATAAAAAAATGTCTTTTACATATTAGAGGACATTGAAAAGATGTCTTCATATGCTTAAAAAATTGTCATTCATCACTTATTAGGACATGTACTTTGTGTCCTAAAATATCCAAAAAAATGTCATTGTAGAGAGTATAGGACTTAAAAAAAAAAGGCCAAATAAATGTCCTAAATTAACTATTTGGACACATTTGTTGTCATGAAGTTTCCAAGCAATATATACAAATTATCCCAAATCTCATGGCATCAAAAAAACACATTACCAACCACAAGTCCTAGTGAAATGGTATTACATACATTTACTTTCAATGCTTCTCTAACCCCAAAAAGTAAGCTGATCAATCTATGCTTACATGATATATTCAAAAACTCAGCCTACTATATATTTACAAAAGATAACTATCCAAACTATTCTACATCTTGGTGTAGTGTGTCTACAAGGTCAGCCCACTCTACTCGAACATCATCAATCTCATCTTGATGATAAGTTTGGTTGTTGAACTGCAACAATCAATAAATTTTTTTTATACTTTGTTTCAACGACTAATACAAGCATACATACATAGTAGTCTGATTATTTCTACCAAAACCAACATATGGAAGCAATATTTGAATGCAAAACTAATTATGTATACAATATACTAGTCTAATCGTTTATAAAGAGCTAACGTACCTTGCTTCTAGTTAATATGGTTGGATCCTCAATGATTTCTTTCATGAACCTCATCACATAATACCCACACTCCACTTTTCCAACTTGAGTAGGGCACTACGTACAAAGTAAAATTTAAGTACATTGTAAGTATCTTAATATTGTTTGATAATTTGAATTGAAACTGCAACATTCAATATGGAGGCTAAGTTAACACATTACCTGTATGATTTTCCAAATAGGATTTTTTCGACCACTTCTTCCTTTTTGGGCATTGAACATCTTTAGAGCGCTGCACACAAATATATGAACACATTATTCACTTTGAACTATCATGCCACAATCAAACGAAATCTCACATGACAAAATAGGATCAAGAATTACGTACACATCTATAACACCTTTGAATCCGTGGTCTATGTCATTAGGATTAAGAGAGTCCAAGTAATACACCATATCACTATAAGAATTAATCACAGCCATAACCCAATGGAACCTACATGAAACAAATCATATTCTTTTGGTTCTTCATTGTCACACACAACACAAAATGAAACGAACCATTGACATTTTAGATACACTTACCCAAAATTATAAGGAGCAAAAATCAATTGTTTTTCTTGGCCTTTCTCAAATCTTACTGACAAATCACATGATTTTTCTTCTCGTTTTCCAGAATCATGAGAGAAGGAAGATGGATCGGCAAATCCATACAAGGTATCCTTATTGTCTTTCTTTAATAATGACCATAGATGTCTTGAGAAAAACAATGCCAACAATTAGTATCTTATCTTATAGTACTAACAACTATAATGAAGTAAACATTTATAACAGTGGTTCCTTCCTAACCTCATGTAGACCGTCATGCAAACAGTAGAGTTTGGTTCCATTGAACAAAATTCAATGATGTCATCTTTGTCAAGATAGGTTTTTTGCTCATATCCAAAGACACCAGAATCAATGGATTATCTTTCCGCATTGTCTTAGCCAAACGCAATAGAAAATGAATATAAAGGGGCATCTTGTACAAGTCTTGTGCAAAGGACGATTTAGATGGTACATTTGGAGTCTTTATTGGCTGCTAGCAGTAAACAAAGAAATAGATGAATATATATGATATTCACACAGAAATTGTTACTATTCAATGAAAATAAAATCCCACAAGTTCACACCTTTTAGATTATTGGCCACTAGGACAAGATTTCGAGGCCAAACCACATGAGTCTCAATTGCTTGTCTAAGAGTCACAATTTCATCGCCAATAGGTATTGGCAGAAGAGCCTCACCCTTGATAGGTACATCAATAGAAATGTGTACATTAGCATCCCCTAATGGCACTCTGTGAATTGGTCCATTTAACAGAATCATTATTCCCAATGCAACAACATTGTTGATACACAGCTACTAATACAAAAAGCCTAGACATCTACCACAGTACCACCATTATAGACAAAAGTCCAAGTAGTAAGTGTCTGACATTATAAAGCATATTCGACCCATGTGCCCTCACAGTTATCTCGCACACAAACAAACTCATTCTCAGACATTGCATCAAATGATTCAAATGATGGAAATGCCTGAGTAAAACATGGATGATCAATTGCCTTGTCTCCCAAATCATCTTCATTTAGCCAATCTGTATGAGGAGTTGCATGCATAACCGACCATCTTGGATCTCTTGGATCTTCAATATAAAAGACCTTTTCCACATGACTAGCTACTACAAAGGCATCATTCTGGTGTCCAATGCTACCAAGTTTAACGAGTATAAACCCACACTACTACAAAAAGATCCTATGGGGACATACATTTGTCCCTTTTACAAGAGTTTCTAGTTCATCTATATGTCCCTAAAAGCTGGATTTAGGGACATATAGAGGCAATAGAAACTCTTGTAAAAGAGATGATTTGCACTTATTTATAGCGCAAATTGTATTCCTAATCACGAGAGTTAAGCTTGCCCAAAGGCATTTTGTTACCACTAATATGCGTTTTCATGATTTCAGGTTACTTAGGTGACTTGAGGTAATTCGGCACAAGAAGGTGCATTTTGACTACTTTTGGGCACACTTCCGAGAAGAGGACGAGAAGTCAACCGTGGCTTCTAGGCATTGAAGATTGCACAAATTTACCTTCGGAAGACTTTGCCATTGAAGGCCTTGAAGAATCGAAGAAAGGAAGGAAAATGAAGAAATTGCATTTCCGGCGATTTTTCGGCAAACCACCACCACGAGGCGCGCACCGCCGGACCACCACGGAGCACCCCACGCAGGAGAGAGTCTCCTACACCAGCCATGCACATGTGTGACACAGTCACACATCCATTCACCATCCACCAACCCTCTCACATGTCCACTCACCATTATTCCCTCCACTTCCCTTTTCTTTTCCATTTCTTTTCTCTCCCTCATCCATTCCATGTCTCCCACTAGGAATCCCTAGTGCAACCTTGGAGGCTCACCAGACCCTCCCCATCATTCCCATTGAGTTACTCACGATTAGGAAGAAACCCTAGGGGAGCAAAGCCATTTCTCTCGGTAAAGCTTCCGAAACCATAGCAGACGTGCAAGGCGCCGACGCGATACAATCCGCCGACGCCCAAGCTTCTGCGGGTTTGTTCTTCCATTTTCACCACTTTCCACAATCCATCTCACTTCCATCCCTTCACGAAATATCTTCCACACATCCCAAACACTACAACCATACACTTTCCACCACCATTCCATAGAGTTACCTTCACCACAAGTTGCCATCCATTGAGACATCAAGAGTTGGGAAGCTTGGAGATAAGTTGGAGCTTGTAGAGGAAGAGGGGAGTTCAAGGAGGCTTGCTACATACTTGGAGTCACCAAGGAGCTGCTGGCCATCGACATCTTGAGCATTTTCTCAACTTCTTCACTCTTACTTTAAACTTATGTTTTCTTATTTGAGATTATTGATGTATATGACAATGAGTTGTGAGTAGTTCATTAGATTGGGGGCTAGGGTTGTGTGCTCTAGCCCATGATGATGTTTTGATGATTTCTCTTGAGTATGCATGATGAATTCGTTTATGGATATGTTCATTGGTTAAATGCGGTTTTGTTTGATGCATGTTTATGAATCTAATTAGTTCTCAAGCATGTGTTCAACTTAACTTAATGTTAGGATTCTATGTTAATTACATTTTATCCTATGTGTTTGCAATGAGCATGATGAGTTTATGTCAATGGACTGAGTTTGTTTGAATCTTGATTCTTGAATCTCTATGCCTAGGAAGTTTGTTTGAGACCCTAACAAGGCTTGGATGAGTAGACTAGGAGTATTTGTGGCCCTAATAAGGCACAAAATAGGCCTAGAAGAATCAATCCTAGAACCATAACATGGCTAGGATAGGGGTTTGATCCTTAGTGAATTCATTGTTGCATGTTCTTGAGACTTGTCATACATTTGATTGGGGTAGAGTGAACCCGAAACCCCAATCGTTTCCATCCATTTGATCACACAACAATCACACATTTGTTGGGCTTGTCACCTCAACAACACACAAAGCTATCAACACATTCACTTGTGTTCTTGTCACCACAATTTCACTTAGATTAGATTGGTTACTTAGCTACTGTCCTTGTCACTTCAAGTCACTGTTCTGGTCCTTGTCACTCAAGAGTGATACCCCTTTGATCACTACACTTGCATGTTGCACATACCTCACTTCTAAGTACATAAACCATCTCTAATCACACCACTTCTAGTGCATTGTATACCTTGTTTGCATTTGTTCACCAAGTAGGGATCTTGGGCCTTCCAATCCCTTGGGTACGACAACCCCTGGTCACAATTTACCATCCACTACACTTTGACGGCGATACTCACAAATAACCCCTCCGGTATCATCGAGTCAAGAGACAAATGTATGTCCCCATACTCTTTTTGTAGTAGTGCCAAACTCATCAACTTTGATACCAGTTGTACTTTTGACCCAATCACATTTAAACAAAGTGTGTAAAATCATTATAATTAACCTCTCATATCTCTTGAATCATTCCGTAGAAAGTCATGTCCTCATCCTTAGGATTCTTATCTTTAGCGCTGGATATTTGCATTGTTTTTGCCACCAAAGACACTCCATTGTTTTGTTGGACATGAGAATTATCATGTGATTTTGTCTGAAAATAATAGCCATCTATAGAATATCTGGCATACTTTTTCACTTCATTCTGAGGCCCTTCCGCTATCCACTTCAAAGTATCGGATATATCATTATTGGGATCAGTGCCTAAACATCCCAGATGTTCCGTTTCTAGAACTATCGATTGCAAAATCTCCAATAATACCTTTAAGGCAGTAGATACAATGAGCCATTTTCTTAACAATCTCTACCAAATTTCCATTTGAATCTTTAATTTTCTTTATCTGATCATATTCTTTAAAATACTTCCAAATCCAGCTACATTTATTACTTGGAATATATGATTTTGAAAGAGCAGGATTTTCACTTACCTGTGGTTGCTCAGGGGCTTCATTTGCAGGGGATTCTAGTACTGGAATGTTAGGTGAGGTTACTGTCGAAGAATCCTCTTGAAGACCACTAGCCGATGGTTGAGGTCGAGCATCTATCTTCTTAGGTCTAGCCATGAGTGGTGATTGAAATCAACATAAGGGATTAAAATTGATGGAAGGGATTGAAATCGGTGGAAGAGATTGAAAATGAAGATTTGAATCAGTTGATTCAAATCATTCAACTAAAGATTGAAAGAGTTTGAGAGTTTGGGGATTAGGGTTTCAAGAAGAGGAACGAAGAACTGGAAATGGAAATGGGAAAATGAAATGGTCATGATTGATCAAGGACTTGAAGTCAAGTTTAGACTCGGACACATATTAAAAAGAGTATAAAATATATTTTATTCATAACTTCGTTACGGGACATGACGAAACCAATATACAAATCATGAACAATGTAGTTTTAAGTTTACGTACCGGTTTGTCCCAGCTCGATTCGAGACGGGATCAGTTCGGTTTTGAAATTTCGGTTTTTCATGCCCAGCCCAAGAAAGTAATCGGTATCATTGTATCCACCATGAGGTGGAATTCTTGAGTTTTCAAGAAAGTGGGAGGATATTTTGGAGAAAGTTAGTCACATTGAAAGTAAGTCCACCACTGTTTATTGTGATAATAGTTCAGCAATCAAGCTTTCCAAGAATCCAGTAATGTATGGACGCAGCAAACACAAGGGGAAAGGGGGGTGGGGAGAGTTTAAAAGGGAGATATTAGGTGTGATGTCTACTACCTCTGAAGCTTAATTAGGTGTGTGTCTACTACCAGATGTAAACTGATTGCTAGCAGCATTCAGTTTTAAAGGAGGATGCTGAGTTGTTAGGATTTGTTTTGGCATATTGTTATTGCTTTGTTAATAATCCCTATTATTCAGGTAATGCTTGCTTGTTTGACATATTCCTTAATTAGCCAATTACAACGTTATTAGGTTGTGTAAACGTGGTTCACATCTTTTCAATTTCAGTTTCTTTGTAAGGCTATTTAAAAGCCAACTCGTTTTCTTCAATTTAATAAGATTATTCTCCAAACTTTGTGTACTTAGCCAAGGATTCAAATCTCGATTTTGGTGAAAATTTTAGTTAAAATAAAGAAATCAAGAAAACGATATTTATAACATCACATTTTTGAATGATATTTACAATGTAACACTATAAGATTGTACATTTATAATAACATTATGATATTAAATATGGATGATCATGAAAACGATATTTATGACATCACATTTTTGAAGGATATTTACAATATAACATCTATAAGATTGTATATTTATAATAGAATTATGATATTTAATATGGATGAATAATTTAGTAGGTACGTTGGTAAACTAATGTTTTCATCTATATGTAATTTTTTTTGTTTTTGAAGAAGGGTAGAATCATTCATTAATGTTAGAGAGAAGCATATATCAATTTCTATAAGCAAAACTCATTTAGTCTAGAAAGCTAGATTCATTTCATCGAGCCCATAAAAAAAAATTCAACGCATCTAGAAGGGGAAACACAACTACAAAAGTTGCCTAAGCACTCAATTGTGGTATAACTTTGCAATTGTCTTCTAATTTCTAAATGATTCAAAGATTCTAACATTTTAGGCACGCCAGCAAAGCAAAAGACCATTATATTTTGAAAATCTGCCTGGGTCCTAAACCCGAAATGCAGAGATGAAAAGGGCAAGCAATGAGGATCAAGTTTGTACCCAAAAGCAACCAACACCAAAAGGACAAAGTACCCAAGGTGTTCTAGACACCCCAAGTGCTAAGGCCACCTAATTGATGCCGAGAAAAAATTGACCAGCGCCACAACCCACTACTGCATACTTCTCCCTCACCCAATATCTAAACACAGCGAGAACAACAACAACACGCACCACTGGCCTCACCAGCAACCATCTCGAAGCCAGCCCCAAGAAATGCCAGGCCACAAAGCACCATCGCAACCGAACTCCAAATCCAAAAGTCGGCAAGAACTCGACCCCAAAACATAGACGAAACCACCACAAGTCCATTGCGGCCCGAATCCCACAGATCTCGGTTAGCAAATGAATCCAGCGCAAACCAATTCCACCACTCAACAAACAACGCTAAGAAAGATCGAGGACGGACGACCGCCGAAAAAAAAATTAGCCACTCCGATGACAAAGCAGGCATGAGGTATGTTCATATGGCAAGACCACACAAGGTGATCAAGAATGAAGGAGCAGTGACCATGGTTGCATTTTTAGATATCGACAACAGGCTTGCCACGGCTAGGGTTTAGGAGAGCGAGAGAGAGAGAGCTCTCGTCATCTTTTATTCGTTTGTATTAACCATCTATATGTAATTGTAAATGTGTAGTAAATTACTAAATTGATAATATTGTTTAATTTTTTTATGGCTGTAACTCAGTGGGAGATTTGGTCATCACGTCTTTTTCAGTAATAATTTTATATATATGCAGACATTCTCTACTAAGGAGCTATTTACTTTTTTAAGTTAAAGAGTTTTGATCTCAGCCGTCAGAGCAAATTAATCATTTAAAATATATCTGACAGTTGGATCTCACGTATGTTTTGATCTGACAACTGAGATAAAAACTCCTTGGTTTAAAAAAGTAAAGATCTTATTACCTGAGAATCATTATATATATATATATATATTCATAAATAGATTTAGAATTATTGCAAACACTTTTGATTTGATAAGTTTTCGGGCGTATTCAATATTGATTGCATAATTTTTAGATGAAAGCATATATGAACCTTTCCTCCTCTGTAGAGTAATATTTTATGTCGTGTGTCAGAATCGGTGAGATTTCTTTAATTTTAATTATTTTTGTGTAAATATTACGGAAATTACAAATTTCTTGGAAATTTATCAAAAGTTTTGAGAAATTTCCAAAACTTCCTTATAGAAATAACAAATCATATGAATGTTATTTCGATACTTCAATATTACAGAAATTTCCGTCGACGAAGAAATTTCGATGCTTGTACTTTGCATAGGAGTTTTTAGTTCTTAACTCTCATGCTCTAACATAAATAGGCTTGTTGCCTAAACGTCTTTGAAAACTCCTAAAGCTGGGCTATATTTACAAATTGAGGAGTTATTATAAAAAGTACCTGACCTAAGAACTGTACATCATTTTGACATCCGACATTTAAGTTTTTAGTTCTTATAAAGAGCATGTTCACCCATAAAGTCTAAAAACTAAAGTCTAAACTAAAGTTTAAGCTCCTAAATTGCGAAAATTCTTAAGTGCTTCGCAGTATCGGTGCTCCACCATGTTGGATAAATCCTATCCGTTAGATTTTTGTTGTCAACCTTGACCCTTCAATTTTGGCCCTTCAAAAAGTGGAGCATTGATATTACGGAGCACTATAGACGTTGCCCCTAAATTGACACTATTCATCAATTTAGACTTCTCATTACTTTTGTGTTTCCAGCCATGAAGTCTAAGTCTAAAATCTAATTCGTTAATCAGCCTTTGATCCCTATCACTATTCAATCATGACCATTGATTGCAAGTTTAGCCTAGCTTTTGAACATGTTCAGTTTAGCCTTTTCCAAAAGCCTGCCTGCGTTTAGCCAAATCTATAAATGGTACTGTTGGAAATGACTTTTAGTTTCTATGGCTTATAGTTTAGCTTAGACTAGGCTAAATAAGCCCCATTGCACATGCTCTAACATAACTTGTTGGCTTAAATGTGTTTGAAAGATCCCAAAACTTGGATATATTTACAAATTTCCCTCCTCAGCTCCACGGCCGTTCTCTCTTTCTTTAAACGCTTTCTTCTTCTCCTTCTCCTGCTAATCTCTCTCTCACTAGTTTGGAACAAAGGCATGCCAATTCTCTGGTTGCAACCAGCGCAGCATCTTACTCAGTCTTCAGTTTCAATTTCATTCTCATCACTCCGTCGCTGACATTAATTCCACGTCACAACAGCGTCACTTTCTCTAATTCGACCAGGTGAGCTTCTTATCCTTCATTGTTGATTGTGGATTTTCGTCCCAGTATGAGTTTGTTAGATTTATGATTAAAAGTGGGAGTAAATTTCATTTGATTAGATTTAGGGTTTGAATAGAGTTGCATCAGCTTATGAGTCAAATTGAAATTGCATCCAATAAAGTAGGAATAATTTCTACCCGAATTAGAATACCCTGTTATCTAATTGTCTCTGGTTGTGTTTACTTTTCACTGCTTTATTTACTTCCAAGTTTTGTATGCCAGTCAAACAGGACCAGTTTCTCATGTTAATTACCTTTTGTTTTTTGTTTTTGTTTTTTCTGTTACTGTTTTATGTGCTTACTCTAATAGAATGCATCATACATGAATCCAGATTCTTGAATGAAAATTATACTTAGTAGGGAGGTTTAGTCCACCCCAAAAAGGAAAATCCTGGCGAAATGTTTGATTGATCATTATGCCTCTCTCATCTCGAAAAGCATCAGAAGTAAAGACCTCAGGCTTGGCATGGCTTTGCACTCACACTTCATCAAAACAGCTCTCACCTTGGACACTTTCCTGACCAACCGTCTCATAGACCTTTACTCCAAATGCAATTTCATACAAGATGCCCAAAAGACGTTTGACGACCTTCCAATGAAGAACACCCATTCTTGGAATACTCTGATATCCATGTACTCGAGAAGTGGTTTTCTTGACAATGCACGTGATTTTCTTGGTAAAATGATAGAACCAAACCTTGTGAGCTATAATACTTTGATTTCTGGTTTAGCACGTCATGGATTTCATAAAGAATCCATATATCGATTCCAAAGAATGCAACAAGAATGTGAATGTTTATTCTTAGACCAGTTTACGTTTGTGAGCATAGTGGGAACTTGTGCTTGCTTGGGTGCATTGGCAATGTTGCGTCAAATTCATGGGGTGGCAATTGCTATTGGCTTGGAAATGAATATCATTGCTTGCAATGCTTTGGTCGATGCTTATGGAAAATGTGGTGAACCGGACACCTCATATTCTGTATTCAGTCGAATGTCAGAGAGGGACGTTGTGTCTTGGACCTCAATAATTGCTTCTTATGCACGGGCATCAAGAATGGATGACGCTTGTTTGGTATTTCACAGGATGCCTCTTAAGAACTCAGTTTCTTGGACTGCTTTGATTTCAGGTTTTGTACAAAGTGGACGTGGTAATGATGCTTTGGATCTTTTTCAGAAAATGCTGGAAGAGCGGATCCAGCCTAGCACATTTACATATGTTAGCATATTGAGTGCTTGTGCAGATGTAGCACTTAATGAAAGAGGTAAACAGATTCATGGGCATATCATTAGAAGTAACAATGGTAAGCTACTTGTCCAATGTATTTATTTGTAATGCTCTAGTTGACATGTACAGCAAATGTGGAGACATGAAATCGGGAAAAACGTTGTTTGAGATGATTCCTGACAAGGACATAGTTTCTTGGAACTCTTTAATTACTGGATATGCTCAGAATGGGCAGGGGGAGGAGTCACTTCTTGTTTTTAAAAGGCTGGTAGAAGCAAATATAAAGCCTACTTACGTGACTTTTCTCTCAGTGTTATCTGCTTGTAGCTACACAGGTTTAGTTTCTGAAGGACTTCAAATTCTGCACTTAATGGAAAAAGGTTATGGTATTAAACCTAGGCCAAGTCACTATGCAATCGTGGTTGATTTGCTTGGGAGGAAAAATAAACTGAAGGAAGCAATGGAGTTGATTGAGAGCGCTCCTAATTCATCAGATCATATTGGGATGTGGGGTGCGCTTTTGGCTGCTTGTCGAGTCCATGGGAACTTGGCCCTAGCTAGGAGGGCTGCAGAAACTCTGTTTGAGTTGGAGCCCCAGAATGGTGCAAGATATGTTATGTTATCAAACATTTATGCTGCAGCTGGTAGATGGGCTGATGCCCATAGGGTGAGAAGGCTCATGGAAGAAAGAGGTTTGAGCAAAGAGTCAGCTTGTAGTTTGATTGAGCTGAGAAATGCAAGGCATGAGTTTGTAGCAAAAGACAAGGTCCACTGTCAGATAGGAGAGATAAATGATTGGTGACTTAGCTGACCATATGAAGGATGTAGGCAATCTTCTTTACATTTACAGCCTTTTGTCCGAGGATAATGGTTATTCCTAATGTGTTTCTCAGACGATATATTAGAACCAGGAGGGAGAGCCTACTCCATAAGCTTTAGTGTGGATGTTGCTGTTGTCCAAAGAATGTCACTGTAGACTACAAATGTAGTAGGCAATCATGAGTTTCTGTAACCGATATACTGCAATTTTTTCATACGGTATCAGCAACATTTGAAGCCTATTTTTTCATACGGTATCAGCAGAAGTACCCATGTCTGCAAAATCACCAAATTCAAGAGCAATCCCCATAGTTTCTGCAGCTAAACCTGCTCCTAGTTGCCTAATTTCATAGATGAGCTTATTTTATGGAGAGGTTATGGTGGATGATTGTCTCTGAGCTTCCCCAATCTGGGAACTATATATTGGCAATGAAACTAGTTTATTTGAATGATAAGCTTCGTTAATTCTGGGCTTCATATATTCTTAAAACCTTTATCAACACTCATTTCCTCCATCTTCCCTTTAAGAATCATTGGCAACTTGAACACGTCCTCCAGATTTGGTGCTCAAGAACCGTTGCAGGGAAAAGTAATGTGTAGAAGATTCATTCTTCTTTTTTTTTTGGCCAAGAGAAAGATTCATTCTTAGGGGAGACATTGAGACAACATCTGCTGCTTTATGGTGTGCGCAAGTTGAGGTTTGGGACAACCTTTCGTTGAGGATCCAAGTCTGAATATTTTTAGTATTTGTTAATGAAAGTTAACTATAGTTGGGTTATATTCTCAAAAAAAAAAAAAAAAATACTATAGTTAGGTTTAGGGACACATGGCACTAGTATAAGGTGGTGGTGACTGGTGAGAGACACGTGGCACTAGTATTTAGTTATTTACCCAGGTTAATCTGCATCCCCAAATTTTAACCCATCTTACTTTCCCTCACCAGAAAACCCTACATCCCAGCTATCTAAGTTCTCTTTCAAGTACCAAAACTACCAATTGAGCTCCTTTTTTCTCAAGTGAATCATCAAGAATTCTCTCTCTGAAGTCTGGTTAACTCGACCAGATCCAAGTTGTTTTGGTAAGTTACAAGTACCGACTTCTGGTCTTAAATAATTAATTGTCCAACTTCCGTTTATTTATTTTAACGTATACTACTGAATCAACTGGAATAAGTTCACTCATCACTCATCAACGTATAAGCTCTGTACTCTTGTGACTGTGATTTAGAAAGCTTGAGTGCAGATATTCTTGCAATTAGTTCAACCATAATAGCCTTTTTAAAACAGCGTAGGTTAATTGTTTGAGTAAATTCCTCAAAAATACCATCTAAGCTGAAACAGTGGGATGTTCTGTAAATTCTCGATGGGTTGTGCTTCAATTTAGTCTTTTCTTTTGGGACTATAATTATATTTTTCTTTGGAATCTTCGTTTCAAAACAAGTTTGAAACGAACTTTTTGTGCCACTTAAGTCATGTCTATGCTGCAGCGCAGAAATTCTGCAGCATAGCTAGCCTGGTTTGCATTTTTATTTGAC
The DNA here is from genome assembly GCA_030142095.1 of Rubus idaeus. Classification (NCBI taxonomy): domain Eukaryota; kingdom Viridiplantae; phylum Streptophyta; class Magnoliopsida; order Rosales; family Rosaceae; genus Rubus; species Rubus idaeus. Next base: position 17,517,449 of record CM057970.1, on the reverse strand, counting down.
AGGTCTGAATAACTTGAAAACTCAAGGAATGATAGTCTTTCATGTGTAATTTAATCTGGAGATTTGTGTTTGGACTTATTGAAAGAGTCATTATGGTTCATACGCAAACTGAAGTAGTGGTGCTGAAGTTCACACCAATCTAGCACCATAGTTTTGTGCAACATTATTTTGAAAACCAGTTTGACAGGTTTGTAACAATATTTTCTAGCAAATATTTGTTAATTTCCACATGTGCAGAACTCCCGAACATTCTAACTTAAACTTAAGCTTTTTCTAAGGATTATCTATAGCTAGAACTCCTTTAAGTTGAATAGTATAAGTATCAAAAAGAGCTTCTGAGATGAAGGTAGTTGCGGACTTGGGAAATAAATTAACTTTTGTGGTTTATAGGAGTACTTGGACCTCCACGTTGGTGGTGGTGCGTGAGCAATTGGATTGCTTCTCGGAGTCCTGGTAGGGGGACTTAACTCAAGCCTCAGAGCGTTTTGTTTATGTATGTGTAAATAGACATTGTTGCATGATAAAATTGCATGATTTGTGGTTGTGATTGAAAACGAAAAGATGAACTGGATTAGTGATTTCCAGTGGCATACAACCCATGCAATAAGTCCGCCTATCAAATTTGCTTTGCTTTCGGTTTGAAAGCGCAACATGTTTGTGGTTGTATGCTTGTATTTATATATATGTTTTGTTTTAGTTTCGGTTGAATCTCCTACTGGGTGATGAACTTTTGTGTTCACCCCTAAGTTCTCCAGGAACTATCCACAAGATACTTTGAGGAGCAGGTTGTGGCCTGTCATTTGATTTCTCAGTTTTTGGCTCTGACAGGTTTTCGTTTCGTGTTCCTGTTATTTATTTTCTTCGTTGTATTAAGGATTGAGAACTTGATGTATATATTTCACTTTGCATGCACACGCTTGACTAGTTATTGGTGAACCAGACAACAGTCCTATTTTTAATAGCTTATAAATATTTGTGACTGTCCTTTACTTAAATGATAGTGTTTCATAATCCACCTCATTTACATTAAATGTTTTTGCTTGATTTGATATTCTTTTAGAAACGTTTTATCAACTAAAGCTGCCCTGCAGGTCTTTAGGTACATGAGTTAAACATATCTCTAGTTCATGTCCCTTCTGATTTGGGGTGGTGTGATCAGTCTGCCTGATAAATCCATATGCACTATGAGCTAACTATACCAAATCCTCTTCCATTTGCTTTTATCACAGATTCGAGATGTCTGGAAACTCTGAATCATCCCTCACTAGCGAATCAGAAGTTACGTCTCAGCCACAGAAGACGACACATGCAGCGATATGTGTCAGCCAGCCTAGGAATGATGAGGATGACTTGTCGGGGTACCACTATTGGAGTGCGATGGCTGGACCTAACCACGAACACCTACTTATACCACGAACTAAGCGAGACAGTGTGCACAGATTCATATTTGGGTTACGCTCTGATATCCGAGAAAGGATGTTAGGACAGTTGGAAAGCCCTTGGGAAGTGATGATAGGAGAGGCTTTCCGTGTGGAAAGGTATGTGGAAGTTATTCACCAAGTATTGGCCCATGAGAAATCAGGCACTCAGATACCCAACGAACTACGGGAGCAGATGCGAATCATACCTGTAGGGGAACTCGAAAGGGAGCGCATAAGGGCAAATGAAGATGATAAGGCTGTCGGGGTACCTCCTTATCGGAATGATGAGGATGACTTGTCGGGGTATCACTATTGGAGCGCGATGGCTGGACCTAACCACGAACACCTACTTATACCACGAACTAAGCGAGATAATGTGCACAGATTTATATTTGGGTTACGCTCTGATATCCGAGAAAGGATGTTAGGACAGTTGGAAAACCCTTGGGAAGTGATGATAGGAGCGGCTTTCCATGTGGAAAGGTATGTGGAAGTTATTCACCAAGTATTGGCCCATGAGAAATCAGGCACTCAGATACCCAACGAGTTACAGGAGCAGATGCGAATCATACCTGTAGGGGAACTCGAAAGGGAGCGCACAAGGGCAAATGAAGATGATAACTTGGCAGGATACCAGTATTGGAGTGCAATGGCTGGGCCTAACCACCATCACCTACTTAATCCACAAACAAAGCGAGACTCTGTGCACCGGTTCATATTTGGGTTACGCTCAAATATCCGGGTAAGGATGTTAAGACACCTGGAAAGCCCGTGGGAAGTGATGATAGCAGAAGCTTTGCGCGTGGAGAAGTATGTGATTGTGATTCAACAAGTATTGGACCATGAGAAAGCAGGCACTCAGATACCCAGAAATCTACGCAAGCAAATGCGAATCATACCAGTAGGAGAACTCGAGAGGGAGCGTGCAAGGGCCATATAAGAGTAGAAGGATGAGAGACAGATCAAGTTTATCACCATCCCCGTTTTTTAAGTTTCGAGTGTTGCTGTGAGCCTGTGACTCATATTGCTGTTTGGAATTTCATTTGTTTTGCCTGATGTTTACGACTTTTTGTTCAAGTAAACTTAGAAACCTTGTTATGTATGTTTGGTTTGAATGATTTTGGTTATTTTCTTTAATGACCGGGGACCCCGCTATTAGTGAGACTACTTGGTAAGATTTCGTGTGGTTGATTATTTATTTGCATGAAAGAAAAATGTCCCATGCGGTTGAAAAAATTTTCAGTGAGCAACTTAGCATGAAGAAAACAAAGTGTGGCGCAAGGAAGATTACATGTTGAGAGTTGTTTGCATGAAGTAATGCCATGCTATTATTTTCTGTTTATGCGGTTATGAAAAATGTTTATGCATGAGGGAAAAAAGTCATGCTTCTTAACAATGTCAGAAACATTTCGATCTTTTATAAGAAAAGTAAATAGTACAAGAAACTAAATAGAGGAATCACTATTACAAATTTACAACCATAATTGATATATATTATCAAATAAAAGCAGCAACAACAACTATAGAGTGAGGAAGATCACATGTCCCTACATATGACTTGTATTAAGATTATGTTCTATTTTTCTAAGAAATTAGCAGCAAAGTTGACTTCTCTAAAGAAGAGCTTGGAAATGATGTCTTCGTATTTCATACAAAAAGTATCAAGCTTCCTTAAATTATTTTAAAAGCTGCTTAACAAATAAGTTAAGAAGTAAAATAAGTTTGGTAAAAAATAAAAAAACAGCTTATTTCATAATTTACAACATTTGACAATAGCTTATAGAAGTTAGTAGAAGGTTACTTTCATAAGCTAAAAGTTACAATTGCTTATTTTTTAAGTTAAGTTTTCGCAAACTGGGCCTAATGTCACCAATATTCACTTATCCCCTAGGGATCGAAAAACTGTCATTGATGCAACTGATTAAATTTCTGGAATCACCCCCCACTATGACTCGTTTGATACCATTTTTCAAGGCTTGAAAGAGACTATCACAAAGAGCTAGTCTTTCGGTGAGCATGACATTGGTTGTGCCCAAATTTTTTGAACCCACCAATAAAGAGGAGCCATGGAATCTCTGATGATAAAACCAGCAGTGGCTTTGTTTTTGTGGACGACAAAACCATCAGAGTTAATTAAGCTTGACCGTTGGTCGCTTGGAGGATCTCACTTTTTTTGTTTTAGAGAAACGACTATTTAAATAGAACTAGCAAATGGTACAACGAGGGGGGCATAAAATCTAACCCCGTGTACGATTATAACAAACAAACTGGAGAGCATCCTCAATAATAGAGGGAGTCTCGTCAAACCAACATTCACCATACATGTGTTCAAGCTTGCGCCGAAAAACAAAGAGTGCACAACTTGCTACTCTAAATGTTTTGAAATAACTGCTGTCAATCGAAGAAAAACCACCTACGTATAGGCATAATATGCTGGTTAAAAGCTCTACTTCTTCGTGCAGCCAACCGAAACCATAGAAGAGTTTAAAAACTCTACATTTCATTCTAACACTGGGAGGTAGCAACCATTTAACAAATGAACGCCACCTCTCAATGATAGACAAAGCACATAGGATCCCACCTTATGCATTGAGAATGATTAGAAGAATTCGCGGTAGATGTTAGGTTTTCTTTCCTTTGCATCCAATTATGTCTTTGCTAGGTTTATTTTAACTATTTTTCATTTTCATTTGCATCCAACTTCTACATAAGTATAGTTTCCTTTTCATTTTGGATAATTTAAGCCATAATTTATTGTCCAAGAACGTCTAGACCACAGCCAATTTTTTAACTTTGTTAGAGAGAACAGTGTCGAACCTTTGTACTCCTTTAAGCAGAGCATCAGCGAATGCTTGCAAAGTCTTTGTTAGACACACGCCAAACTATTTTGTCCATGGTTTGGACTAGGGGCGGAGCCAGGAATGATATGCAGGGGGGCACAAAACAATAGTCGAAATATTCGGGCGTTCGGGTTTCAGAGAGTGAGAAAGAAGAGTTGCAGAAAATAGAAGAATAAATAGAGTTCATACCACTTCAAAGTCACCAAAAATCTAATCTATCTTCACCACAAGTTGCCATCCATCAAGAGGAGCAAGGAATCGGAAGCTAGACTTGCTAGAGCTTGAAGGAGGAGAGAAGAACGAAGAGGAGGCCTGCATATATCTTTGGAGTCACCAAGGAGTTGTTGGCTACGACCCTTGAGCAATTCTTAACTCTTTCTCTCTTTAGTTTTATGTTTATGCTTTCATCTTTGAGATTAATGATGTATTTGACAATGAGTTGTGAGTAGTTCATTAGTAGTTCATGGTCCCCATTGAAACCATGATCTGGAACCATGTTCTTTTGGACGTCTCCAGGCTGTTCTTCCACCTTACCACCACCACGGCTCCGCCCCTGGTTTGGACCAAAGTTTGTTCATATGAACATTGACGTATGTGGTCAATCCTTTCAACAGAAGCCAAACGAATGAAGGTTATTCATTTGTTAGGCTCGTAATGAAGATTGGATTGTGTCTAGACTGCATTTTTTGTTGTTTTTTATTTCTTTTTTAACGTCTGAAGATGATTTTGTACCCTTATGGGTAATTTAGTCAATTTCAACGGATATAGTAAGTATGTGTTAATGTTTAAAATATTTGGTGGGGTGCGGTGACCGCTATTTGAGATGCATTTAGCCGCATCAATTTCTAGATGTCAATTACCTTGTTTGACATTCTCAATTTGAAAAATTATAAATTTATCTTTGGAAAAAAAAAACAAACGAATTGATTGCTCGGGAATTCTTGACTTCAATTTCCACAAAAAAACGTATATCATTTCAAATTCCCTTGCAGATTTTTTTTATGTCCATATTAGTTTCCAAAACAAGATTTTTTTAATTTTAATATTTAATTTATTTTAAACTTTCTTAATTTATTACACATTCTAAAATTTATATAAATATAACAAAACAATGAAAATTGCAATTAATAAAATTTTAAACAATGGAATTGTAATATCTATCACTTCAAAATTTCTAAAACATTTATAATTGTCTCATCCACGCCCTGTAACAAATAAATATTACTTCAAGTCTTACCCAATAGCCACCTTTATACCAAAATAATTAGTGGCTAATCACTTAACCAGTAAGCAGTTGGCCGCAAAATAAATAAACAGGCATTTGCCTATAAACCAAGCCAACAAAAATTTGATATATAAATAAATTTCATCTTTGTTTTATGTAGCTTGACCGATGCATATGAATATGATTAGACTCCACTATAATTCCGTACAAATTAAAGTTCGGACAAAAGTCACAAAACCAAGTGGTGAGTGGATTTCTTCTATGCATTTAATATCGAGATCGATTGTAATTTTGGTGCTTTTGCTCTCATTACCTTTACCATTTAAGGTAAAGATCTTTTGATTGTCTTCTCAAAAGAAAATTATTGTTATGATGACATGTTATTGAAAATAAAAAGTATTGCACTCGTATTGTAGTTTAATCTAACTCAATAAACGTAGATCTATGTGAATGCTCAAAACTAGAAAAGAACAAATATTGATATTCTGAAATGCAAATTTGGTGCATTTAAAATTATTTATATGATGTCAATCATTCACTCTTTAGTTCACTCCAATACCTTAAAAGTGTTACAAAAAGATGCTAGATATCGACATGGAATAACGTCCTTATTGAAATGTTTTCTGAAATTACTACAGTATAAAGAAATAGTATTGAGCATCAAAAAATTCATGCATGCTACTTGTAACTTAATCTAATCTCAATAAACTTATATATAGGACAAATAGAGACAAATGTTGTGAATCATGTCGAGCGTAGAATAGATGTCCAAATTAGAATAGATAATACTCCAGTCGTCCTAAATGCAAATTATGTGACCACTCATACTTTTTTTTTTGGTCAAATTTCTTCTGAACATATATATGCATGTTCATATGATGTACAATTTATGCTTATATCTCTTTGTACTATTACACACTAGAAACTGTCACCACACCTTATAGGTGTGAGAGTATGTAGTATAGGGTGAGAGTAAGTACATAGTTATAGGTAGTTTTTCATATTTATTTTTTAATTAATTATTTATGTTCAAATCCAAAGTCAATTAGCCGGAGTCTCATCTAAAATTATTATCTTAAACTACTCAAAGCGATGATAGATACAAAAATGATGATGAGGACTCCTGTTTCGCTAATTATGATCTTGAATATGAAATCCGAGTATCAAATGAAGAGATTGAAGATGCATTTCTTTGAAGACAAATTTATGTGTCGGATGAATAAAAAAACAAATATATTTCACCAAGGTATTCAAACAAAATTTGAACTCACTAGGGTCTCTAGTCTCTACGACTGTCATTTCACTCTCAAAGTTCAAAAGGTGTTAGTTCAAACTCAAATTTTAGAAGGGAAATTATCACAAATGGTACCCGAACTTTACTTCCATTATATAGATGGTACCTGAACTTTACTTTTGATCACAACCAGTACCCGAACTTTTCGTTTTCATCTTAAATGGTACCTGCCGTTACATTCCGTCAAAAAATCGAAAAATTTTGAAAAAAAAAAAAAACTTCACAGCCGTCAAAAAAAATATTTCTCTCTCTCTCTCTCTCTCTCTCCGTTGTAACCCTCTCTCCTCTCCCTTCGGCCACCCTCTCCTTCCCCAATTTCTTCTTGTTCCTCCTCCCCCGGTTACCCTCTCCTTCTCCCCTCGCTTTCCTCCTCTGTCCTTCACGGCACAACAACAATCTCTTCCCTTTGTTCTTCTTTTCTTCCTTGCAAACAAGAAATCAACAATAACAATCACAAGTTCACGGTTCATCAAAGCTTCACCACAATCACAATTCACAATCATCAATTATCAATCACAACAAACCGCCTCACGGCCCCGACACCCAATCACTCACCAGCACCGCCGGCTTCCCGGCCCGCGCCTCCATCGATCACCGCCGTCAATCCACGGATGCCCCGGCCGGCGTTAATCCTCGCTATTCACGCCACTCACGGCCCTGTTCACCGCCACCTCCATCTATCTCAAGCCGCCCTGTCTTCGGCTCTCCCTCGCAGCCCTCGGCGTCGTCTCCAAAAGCCCGGTAAGCTGCTCTGCTCTCGGCGGCTGTCACCTTCCTCTACCAACGCCGCCCTCACACAGAGCCCGGACGACACTTTCATCCTCACCGCCGGCAGCCTTCGTCGATTCGGACCCGGCTTTTCTCCACCGTCGATCCCATTTGCGCCGCCGCTATTGCCTTGTCTCTCCATTAGGCCGGCGATCCCATCTTCACCGAGCCCAGCCCGCGGGAGGAACAAGAAGAAATTGGGGAAGGAGAGGGTGGCCGAAGGGAGAGGAGAGAGGTTACGACGGAGAGAGAGAGAGAGAGAAAAAAAAATATTTGACGGTTGTGAAGTTTTTTTTTTTTTTTTTTTTCAAAATTTTTCGATTTTTTGACGGAATGTAACGGCAGGTATCATTTAAGATGAAAACGAAAAGTTCGGGTACTGGTTGTGATCAAAAGTAAAATTCAGGTACCATCTATATAATGGAAGTAAAGTTCGGGTACCATTTGTGATAATTTTCCATTTTAGAAAGTACATCACTATGTTCTCCATAAATGACGGCTCAAGTTCAAAAGTTTTTAAAAAAAAAACACATCACTATGCTCTCCACAAATATCCGTTTCAAGTTGAAAAATTCTTTCGGCAAAAAAAAAAAAAGTTGAAAAATTCTAAAAGTATCACAATATATATACCTGTCCATTATAAAGTTCATCTTTGGTTTCTAATTGGCATAATTGCCAAAACACACCCCTGAACTTGGCTGAAATTGTCAATTTACACCTCCGTCAATTCTAACTTTTTCCATCCAAATGTTGATCATGTGAGGGGCAATATAGTCATTTTGATCACTTTAAAAAAAAATAAAACTAAATATATATTTTATGTCAAAAAATACAAATATATATATATTCAAAAAATATATTTATTTTCTTTCAAAACTTTTATTTTTTCTCTAGAGATATTATATCTAAAATTATATTCTTAACTTATCATAAATTGTTTTTTCTTAAAAATAAAAAAAAACTTATCATAAATTATTCAATATTATTATTTATGTATGAATTATTCTTTTCATATGAGAAATTATTTTTATTAATTTTTTGTGCAAGAAATTTTTTATTAATAATATATATTTATTTTTTAGACCTAAAATGACTATATTACCCCTCACATGAGTGGCAAATGACCAATATTTGGATGAAAAAAGTTAGAATTGACGGATGAGGTGTAAATTGACAATTTTTGCCAAGTTCAGGGGGTCAATTTCATCATTGCAAGTTCGGGGTGCAAACTGACAATTTCAGCCATATTCAGGGGGTATTTTGGCAATTAAGCCTTTCTAATTTTCTATAGCTTGGCCGATGGTGTGGACTAGCATATATCTATATGTTTCGACTCCACAGTATCACACTGGTTCCGTACAAAGCCAGATAAAACAAGGAGAAAAAACCAAGTAAATGGTGATTACAGGGATGAGGTGGATTTCTTGTATGCAATTAATATGGAGATCGCGCTTAATCCTTCTCATTAATTAATGACTATTCTTGGTGGGTTCTGCTCCCTCGATCAGGTAAGAATCATTTCCGTTGCCATTTAAATTAAAGATGTTGGCAATCTTGAAATTAATGGGAGTATTTACAGATCGAGGATGAAGTGCTTAATTGATAGTTTATAGTGTTGGTCCTTGTCCTTCCAACCAAAGACTTTGAATTATATTAGATGTGTCAATTCTCTCTGTTTATGACAAGCAAGGTCAGTCAAGTCATCATGGCCAAGTCAATCTCTCTGTTTGTGTTTGTACAAGTCAAAAGGTATCCAAGCCCATATTCAAAGATGAATTAGACCTGCAAATTTAATATCAAGTATGAAGCAAAAACACCAACTGCTGAAACCAATTAGAAAGTCTCAGAAAACCAATCTTTGGGTTTATTGATCAGTCATCTCCAAAAACTACTCTTCATTCAAAAACCCAAATTATGATTTCAAAGGAGCTTGAAGCTGTAGAAGCAGGTGATTCAGATAGTAGCCGAATATCGGAGCCATTTCCGATGAGACAAGAATCATCAACTCTTGTCCAAAACCAGAACGGCAGAGGCCAAGGAGAACAAGAGCTGCAGAGGAAGTTGAGATCAATCAAGCTCTCCAGATCACCATCTAAAAGAAGATCCAAGCACAGATCCAATGATGCCAGTGCAGATAATCTACAGGCAAGTCTATTACTCATATTCAATCTAGCTTTGGGTTTTAATGCTTTGCTTAAAACACATTGAAATTGAAGTTCAATTGCCTTTTTTTTTTTCTTCTTGTTTTTGGGGCGGTGGTTTTTGTGCAGAATTCAGATAGTGTATTGATAAGGAGGTCTAGTTTTAAGGCTGTAAAGAATTTAACAAGAATGTCAAGTGTAAAATTTAAGAACCCTTTGATGAGGAAAAGCTCAGGAGGAACCCAACTGAATAATATGAACAAATCAAGAACTGAGAGCTCAAGAATCAAGTACAAATCAACATCACCAAACTTCTTGAAGGAGACGTGCTGCTCCTATGAGAGAAAGATGCAGTTTCAGGGAAGTCCCCGCTCTTCGGAATCGAGTTATTGCAGCACTAGTAACTCAACCCCAAACTCAGCTCACAAGTCTGCAAGATTGTCTAGAACAAAATCCAAGACTTTTTCGATTCGGCAATTGCCAGACTCGGGGGTGCAAAGAGCTACATGCTCCTCAGCTCTCAAGCATTCCAAGTCCCCTGAGGTGATTGATCTTGAGGCAGAAGGAAGTGAATCTGAAGGAGTTTCAGCTAAGAAGCCTTGTCCATTCACTTATTGTTCTCTTCATGGCCATCACCACGCAACTGTACCTCCACTCAATACCCTCATTTCAAAAAGGAGGCGCTTGTTGAAGACTCAGAAGCAGGCAACTCGATCCCAACTGAGAGTGAAAAAGTCTGGCAAAATTAAGGAAGATGAAATGGTCAGCATTGGACATGATCAAGTTCATGGAACAGCCTCTCTTGTGGTGGAAAAATTGGGTGGGGATGTGTCTTTAGAAATATATGAAGACAAGTATGATGGACCAAAAGCCAAGCCAGGTGGAGATGATCTTTCAAATCTTTCCGAGAAGCTGCTTGGCGAAGCTTCAGAGGAGAGTCTGCAACAAACAAATGATCTTGTAACAGTTGAACAACATGATTTGGTGTCACCCCCATCACTTGGTGATTTAAGTTTGGAACGTTGTTGCACTAGAACAGCTTCTCAAGGCACCAACACCGATATAAAAGAAGAGAAACTTGCTGCATCTTATAACAATGAAGGTGCTGATTCCTCTTGCTCTGATAAACCTGCCCCTGATAAAGTTGTGGAATCAACAAGTGACAGTGAAAACCATAAAACCTCTTCTAGTTATTATTGTGAGGTACCAGAGGAACAAACAGCCAATGAACAAAACAATGTTAGTGTGAAGACGATCAAAAGTGAAAGTGTGGAGCGCAGTGTGCAGGCGAAAAATCACAAGTATATCAGAATGTGGCAGTTGATGTACAAACATGCAGTAAAGGGGAGCAGTGCAGATGTTGAAAACCCCCTCACTCTTGATGGAGAGAACAAAGAAGATAAAATAGAAGGTACCAATATTGTGCTTGAAACCAACAAGTCCTTTTCTGAAACAGATGAGAATACAGCTTTGATAAATCACAGTGCTGGAGACCAAAAACTCGATCTCTGTCACCAAGATGCCATTGATCTGGTCCAGGAAGCATTTGATAAAATTCTTCTCCCAGAAGTTCAGGACAGCTCATATGATGATCAATCAGCTACTAGTGGCATAAGTACAGACCAGGAAGGATTGCAGCTGAGGAATGATGAAGGATGGGAGCATAGCAACTCAACTTTCAGTGATTCTTCAGAGGACAGAGTGGTACAGAATCTAGAAGAAACACGGTCGGAAGCTGAAAACAGTGATGCTCCAAAAGAAGAGAAAGCAGTGTCAAAAGTGGAAGACAAGTTGGAACAGAACACGCCCAAGCGCTGGAGCAGTCTGAAAAAATTTATTCTTCTCAAGAGATTTGTCAAGGCAATTGAAAAGGTGAGGAACCTCAATTACCAGAAGCCACAATACCTACCCTTGGATCGTGACCCAGAAGCAGAAAAAGTTAATCTACGGCGCCAGGAAATTGAAGACAAAAAGAATGCTGATGAATGGATGCTTGATTTTGCACTTCAACAGGTCATATCTAAACTACCTCCAGCTCAACAAAGAAGAGTAGCACTACTCGTAGAAGCTTTTGAAACAGTTCTCCCATTTCCTGATATCAGAACTCACCAGATGTCCAAAGCCATAGATTCCACTGGAGCAGATCTTCAAACCTGCAATGGCTTGTCAATGCAAAATGCTGATGAAACTGATAAAGAGACAACTTCTGGAACTTATGCCAAAATCTTGCTTGGGAATATGTCATGTCCTGAAGAAAATTTAAATAAGAATCCAGATCAATGTATTGATATTCAAATGGATCATGCGCAAAGTCCAGTGAAATCTTCTATGCTCGAAGATTCAAGTGCAGAAGACTGTTGCATTAAACCAGAACTGGATATACCTGCTTCTGGAACCACCAATGAGGAGCAGCAGGGGACACATGTTTCTATTAAGACTGGTGATGGGGATGACACAGTCGTTTACGTTTTTGATGAAACAGGTTTTACCAATATTTCTCCATCAGAAATTAAAGATCCCCAGTTCTGTAAAGAAACCTCCTTGAAGCAAGATGAAGATGGTAGCACCAGTTACGAAGTTCTTGAAAACAAAACAGTTCAAGAGATCCCCACAGAACATATTTCTATCAAGAGTTTGGAACCTGGAAACATGAATTTCAAAGTGGAAAGCAGCAATGGAGGGACAAGTAAGTTGATCACCGATACTGGTGAACAATCAGATTTGTCTGAGGACTTGGTGATCACTTCAGCTTCCATAGAGCACGCTGAGGAGCCAATGACAGCAGGTGAAGGATTGACTGGAGGAGGAACAACGGCAAAATTAGGATTCTTTCAAGGGTCCCCTCCACTTGACGAATCTCATTCGGATAGCAATACTGATGTAACACATGTTACTCAGTTGGAAAAACAGAACTACACAAGGCTATGGTACTTCGTATATAAGCACATGGTATCAAGCATTGCTGAAAAAGATGGAGATGAACCACCTGACGGAGCAGATGAGGAACAAGGAGATGACACCAACACATTGCCTCCAGCAGAGATGGATCCAGAGGTGAGGTTGACAAATCAGCATGCAGACAACAAGAGAAATGAACTCCGCCGTATTGAAACGATCAAGCTGGTAGAGAAAGCAATTGATGAAATCCTTCTTCCAGAGAACCAGGATGAGTCAGAAGATGAACCATCAAACACTAGACACTTAGTTCCCGACCAGGAACCCCTAGAAAATAAAGTTGGCATAGAGGGAAAATCTTCCATCTCAACTTTTGCCAACTTTGCCAAAGATAGCTTCAGAGAATCCATAAAGAACAAAGCAGAGGAAGATCCAGAAGAAATATTTCTCAAATCTGATAATGCTATCATTGAGGAAGAAGAAAAGGCAGTGACGAAGGTAGAGGAAAAACCTAAACCGAAAATGTCAAAGAACTGGAGAAATCTGAAGAAAATGATTCTTCTTAATAGATTTATCAAGGCATTGGAAAAAGGAAAGAAATCCAACCCACGAGGGCCAAAATATCTGCTCTTGGAGCCTGACCCCGAAGCAGATAAAGTTCATCTAAAGCATCAAAACGTGGATGAGAGGAAGAATGCTGAGGAATGGATGCTTGATTATGCACTTCAAAAGGCTGTTGCCAAATTAACTCCAGCTCGGAATAGAAAAGTAGCACTGCTTGTTGAGGCTTTTGAAACAGTTATTCCGAATAATGGAATTCCAAACCCATTCAAGCCAGAAGTCATTCGCTAAGGTAAAAGTACAGATCCTCCCACTTTTTTCTTTCAAATTACAGATATATATGATATTTGCAACATTGGACAGCAAAAGGTTCTCAACCATTGCTGTATTAGATATTTTAATGTTAACAGTAGACATCATTTGCATCTTCGAGACACACAGGGTCTAAAATATGAAAGCATCATGTGCACAAAAACTTTCTATTGAAGTGTTCGAGCATGATATGTTCAGTACTAATGATGATAATGCTTACTAGTATACCTGTATTGGTAGCAGCTGATCATTCCATCTTTAATTAGTGCAGGTATAACAACTCCGAGGAAGCTATTTGGTTGGAGAAACCTCAGTTAAATTGCTAAGCTATTGTTTATATCATTCAAATGGCAGAAATATAGAGTATAATGTAAGTCATTTATACAAGGAAGACTTGAAGATTGCAAATTGCATGATATAATAGTTACAAATTAAATTTGTTTGTATTGGTATTTTGCCTGATGCCTACTGCCCAAGTTTTGTATTTTCTTCTTTTAATACATACTAGAATGATTTCCGAATGCGATGTGCATGAATGTGTTGAAAGATGAAATGAGAAATGTGCTTGAGAAATGGGTCAATTTATACATACATATCTTAGGTGAGTCGAACCCAGTTCTCTCCTGAAGACAACTAAGATTCAAACCATAAGCATGAAGAAGAGGAACTCTAGATCCTCTTCTTTTCGTCTTCCCCTTCTTTTCTTTCTTATTTTCTGCTATGTTTCTCTCAATCTCTCTCTCTAGATCCTTCCTTCCCCTCTTCATATCTTTTTTATTTTTATTTTAATGTTAATTTTGGGACAACAGGCACATTTACTAGGGCAGAGGTTATATATATTTTTTTTTGTTATTTCTCATATAGGGAGCTTCCATAGTTCCATATAGTCTCTTGCAATCTTTCATGTACTTTATAAGGCGCGAGGTTTTGATTGCAGCCATCAAATCCATTTAAATGATCTAATCTGACGGCTGAGATTAAAACTCCGCACCTTATAAAGCAAATAACCTCCTTAGTGGAGGAGCCTTGATACATAATTAGATTTTTTTTAAAATCTGGGTTATCACATCACCAATATAGTTGATAAAATTAAGAGAGTTCATGTATTCCGAGTGACCACTAGTCACCAACCTTTTGTTACTTATTTTGGTTGTTGGTGGATTTGGAATTCTTTGATTCTCTCTGATTTCTCAGCATATTCAACCATCACAATTTCAAGGAGTTGACAATTAGTGAAAGGTACGTAGGTGATTAGTTAAGTTCCCCAATTCCGAAAATGCAAATCATGGGAGTTTTCACAAGATGTATGCTGAATTTAGTTTGAAGGATCCACTCGATTTTAAATTCTGATTCAAAAGCTCAGACCTGTATATCATAACCAACTCTTTGATGTGCCTCCAAATTCTAATCCCGTTCAATTAGGAGAAAATAATAGTGTTTGGTTGATTTCAAGCAGCTAGTCTCAAAGCAAACCAATGTTCATTACTGCAGAAAATGCAAATTATAAGCTACAAAGTGGAAATAGGTAGATGGAAGTATTAAGTTATTGATGAATACCAACCAATGACCTCAAGTAACAGAGTCACGCAAAAATACAATTACATCACTTAGAGACAGAATCAAAGTCCATGAATATATGCTTTAGAAATAGAATACACCCATCAATCAGAGGGCGGCTGCCGATGATGGTTCAATACCACACCTCCTACAGAATCCTTCAAAAACTTGATCTTGATTGTGTTCAGTGCGGCTAGAGCCTCTTGCATATTTATCCTCTCTTCTGGTGATTCTGCACAACAAGCAAGAGCTAATCTCATAACGGATGATAAACACTCCCTCTTACTCACAAAAGCACCATCTTCCTCAATTCCGAGTAAATTGATATCAATGACTTCAACTATTGCATCTGCAAGTAGTGAATTTGCAACCCATTGCTTTAAACTCATTTCCCCATCAAACATTTCATCTGTTGGCTTCCTTGTTGTGAAAGTTTCCAAAAGCACAATACCAAAACTGTACACATCTCCTCTTCTGGTGACTATTCCTTCCAGTCCATACTCTACATGCATAAAATTACAAACAAACTTCCATAATTAAGGATAACATGCATATAGAAAATTGAAAGATAAAACAGGAACAATAAATCACCTGGAGCCATATACCCAATTGTCGCTAGGGTTAAGGTTTGAGTCATAGAATCTCCTCCGCCTAAGAGTTTTGAAATGCCAAAATCAGATACATGTGCAACCATATCATCATCATCTAGTAGTATGTTGCTTGGCTTCAAATCGCAATGGACAATAGGTGTTTCATAACCGTGATGAAGGTACTCCAATGCCGACGCAACATCAATCATAATGTTCAACCTCTGCAAGATGTTCAAAGAAAAGTTGGGAGAGTACAACCACTTCTCGAGGCTCCCATTAGGCATGTAATTCAATACGACGGCTTTGAAATCAATTTGACTACAGCAACTGATGACTTTGATAAGATTTCGGTGGCAAATATTGCTTAGCAATTCACATTCAACCTCAAAACTTGTAAAGGCCCCTTCTAACTCTAAATTAAAAACCTTAATGGCAACATCTAACCCATCCGACAGTGTTCCTTTATATACTGAGCCAAAACCCCCAATGCCAAGTAAGTTGCTTTCATTGAATCCATTTGTTGCACTCAGAAGCTCATAGTATGAAACTCTTCTCCATAGAAGTTGAGGCATCAAGGTTGTCTGTGTTGTAGTTTCCACATTCTTTTTCCTGCATAATATGAACATGCAGATTATGGAGGTGGCTAAAAGCATTGTTGACAAGATCCCGGGAATGACATATCTTAGGATAGATGTGCTAGTTTTCTTTTTGCATGGTGGAACATGAAATTGGGATGCACCGCAGAGTCCATAGTTCGAAACAAATGATTGAGCAAAGAAATTTCGGAAAGGACCAGCTGTTGGAATTTCTCCTTGGAGTCTGTTGAAAGCTACGTTCAGATACATGAGATATGAGAGTGCTTCTAGAGACTTTGGAATCACTCCAGACAAATTGTTTTGGGATAAATCCAAAAATTCCAAGCTTAGTGAGTTGCCAAGTGAACTAGGAATTGGGCCTTCTAGTTCATTATTGGCCAAAGAGAGATTGATCAAATTCTGCAGGCTCCCGATGCTGCTTGGTATACTACCAGATAACTGGTTGTTTGATAAATTTATATTTGTGGCAACTTTCAAATTACCAACACCTTCTGAAAGAGGTCCAATCAAAGAATTGGATGACAAGTATAATGCCAAGATATATGTGAGTCCCCACAAGGTAGATGGTATTGTGGAATTCAACAAATTGGAATCCAAGTATAGAAATCTTAGAGTTGCGGTTAAATTACCCAAGCAGGAAGGTATAGAACCAGAGAGTTGATTCCCATACAAATACAAGTCACCTAGTTTGTTTAGTTGACAAAGTTCATCTGGGATGTATCCCTGCAATTTGTTGTCATTTAAATACAAACCTTGGAGATTCTCTAGTCTTCCGGTCCCATTGAGGTTGGAATTGATCCATTTAATTGATTCTCTCCCAAGGATAAGCGTATCAAGCTGCTCAAGTTACCTATATCATTGGGGATATTACCTCTCATGTTGCACTTGTATAAATAAACCTGTTCAAGTGATGTAGAGAGATTCCTAAAGGAAATGGGAAGCTTGGCATTTAATGGATTCCCTGAGAGCCTCAGATCTCTAAGATTTTCCAAACAAGAGAGAACAGATACTTCTGGAGTCGAAGGATCAATGGTAAAATTATTCTGGGATAAGGAAAGCCACTGAAGGTTTGTTAAGGTACAAAGTGTGTTAGGAATGAAGCCATAGAATAAGTTAACGCCCATATCTAGGATGGTGAGTTTGGAAGAATTGGAGATGGATTTGGGGAGTACTCCGCTAAGTTTATTTCCTCCTACAGAGAACGTTTGTAGGTTTGGAAGCCCAAGGCCCATGTTTGCTGGGAGGGTACTTGAGAGCTGATTGCTATCAAGCGATATCAGTGTTATTGTGGACATATTAAAGATTGAGGATGGGATAAGGCCATTCAGATTATTCTTATTGAGGAATAATTTCTCTAAATTTGGAAGATGACCAAGCTCAACTGGTATTGTACCTGCCACGTACAATTAATATCAACACCTTAATTGGCATTATATTTCATTAGATTATATATATATATATATATGTTCCAACTAATGTGGGCTATATATTGTATGAATCGGTGTAATATAACCACCATGCATTTATTTTCATTTATATAGGGTTTCTTCATAAAATTATAAGTTGTTTATATGTATACTTGTTAATTGAAAACTACAAACTAGTCAAAATACTTAGAAATAAAACTAGCATGATTTGGCAAAATATAATTAAAAGATTAGTTTCTTAATTTATACTTAAGAAATAAAACATGATAGTAACAATATAATTTAATGATTGAATTAGTATTGTTTTTCTATTTTCGAGAAATAAGTTTTAACTTTATAAATGAACAACTAGTTAGACAAACTTATGGTTTGTTCTGCCTTAAGTTTTCATATTAACCTTTTTAGGCTAATTAAAACTCATGTTGTTGCTGTTTACTTGTTTAGGATGCTCGTATTAATGATTGTAATTGTGATTATAACTAATATGTATGTTTCTTTTCTTAAAAGATATAAAATTAATGATTGAATATTATATGCAGTTGACATTACGATTTTTTTTTAAATTATTTTTTATGAAAGGATGAATAAGTAACGAAGACTCGAAGAGATCCTTCCTATGCAGTTGACATTTAGGATTAATATATACCTGTTAAATAGTTCGACCCAAGGTCAATCGTCATTATCTGGGTTAAGTTGCCAATATTTGTGGGTATACTTCCACTCAAACTGTTATTCCTCAATTCTAAATCAACAAGTTGTTTGCATTGCCATAATTTGGACGGAAGTGGACCTTCAAGCTGGTTGTGAGAGAAATACAAGCGTTGAATGCTCGGCAAATGTTGACACATGTTGTCTGGAACACTACCATTCAAGTTGTTTTGCCATAAAGTCAAAGTAGTCAAAGAAGACATATTGAAGAGAGCGGTGGGAATAGGCCCTTTTAAGGCATTTAACTGCACAAACAACACCTCTAGTTGATCTAAAGCACCAATCTCATTTGGAATTTCTGAAAAATCAACACGCATAACATATATATATTAAACTCGATCATCTACAAGATGCATATATGTTTGATTGAAGTTTCAAATATGCACAATTACCTTTGAAATGATTACTATCAAGGTCTATATTTTTCACCTTTGTTAGGTTTCCAATTTCTCTTGGTATGTTACCTGCACTTAATAATTATTAATTATATATATAAGCATATATTATACCTTAAAAAGTTAAAATGTACACAATGAACTAATTCTCACCGAAAAATAGATTAGATAGTGATTCGTACCTGAGAGTTGGTTATAACTCAGATTAATTATTTGCAGTGCAGATAAATTGAAGATGGCCACTGGTATGGAACCTGAAAATTGATTACCATACAAACTGAAGCGTTGAAGGTTGGGTAGGGATCCAATCCATGGTGGAATTGTTCCTGTAAAGTTGTTGGATGCAAAGCTAAGCAACTTCAACCGGCGCAAATGAGCCAATTCCGGAGGCAAGGTACCGTGGAATTTGTTATTTCCGAGTCGCAGCTCAACAAGAAATGATAAGTTGCCTAGCTCCGGAGGAATGGTGCCTGTGAGACCAAAGTAAGTGAAATTCAAGACCGCGACTCGAAGGTGGCGAGCAGCACAAGTAACACCAACCCAGTTGCAAACAGGGGTGGTGGTTGACCAGTTGGTCAAGATCATGTTTTGGGGATCACTGGTTATACGCGCTTTGAGAGCAAGTAGAGCAGATTGATCACTGGTTTGTGATGCTGCCATAGTTAAGCTAGCCGCCATACAGCAGTAGACCACCTGGAAGAACCAAGTAATTCTGATCTCCATTGTGATTGTGTGAATCATATATGTGTGTGTGGGGGGCTGGAGATGGAGATGGAATTGTTACAATGCACGGCTGGAGATATATATTAATACTACAGTACGTATATTTATCCGCTTAAACCACATTAATTAATATCAGCATAAACGTACCTATCTGCATCCGTTCAATAATATGCTGGAAAGTCAATCGGAGCAGACAGCGTAACGTGTACGTCCCAATTGCAACAACTACCATGGACCGCATCAATGAAAAAACAACTAGCTAATATATATACATACGTACTGTAGTTTTGATTGAGTACAGGTTTTGCAGTAGAGATGGTGGTTAATTTGAATCAGAAGCTCATTCTTGCTGGAGATATATGGATATGCAAATTAAATGTGTGGATGTCATTTGTTAATTAATTACAAAAAAAAGAAAAAAAGAAAAAGAAAAGAGAAGCAAGCTAGGTTTTGCTAGCTCTTTTGCAGAATTTGCCCAGTAGGTGTTAATTCATAATTAGCTCCTTTTCTACGTCTCAATTAATTTAAAATTTACTTGTATCGTTGTGACTTTAGAATGTTTCTAATAAATTGTCCAAAAAAAGATAATGTTTTTGATTATGTAAAGATATATGTTAATTGTTAAACGTACCTTAGACGTCCAAAGACTTTGACTCGCTAGCACATAGATACACACAGGTCAATATATAATTATATATTGAAGATCGAGTTTGTCTCTTGTCCTCAAACTGGTTCCGGGTGGAATCATCCATCATTTAGCATATTGAATTAGTGAAAGAGAGAATTGAAGGCAAAGACTTGTAGTGGACTTCGATCATTTCTATATATTGACATTTCTTACAAGGTGAAGAATAAATGTCATAAATTCGAAGTTCACAACAAAACAATATAAATCAAGTCTCAAGCGAATAATATATGAGAGCTCTCGCTCTCCTCAACCCTAGCCGCCACGGCTTTGGGTCTCTACAGCAACGGTTTTGGACAATATATCTAGTATTTTGGGTTCTCTATGTTGTTGGAGTGTCCAGAGAAGTTTGGGTTCAACTTCGGCATGGATTCAAGGTCTGGGATCCGGGTGAGATTTGGGTGCTAGATTTTAGTCAAAGTCAGCTTTGGGTCTTTGATTTTGGTTAATTTCCATTCTTATTTAAGAATAAACATGAACACTTGTGCCAAATTCGATTGTGGTTTCACTTTCTTTTTTCATGGGTTCTCCTTGAGCTAAATTGGTTTTATTAGTTTCAATGGCAATACTTGCCGAAATTTTTCTGTTGCAGCTGGCGATTGCTGACAGCAGTGGTGCACGGTGTATGTATTGTTTTAGGTTTTGTATCATCGATTATAGTTCTAGGTTTAGACTCATCGATTAGGCCATTTTTATGGTCTGTAATGCTCCTATTTAGATTGCCCAGTTTAAGGAATGTATTCCTCAATTAATTAATAAAATTTCTACTTAAAAAAAAAAGTGAATAATATATTATAAATATTAATACTTCACTTTTATAAAATCATCAATACTGAAACTGAAGCAAGAAGTCGTATATTACGCTTGAGACTTAACACCACGAATCACAATTATTTTAGCAAGAAATTAACGTGTGAAATAAATATTTCAAAAATATAGAATTGCATGCAAATTTATCTTTAAAACAAAAGTCCACTCACAGATAATCGGCTAAGCCAGACGCCCGTTGATTTGTTCGTATTTTACGTACAGAGAACGCTTTTAAATGCTTAAATTAAGCTTCTCTAAAAGTTTATTAGTTTATATAATGTGTGTTTTTACTTTTGCATATCAAATAAGTGGATTTCTGTAATTTGCACTAAATTGGTGCATTTCAATCGCTTTTGATGCATTTCATAAAATTGTACGAAAATTCCAAATATCATTTTAGATCCCGACAAGTTTGTTGGTGAACCACCACTCATGGTAGCGATTAAAATTCAAATTTTGTTAAAGGAAACTGATTTGTATGTGATTTGCATACAAATTAGGCCTCTAATCATCATTATTGTGCTTGTCCAATGGCCATTTGTGAGTCTCTAATCCTTGTTTGCACACTTGTAGGTAAATTGAGCATCGGAACGATATTGGGATAAAAAAGGAGCATTTTGGAGCTTTTAGTGGATTTCCGGCAAAAAGACGAAAAGTCAACCCGAGGACCAAAAGTCAACTCGTGGTCAACCCCGACTTTGGAGCATCAAAGAGTCAAATGCCGAGTCCCGAGAATGAAGCACAAGAGAATTCCGGAAGATTGACCGAGAAATTGAAAAGTCAACTATGGTCAACTCCGAAGGTCAAAGTCAAGGTCCAAGTCAAGGTCAACCTTGTGATTCACAAATGTGCTCCCACATCATCAAGGACCACACTAGATTTGGTGAGGTGACATGTTGATTATTCCTCCCTTTTGTCCTCCCTTGTGATTTCCCTTCCTTGCCATTCATTAAACTTTTGAGCCCTTAGATTAAACCCTACTCCATCCTAGCCCTTTATTCTTTCCCCTCTAGCCTATAAATACCTAGTACTTGCCCCATTAGGTTAGACCACCACTTCAGCCCCAAAATCCCTCACTTTTCCTTTCCCCTTTCCTCTCTCCAGCTTTTCCTTCGGATCAGCCTCTGCACGTCTGTCGACCGGTCGACAGAAGGTTGACGACCGGTCGACGCGCGGCTGAGCAGCCCGATTTTGCCACTTCCACACCTCCTCTCCTCCACCATCCTTCACCAAAGATGTTCACCACGACGTTCTACACCTCCACCACCATTTTGGGTTGCTGAATTACTCACAAGGCATCAAGATTCATCATCAAGGCTAGGAAGGAGCAAGAGGACACTTCATTGAGCATCCCTCATCTCTACTCTCTCTTTTCCTTATGTCTAGAGCTTTATTGTGTAATTTGATGATGTATATGTTGATGATTAGTGAGTAGTAACTCTGTTGGGGACTAGGGTTGTGTGCCCTAGTCCAATTTGACTATGTGATGCTTGATTTATGAATAAAATGCTTATTGATTGTGTGAATATGTGTGCTTACCCATTTCAATATGTGTTGGTTGCTTGTTCTTAGAATTTACCACCTCTTTGGCATGTTAGCTAACCTATCTTGATGAGATTGTGTGAGATTGGTAACCTCACACACTCAAGGCAATTGGAAGCATATGTGATGAGTTGTAACTTGTTTGAGTTCCTAGTTTCGGTGCTCTTAGCCTGTTAAGCACTATAGGGGATTCGGTATTAGGTAACGTAGAGGAATCCCCTATGACACCTAGAGAGTTGGAATGACCCTAATAAGGCATTCGAATACCTTAAGAAACACGGTCCTAGACCCATAACATGGCTAGGATACGGGGCTTGATTCACACTCACATTGGCATGATTAATTCGATTGAAACATTGCTAGTTACATTGGACTTGTGGTTTACCCGAAAACCCCAACACTTTCCTTATTGTGCACACACATCTACCTTTATTGCTTGCATTTACTTTAATTGTTTGTTTGTTGCTTGCATTTCACCATTGCTTTTCCCAAAACCAAACTTTACTCCACTACATCACTCATTGTCACATACTCACCTTCACTCACTCTTTCCATTTCTCATCTATTCCATCATTGCTAGAGCATTTGATCACACAAATTACCAAGGGATTAAGGAGCCCATCGATCCTCGTTGGAACGACAACCCCCCTTCACAATATACTTACCCCATACTTTGACGTTCCGTCAGAAACCCAATTTGTGTGTGCCTTGTCAATCTAGGAGTAATCAATAGTTAGTATGGAATAACGAATGTAAATCTTTTGAGATTATGGATTATGTAAAGAATAGGATTCCTATTACAATAAAAGATTGTATTTTGTATTCCTCTGTAAATAAAGACCCCTATTCATTAATAAAATCATCATATTCCAAAGCAATTCTCTTCTTCTTTATTTTCTACATTCTATAACATGTTATCAACACGAGCCCTAACCTTGAACCAAAAGCCAAAAATCTTGAGCATAGCATCCGGCTACGCGCCAAAAACCTAGTACCAAAAACCCCTAAGCTTGCAGCGTTATACCGCCACCATGCACCTCCGGTCGCACACTTCTTTGCCCGGAACAAACACCGGCCGTATCTTTCTTGTCGAGGACACCTCGCACCTATGTGCTATCTCTACAAGTTCAAGACTAATCCTAGAAAAAGAAATCCAAGTAAGCTTTTATAAAAGTTCATACTTTCAAAATTTCAATTTATTCTTTCTTTTTCGTCGGGGACTTGCAGCCTCCCTTCTTTTACCTCCCACCTTTCTATAACGTGGGATTCTTGAAACATAAGCCGAATTATGGCGGTTCGAGCTAAACCTCCGGACTAGGGTTCTGTAGAAAGAAGAGACTCGGAATGAGAAGTTCGTTGAGAAATTTACCTCCGGATGAGGAATCCATAGAGAAGAGAGTGGAAACGACTAATGTGGTTCATAACTTTTTCACGACTTGGTTCACATACTTGGGTGTGATGTTTAGGTAAGTAATTTGAGATTTGTGGTACTTAAGAGAGCCTCGCTCCACCGACATTTCTTCTTACTTACCTGGTCATGCTTAAATAGAGCTACTGAAAGGTTTAAGTTATGACCATTCACCATCCTACATTAATGTTTCACCTAAATCCAAATACTTGGAAAAGTTTCTTGGGAGCAAAGATTGCTCAGAAACCCTCTGTCGTTTCGTGGGAGTAGCATATAATATGACGTTTTTAATGTGTTTTCCCTACTATTTGGCTATGATTTAATTGTAACTTTGCTATTTTAGCTTAGTTCCCATATTTGAGTCCCTAAATGATGTATGAATATGAACATGTGCGGAAATGAGGTTTTTAGGAAAGTTTCATGTTTTGACTTTCCTGATTGTATTAGGAAACTTTCCTAATTTGAATTCTTTCCTGACTCTGATAGGAATCCTAAAAGGAGTAGGAATCCTAATGCAACTAGGATTACTATTTCAGCTCGGAACGGAAAATCGGAGCTCGGAAATTTACGAAGTCTAATGGGCTTTTTCGAGGCCCATTAAGAGGTGGGCTACCGTGAGGCCCAAGATGGAAGCCCAAATCCATGAAGGAAAGCCCAAGTCCACAAAGCATGAGGAAAGGTCCAAGCCCATTAGACTAGGAGATTTTCGGACATTCTGCCTGAGCAGATTAGTCAACTTTGAAAGCCCATATCTCCTACTTGCACCGTCAGATCTAGTTGTACTATGCATGTGGATGTTAGGCGTTCCCAATTCAAATTTCAGAATCATCTAACCGGTGGAACCTCCATTATTAGGTTCCAAGTGCGCACAGCTCAGTCGCACAGCTCAGTGTTGTCTTCTTTTTAATTCTTTCTTTTGCTTTTATGCTCAATGCTCCACTCACCCCCATTTTGCCATCCATCTCACCACACTATGTTTGTTGCTTTCTTCCCACACCATTAGTGCTTAATTTCTTTTACCTAAATAAATGGTTAATTGCAACATGACTACATTTCCACCATGTCACTTACCATTTCTTTATCTCCCACTCAAATTCAACTTTTCTTCCCGTTCTTTCTTTATTTCTTTCATTGTCTTCTTCTTCCTCTCCATTCTCCTATAAATAACAGCATCATTCTTCTCTTCAAAAAACACCCCAATGGAGCGGGACAAACCCTCCATTGGACCTCAACACCATTCTTCCATCTCAATATCTCCTCACATCATATTTTCATCCACATTTTTCATTCTCTAATACTATGGGTTTTCAAGAGTTCAAGGAGGAGGAGACATATATTCCTGGAGTTATGCCCAAATCATTGGGGGGAGGTCAAATATGAGCTTTTGTTCTTCCTCTGTTTTCAATATTCACCATGGAGCGCACTTGGAGCATACGTAAGGAAGTCAAAGCTTAGTGCCTTGAGGTTGGTGATTGTTGATGCCTACTGAATATCAATGTGGAGATCGCCAAAAGGGAGTTTTCATTTCACTTCACTCACATTAGTTTGTTTTGTGTTTTGTTTGTTTGTTTGATTTGTGTGTTGTTTGTTGTTGTTTGTCGTGTCCCTCACCCAATGGAAATTGTTAAATTCACTTATCACATTGAGGACAATGTTAAGTTTAAGTGTGGCGGTGAGGATTAGGTTTGTTTCAGCCAAAATGTTTCAATTTTTTCAAATTTTTTCTAAGTTCCAGTAGATAATCCGTTCGGACGCCCTTTGAAATCCCAGAATACATGCTCTATGCCACTTGATCCGCCTGGACCCTAATGTTGAAGTTTTGGCTTTTATATCTTTTGTTTTCTGTTGTTTCTTTGTTGTGTCCATTTTCTCCGACCCCAATGATGAATTGAGCTTACTTTGTTGTGTTTTAGAGATTGTGATCATTATTGAGGCTAGCTTGATATGATTTTCTTTGAGTTTAGTATGCATGATTCATGATTAATTGCTTGATTACCATGTACACTTCACCTTTGTTGATTCATTGATTGCAATCCGAGAAGCACATTTGACATGTATTGCCATGCATACCCAGAAATTGTGAGATTTTGAGCCCATTGAACATACACATGTATGCATCTTTCATGTTTCTCTTTGTTCTTCATGTGTGAATATTGCATAGGTCTTGAACCTAGAACTTGCTCAAAGACCGCTTGAAGCTTTTGATTGATCCACATTGAGTTAGAGATGACTAAAGCATTAGTCGAACACCATGGCCAAATCGACCATTATCCATGTGAACTTGAACTCTAGGAATAACCCACTTGAGCCATATACATCATTAGCTTTCTTTTGTTCACCCACATTACCTTCACCCATTCCACCACTTAAAAATACCATCTCACCCCTGTTCCTTTGTGT
Organism: Rubus idaeus; assembly: GCA_030142095.1. Classification (NCBI taxonomy): domain Eukaryota; kingdom Viridiplantae; phylum Streptophyta; class Magnoliopsida; order Rosales; family Rosaceae; genus Rubus; species Rubus idaeus. Next base: position 17,491,151 of record CM057970.1, on the reverse strand, counting down.
TTGCAAGTCGATGTTAGTAGTTTTTTATGTCCTTTACGCTTAGGAATGATAGTTTACCAAAAGACAAGTGTGGGGGTATATTGTTATTTGTTGTTGTATTTGTTCAAAGAAAAGAAAGAAAGAAAAATCAAAAACAAAAAGAAGGAATTAAAGTTCCTCAAGAAAGAAAAAAAATAGAAAATGAGAAAGAAGAAAAATCCAAAAAGAGAGTGGTTTGTTGTATTGTTTTGAATTCAATAAAAGGTTGGAAGAAAATAAGAAAGTTGTTTCGGTTGTAGCTTAGATTTGAGTTTCAAGGTTATTGACTTCTCTTGCAAACATGTGGAACTTTTGACTTATCCATCCGTTCATTTCATTTCACCCATCACCCTTTGGCCCCGTTCCACCATTATAAGTGCTTTTGATCTAACGATTTGTGGTTTGATTTGTAGAGAGTTGGTTGATGAGCAAGCATATGGGAACATTCTTTGTGCATTTGTTATGAGAGTAAACACTTAGCCCCAAAACACTTGAATGGAAATACTTAGTGATCTTTGCAAGAGTGTGGTTAGTGTGTTTAGTTGTGCCTATTTGATTGCATGAGACAGATTGTATATTTGTTCCCACACACACTTCACCCGAGCATGATTGAATTACGCTTGTTAAATTCTTAGCAAACTTGTGAAGCCTTGATTTGTGATCTTTTGTCTCTTGTTTACAACATCCCGAGCTTGTTGAGGACTATGGTTGAAGAAAGTTTTGTTTGAATTCTGTTTTTCCTTTCTTGTGTTGCATTGTGTTTCCCTTATTGTATTGTGTTTTGTTTTCTTGAGGACAAGCAAGATTCAAGTGTGGGGGTGTGATTTGCCCTTATTTGTAGTGCAAATTGCATTCCTAATCATGGGAACTAATTGACTCCGAAGGCCCTTTGTTGCATTTAATGTGTGTTTTCATGTTTCTAGGTTAATTATGTGAGTTGAAGTAATTCGGTACAAGAAGGTGCATTTTGACTACTTTTGGGCACATTTCCGAGAAGAGGACAAGAAGTCAACCGTGGCTTCTCAATATCAAAGATTGCACAAATAAACCTTCGGAAGATGGTGCCACTGAAGGCCTTGAAGAATCGAAAAGAGGAAGGAAAATGAAGAAATTGTTTAAGGGAAACGTAAATAACAGAGAAATAGTAGAGAATACTCAGAATATGATCAACTTTATTAATGATGAAAGGGCCTCTATATATAGAGGAATACAAGATACAATCCATATTGATGTAGGAAATATCTAATCCGTATTCTAGAAGGATAACCTATACTAAAAGTCCTAGTTTGACAAGGCACACAATAATGTTTTCCTTCAACACTCCCCCTTGTGCCGGTCACAACTAGATGGTGCTTTCCATGTTGTCTCGTTAAAAACCTTGCCAAGTAACAATAAAACCCAGTGGAAAAAATAACCTTGGTCGAAGGGAAAAAGAGTACAACGCACCCTTCACATTTGAAAGCGACATGTATGTGCCAGACTCCCCCTCAAGTCTGCACCTCCCTCCGATTCCTACAATCATGGGATCTCAGATAACTTAAGCATACCAATGCTTCTAACATGTTTTCAAATGTGGACTTGGGCAAAGACTTAGTAAATAAATCTGCCACATTCTCCTCGGATCTAACTTGATTCACTTGAATCTTTGAGAAGAGTCTGTAGTTGCTGATTATAAAAATACTTAGGCGATGTATGCTTGGTATTGTCCCCTTTAATGAAATCTTGCTTCATCATCTCGATGCAAGCAGCATTATCATCATAAATGCAAGTAGGTTCCTAAGTGGTAAACCTCAAACCACTTATTCCTCGAATATGTGTAATAATAGACCTCAACCATACACATTAACAATTTCATGTAGAACAATTATCTCTACATGATTCAAGGAAGTAGCAACTGACGTTTGCCTGTTGGACCTCCAAGATATCGTTGTGTTACCCATGGTAAAGACATAACCAATTTGGGAACAACCATTATGCGGGTCAGAGAGGTACCCGACATCAGCAAAACCAACCAAAACATCACAAGGATTTTCGGCATAGGGAGTAAGAGACGTTCTGTCCGAGGGTCGACCGGTCGACCATCGTACCTCGACCGGTCGATCGTCGTCAGCAGTACCAAATGCAACCAGTTTTTCATACTTGGCTTTCTCTCTGTAGGGATAAAATAAGCCCAAATCAATTGTACCTTTAAAGTAACGAAATATTGTCTTTATGCCACTCAATGGCGTTGCGTGGGCGCATAGCTAAATCTAGCTAACAAGTTCACAACAAAAGAGATGTGTAGTGCATTGAGCTTAAGTACAATAATGCGCCTATTGCACTTAGATATAGCACTTCGGCCCATATATTTTATTCGTCATCATCCTTTAGCCGAAATTGATCATTCCTTTGATCTAGGGTCCGATTGATCATGGGAGTGCTAAAATGGATGTACTTTGTCCATGTTAAATCTCATTAACATTTTGTGGACACAAGCCGATTGGTGGATTAATTTTCCACTATCTCGATGCTCTAGCACAAGGCCTAGAAACCGAGTTTTCCCAAGATCTTTCATCTCAAATTCGAATTTCAAATACGTAGCAATATCTCTCAGTTCTTCGAGAGTGCTAATTAAATTCATGTCATCAACATAGACAATAATAATTGCAAATCCGGAAGTTGTTCTCTTAATAAACACGCATGGGCATAAACCATTATTTATATATCCCTTCCCAATCAAGTAGTCACATAAAGTGAGCATTTTGATCTTATCGAAAACGCAGTCCGTGGTTTAGAGTCACTTGATGTGGGTAATTGAAGTCCATTAGGTACCTTCATATATATCTCTGAATTTAGATCCCCATAGAGATATGTTGTAACCACATTTATAAGCTGCATGTCAAGTTATTTGTGGAAACTACTAAACTGACAAGGTAGCGGAATGTAATATCATTCCTTATGAGAGAATACGTCTTCTCGTAGTCAATCCCAGAGCGTTTGTGAGAAACCTTGCGCCACGAGGCAAGTCTTATATCTCAAGACTTCATTCTTCTCTTTACACTTGGGGACGTTAGCACTACGTACCCAAATACCTTTTTGCTTTGTTAGTGAAACTAGTTCAATTGGGATTGCATCTTTCCATTTAGGCCAATATGCTCTACGTTGACATTCTTCAACAGAGCGTGGTTCGATGTCATCGTGCTCTATAATCTCTTGAGCAATGCATCATCAACTAATGTCGTCTCAAGCATGCATGTATTTATCGAGATTTTATTATTCTCTGAAATTGGTTCAATCATTGAGGCGTCCCCCAATATTGATTCATGGACATAATCAGAGATAATCTCATGAGACAGTTTCGATATTGATGATGAATGGATTAGGCTGTGCCAAACTCACTTTCTTCCTTTAGTGAGTATCCATCGAACCAAGTGGTATCGCCCTCTTCCTTTAGGGAACCACGGCCTTAACCACACATCCACTATGTGTGATTGTGACACCATTATTGGCGCCATATCCACTCTTCCTTTAGGGAATTTCCAACCTTGCAGCTGGTATATTTGATCTCGTCACTTTATCAATATCAGAAAACGCATCAGGCATCGAATTTGCTACGTCCTGAATATTGAGTTGGGGATCAAGATGAGACAGAGTGGGGACAGACCACGACAATTCCTGTCGTTCCTGTTGAACATTCTTGTTCTTATCTCCCCCTAACGACGGGAAGACTGTCTCATCAAAGTGACAATAAAGAGATCGCATGTCAAGGATCCAAGTAGCGGACAATAGTTGGAGATTCGTTACCAACATAAATACTTAAATGTTTCTGAGAACCCAGTTAAATGCGCTGTGGGGGCGCATATGGCACATAAACCGTGTAATCAAATATGCATAAAATGTGAGACATCCGGCTCATATCCAGTTACCATCTGGTACGCATAAAACGGTTGATTAATTGGTAATGGGTCAGAAATGAGTAAGTAAAGCTGCATGCGATATTGCATAACCCCAAATAGAAAATGGGAGATTGGTGCGCATAACCAATGTCCGAGACCATTTTGTTTATGCTTGTGGGGTATGAGATATTTACTTTAATCCCAATGCAATAATCATCAAACTTCTGTGATGTAAACTCTCTAGCATTGTCAAGACATATTTGACATAATAGGATGATCTGGGTGGTGAGCCCTTAAGCGTATAACTGGTGCTAGAAGTTTTGCAACATTGCGTGTAGACAATTAAGCGACATGTGACCAGTATGTCGATGCATCCACCAAAATCATAAAAATCTCAAAAGTCCGCAATATGAGTGGATGAGTCTACAAATATTTCTTTGGATACGATGTAAGAATGGAATAATTTCTTTTATGTGCTTAGCATAGGATGGTCTCGATCCTAATTTGCTTCAAGGAACAGGCTTTGCAGAATGAGCCATTGGCCATAAAGGCGATAGAAGCATAGGAGGCATCCCGATGAATGTTTGAATCAAGGTTCACATTAGGGGAAAAGCTGCCTGAAAAGGGCAGGGAAGCATCGACCGGTCGACGGGGGGGGGGGGGGGGACCCCGTTTGACGATGCTCCTCGGACGGGTGTCGACCGTTCGACAATGTTTGGCCGACCGGTCGACGTGCGTTGGACATCAGCATTGTTGTACTTGCTTTCAACTGTCTCATCTCCTTGAATCAGTTTTTGATTCTTGCTTCTATTAGCTCGATAAAAGGGATGTCCGTGTGAGGTTTTCGATATACGGATCATCAAATCACGACATGGATGTTCCAAGCAGTCGTGTCAAAGCCTATATGTGTCAGAATCCAAGAGATCATCTCTAAAACTTTGTTGGATTCAATGATACGAATTGTGGTTAAGTATAACCCACAAGATCGACACATAAGTTTTTCTAAGATGCGCTTTCTTCCGCAACCATTAGAAATAATACATAAGTATTTTTGTCCATTTTTTCAATACGTTTTCCAATAATAACCGTTGACACTAATATCCTTCATTACATTGAGGAGAAATTCAAAATTTGCTCAGTACTGAGAAAATTCGAAAAATATGTCTATGACATAAATAAAATTTCGAAGAATACTTGCCATTCTTTGAAGAAAATTCGAAATTTATTAATCATGTTCCAACGATTACATCGAGATCTTGTCCAGAAAATTCTAATCCTTTACATAATGTCAATTGAAATAAGGCATCAAAAGCCTTTACATAATAAACTTGGAAAAAACAATTGCAATTAAATTGAAGTCTGGAACTTTTGTAGTCTTCTCGTTACTTTGGTCGACTTTAAAATATGCAATTGTGAGATTGACGTCTGTGTCATCTACGGTATATTTTAATCCTTCTTATGAAGTAGAGTATACATAACTCATTATCAACACATGCTTCATTGACGATCCGTTGATTGGTAAAGGAAAGGTTACCAATAGCGAGGATCCGTTCGTTGGTAAAGGGCTATTGCGACGAACCATTCGTCGGGAAAATATATTTCGGCACCATGTGCTTTTGGAGGATAGATTGGTGCTCTTGACACCTTATTGCCATGCTTTACTTTGCCGGCGTTGGCCTCCATGGCCCATGCCTCTTCCTCTTTGCCCTTTTTTACGTGGTGCAATAGTTCCCACGATTCTGTGAAACGTTGTTGCAATTTCCTTCCTTATTGGGACGATTATATGAACCAGATTGTCCATTAGAATTACATACCCTTGACATTAGGGTTTCGTCCTCTTTTGGCCATTTTTGCCATAATTTACTTTTGGAACTCTCTTTGTTCCGGCAGGCCTAATTATTATTTGTTAATCATGATCGTGTCATGTTTTCAGCTACGTTGTAGAGAATTGATAAGCTGACTGAAAATCGCTTGGCAAGATACATTAATCGACATTGTCTGTACAATATAAGTGCCGAAGCTAGGAAGGTAGAGAGAGTTTTCTCTATTAATTTTGCTTCTGTAAGAGTCACCTTACAAAATTGAAGCATAACCATAATTGAAGCATATCTGAATTATATTCAGCAATAGTGAAATTACTTTATCACTTTTATCACTTGTGAAATTACTTTATCACAATAAGAAGATACCTTAGTTTCACAGTCATAAAAAGACATCCACGAACACTAAATAAAATTTCCAAGTATTTTTCGGATTAGAACAAGACCAAGATGGATATGGCCATAGCTTAAACCGTTCGATAGCTCCACGCAAGCATGACCAGATAAGAAAGAGGAATGTCGGTGGAGCAAAGCTCTCTCAATACCACTGATTCCAATCTCTCACCTAAATCACACCTACGTAGGTGAGTCTAGTAATGAATAAGCCATGACCAAAAATTGGTCGAATTCGATGCCTTTGTGAACTTACTTTATCACAAAGATTTTCTTGGATGCTCATGAATTTACTTTATCATAGCATATATTATGAATCCCCACGATTCATTTAAAGCTCTTTAACTTTTACTAGAGAATGATAACATTAGGGGTGCTCATGACTTACATATACCGTAAGCGATAGAAAGCTCGATCACTCCCCTAATGCTTCTCATAACCTTTCGAAGTATGTATAGCTTATTGTATTTTTGCTCATAAATTTCACCAAGAAAGTCTCACGCCGTAAGAGGGGTCGGGATGTAGAAGAAGGGAAGTTTAAATCCCCGAGAAAAACACAACCGCATCAAAAAGCAGGAACTTTTAGAAAATACTTACTTGGTTTTCTTAATTGGAGAAGAGTGCTTGAATTCTTGATTTGTGGCGGTACTGTTCAGGAAGGTTACTGTTCACGTCGGTACTATTCACAAAAAACTGTTTTTGGATTTTTGGTTTTGTAGCTAGGGTTAGGGGTCGTGCTGATAACGTGTTTAAGGGAAACGTAAATAACAGAGAAATAGTAGAGAATACTCAGAATATGATCAACTTTATTGATGATGAAACGGCCTCTATATATAGAGGAATACAAGATACAATCCATATTGATGTAGGAAATATCTAATCTATATTCTAGAAGGATAACCTATACTAAAAGTCCTAGTTTGACAAGGCACACAATAATGTTTTCCTTCAACAGAAATTACATTTTCGGTGATTTTTCCGGCCAACCACCAACACAAGAGGCGGCAGTACCGCCGGACCACCACCAGAGCTCTACCACAGGTAGAGAAGACCACCTTGACCAGCTACACACATGTGTATCACAGATCACATACCCACTCATTGACGAAGCGTCAAAGCATGGGGTAAGTAAATTGTGAAGGGGGATTGTCGTTCCAACGAGCATCGATGGGCTCCTCAATTTCTTGGTGGTTTGTGTGTGGTGAGTGCTCTAGCAATGATGGAATAGATGAGAAGTGGAATGAGTGAGTGAAGGTGGGTATGTGACAATGAGTGATGTAGTGGTGTAAAGAGTGGTTTTGGAAAGGGAATGATGCAAATGAAATGAAACAACCAACAAGTAAGGGAAATAAGCAAGTAAATAATGTAAAGTGTGTGCAATTTATGAGAATGTTGGGATTTTCGGGTAAAACCACAAGTCCAATGTAACTAGCAATGCTTCAATCGAATTAGTCATGCCAATGTGTGTGTGAATCAAGCCCCGTATCCTAGCCATGTTATGGGTCTAGGACCGTGTTTCTTAAGGTATTCGAATGCCTTATTAGGGTCATTCCAACTCTCTAGGTGTCATAGGGGATTCCTCTACGTTACCTAATACCGAATACTCTAAAGTGCTTAAGAGGCGTAAAGCATCGAAACTAGGGACCCAAACAAGTTACAACTCATCACATATGCTTCCAATTGCCTTGAGTGTGTGAGGTTACCAATCTCACACAATCTCATCAAGATAGGTTAGTTAACATGCCAAAGAGGTGGTAAATTCTAAGAACAAGCAACCAACACATATTGAAATGGGTAAGCACACATATTCACACAATCACAAAGGCATTTTATTCACAAATCAAGCATCACATAGTCAAATTGGACTAGGGCACACAACCCTAGTCCCCAACAGAGTAACTACTCACTAATCATCAACATATACATCATCAAATTACACAATAAAGCCTCTAGACATAAGGAAAAGAGAGAGTAGAGTTGAGGGATGCTCGATGAAGTGTCCTCTTGCTCCTTCCTAGCCTTGATGATGAATCTTGATGCCTTGTGAGTGATTCAGCGACCCAAAATGGTGGTGGAGGTGGAGAACGTCGAGGTGAACAGCTTTGGTGAAGGATGGTGGAGGAGAGGAGGTGTGGAAGTGGCAAAATCGGGCTGCTCAGCCGCGCGTCGACCGGTCGTCGACCTTCTGTCGACCGGTCGACAGACGTGCAGGAGCTGATCCGAAGAAAGAGATGGAGAGAGGAAAGGGGAAAAGAAAAGTGAGGGATTTTGGGGCTGAAGTGGTGGTCTCACCTAATGGGGCAAGTACTAGGTATTTATAGGCTAGAGGGGAAAGAATAAAGGGCTACGATGGAGTAGGGTTTAATCTAAGGGCTCAAAGGTTTAATGAAGGGCAAGGAAGGGAAATCACAAGGGAGGACAAAAGGGAGGAATAATCAACATGTCTCCTCACCAAATCTAGTGTGGTCCTTGATGATGTGGGAGCACATTTGTGAATCACAAGGTTGACCTTGACTTGGACCTTGACTTTGACCTTCGGAGTTGACCAAGGTTGACTTTTCGGTTTCTCGGTCAATCTTCCGGAATTCTCTTGTGCTTCATTCTCGGGACTCGGCATTTGACTCTTTGATGCTCCAAAGTCGGGGTTGACCACGAGTTGACTTTTGGTCCTCGGGTTGACTTTTCGTCTTTTTGCCGGAAATCCACTAAAAGCTCCAAAATGCTCCCTTTTGATCCCAATATCGTTCCGATGCTCAATTCACCTACAAGTGCACAAACAAGGATTAGAGACTCACAAATGGCCATTGGACATGCACAATAATGATGATTAGAGGCCTAATTTGTATGCAAATCGCATACAAATCACACCCCCACACTTAAGCTTTGCTTGTCCTCAAGCAAACATAGAATCAACAATCCAATCAACACAAATTCAATTGCCCTTCCAACCATATCCTCAATAGGCCCACTAAGCCATTCATCAAGACTCAATCAAGCACACAACATAAACATCATGCTTTGCCAAGTGATTAAGATATGTATTCAATGCATGCTTGGTGTTGTGTGTGCTAGCCATGAGATAATCAATCAAGAGCAATCAAATTGGCACATATCGACATGCTTAACCGCTAAACTCACATGGTTCACTAAATATTTCCGCTCTTGTGTTTAGGGTAAAGTGTTTGCTCTCAGAGCATAACCAAGAGCTACGTCCCCATAAGCTTGCTCAATGACCATCTTTCCACTAATTAGCTCACAACTTATTGGATCAAAAGGGCTTTCACATGGTTGTAATGGGGCCAAAGGTTAAGGGTTAGCATGAAATGAAGGGAATGGAAAGTCAAATGTTCCTAATGCTTCACAAGACAAATCAAGGACTTTGAAACTCATTTCTTTTGTGTGTGCTTTAGTAATCGACAACCTAAACCTTATTCTCCTCCAACCTTTTATTTTTCTACAACTTCTTTTGGATTTTCTTTCTTCCTTTCTCCTTTTCTCTTTCTTTTTCTCAACAACAATTTCTCATTTTGTATTTTCTTTTCTTTGGGACTTTCTTCTTGAACTTATTTTTATACACCACTTTTCTTTTTGATTTTCTCAACTTCTTTTCTTCTTTACAACCTCAACTCTTTCTATTTAACTACCCCCACACTTGCCATTTTGTACAATCCCATAAATTTCCCAAGCATATAAGAAACAAGAAGTCACAATCATTGTCTTGTTAACATTTCGGAACAAGGATGGCTAGTGTTTAAGTTAAAACATGGGTTAGGGTGATGTGGGTGGTGAAGTGAAAGGCTAAATGATGAATGTGGCTCAAATGGGTTAAACCTAAAGAAAAGTGTTTAGAAGGATGAAAGTTAGTTTGGCCATGGTGCTTAACTAGTGCCTTAATCATTTCCAATCCATTGCAAACTAACACATAGCCTCAAGCGGTCTTTGAGAAAGTTCTAGGTCTCGTAAACTAATGGAATGCACACACATGAAGAACAAGGATGTATGAATGATGCATACATATCAATAAGGCTCAAAATCTCACCATAAAGGGTATATGCAAGTCAATACATAGTCTACACATGCTTCTCTAAATGCAAATGATCAATCAACATGGCAAATGTGCACAAAGTGTCAAGCAAGCATCAATTACATAAATTAATCACAAGGCAATCCAATAAAGTTTAAGCACATGCTCTTTATCCACTTAATTCATAACTTAATGGGCTCAAAATTATCCTTGGGGTTGAAAAGGACAATCAAAACACACCAAACAAACTTCAAAGTTTCAAAATTCTCAAAATTTTCAACTTTACGCACCTGTCGACCGTTCGACACATTTCCGTCGACCGGTCGGCACACGTCCAGGGATTTTCCTTCGACCGTTCGACCCAAGGATCGACGGTTCGATGAAAACTTTGAAAAATTGAAAATTTTTGGTGGTTCGAAAATGTGAGACAACTTTAATTTAGCCCAACCTTACACCCCCACACTTAAGACCAACATCGTCCTCGGTGTTGTGAGGAGTTTAAAAGCAAAGAAAATCACATTGGTAAAAGTGAAGAGAGCGAAGTCGGGCGAATGCACACGTAACAAACATATAACAATCGGAAGATAGAGATAAGAAGACCCCCTTGTAGACGACTCCCTTAGCTAGCCAAGAAACCTCAAATAGACACCAACCTCAGGGCACAAGGCCCTGACTTCCATATGTTTGCTCCTCGGGTGCCAAATGAACTAGCGAGTGTGATTGCATCGGGATCACTTGAAAACAGGGGAAAGCAGCAATGCAGCATTGACCTCCTCCCAAAGATTTGGGTATAACTCCAAGAATAGGCATCCAAATTGAGTGATTCCAGTGGCGTTGGAAAGTACACTCAAAGAGCTTTAGTTTGGCCACTGGAAACTCAGAAATAGCCTCCCGGACATGCAATGAAGAACCGGTCAAAGTAACCCTCCAGAAAGTCAAACTGCAGTGAGGACTCCTCCTTAAAACCAATATTGCGACCGATCCAACGGTCTGTTTAGAGAGAAAGTTACACCGGGCACAGAAGACTAATAGAAGAAGCTTTCTCAACTTGGTTCACTGCATTCCAACGGTCCGATGTGGAGAAAAATGTCTCCAAAGTCACTGTTCTGCCCAGGCCTCTCGTAGACACATGCTAATCAACACCTCGTGGGGTTTCTCCCTCCAAAGCTCCATATCCTAGCTCCTCCCAACCTCCCAAAACCTTTATTCATTACTAAATAGTGCTGAACACAAAAATTTCTTTTCCAAGTGGGGTTGCCTCCCCACAAGCGCTTCGGTTTAGAGACCTAAAAAGCCGGTCTTGGTTCCTCCTTGACGAAATTATGGTGGCTCAAAGCAAAGCTTCTTCTCACTCAATGTATGACTTGTCTCACCATCTCCAAGGCTTCCCACAAAGCAACCCTTGATACCATTGAAAATTGACTTCGAAGGTGGTGGCCAAGCATACTTTTTCTTCTTCACCTCTCCTACCATCTCTCTCATGGCCTTGATTGTCGCCTTTTGTAGCGCATTCATGGGAGGAATCTTCTTTGTAGCTCCAAGAAATGGATCCTTCCCAAGTATGTCTTCATGAGAAAGAGGTGGTGGCTTTGAGTAGTAGTCTTGAGCACGAGGTGTGGGCTTCGGTGGATTCAAAGGACCAAAAATCCTTTCACTCTTAGCACTATTGCCCTTCACCAAGTTAATAGAAAACACCTCCTCAACTACCTCCGGTGGATGAATGAGCTTGAACATTTCAAACTTCACTTTCTCCCCCAACACCTTGAGGCTAATGGTTCCCTTTAAAACATTGATCTTCACTCCCGCCGTAGCCATGAAAGGGCGTCCAAAGATAAGGGGGAATCCATTGTCTTCATTGGGGTTTTCACCCATATCAAGCACAACAAAGTCGGCGGGAAGAATAAACTTGTCAACTCTTACTAGCACATCTTCCACTACACCCGCCGGTCTTCGCTTGCTTCCATCCGCAAAGGTAAGTGCAATAGGGGTAGGTTGCAAAGCACCAATGCTCAACCTCTTATAGAGAGATAGAGGCATCACATTGACACTTGCCCCTAGGTCCATAAGTGCTCCATCAAGGTGTGTCTCACCAATTTGACATCCGATAGTGAAGCTTCCGGGATCTTTTCTCTTTGGTGGCATGTTGTGTTGAATCATTGAGCTTATATGCCCTTCAATCTTGTATACTTCATGCTCCTCAAACCGCTTCTTCTTGGTGCACAAGTCCTTGAGGAAATTTGCATAGACCGGCACTTTGCAAATGAGCTCCAACAAAGGGATATTAATCTCTACCTTTTTGAACACTTCATGAAGCTCATTCGTCAATGTCTTCTTCTTGTTCCTCCTCTCATCGGGGGTGAACTTCATCGCTTGGTGTACATGCGCATCATCATCAAGGAGCTCCCAGAGGTGCTCATGGTTCTTGGTGGATCCATAGCCTTCATAGCCTCACCACCAAGGTTAGAAACCATGACACTCTCATGCCTAGGAGTCTCCTCTCTCAATGCTCCTTCTTGTGTCTTCACTCCACCATAAGAGGTAATATCATTCTCAAAAGACAAGTAACCAAGTCCTTTCCCAAGCACAACTCCTTTATTCTCCTCATAAGTCTCCTCCTCATTCAATCCATTATTGCCAAGGAGTACATTTTCTTCCTCCTTGGCCCCATCCTCCATGCAATGCATATGATCAAAGTTCTCATGAATAGGAATGAAAGGAGAAGGGGTGAATATATTAGAAATGAAGGGAGTAGGAGTATAAGTAGCATGAGAGATACCGGAATGAGAAGTGAAGATAGCATTGCATTGCTCCTTGGTCTTGAACTTAGGATTTTGCTCCACATTGGAAGGCAAGGTACCTCTTGGCCTCTCACTAATCTCCTTGGCCATTTGGCCCATTTGCAACTCAATCTTTGACAAGCCTTGTTGCAAGATGTTTTGCCCCTTGTTCAGAGCCGAGATCGCTTCATTGTTCTTCACTTGGCCTTGCACAAGGGTGGCGATCATGTCCTTCATTGACGGCTCCGCGGACCTTCGAGCTTGAGAGCTTCTTGGGGCAGAAAAGCTGAAGAGACACCTTGATGGTAGGTGTTTCCTCCTTGAGTAGAGAACCCGGGAGGTGCTCCAAAAGTTGAGCTCCTATGTCCTCCATATGTGCCACTCCCTTGATACTTATCTCCTCCTTGGTAAGTATTATACCCTTGAGACCTCTCTTGATACCTTTGAGCATTGTTTCCAAAAGATTTTGGTTGGTATCCTTGAGTGCTCCCTTGCTCATTCTGAGGTGCAAAGTTGTTGTAAGGCTTTGAAGGCGATTGATAAGAACCTTGTGGATAGGAACTCACTTGGTTCACTTGTTGTCTCTCTTCCTTCTCTTCCTCAACCATGTAAGCACACTCCTCCGCTTGATGGCCAAGAGAGCCACAATAAAAGCAAGGTGGTGAAGAGATAACACTATTGACTTGTCGAGGGGGAGGCTTTGATTGTGATTGCATGAGCATGTCTATTTTCTTGTTGAGAGCCGCTTCCAACCTATCAAATTGGGTTCTCATCATGTCATCCCCCAATTATTCACTTGATACATTGTTGACTCTTGTTACTTGAGGTGCCGGTTGTGTGGGAGGAAGTCTTCTTGACCCAAAGTCATCTCATAGCTCGGAATTTGTGGCTAGATCCTCAAATGTGTCCCATGCCTCATCGGGAGACATACCGGCTATTGTGCATCCCCGAAAAGTATCAACTCTTTGTCGTTGCCCGGAAGACAACCCTCGGTAGAACACATCAACTAGAAACCATTGTTCCAAGCCATGGTGTGGGCAACTCATCACTAAATCCTTGAATCTTTCCCAAGTCTCATAGAAAGCATCGCCCGATTGGTGCTTGAAGTTGACAATAGAATCCCGAACCTTGGCGGCCTTGCTAGGTGGGAAGAACTTTGAGAGGAAAGCTTCTTGCAACTCAAACCATGAGTGAATGGACCTTGGTGGAAGCTTGAGTAACCACTTCCTAGCTCCATCCGTCAATGTGAAAGGGAATAGGCGAAGCTTGAGTCCATCCTCGGGTAGTCCATGTAGTTTCACCGTTGTACAAGCTTGCTCAAACTCCATAAGGTGATCGTATGGACTCTCATCTTTCAAGGCATGAAAGGTAGGCATAATGCTCAAGGTGGAAGACTTGATTTCATAATGAGTGTTGCACGGTGGTAGAATGATGCAAGAGGGGTGATCCACCACATGAGGAAGAGTGTACTCCCTCATGCATCTCACGGGAGGTGGATTGTTGTTGTTGAGTGGATCCGGTGGTGGATTTGGTTCTCCCATTGTTGCTTGGGGAATCGGCTCCTCCAAAGGTGTGTGGTGGCGCTCAAATGTAGGCGGTGCACTCTCACAAACAATCGGTATACGTCTCACAATCGGTCTACGTCTCACTCTTGGCCTTCCTCTTGTGTTCTCACTTAAAATCTTTCCGCTTCTAAGTTGTATGCGTGTGTGAGAGGTTGAAGCAAGGTTCATATACCTTCACAACACAATAACCAATGATTAGATACCACAATCGAAGTAAGGAATACAAGTATAAGAGGTGAAGACAAGTAATGATATCAAAGAGTGAAAGAAACAAAGCAAAGGAGCAAAAATGCTCCCCGTCGACCGTTCGACAGACGGGCGTCGACCGGTCGACACTCGTCCAGGGAATTTTCGTCGAAGGGTCGAGAAACAGAGTCGACCGTTCGAGAAGTGCCCTGAAACTATATTTTTGTGTTTTTCTCCTTTTATACCTAAACAATCAAAGTTCCAAAAGGTGCAAGGGAACCCAAATAACAATAAACAAGCAACATAAGGCACAATTAAGCCAACGAAAGCACGAATTCAATATACACAAGTTCAAAAACACAATTAATGCAAGAAACTAAATGAAAGTAAACTAGATGGTTATCAAACTAGGCAATGAAATACCACAATAGAAACAAACACAATAATGAAGTATGCAAACCAAAGCAAAAGAAAGCTAAAGTCTCAACCACACTACCAAGAAATCAACGATTAAACCTAGATCCCCGGCAACGGCGCCATTTGACGAAGCGTCAAAGCATGGGGTAAGTAAATTGTGAAGGGGGATTGTCGTTCCAACGAGCATCGATGGGCTCCTCAATTTCTTGGTGGTTTGTGTGTGGTGAGTGCTCTAGCAATGATGGAATAGATGAGAAGTGGAATGAGTGAGTGAAGGTGAGTATGTGACAATGAGTGATGTAGTGGTGTAAAGAGTGGTTTTGGAAAGGGAATGATGCAAATGAAATGAAACAACCAACAAGTAAGGGAAATAAGCAAGTAAATAATGTAAAGTGTGTGCAATTTATGAGAATGTTGGGATTTTCGGGTAAAACCACAAATCCAATGTAACTAGCAATGCTTCAATCGAATTAGTCATGCCAATGTGTGTGTGAATCAAGCCCCGTATCCTAGCCATGTTATGGGTCTAGGACCGTGTTTCTTAAGGTATTCGAATGCCTTATTAGGGTCATTCCAACTCTCTAGGTGTCATAGGGGATTCCTCTACGTTACCTAATACCGAATCCCCTAAAGTGCTTAAGAGGCGTAAAGCATCGAAACTAGGGACCCAAACAAGTTACAACTCATCACATATGCTTCCAATTGCCTTGAGTGTGTGAGGTTACCAATCTCACACAATCTCATCAAGATAGGTTAGTTAACATGCCAAAGAGGTGGTAAATTCTAAGAACAAGCAACCAACACATATTGAAATGGGTAAGCACACATATTCACACAATCACAAAGGCATTTTATTCACAAATCAAGCATCACATAGTCAAATTGGACTAGGGCACACAACCCTAGTCCCCAACAGAGTAACTACTCACTAATCATCAACATATACATCATCAAATTACACAATAAAGCTCTAGACATAAGGAAAAGAGAGAGTAGAGTTGAGGGATGCTCAATGAAGTGTCCTCTTGCTCCTTCCTAGCCTTGATGATGAATCTTGATGCCTTGTGAGTGATTCAGCGACCCAAAATGGTGGTGGAGGTGGAGAACGTCGAGGTGAACAGCTTTGGTGAAGGATGGTGGAGGAGAGGAGGTGTGGAAGTGGCAAAATCGGGCTGCTCAGCCGCGCGTCGACCGGTCGTCGACCTTCTGTCGACCGGTCGACAGACGTGCAGGAGCTGATCCGAAGAAAGAGATGGAGAGAGGAAAGGGGAAAAGAAAAGTGAGGGATTTTGGGGCTGAAGTGGTGGTCTCACCTAATGGGGCAAGTACTAGGGATTTATAGGCTAGAGGGGAAAGAATAAAGGGCTAGGATGGAGTAGGGTTTAATCTAAGGGCTCAAAGGTTTAATGAAGGGCAAGGAAGGGAAATCACAAGGGAGGACAAAAGGGAGGAATAATCAACATGTCTCCTCACCAAATCTAGTGTGGTCCTTGATGATGTGGGAGCACATTTGTGAATCACAAGGTTGACCTTGACTTGGACCTTGACTTGGACCTTGACTTTGACCTTCGGAGTTGACCAAGGTTGACTTTTCGGTTTCTCGGTCAATCTTCCGGAATTCTCTTGTGCTTCATTCTCGGGACTCGGCATTTGACTCTTTGATGCTCCAAAGTCGGGGTTGACCACGAGTTGACTTTTGGTCCTCGGGTTGACTTTTCGTCTTTTTGCCGGAAATCCACTAAAAGCTCCAAAATGCTCCCTTTTGATCCCAATATCGTTCCGATGCTCAATTCACCTACAAGTGCACAAACAAGGATTAGAGACTCACAAATGGCCATTGGACATGCACAATAATGATGATTAGAGGCCTAATTTGTATGCAAATCGCATACAAATCACTCATCCACCCATCTCTCCACTCACCCACAAATCCCTTCACTTCACCTTTCTTTTCATTATTTTCCCATCATCCACTCACATATTCTTTTGGAAGCATTAGAACTGCATGTGCGCTATTAGTAGACCATCCCATAACCCTAATTGAGTTACACAATTCGTCCATACCAAGAATCAGCCATCCCATTACACATTCAGCCACCAAGAACACCAAGAAACTGCCTAGTTTTGTTCTTCCATTTTCACCACCTTCCACTACTCAAATCACTTTCCTTCCTCCACGAAAGTTGTTCCTAAGGCATCCATTTATCTTAGGAACCAGCTTTAATCACCATTCCACAATCATTCCACCATGTTTCAAGCTCCACAGCTGGGAATTCGTCAAGAGCACAAGGATTCGGAAACTTGAAGAAGAAGAAGCTTGGAAGGGAAGAGAAGTTCAAGAGGGAGATTTCATCTACACTTGGAGTCACCAAGGAGCTGCTAGCCATCATCCCTTGAGAATTTCTTAACCCTAATCTTGTTATTCTTTGTATCTATGTTTCCATTCTTAACAATGTTTATGTATTTCATAACTATGTGTGAGTAGTTCCATAAGATTGGGGACTAGGGTTGTGTGCCCTAGTCCATTGATGATGAAGTTATGATAATTTGATGTTTATTCATGTTGGTTGATGATGAGTATGTTTGAAATTCCGGTTGCACGGAATTGTCCCAATAAACGGTAATCGTTCTAAACACTAATCGGAGAGTATACACAACTTTGAACAAATTAAAAGTTGATATCTCCACAACCTAGGTTCAAACAATTGCACAAGCAATTCACAATTGACAACAAATATATATGCCACAAGCACAATCAATTGTACAACCTAGAATCCCAAAGTGAGCATCATCAATAGCTCACCACGGACTATATCTATCAATGTATGATCAAGCATGCAACATGTTAATCAATTAAGCATAATAGCATATAGATAACCAGTCACACAATATGTTAATCAATTAAGCACAATAGCATATAAATAAGCAATCATACAATATGCTAATTAATTAAGCATAATACAATAGATACACAAACACACAAACAACACACGATATGGTCACCCCACTACTAGAATTATGTCGTCAGACATCGACCAAAAACCGATGTAAAACAAAATTTTGACCGATGTCTTTGTGGGTGTAGTAAAAGATCAAAAAGATTTGACATTGGTTATTAGCCGATGTCTAGTAACGATATATACATCGTTTTTAAAGTCTATGTTGATGTCTGTCATGCTTCTATACATCATAAAACATGAAGTATTATATGTTGTTAATCATTTTTTTAGTATATTTTTCATTTATTTACTACATGGTATGAATTTGACAGAGTATAATAACAAAAGAACCGATGTGCAATATTTAGTAGAACATCAATTTTGCATTATGACCGATGTGTACTGACATAAAGGACATCGATTCTTACCTTAATATTCGATGTGCATTAGGTTATTGAACATCATTTCTTTCTAGAATTTCGATATCCACGGGTGTATGGGAACATCCATTTTTATTAAAATTGATGTATTTATTCTTTTTAAAGTTAATTCTATTGGTAAATCTGATTTCCTATATACCAATATACATCTCAACTATTGGATAGGCATAATGTCCACAAGTCTATCAATCTACTAGCAAATTAAATCCACATTTCTCAACAAAACAAGAATCAAAACTAATTCTAATATTGCATTGCATTAGTTTATGTGGTAAGAAGCTGCCATTGTCCAAACCTGAGCAACGAACTCATTTTCGGTACATGCCATCACATGCTCCTTTCCAGCACATATAATGATATAGAAACAATATTATAGAGGTGAAAAAAAATCCCCTTTGTTATCCTATAAACCAAACTTGGAATTCTGTTTTGATGTTCTCTAGATAAAATACAATTTATAACCCAAAATAAGTTAAATGACTGACTACTTACAAGAACAAAAATACAAAACCGCTTTGCATCCAACTGTGGCATGAACCATGATCATGGTGTAGTTTACCTTGACAGCCCTCCTTTCTATGCATCCCAAGCTTATTTGAATGACCTTGATGCTATTGCTTATGTCCGAAAGGTTCCTTGAAGCTATCATGGCTGATTTTTTCTCTTTTTCCTTTGTGTGGGTCTGTTTAGACCCCCATGTAACAAAAAAAAAGGTTCAACACATTCTTAAACAATATATACAATGTGAATGCTTTGCCATCACTCCATTTTTGCTTTATGTCATTCCTTTGACTAAAACCAACTCATATGTGCCAGCACTCATGACATTAGACAATAAATTAAGAATGATCATTTTTTAAGGAAAAAGAATAAGAACATATATACCATGTCCAAACTTGATGCAGGTTATAAAGAATGATCGGGTTAAGACATACCATGTCCAAACTTGATAGTGTTAGAAATTTCATCAAAATATTACCAACTTCTCCACAGTGTCCTTTAATGTAGTTCCTTCAGCTACAATACTTGAATCAATTACTAAAGTTGATTGACAGTTCTTAAGAAGTCAAAGAGTACGGTTAAGCAGATTTCCTGCAAAGAACATAAAGATAATTTCAGTAATGTCCTGGGTTTAACTCTTGATACTTTCAAGTGATAAAATAATGTCAACTAAAGAGCTTTGGACCGATAGCTAATTCAGAAACTTATCCTACCTCTTTAGGGATAAGACTTTTAACTATTGGATACAAAGAATACATTTCAGCAGGACTTTAAAATTAATTTTATAATACTCCAAGAAAAGCATTGCAGGCATGAGTTAATTTAGCATGACTACAGCTTTTGAATTGCAGAAATTCATCTATCAATTACCTATACATGGCAGAAGGCTATCTCAAATTTATAGTCACAGAACCTCAGTTAAGGAAACATCCTGAATGGAGTACATGTAGTTAAGGCTGCCTAGTTATAGTCAGGGGGACTGGGCACCATGAGTTTGGCCTTTTTAATACGCCTATAATAAGTCCAGTTACCCACATTTGTTAAACCCAACATTCTATCTACAATTAATTTCGAGCAAGAACATTCAATGAACATGATCTCTCATATTGGTTACATAGTCATGTTACCCAAATATATGAATACTGCAATGATTAAGAACATATAAAGAAAATAAAATACATTTCAGAAACTCTGTTGTGTCATCGGCTTTAAATCTCCAGTTAAAATTGAGAGGATGACCATTCATCTATGTTTCCAATACCAATAGCTCAATGAAGAAATCTATCACACAAATGAGTTACAGATATAACTGTTTTAAGATTTAATATATACTAGGTTTAAATACCTTTGTCAAGAACCCATGGCCAAACACCATGTTAGGAAGGCCCAATCCTGCAGACATTAGCCTAGCTGGCCAGTATACTGGATGGAAACGTAAAATATCCTACAGAATAACAGAACGTCAACAAAATCCTACATAAGAGAGAAAATTACCTTTAAAGGGAGGCAGACAGCAGAGCATCAAACCCCATGTACTTCGTGAAATCTAACCTCAAATGAAATATCTGAAATCACAAACATTTCAGGTGAAAAGACGAGTCAAGTCAAAGCCGAAACAAAATTGACTCAAATGAGAAGGAAAGAAATAATAAACTTATTACTAAACGAAGCATCACGACAACTAATCCTGCAATTAACTCTAAGAGTAATGTCAAGCAAGAAATAAGGCTACGAACAGGCGAAACTTAAAAAACTCTATGCAGCGGTTCTGATTCTCTTTTGGATACATCGCAGCATGCAAAAATACGGATCTAATCTCTTATATCTAAGATAAACCAAAACTAGTTAATCGATTTATTTCAGTCGAACAATCAACACACAAAAGGTGAAATTTTAAAACCGTCATAGACATCTAAACATCGATGGTACTTAATTGAACAAAGCGAATCATAGAGAAATAGGAGGACACCTGGATCGACGAATTGATAGAGCTGGTTTGGGATTCCGGCTCCGGGCGGCGCGAGAGAGAGAGGAGCGGCCGAGAAGATGCGGGGTTCTGAGTTCTGCACACGGCTGAGCTGGGCTAGTCTCGAGCGTTTCAGCTGGGGCTCAAGGACAGGGCTAGAGCTTAGATTGGGTGCCCAAATAAGAGAGATCTGGCGTTGAAAACCCGAGAAGGAGCTCCACGGTGGAGCATTGGAGGCACGGTTGAGGAGAGAGAGCAGAGACGCGTGAGGGAGGCCGGAGATGCTGGTCTGGGCAGAGAGAAGGATCTCTGTCGTGCTGCAATGGTCTGGGCAGAAAAGAACAGAGAAGAAATCAGTATAGCGTTTGGGGGCTGTGAGAGTTTTGGAGAGTTTTGTTCAATTTGAAAGTAGCTGAAAATATTAAGTGTGGGAAAAACAAAATTTTGTTCGGCGCCTTCACTTAAAATTTTTAGCACTTCCTGTTTTTACAATTTTGGGGTTCCCGCAAAACTGAAATCAAATTCTAGACATCGGTCATTTTAAGAATTGATGTTATAGTTACCTACAGAAATCGGTTATGTCGTAGCTCGATGTAAAATCACACTATTACATCACGTGCAATTCCAACCGATGTCTTTTAGGTGATGTCTAATAACATCATTCTAGTAGTGCCCGGAAATCTCTACCTCTAGAGGGAAAACCGGAGGGGAGCCGTACCCCACGCTCTTGTGTAACACTATGAAAAACGCCAATTGGCAAACACATACAAGGGGGAATCACAATCCCAAACTCTACACTATCAACCCTATGACTAGTGGCAGCTCTAACCTTGTGTAGCCTCCAAATGCTTCTTCAAGTGCTCCCACCTCAAGCCGCTCCAATTAGACGAACTCCACCACGTGAATCCTCCAACCGCAAGTAACACCAACAATGCAATGATATGTGTGTGTATGAATGAACAATGAATTCAATTCGATTAACACAAGCAATTCACAAGGAACAATTGCTTGAATTAATCAAACCAAATTGAAAAGCCTTGAAGTGATTCAAGGGTTTGTTTAACTAATCACAAGGATCATTAGCTAAACAAAACAAACAACAAAGAAGATTGAAACTAATGATTCAATCAATCAATTCAGCAATTCAACATGGAACAATTGCTAGAATTGAATAGAATCTCCTAAATCCTAAACATAGGCTAAAGTAGCATACATATGCAAATCAAAGTGTTTAGCAAAGGATTATAAATGGAGATTTAAGATGAGGAACCTAAAACATGGAACTAGGATCACTCAAATATACCAGAAAACTCTCTCAAGACGTTTTGGACAATAGGGAAAGAGTTGGAAGAGTTAGAACAAATGAAAACCGAAGGATTCTATTTATAGAAAACAAAACAGACGCTCGGGCGATCGATCGTCACTATTCACGATCGATCGTCACTGTTCATGAACAGTGGTACTGTAGCAACGGTCACATTTTCGAATCGCAACGGGCAGATTGTCCAGCGACACTGTTGACGATCGATCGCACTGTTCATATGAACAGTAACACTGTAGCAAACAGAAAAATATCTTAAAATTAAATGTTTGCTTAACCAAAATGAAATTCAATTAATTTCTAGCAAACCTAAGATATTTGTGCTACATCTTAAGCATAAACAAAGTGTATGAAATGCATATGCATGATTCATACCTTGAGATGCTTGAACGAAACCTTCGATGAACAATAATCGAAGTCCGGAGAAAAGACCGGATAAGAAAGGCGTCTTCACGAACCATCTCGAGCAAGAACAACCTAAGCCACTAATCCTAATCCCTTAAACAACCTAGCATTGAATACAATAAAATGCTAATACAAGGGAAGAGGTTTTGTCAAATAGGAAATAGCCAATAGCAAATATTTTGCCCTTACAATGTTCATTGCCTAATTTAACCATGTTTAATGCTTGTTTATGAATCTAGCTAATTTGTGAGCATGCATTGGATTTATCTTGGTTGAGTATGTATGATTAGCTATCTTGTGATCTTTGGACAGTTGACAATGAGCATGATAAGCATGAGTTTGAGTTTTTAACTTGTCTTGTTTGATTTCCAATATGTCAATGTTTTACGCCTTAATTTGTTAACTCAAAGATCATAATATGACTTAGGTTAATAAATCAAGAGTTTTCATGGACCGTTGTTGGCATGAAAATAATTCAGAAAACATGATCCTAGAATTAGGATGTGGAAATTGACTCATCCATCAATTGGTTTTGTGTAAGTCCTTGTTGCATTTGTTCTTCACCTCCATTCATATTTGAATGTGAGACTTGATTCTCATGACCTAAGATTGCACTCGTTTTTCCATACCATAACATGGTTGGAATGTGGGATTTACTCATGAACCTTTAGAACATGTATGTACATTGGATTGTCTATTCATCGGATATGGATTAGAATAAACCCGAAACCCCAATCATCTTCATCACTTGATCACAAACACACTCTTCTTGGGCTTGTCACCTCAACAACTTTGCAAAGCTATCATTCACAATCACTTGTGAACTTTACTTGTTTGCCTAGATTATTATTGTTACTTTAGGTTACTGTTTTGGTCACTAGTCACTCAAGAGTGACACTACTTTGAACACTACAATCATGTTGCACATACCCCACTTCTAAGTACATAAACCATTTCTTGTCACACCACTTCTAGTGCTATTACATCTTGTTTGCATTGCTTTGCCAAATAGGGATCTTGGGCCTTCCAATCCCTTGGGTACGATATTCCCCAATCTTAATTTATACCATCCACTACACTTTGACGACGATACTCAAAACCAACCCGAGATTATCGTTGAGTCACGAACCATCGTCGCCGCTTCACCATGAGGTCGCGTCCCTTCTAGCTGCCGCCAGCAGCTCACGGGCCAAAGGAGAAGAAAGAAGAGATGAAATTAGAGAAGCTGGAGAGGAGGAAAGAAGAAGAAATGAGGCACGAGCCGGGAAAGAAGAGAAGAACAAGAAAGAAAGAAAAAATAAGAAGAAAGGAGGCACGGGCGGGGAAGAAGAGAAGAAAAAGACATAAAGAACAAAGAAAAGAAAGGAAGAATTGGGCCTGTTGACCCATTAACCAAGGCCCAAGCCCAATCTGTTATGGGCTGCCACTGTTCCCAATAATCCAAAGCCCAAAGTCATTTGGGCCCAATTTCAGAAACTGTTCTGGACACCCGCCACATCCAAAGACGGCTCCCGTTACCGACACAAATAGCTGCGCCTTCCACCTGTACCTAAAGGCAGTGTTTAGTTTCTGAGCACATGGTTGAGTCGCCCACCCGCACCCGATGACAAATGTCTATTTTCATGGACACAACAGTAACACTTACCCAAACTCGTTTATTTCTTATATTTGTTTAAGTTTAATTTTAATTTCCGCATTTGAATATTGTGTGAATAATTTTCGGTAATTGTTATTGTGTAATTGTTATTGTGTAAATATTTGTTTAAAACTAAGTTTTCCATTTTGTGTAATAATTTAGGGCTGAGCCCTAAACCTTTTTACTCTTGGTATTAACGTTAATCTATAAATTCTTGGTTATTGCATGTTTGTTTGATTCATTGCTTTGTCATCAATAAATTTCTAGTTTGTTTATTGTGGTCGCGAACATAGTAAGCATGGTAGGATTTTATTGCTATGTGTATATGTGGACCGTCATATCATCATATATTCTAGAAGTAGCAAATAGTGGTGTAAGCTATCACTATATGAATCATCTTCTAGGCAATTAGAACTACATCAGTGTCGAATTAATATGCCTAGAGTTACTCATTATGCTTAATGAGTTCTTAATGTTGAACCTATGAACATGTCATTCTAGGTTGCATTTTAGAAGCTATGTTAGGGAGTACATGTCATGCACCTAACATACCAAGTAAGAGAGAACAATAGATTAAGTGCAACATGTCATTGGTTTAGTCTGAGTAACAATATTTAATTGAAAAGAAGTTATAGGTTAACATATCAAGAGTGTGTAATGTTTATTGTACTATTTTTGTTTAGTTTAATTTTGAAAAACAAAAAATCCAAAAATATTTTCTTTTATTAATTTCTTGTTTTCAATTATTTCAAAAACCAAAAACACTTTTGTATATATTGTACATTTTTGTAAATAGAATCGTTATAGTATTAGATTTCGTAATTTCGTGACATATAATAGCAAATAAACAATATCATGTGGGTAAATGACCTTTTACTTCCCATTATACTATTTACGACAATTTTTAGGAAGTCAAGGATTTTATCTTGACGAGCGTTTTTGCGCTTGTTGATGTGTGCGTAAAATACGTACACAAAGTACTTCTAATCACTTGGATTAGGCTATTCCGATAGTTTATTATTACGTTTAATGTACATATTGTGTTTGTGTAGGTTAAATAAGTGTTTCAACACAAAATGATGAATTTCGGGTGAATTAGTGCATATCCGAGAATTAAACACAAAAAGTCAACCGTGACTTTTGGACGTGAATTAAAAACGAGTCAACACTCGGAAGTTGAGGACGACAATGAATCCTAAGGAGAGTAGGATTGCTACTATGTCTCAAAGCCCATAAGGAGAATTCAAACTTGTCATCGGACTATTGGGCCTTGCAGATCAGTCAACCTAGGAAGCCCATTTCTCCTACTGGAACTCTTAGATGGAGGTGTAGTTTGGTGACACTGTTCCTTTGGATGTCAAGTATTCTTAGTTCAAATTGTAGAATCCTCCAACCGGTAAAACGTCTATTATTTGGTTCCAAGTGCGCACAGCTCATTGCTGTCTATTTTTTAATTCTTTCTTTTTCTTTTATTCTCAATGCTATACTCACCCCCATATTGTCATCCATCTCACCACACTATGTTTGTTGCTTTCTCCCCACACCATTAGTGTTTGATTTCTTTTACTTAAATAAATGGTTAATTGCCATATGACTACATTTCCACCATGTCACTTACCATTTCTTTATCTCTCACTCACATTCCACTTCTCTTCCCTTTCTTTCTTTATTTCTTTCATTGTCTTCTTCTTCCTCCCCATTCTCCTATAAATAGAAGCCTCATTCTTCTCTTCAAATCACACCCCAATGGAGAGGGACAAACCCTCCTTTGGACCTCTAGATTAGACCTTCTCACATCATATTTTCAGCCACATTTTCCATTCTCTAATACTATGGGTTTTCAAGACTTCAAGGAGGAGAGGAGCCGTCTACACCATCACCACCAGCCCCTATTCAACGTCACCATCATCATCACCACCTTGGAATTGATTTCCACTTATTTATAGCGCAAATTGTATTCCTAATCACGAGAGTTAAGCTTATCCGAAAGCATTTTGTTACTATTAATATGCGTTTTCATGATTTCAGGTTACTTAGGTGACTTGAGATAATTCGGCACAAGAAGGTGCATTTTTACCACTTTTGGGCACACTTCCGAGAAGAGGACAAGAAGTCAACCGTGGCTTCTAGACATTGAAGATTGCACAAATCAACCTTCGGAAGATGTGGTAAGTAGATTGTGAAGGGGGATTGTCGTTCCAACGAGGATCGATGGGCTCCTTAATCCCTTGGTGGTTTGGGTGTGATGAAATGCTCTAGCAATGATGAAATAGATGAGAAATGGAAAGAGTGCGTGAATATGTGTATGGACAATGTGTGAAGTGTGAGTGTAGTGAGTTTGGTTTTGTAAAGAGATGGTGAAATGCAAGACAACGAACAAGTAAACTACGCAAGCAAAGAAGATTAAAGTGTGTGCACAATAAGGAAAGTGTTGGGGTTTTCGGGTTAGCCTAAGTCCAAATGAGATGCTTAACGAACCAATTTAGTATTCATGCTTGTGCAATGATTGAATCAAGTTTCGTATCTTAGCCATGTTATGGGTCTAAGACCATCTTTTCTTATGTATTCATAGTGCCATGTTATGGGTCACTAGAACTCTCCCAATGTGGCTTGGGAGGCGAAGGGCACAAAGACTTAGAAGCTCAAACAAGGAGGCCTCATCACATCTACTATCAATTGCCTAGAGAGGGTTAGAAGTCACCCCAACAAACTCAATCAAAATAGGTTATACACATGCTCAAAGAAGTGACTAATTTCCCTAAACATGCATTCAACACAAATTGAAGTGGGTAATAGACATATCCATTCATCACAAAGCATCCATACATAATTAGTTCATCATTACATCACAATGGACTAGGGCACACAACCCTAGTCCCCAACAAGGTAACTACTCACTATCCCTCAAGGGATGCATCATCACAAAACAATAGCAAGCTAAAATCATGAATACAAGAGAGAGAAGGGGTGACAAATGCTCAATCAATGGTGTATCCTTCTTCTTCTTGAGTGTAGATGGCGTCCCTGATGTCTGGTGAGGATCCCAAGCTGCCCAGATGGTGGTAGAAGTGGCGGAGGCGGCGAAAACGAGCGGAAGTGGCGGAGGCCGTCGACTGTCGACCGTTCGACAGGATATCGTCGACCGGTCGACGAGCGTGCACAGGCTGAGGTGAAAGGGGAAAATGGAGAGAAGGAAAGGGGGAGGGAAAGTGAGGTCGATTTGGGGCTGATTGGGAAGACTCAAGATGACCTAATGAGGCAAAAACTAAGCTATTTATAGGCTAGAGGGGAAGAAATAAAGGGCTAGGATGAAGTAGGGTTTAATCTAAGGTCTCAAAGGTTTAATGAAGGGCAAGGAAGGGAAATCACAAGGGAGGACAAAAGGGAGGAATAATCAACATGTCACCTCACCAAATCTAGTGTGGTCCTTGATGATGTGGGAGCACATTTGTGAATCACAAGGTTGACCTTGACTTGGACCTTGACTTTGACCTTCGGAGTTGACCATAGTTGACTTTTCGGTTTCTTGGTCAATCTTCCGGAATTCTCTTGTGCTTCATTCTCGGGACTCGGCATTTGACTCTTTGATGCTCCAAAGTCGGGGTTGACCACGAGTTGACTTTTGGTCCTCGGGTTGACTTTTCGTCTTTTTGCCGGAAATCCACTAAAAGCTCCAAAATGCTCCCTTTTGATCCCAATATCGTTCCGATGCTCAATTCATCTACAAGTGTGCAAACAAGGATTAGAGACTCACAAATGGCCATTGGACAAGCACAATAATGATGATTAGAGGCCTAATTTGTATGCAAATTACATACAAATCACCCATTACATAAGAAAAATCAGTTTGGTTTACCTATGCATGCACTTTTCCTTAAAATCCTCCACTTAGCCTTCCTTTTATAACTCTCCATGCATCCACTCACACACTTCACTAGGGAGACTCTTGGGGGCTGAGAGAGGGCTGTTGAATCACATCCCATAACCCTAATTTCAGAGACAATTCGTACACACCCGGATCAGCCACCACCTTACACATTCAGCCACCAAGAACACCAAGAAACTGCCCAGTTTTGTTCTTCCATTTTCATCACTTTCCATTACTCAAATCACTTTCCATCCTTCACGAAAGTTGTTCCTAAGGCATCCATTTATCTTAGGAACCAACTTTCATCACCAGTCCACGATCATTACACCACGTTTCAAGCTCCACAGCTGGGAATTCGTCAAGAACACAAGAATTCGGAAACTTGAAGGAGAAGAAGCTTGGAAGAGAAGAGGAGTTTAAGAGGGGCCTGTCATCTACACTTGGATTCACCAAGGAGCTGCTGGCCATCATCCCTTGAGAACTTCTTAACTCTACTTTTGTTATTCTTTGTATCTATGTTTATATTCTTGACAAGAATGATGTATTCCTTGAACATGTGGGAGTAGTTCATTAGGTTGGGGGCTAGGGTTGTGTGCTCTATCCCATGATGATATTTTGATGACTTGTATTGAATATGCTTGATGATTTCGTTTCTGGATATGTTCATTGTTTTAATACGGTTTTGTTTGATGCTTGTTCATGAATCTAACTAGTTCTCAAGCATGTGTTAAACTTAACTTGTTAGGATTTTATGCTAGTTACATGTTATCCTAAGTGTTGAACCTTGAGCATGATGAGTTTATGTCAATGGACTGAACTTGTTTGAACCTTGATTCTTGAAACTCTATGCCTAGGAAGTTTATTTGAGACCCTAACAAGGCTTGGATAAATAGATTAGGAGTATTTGTGACCCTAATAAGGCACAAAATAGGCCTAGAAGAATCCATCCTTTGAGCCATAACATGGCAAGGATAGGGGTTTGATCCTTAGTGAATTCATTGTTGCATGTTCTTGAGAGTTGTCATACATTTGATTGGGGTAGAGTGAACCCGAAACTCCAACCGTTTCATCCATTTGATCACACACAAAGCATACATTTGTTGGGCTTGTCACCTCAACAACACAAAAGCGATTGAACACACTTGCTTGTGTTCTTGTTACCACAATTTCATATCGATTAGATTGGTTACATAGTTACTGTTTTGGTCACTGTTTTGGTTACAAGTCACCCAAGAGTGACACACAATTGAACACTACACTTGCATGTTGCACATACTCCACATCTAAGTACATAATTAATCTCTAATCACACCACTTCTAGTGCATAGCATATCTTGGTTGCATTTGTTCACCAAGTAGGGATCTTGGGCCTTCCAATCCCTTGGGTACGACAACCCCTGGTCATAATTTACCATCCACTACACTTTGACGGCGATACTCACATTCACCCCGTATTTATCATTGAGTCAGGAATCACGACTTTTGAGTTGCTTGCGTTCAAGGATTCAAGAGTTTGTGATCTTCGAGTTCTTCATGCTTTCCATATGGTGTATTTCGACTTTATTCTTTAATTTCTCGTATGAGTTCCTCTTTGTTGCTTGTTTATCCTTTGTATTAGTTAACATGACATGATTTATATAATTTTCAGCTCTTGTTTATGGATTTATTTAATTATTGGATTGGATTTAATTAATTCTTCTAGTAGCTTATGTGTTTCCGTTTGTTTGATTCTGTTTTAGTAGAGAACTTTTATATGTTTTTGTTTTAAGGTTGCAAACTGAAGATGATTGCATATAATTGGTGCTAGAATTAGGGTTTTTATTCTAATTCACAAGTAGTAGAGGCTTTGGAAAGAGGTCGGAATCAAATAAGAAGGATCATGGAGAGGAACATTAATTAACACTAGGCCGTGCACTTTAATTAACAACTCTTTTCCTATGCTTTAAATGTGTTTAAGATTGATCACCTTTGCATGTTTAATTGATTAGCTTGACAGAG
This sequence comes from Rubus idaeus, assembly GCA_030142095.1. Taxonomy (NCBI): domain Eukaryota; kingdom Viridiplantae; phylum Streptophyta; class Magnoliopsida; order Rosales; family Rosaceae; genus Rubus; species Rubus idaeus. The sequence goes on along the minus strand of CM057970.1, from coordinate 17,461,002 downwards.
CGTTCTCGGAGTTAATTTTCATAGGGAAAGTTTTATTTGGGGAATGATAATTGGCGTTCCAGCATTCCACATATGTTAATTTCGGATTCATGGCTAGGGAATTGGTTAATTTTCGGTTCAATAATTGGTAAACTTGTATACTTGTGGCTGTAATTTATATTCTTTATGTTTCATCCCATCTTCTTTAATTTACTCTTTGTAGATTAATCATTGACTCAACGATAATTACGGGGTGAATGTGAGTATCGCCGTCAAAGTGTAGTGGATGGTAAATTGTGACCAGGGGTTGTCGTACCCAAGGGATTGGAAGGCCCAAGATCTCTACTTGGTGAACAAATGCAAACAAGGTATACAATGCACTAGAAGTGGTGTGATTAGAGATGGATTATGTACTTAGAAGTGAAGTATGTGCAACATGGATTTGTAGTGTTCAAAGTGTGTCACTCTTGGGTGACTTGTGACCAAAACAGTAACCAAATGTGGCAAGGACAGTAGCTAAGTAACCAATCTAATCTAGATGAAATTGTGGTAACAAGAACACAAATGAATGTGTTGATAGCTTTGTGTATTGTTGAGGTGACAAGCCCAACAAAAGTGTGATTGTTGTGTGATCAAATGGATGGAAACGATTGGGGTTTCAGGTTCACTCTACCCCAATCAAATGTATGACAACTCTCAAGAACATCATCATGTTATGGTTCTAGGATTGACTCTTCTAGGCCTATTTTGTGCCTTATTAGGGTCACAAATACTCCTACTCCATTTATCGAAGCCTTGTTCGGGTCTTCAAACAAACTTTTTAGGCATAGAGATTCAAGAATCAAGATTCAAACACACTCAGTCCATTGGCATAAACTCATCATGCTCATTGCAAACACATAGGATAAAATGTAATCAACATAGAATCTAAGCAAGTTAAGTTTAACACATGCTTGAGAATTAATTAGATTCATGAACAAGCATCAAACAAAACCGTATTTAACCAATGAACATATCCAGAAACGAATTCATCATGCATACTCAAGAGAAATCATCAAAACATCATCATGGGCTAGAGCACACAACCCTAGCCCCCAATCTAATGAACTACTCACAATTCATTGTCATATACATCAATAATCTCAAATAAGAAAGCATAAGTTCAAAGTAAGAGTGAAGAAGTTGAGAAAATGCTCAAGATGTCGATGGCCAGCAGCTCCTTGGTGACTCCAAGTATGTAGCAAGCCTCCTTGAACTCCCCTCTTCCTCTACAAGCTCCAACTTATCTCCAAGCTTCCCAACTCTTAATGTCTCAATGGATGACAACTTATGGTGAAGGTAACTCTATGGAATGGTGGTGGAAAGTGTATGGTTGTAGTGTTTGGGATGTGTGGAAGATATTTCGTGAAGGGATGGAAGTAAGATAAGTGGTGGAAAGTTTTGAAAATGGAAGAACAAATCCAGGCAGAAGCACTGGCGTCCGGGCGCTTGGTGCGTCTGTGTGTGTTTCAGCAAGCTTTGCCGAGAGAAAACTGGGTGGATCTCCTAGGGTTTCTTCCTAAACGTGAGTAACTGAATGGGAATGGCTTGGGAGGGTTTGGTGAGCCTCCAAGGTTCCACTAGAGTCTCCTAGTGGGATGACATGGAATGGATGAGTGGAGAGAAAAGAAAGGAAAAGAAAGGGAAAGTGGAGGGATTCTTGGGTGAGTGGGATGTAATGGCCATGTGAGAGGGTTGGTGGGTGTGTGAACTGTGACACACATGCATGTGGCTGATGCAAGGGGATCTCCCCTTCTGTGGTGGTGCTCCGGTTGTGGTCCGGCGGTGCTGCCGCCTCTTGTGGTGGTGGTTTGGCGGAAAAATCGCTGGAAATGCAATTTCTTCATTTTCCTTCCTTTCTTCGATTCTTCAAGACCTTCAATGGCAACGTCCTCCGAAGGCAAATTCATGCAATCTTCAATGTCTAGAAGCCACGGTTGACTTCTTGTCCTCTTCTCGGAAGTGTGCCCAAAAGTAATCAAAATGCATCTTTTTGTGCCGAATTACCTCAAGTCACATAAGTAACCTGAAATCATGAAAACGCATATTAGTAGTAACAAAATGCCTTCGGATAAGCTTAACTCTCGTGATTAGGAATACAATTTGCGCTATAAATAAGTGCACATCACACCCCCATGATAGAAGCGTATTTAGCGACGTTTAGAGTTATTATTATTATGTTTATTTGGTCTTATTTCTATTATATTTCAGTTATTTTGTTGATTTCTCGTATTTTGTAGATTTCGGGAGCAAATATGGAGAAGTTAGCCTAAATCGTGATTAAAGGAGGAATTCTAATCACTTGAGGAATCCTTGATGGGCAAGGAAGACCGGAGCATTCGTAATTCAATCCATTGGGCCTTTCCTTGGTTTAAATGAAGTCCACGACCATTAAGGAAGTGGCTAGGGTTGAGGAATCATATATAAGGAACCCTAGTCGCAACAGATGAGGACTTTTTGCCTCTAGAAATTCGTGAGCAGCCGAGAGCAAGAGAGAATACAAAACTTCGCCCAGACGATCGGACGCCAGTGCTTGCCGTCGGGACGGATTCACCGATTCCAGGACTCTTTTTGGGGTTTTTGGTTCTTCCATCTTCATGTATTCTTTTGGGTTTTCGTCTACAATCATGAGTAGCTAAACTGCTTGTAGTTAGGGCTAGATTGAAGCCCTAGACATGATTACTTTGATGTTTTGATATTTGGATTTATATAAGTTTTGTTTCCCGGATGATAATGGTTTCATTATTCGTAAACCCTTTATTCTTCTATATGTTTCTTTGATTCGCGACCTTAGGAGCATATATTAGGATCGACCAGCCATAGGCACATGCATGACGACCCGTATCATTGTGTGTTTAATTTGTGGTGCGACAAGTGCTACGGTACTTGTATGAAATCGTTTCAAGGATAGGTACTTAGGATACGAACCATATTCTAGGGTTCTTGCTATGTTCATATTCTCTTAGAACTTAATGATCTTTGATGTGTTAAATCTTAGCGTGACCAAGCTAGACTGCATGTTAGGGAATAGGTTAAGACAGATGACCAAATGCTTAACATACTAAGTAAGAGAGAATCAATACGAGAGTGCATCCCGACCGAGGACCTTTCGTGGGCATAGTCATCCATGGGGATTCAATACTTGTTAATCTGAATTCATGACATTGATTTATGATTGTTTGGTGGTGGATTTCGAAACCCTAGCTTCCCATTCTCATTGATTTACAAAACCTTGTTAATTCTAGTTTATTATTTTCGTCAGTTTTCGTAGTCTGTTTTCATTTAGTCGTTAAAAATATCAAATCAAATCATAAAATTCTCAAACTTTGTCAGTAGTTGGTTATACGTGTCTAGTTAGTTGTCTCAAAATTTCAGATCGTTTGGAGTTGTTTAGAGTCGTCAACTAGTCAGGTTTTCCTGACTGGTCAGTTCTGTCGTTTTAAGTAGTTTTGAGTCATTGTAGTTGCAACTTTATCTCAGTCCCTTGCGGGTTCGATCCCTACTTTCATATACTATCTTCGACCATATATACCTTGTAGGGTAATTCATAAGTTCTTTTTATGCACCTTAATTGGTGTGTGAAAAGTGCGTTATCACCCCACACTTGAATCTTGCTTGTCCTCAAGCAAACACAACACAAAACAATAAGGGAAACACAATAAAATCACAAGAAAGGGAAAACAGAATTCAAACAAAATTTTCTCCAACCATAGTCCTCAACGAGCTCGGGATGTTGTAAATAAGAGACATAAGATCACAAATCAAGGCTTCACAAATTTGCTAAGAATTTAAGGAGCGCAATTCAATTATGCTCGGTGAAGTGTGTGGAAACCAATGTACACTCCATCTCATACAATCAAACAGGCACACTAAACACATTAACCACAACTCTCGCAAAGATCACTAAGTATTTCCGCTCAAGTGTATAGGGTCAAAAAGTTCTCTCATAACAAATGCACAAAGAATGTTCCCATATGCTTGCTTATCAACCAACTCTCTACAAATCGAACCATAAATCGTTAGATCTCAAGGACTTACAATGGTAAAACGGGGCCAAGGGGTGAATGGAATGGAATGGAATTATGAGTGGTGCTAAGTGTTCACAAGACAAATCAACGACTTTGAAACTCAACCAAATGCTTCAACCAAATTATTTTCTTATTCTCCTCCAACCTTCTTCACAAACTATTTTCTTTTTGAATTTTTCTTCTTTCTCATTTTCTATTTTTTTCTTTATTTTTCTTGAGGAACTTTATTCCTTCTTTTTGTTTTTGATTTTCTTTCTTTCTTTCTTTCAACAAATAAAACTAAATTAAACAACTCCTCCAAACTTTTCTTTTAGTACAAGCATAGAATCCCAAGCATCAAGGATAAGAAGTCACTATCAAAGTCTTGTAAACACAATGGAATGCCTGATGATATTTTGAAGTGGTGGGGTGTGTGTGATGTGGGTGAACAAATGAAAGCTAATGATGTATATGGCTCAAAGTGGGCTATTCCTAGAGTTCAAATTCATATGGATGATGGTCAATTTGGCAATGGTGTTCAACTAATGCCTTAGTCATTTCTAACTCAAAATGGATCAATCAAAAGCTTCAAGCGGTCTTTGAGCAAGTTCTAGGTCCAAACCTTATGCAATGTTCACACATGAAGAACAAATATAGACATGAAAGATGCATACATGTGCATATTCAATGGGCTCAAAACCTCACATTTTCTGGGTATGCATGGCAATACATGTCAAGTGTGCTTCTCGGATTGCAATCAATGAATCAACAAAGGTGAAGTATACATGGTGATTAAGCAATCAAGAATCATGCATATTAAACTCAAAGCAAATCATATCAAGCCTCAACAATGATCACAGTCTCTAGAACACAACAAAATAAGCTCAATTCATCATTGGGATCGGAGAAAATAGAAACAAAACACAAACAACACACAAAAGCAAACAGAAAAACCAAAATTTCACAAATCAGGCCCAGCCGTCCGGACACCTAGCAGGGGCGTCCGGGCGGATCAAGTGGCAGAGAGCATGTTTTCGGGATTACAAAGGGCGTCCAAGCTCCTAGTAGGGGCGTCCGGACGGATTACTCGGGTTTACCTTCCAGACTTCGTTGCGTCCGGACACCTAGTAGAGGTGTCCGGGCGGATTAGCTACTGGAACTTGACAAAAATTTGAAAATTTTGAAACATTTTGGCTAAAACAAACCCAATCTCTACCCCCACACTTAAACTTAACATTGTCCCCAATGTGATAAGTGAATTCAACAATAAACTTTGGGTGAGAAACATGACAAACAACACAATCACACAAAACAAACAAAAATGAAAACAAGAAAAGATAGAAATACTCCCCTTCGAAGCGCATGCTTTCCGTTTAGACACGAACAATCACCAACAACAAGGTTTCAAGACCTTGCAATCCAATGCTCACGACCTTTGGTGATGCTAATCATGATGTACTTCAAGAGTCGGGGATATGGGGCTGCCTCTCCATGAGCGCTTGTTTTTAAAGACCCTAAAGCCGGTCTTTCTCCTCCTAGGTGACATGGGAAACTTCGGTGAACCGTTCAACCTCCTCTTGAGCATCAAACGTACCACCATGGTACAGCTTCAACCTCTGCCCATTCACCTTGAATATGCCTCCATCTTGGAGGTTCTTCACTTCCACAACTCCATGTGGAAATACTTTCACAACCTCATAAGGACCGCTCCATCTTGAGCGTAGCTTTCCCGGAAACAACTTCAATCTTGAGTTGTAGAGCAATACTTTGTTCCCGGGAATAAACTCCTTCTTCTTGAGGTTCTTGTCATGCCAGACCTTGGTCTTGTCCTTGAACAAGGCTGCACTCTCATAAGCTTCATTGTGGATTTCAGCAAGCTCATTCAAGTCCAACCTCCTCTTGTCACCGGCTGCCCTTAAGTCCCAATTCATGGCCTTTACAGCCCAAAATGCTCGGTGCTCCAGCTCTACTGGCATGTGGCAAGCTTTGAAATAGACAAGTCTATAAGGAGACATACCCAAAGGGGTCTTGTAAGCAGTTCTATACGCCCACAACACATCAAGAAGTTTTGTGCTCCAATCCTTCCTAGTAGTGTTGACAGCCTTCTCCAATATAGACTTGATTTCTCGGTTAGAAACCTCAACTTGGCCGCTGGTCTGTGGATGATAAGGTGTGGCAACCTTATGCTTGACTCCATACTTAGTCATGTGGGCAGTAAAGCTCTTGTTGATGAAGTGAGAACCTCCATCACTTATGATAAACCGTGGTGTGCCAAACCTCGTAAGTATGTGTTCCTTGAGGAACTTTGTGACCACATCAGCATCATTGGTCCTTGTTGCATGTGCCTCTACCCATTTAGACACATAATCTACTGCCACCAAGATGTATAGGAACCCATAAGAGCTAGGAAAGGGTCCCATGAAGTCAATGCCCCAAGTATCAAAGATTTCTAGCTCAAATATGTTGGTGAGGGGCAGCTGGTCTCTTCTTGATATATTGCCAACTGTTTGGCAGCGATCACATCGGAGGGCATACTCATGACAGTCCTTGAAGAGTGAAGGCCAATAAAATCCGGCTTGCAAGACCTTGAAAGCCGTCTTGTTTCCTCCAAAATGTCCACCTCATGTCTGGTTGTGACAATGTTCCAAAATCTGTGGAACTTCACTCTCCGGTATACACCTCCTCCAAATCTGATCTTTCCCCTCCTTCCATAGGTAGGGGTCATCCCAAATGAATGATTGGGCATCTCTCTTGAGCTTCCTCAACTCATGCTGAGTAGCTCCCTTCGGTCTATATGTACCACCACTAGCCAAGTAATTAATTAGAATGGAATACCATGGCAGCTCCATAGTGGTGGTAATGGCAAAAATTTGCTCATCCGGAAAGCCTTCAACCAAAGGAATGGCTGAATCATCACCTCCCCCAACAAGTCTTGAGAGGTGATCCGCTACTACATTCTCCTTGCCCGGTTTGTCTTGGATCTCCAAATCAAACTCTTGTAACAATAGCATCCAACGAATGAGGCGAGGCTTTGCATCCTTCTTGGTCATCAAGTACCTCAATGCAGCGTGTCGGTATGCACAATCACCTTGGAGCTTATAAGATAGCTCCGAAACTTCTCCAAAGCAAAAGATAATAGCTAGGAGCTCCTTCTCGGTTGTGGTGTAGTTCACTTGAGCATCATTCAATGTCCGAGAGGCATAATATATAGCATGCAGCCTCTTCTCCTTTCGCTGCCCCAAAACAGCACCCATAGCATAATCGGATGCATTACACATAAGCTCAAAGGGGAGCGTCCAATCCGGCACACACATGATAGGAGCACTAATCAAAAGCTCCTTAATCTCCTCAAAGGCCGACATGCACTTCTCATCAAAGCTCCAAGCAACATCCTTGGAGAGTAGATCACACAATGGCTTAGAGATCGTGGAGAAATTCTTAATAAACCTTCGGTAAAAACCGGCATGTCCCATAAAACTCCTCACTCCCTTCACATTAACCGGAGGAGTCAGTTTCTGCATAAGCTCTATCTTAGCTTTGTCAACTTCAATTCCCCTCTTGGAGATCACATGGCCAAGCACAATGCCTTCTTCTACCATGAAGTGACACTTCTCCCAATTAAGCACTAGGTTTGTCTCCACACATCTCTAGCACAAGAGCCAAATGTGCTAGGCACTCCTCAAATGAATTCCCATGGACAGAAAAATCATCCATGAAAATCTCCATAAAGTTCTTCGTCATGTCATGAAACAATGCCATCATACACCTTTGAAATGTGGCCGGTGCATTGCATAAACCGAATGACATACGACGGTAGGCGAAGGTGCCAAAAGGACATGTAAATGTGGTCTTCTCTTGGTCCTCGGGAGCTATCACAATCTGATTATAGCCGCTGTACCCATCAAGGAAAAAAAAATGGGAATGTCCAGCCAACCTCTCAAGCATTTGATCAATGAAAGGAAGGGGAAAATGATGGCATTGTGGTCAATGCAAATGTTGCATCCACTATCTCTTCATCAAGGAACTCCATGTCGGGGTAAGCAATACAAGTCTCCAACGCATCTCTAGAGTTGGACTCAATAAATGATGTAGCAACGGCATCCCCCAACACATCTATCCGAAAACAGTCCCCCAAGGGCAGCGGACTTCTTATGGCATCGAAGATTCGAAAACCAATGGTGGTGTCAAAAACCGTCATTGTGAGGATTCCTTCCTTCACATCTATCTTGGTACCAGCTGTGGCCATGAAAAGCCTTCCAAAGAGGATAGGCATCTCCTCTTCTCCTCCACTAACAATGTCTTTCATGTCAAGGATCACAAAATCAGCCGGTATGAGGAGTTCTCCAATCTTGACTAGAACATCCTCAACAATTCCCTTGGGCACAACTTGGCTCCGGTCTGCAAGCTTGAGTGAACTCTTCACCGGCTTGATGTCATCTAGTGCAAGGGTCTTGTACACATCATAAGGCATCAGATTTATTGATGCCCCCAAATCCAACATAGCCTTGTCGAATCCCTTGTTGCCAATGATGCAAGGGACCGTGAATGAACCGGGATCTTTAAGCTTGGGAGGAAGCTTGCCTTGTAGGACAGCAGAGACATCCTCACTCAATATAATTTGTTCATCCTTCAAGAACTTCCTCTTGTTGGTGCACAACTCCTTCAAGAACTTGGCATAGGGAGGGAATTGCTTGATAGCATCAAGGAGGGGAATGTTGATGTTAACCTTCTTGAACAACTCAATGAATTCTTTGCGGTACTTGTTGTTCTTCTTCTGTAAATCCTCCTTCCTTCGAGCTTGAGGAAATGGAAGAGGCACTTGATGAGTTGTTACATGCAAAGGAGGTATACTCAAGTTACATCTCCTAGGAATGTCATTGCTTGGCACTTGTGCACTCTTCAACTTCCCTTCCTCCTTGTCAAATGTGACATTCTTGCTCTTCCTCTTGTTGTAATCCCTCTTTTCAAACTCATGATCAAGAGACAACTATCCAAATTCATCCCCCAATGGTGTGCCATCTTCATGATTGAAGACACTAATAGAAGAAGGCTTGGACACTTCAACATTTTCCTCTCGGGTAGAATTTCTTTTCTGTTCAGGCCCTAGACGATCGGACGCTATCCCTTTGGCGTCCGGACGGATTACACGAATTCTCTGAAAAATTGGTCTAAGCTGACTGGCGTCCGGGCGCCCATTCCTGGCGTCCGGACGGATTGACTGGCAGAGAACTCTCTTGATTCAGTTCTCCATTCAATGCTCCTCCGGTAGGTACATTTTCTTCCCTACCGGCTTCCTTATCCTCCCCCTTGTTTCTCCGCACATTTCCAACAATGACATCACGCTCCAAATTGCCGGATGGTACATTTTCTTCCCATCCGGCCCCATTCTCCTCAAATGAAAATTCAGAATTTAAACAAGGTCTCATGAAGGCTGTAGATGAAGAGGGGGAATAATTGTGAGCATGGGGGTCATAATTGACAAGGTTATCGTAAGACCTCCCTGAGCGAAGGGTGGTGATCGCCTTCACACTCTCATGCCTCGGATTTTGCTCCGGTTGTGAAGGTAATGCTCCTTGCTGCCTTGATTGGAGTTGCTTGGATAGTTGTCCCACTTGAAGCTCCAATTTGCTCAATCATTGGGACATGATGGACACATTCTGGTCCGTCTTCAGCTGGCTTGCAGAGAGGGCAGTGAGTATCTCCTTGAATGTTGGCTCCCTTGAATCATTCGATTGAGCTTGGTAGTTCTCCCTTTTGTGCTCAAATCCGGGAGGTGCTTGGTAAGTACCTTGTCTTGGAGGGGCTTGTGAGGTGCTTGCCTCCTGAGCATACATAGGATTAGGAGCTCCTCTTTGAAAGGTGCTAGGGCCTTGAAACCCTTGTGATCTCCCTCCTTGAAATGATTGGTTTCCTCCTTAAAATCTACCTCCTTGGTAGTTGTTACCTCCTTGGTGGCCTTGGCTGTTGGTTAGGGCTGCATTCTCCACATGCCTCTTGCCACAGGTGTAGTGAGGATGATTGTTGAGCTGTGAGGAGTGGCGCTCCGGATTATAATTGTCAACTTGATAAAGTTGCTCATCCAACACTCCTTGTTGAATGGTGGCTGAATAGTATTGGCATTCAATGGTTTCATGCTCCATGGAACCACAATAAGAGCATGAAACAGCCACTGCCTTGACTTGCTCACTTGGATGAGGGGGAGCTGCATTGCCATGTGCCTTGAGCAAGAGATCAAGCTTGGTGTTTATGGAAGCCTCTAGTTGCTCAAACTTAGCATTCATTAAATCATCCACTTGCTGAATTTGGGAGACACCTTGGACTGCTCTTGTCCTTGGCTCTACTTCTCTTGGTTCTCTTCCACCAAGATGTGGCTCTTCTCTGTCCTTTGGCCTTGAGTCCCTCCTCCGGTCATGGTTTTCCCACTGCCCGGATTGAATAGAAAGCTCCTCAATGATGTCCCATGCGGCATTAGGTCCTTTCCTTTGAAAACTGCCACCACATGCGTTGTCAAGTCTCCTCCGGTCATCATCAAATAGATCGTCATAGAATGAGGAAACAAGTTGCCATTTGTTATTCCGTGGTGTGGACATCCAAGCTCCAAATCCTTGAAACGCTCCCAAGCATCGTAGATAGATTCACGCTCACCTTGCATGAATGTTGTGAGCTGAATCCTCATGACAGTAGTGCGATGATGAGGAACACCTTCTGCATGTCATCCCAAGAACGGCTGCTTCTTGGCTTGAGCTTGTGAAACCATATCTTTGCCTTTGCCTTGAGTGAGAATTGGAAGAGTCTAAGCTTCAATTCATCATATGTCAATCCTCCTCTGCCTAGGGTGCTGCAAATGGCATCAAAGTCGATGATATGATCGTATGGTCTCTCCTTCTCAACTCCATGGAAGGTAGGCAAAATAGACAAGATCGAATGCTTGATCTCGTATGCAATTTGTGGATGAGATCAAGATAGAGCATTGACGATGCTAGGATTTGAGTAATGACTCAATGGTAGCTCCTCTTCATCAATGGGACGCACTTGATCGTTGTTGTTCACATCCCCCATTGTCTCTTTGGGTGGTGTAGTCTGCTCTGGAAGATGTGTAACTGGTGGAGCACTTTCAGTTCTCCTTGGTCTACCTCTTCCTCTTCCACTAGGTCTCCCTCTTGTGTCTTCACTCAAAACTCTCCCACTTCTCAATACAATTTGAGGGGTATAAGTGGAGGACACGTTCATGTACCTTTAAACACAACAAAGGGTAAGTATAATCAACACTTGAAAGTAAGAAATCAATGACAAAATGGAATTGGAAGCAATTGGAAGCAAATAGCACAAATCAGAATCACAAAATGGTCCCAGACGATCGGACGCTATAGAGGGCGTCCGGACGGATTCGTCGGGAAAATGCTTTCTAATGCTTTCTGCCTTAAGGGCGTCCGGACGTCACAATGGGTGCCCGGACGGATTAAGTGAATTTCAGTTACAGAGAGTTCAAAAACTAATTACGAAAATTGCCACTGTGAACAACTTCACTGGGCAACAGAGAAACAAATCACAATTTACCTAGGCAAACCTTAACGAAACACAACCAAATTTTAAACACAACAACTAGACACACAAAAGAACTAGCACACAAATTTTTAGAATTTTCTGGGTTGATTTACTATGGTAACAAAAATCAGGAAAAGCAAACAGTAGCACAAAATGTGCTTAGGAACACTTTGGGAACAAAAACAATAACAAACACAATTATTCTATGAATGAAAGACACAACAAACACTAAGACACATATATCAAACAATTTATACTACAAGAATAGTGCAAAGACACCCCCGACTGCGGGTCACCAAGGAATCAAGGATGAACCTCAATCCCCGGCAGCGGCGCCATTTGACTCGACGATAATTACGGGGTGAATGTGAGTATCACCGTCAAAGTGTAGTGGATGGTAAATTGTAACCAGGGATTGTTGTACCCAAGGGATTGGAAGGCCCAAGATCCCTACTTGGTGAACAAATGCAAACAAGATATACAATGCACTAGAAGTGGTGTGATTAGAGATGGATTATGTACTTAGAAGTGAAGTATGTGCAACATGGATTTGTAGTGTTCAAATTGTGTCACTCTTGGGTGACTTGTGACCAAAACAGTAACCAAATGTGGCAAGAATACTAGCTAAGTAACCAATCTAATCTAGATGAAATTGTGGTAACAAGAACACAAATGAATCTGTTGATAGCTTTGTGTGTTGTTGAGGTGACAAGCCCAACAAAAGTGTGATTGCTGTGTGATCAAATGGATGGAAACGATTGGGGTTTCAGGTTCACTCTACCCCAATCAAATGTATGACAACTCTCAAGAACATGCAACAATGAATTCACTAAGGATCAAACCCCTATCCTAGCCATGTTATGGTTCTAGGATTGACTCTTCTAGGCCTATTTTGTGCCTTATTAGGGTCACAAATACTCCTAGTCCATTTATCCAAGCCTTGTTAGGGTCTCAAACAAACTTTCAAGGCATAGAGATTCAAGAATCAAGATTCAAACAAACTCAGTCCATTGACATAAACTCATCATGCTCATTGCAAACACATAGGATAAAATGTAATCAACATAGAATCCAATCAAGTTAAGTTTAACACATGCTTGAGAATTAATTAGATTCATGAACAAGCATCAAACAAAACCGTATTTAACCAATGAACATATCCAGAAACGAATTCATCATGCATACTCAAGAGAAATCATCAAAACATCATCATGGGCTAGAGCACACAACCCTAGCCCCCAATCTAATGAACTACTCACAATTCATTGTCATATACATCAATAATCTCAAATAAGAAAGCATAAGTTCAAAGTAAGAGTGAAGAAGTTGAGAAAATGCTCAAGATGTCGATGGCCAGCAGCTCCTTGGTGACTCCAAGTATGTAGCAAGCCTCCTTGAACTCCCATCTTCCTCTACAAGCTCCAACTTATCTCCAAGCTTCCCAACTCTTGATGTCTCAATGGATGACAACTTATGGTGAAGGTAACTCTATGGAATGGTGGTGGAAAGTGTATGGTTGCAGTGTTTGGGATGTGTGGAAGATATTTCATGAAGGGGTGGAAGTGACATGAGTGGTGGAAAGTTGTGAAAATGGAAGAACAAATCCGGGCAGAAGCACTGGCGTCCGGGCAGATGGTAGTGGCGTCAGGGCGCTTGGTGCGTCTGTGTGTGTTTCAGCAAGCTTTGCCGAGAGAAAACTGGGTGGATCTCCTAGGGTTTCTTCCTAAACGTGAGTAACTGAATGGGAATGGCTTGGGAGGGTCTAGTGAGCCTTCAAGGTTCCACTAGAGTCTCCTAGTGGGATGACATGGAATGGATGAGTGGAGAGAAAAGAAAGGAAAAGAAAGGGAAAGTGGAGGGATTCTTGGGTGAGTGGGATGTAATGGCAATGTGAGAGGGTTGGAGGGTGTGTGATATGTGGCACACATGCATGTGGCTGATGCAAGGGGATCTCCCCTTCTGTGGTGGTGCTCCGGAAGTGGTCCGGCGGTGCTGCCGCCTCTTGTGGTGGTGGTTTGGCGGAAAAATCGCCGGAAATGCAATTTCTTTATTTTCCTTCCTTTTTTCGATTCTTCAAGGCCTTCAATGGCAACGTCCTCCGAAGGTAAATTCATGCAATCTTCAATGTCTAGAAGCCACGGTTGACTTCTTGTCCTCTATATCCATATTTAATTTCACCTTATTCACACCAGCGGATCTGTAGAAAGCCTATTTGGAGTAGGAACTACCCAGTGTCGTTTTGAGTTTGTAGATTGACCAGTGAGAAGTTCACTTTCAGTAATACCTTTTCCATGATTCCAAAGGCCATCATGAAGCCATTGGATTCTACTTTCCAATGCCACTGAAATCACTTAGTTATGACTTATATTCCTGGAGTTATGCCCATAACATTGGGAGGAGGTCACTTATGAGCTACTGTTTTCCCTCTTTCAAATGCACACTTGCAAAGACACTTGGAGCGTATGTATGGAAGTCAAGGCTTTATGCCTTGAGGTTGGTGATTGTTGGTGCCTACTGAATATCATTGTGGAAATCGCCAAAGGGAGTTTTCGATAACTTCACTCGCTCTTGTTTCCTTGTTGCGTTTGTTGTGTTTGTGTTGTGTTTGTTGTTTGTCGTGTCCCTCATCCAACATAAATTGTTAAATTCACTTATCACATTGGGGACAATATTAAGTTTAAGTGTGGGGGTGAGGTTTGGGTTCAAACCTATCAAAACGTTTCAAAATTTCCAACCCCAATGATGAATTTAGCTTACTTTGTTATGATTTAGAGAATGTACGTTGATCATTGCTAAGGCTTTGTGTGATTTGTTTTTGGTTTAATATGCATAATTTTTGATTGCTCGATGTCCCATGTACACTTCACCTTTGTAAATTAGTTGATTGCAATCCGAGATGCACACTTAACATGTATGGCCATGCATACCCAGAAATTGTGAGAATTTGAACCCATTGAATATTCACATGTATGCATCTTTCATACGTTTACTTGTTCTTCATGAGTGTACATTGCATAATTCGTAAACCTAGAACTTCTTCAAAGTGAATGTTGACCCACAATGAGTTAGAAATGACTAAGGCATTAGTTTAATATCATGGCCAAATTGACCACGATCCATGTGAAAAGAAATGAACTCTAGGAATAGCGCGCTTGAGCCATATACATCATTAGCTTTCCTTTGTTCACCGACATCACCTTCACCCATTCTACCACTCAAACACTATCTCACCCTTATTTCGTTGTGTTTGCAAGCCGATGATAGTGACTTCTCTTGCCCTTTATGCTTGGGAATTCGTTGAAGGTATACCAAAAGGCAAGTGTGGGGGTGCATTTTATTTTTATTGTAGTTGTGTCAAAGAAAGAAATAAAATCAAAAACAAAATGAAGAAATTGAAGTTCCTCAAGAAAGAAAGAAAAAACATAGAAAAGGAGAAAGACGAAAATTCAAAAAAAAAGAAGGAAGTGGCTCTTGTATTGTTTTTGAATTCAATAAAACGTTTGAGGAGAATAAGAAAGTGTTCGGTTGTAGCGCGCATAGGTATGAGTTTCAAAGTCGTTGATTTGTCTTGCAAACATGTGGACCATTTGACATATCCATCCATTCATTTCATTTAACCATTCACCTTTTGGCCCCATGACACTATTGAGAAAGTCCTTATGATCTAACGATTTATGGTTCGATTTGTGGAGAGTTGGTTGATGAGCAAGCTTATGGGAACATTACTTTTTTTAGAGTAAACACTTTGACCCTAAACATATGAGTGGAAATATCTAGTGATCTTTGCGAGTGTAGTGGTTGATGTGTTTCGTTTTTCCTATTTGATTGCATGAGATTGATTGTACACTTAGTTTCCACACACTTCACCCGAGCATGAATGAATTTCTCTTGTTAAACACTTAGCAAATTTTTGAAGCCTTGACATGTGATCTTTTGACTCTTATTTATAACGTTGCGAGCTCGTTAAGGACTATGGTTGGAGAAACCTTTTCAATTCTGTTTTTCCCCTTCTTATGTTGTATTGTGCTTCGTTCATGTATTGTTTCGTGTTTGCTTGAGGACAAGCAAGATTCAAGTGTGATTTGTAAGTATTTTACATGAAAATCGTACTCCTAACTACGAGAGTTAAGCTACTCCAAAGGCCGTTTGTGGCATTTAACTTGTGTTTTCATGTTTTTAGGTCATTCACGAGAGTTTAGGTTATTTGGCTTTAAAATGTGAATTTCGAGACCAATTGGAGCATTTTCGAGAAAATGACGGAAGTCAACCATGCCACACATGGTCAACCCTGAGGTCAAACCCGATGGCATCTCAATTCAAGACATCCATGAGTTCTCAAGCATACAAGGAGAGCACCCTTGATGGGTTGAGATATATATTTTGGGGGTAAACTCAAATTCAAATTGGAAACAAAAAATTTATTGCTCAAAACATCATTTGTCTCTTAGCCTATAGTCCCAAAATCTGATCTCCATGGTCCCAAAAATCTATCCCTATTGTCTCTACACACCATTTTGTCCCTTAGGCTTCCTTCCAAATGTGTAGCATCTTATCTATGGACCTTAGGATCACTTTCCTTGAATCAAGGCCCTCCAATCAGCATCATACATATGCTAAGCACTTCTCATTTAGATGAGACCTAGAACTCCAGCCACCACCATTCACTTATTCACCAAGAACACTCTAAAAAACCGTCTAGTTTTGTTCTTCCATTTTCACCACCTTCCACCACTCAAATCACTTTTCTTCCTTCACGAAAGTTGTTCATAAGACATACATTTATCTTAGAAACTAACTTTCACCACCATTCCACCATTATTTCACAACGTTTCAAGCTCCACAGCAGGGAATTCGTCAAGAACACAAGGAATTCGGAAACTTGGAGAAGAAAAAGCTTCGGAATGAAGAGGAGTTCAAGATGGGCATGTCATCATGACTTGGAGTCGCTAAGGAGCGGCTGGCCATTATCCCTTGAGAATTTCTTAACCCTACTCTAGTTATTCTTTGAATTCATGTTTCAATTCTTGACAATATTGATGTATTTCACAAACATGTGTGAGTAATCCTTTAGATTGGGGGCAAGGGTTGTGTGCCCTAGCCCATGCTGATGTATTGATGAATCTTAATGTTTATATTTGTTGAATGAAAGATGAGCATGTTCTTTGACAATTTATTCATGTTTGATGCTTGTGATTGAATAAGACTAATTCTTGATCATGTGTTGAATTTGTATTGTATGAGATTGTTTGGTTTAGTCACCTTAACAATCTTGGATGGTTGGTATTTGAGCATGATGAGTGTGAGCATGAAGCTTTCCTTGTTTGAATTTCTAGTCTTAAAGTCCTTTGCCTTACTTGATTAACTTGGGGACTTTAACTCGATTTAGGTTAATTGAGTAGTGATACGCGGTAAAAACCGACGTCATTAATTATTACCTTAACTTCCTAAAAATTATCGTAATAGTGTAGCGGGAAGTAAAAAGGGTCATTTACCCACAGGAGATTGTTTATTTACTTTTCTATGTCACAAAATTAATTAAACTATGATTTCTATTTAAACACATAAAATAATTTTTAAATAATTAAAACAAAACACACAAAATACTAATTAAAATACAAATTAAACTAACACAATTATATAAAACACACCAAAAACAAAGCAATTAAACTAACACACAAATAAATCAAAAACATGTTTATGGGTTTTTCAATATTAATTAAATCACACAATAATCAAATTAAACAAATTAAATTAACCAAATATTCAAAATACAAATTAATAAAATAAATTCACACAACAAATATTTAAACAAATAAAATTAAAATGAGTTTAAGGGAAACAAATGCTCAATGAATTTGGCGAAGGAATTTCGAGAAGCTCGAGTGTCTATAGCAGATTTGGACTGGGCCATTGGGCTTTTACCATTGGGCTTTTGGGCTTGGAGGCCCAATTGAGAAATCAATTTGACTTTCCCTTGCTGATTTTAAGTTGCCCAGCCCGTGTTTCTCTCTTGTTGGACTTTTCAACAAGGTTTTCAAGGTGAATTCTGGAATGTACCTGAGTTGTTGTGTACCTTATGACGTGGCACTATATCAACCATCCATTTGAGTTTGGACATTATTTAAATACAAAAACTAAACTGACGGGAGTGGGTCATTGACAGTTTGACTAGATAATTGGCCAATAGTAAAAAGGGTCTTTTAGACGTTTTACCCACATATCGTTTCGACCTGCAGTCCTGCAGACCTTCATCTCTCTCTCTCTCTCTCTCTCTCTCTCACACACACACACACACACACACACGCACACAGATAGCTTTTGCTATTAATGATCATCGTCATAGAGTTGGTGATGAATTCGAATATGTTGAGGATGATGAATCTGCTGAGAATCTCAAAGAGGATTAATAATGATTCAGATTCTCAAGAGCAGGGATCTGCCGAGGAAGATGATGAATGATCCTCCTCTAAGACGAACTGAATACCCAATTCAATTTATAGATAAAGGCTGGATGATCAATTTTGGGTATTCAGTTACCCAAAGAAAGACAAGGAATTGATCCGGATTGTCTCTTTTCATGTTACCCAGAATACATTAAAGAATTGATCATCACTGATCTGGAATTGATCATGTTACTCAGATCATCATTGATCTGGAATTGATCATCCTCTATTCGTCTCCCTCAACAGATTCAGATAAATTCATATTACCGAGAATACATGAAGGAATTAATATGGTTCCTGAGTGAGCTCAATTTAGATTATATATTTGTTATGGCTGGTTCCAGAATACTAGAAGAGCAGAGACAATATCAATTCGATATATCAATTAACATAGCTAGTTATATCTCTTCGATCTGGTTCGATCTATCAATGGCTTTGAGTACTGCTCTTCTAGTGTTGGTGTCTCTTAATGAGACTGATGAGTGCTCAAATGTGATGAATTAATATTGTTAAACCCTACTTATTGAGCCTTTTTATGTCACTTATTGATTCATATTTTTCTCTCTGCAGGTTAATTTCCATTGAGGAACAATTTGATTCAAATGCATAACACTAATTATCAAGTGCATGTTTTGGCTTTAATCACATTGAATTAAAGGAAGGGTTTCAGCCCATGTGCGTATGATGAGGAAATGAGAATTAAATCAAGGTTGACAAAGCTAATGTTGACCAACCACTACTTTGTTGCCACATCAATTATCAAGAGAGAATGCTTGTAGTGTTTATTTCGGTGGGCTGGACAAGAAGAAATAAAAAAAAGACAAGGGCCCCTTCCCAAAGCCACACAGCAACACCACCATTGATGCGGTCTTCTCTCGCCGACCATGGCATCACGACACTCTCTCTGTCTCCGTCGCTTCCACCATAGCAGCAGCTATGGTGCCCATCGCACTCTCACCTCCTCCTTTGCTCAAATCACAGACCACAAAGTTGTGCTCTCTCTCTCTCTCTTGTTCTGATGAAGAAGGCTAGAGATGGAAAGGAGAGATGAAAAGAAGGAGCTGGAAGCACGACAAGAAAGAGAGGAGAAAAGAAAGAAATGGGAGCTGACTGTGCTTCACCAAAGAATCCATTAATTCATCCCACTCGGTGAGTCAAGATCTCTTTTCTATTTGTGAAAGTGGAGAGATGAGATATAATCAATTTCTTATTCAATTATGAGGAAGTGATGCTATCACTACTGTGATTGATTAAGAAAATGGTGGAGAAAATTTGGTAGACAGATTGATTAAGTTGGAGTGTTGTGTTAATCACCAAGATGGAGGTTTCGGACTTTCGGTGATAAGCTTGAATATTTCTTTGGTTGATGAAAGCTTGTCCTATTTGATCTTTATTTAAGTTATCAGCTTAAGTGGGATTTGAAGTGGGAAATTAATAAAATGAAGGGAGAGGGCTGTGTCGTTGTAGTATAAATAAGGAGTTGGTATGTGTATTGATAAGTTCCATTCTTGTATGCAATTCTTCTTTCTTTTCATTTATGTATTGTGTTATTTCAGTTATGAAGAACTAATCTCCTAGCTAAGGCTAGGGGTGAAACCTTTGATTATTTATGTAATGTTTATTAGTTTGATTCGACAGTTTGTTCAATGCAATTCAGTTTTTGGTTGTTCAAATATAATATCTGTTTTACTTCTTGATTAATTGATGGATGTTTGATAAATCCTTTCATAGGTTCAGTCAAGCTTTTCCTATTGTTGGTAAAGAACAACCATGTTTTTGAGATTTGAGTAAAACAGTAGATTGATAAAGGTTTTGACGGAATTATTTCTTGATAAGTTGTTGACGGATATAGGCACAGTTTATGCTTGAGATTTTCCCAAAGAAAACTAATTGGGTTTTTGTGTATGAACAACCTCTAATTGAGTTTATCTTTTGTGTCAATTTTCTTAAGTAAGTTTTAAGAAAATGAATCAAACTAATATTATTGCATAGGTAATTGAAGGTGGAACCCTGAAACCTTAGTGCTTGTCTCTATTGATTTTCTCTCAAAACACTCTCGCTCATCTTGATTTATTTTCAGTTTACAATTTTGCAATCTTTCTCACTGCTTCCGGCGGAACGACACTCGTACTTCCGAGATATACTACAAAATAAGACTCCTGCACTTGGGATAAGCAAACAGTTTTTGGCGCCGTCGTCGCGGAGTTGTTTGACAAAGAACGCAGAATTGTTCTAAATCTGGTACATTCTCTCCATTTTATTTTTATTCAGCTCATATGCGTTATAGAAATAAATTGGGAAGATTTTCCAGAAAGCCTAAAAGTGAAACTTTGTCGAAAAATTTGTTTGGATCATCTAGTTCATCTACATCATCAGTAAAAATGGAAGGACAAAATGAAAATGAGCAAGAAAATAATGTTCTGAATTTGCTACCACCACCACCACCTCCAGCTAGAACTTTGCAGACTTATTTGCATCCAGCACGTAGTGCTATTCCTTCATGTATCTTGTTACCACCTAATATTCCTAATATTGATTTTAGGCCTGGCATGGTTCAAATTCTTCCTGAATTTCATGGTTTGGAAAATGAAAATCCATATGTGCATGTTAGAGCATTTGAGAAAGCAGTTGTTGCTTTTTATAATCAAACTCAAGCATTGGATTTTGTGAAACTGAAATTTTTCCCATTCTCTTTGCGGGGTAAAGCTAAAGCATGGTTGTATTCTTTGGGGGCTAGATCTATAGGCTCTTGGATAGAGATGACTGAAGCATTTTTCAATGAGTATTTTCCAAATCATAAAACAATGGCTTTGAAGAAAAAGATTGCTAATTTTGCTCAAAATGAAAATGAGTCATTGTATCAAACTTGGAAGAGATTTAAGGAACTTTTAAGCTCATGCCCACATCATGGTTTTGAAACTTGGCGGCAGGCCAGTTATTTCTACGAGGGACTCCTGTCTCGTGACCGCCAATTCATTGAGTCAATGTGTAATGGAAATTTCATGAAAAAGACCCTGATGAAGCCATAGAATTTTTGAATGAAATTGCTGAAAAAGCCCATCAATGGAGTGGTCCCTCTAAATTGGAGAGCACTGACCGTTCTAAGCCTTCCACATCTTCTAGTGCTAAGGGAATTCATCAATTAAAAGCTGAGGATTATTGGAAAATGAAATATGAATCTTTGATGGTTGGCTTGAATTTGAATAAAACCGGTCATCAATCTGATAATAATCAAGTTTGTGATTTTTGTTATGAGATTGGTCACTCTAGTCAAACTTGTCCAGCATTGCAGGTTATGAACCAGCCACAAGTAGCTGCTTTGGGAAATTTTCAGCGACCATATAATTCATATCCTGAAGCTTACAACCAAGCACCAAGAAATCAACCCAACTTTCGTTGGAGGAATGAGTCTAATCCCCAGGTAAGTGCTCCTAATCCTCAATTTTCAGCACCTAATGCATTCAATTCCAAGCCATCTTTGAGTGATACTCTTCAAGCATTCATGCAAGAACAGCAAAAGCAAAATGAAAAGTATCATACTTTG
Source organism: Rubus idaeus (assembly GCA_030142095.1). Classification (NCBI taxonomy): domain Eukaryota; kingdom Viridiplantae; phylum Streptophyta; class Magnoliopsida; order Rosales; family Rosaceae; genus Rubus; species Rubus idaeus. The sequence goes on along the minus strand of CM057970.1, from coordinate 17,439,445 downwards.
TTTGGTCAGTTAGTCGAAGAGAATAAGGAAATTAAGAATCAAATTTCTAAATTAACTAATTCTCTTACGATTAATGAAAAAGGAAAGTTTCCTTCCAGCACCGAACCAAACCCAAAAGGTATCAATTCGCTTGAGACATTTGAGTATGCTGATTCTATTACTCTTAAGAGTGGAAAAATAATTGAAAACACACCTCCTGTTAAAGAGGTAGAAAAACCTAAGAGTAAAGAAAAAGTTGATGTGTCTAAGGAGACTGAAATTGCTGAAAAGTATCATGTGCCTGCACCTTTTCCCAAAGCTTTGCTTCCAATGAAAAAAGAGAATAAAAATGCTGAAATTTTAGATCTCTTTAAGCAAGTGAAGATAAATATTCCTTTGTTACATGCAATTAAGCAGATGCCATCATATGCTAAATTTTTGAAAGACTTGTGCACTGTAAAAAGGAAGCATAATGTGAAGAAAACTGCATTTCTAGCTGCTCATGTTAGTTCAGTACTTGAAAATAAAATTCCTCCAAAATACAAGGACCCTGGTAGTCCTACTCTTTCATGTGTGATTGGAGAGCATTTTATTGACCGTGCTTTACTTGATTTGGGTGCTAGCGTGAACTTACTTCCTTATTCAGTGTACTTGCAGCTAGGTCTTGGTGAGCTTAAGCCTACAAAGCTTAAATTGCAGCTGGCAGATCGTTCCATAAAAATTCCAAGGGGAATAATTGAGGATGTGTTGGTCCAAGTGGGCAAATTTTATTACCCTGTTGATTTTGTTGTTTTGGACACAGCACCTGTTTCTTACTCTGAAAATACAATTCCTGTGATTTTGGGTCGTCCTTTCCTAGCTATATGTGATGCTAACATTAGTTGCAGGAGTGGAGTAATGAAACTGATTTTTGGGAATTTGACCATGGAAGTGAATATTTTTAATGTGTTTAGGCAGCCATATGGAGATGATGAATGTGAATTTGTTGATTTTATTGGAACTCTAATGCATGAACACTTTGTCAAAAGCAATGTTGTTGATGCTTTAGAAACTTTTTTGGTAAATTCACATGACTCTAGTGCATTTGAAAATGCCGAAATTGCTGAAATTAGTTCATTTCTGGATTCTTTTCAGGTGCAAGAAGTGAAAAAATGGACAACCAAGTTTGAGAAACTTCCACCACGAGTTGAGCCCAAACCATCAAGTGTAGAGGTGCCAAAACTGGAGCTGAAACCTCTACCAGCAGATCTGAAACATGCGTTTTTGGGATCCAATGATACATTTCCTGTGGTAATATCCTCAAAGCTGAATTCTGAGCAAGAAGGTATGTTGCTAAATGTTTTGAATGCCCATAAATCTGCTATTGGTTGGACACTTACTGATATTAAGGGAATTAGCCCTCTTGTTTGCACACACAAGATTCTTTTGGAGGAAGATGCTAAACCATCTAGGGAGGCACAACGTAGACTTAACCCAAACATGAAAAATGTTGTGAAATCTGAAGTCTTGAAATTGTGGGATGCGGGTATTATTTATCCAATTTCCGATAGCAAATGGGTTAGTCCTACACAGGTTGTGCCTAAGAAATCTGGAATTACTGTAGTCAAAAATGAAAAAAATGAATTGGTTCCTACTAGAGTTGTTTCTAGTTGGCGCATGTGCATTGACTACAGGAAACTTAATTCAGCAACTAGGAAAGATCACTTTCCCTTGCCCTTTATTGATCAAATTTTAGAAAGGGTTGCTGGCCATGAGTTTTACTGTTTTCTAGATGGATATTCTGGTTACTATCAAATTGAAATTGCCATTGAAGATCAAGAAAAAACTACTTTTACCTGTCCATTTGGTACTTTTGCTTTTCGTAGAATGCCATTTGGTTTGTGTAATGCTCCTGCCACATTTCAGAGATGCATGATTAGTATTTTCAGTGATATGGTGGAGCAGTTTCTTGAAGTTTTCATGGATGATATATCTGTTTTTGGTGATTCATTTGATGATTGCTTGTCTAATCTGGAAAAAGTGTTGATAAGATGCCAAGAGAAAAATCTTGTTTTGAATTGGGAAAAATGTCATTTTATGGTCTCTTCTGGTATTTTTCTTGGTCATATTGTTTCTTCTAAGGGACTTGAAGTAGACAAGGCTAAGATTGAACTGATTGCTAAATTACCAATTCCAAAGAGTGTGAAAGATATCAGATCATTTTTAGGACATGCTGGTTTTTATAGGAGATTTATCAAGGATTTCAGTGCCATCTCTAGACCTTTGTGTAATCTCTTATCTAAAGACACTCCTTTTGAATGGTCTGATGCTTGTCAGGTTGCTTTTGATAAATTGATTGAGTTGCTTATTTCTGCTCCTATTATGCAGTCACCAGATTGGAATTTGCCTTTTGAAATTATGTGTGATGCTAGTGATTTTGCAATTGGAGCTGTTTTAGGACAGCGAAAGGATAAGAAACCATATGTCATTTACTATGAAAGTAGAACTTTGAATAGTGCTCAAATGAATTATTCAACAACTGAAAAAGAACTTATTGCTGTGGTATTTGCTTTGGATAAATTTTGTGCCTATCTTGTTGGATCGCCTATTGTTATATTCACTGACCATGCAGCTTTAAAATACCTTCTCACCAAGAGGGATGCTAAGGCTCGACTTATTAGGTGGATCCTTCTACTCCAAGAATTTGATATCACTATCAAAGACAAAAAGGGAGTAGAAAATGTGGTAGCTGATCATTTATCTAGATTGGTTTTTCATGAGAATCCTGACTTGCAGCCTATCAATGATTCTTTTCCTGATGAGCAGCTTTTTGTTGTGTCAGAATTACCTTGGTTTGCTAATATTATTAATTATCTTGTCACAGGTAAAATTCCACCAGATTGGAGTTCTCAAGACCGAAAGAAATTTCTTGTGGAGGTACGCTATTTCTTTTGGGATGACCCGTATTTGTTTAAATACTGCGCAGACCAAATTTATAGGAGATGTGTGCCTGATAATGAAATGCATGATGTGATATCTTTTTGCCATAATGAAGCATGTGGTGGCCATTTTTCTGTAAAGAAAACAGCTGCTAAAATTTTGCAATGTGGATTTTATTGGCCAACTCTGTTCAAAGACACATATGCATATTGCAGATCTTGTGAGCGATGCCAGAAACTAGGAGCGATTACTCGTAGAAACATGATGCCTTTGAATCCCATTTTAATCATTGAAATATTTGATTGTTGGGGCATTGATTTTATGGGTCCGTTTCCTTTATCTTTTGGATATCTATATATCTTGGTAGGCATTGACTATGTTTCAAAATGGGTTGAGGCTGTTCCATGTCGAAGAAATGATCACAGAACTGTTTTGAAATTCTTGAAAGAAAATATTTTCTCTAGACATGGAACACCTCGAGCCATAATCAGTGATGGGGGTAAGCACTTTTGCAATAAGCCATTTGAGGCTTTGATGAAAAAATATGGAGTTACTCATAAAGTGGCTACCCCTTATCACCCACAAACAAGTGGTCAAGTTGAACTTGCCAATCGGGAAATAAAACAGATTTTACAAAAGACGGTGAATCCAAACCGCAAAGATTGGTCTTTACGACTAACCGATGCACTTTGGGCTTACCGTACAGCTTTTAAAACCCCAATTGGTATGTCCCCCTATAGATTAATCTATGGAAAAGCTTGTCACTTGCCTGTGGAATTGGAACACAAAGCTTATTGGGCTATAAAGACGTTCAATTTTGGTTTGAATGATGCAAGTTCTCTTAGGAAACTTCAATTGAATGAATTGGAAGAAATTCGGAATGAGGCATATGAAAATTCTAGAATTTACAAGGAACGAATGAAAGTTTTTCACGATAAGAAAATTTTGAGGAAAACTTTTGAGCTTGGTCAAAAAGTTCTTTTGTATAATTCTAGATTGCATTTGTTTCCTGGTAAGCTTCGCTCAAGGTGGACTGGACCTTTTGTGGTTAAAAGGGTTTTTCCTTTTGGAGCCGTTGAAATTGAAGACCCAAAGAATGGTAATGTGTTTAAAGTTAATGGACAACGTTTGAAACCATTCTTGGAGAATATTGTTCTAGAGGATGAGACCATCTCTCTAGAAAATCCTGTCTATGAAGATTGATGCATTTGACATGAAGTCCACATTTGTTGTAAATAATTTTTTTTTAGTTTTGTGTGCAGTTTTGTTGTTCGTGTGTGTTTACTAACAAGTTGCAGAGTGAATAAAGCAGTGGAACATCATGGATTGTTGATTGGAGACGCTCAAAATCTTCCAGGTGCACTCTTTCCTACTCTTCTCTTTTTTCTTTTGCTAGCAATTATCACATTGAGGACAATGCTTGTTTTAAGTTGGGGGAGTGGCAACTTGTCAGTTATGTTTTCATTTGGTGTTTGATCAATTTGTTTCGTTTTTGTTGAATTGTGTTTTACTGTTCGTATTTACTGTTCATAGTGTGAAAAAAAAAAAAGTGTGTTGATAATGCTTTTGAGATTGTTTTCTTCCCAACACAATGATGAAATTTGGATGATATTTTTCTGTATGGCATGAGGAAATGCATGAATTTCAGTTGGCTAAAAGGAGTCATGAGTGCTAGTTCTCTGTGTTTTCTTCTTGCAAGGCATTTTTCATGATATTTAGGGTTGTCTTACAGCCATGTTGGTGCAATTAAATGTTTCGGAATTTACATGAACTGGAAAGTCATAAAAATAAGTGGAGACTTATAACCCATGTGAGATTTGAACCATTCTTTATTGTTGAGGGTTATATGTTAAATCTTATTTTTCTTCTGTGCTAAATATGTCGTTGATGATCTCATTATTCTTCATTTTGATCAATTACTGAGAATGGCATTGCATCTGGATTCTTGCACTAGAACTTCCTTCAATACTTTTTGAGGCGAAAAGTTGACCACACAATGTCTAGGAAGTGATTAAGGCACCTAGGATGTCCACCATGGCCATATATTTCTATGCCCTAAGCACTTCCCCTCGATAACCATTTTGAGCCTTAAATTGGACTTCTTTCTCTCTCAACCATGTCTCCCCACCCATGCTCCAATTTTGGAGTTGAGCCACATTCACATATCCATCCTGTTGTGCTCTGAGAAATTATTAGTGATGATATGTGAAGCAAAAAAAAAAAAAAAGGGAATGCAGCGAAAGGAAAGAAAAAGGTGAAGTTTTGTGAATCTGCAAATTCAAATGATTATATGATTATAATGTTATATGCAGATTTGGTGTTGAAAGGAAGTATGAAAAAAAAAACAATTGTGAATAAATAAAAAAAGAAGAAGAAAAGAGATATCAGTTCTAGTGTATAAATTGAAGGCCTTTGATAGTTTCTCAGAATTCTTTGAATATCCTATCCATTCTTTCTTTAGCCATGACCTTTGCCCCATTGCAACCCTACATAAGACCTTTTGATCTTATATGTTGTGTGGTACAATTGTGGAGAATAGATAGAGAAGGAACTATGGGGTTTGGTCCAGATTCTAAATGATAATTGGTATCCTTTCATGAGATTTTGTTTATTTTTCCAGAAAAAGCTGTTTTTCATGATCTTATATGTGAGACCTTTTGCATTCATATACACATTCTGCTCACATATGAATTGAGAGAAACACTTTGCCAACTTCTGAGTGATTTATTCTGAGTGATATATCCTGTGAGATTTGAAGTTGAAGCTTGTTTATGACGATTTGGTTTGTGTCGAAACTGAAACTGAATTGTTTTGACTATGGCTGTGCATTCGTGATTGTCTATGAGCTAGGCCTTGCATTTGGAAAACATTTAGAACTCTTGCTCATTCTTCCTTTAGCCCTCTGAAATTGTGATATGGGCTGATTATGTTCCTCTTTTGCCATACAATTTTGGAAGGGTCTTGAATCGCTTCAATTGCTAGGGACTAGCAATAAGCTAGTTGGGGGGTGTGATGAGTGCTCAAATGTGATGAATTAATATTGTTAAACCCTACTTATTGAGCCTTTTTATGTCACTTATTGATTCATATTTTTCTCTCTGCATGTTAATTGCCATTGAGGAACAATTTGATTCAAATGCATAACACTAATTATCAAGTGCATGTTTTGGCTTTAATCACATTGAATTAAAGGAAGGGTTTCAGCCCATGTGCGTATGATGAGGAAATGAGAATTAAATCAAGGTTGACAAAGCTCATGTTCACCAACCACTACTTTGTTGCCACATCAATTATCAAGAGAGAATGCTTGTAGTGTTTATTTCGGTGGGCTGGACAAGAAGAAATAAAAAAAAAAGACAAGGGCCCCTTCCCAAAGCCACACAGCAACACCACCATTGATGCGGTCTTCTCTCGCCGACCATGGCATCACGACACTCTCTCTGTCTCCGTCGCTTCCACCATAGCAGCAGCTATGGTGCCCATCGCACTCTCACCTCCTCCTTTGCTCAAATCACAGACCACAAAGTTGTGCTCTCTCTCTCTCTTGTTCTGATGAAGAAGGCTAGAGATGGAAATGAGAGATGAAAAGAAGGAGCTGGAAGCACGACAAGAAAGAGAGGAGAAAAGAAAGAAATGGGAGCTGACTGTGCTTCACCAAAGAATCCATTAATTCATCCCACTCGGTGAGTCAAGATCTCTTTTCTATTTGTGAAAGTGGAGAGATGAGATTTGATAATCAATTTCTTATTCAATTATGAGGAAGTGATGCTATCACTATTGTGATTGATTAAGAAAATGGTGGAGAAAATTTGGTAGACAGATTGATTAAGTTGGAGTGTTGTGTTAATCAGCAAGATGGAGGTTTCAGTGATAAGCTTGAATATTTCTTTGGTTGATGAAAGCTTGTCCTATTTGATCTTTATTTAAGTTATCAGCTTAAGTGGGATTTGAAGTGAGAAATTAATAAAATGAAGGGAGAGGGCTGTGTCGTTGTAGTATAAATAAGGAGATTAGTATGTGTATTGATAAGTTCCATTCTTGTATGCAATTCTTCTTTCTTTCATTTATGTATTGTGTTATTTCAGTTATGAAGAACTAATCTCCTAGCTAAAGCTAGGGGTGAAACCTTTGATTATTTATGTAATGTTTATTAGTTTGATTCGACAGTTTGTTCAATGCAATTCAGTTTTTGGTTGTTCAAATATAATATCTGTTTTACTTCTTGATTAATTGATGGATGTTTGATAAATCCTTTCATAGGTTCAGTCAAGCTTTTCCTATTGTTGGTAAAGAACAACCATGTTTTTGAGATTTGAGTAAAACAGTAGATTGATAAAGGTTTTGACGGAATTATTTTTTGATAAGTTGTTGACGCATATAGGCACAGTTTATGCTTGAGATTTTCCCAAAGAAAACTAATTGGGTTTTTGTGTATGAACAACCTCTAATTGAGTTTATCTTTTGTGTCAATTTTCTTAAGTAAGTTTTAAGAAAATGAATCAAACTAATATTATTGCATAGGTAATTGAAGGTGGAACCCTGAAACCTTAGTGCTTGTCTCTATTGATTTTCTCTCAAAACACTCTCGCTCATCTTGATTTATTTTCAGTTTACAATTTTGCAATCTTTCTCACTGCTTCCGGCGGAACGACACTCGTACTTCCGAGATATACTACAAAATAAGACTCCTGCACTTGGGATAAGCAAACAGAGACCTATTAATTAACATAGCTGGATTGTCAAAACCAAACTGGGAAAACATTTTTGAGATACCAAACCAGTCAAATATGTGACTAGCTTAGTGAAAAATGATCTATCAACTATCTCTTCCCTTTTTCTCTTAATTGATAGATCTCAAAAACCCGACTATCAATTACAGTCCCTCTGGTTCGATCTATCAATTGCTGGGACTAGAACTATCAAATACAATTGTTGAAACCAAAATGCTGGTTTCCCAAGAATGTCCTTTACTAACCAACTCAGTAAAAACAAAAATCATAGTCAGCAAAGAGGAAGGTCAAACAAAAACAAACGTTTCCGTCGTCCAGGGTGTATCACCCCAGGTACATTCCAGCCGCGCCCGGTTTTCAATTTTCTTTATTCTCTCTTAGTCCATGTCAGCATCAGTTTCATACTTTCATTTCATTTCTTCTTCAACCCATGCCTTCTTCTTCATTGTAGAGAGGGCAAGAAAAACATGGGTGGAGCGACTCAGGTGGAGAGCAAGGCGCGGCCTGGATTTCTGGGAAGAAGTCGATGGGTCGACGCCAGCGAACTGGATTTGTGACTGATGGAGAGGCAAGGCGAAGCAGCGGCTCGAGCCGGGTCTGTGATGGTTAATTGAAGCGGCGCCAGCGATGAGTGGGCTTTACGGCGGTGCTGCGAGCAGAGGGCAGAGGCGCATGGGTGCGGCGCAGGTGGCATCAAATTGGGAAGCCGGTTGATGCTTGAAAATCGAGCACGGGCTCAATCGATAGTGACGGTGCTGGGCTTGGTGATGCGGCCTGGACTGAGATGATGTCGACGAAGGAGGCGCGGTGAGGCAGAGGAGCATGGGCCCGGTGGCGGTGTGAGAGATTGACGAGGCCGTGACGAGATTGACGCCGGTGATGATTATAGCGGCAAAGAGAAGCAGCGGCGGCGCTACTGGTGGTGTGAGAGATGGGCTATGATGCCGGTGTGAAGTGGATTGGGAGCATGGGCTCTGTGATGATTGCACGGTGAGGATGATCACGGGCTCTGATGGATTTGGTGATTGCTGTGATTTGTTGATTGTTGAACTGGGAATTGCAGGTGCTGTGTTGACCGGCTATGATTGTGTTTGATTGTTTGTGGTTCAGCAAGAGTTGATTGTGAGATGTTGGTGTTTCTGTGAGCAGTGGGCTCACGGTGATCATTTTTGTGAAGCAGAGAGGAAGGAAGGGGGGGGGGGGGGGGGGGGGGGAAGGGCTGAGATAATTATAGAGAGGAGAGAGGGACAGAGAAGAGAAGAGTGGTGCGGTTTGATTGTAACAGAGAGGAATTGTGAGCTGCCGGGAGTGAACAAAGAGACACCAGAGGGACAAGAACAGAAGGCTTGGCTAAGTGAGCCAAGCACGGGAGCTGGAGAAAGGGTGGAGAGGTGAGAGGATGGAGGCGCGGGGAGAAGCCCCGGCGAAGCAAAATGAAATAGCTGCTGGGTTTAAATAGAAGAGAAATGGAAGAGGTAGGTGATCTGGATGGTGGAGATGCAGCTGGAAAGATCCAATTTGAATTCAAATTGGAGTGGAGGGGGGGGGGGCTGTTGGTGGGATGATGATGAACTGGCTGAAGAAGAAAAGAGCGTGAACACATGGTGGCTGCAGACAAAAGAGAAACAAAAATAAAAGAATAAAAAGTAATTAAAAGAAATAATTATAAAATAAAATAATAAAAGAATTTAAATGAAATAGAAATAAAAACTAAAATAGAAATAGAAATAAAAATAAATATAAAATAAGAATAAATATAAAACATAAATATGGGAAAATAAAGTGGAGATTTAAAATGGGTTTCGTCACTGCGTGTGGTGATTGCGCCGCATTGTGTGGTGGTTCGCCGACAAATTTGTCGGGATTCGGAACGGTTTCCAAAATTTTCGTACAATGTTATATTCCACTTCCGAATGATGACCGGTGTCATTAGATAATCGAAAAGTCACGGTTGACTTTCCGAAATTGCGCTGTAAACCTCCAAAATTCACCTTTTCTGTTTAAATTAGCATTTTTGTCATATTTTCCCTGAAAAACACGAAACCAAACATTAAACAGACAAATAAGCTTTCAGAATAGCTCAATCCAAGTATTTAGAGCACTTTGTGAACGTATTTTACGTTCACATCAAGTAGGAGTTCAAGTTGATGTGAATAGCACAATTTGGCACGAGTGATTTGTATGTGATTTGCATACAAATTAGGCCTCTAATCATCATTATTGTGCTTGTCCAATGGCCATTTGTGAGTCTCTAATCCTTGTTTGCACACTTGTAGGCAAATTGAGCATCGGAACGATATTGGGATCAAAAGGGAGCATTTTGGAGTTTTTAGTGGATTTCCGGCAAAAAGACGAAAAGTCAACCCGAGGACCAAAAGTTAACTCGTGGTCAACCCCGACTTTGGAGCGTCAAAGAGTCAAATGCCGAGTCCCGAGAATGAAGCACAAGAGAATTCCGGAAGATTGACCGAGAAACCGAAAAGTCAACTATGGTCAACTCTGAAGGTCAAAGTCAAGGTCAACCTTGTGATTCACAAATGTGCTCCCTCATCATCAAGGACCACACTAGATTTGGTGAGGTGACATGTTGATTATTTCTCCCTTTTGTCCTCCCTTGTGATTTCCCTTCCTTGCCCTTCATTAAACCTTTGAGCCCTTAGATTAAACTCTACTTCATCATAGCCATTTATTCTTTCCCCTCTAGCCTATAAATACCTAGTACTTCAGCCCCAAAATACCTCACTTTATCTTTCCCCTTTCCTCTCTCCACCTTTTTCTTCGGATCAGCCCCTGCACGTCTGTCGACCGGTCGACGACCGGTCGACGCACGGCTGAGCAGCCCGATTTTGCCACTTCCACACCGCCTCTCCTCCACCATCCTTCACCAAAGTTGTTCACCACAACGTTCTCCACCTCCACCACCATTTTGGGTAGCTGAATTACTCACAAGGCATCAAGATTCATCATCAAGGCTAGGAAGGAGCAAGAGGACACTTCATTAAGCATCCCTCATCTCTACTCTCTCTCTTTTCCTTATGTCTAGAGCTTTATTGTGTAATTTGATGATGTATATGTTGATGATTAGTGAGTAGTAACTTTGTTGGGGACTAGGGTTGTGTGCCCTAGTCCAATTTGACTATGTGATGCTTGATTTATGAATAAAATGTTTATGTGATTGTGTGAATATGTGTGCTTACCCATTTCAATATGTGTTGGTTGCTTGTTCTTAGAATTTACCACCTCTTTGGCATGTTAACTAACCTATCTTGATGAGATTGTGTGAGATTGGTAACCTCACACACTCAAGGCAATTGGAAGCATATGTGATGAGTTGTAACTTGTTTGAGTTCCTAGTTTCGGTGCTCTTAGCCTCTTAAGCACTATAGGGGATTCGGTATTAGGTAACGTAGAGGAATCCCCTATGACACCTAGAGAGTTGGAATGACCCTAATAAGGCATTCGAATACCTTAAGAAACATGGTCCTAGACCCATAACATGGCTAGGATACGGGGCTTGATTCACACACACATTGGCATGATTAATTCGATTGAAGCATTGCTAGTTACATTGGACTTGTGGTTTACCCGAAAACCCCAACATTCTCATACATTGCGCACACTTTACATTATTTACTTGCTTGCTTTCCTTACTTGTTGGTTGTTTCATTTCATTTGCATCATTATCTTTCCAAAACCAATCTTGACACCACTACATCACTCATTGTCACATACCCACCTTCACTCACTCTTTCCATCTCTCATCTATTCCATCATTGCTAGAGCATTTGATCACACAAATTACCAAGGGATTAAGGAGCCCATCGATCCTCGTTGGAACGACAACCCCTCTCTTAACTATACTTCCCCCATACTTTGACGGTTCGTCAACGAGAGGATAATTGAGGCTCGGTTTTGGAACTATAACATGGCTAAGATATGAAATTTGGTTCATTAACTATTCAACATTGCATGTTCATTAGGTTTGAGATTCATCGGAGTGAGTTAGAGTTAACCCGAAACCTCAATCGTCTTCCACATTTGATAACAACCACATCTTTGTTGGGTTTGTCGATCACCTCAACACACTTGCATTATATCAAACACATTCATTTGTGCATTTACTTGTTTGCCTAGATTAGTATTGTCACTTTAGGGTAATGTTGGATACTTGTCACTCAAGAGTGGTACCTCTTTGAATACTACACCATGTTGCACATTCGTCACTTCTAAGTACATAGATCATCTCTTGTCATCTCACATCTAGTGGTTTTACATCTTGGTTGCATTGCATTACCAATACGGATCTTGCGCATTCCAATCCCTTGGGTATGACAATCCCCCGGTCATAATCTATACATTCACAATCTTTGACATTGTATGCCACAATATACGACACGTCACTTATCGGATCGCATGTTATGTTTATAATAACCTAGCATGATGGCACAAAACTACTTATTAGGGTGGCAGAAGTCTAAAGCCCACGTCATCATCTCGATCGGGAACTTGCTAATTCGGGTAGACAACTTACTGATCATGATATTTTACGTTGCCACATTAATGTTGTTTTGATCGCCGTTGCTTCAAAGTCTTACGTATGATCGAGATTCTAAGGCAAGAGTAAATAAGGCAAAGTTGAAATAGATATATATGTAAACAAATTAAAATTAAGAAAATAAACAAAATAACTCTGCGACTAGTACGTTTGGGCAAAAAGAATAATTTTTTTTTATGGGAGGGGAAGGGCGTTCTAAAGTTCGAGAAATATGAAGAGAATGGAACGCACTTGAATTCGAGTATATGCTGGGCATGCCTTAGCCCAACTGAATTATACCATTATGGGGACTTGTGCTGTCTAGAGTTGGTATAATAAATTAAGGTTAAAAATTCTGAAATCCATGGAATAGAATATAACAAATCAATCACCAATATGTGATTATAAGATATGGAATTATCATTTATACTATTTAATATCTAATAAAATGTTCAATATATATAATGCATAAGATGATTACATGGGGATACAAGATTCCTTAATTTGCTAGCTCAGACTTGATGTAGACTACAATGCAGTTTCCTTTGGTTTATCCTTTGGTATACCATTCTGGTCTCTAGAATTTGATGATCAATTAATATAGATATATACCTGTCAAATGCGCGCATAGTTACAAACTATGTGAAAAATTTAGAGGATCGATTAGAATTTAGAAAGGTGCAGCTTGCAATTATTAACTGCATGCATGCTGGTCTGAGCAAATTAAGTTTAAATTTCCATCTGCAAATTATAGACTACGTACTCTTGCATGAAAGGGTATATATATATATATATATATATATATATATATATATATATGTCATCGAAACCATCCAATCTAGATTAAGATAATTATGTTTTGAAGTCTATATAACATATATAACCTTAACAGTACATACTACGTACAAGTTATTGTGGTAGGATCTGACCACAACGAACATGCTATGGTAATATATAACATGGTTCAACACATAATGTGGCAAGCTCTTGTGCCATGTACGTTAATTAAGATACTTATGTTTTGAAGTCTAAATCCATACTTTTAATAGTAGTATAGATAATTAGATAATTAGGTGATGAGCTGGGAAAAATCTGGACCTGACAAATGTGTGATTCTTATCCAACTCGCCGGTAGTTTTTTGCAAGAGAAGGAGGTCAAGACAGGACAAACCAATTAGTATCACCTAGCTATCATCCATCATCATCGATCAGTCTGTTTCTAAATTAATGAGTTAGGAGGAGGATTGAGGATCAGTGCACGAGACCCCACCGGAAGCAGTTGGCCGGCAGGCGCGCGCACAACGATCCTCGGCCTTGTTGCTAACGTCGTATGCAATCACCACCGACTACGACTACATCTGCATCTCATCACTCACCTTAATTAACCTATACCTTGTTGACCTTGGCTTGCCGGAAACGAATCACGAAAACGACCAAGTATCCAGGGAAGAAACTCAATTTAAGTGCATTGCATGAATTATGGCTTCTTCATCTTCGCCATCATCAAATTCAAAGCATGAAAAAGTTCCCTTGCTTCCGGTTTCTTACCAGCCCAATTCCATTAAATCCCAGAATAATAACACTCCTAGGTCATCAACTATGAACACGTCGTCGTGGACACCAACCATTGCCAAATTCACTCTTCTCATTTTCCTCTCTTTTGTTTTGATGGGCATCACTGCGTGCTACCCAAGAATACATCAAGAGCTTTCTCTAGGGCCCAAAGCACCTCTCGTCCACCTCACCGCCTTATCCGTTCACAAATTCAATGTCTCCGAAACTAACCTGACAGCCGAATGGGACGTCAAGTTCAAAATCCAGAACCCAAACCTCGTCTCTTACATCTCTTTCGACCGCGTCGAGGTTTACATTCTGTCCGAGGACACGGTGCCGTTGGCCATAGAGCCGGTGCAGTCGTTCGGGTTAGCCATGCAGATGGAGAAAGAAGTGCGTATGAGGCTGGCGATGAAAAAGTGGGATGGGGATCAGCCGGCACTAAAACAAGGGGTGTTGCAGAAGATGAAGAAGGATAGAGAAATGGGAGGAGTAAGGTTCAGCGTGCAGATGGCGATTTGGGCCACGTATAGGAGTGGCTGGTTGTGGTCGAGGCAGCATGTGATAATGAATCCTCAGTGCTTGGATTTGCAGGTGGCGTTTGTGCCTGGCACCACCGCCATAGGTTTTGGAATTTTGATGGGTGGTGTGCCCAGGACGTGCTACGTTCCCATGCTAGCAGAATAAATTTAATTTTTCTTTTCATTTTTTTGTGCATGCTTTTTTGCTTTGGTAGGTGATTGACTGATTGCATTTTGGCGGATCGTTGTATGTAATTTTTGGGATATTTTAAGGGAAAATGATAAACTCATAGATTAATAATCATATGAATTTATTAGTTTAATGTCACGGTATGGGTAAATTGAAAAAAAGAAAAGAAAAAAAAAGACATTACATTTTATCGACAAAGTGGTGTTAGCTCGGTGGTTAGAGCACCCATTACTTAAGATCTACGTCATGGGTTCGAGTCACCATGGGGGTAGGAGTGAAATTCTTTGATCCTCTTTAACGAAGAAAAAAAAACTTACGCTAGAGTCAAAGCACTGTTAGCAACAATAGTGTTTAAGTCACATTTGGCCTAATCCGAGAACAAGCTCTAGTAATTAATACTCATTCGACACTCAGTGACATACTTTACTCAAGTGGCTAAAAAAAAAAGACCATAGCCTATCTAATAGTACATGATGCAAACGAATTAAACGAGCAGATTCGCCTAATATCTCAAACGGGTGTACAAAACTACTAGCAAAACAAAGATGAGCCCGCCACAAATATACCATTTGGAAGGCAAAGAAAATTATTAGCCTACCGTACCATAGCCAACAAGCGCAGATGATATGCGTTATTCTACGCGCCGGAATTGACACGCTTTAAAACGCTCATCAAGATAAAATCCTTGACTTCCTAAAAATTGTCGTAAATAGTATAATGGAAAGTAAGTGTCATTTACCCACAAGAGATTGTTATATTTGCTAATCCATGTCACGAAAATTAAATAATCTATACAACAACGATTCTATTTACAAATATGTACAATATATACAAAAGTGTTTTTCAATTTTTTGGAGTTTTTGAAAATAACAAAATAAATAAAAGAAAATGAAATATTTTTGGATTTTTATTTTGGAAAACGCTAATACTAATGATCATGCTCACACACTGTATTCTACTTAATTTTTCTATTTCTAGATGAAGATGCCCAGATTTAGCTCGGTATGCTTGAACTAAACCTATTACCACTTTCTTACTTTGTATGTTAAGAGAGAGACGCTCTACCCTTAACGTATTTCCTAACGAGGCTTCGTAAAGGCCCTACCGTGCAGTCTAAAAACTAGATTTAACACGCAGAAATCATTAAGTTTCAAAAGGGTTTCAGTCATCACAAAGCATCACAAGTACTGGTGTTGTCTTGCTTATCTTAGGAACCAGGTTACATGCTAACCACGATTAACAAATGCTACTCTAGAACATGTGAGGAATCTTATTTAACAAGAAGCAAGCATCATATAGAACCCTAACATGCTTACTAAGTATGCATCCAAAGCAAACATATAAGGAATTCATCGCTGACATAAACAGTAACAAAGTTCTCATCCATAGATAAAAGAAATCAAATAAAATATCACAACATGTTTGCAATCATGTTCAAGATTTCAAACAATTCCGATTTATTACACAAATATTTACACAATAACAATTCCCAAATTTATTCACACAAAATTTAAATGCAGAAATTAAAATTGAACAAAAATAAATATAATAATTAAACGAGTTTGGCAATTGTTACTGATGTGTCCATGAAAATGGACACTTGTCGTCGGGTGCGGGTGGAGAACTCAACCATGTGCTCATAAAAACGAACACTGCCCTTCAGGTGCAGGTAGACGGCTCAGCTATTGAGTGTTAGTGGCAGTGGAATTGATCGGAACTGCCTTTGGATGTGGCGGGGGACAATGGATCTTATTGGAGCCGTCTTTGGTGATGGCGAGCTTGGAATTAAAGCTGCTACAGTGGTGATGGGTCCGAGATGGGCTCGGAGATTGGTGATGATCAGCGGCGGAATTGGAGTCCATAGAAGGACTGGATATTGTGATGAAGTCTCTGGGTGTGCAGAGAAGAAGCACTGCGTGCTGACGGCGGCTCTAGGCTGCTTTTGAGCAGAAGCACGACTGCTGTGATTGAGGTGAAGCCATGGTGGAATTGAGCTTGATTGATTGAGGAAGAGATACTTCCATGGAAATTGTGAATGGCTGAAGTGAATTTGCAGAGGCTCTGTAATTGCTTGTGATAGTTGTGATGGATTGATGATTGCAGTGAAGCTGCCCTTAAGAAGACAAGGAAAGGTGAAACTGGTGACTGCAAGTCAAGGCAGGGTGGTGGAGGATGTTGGCATAGTGGAGGTGGGATCCAAGGCGGTGGTGGAAGTCGGCTGTGGTGTTTGAATGGATTGCAGACAACCTGCAAAAATTGTCAAAAAGCAAGAAAAGCCAAAGGCTTTCAGTGAAGAAAATAAAACATAAACAATAATTAAATAAATAAAATTAATTAAAAAGATATAAATAAATATGGAAAAATAAAGTGGTGGTTTAAACTGTGTTTCACCACCGCGTGTGGTGGTTGTGCCTTTATATGTGGTGGTTTGCCGACAAAATTGTCGGGATTCGAAACGGTTTTTCGAAATCTTCGTACATGCTCTGATCTCAACATTCGAGAAATGACCGGTGTCATTTTAACGTCTAAGAAGTAACGGTTGACTTTTTGAAATTGCGCTAAAACCTCCAAAATGCACTTTTTTATGCAAATAAACATTTTTCTCTTTTTTCCCTATAAACATGAAAACACACGTTAAACAGCCAATTAAGCTCTCGAAAAAGCCTAATCCAAGTAATTAAAGACGTTTTGTGTACGTATTTTACGTCCACATCACACCCCCACACTTGAACTCAAGTTTGTCCTCAATTTAAATAATACAGAAGGGAAACACGTGACAATTTTCCAATAATACTCCTCAAATAACACAATCAAGTCAGAGAATGAAAGAACTTAGGTGTCAAAATATTTTGAAGCTACAAGACAGAAGCAAAAGTGAAGTGTGTGCAAGTATTGTCATCTCAATGCACCAAAGCAAGTATGCATATTGAAACTGTGCTAACCATAAACTCAATTGATATTCACTCTAATTTTCACACAAGTGTTTATCGGTTAGCTACACTACCACTCAAGCAAACTTATGCAAATGCCGCCATATGCTTGCACGTCAATCTAATCTCCACAAATCATGCACATACATCTTGGGTCAAAAACGACTTTTATTGAGGTGAAACGGGGCTTAGGGTGAGGGGTTACAGAAATGAAGTGGAAGGGAATCACAAATTCCCAGCATCTTAGTAAGCAAATTACAACATTTAAGAATAGTAAGATGCTAAACGCATTCCAAACAATCACTCACCCAAACACATTTATTGAATTTAAATGCAACTAAACACAATATAATTAACTCTCTTTTTTCTATTTTCTATTTTTTTTCTTTTCTGTTTCGATTTTTCTCTTTTTAAATTTTTTTTTTCTTTTCGAAACAGAAACAAATACAACAATTTACAAAGTTACACCCCCACACTTATTCTTTTCCAAACTCCCAGAACATAGACATTTTAGCATCTGAACAAAAGTAATCTCAAATTGCTTACTAAGATAGCTCGGAAAGGGTACGGTAAGTGTTTAAGCTAAGGGTAGATATTTATGGTGCGAAGAAATGAAAGGCTAAAACATATAGGCACAAAATGACAAACTAATGATATTGTTTAGGGACAAATGCTCATTTGGCCATGGTGGATTCCTAATGCCTTGATCATTTCCAAGATGTAACATGCATGACAGATAGTTTCAATAGATATTATACAAGTTCTAGAGATACATATCACATAAGCTTGATCACACATGAAGAACAAAGTGCAAATAATTATGAATGCACTTTCATTAAGCTCGAAGCTCACAATATGGCATGTATAGCTTACACAAATCTCTCTATGCTTCTCACAGTTCAATGCATCAATCTGACAATTATGGTGTACATGCAAAGTCCCATAACAAATTAATTTAAAACATGAAGTTCAGGAGACCTAAACATGCTTTCATCTCATACAATTAAGTTCAATCTCATCATCGGTGTTGGAAAATAACAAACAAACAAACAAACTGAAGCAAATATATTTGTTGAAATTTTTGATTTTTTTTTATTAGGGTAACAATACGTGACCACAGTAACTCATTTAGTGCAATGGTAGGTTCAACGCTACCAAGGGAGTGAGTATGATATAGTCGATATATTGTTACAGTAGAAAACGAAAACAAAACACATATATATATATATATTTTTTTTTTTTGAATTTTTCAATTTTTTTTTTAAACAAAGTAAAACATTCCTCCCATACTTTAATTAAACATTGTCCTCAATGTTAGACAAATATTTCATGAAATGAAAAATTCAAGCATGGTTATTTAATTGAAACACAAACAAACTGAAGTAAACACACAATAGTTATATAAATGGAAAACATATAAGTTAAAGAAAAACTCCCCCTTCAAGATCGTGAAGCTCCTCCCAGCAAGTCACCAACAGTCACAAACAAGGCTAGTAGGGCCTTGCATCCAACGTTTGCTCCTTAGTTGACTGCGGCTCTGATCCTTCTGAGCGTGTCCTGGACGACGTCTGTTGCCGACTCCACAACACTTTTGGCTGATGTGGCCTTCACTGAGATCTGGGACACTATTATCAGCAGAGTTCCATCAAGTATGTCTCTGGATACATTGGGTAGAATGGAGAAGCCAGATGACATCAATGGAAATGGCTCCAGGTCAGCTCCACATAACAAAGACTGGAAAATGGCTTGGTTGATCAGAGCATAAATCACGGACGACCCCGTTGCATCGGTGCAACACTCCTAGAGAATGAGGAAGTCGTTGTGATTACTAATGGCGAACACCGATATCTGATTGCGCGAGTCAAGACCAGTGGTGAAGTTTGCGAGCACATGTACTGAGCTGTCCATCGACATACTATCCCATAATGGTCTTGTCTGCACGTCTTTGAGGAACTCAAAGATTCTTGTGTGATGGGAAAGATGCAAGACAGAATAAGTAGCAGTACGATTGATTCCAGGGGGTTTGCTAGGATCACCCCTTCTTTTGTTGGTCTTGACCTCCATTTTTGTCTCTCTCGTTATGTTCGAACAAGTCCTGTGATGGTATGTGGACTTGCTGATGTCATTGTAGAAAGTGATTGTCATCTTATTTGCCATTTCTACAAGGCTTCTTCTCTCTTCAGGTGAAATGAGTGTGTCATTGGGTGAAGTGTGGATCCCCATGGAGCATATGAAGCCTTCGGCTTGTCGTTGAAAGGTTGAAATCCAACGCTTTGCTCCAAAAGCGAGACCTGATTGGACAAAAGGTTCGAATAAGGGTCTTAACTCTTTTTTGTGCTCCACCCAAGTGACAAGGGAGGATCCATTCTGCATATCATGAATCAGGCATCCAGAGGGATGTTTTCGGCATATTGATCTCACTGAAGGTTTTGGATTTGAGCGCAGTTCATCAACGGAGACATCCACGGAGACATTCACAACAACCCAACTTCCATCCAGTTGTTGGTGAGAGTATCTAACAAACTGGACTTCACGAGTTGAAACGGTGTGTGTTGCCACTAGAAACTCGGCCGACATCACTTGCTTCTGCTCCTTGTAGCTTTCTTCTTTGCGGGAGGATAGGACCTCCAACATCTGGGCATTTACGACCATGCTACAGAAGACCGGCAACCATTGACCAACATCCATCAAAATTTGAACGATGGTGGTCGGATGAAGCTGGATGATTGCTGAGTGTCTCAAGGATTCTGCTTTGAAGTATGGTGCAGGCTCACCTTGTTGAAACACTCGCAAGTACTCAGCACGATTTAGAGTTTCAGGATGAATAGAAGTGTTGGGAGTTGGCCATGAGCAGGAAAACCAGCAGTGACCATGAGCAGGAGCTCGTCTTTGGCCTTGCGGGCGATATCCAAGATCAGGTCGGTGTGAACTCCAACTAGATCATGAACAGGTCCCAGAAGGTTGTCAGTTGACACAGGCAAGGATGGACGCTCGACTAATGTTGGCATGAGGCTCCGCACATCTCTCCGCAAGTGGTCATATCGATTGAATCATCGGACAACTCAAGAAGAGGCTTTTGTTGTGGAGGAACAACTTCAAGCCTTGACCGTAGTGATTTGTATTTTATTTACATACAAATTACACCTCTAATCGCTCTAGCAATGCTAATCCAAGGGCCGTTTAGTGTCTCTAATCCTTGAATTGCACCATTGTAAGTAAATCGAGCAACATAAGGATATTGGGAGCAAAAAGGGAGCATTATGGAGCTTTTAGTGGATTTTCGACAAAAGGACGAAAAGTCAACCCGGGGACCAAAAGTCAACTCATGGTTAACCCTGACTTTAGAGCGTCAATGAGTCAACATGAAGTCCCGGAAGAGAATTCCGGAAGTTTGGTCAAAAGTCAACTTTGGTCAACTCCGAGTGTCGTGGTCAAAGTCAAGACGAAGTCAACCTTGTGACTCATCACCAAAAGATTCCAAAAATCAGCTAAGGACTATGCTAGATATGGTGAGGTCACCCATAGATTACTCATTCCTTTTGTCCCTTATAGGAAATTACCCTTTTACCCTTCAATAAATTTCTTAGTCATTGGATCTAACCCTACTTCATCCAAGCCCTTCATTCCCTTTCCCTTACACCTATATATAGCCTCCTTTACCTCATTTAGGTTATCTCCCATCTCCCATCTTTTAGGTAGCCACCACCACCCATCACTATTTTTTCTCTCCACCTCCACTACATCATCTATTTGGTTGCTAGAGATCCTCACCAAGTCTCAAGATTCATCATCAAAGCCAAGGAGGAGCAAGAGAGCACCTATTGAGCATTCCTCATCTCTACTCTCTCTTTTCCTTAGAGCATCCACAATGGGGACCCAAATTTGGGTCCAAAGTTCAAATTTGGGTCCAAAAGACAAGAGTCTTACTCACAGTGGGTCGGATTAAAATGGACCTATATTTGCCTGAGACTCAAATATAGGTCCAGTTTTAGACAAATATAGGCCAAGACTGGACCTATATTGTTTTGGACTCATTTGTGGGGTCCCCCCCATGTGCAAACCATAAAGAGATTTGGACTCATATTTGAGTCCAAATATGTGTCGCAGTGATGATGATTCATATTTTGAGACTCAAATATGAGTCCCAAAATATGAGTTTAAAATAAATGAGTCTTGCACCACTGCAGCACCCAATAAAAATAAGTCCTTTTGTACACTATTCAGATGGACTCATATCACTATTCCGGCTAATTTGGACTCAAAATTGAGTCCAAAAAATGAGTCCCCACTGCTGATGCTCTTATGTCTAGAGCTTTATTGTGTAATTTGATGATGTATATGTTGATGATTAGTGAGTAGTTACTTTGTTGGGGACTAGGGTTGTGTGCCCTAGTTCAATGTGACTATGTGATGCTTGATTTATGAATAAAATGCTTTTGTGATTGTATGAATATGTGTGCTTACCTATTTCAATATGTGTTGATTGCTTGTTCTTAGAATTTACCACCTCTTTTGCATGTTACCTAACTTATCTTGATGACATTGTGTGAGATTGGTAACCTCACACACTCAAGGCAATTGGAAGCATATGTGATGAGTTGTGACTTGTTTGAGTCCCTAGTTTCGATGCTTGATTCACCCACACATTGACATGATTGAGTTGATTAAAGCATCGCTTGTTGCATTGGACTTGGGGTTTGCCCGAAAACCCCAACATTTCCACATATTGCATACACATTTATCTTATTTTCTTGCGTTTACTTACTTGCATTGTTTGTTGTTTGTCTTTGCACTTCACTATTTCTTACCAAAACCACACATACTACACCACTCCACACATTGTCTAAATCACACACTCCACTCTTTTCATCTCTTGTCACATCCATCCTAGCTAAAGCACCCAACCACACACACACTACCTAGACATTGGGGAGCCCATCGATCCTCGACGGAACAACAATCTGATCTAAAACTATACTTACCAAACACTATACTTTGACGATGAGGTAGCACATCTGAGTGCGGAACAGGACCTCCGCACTGGGGACAAATGCCGTTGTGGAGAGCATCGAAGAGTTTTTGATTTTGCACTTGAAGCTCTTCGTTCTTACTCACCGGCTCATCGTTTCTTCTTTACAGCTCGGCAAATCGCTACTCATCAGAGTGGATACCGAATTTTTCTTCATTTCTCTTCCCCCAATAGTAGATCTGGCTTTCTTCTAGCCCGATTTTCGCACCAAACCTTTTTCTTTGTGGTTTGGTTGGGTGAGAATACACCGCGAAGAAGGCCTCCAGTGCTTCTTTCTAAGCCTTGGTGTATTTCGTCCTCGGGGCTCTTCTATGGGTAGAACCGGCTTTAGGCTCAGCAGGTGGATCAACAGCCTGGGTTGGTGCTTGTGGTTGTGGCTCAGTCGGCATACTAGCATCAAAGCAGGATGACTTTCTGGGTTTGGGAGTGTTTCTGGGAAAAACTAAAGAACACGAAGAACAGACTATGAACAAACAATGAACCCGAAAGAACACTTAGAGAGAAACTAAGAGAGTGATTGAGAGAAATGAAGGGAAATGAATGGAAATGAAACAAACACACAGATTCGGGGAAGGGAATAGACAGACGCGTGTCAAAGTCCACAAACAGAGATCCGTAAATCACGGATCGAGCGACGAAAGTCGCAAAGCACACAGTGTCAAGCCACAAAAGTCGCAAAGACTACAGTGGACAAACATTTATTTTTATTTTTTATTATTAAGCCGACGCAGAAGTCGTCGTTCGGCCCAATAACAACTTTTCTTTTTATTTTATTCGAAACTTTACGCAAAAGTCGTAAATTGAACATTGCCAACACGCGCGGCACGCGTCGATACAATTATTCGGGTTGCTGACAGTTTAAATGGGACTGGGCCAGCGACACGGCCTGGGATTTAAAGTGGGTTGGGCCGAAGAAAACTTCGGGCCATTATTAGTAGGCTTGAACTATTGGGCCTTAAAATAATTTTTTTTTACTAGGCCCGACTCAACTAAATGGGCTTGGGTTATAGGTTTTGGGCATTTAAAATGACAAGGATCCAATGGGCCAAATTTAATTAAAATATTTTTTTTTTTTTCAAAACCCAAAACCCTAACCGACTAAACAAATGGGCTTAAGGCCCAATACTATGCAAAACAACAAGCCCAAAATGAACAATAACTACAAACAGTAAAAACAAAATAATTACAAAAAGTAAAATAAACAAACACTTTTTTTTAAAACAAATTTTCTACTTTTTTAAATATTTTTTTTAATAAACAAACAAATAACGAGAGTGAAAAAGGAAACTTCCCTTTTACGAACTCCAGAGGATAGCCGGAATGCACCATAAACACTAACCTTAAGGCTTTTCAGCCTTGACTTCCAAACGTTAGCTCCGATGTAAAGTGTATTTCCAACATACCTGAATTATTTCCTATACAAACAAAAACATTGTTTAGAAAAGCAAATAGTGCAAACAATCTCCGGCAATGGCGCCAAACTTGATATGCATTATTCTACGCGCCGGAATTGACACGCTTTAAAACGCTCGTCAAGATAAAATCCTTGACTTCCTAAAAATTGTTGTAAATAGTATAATGGGAACTAAGAGTCATTTACCCACAAGAGATTGTTATATTTGCTAATCTATGTCACGAAAATTAAATAATTTATAGAACAACGATTCTATTTACAAATATGTACAATATATACAAATGTGTTTTTCAAGTTTTTGGAGTTTTTGAAAATAAGAAATAAATAAAAGAAAATGAAATATTTTTGGATTTTTATTTTGGAAAACGCTAATACTAATGAAATTGTTATCAACCACAAACAATCATGCTCACACACTATGTCCTACTTAATTCTTCTATTTCTAGATGAAGATACCCAGATTTAGCTCGGTATGCTTGAACTAAACCTATTACTACTTTCTTACTTTGTATGTTAAGAGAGAGACGCTCTACCCTTAACATATTTCCTAACGGAGCTTCGTAAAGGCTCTAACGTGCAGTCTAAAAACTAGATTTAACACGCAGAAATTATTAAGTTTTAAAAGGGTTTGAGTCATCACAAAGCATCACAAGTACTGGTGTTGTCTTGCTTATCTTAGGAACCAGGTTACATGCTAACCATGATTAAAAAATGGTACTCTAGAACATGTGAGAAATCTTATTTAACAAGAAGCAAGCATCACATATTCATAGGTATAGAACCCTAACATGCTTACTAAGTATGAATCCAAAGCAAACATATAAGGAATTTATCGCTGACATAAACAGTAACAAGGTTCTCATCCATAGATAAAAGAAATCAAAGAAAATGTCACAACATGTTTGCAATCATGTTCAAGATTTCAAAAAATTTCGATTTATTACACAAATATTTACACAATAACAATTCCCAAATTTATTCACACAAAATTTAAATGCAGAAATTAAAATTAAACAAAAATAAATATAATAATTAAACGAGTTTGGGAATTGTTCCTCATGTGTCCATGAAAATGGACACTTGTCGTCGGGTGCGGGTGGACGACTCAACCATGTGCTCATAAAAATGAACACTGCCGTTCAGGTGCAGGTGGACGGCTCAGCTATTGAGTGTCAGTGGCAGTCGAATTGATCGGAACTGCCTTTGGATGTGGCGGGTGATTTGAGGATTTTTACCGTGGTCATTAATTATTACCTAAATTCCTAACAATTGTCGTTGTAAAGTATAATGGGAAATAAAGGTTTTTCCCACAGAAGATTGTTATATTTACTTTTCAATGTCACAATAAAATAAATTAAATAAATAATTATTATTAACAAGTATAAAGAATAAAGAATATATATATATACAAAATTAAATAAACTATACAGTATTGTTTCTATTTACAAAAATATACATTATATACAAAAGTATTTTTGGGGGTTTTTGAGATTTTTTGAAAACAATAAATAATTAAAAGGAAATATTTTTGGATTTTTTATTATTTTTGAAAACAAGAAACACACACACAAATATTGTTTTGAAGATTAATTAACTCCCTAGCCATGAATCCGAAACTAACATATGTGGAATGCCTACGCAGGTTATCATTCCCCAAATAAAACTTCTCCATGAAAATTAATCTAGTGAACGCTCATCTAGATTAAACAATTAAACATGCAAAGGAGAAGAGTTGTTAATTAAAGTGCGCGACCTAGCGAACGCTCGTCTATCTGCGATCCTTCTTATTTAGTTTCAGCATTAAACATAAAACCAAACAAACAAAATTCACATAAGCTGCTAGAAGAATCAATCAACTTCAATCCAACAATTATTACACAAAATAGAAAATAAACAAACAATAACATTTCCCAAAATTATTCACGAATAGTTAATTAAACAAAAATAAATTATAATAAATAAACGAGTTTGAGAAAAATGTTACTGTTGTGTCCATGAAAATGGACACTGTCTGGCAGGCGAAGGTGGCAGACTCAGCTATAAAAACGGACAATTTGGATGTGGCGGGTGCACTTAGCAATTGGGCTGGATCTTGGGCTTGCTGCAATGGGCTTGGAGGCCCATTTCTTTCTTTGATTTCTGTTGACCCGTGTTTGACACTTTGACTATTCAACCCAATATTCTATTTTCAGCTATCCATGTCAGCATTAACAATCCTCTCTTTTCATTTCTTCTTCAAACCCGTGCAAACCTCTTTTGTTGACTTTTCAACTTGAATTTTTTATCATTCTCTTATTGTACCCGTGCAGATCAGCTCCATCCTCTTAATTAACTTCCTTCATTCTGTTTCTTGCTTCAGACTATTTCTTCTCTTCTGCGTTTTTCATTTCTCTCTTAATCATCTTCATTTTCTTCTTTTATTCCTCAGCAGATCGATTAAGAGAGAGAGAGAGAGAGCTGGGTTCCATGGAAGAAGAGGGGGCGACGCCGGCGTCGACGGCGTCATGGCAAAGCAGCAGCGGCAACGGCAGGGATGGAGAGCAGCGGCATCTGGTTTGCAGCGACGGCGATGGGTTTCCAAACCTGCAAAAAAAAACAAAGATAATTAGAAATGATTGCTTGTGATTAATTTGCAGATAATTTGAGGATTGAAATTGGGCAGAGAATATAGAGAATTAGAGAGATGATTATGAAGGTTCACGGTGGGGATGAGATGCCGGCTTGGGCATTGATTGCAGCAGCAGTTGGTCAACGAACACGGGTTGATTTGATTGATTCTCACGGTGGCTTTGTGGTGAATTGAATTGGTGGTTTGTGGTGGTGGCTGGGCTTCACGGTGGTGAATGATGGTGATGGCTGCCATGGCTAATCGTGAATGGTGATTAATGGGAGCTGCTGTGATGGTGGATTGGTGATGCATTCAGATTGCAGGAGTCTCCTTAAATAGAGAGGGGAAGGGGCAAACGTCCAAGGAGCTAGTGGTGGTGGCAGTGGTAGTGAGCTGTAGATGATGGCAAGAGTGGGAGGAATCTATTGTGGTAGTGGTAGAAAAGAGGGAGCCGGCCATGTGAGGGATAGGAATCTCAGTGAGGTGGGCTGCAGATGGTGTGCTCGGTGGTTGAAGTGGAACAGCTCACAAGTGGAGAAAAGCCAAGAGAGAAATCGGTGCTAACATGTAGGCATGTAGCTGCTGCAAACAGAAAAACAAAAAAAAACAAAAGAAAAGAAAAAGTAAAATAATAAAACAAAAGAAAGATAAAGAAATAATAATAAAAGAATTTAAATAAAATAAATATATAAAAGAATAATTAATAGAGAAAATAAGATGGTGGTTAGAATTGTGTTCCACCACCGCGTGTGGTGGTTGCGCCTCCTTATGTGGTGGTTCGCCGACAAATTGTCGGGATTCGGAATAATCCAAAATCTTTGTACATTATTTTATTCCACAAATGAAAGTCACGGTTGACTTTCCGAATTACGCTGAAAACCTCCAAAATACATCTATTCTGTGCAGATTAACATTTTCCTGGTATTTTCCCTAAAAACACAAAAACAAATATTAAACAAATAATTAAGCTTTCAGAATAGCAAAATCCAGTAATTAAAGGCACTTTGTGAACGTATTTTACGTTCACATCAGCGGGGGACGGTGGGTCTTATCGGAGCCGTCTTTGGTAATGCCGAGCTTGGAATTGAAGCTGCTACGGTGGTGATGGGTCCGAGATGGGCTCGGAGATTAGTGATGATCAGTGGCGGAATTGGAGTCCATAGAAGTACTGGGTGTTGTGATGAAGTCTTTGGGTGTGCAGAGAAGAAGCACTGCGTGCTCACGACGGCTCTGGGCTGCTTTTGAGCAGAAGCATGACTACTGTGATTGAGGTGAAGTCATGGTGGAATTGAGCTTGATTGATTCAAGAAGAGATGCTTCCATGGAAATTGTGAATGGCTGCAGTGAATTGCAGAGGCTCTATAATTGCTTGTAAGGGTTGTGATGGATTGATGATTGCAGTGAAGCTGCCCTTAAGAAGACAAGGAAAGGTGAAACTGGTGACTGCAAGTCAAGGCAGGGTGGTGGAGGATCTCGGCATAGTGGAGGTGGGATCCAAGGCGGTGGTGGAAGCCGGCTGTGGTGTCTGAATGGATTGCAGACAACCTGCAAAAATTGTTAAAAAGCAAGAAAAGCCAAAGGCGTTCGGTGAAGAAAATAAAACAGAAACATTAATTAAATAAATAAAATAAAATAAAATAAATTATATAAGCAAATATAAATATGGGAAAATAAAGTGGTGGTTTAAACTGTGTTTCACCACCGCGTGTGGTGGTTGCGCATCTATATGTGGTGGTTTACCGACAAAATTGTCGGGATTCGAAACGGTTTTTCAAAATCTTCGTACATGCTCTGATCTCCACATTCGAGAAATGACCGGTGTCATTTTAACGTCTAAGAATTGACGGTTGATTCTTCGGAATTGCGCTAAAACCTCTAAAATGCACATTTTTGTACAAATAAACATTTTTCTCATTTTTTCCCTATAAACATGAAAACACACATTAAACCTAATCCAAGTAATTAAAGATGCTTTGTGTACGTATTTTACGTCCACATCAGCAGACCAATGCCCAAAGGCCCAAGCCAATGCTCTTCTTCCCCGCTCTCGAAACTAAACAGACACAAAACTCCAAGCGGCAAAAACATCATTGACTCTGACCTCGCTATCAAAACTGCATCCACCATGCGTCACCACTACAATATTGGGATCCCAAACCTGTCGGAACGGATCCCATAGTCCACCACCATGATCTGAACAGGGAAAAATCGATCATGATGCCGAAACTACCACGTACGAATAACAGTAGAGCAAAGATGACCCCACGCCATACCAGTATCTAGCATAACCATATCACCACCGGCCAAACCACAGTAGCAAAAGGAAAAACAATGAACAACACCACCAGAAAGCCATCCTAGTGAGCCTCGCCTCCTCTGCAGCCATCAAGCTAACAAACATTTCCGATCATGAAAACAACAACATGCAGCAAACCGCGATTGTCTCCATCTACACTGTCCAACCACACAAACCAAGAGGGAAGAACCATCAGTCTCTTGGTGAGAGAGATTTACCACGATCACAAGGACGGTGACGGCTAGGAAAACCTTAGAGGGCCGCCCCTTTTACGTTTGCATGAGACTACAAGAAATATTCCTAATTTTTGCGATATTTAGCTAAACATTCTTGACACTTTTATTATTTTTGAGGAATTTACCAATAAGGTAAAGTATATTGGTCAAAACACCTTCAGAAAATCCATATAAATTTTCACTTTGCAATAATTACGATATGTGATTACCCAATATCACTAAATTCTAGTAAGTACTGCAATTGAGACTAATAAATTCAATCTAACTCAAGGAGGACCCATGAAAAAAAAATGTAAAACCATTGTCGAAACTTGCACAACTGATCATGCTTATTCTAAAACAAGAAATTAAAAGAAACCAAATCAAAACACTAAATCTGATTTAGGTTAATTTGTAGCAGCATCTCACTAGTAATAAGGTCGCCGACTTAGAACACCAAGCAGGTTGCTGAGCCACCCAAACCGGGCACCCAAATCTCACCTAGATCTTAGACCTTGAATACTTGAATTTGATTAACACCCAAAAGAACCGGCATCGACAAGCAGTTTTGAATAAAAAAGGAAACTAGATCTAATCAAGGTGTCAACCATCTCTGAGAACTCAAGAGACGCTCTGCATAAGCATAACTACTAAAGGCCTGAAAAAGCATGATGAACTGAGCCGTCCTTGTGAGTAAGAGAGGCCAAGACCGTCCTCACTATAGGAAGTCACACTAGTGATCATTGATGGCACTAGGATTTGCGCGATGAAAAGTATAGAAAAAAGCTAGAGGCTAGTAGGATAGCACACGAAGGTGTTGCTGGATTTGATGCTTACAGAGGTGCTGGTGAGGCATCTCATGGGGGCAGAGCTGGGGTTTCGCTGGAGAGAACTCTCATGAGGCCTAACTAGATATATTAAAACTCAGAATTTTTGTTTGTTAGCGACTCAAACTAGAGAACTTCCAACCTCCATTTACTGTTGAACAAACTTATTAAGTAAAAAAAAATATAACATGTATTTGCCTAATTTATAGATATATTAAGACAAATTCGACTAAATATCACTAAATCTTAAGTCAAATTTAAGAATTTTTTTTTATCAACGACTTAGCGTATACTAATTTTTCCTCAATCACTAGAAAATCATCATGGAATGAAGTTTGTTCAACATTTTTCTTTTGAAATAGAGTTGATAATTGTTGAAATAAACATCTCATAAAGTTTCATTTAAAATTTTTATGCCTTTCTCCAAATTTAATTTGTCTAAATATAATTGAATCAATATATTTTCTTTCCTTTCCTTCTTCATTTTCCCTTTCTCATTTCTATATCAGAAGGTAGGTATCTATCATCTGGTATTAGAGCTTCCATGGTCAAGCTACACTCCACTGCATCGACGACGTCGACTGTCCGGCCTGAGGATCCTAACCCTTTCGCGGCTGGGTTGGCAGCCCACCATGTCGAGACTGCGGCGAGTTTACAGAAGCTCCGGTCTTCGATGCTTGCCTCTATGCGTGCTCAATCGAAAAACTATGAAATCCAAATTAATAGAGGAAATCCGTCAGCTCTGTGCCGGGCCAAAATCACTGGTGAGACCTCAAGGTCCTTCATTCTCGCCATCGCTGAACTACACTACTACATCTGCTCAAGGATAATTGGAACATGTGCTTACTCAGGTATTACCCTTTCCATCTAGCTAAAGAGCATATCATTCAAACCTCAGCTCTGCCGCTTTAGACTTCGAGTATCGGCGGGAACAAAATCGTTGATCTTTCAGTACTACCTCTATACGCTGGTTATGTCACTAGTAGTATGAATTCACACAACTACTTGAGTACATGATAGTACAGCTGCTCTTGATGTTTAATTTTCTTATACTTTTGTGTGTTCTATGAATTCTATTATGGGTCCTGGTGCTCTTAATATCAGTAATGGTGATCGTTCTACTATCAATATAGGGGAAATGGACCCTAGAGGTTTTGGTCATATGGGTAATCCACCTTGATACTACAACCCATGCTGGAATTTCAACCCATGGGTAGGACAACAAATTATTAACCCTGAAAATTTGGCCAGGAATTTTACCCGAAACCACAACCATCATTACAGCACCACTACTTTCCCTCAACACAGCCTCTCCTCATCCAGTTCAAGCACCACGACCATACAAATTCCAACAAAAAAAAACACCATTCCACCACTGCACCTTTACATCAATCTTGCAGCTCATCTCAATTTTTTATACCTCAGCCAAACCCCAATATCTATGCTACTACCACCACAACTTATCCTCAATTTCAGTACGCCAATTATCAGTCTCATTTGCAGAACCCAAACCCAAATTTACATACACCACCACCACCACAATTTGGAACTAATTCCCAGACTCATTACGACCCCAATCTTCCTACCATGAAACAGATGAGGCTGAATTTTCATTATTTGATGGTGATGTGTCACAACCCGGACCTGGGGTCGAAATTTTAAAATTTTCTTTCCTCGAAATCTAAGGTGTGAGTAAAATAAAAATAAAATATAATAATGACACTATGAAATCGATTTCTTATTTCAATATAAGAAAATTCGTACAACTTAGGCTTATTAAGAGTACAACACTCATTGAACAATAATCTTACATAAGTAAAACATACTCTATTTGCTTCCACTCTCGAACCTTTATAATTCTCGTGTCTAGCTAAAACATAACCTGCAAAATCTATAAAAGGGTGAGCTCAACCTACAGCTCAATAGGAAGCTATTCCTCTTCAAACAACAGATAATCAATCAACAATTTTTATAATATGCATGAATGCATTTTCTATTCCCGAGAATTCATATAGTAGAATAGACTGAGCCTACACGTCTCATACCGTGTATTTTATCACCAGGGTGACCCCAAATATCCTATAATATGAATAAACCCCCACCCAAAATCAATCCCCTACCCCTCTTTTGCTAGTCATCTTGTCCATTCCCCCGTCACCAGTCCTGAATTACCCTTTCAATTTCTATACTAATTGTGCAATAACATTGGGCATACATAGTAACATGGTACCTACTGAGGATATGGACTCAACTACGCAAAAGATATTTCCATCACATGCAATACTTCCAATTTCACAATTCCAATTCCATTATAGCATATCTCCATTGACAGCCTTATATTATCTCATAATATATAAATGATGCACCAAATAACAAATTCATAAACTCATACAATAAATGCATCAAATTAAGCTTCAAGTATGAATTCCCATTCAAATATATCAACCTGCAAATGAGAAAACAATACAAATAAGTCGAGGTTCCCCATATCCCCCTACCTGGATTCCGAGCATTAGTGTAACTTTGACATTCCTCTCTAACCCAGTGAGATTTCCAATTCTCAGAGGCAAATCCTCTCAATTCCTTCTTTCAGTGATTTCCATCTGTCATATTATGTTTTCCTCATCTTCCCCTATTCTCTCTTCTTTCTTTTCTTTCATTTTCACTCTTCTCCAGCTCTCTCATTTCTCTCTTTCTTTCTCTTTTAAATTCACATTGTCCTCCTCTCTTTTACACGTATTGGAGCTGTCTCCAATATATTCATTTAATCTTCACGGTGAAAAAGTAAAAAATTAGTTTCAGACTTTTAGTCTATACTACTCAAGACTCATCTATAATTGACGTTATAAAAAGAGGGACTGCTAGCCTCTATTTATAGTTAACTAAGTCGGCAGAAGAATGGCGGCAAAGAGACTAAATTTGGATGAGTATAAATGTTCTTATCCTAATATATATATGACTTTGGCACTAAGAGATGAATACTATACGTACATGTTTATACAAGATGGAGCTTTGTTGTTATCCAGTAAATAGCGGTCGTCTTAGTACTAACAAGTAACAAGGTGAAGCTGAGCTTTGTATGAAAAGTTACTACAGACAAAAGCTTGCAACAAATGATCCATAAGAAAATATAGGAAATTAAGAGTATGATACTTAGAGGCCAAGTAAAAGATACCTAGATACAAAAGGCTCTATACCATCTAGAAATATTCTACCCAGTTTTGTTCTTATTTGATTGTATTTTCTAGGGTTTTCTTGAGTCTATTAATTGGGTAGTCCAAAATGGATAGACTTATACAACCTTATCAGCTAAAACCTTGATCACCAAGTAATGGATATGAATTAGATCGAGTTGGCTGTGCCTATCTCCAAATTGAGGTGTTTGCATGTATGAACTGCAAGACACTCGAACTTAATGACTGGGAATACAAACATTAACTTGCAGCTGCAATGTTTTCCTTAATAACTCAGCATTTTTTTTTAACAATGAACTTTCATTCAACACAGCAAAAGCTGCAGCAGAGAACAACATAGAAAATAGACAGAAAAGAAAACAAAAACAAAAACTAAACTCGAGACGGAGGAGCAGGATCTCATCGAACTTCAACACATTTAGGAAATAGAGTGGAGGATCATTGATCCAATCTTTCAAATCCAACCCCTTTTTAGCTTGCCTAGCAAGCCAATCTGCCGTAGCGTTAGAAGACCTATGTACCAAACTCCAGTGACAATTTTGCAGACCATCAGAGAGACGCATAATTTCCTTAAGCAGAGGATAGATGCTCCAACTGAAGTTAAGAGAATTTTTTGTAACTGCATTGAACAGCTGCTCGGAATCCAACTCAAAACAAACATGATGAAGATCAAGGGTCCTAGTTAGGACCAGACCCTTAAGGACAACATACGCTTTTGAATGTAAAGCAGAAGATGATAAGCAGGATTTCATAGAACCATTAATCACAACACCCGTGGAGTCCCGTGCAATCACTTCAATACCAGCCTTATTGCTCCCAATATCCCAAGCTCCATCACAATTAATCTTCACCATTGGGCAAGCAGGGGCACACCAAGTAGCCGCAACAACATCAACATGGGGAACAAATACAGCTGAAGACACCTGTGGAGAAATAAAATGGCCAAAATATTCAGATACAGCAGTCCTAATTTTAGCCATTACCCCCCAGGGGTTTGGTACAATGTGCTCATACACAGAAGAGATCCAACATGATAAAAAATAACTACTCTTCTTCTTACTCTTCATTAGACAACAAAAACCATAAAACCAGTCATCAAAGGTAGTTATTGAAGCAAGGTTCACCTTGTAATTAATGGGCAGACCAAACCAAACACCAGTCGTCCAAGAACACTAAAATAAAACATGTTCAACAGATTCCACATGTTCCATACAAATTGGGCACACTGGAGAAGGAGCTACTTTCCTAGCATAAAGATTTGTCATAGTAGGAAGAGAGTTAAAACAAGCCCTCCACAAAAAAATGTTTAACTTTGGGTATTGAGAAACTATTCCAAATTTGTTTCCACACTTCAGGGTTCACAACATGCGAAAATGAGAAGATTGAATTGTTGGTTTCTTTCTAATAGTATGCTGCAAGTGATAGCCAGATCGTACCTTATACTCCGCATTTCTCAAAAGGTCAAACAAGCCTGTCTGGTTCCGAAGTAGAGGATAAAGGAATAGATTTAATGGCAGTGAGATAAATGCGGTAAAATAGGACCCAAATTCCAAGCAGGGATATCCCAGTCCACTAAATCAGCCACTTTCTAGTAAGGATCAAAATCAGAAGGATTAAAATGGGAAGAAACAAGTTTTCCAATTAAAAGACTAGGAATCCACCTATCTTTCCAAGTATTAATCGACTCCCCATTTAACACCTGCCACAAAACATGATTGTCCAGTAGCTTCCTCCCTTCCAAAATACTGCTCCAACACCAGGAAGCCCTAGCCCCCTTAGAAGCTAACCTAAAAGCAGAATTAGGAAAGTATAAACCTTTCAAAACCTGTACCCATAACGCATCAGGTTGATGAATGATCCTCCAGCCTAATTTAGCTAACAGAGCCAGATTGAAATCTTTTAGACACCGAAAACCCATACCCCCAGCTTCCTTAGGCAAACCTAGCTTCTCCCAATTGAGCCAATGCACCTTACCCCCTTTTTCAGAATTGCCCCACAAAAAATTAGCAATCATAGAGTCAAATCCCTTGTAAAACCCATCAGGGAATAAGAAAACAGCCATAGGATAAGCCGGGATAGCTGTAATAACAGATTTGATAAGAATTTCTTTGCCAGCTTGAGTTAGATATAATTGTTTCCACCCCTAAATTTTTTGGGGAATCCTCGCCTTCACAAATGCCAGAGCCTACTTCTTTGACCTTCCCCACATAGTAGGCAAACCCAAGTAATTTCCAGGGTCATCTAATTCGGGGACACCCAACACACCACTGATTTCCATTTGAAGATCCGGAGGAGTATTTAAGCTAAAGAATAAACTTGACTTACTAAAGTTTACTATCTGACCTGTAGTTCGGCAGTAAGCATTCAGTATACTCTGCATAGATAAACAGTTATCCAAAGAAGCTTTGAGAAATAAGAGAGAGTCATATGCAAACAGAAAGTGAGAGAACCTAGGCCCCTCCCCCAATTTAATCACCCATAAGGGACTGATTGAAATTGGCTGTGTTGATCATTGAAGTCTATTAACCTCACCAACGAAAATGAACAAATAAGGAGATAGAGGGTGATCTTGTCTCAAACCCATAGAAGGCACGAAACTAGGGCAAGGTTTACCATTGATTAGGACAGAGAATGAAATAGTATTGAGACATTTCATAATCAGTTGCACCCATTTAGTATCAAAGCCCATTCTTAACATAAGAGCCTCCAAGAAATCTTACTCCACTTTATCGTAGGCTTTATTCATATCAATCTTCAAACCCATGTCGAAACCATCACCACTTTTATGTAGCTTGAGATAATGAAAGACTTCATGTGCCACAATAATATTGTCCTAAATTCTCCTGAACAAAGGCTGCTTGGTTAAACGAGATGAGATCTGGGAGAAAAGGTTTCAACCTATTAGCCAAAAGTTTCGACAATATCTTATAGGAAAAGTTACACAGACTAATAGGCCTGAATTGGCTAATATGATCAGGATGTGAGACCTTGGGAATTAAGACAATATGAGTCTTATTAATGTCTTTTAAGAGTACACCAGAATCAACAAACTCCTTAGTTGAGTCGGAAATCACAGAGCCAACAACATCCCAATAGGCCTGATAGAAAGTACCTTGAAAACCATCTGGTCCAGGGGCTTTTAGAGCACCCAACTGAAAAACTGCATTTTTTACCTCATCGACAGTCACAAGTTTAAGAAAAGTTGCATTCATGTCATTAGTTACAGTTGGAAGAACACAATCCAAAGTAGCGTTCCACTATCTAGCACCTTAAATAATTGTTAAAAATAATCAGTGAAACCAGCAGAGATAGCAGCTTCTCCTTCAATCCAATTCCCATCTAAGGACTTCACCAACTTGAGCTTGTTTCTGTTACGTCATTGAATTGTACTCAAATGAAAAAACTTGGTATTTTTGTCACCAGAGCTAAGCCATTTCACCCTAGATCTTTGATGCCAAAAAAGTTCCTCCCTGGTCCAAAGCTCATCAAGTTCCCCTACAATTGCCGCCATTCTTTCTCTATTCAAGTCATGAGGATTCTGTGAAGTTAAAGTGTTCAAGTCACCCATTAACACCTCAATATGCCTCTTGGAATTCCAAATATATTTTTGCTCCAAGTCTTAAGCCCTACTCTGCAAAGATTAAGCTTTTTCTTCCATTTTAACTGAAATCCTCCAAGAACCTCCTTCTGCCAATTCTCTGTAACAATGTCCTTACACTGTGAATCCCTTTTCCAAGATTCTTCAAACCTGAACAACTTGGGAGCTTTTAAATCCTTAAGAGAACAAGAGACAAAAACAGGACAATGGTCAGACCCAACATTCGGATAATTAACTATTTCAGTTTGAGGCCACAAATTACACCATGTATCATTTACAAGTGCCCTATCCAGTCTCTCCTGTAAAAATGAGCCATCCTGCTCTTTCCCAAGTAAAAGCAGAACCCTGATATCCCAGATTAATGAGATTTGCATTGAAAATGAAATCGCGAAATACTCTCATTCTGCTCTCACTTCTTGGGGCTCTCCCAGCAACTTCCTCATTACTTAAGAGCTCATTAAAATCTCTAATGTAGAGCCAAGCTTCAGATAAACACGAAGCAATAGAATTCAATTTACTCCATAACAGTCTCCTCCCAGCATCTTGTGGAGGACCATAAACAAAAGTGATTATACCAATTTTCATAGTAGTCAGACAAGTAACTGATTTGCACGTAATTTACGTCAAAGGGTTAATCCGAGAAGTCAACTTGGTCAACCAAAAACTCAACTTCGAGGCATGAAAGCAAAGGTCAACCCTTGGAAAGTCAAAAATCAGATTTTCCATGTGCTCATTGCCTATTTTCGTTATTGCGCGCCCCCATACCCTCTTCAGTATTGCATCTTTTATTTGATTATTTCCTTTGCGAACTCATTAATGAAGGGTAAGCCAGTCTTTTTTCTCTTTATTTTCTTTTAATCTTGGCCTTCCAACACAACTTCCTCTCCAAGAACAAATCTAGGCCATCAAAATAGGGACCATATATGCCCCAAATCAGCCCCTTGGAGGCCATACCCGAATTTGCATACCAAAACCCTAATTTCTCTCTTCCTTTCACCCTCTCACCGTTCCATGGGTGAGTTAACTCATTGGGTAGACTCACCCATGTCCATTTCTACCAATTCCACTTAGTTTCATCTAGATTTCTTCACATAGGCCAAAGATTCATCAAGAAGAGCAAATATTCAACATCAAGAAGCAAAGAAGAACTTGGTTTGAAGAGGAGGAGGCTTGCCATCACCTTGAGCATTCTCTTTTTCTCTTTGGCTTATTATTATCAATGATTTGTATTTGGTTAATGATATTTTGTACCATGAGTGAGTAGATCTACGATTGGGGGCTAAGGGTTTGTGCCCTAGCCCATAGATATGTATTGAACCTTTTTTGATGATATGTGATGCAATGTTGAATCATGAGTATGATTATATTCAATTTTCATATGTTAGATGTATGAGTTAGGGAATTCACCACTTTCTAGCTATGTTTCTAGCATTATCTTGATGTGAAATTGGTGGGTGGTGCATCTAGTTTCATAGGCAATGGAATATAGCATGTGTTGTATGTTTAATTTGTGTTCATAACCTTTTGATGCACTAGAGATCCTTGGTTGGACTTTTAGTGTGCCAATTGAGTTGGTTTTAGTCCTAATCGGCATAACCATACTCTCTAGATGAAATTTGATAGTATTCATAGCCTTTGGATATAACTAGGGAACCATGACTCTAGTTATACCATTGAGTTCCTACGACGTAGGATACATCATATTAATCATTTCATTGTGTTCATAGCCTTTGGATGTAACTAGAGACCTTTGGTTAGGCTCTAGCTATGCCCATTGAGTTGTCTCGGCCCTTAGATTGGAGAGACATATCTTAGAATATATTTGAATGCTCTCATAGTCTCGTGATGTATGTTAGTGACCCTTATACAGCTCTAGCATGCACACTTGAGTTTATCATGGCCTTGGTCGGCATGTTCATACATTGTTGAGATTATTGAAGTTCATAGCCTCAAAGTGTTATTCCAAGAAACATGGCATGGCTTGGATTGGCACTAGAGAGTTCACCTTGACATTGGTTGGCAAGAGTGATACATTCTTGATTAATTGGAATCATGAATCATAATTGTAAGCATCTCATTGTGGTTGTTCATTGCATTGAAGTGGGCTAGTGTTAACCCTTAGCTCCCGATCACTCCATCTTTGCATTTTCGTTGGATTTAGTTTTATCTTACTTTACTTTACTTGCTTAGTTTGTTTCTAAGTTACTCAAAAACATAAAACATTTACACTACCTCACCTTGCACATATCCATATCACTATTGTCTTTCCATTTCATTCCCCACCATCTAGTGCTAGTTTCCTAGGTTACCAATATTACCGAGTGGGTTTTGGGTCACCAATCCCCGTGGACACGACAACCCCGGTCACTAGACTATACATTCATCCATATACTTTAACGTTTCGTCAGTAACTCGGATATCTATCATATTTTTGAAGTATAAATAATATCTACTACCAACTGATGATTCCACCAAAGAGCAAGACCACCAGAAAACCCAACCAACCCTTCTGGTTCCACCCTCATACCTTGTCTAAAACCCAATTTTTTCTGGACATTTTCAACTTTATGCTCTTTATTCTTTGTTTCCGAAAGAAAAACAATACAAGGATCCAAAAAGCTCTTCAGGAAACCAAGAGATTTTTCAGTTAAAGTCGGACCCAGTCCTTGACAATTCCAGGAAACTAACCTCATGACAATCAACTGGCAGAAGAAGACCACCAGGGACCCAGGACTCCAAAAATCACCCTACCAAGAGCCGCCAGGCGATGCGATAGAGAACCCAATCTAGAAATTGGAGAATCACAAACAAAGCACAAGATCCGTGCTCAATCCTATATACATAGACAGAGAAAGGATTCAACTAAATTGGATATGATTAGGAGGAAAAGCTCTGACTCATCATCAAAGTATAGTGGTGTGAGTATAGTTTAGAGAGGGATTGTCATTCCGACGAGGATCAAGGGCTCCCCAATCCCTAGGTAGTTTGTGTGGTCAAATGCTTTAGCTATAATGGAGTAGGTGAGAAGTGGAAAGAGTGGAGTGTGTGATTTAAACAATGTGTTAAGTGTGGTGTATTGAATTAGTTTTGTAAAAGATGGTGGAATGCCAAAACAAACAAACAAGTAAAGTAAATGCAAGCAAGGAAAGATAAATGTGTATGCAATGTATGGGAATGTTGGGGAGCTAAGGGTTAACACTAGCCCACTTCAATGCAATGAACAACCACAATGAGATGCTTACAATTATGATTCATGATTCCAATTAATCGATAATGTATCACTCTTGCCAACCAAGAGAAAGGTGAACTCTCTAGTGCCAATCCAAGTCATGCCATGGTTCTTGAAATAACACTTTGAGGCTATGAACTCCAATAATCACAATAATGTATGAACATGCTGACCAAGCCCATGATCAACTCAAGTGTGCATGCTAGAGCCGTACTAGGATCATTACATACATCACCAGACTATGAGGGCATTCAAATATATTCTAAGATATGTCTCTCCAATCTAAGGGATGAGACAACTCAATGGGCATAGCTAGAGCCTAACCAAAGGTCTCTAATTACATCCAAAGGCTATGAACACAATGAAATGATTGATGTGATGTATCCTACGTCGTAGGAACTCAATGGTATAACTAGAGTCATGGTCCCCTAGCTATATCCAAAGGCTATGAATACTATCAAATTCAACTAGAAAGTATGGTTATGCCGATTAGGACTAAAACCAACTCAATTGGCACACATAGGATCCAACCAAGGATCTCAAATGCATCAAAAGGCTATGAACACAAATCAAACATACAACACATGCTATATTCCATTGCCTATGAAACTAGAGGCACCACCCACCAATTTCACATCAAGATAATGCTAGAGACATATCTATAAAGTGGTGAATTCTCTAACCCATACATCTAACATATGAAATTTGAATATAAACATGCTCATGAATCAATATTGCATCACATATCATCAAAAGAGATGCACTACATATCTATGGACTAGGGCACATAACCCTAGTCCCCAACAAAGTAACTACTCACTAGGCATCATAGCATACATCATCAAATTACAAATAAGAACTTCAAACATAAGGAAAAGAGAGAGTAGAGATGAGGGATGCTCAATGGGTGCTCTCTTGCTCCTCCTTGACTTTGATGATGAACCTTGATGCCTTGGTGAAGATCTCTAGCAATAAGATGGATGATGATGTAGAGGAGGTAGAGAGGAAATGAGAGTGATGGGTAGTGGTGGCTAACTAAAAGATGGGAGATGAGAGATAAATGAGGCTATATATAGGTGTAAGGGAAAGGGAATGAAGGGCTAGGATTGCTAGGGTTATATGAAGGGCAATGATGTAAAATCCTATGGGAATGAAAGGAGGAATAATCAATGGGTGACTTCACCATATCTAGGATGGTCCTTAGCTGATTTT
This sequence comes from Rubus idaeus, assembly GCA_030142095.1. Taxonomy (NCBI): domain Eukaryota; kingdom Viridiplantae; phylum Streptophyta; class Magnoliopsida; order Rosales; family Rosaceae; genus Rubus; species Rubus idaeus. The sequence continues at coordinate 17,398,466 of CM057970.1, read as the reverse complement.
TGGATACACATATGGATGAGTCACAAGGTTGACTTCGCCTTGACTTTGACCATGATCCTCAGAGTTGACCAAAGTTAACTTTTGACCAAACTTCCGGAATTCTCTTGTGACTCACTTCTGGGACTTCATGTTGACTCGTTGGCGCTCTAAAGTCAGGGTTGACCACGAGTTGACTTTTGGTCCTCGGGTTGACTTTTCGTCCTTTTGTCGAAAATCCACTAAAAGCTCCAAAATGCGCCCCTTTCGCTCCATGTATCAATCCAATGCTCGTGTACCCTACAATGGTGCAATTCAAGGATTAGAGACACTAAATGGCCCTTGGATTAGCATTGCTAGAGTGATTAGAGGTCTAATTTGTATGTAAATAACATACAAATCAGGAGAAGGAAAGAGAAAAGAGAAAATAGGGTAAGGGAGAGAAGATGAGATGAAGTGAGAGTGAGAAGAGATCGGGTAGGAGAAGAAACTCTCCGGAGCTGAGACAAGCTCAGGGAAAGCTCACGGAGGAGCTGGGATTTGAAAGATTGATTTGGAATTTAATAACTCAGCATTTAAAGGATAGATACGAAATTATACAAACATATGTTCGGCAGTAGAAGATAACTTTCCAAATAGATAGTCATGGATGTTCCAATCCTATAAAATTATGGTTACTAATATCGCACCACCCCTAGAAGTTAATGAATGTTCGATTAACACCAAGATATAACTACGCTCAAACAAAGCAAAACAAGAGCACCTCTTGCTAATTTATCAATGTTGTTCCTCAAGCAAAACTATGAGCGTTAAAAATTTATAATCACATTGATCTTAGTAACTAGAGTATACGTACTACCATGATGAAGTAATTTGGGCATGCATCACAACCAAAATCAATTGGCAATGGTTGGAGAGGCCCAAATCCTTATAAACACATTTGCAAGGTTTTTTTCTCCAATGTGGGACAATACTCCACATTCTCACACGCCTCCGCACGTGTGGCAAATTTTCAAGCCAAACACATGAACAACATATATTGGGTGACGTGGAGCACGTGTGACCACTTGGCTTCACACGTGGGCGAACCTGCAGCTCTGATACTATGATGAAGTAATTTGGACGTCACAACCAAAACCAATTGCATGGCAATAGTTGGAGAGTCCCAAATCCTTATAAACACATTTGCAAGGTCCCTTTTCTCCAATGTGGGACAACACTCCACAACATGTATAAGAGAATAAAGAGTTGCTCCTACATGGTTTATTTCTATTTACTTTTTCTAAGAAACAAGTATATATAAGGATGCACATCTATATATGTATGTGTGTGTGTATATATATATATGTGTGTAAACAACCCGTAAATGAAATATTAGCAGATAAATATATACTTAAAAATTTGGGTCCTTACATGATGATTCAGTTGAGTGGTTGAATAAGGCTGAACAATTGTTTCAATTATACAAAATACCTAATGATCGGAAGATCACCATTGCAGCTATGTACTTGGTGGGTAATGTTGCAAACCTATGGCAGCTCTACCTACAAGATAACCCCAATCTTGGACTGGGTTAGTTGACCTTATGCTATGACATTTTGGTGCCAATAACAAGATGGATCATCAAGCTGCTCTAGGTAGGATGAGCCAAACGGGTAGTTTCACTGCCTACATAGACCAATTCACTAAAATATCTTGCAAATCTCCTGGTTTCTCACCAGAACTGAGGTTGGCATACTTCATTGGGGGGAGGGGGGGTTAAAGAAAGATATCCAAGTTGATGTTCATGCAATGAAGCCTACTACTCTCTTGGACGCCTATGAACTTGTGTATGCCTATCAAAAATAATGTAATGGCCTCCGGTAACTACAGCTCCAGATCCTATCCTACTCTACCCAAGAGTCTGCAGTCAACCTACAACTCAAGAAGACGAGTCCATGCTGAAAAGCATATGCATGTCCACATCGGAATACCACGAAAGCAATGCTTCTTTTGTGATGAACCATATTCAGTTGGCCATAAATGTGTTTGACGTGGCGCTGCTAAAGTACTAGTACTTGATGGGTATGCTCAACAAGACTCAGAGGAATTATGCATCCTAATAGATTTGCCATCTTTAACCATGGAAGAGCAGAGTGATGACAAGCTGACAATGGCATTGGAAAATCCTTTCATAACATTGAATGTGTTAACTGATGAGCAAAAGCCAAACACCATGCAAATACAAGGCAGTGTGGGAACAAACCAGAAGGTGCACATCTTAATTAACTCGGGATCAACTCACAATTTTGTGCATCCCAGCTTAATAAAAAAGGATTCCTTTTGTGGATTTTACTAGACCATTAAGAGTGACGGTGGCCGGTGGCGCTCAAGTACAAACCAAAGGGTTTCTCCCTCAATTCAAGCTCTCAATCCAAGGGTACCAATTCGAAGGAAAACTCTACATATTACCAGTTCCAAGCTGCGAAGTAGTTCTAGGAGCAGCTTGGTTAAAAACACTTGGAGATATTCTTTTGGAACTTTGACAGAATGACCATGAAATATCTTCTTTGCCCAAGAGTAGGTGGTTTCTCATCTCCAAGGCATACGACATGGTAACCTTGATATTGTGTCCTTTAAGTCCTTGTCCAAATGGACCATGAAGGAAGGAGAAGTTCTGCTTATTGAAATGCAACCAATCTTGAAACATGACTCAGCAATACAAACCCCCTCTCATCTACAAGGTTTACTTATAGAGTTTCCAGGGTTATTCAAAGAGCCTACAAAATTGCCTCCTCGCAGAACATATGATCATAAAATACCCTTATTACCAGGAGCAACTCTAATGAATGTTCAACCACACCGATACCCTTACTTTTAAAAGTCTGAGATTGAGAAAATCATCAAAGAGATGCTTTCTTCCGGTCATTCAACCTAGTGTGAGCCCATTTTCCTCACCGGTGTTGATTGTCAAAAAGAAAGATGGGTGTTCTTGGATGTGTGTCGATTACCGAGCACTTAATTCTGTCACTGTGAAGGATAAATTCCCAATCCCTCTTGTAGATGAGCTTCTAGATGAGTTACATGGAGCAGTGATTTTTTCAAGAGTTGGATCTTAGAAGAGGCTATCAACAAATCCGAATGGAACCATCTGACATAGATAAGACTGCATTCAGGACACATCAAGGGCATTATGAGTTTGTAGTCACGCCATTTGGACTGACGAATGCCCCTTCAACATTCCAATCACTGATGAATGAGATTTTTAAGGACCAGTTACGAGATTTCGTACTAGTCTTCTTTGACGACATCCTAGTCTATAGCTCATCCATGGTAGAACACATCCAACACCTCATAATGGTACTTCCTAAGCTGCAAAAATATCTACTTAAAGTCAAGCTTAGTAAATGAAGCTTTGGAACTGCAGGTGTCAAGTACTTGGGACACATCATATCTGCAAAAGGAGTCTCAGTAGATCCGAACAAAGTTAAGGCTATCTAGAAGTGGGGGAAACCAAAAACCCTCAAAGGATTAAGGGGTTTCTTGGGATTAGCTGGCTATTATAGAAGAAATATATCGAGGAGGCCTGACCAGCCACAAAGGCTTGGATCCGGGGACGAATTATAAATTTGGCTACTGGCCTCGCCAACTTCTCATGGCTTTCATAATCAAGGAAACCCCACAATAAGCACCAAAGCCAAACTCTAGCAGTAGATAGTCACGAGCAAACACAACCATGATCTGTTGGATAATTTCGCCTTTGTTTGATAATTTCTCTATCTTTTGATTGCTACATTGGAGAAAATTGAATCATTGATCTCGTATTGTTCTGGGTTGATATTTCTGTGGGACTCATTTGATTTACAGAAATAAAATATATTAATTATACACAAAATTAATATTTATTAATTATAATCATCCAATAATTATACATAAGAAGCATAAACGAGGCCCACATAAATAAGGAAATGATATTTCTTTGGTTTGGTTCATTTGTTGTTGGTTTGCGGTTAATTTAATGATATTTCTTTAGTTGGTTTAGGCGTTGTTGGTTCTCGGTCAATTTAAGAATTACCGAAGTATACAATGAGAGAGTCTTGCACACACCGAAGTGCATATGCACTCGGGCGATCTAATAGTTGACATGTAGGGGTAGGCAGACGATCCAACGGTGTACATGCAAGAAATATGTATGGTTGAATGAAAATTAGTCGATCCGACGGCTAAGACCGGTGTGTAAGAAGTTTTGGTGTAATATAGGTGCACAGTAAATAAATTTTATAAAACAGAGGCCCACATGGCACATGTATGTATTAAAATACTCTCTCCTTTTCTCTCTCCCCAATCAAACACACATTTTCTTTCTCCCCAATCAAACACACCTTTTCTTTCTTGTTTTTTTTGTTCAAAAAAAGCCAGCCGAAGCCCCCCGCCCACTATATATAACCCCCAAAAAGTAGTATCTTCGATCATTCCTCCATGGCGGGCCTTCAATACAACTTCTTTCCAACCGATTTCCTTTACCCTCGTCAACAATTAGACGCCACCAACAGAGCAGCAGCAGCAGGAACTGTGGCTCTTCCGCTCCAAACCACCACCTGCAGCGCCGCCGATCTCGAACAGCTCAAAGCTCTGGTCATTGAAAACCGCGGAGTTCAAGTCGTAATCAAGAATAGTACTATTGCTGCCAAATCTCCTACTCTTCCTCCTCCCATGAATGGTTGATGAAATCTATTCGTATGCTGCAATTACGGATGGATCACTTTGTTGTAACTTCTTTGCAAGCAGGGTCGGTCTTCTCTATCTTGTTTTCTGTAGTTACTTCGATCACTTTCTTCGATCTTATGTATTCACTTATCAAATCTCACCATGAAAGCAGAAGGTGGGTGTTCTATCTATATATCTATATATAGTAGTATATATTAGCATCCTCCAGAATTTTATGGTTTTGGTTCCTAACTCTGTTCAGATCCTTGTACGTGACTTGTGAGAATCAATATATGTATAATAGAGTGTATTTTAATTAACGGTTTCTAAGCCTCCATCTTATAATTAAGACCATTGCAAATGCACCAGTACGTCTACTTCCTAAATTAGTAAAATATCCTTCCTAAAATATTTCTTGCCAAAAAAAAAATTAGTAAAATATCACAATTTATTTTTTTCTTAATTGGAATAGGGCTTGAAAGTATATAAAGTGTATGTACGTATGGTATCTGCACACATGCACAGAAAACAAGTAATGGATTTTCTATTTTTATGGGGATCAAATATTAGGTGCATGTATGATATATCCATTAATATTAGCAGATACGTGTTGTTTCACTCATATGTATTTAGTGGTATAAAAATTTTAATAATGAGAATTTGTAACTTCTAAGAAGTGCGTAATATTTAGTCTTTTTTTTCGGCCCTCCAAATTCTGTCCTTTGAGTTTTTCTCCAACAAAATGATGATGTAAAACCAATTTATTCACGTACTTAACAATACTACACTTGTAAATAATTTGCCGAAAAAGGAAAATAATAAAATAAAATAAAAGGAATTTATAGAAAAATATAAAACATATGCAAAATGTAATATTCTAGCAACCATGGTTGCTCCTGGATGGAGCAGAGGGTCATATAAAGTATAAACAGCTGCCAACAGTCTGACTGCTGCCAAAATTTTGGTCATATGTATATATAAAATATCACTATAGCTACTTAAAAAGTGTTAAACAAAGAGGAGAGAGTCTTGCACTGTTGCACATATCAAAATACATATGTACTTGAGCGATCCAACGGCTGACATATAAAGGTGGGAGATCCAACGGTGTGCATGCAGAGGGTATGTGTGGTTGGATGAGAAATTTGCCGATCCAACGGCTAAGAACATCAAAGTGAATATACACTTCGGTGTATACAAGAATTTTCGAACAAAAAGGTTGGTGTACTATATTTTATATGAGAGACACCACCTGATGCAGAAATGAAAAGGGTTGACCAAGTTATTAATAAAAATTCAGAATAGCTCCAATCGTGGACGATATTTTTGAGAAAGAAAGGTAAACAAATTTCCCATAAATAAATAGATTTGTGTGGACATGATTGAGCCGTCCTAAAGCTAGGAATGACATGTTAGTGGCAGGCCCGGCCTTGGCTATGGGCGGTGAGGGAGACGGCACGGAGCCCCAAAATTTAAAGTGGCCCAAAAACATTATGTTATAGGTTATATATACATTAATACATGAAAAAATTGATATACCCATACGTAAAAAAAAAAAATTTGGTTGTTCCCGAGGTTGGACAAATCGCATTCAGTTGAATTAACTAATTAGCCTATGTATAATTGTATAGTATATTGGTTCCCCCTCAAGCTTTCTCCCAAACTCCCACTCAGGTTTTAATGTTTAAATTTTAAACAATTTTATAAAGTTTTTCAAGTTCCTAGACTCTGATTGTATAAAGTTAATCAAATAGAAGGCAAAAAAAATGTTGCCTGCAACGCCAAAAAATTTAGCTATTTATCCTTTTGCCCCCGCTACACGTGTCTCCCTATGAACACAATTTAAATTTTCGCCCGGAGCCTCAGAAACCCCGGGACCGGCACTGGTTAGTGGACTGAGGCATAATGAAAATATGGAAACAATTTAAAACATGGTGAGTGATGGAATCATACATATCATAATAAAACAATGGGTTCCAATGCATGCTGCTATTTATTCTGTTTAATTAACTGTCAAAAAATCTCAATCTTTTTGACTTTGAGCATGGAGGATGATCATGATGCTATATATAAATATTGATGGAGAAAGAATGGCATGGAATGGAAGATATACCAATTAATTAATATATGTGGCTTGGCGTGCAGTGCAGTCCACGTTCGGTGGCTGCTGGGCATTTGGCTGTTTGGTGGCGCTGAATGTTCTTGTTAGAGCAAGTTCACCGGTAAGGAATTCCCATGGCACCACATCAGCTTTGGCTATGTGGAGACCCAAAATCACAAAAACCATCCTCCACCCGTTGGGGTTCTCCCATGTGAGTTTTCTGCCCAGCCTCTTCAAACCCAATTCTGGGTCAATCAACTGACTCAAAAATGAGTTCAAAGAAGCCGGCGTGCTAGCGTGGAGAGAGGAAAGAAGTTGCATACGTCAGCCATGATGGGGAGGCCTTTCAGACGCGCCTGAGAGGAGAAACACGCAACACGCAACACAAAAAGAAATAGAAAAAAGTGGCGTGAGGCACACCCGCAAAGAGAAGGTTGTGTGGTGAGAGAGGGCATTATTCTTTTGGCCCTAGCTGTGACACATGGCACAACTTGACTGGAGCTGATAAAGTAAAAAGAAAGAATAATGAGTAATAATATATGTATGGTTAATTTATCAGTTTGGTATGTAATCATGGGACCAACGGATTGGTAATCTCAGCCTTGAGATTAAGAACGTTGGGCAATCCAATGGTGTGAAAAAATTACCCGATAGACACAGATATTAATGAAATAAAATGTTAAGAAAAAAATATAAAAAATTCTTATATAATTCTATAACCAAATTTCTTTTTCATTCTATTTCTTTTATATTCTCCTCCCATAATTTTAAAACCAAAGGGTTATGCAAGAAGTAATTCAAGATAAGTCATTGTGTCGGTGGGCGATGAGTAGGTTGTTGAGTTTTTAAAATGTTCATCAATTATATTTATTTACACCACATATTAGTTAATTTTAAATTAAAAAAATTAATTTAATAGTCAGTGAACAGTGTCCTGACCCAGTGACCCAGAAACAAACAGGTGGAAGCAGAAGTCCAGCGGCAGTGAACAATGTACTGACATACTGACCCAGTGACCCAGTGACATCTGACATGTGACCCAACGGGTGAACTTGCTCTTATGAATGTGCGAATATGCCTTTCACAAACTCCCAACTGAAATCTCTACCGAACAATCTGTGATGAGTTACCAAGTCACTGGTCAGACATGACTCGTGCTCATGCATGCCTTTGAAATATATATTTGTTTGATCAGTAGAGCCAAAATAGAATATCTACTTCTTTTAATTAGGAATCTAATTAAGACTGGTGCATCTGTAATTAATATATATATTAATATACAGTTTATAATAGATTCTGAAATTGAGAAGCCTCTATATGAAGGAGAGCCGTACGCATCTTAATCTCAATAACTTATGTGAGTTTTATTTTATTTTTTAATCAATCAGAAAAAAAAGATTTGGTGTATAAAAACAAGGATGTCAATATTAGTAATCATCTGATAAGTAACGTACCTTTAATCTTTTAATTAACAATATGAACTAGATGTGTGAGCTCAGAATCATTATATATCAGGTATTCTTTGCTAAGGAGTTCCTTACTTTTTTAAGTTAACGAGTTTTGATCTCAGCCGTCAGAGCAAATCATTTAAAACATATTTGACAGTTGGGTCCCATGTCTGTTTTGATCTGACGGCTGGGATCAAAACTCCTTAACTTAAAAAAATAAAGATCTCCTTACCTGAAAATCATTATATTATATATATATATATATATATATATATATTTACGCAAAGATCACAAATGATCACTTAAGGTCTTTGAGGGTCGTTATACATAGTTAAGGTATTTGATGCAATGAAAAAACATATTGAATATGGTTATGTCCATATTTGTCTATGATGAATAAGAAAGAACTAAAACTCAAAAAAATCCAACAGAATTTATTACCGTTGCTATGAAAAGATAATTTGTAATTTGTGATTTACTACTTATATGAGCAACATACATGAAGTTATTTTTTTTTCTTTGAGGAAATTGAGACAAACTTTATTCATAGTAACTCAAAGATTACAGTCATATCCCAAAATTCAATTAAATTTGTTTGAGGTACGAATTACTCATATTTATAGTAAAAATGAATATATTATAACACAACTACAAGTGATACAAATATGATACATGCAACAATATATTTCAAGCTAGGTTTACACAAAGTTATTTAGAGTTTAGAAGAACCTAACTCTATCATTATTTTACATGAGAATTTTTTTTGCTAATAATACAACTTCATTCAAAGATAATACTAGCAACATCACACAACAATGAGTTTCTACTGATCAGTTTCGTGTTTTCACTAGCTTCCTTGTTGACAGTGTTATTACTTGCACAATCTACAAGGGTGTGAGGTTTAACGCTTAGTAGAGTATTGAATCTCTCATACACAATTGACATGTACGTGTTGATAAGTAGATCGACAAGGATGACCAGTTATTAGCTAGGAAAAGAAAATAAGCAGTTGTCAACTTATCTTGCAAGGAAGAATTAACGATTGATTTCGTATGTACTATTTCCGTTGATTATTTGCTCATCAACAAGTTCTTATATAGCTAGGCTATAGGATTCACATAAATGAATCCAAAAGACTTGAACATTGTTTTGTTTCTGTTCAGAATGAGTTGTACATGAAATTCAATTTCTCTCAAGTCTATGGCTCCTTGTCAAAACATATATATGAACAGAATACTAGAATCTTGGAGGATATTACGTTAGTATATTGATTGACATAAAGGCCAAGGGCATGATAACCAACTCCTTTCATGAATCAGGACTAAGAAATGCTGCATCAGATTCTAACGTAATATCCTCCAAGATTCTAGTATTCTAACGTAATGAGTTTGTAAAACTTATATGTTTCTTTTACCTTGCTAGGTGGGTGATTATATATTATATTATTTAATGAGTTTGTAAAACTTGGTGTCAACCTTCACATACTCAACAACTTTGTATAAATAAATAAAATTTAAATCGCCTCATCTCAAGCTAGGTTCATAGATGTCTTCTATTCATGTTTTTGCCAAATATTGATATAGATTATACTAGTATGTAGGGGTCAACCAATAACTGAATAGATACAATTGTTTGTTATAGTGACTATAGGGTAGTGATATATACTTCTATCTCAAGTTCTAGTTTTATTTATTCAAGATGGTTGGTGTAGTAATTTGGCTCCAAAGTTGTCTCAGAAAAGATTATGTGTTTGACTCCCTTAGAATATGTGAGTGTGTAAACTGACGTCCTATAATAAAAAATAAAAAAAGTTCTAGTTTTATCTACTACTAAAAATAAAAAAAGGGTTACTTTATCATTTTTATGGAACAAATTAAAACAATAAAAGCCCTTGGGGTAGCTCAAGTGGTGAAAGAGGGTGGAGAATTGAGTTAGGATTAAGCTAACTCCAATGTAACAAAAATAAATACATAAATAAAATAAACGAAATGTCCCTCTTCCACCGTTCAATTTTGTATTCTAACAGCTTCAATTCATCTACAATGTTACCCTTGATGAAAGAATTGCTACTGTAAAAAATTTGAGAAACTAATTTAGAATTTCGTTATTTAACTGGAAAATAAATTTTTTCGTAATGATAACTATCAACAGTGATGCTTCATGGGAACCGGACTCTCTTCGTTGTGGTTTGGCTGCTATTGTTCACAATTCTTCGGGACAACTTTTGGATGGTTTGTCCTTGCACTCTGTGGCTCATTCTGCTATTGTTGCTGAAGCATTAGCCCTCACATTGGTTCATTCTTTATGTGCCAAGTACCGGTCTCTTCTCAAATCATTGTGGAATTAGATGCTCTTTCTCTTATTGATGCAAATTTTAAATCCCCGTCTCTTTGTGGATTGGGCTGCCCAACCTCTGGTTATGGGTCTTCGCCTTTTCGCGCAAGCTTCACAAAATGTAAGCTGAGTTTTCACCAGCAAAGATGCCAACAAAGCAGCCGACTGTGTTGCTTCTTTGGCTCGACGGAGGATGCGTCCGGCTACTTGGTTACAGCAGCCCCCTTCCCCTCTTTTTCATATCTTGTTGTTTGATGGTGACCTCTCTCCTTAGTCGGAGGTGTGGGTTTTGTCTGCTTTCCTTTCCTTGTTTTCCTTTGCCAAAAAAATAAAAAAGTTAGGGGTTAGTGTTGTCCAAAACTTAGGGGTTAGTAGGACTGGTCAGGCCCGTGTGGTCTGAGTTCGAATCCCACACAGTACCTAGCTATTTGTTAGACTTTTTTGTGCCTCGACCGAAGTCTCAATTTCGAGCTCAGGTCCGCAAAACAGGGTTTGAGGATTTCTATAAAAAAGAAAAAATAATTATTATTATGAGTTCGTAAATTAAGCATCAGCAGCGACCAGTACGACCATGGTTAGGAAAGGGATATACCTTTCCCAAAATATATACCTGAGAAGTGATCGAGAACGTTTGAAACTTATTTTGTCTTCTTCAAGCTAAACCGACTTGACCCTTACCAATTTATTGGGACAAAATTGAATGACTAATACCAACACTGAAGAGATCAATACCCAAAAATCCAGTATTCTATGTACGTTAGTTGCTAATTTGTTATGTTGCTTAAATATTTGTTTGTTTTCCTCAGTCCAAATAGTAATTGATTTTTTTTTTTTGACCAAGTAATTGTTTTTGTCAAGAGAATTCAAAATGCAACACGTAAGAATATCTGGGATCCCCTAGTATAAGAACCCAAGAAACTAAATAACAATCTTCGTTTTCTATATATAGGGGGATAGTCTTAAGACTCGATCTCTATCAAAATCATATAACCAAAAGAATTCAAGGACAATCAATAGCCAGATTTGCAGCCATAATAAGCAACCATGGCTGGCCTTCAGTACAACTTCTTCCCTACCGATTTCTTTTACCCTCGTACAAAGCCGAAGGCCTCCGATAGCGCTGGCAAAGAAGTAGTTCACCTCCAAACTACTACTAACAGAGACGTAGTTGACAATCTTGAACAACCTACAGGCCTTGTTCTTAACAATCTCCATGAAAACCAGGTACTCAAAGCTATTACATGTAGAGGGCTAGAGGCAAAGGCAAAATACGTGCCTTGGTAGTTCTTAAGACACCATGGCAAACAACCGAAGAGGCTTCACAGTCTACGAACTGAAGGTGACAGTTATCGCCCTCTGGTTGAAGTTAATTGGTTGGTTAATTGTGAAACTTAGATATATGTACAGTATCCATCAAATAAAGGCCTCCGTTCAAGAGGCAGATTGACAACTTTGTTCACTTTATTTATACAAATAGATACATGATTCTTCCTTTTTTTACTGTTTAAAGGTTCACGGCCATTGAGTGACCAAAATAAACACATTTGTGTTTGCCTTGCACAAGAGAAAGAGACGAGAAAAGATTGTTCTCACTGATTATTAGTTCTCACTGTATAATCATGCATCATGCTTTCAGCTAGCTTTACCCGTATAATCTGTTGTATCCGAAACAAATCGATCATTCAGCTTGTATAAAAAACATGAATACAGGAACTTCTCCTCGCATACGGAATTACAGATACAACATGAAACTAGATTCTGAGAAATTGTGAGCAAAGGTGTCGAGATGAAAATAAAAATTAAGTGCAAAGACCAGACCTAAGATCGTTATTAATACCTAAAGTGCCTCAAATTAGTGAAAACATGAAAGCGAAACCCCATGCATACTTAATTGTTGCAGCAATCTATAGCATCCCCATCTCTGATGCTACCACCAGGTTCTGCAATACCAGGTAAGCTGATATGGGATGATTTCAAAACCTAATAGGAGTAGGTTAGGTTAATTACGTGGGCTTAGTCCAAAAAGATAATTAATGGGCTTATTAATTTAAGCCACCATTCAACAATCTCCACTTTGGCTTAAATTATACCAAAATCTCCAAAGTTACATTTCTTCCGAATATCTCCTCCAGTAAACGCCAAAGGGTGCTAATTGCGAATAACAATCAAACCCAAGCAATGCTTGAGCTTGCAGACATGAACCAACTTGATCAAAATAAGCTGACTCTTATGAAGAGATTGAATTTCTTCACACAAAGCAACACTAGTACGTGTACTATAGAACCGAAGCTGCGTTTCTTCATTATCACCAACAAAACCAAGCACATCGTCCTGACTAGGCTGAATAGAAATGTAGTTTGACACTTTCTCTAAAGCTTGAACAAGTTCCACCTACTTACGAACACCGTGGTTTGAACCTGTACCAATAGACTCTCCTTCACACAACAAGGCATACACTTCAAAGTTCATATCTTGGCTGACTATAAATTTGGGTGACTTGGACTGAACACACCACAATTCATAATTATTTACCCCAATTCAAATCCTACAAATATAAATTTTGTCCTTCGCTCAAGCTTACCATCACTCACAAGGAGCACAAACAGGACAACAAATTAAGTTCAAACAATCAGCATGAGTATCAAACCGTACCTCAATTGGAGTCTCTATACCAAATGTAGATGATGGAGACCAATTAACCATCTAGCAGGAATTAACAAATTCAACACCGAAATCCTAAGACTTATCCAAGTTGGAAGGCATCTTGTATGCTACCTTAAAACATGTAAACCTTTTCAACTTTCCATGTAGCAAGAATTAACAAATTCAGCACTGATCGAAGTTTTTAGACTCCGGCCATGAGGGATCCACTAATATGTTCTGCAATTTTTATAAGTCAGAATTGGGGGATATGCGGAAGAAAGAGTCAAGTTGGAGATTTGGTGTGAACAAATATCCTTTCTTCTAGAAGACAAAGAAGAAAGGGAATAATTAGAAGAATGATGTCCTAAATCACCAGGGACACGTGAAACCTTCTCGTGGCTAATTTGGAAAACTTCTGGGATGAGTCACCATCAAGACTTTTGGTATTGACTTCGGAGTTGATCGAGTTGACTTTTTAGGTCAAAGTGTTGACTTGTCGGTTCCTTGGTCAAATCTTCGGATTCTTTTTGTGCTCCACTTCCGATACTTGACTTTTGTCGTTCCTACATAATAAAGTTATGGTTAACCACAAGTTCACTTTCGGATTAACCAATTGGATTTTTGTCTTCTTCTCGAAAATGCTTTAAAAGCTCTCAAAACACGTCTTTTTGCTCCGAATTACTCTTCTTCACTTATTTCGACTACAAAACACACAAGCATTGATTAGAAACACTAAATGCCCTACATATTAGCCTAATTCAAGTGATTAGAGGTATATTTTGTACATAAAATATATATATGTACAAATTAGTTTCATATTGCTCCTAATTACCCAAACCACCTAATCTCGAAATCATAACCAAAACTGAAATCTAGGTACAAGAACATGTAGGGCTAGAAGAGTAGGTGAAGTTTCTTACCTTGGTTGTCTCTGATTAGACTGGAATCGTCACAAAACTAATAAAAATAGTCAGAAATACTAGAGCTTTCGTGCTTCAAATTGCCATCATGGTTTGTCATTTGTACCAAAAATCATTGAGCTCCGCTTCGAGCTGTAGAGATGAACAAACCACAACAGATCCGATGTTGATATGTGGCCGAATAGTGGAGAAACCATCAGGTCAAATTTTCAAGTTGCATGGGTCTATGAAACAGGTCGAAGAGTTGGAGATTTCTGAGCTCTTCTAGTCTGTCAATCTGATCTGGATTTATATAGGCCAGTATGGGATTTCACTTCAATAAAAATTCAGAGAAATTGCCAAGTCATGTTGATAATTGTTGAGATAACATTTTTAATCTAGCCCGAATATCTTCCGCACTAATTCCTTGAATTTTCATGGCGCTCACATATGGTCTCCCTTATTAATTAAACTGATAGATAGAGGTTTTAGGGTTTAATTGCATAATTGGAGTACTTTCTTGTGTAATTCTGATCATATATATAGATACATTAATTACTTATTTTACTAAAATTTGTTCATGATTCATGACAATTGATGTAAAAGGTGATAATGTAGACTCTATTAGCAATCATACTATGTTATTACAAGTTTGAGAATCATTTTACCGATGAGACAACAAATGTGTTGTTTTGGTGGTAAGACTTTATATATACATATATGTAGAGAGAAAGAGAGAGAGAAAGAGAGAGAGAGAGAGAGAGAGAGAGAGAGTTGTTATTAACACACCCTAAATCTCTATTCACACAAGTTTTTTATTTATTTTTATTTATTATTTGAATTCACTTTTATTACGCAAGTTGCCCAATCTTCTTAGAGTAAAAAGAATACATAAATAAAAAAAAAGTGTGTTAATAGAAATTCAAGGTACGTTCTTGCAAACTTTGGACTCACTTCAACTACTATAGTTTGGTGGGATTCAGCCCATGTTTTTGTTGTTAATTTCTGTGTGCATTAGGTTAGAGATTTTATGGGCCTCCCTAATTTCCGTTTTTGGTAGATTATTTTTGTTTATTATCTTTCTCGATCTTTTGGATTTCTTTTTTAAAGTGTGTTAATAGAAATTCAAGGTACGTTCTTGCAAACTTTGGACTCACTTCAACTACTATAGTTTGGTGGGATTCGGCCCATGTTTTTGTTGTTAATTTCTTTGTGCATTAGGTTAGAGATTTTATGGGCCTCCCTAATTTCCGTTTTTGGTAGATTATTTTTGTTTTTATCTTTCTCTTTTGGCTTTCTTTTTTTAGAGGTTTGGTTTCATGTCCTCCCCCCCCCCCCCCCCCCCAGTTCTTTATTTTTTCTTTATAGGCTTTACGCTTTTGGAGCACTTAACGCAAGCAAACGGTCGTCAAAATAGATGTGGAAGTAAACCGGGGGTGTGTCGTGGGATGGCGGTGCCAATCCCAAGGCAACAGGTTAACAAGCACCAATGAGGGGGCAAGAAAGGATTGCGCATGAGCAGGGGGTATGTGAAAAGTGGACATGTAGTACTGAACATTTTGATGGTTGAGTGAGTGACAAACAAGCAAGCAATATAAATAAACTAATCTAAGCAAACGAGTAATGTAAATAGGAAACGGTTCAAATGATGAAGTGATTAGAGGTTTCGGGTGACTCTAGTCCATATCCGATGGACAAGCAATCAAATGCAAATACATGTTAAACGGTTTGTGAGATAAATCCCTGCACTCCACCCATGCAATGGTTATGGAATGTGAATGCTATCTAATGTATTTCTATGCCAACAAAGGTTCATAGAAGTTAATCCTTCATCAATGTTATCAATGAAGGTCCTCCCTCACAAATGCAAGGGAGGTGAAGCACAAATGCATTAAGGAATTCACACACAAAGCCAAGTTGATTAATGGATCAATTCCTGTATCCTAGCCATGCAATGGTTCTAATACCAAGTCCTCTAAGTTATTGTTGTGTCATGCAATGGTTCACAACAACTCCCGATTACGCATTAACAATGTTAACACAAGGGGCTTAAAGCATCAAGACCAAGGAAATCAAACAAGATAAACTCATCACACTTGTTGTCAATTGTCTTTGAGAGATTGGAGGGACTAACTTCACACTCTCAAATCAAAGTAGATTAAACACATGCTTTAGAATTAGTCAAATCCCTAGACATGCATCTAACACATAATAAAATAGGCAACAAGCATATCCATTCTTCAACCAACATGATATATAACATTATTTGCTCAATCCACCATCAATGGGCTAGGGCACACAACCCTAGCCCCCACTCTTAGAGGACTACTCATAATACATCACAAATAACATCATGTTCTCAAATCTATCTAACTCAAAGACAAAAAGAGAGTAAAATAAGGTGAAGAGATGCTCAAGAGGGTAGGCCAGCTGGTCCTTGCTGTCACCAAGTGGCTGCAAGCCCTCTCCTTGTGCTCCTTATCTCCTCCTTGCCTCCTCTTGCCCAGCCCTGAACTGAAGTTGTTGATGAAACTCATGAGATGGTGAGTAGATGTGAGAGAATGGAAGGGAAAAGTAGTTGGGGATGAGAGAGGGTGTTTTGAGGATGTTTGATGAAGGAAGTGAGGTGAGATAAGGTGTGGAAGGGTGGAAAAGGAGGAGGAAGGCAAACCCCGTGAACCCACGCCGCGACGGTCGCCGGCCCGAAACTGGAACAAAGGGAAAAATGGGAAAATGGAAGGAAAGTTAAGGGAACTAGGGAGGATTTTGGAGATTTGTGGTGTCAGGGCTGGTTTATGCGAAAATGAGAAGGTTTAAGATTATATGAGGGGATAAAGGGCCGGGATGAAAGGGGAATGTCCAGGGTCCAAAGTATAGATCTAACCCCATGAAAGTACCTAGATGCCATTGGGGTAGTAGGAAAGTGTATAGGCTAAGGGCAAAGTGGTAATGTGTGTATAGCATAGGCAATCGATTTGGGACCAGGGGAGACAAAGGTGGAGGGAAAAGGTGGACAAAGTATGGCATAAGCTTAAATGCTTGTCCCTTTTGAATTGATCTCTACTCCCACCAATATCTTCAACCAATCAAATGGCTCTCTTAGTGGGTGTGGGAAAGTCTTGCATGAGTCTTTGTGTGATGCTTTCGGGTTTGACCTCGGGGTTGACCATGTGGGCCCGGTTGACTTCGGTTGACTTTCCGGGCCGAAAGTTGACTTGTCAGTTTCTTGGTCTCAACTCCGGGATATCATTGTCTTTCACTTCTAAGGCTTCAATCTTGAAATCTTGAGCTCCAAAGTCACGGTTGACTTTTTGGTTGCTCCATGAAAACGCCTTTAAAAGCTTCCAAAGTGCATCATTTTCTTCAAGTTCCATTTCTCCCGGTACGAACGTATAAAAAGAGATAAACAAGGGTAAGTGGCATTATTAGGCAATAAGGAAAGCATAAAATAAGCAATTAGGAGCACTCTTTATACATAAAATATGTATAAATCAATAGCAAATTACTGATAAGGTCACTTTTGGTGACCTTAAAAGTGACCTTGTTATTTTTTAAGCCACCAAATATATTTATCCCTCATAAGACCACTAATATTTATAAAATTGCCACCGCATTTTTAATTTTCATTATTTATAAAAATGCCACTGAATACGAAAAACTACTACTAGAGACAAGAAAGCTACTGTCAAAGAACAATAAAACTATTATCAAAGAATAATAAAACTACTATCGAAAAATAATAAAAGTACTACCACTGAATACGAAAAACTACTACCAAAGACAAGAAAGCTACTGTGAAAGAACAATAAAGCTACTGTCCAAGAACAATAAAGTTACTGTCAAAGAACAATAAAATTACTGCCAAAGAACAAGAAAAGTATTTTCACAGAACAATAAACCTATTGTCAAAAAACAATAAAGCTACTGTCAGAAAATAAGAAAGCTACTGCCAAAAATCAATGCTATAGCTTTTTGTAGGCAGTGACATTTTTGTAAATAATGAGAAAAAAAATACGATGATATTTTTGTAAATATTAAAATTTGTAATATTTTGGTGGCTTTATGAAGAATAAAAATATTAGATGGATTTTTGAAAAAATTAGGTTATATAAATGACCTTATGGATAATTGACCCTTTTCTTTATTCTAGCTTTTTAATAAATTTTAGAGGATGGGTGAAAATTGTCCGCTCCGGCCTATTAAAAAAAAAGTTCCTATATATTGCAAATGGGGACACGAGTTTTTAACAGTGTAATGAGGTTCTCGTTTGCGTAACCATTGTCCTTGTAGGTTAATTAATTGTTTGACGATGATTTTTCATGATTTTACGACAATTAAGGTAAAACTATTACTTTAGATTCTATTTATGTTAATTGTCCGCTCCTTTTCTTTTGCAAAATGTGCTATCAGGAATTCATGATTGTGGGAAAAAGTTAGCCTTAATTACTTTATTCAAATTACAAGTACTATTGATTAATTTATTGTGACGTTACATACATGTAGAAATGAAGGGTAGGGCACTAGGGTGGAATGGAGCGGTTACTTAATTGACGAATTAGTTGTTGAAATAAATAAATAAATTAAGGGCATTTGGGGCCCCCTCTCTTTGTCTTCCAGTTGTTGTAGCAAGGGCAGAATTGCTTGTTGCCGTAAGTTCCCGGAGGCACGCACAAGCACTTGGCGCAACACTTCTGGCAGAAAAACAAACATGGCTTCTTATACTGTGTGTTTGAGCATCTGTTACTGCAACGCGGACCACACTCTACAACAAGAACCAATATTTATTAATTCCTTAATTAATTAATTTTATTTTAATTCCTCAATTAATAATCCCTTACCCTGAGGTTGAAGGCTGCCTTCAGTAGCCCCATGCACCATGGTATGGTTGTTACTGCTCATCTGGGGCTGTGGTGATGGAGCCTCAATGCTGCTACTAGCCGCCTGGCACAATAAGCCAATAAGAAGCATTTTTAACCAGCCAACTTCGATTCTGGTTGTAATTATCTATATATATATATATATATATATATATATATATATATATATATATATATATATAGCATCAGAGTGTCTCATGCATATAATGCATCGATCCACGGACTCGATCGATAGTCATAGTATATATGGTTTCAGTTTGAATTGCTTTCTTTTCTATCCTCCAGAAATACTGCAGCTTCAACTAAACTATTTGAATGTACAACATGCAAATCAATACTTGATCAGTACATTCAATATGTGACTTGGTTTCAGAGAGCAGAGAGTAGATCCAGGGGAGAGAGAGAGAGAGAGAGGAGATTAGAGACTGTAGTTTGCTTACATGGTTCTCTCCTATTAAAACGAGAAGCATAACAAGGGAGAGCATCATAACACTAAGCGTCCTTGCCATTGCTATATATCTAGCTAAGCTACCTACTGTAATTGAATGAGAGAGAGAGAGAGAGAGAGAGAGAGAGAGAGAGGTGGTGGATGATTTCGGGGTAGTCACTCAAGGGGCGGGCTATATGTATTTATATACACAACACAGCCACACAGGTGATGATCGAAGTGAACATATATATCTCTAATTTGGAGAATTCTGTGGATGTCCTTAATGTTTGCAAGTTCTAGACATCAATAATTTTCAATATTATTTCAGGGCGCAGAAACTATAAGCCACGTACTTACGTCTCTTAGCTCTACAACGACGTACATATTCCTAATGTACATAACCACAAAAAGAAGATAAAATTTATCCCCTACGAAAGATTAGGTACTAATTCCACTTTGAATTGTAGTTGATAAATGGGGTAGAAGTAGGATCACGAGGACAAGATGAAAGAGACGAAAAAGAACTTGCATGTATGTCTTTATATGATCTAGCTACCTAGCTAGTCACATGTGATGAGAAGTTGATCGAGAACTAAATGCATATAGGATATATGTTATAGGCCATTTTCATTAAAGAATTTTTGTTTGTTTTTTTTTTCACTTTAAAAAAAATTGTGTATGACTATACGATCGATCTATTTCGATAATTTGAGAACTACTCATAATTTTAAGTCTCTATTAATAGATTATGTCTTTGTTTAAAAAAAATTAATATATAATTTCAGTAAAACATGAACATATAGGATATTTGAAATGAGATTGTATTGTGAGTCTCCCCGGTATTTACTAAAAAAAAAATTGTTACCACAAGACCGATCGACATTATTATATAATAATGATAAATAAAATTTAAAAATATTTACTAGAAAAACATGATACCAATCATTACCACTAAAACAATTCCATTACATTAATTTACCCTGTGAATATGTCAAAAAAAAAATGTCATGTGAAGGTTAGTATTATTATATATATGTGAAAGTGATTGAATGCCATTTACATGCATGTGAATCCGGCCACATGCAATACGTTACTCACATAGTCACATGTCTCTGTTGGCTAGCAACGAGAACTAGAACAAGAACAAGCTAGCCAGACGCACAGAGAATGAAACTTACGTCCAGCTCCAGCTAGCCCTACACTCACCTCTCATCAATATCCAAGTAGCAAGGTACATTCTTCTCTCCCTAAACTACACCCGTGACCAATTTTGTTTGCTTTTTCCTACAAGCTTCCTGCATGTCTTTAATTTTAATATGCATGTATGTATATATTCTTGGAAATGAGAGAAAAACCGAGATCGATGCAGCAAACATGAATATCTAGCTAGGTTAATTAGGTGGTGTAACGTTGATGATCAGAATTTGTTCGCTCTCGTGAACTACCTATGTTTAGCTAGGCAGCATCCAATGATCA
Organism: Rubus idaeus; assembly: GCA_030142095.1. Lineage (NCBI taxonomy): Eukaryota > Viridiplantae > Streptophyta > Magnoliopsida > Rosales > Rosaceae > Rubus > Rubus idaeus. The sequence continues at coordinate 17,377,596 of CM057970.1, read as the reverse complement.
AACAATTTAATTTTCCAGGTGCTTCGAGTTTAACTAGCTTCCCTTGTATAGAAGAACAGTTCTCAACGTATGCTATAAAACTCAATTATATATACCATGCGATTGGCTTCTAACGAAGAAACTCTTCACCTAACTATTAGCTTTTGCCCGACCGCCAAATGCTTAAGGGCAACTCCAACAATGAAGTGTTATTTGACCGGGGTACTAAATTCATTTTGTCACCCCATTGAAGCATTATTCATATAGTATTTTCACTCATCTCCAATAATTATGTGCCATATTGGGGTGTTGGTTTAAATATTTTTTGTTGGACATATTATATGAGAATAATATTAATTACTAGTTTATTACTAATGTGTTTTAAATTATTAAAATTAATTAAAAAAATATAAGAACAATGGTGAAAAATATATCGAAGAATCTTGACGAGATGGAGGATGTTTAATATGAAAATTTATGAAGGAATGAGCTGGTATTTATAGAATTGGGCAAAAATACTATTGCAACGGATTTAAATTTTTCTTTTTTAACTTTTGGATTTTTTTTGGGATTTAGGATTAATAAATAATATTTATTTTAAATATAAGCCGTCAAAAGTTAGGTTGAAATTAACAAATATGGGCCGTCAAATCGAAATACTATCCGTTGGAATTTTTATTTAAAAGTACAAATTTATTAATGACCTAATATTTGAAATTTACACTTGATAACTAAATTTTAAACCCATTGCACCAGATGAGGATCCGAAAAGAGCAGCCCAAAGATGTAGCAAGCATGTTATGGCCTCACATTCGTGCCACTTGACTTCAGATTCAAGTAACCTTTTTTTATCATGATCTGAAATGTCGTTAACAACTATAGGTGCCGTGCCCACCCAATTATTATTGTCATCATAGATAAGTTCCCTTTTATCAGTAGTGATTCCTAGGTTGACATTTGTATCTTTTTTGAAGATGTTCAGGTTTGCCCAATTATTATATATACTAAAGCGCTAGGGGGTCGAGAGCAGGTTCACTGTTCATAGGCCGATGGTGACACGGCTCCAGCCGAACCGAGCCGAGTTTTCCAATTTTCTGTCTTGGCCCTTCTGTCTTTGTCCTCTCTTCTGTTCAGCCATCGTTCTCTAAGCCGAGCTGTGCTCTTGGCCGACATTTATCCCTCTTTCATTGATTATTTACAATTTCTGCCATTCTCTCTCTCTCACTCTCTCTCATATTTGCTCTTTTCTGTCTTGCCCCTGCCGTCTTTTATTTTCTTCTCTTCTCTTCTCTTCTCTTCTTTCTTGTCTTTTCTACTCACTACAACGTACCGGATCTCCTTTTCCTTCTTGCCGTCGCCGTTATCAATACTATACTAAAGAGTTTCAAAACCAATTCTCTGGATATCCGCTTCTCATCAGAAACACAGAGTCCGATCATAATCCGATTGAAGTCGTCCAAATTCTCAATTTTGGACGATGTCGATCGAAATCCGAGTAAGTCCTCCGAATTCTCAATCTGGTTTTTTTTTTTTTCCAATTTCATAATCTCTACGATTAAGGCTTAGTTAGTCTTTCACCAAAAAAAAAAGAGGCTTGGTTAGTCTTGAAAATCTGTGTACAATTCAATCGAAGTTCATTCATTTACAATTTCCATGGCTATGGATCATTTCACGCTTTGGAAGCTGTTTGTTCGTTCATTTCCTTTTTCTTAGTTTGAGCTGATTTTCTGTGAAAAATTTCAGCTGAATTGTTGTTTTGTTTTGGCCCCAAGTCGGTAGGAACTAATGTATGAAAGTAAAGGAAGAAAATAAAAGACGGCAGGGGCAAGATAGAAAAGAGCAAATATGAGAGAGAGTGAGAGAGAGAGAATGGCAGAAATTGTAAATAATCAATGAAAGAGGGATAAATGTCGGCCAAGAGCACAACTCGGCTTAGAGAACGATGGCTGAACAGAAGAGAGGACAAAGACAGAAGGGCCAAGACAGAAAATTGGAAAACTCGGCTCGGTTCGGCTGGAGCCGTGTCACCATCGGCCTATGAACAGTGAACCTGCTCTGCAGCGCTTTAGTATATATAATTTCAATTTTGTTTCTTGAGTCTTTGAGCTTCACTACATACTGAGGGTTTTAGGCTTCATATGTTGTATACCACAGTTGTAAAGCTGTTAATGCCTGAGGAAAAATGTTTTTCGCTTTGTTTGTAATTGTTAACTACTATCATGGCGAAAATTAGAGGATGAACATTGTACACCATTGTGTATCTTCACATGATAGTGATCAGCTATGTGGATGTGAACTTATATATGGGTTACAGTGAGTCAATGGAATTGTATATTAATTAGATGTACATACATCTATATGTTTACTTCTGATTTACTGCTAGGTTGAATTAGGAATTGAAATAGTCCTCGAGTATCGCCAGCACATTGTTTTATATTAATTGGTCATTGATATGTTCATGTGTATGTTATATTTTCTCGAGTTAGTTAGCGTATCATATTTTTTCAATCATGTGATCAACGTTGTTTAATTCTTAATGACATCATGAACCAATATCAATGGAGAGACAGAGAAGAGTAGTAATGTAGTATAGCTGTGACTGCTCTCTCTCTCATGTGAGTCCTTAAATGGAATTTGACTTTTCTGAATCTCTTTTGAGTATTTGGTTTCGATCAATTTCATGCCTAGCATGTGGTGTTAGTCTTTGCTTCATTTTCGAGAATTTCATACATTACTCTAACATGTACCTAAAGTTTTAAAAATAACCCAGCATTTCAACTTTTTTTTTATTTTTGGGTCTGAGTTGTTAAGAGTCTAGAAATGAAAAAAAAGAAGAAAAGGATATGATAATTGTTGTTCAATTGTGTCTGTAGTGCTCATTATATTTTCAGTTTTGTTTTTTCGACTTAAACGATGAATGTGAGTTACTTATGTGGGTCATCATGTTTTGTTTCAGAACTGAATTTCACTGTCAACGATCTTCTGTGAGTTTTTTACGCATGAAGATCACTGTTGAGCCTCAAGGTCAGCTATTGTTCTTTGTTTTTCCTTCACTTTTTAAAATTATACTTGCTGTTTCTCTACATTTTGTTTTTCACCTTTTATGTTAAATATATTCTCATTGTCACGTTCATTATTATATATATGTAGCTTAATTAAACTGGCAAAGTATAAGTAAAGTAGTGATCTGTAATTATGAATGATAGATTTTATTAAACTTCATTATGAAATAGTTGGTTCAACTAGCAGTAGCAATAGTAAGATATAATCGATCATTACTATAATATATATATATATGTTTTTAATTTTTTGAGAGAGGTCAGACATATAGAATATTAGAATGTGGGAATAATTGACTGAAGCAATTCAGACTTATGTAGAACATTATTCTTCACCTCTCTCTTTTGTTTTTCAAGGGAGGTCGGACTTATATAGAACATTAGAACGTGGGAATAATTGACTGAAACAATTCAGACTTTGACAGAGATGATAATTCAATTAAAATACAGAAAAAATCATATCATTTATGTTCAATCCGGCAGCATAGGTCCCATGTGAGGCTGTTTCATTGCTCAATCTGTTTCGAATGTTTCCTTATTTGAAGAGAAACCTCTTGCTTGCAAATGCCAAGATTTTGCTCTGATTGAGTTAGCTAATTAAGAAGAAGTGATATTAAGAATGGTGATCAAGGTCTTACTCATATGCAGAAATCTTATTGTGTTTTGATGATTGACTATTGACGTTTCTCATTGTTGGTCAATGTTTATGAACTGGTGACATGGGTTCTTTGTCTTTACTTTGATTAATTATTCTGTTTTGAATAATAAATAAGCGTTTGTTTTCCTCTTTTTTTTTTTTCAGTTCCGATGTCTAAACAGAGGAGAAAGAGAAGAAATTTATATGTGGAAGCTGAAAAAAGTATGGACAATTCAGTTTGCGTACAAACTTCAGGTCAAAGTCATAAACGTAAACGAATAAAGACTACATCTGCTGTTGATTTAAACTCTGGTGCAAGTACATCTAATAATGTCAGAGTTGAAAATACTGTTCCATACGGCAACAGTATTGGACAGGCATCGTATCAAAGAAGCAGATGTGGTATGTCTAATCTTAAATTATATTATGATCTTTTTATCTTAGATCATAACATTTTTGTATGTTACTTTTAATAGCATTTATTAAAAGCAAACTAAAGATTTTATTGTTATTTTACATGCACAGGAACTGTCTCTGAGTATTTGGATATTGGAGATATGAGTCATGCGTGTAGCGATTGTAATGCTCTGTTTTGGTTAAGCGAATCGAAAAAGAATACATCAAAGAAGAACCCTCCGATCTATACAAAATGTTGTCGAGAAGGTAGGATCAAACTCCAAGCACCACATGCAACACCTCTATTTTTGCAGAAGATGCTTGATCCGAGTAATGGTCGACAAAGTATACTTTTCCGAGAAAACATAAGAGCTTATAATTCAATGTTTGCATTTACATCCATTGGAGCTAAAATTGATCAGACAATCAATGATGGGTCAGGGCCTTATGTGTTTAAAATTAGTGGTCAGGTACATCATCTGATGGGTTCTCTTTTACCTCCTGAAAATGAATCTCCTAAATTTGCACAGCTATATATATATGACTGCAATAATGAAATTGCAAATCGAATTCAAGCAGTTGATCGTAATGGCAGAAACCCAAATCTTGATCCAAATATTGTGCAAATTTTGATTACAATGTTTGATGAGAGCAATGAGTTAGTGAAGTATTTTAGAACAGTTAAAAATAAATTCGATGATAATACTTTGCGTACTCTAAATTTAACGATCTTGAACCGTGAAGATAATCGAGAAAAACAGTATGAACAATCAACATGCAATGAAATTGCTGGTTTAATAGTTGGTGATATTGGCCTTCATAATTCAAACAAAGACATTGTAGCAGAAATGCATGACGGAAGTTTAAAACGAATATCAAAATTAAATCCGAAATTCATGTCTTTTCAATATCCAATTCTTTTTCCGTTTGGTGAAGACGGTTTTCGAATAGATTTGAAGATGTTACCTCCTAAAGGAAATCGACAAGTTAAGCGAGAAAAAATCTCTATGCGAAGCTTTATAACATATCAAATTCAAGAAAGATATAATCGATCGGATACTCTGTTAAAAGGAGGTAGATTATTTCAACAATTTTTAGTTGATTGTTATGCAACTGTCGAAGAAGATCGATTGGATTATATTAGAAAGAATCAAAAAAAATTCAGATGTGATGCTTACAAGGGTATATATGATGCTGTATCAAAAGTTAGGAAAATGGCCTGAAATACGCAGATATATGATGAATAATTATCAAGATGCTATGACGATTTGTCGACATTACGGTCATCCCGATTTGTTTATAACTTTCACCTGTAATGTAAAATGGCCTGAAATTTTAAGAGTGTTTGAAAATAAACCAAGCTATAAACCAGAAGACAGACCAGATATAGTATCAAGAATCTTTAAAACGAAGCATGATGATCTTATTGCATATGTCAAATCTGGTAAACCATTTGGAGAAATTGAAGCAGGTAATTTTTTTTTTATCTTCTATTGTGCATATATGCATATTTTTTTAATCTTTTGATATCTATACTAATTTTTATTTTATTTTTGTTTTTGTTTTTTATTTATTAAAACAAACAGATGTTTGTACGATCGAGTTTCAGAAAAGAGGACTTCCTCATTCGCATATGCTATTTTGGCTGAAGAAAAATTACAAATGTTACACAGCAACAGATATTGATTCAATCATTTGCGCTGAAATACCTGATAAAAATATTGATCCAGAGTTGTACGAAATTGTAACTCAGTTTATGATTCATGGCCCATGTGGAGAATTAAATTCAAAATCTCCTTGCATGCGAGATGGGAAATGTTCAAAATTTTATCCAAAGTCATACCAAATGGGTACCACTCTTCAGACAAATGCTCCACCCATATATAAACGCCGCGATGATGAGACAAAATTTGTAATAAAAAAAAACATTCATATTGACAATCGTTTTGTTGTACCATACAATCGAGAACTACTATTGAGATATAATGCTCATATAAATGTAGAATCATGCTCTCAATCCATGCTGATAAAATATATGTTCAAGTACATTAATAAAGGCCCCGATAGAGCTAGAGTTGGTTTCCAAGAAAATTTAAACGATGAGATTCAGGCATATTTTAATTGCAGATATATTTCTCCCCATGAAGCTGTTTGGAGATTACTTGAATATCCAATTCACTCAAGACATCCTGCTGTTGAACGATTACATGTTCATCTTCTTTTAGAACAAAACATCGTTTTTGACGAGATTCAATCGCTTGACTCTGTTATTTCAAACAAATGTTTAGAAGACACAACGTTTACAGCTTGGTTCAAGGCAAATCAAATGTACGATGATGCAAAAACATTAACTTATGCAGAGTTTCCTTCTAGATTCGTTTGGAATGATAGAACAAAATCATGGATACGTAGAAAACGAAAATACTCATTAGGCAGAATAGCTTATGTTCATCCTACATCTGGTGAATTATATTATTTAAGAATGCTTTTAAATACGCAAAAGGGATGTTCAAATTATACAGATATCCGAACTATTGACAACATTGAGTATCCTTCGTACAAAGATGCATGCAGAGCTTTGGGACTATTAGGAAATGATAAAGAATGGTTTAAAGCCCTCGCAAATGCTTCACATACAGCATCGTGCTCTGAAATACGCAGATTATTTGTTATGATTATCTTATTCTGTGATGTAGCAAATCCACAACAACTTTTTAATGCTCATTGGTCACATATGTGTGATGATATTTTATACAAACTTCGAGCCAATTGTGCGATGCCAAATTTAATTGTTCCTGAACCAGAATTGAAAAATTCACTTTTGTTTGAACTAGAACAATTTTTCAACGAATCATCTAGCTCTTTAAAAGATCATAACTTACCTATGCCAGATGAGCAAAAGATGATAGAGCTTAATAACAAATTGCTCCGAGAAGAATTGGACTATAATCGTATTGCTTTGCAACAAGAGCATTCAATTTTATTACCACAATTAAATGAAGGCCAAAGAATAGTATACGAAAGAGTTATTCAAACAGTTTCTGATAAATTGTCCAGATTGTTTTTCGTATATGGTCATGGAGGGACAGGTAAGACTTTTCTATGGCACACAATAATCAGTAAATTACGATCTGAAGGAAAAATTGTTTTAGTTGTTGCTTCATCTGGAATTGCTTCATTATTATTGCCGGGTGGAATAACTGCTCATTCCAGATTTAAGATACCACTTGTAATAACAGACTATTCTGTATGCTCAATTAAGAAAGGAACTCATTTGGCAAAACTAATTGAAAAGACTGATTTAATTATTTGGGATGAAGCTCCAATGAATCACAGACAATGTTTTGAAACGTTAGACAGATCTCTTACAGATTTATTATCGCATACTGATACATTTGAAATTAAACACCCATTTGGAGGTAAACCTTTGCTACTTGGTGGAGATTTCAAACAATTATTACCAGTTGTAACCGAAGGAACTAAAGCTCAAATCATTGACGCTTCTTTGAACAATTCATACCTATGGCCTCTTTTTGAAATGTTCTATTTAACAGAAAATATGAGATTATCAAAAAAAGAATCAAGTGTTTCAGATAAAGAAAAGATTTCAAAGTTTGCTGAGTGGATTTTACAAATCGGAGAAGGTAAAATTCAATCATTTCATGATCCATACGATGAGGATACTTCTTGGGTTGAGATTCCAGAAGACATGCTCATTACTAATTATACTGATCCGATAAATGCAATATTTCTCGCGACTTATCCGAATTTTGATACAAAATACAACAATTTTAATTATTTGAGAGAACGAGTTATTGTTACACCGAAAAATTCTACAGTTAATGATATAAATAATTACGCAATAAATTTATTATCTGGTGATGCAATTACTTATTTGAGTTCAGACACTATATGTTCAACAACTGGAAATAATGAGAATCTAAATATGTTATATCCACCCGAATTCTTGAACAGTCTTGAATTGAATGGACTGCCGTCGCATAAATTGATTTTGAAAAAAGGAATGCCTATTATATTGTTACGAAACTTAAATCAAACATGTGGTTTATGTAACGGTACAAGATTAGTCATTATCAATTTATTTGACAGAATCATTGAAGCGAAGGTTTTAACTAGTAACAACATTGGTTGTAAATTTTTCTTACCGAGAATAGTATTAACCGCTTCAGAAAACAAATGGCCGTTCATTTTAAAAAGACGTCAATTTCCAATCAGACCATGTTATGCAATGACGATAAATAAGAGTCAGGGACAATCTCTAAAACAAGTTGGCTTATATCTACCGGAACCAGTTTTCACTCATGGACAATTATATGTTGCACTATCAAGAATTACTTCAAGAGAAGGAATCAAGATACTTATAAACAATGGCAATGAAATATCAAACAAATATACAAAAAACATAGTGTACAAAGATATTCTCCAAAATCTATGATTTTTCAGACTATGTACAATTTTTCTATCATATCAATTTTGCTTATACTCATATACTATAAACATTTTCTTAGTTAAATATAATGAACTTTCCGCGGAAAAGACAAAGATGTTCTTCATATTCAGATGTCAAAAGAGGTATTTAATTGTCAGCCTTCATCAAACTATTGTGCTGGAATTGTAGATAAAAGACTGCATTGATCTTCAATTACATACAATAGGTTATATAGAAAAGTTAGTAACCAGCAGCATGTGCAAGTATAGTGGAGTTTTGTTATCAATGCATCAACACAAAAGCATGAGCTTAATTTTTTTTTTATCATCGAAGCATGGGTTGAATATATTATTATGACCATTACATTCCTGACATATTATTCCTCTACAGACTAAATTCTACTCGCCACGTATACCCAATTTTTCTCCAGAGAGCACCGCTTACCTCTTTGGTTCATTCAAAGTGGTGGAGTTGAATGATAATCTTTTCCAAAAAAATTCCAAGCACAGTGAAACCAGAAGGGTTGCAGTGGCTCCACCGTGCAAGAAACCTCCAAGTTTCTAATTCTCGCTTCTCTCTACAAGTAATTCGAATTTGGGTAAGATCATAAAGCCACTTATGCCAATAGATTCCCTTCGTTTTATTTTTGATATTTCTTACTTCAAATTTGGATTTGGATTGTAATTTGTAATTGTGTTGCATGTGCGTTATTGTAAGTTTTGGTTTTTGAATTGTACATGAGTTTCTGACATATGCACTGTGAAAAGGGAAATTCTGTAAATAACGACATTGAATTGTACATGATTCATGATTGTAAAGACTTCCACCCCTTCATTACGTCTTAAGAATATGACCATTAATAGTGCTCAAACCCCCAACTTTGGTTAAAAACATAAAATTTTGAGGGCATTAAAAAAAGGACTAATTTTTTTTATAATTGCATGCTGGTTGTCCTGTTTCAGAACTCTTTGAAAAATGATGGTACAGATAAAAGCACAGAATACCTTGATGAGGGAAATAGAATATCAATAGAGGAAGCAATTCAAGAGGAATCAAAGGATGCATAGGTGAGATGATTGCATGTTGTGAAATAGAAATTGTTCATGCCGTATACAGTTTTAAATTCCTTGAATTTATAGATTCAACTCCCCTCTTTCTTTCTTTATTTTTTATTTATTTATCTTTTATTTTTCATGGCTTTATTGGTTTGAGTTGTGAATATTTCAGGATAAGCCTGAGATGAGCGCTGGTTCATGTGAGGGTGTTTTGGATGGTGTTAAACATATAGCAGCTGAAAATGATGCTAATACTGAATTGGGTGAATAAGAGGCATTCAATGATCATCAGATTAACAGTGAAAATCAAATGATTTGTCAGGTTAGTTATAACCATCACTAGAACTTCTTTTTTTTACCCTGAATCACATAAGGTTCTGAGAAATGATATGTGGATAAGCTCTCTATAATTCAATGTTGGTTGTATTGTTTCAGAACTCTTTCAAAGATGGTGGTACAAACGAAAATACAGAAAGCCTTGATAAGGGAATATCAGAAGTCAAAGCAAACAAAGAAGATGCAGTGGGTACATGGGTGAGTCGATGAGATGATTTTTCTGAAAATTGGATTTCATTTACATAGTTTGTAGTAATTTCTTGAATATTCTATAACTGGCTTTTAAACCTTACAGGTTGAAGTTGAGGAAAATGCTGATGATTACAAGCATGATTTAGTTGTTTCAAAAGAAAATTTTGACACCATCAGTGATTATACAGATAATGGTGAAATAAGCTCAAGGGACGAACCTGAGTTGCAAGTATGTTTCAATTCAGTTGTTCACTCAACAAAGTCAGGCGAGTCATAGATTATTATATCTTAATTCACCTTTGTATACGTATTATATACATCATAGATTTGAAGTTACATTTGAGTGTTATAACATGATTATAATTGAACCATTGAAGGTTGAACCTCAGAAAATGTGGATGATCCCAATGAAGATTTGAATGTCTCTCTGCAGAATTTAGAACCCCTGTAACAAGGATCACATTGGCATATCTTCAACGTAATTGTTTTTTTGATGTTCTAGCTCTTAATTGTAGGTGAGTTCCAGTTCACCTAATTAATCAATCCTTAGCAAATTCAGGCAAGTTTCAAGTTTCTATTTAGTTGTTTTCAAAGAAAATTTCAACACCATCAGTGGTTATACAGGTAATGGTGAAATAGGCTCAAAGAACGAACTTGAGGTTGATCTGAGTGATGGAACACCAATGACGTGAGTTGCAAGTATGTTCCAACTCAGTTGTTCACTCAACAAAGTCATGCGACTCATAGATTATTATATCTCCTGTCATGTGTATATACATCATAAAATTCTGCTTCAAGTTTGTTTCTTCCTTTTACCACTTTGTTTTTCATTTGTCAATAGACGTATGTTATAGAAAGGAAACGTTTTTCCAGTGGAAGGTCAAGTTAGAAAAATAACTATACATTCTTTTTATATTTCACCTATATAATCATTACTTTTAGGATCAGAACACACTATAATTTGTATTTTTCTGCTATGTTTACTTTACATCTGAACAGATTGCTAATATTAATTTTATATTATGCAAGGCAAGCATTACCCCTAGAACTGTGTTCATCATTTTACCTGAAAGCTTCAAAGACATGAATGTCTTCCGGCTTGGTTTTAATCACTGGTTAGTTTTGTCCTTCTTAATTGAGTAAGAAATTGTGATTACTTTTGGTTACCAAGTATTAGCTTTTGTGTTTATGTTCTGCAATCAATTTGTTTTATTTGTTCGTCACTGTGTTATTGATTGATTAACACTAGACACTTTGGGCAGATGCTGGTAGAGAATTTGACATAAAAACTATCGAAAATCTGCCTCCATCAGTACTCATGGTGATCAACAGTCACAAAGTGAAGATATGTAAGAAACATGACTACAGAAACATACGAGATTCTCATAGTCTTCATCTTTTGCTGCTTTCGGTGTACTTGCAACACCTCTATTCAAATTTCGAGATCAAGGTGAGTGTGGTGATGCCCTTGATTTGTTCATCAAGTCTATTGTATATCGACTGAATTTGACCGCACAAATCAGTTGAGATTGAAGTGTGATTATGTGTTCTTTGTTTTCATCTTCAAATTACATGTATCATAGACTTTTAATAATAGGGACTTGAAATTTGGTATTAAAATTTCAGCTGAGGTAGGACATGTATCTATGTATTACAAACAAATTTTATATTAAAACATGAATATGTATGGACATTATTTTCAATTGCTTCAAAATGTCTTGCGGATTCTACTACAATCAATAGCTTCAAAGTTAACGTGGTTTCTTGCTTCCAATTCAATACCCGCAGCAAAGCGCGGGCCTGTTTTCTAGTCAATTCTGAAGGGCGATTCAACAGTAGAACTTCATCCAAAAACAGGTTCATGCTTACACTAGCTCTTATGAAAACACTAAACAAGCTATCTGAGGCCAAAGAAAGGCATGACAAAACCCGCTTCAGATTTCACCTTGAAATCTAAGATGGTCTTGTGGGGTCCATTTTAATTGAAATTTTACCGAAAATTCGGCATAACTTCCCCTAAAAATGGATAATTCAAAACCTATAAATTTTAAATAACACTTCTAAAATTCTTAAATTTCACCTTCACACCTTAATTAGGACCTTCTGTTCTCATTCAATCACAATCACTACCAACATACAAAAAGAGTCTCTAACTCCAAACTATATACCTCAAGTAATTAAACATTTAGTATTCAGACCTCTTCTAATTTTACAACAAAGAAACACTAGATGATGTTAATCCTTTTGATAACGATAAAGATAATATGCCTAGACGCCCGTCCGACCTCCTCGGCTCTGACCTGGGCAAAATAAAAAAAATTAAAGAGCCCAGATAAAAACATAAAACGTGAGATGAGCTAAGTAAGTGAACAAAAATAGATTTATTAAACCTTTCTTTAAAATCATTTGTAGCTTTTCGCAAACCTTTGGCATGCAATCAAAATTTTCATAACATGTCAAACTCGTAAGCTTGTAACTAAACCTTGAAAACTAGGTGTATACTCATGATGAGAACATTTGGCTATCAAAATTGAGATTTCATTCTAAATTATAATCTAGAATCTCAGAAATTTAAATTAAATAACTTCAACTCAAAACTCAACTGAAAATTCATATATTTAGATAATTACCAAATTCACACCCTTGTCATAAAACTATGCGGTATTTTCTCCTTGCATAGAGGGTGTGGGATAATTTAATCACACCTATGCAGAATTTTCTCCTTGCATAGGTGGGGAGCTAATGGCAACATATATAGAATTGTCTCCTCGCACAGGGAGAGTGTCTTGTATCCACCGAAGTACATATGTACTTGAGTGATCCTACGGCTGATATGTAAAGGTGGGAGATCCAACGGTGTGCATGCAGGGGATATGTGTGGTTGGATGAAGAATTAGCCGATCCAACGGCTAAGAACACTTAAGTACATATGTACTTTGGTGGATACAAGAATTTTTGCTTGTCAAGCTTAAGTTAGTTTGAGAACTATTATTGTTTAGGTGAGATGGTTGATCGAGCTGCACTGGGAGACGATCCCAGCAACGATCACATTTAGCTCTTATATCACTGTGAGTGGACTTTATTTTTAATTAAATGTATGCAATCTTTCTTTTAACCATTTAATTAATTATTTTTATTAAGTCAATTCTTCATATTTTCAAGAAGCTCAAGTTTTATTGATAGTTTGAGGTTTCTAATTTGCATAATGATGATTTTAACTCAAGCTTATTTTCTTGAGCGGCAACAAAGGATTTGAATTTGATATATCTATGTTATTAATTAAAAATCTTAGATGCATTATGATTTGTTAATGACTTTACTTGAAAAGAAAGACAGTTTTGATTACCTTAGGAGTACCCAGTTGTAAGTATAATTAGTTAGGTTACGTGTACATAGACCGATATATATTACCTATGCGAGAAGAAAATTCCCCATAAGGCCTGTGCGAGCAAAAATTCTTGTATCCACCAAAGTACATATGTACTTAAGTGTTCTTAGCCGTTGGATCGGCGATCTCCCACCTTTATATATCAGCCGTAGGATCACTCAAGTACATATGTACTTCGGTGGATACAAGACACTCTCGACAACAAGTTAGTTAACAAAACCTAAATGTGAATGCTTCTTAACGGCGGATAATTCCTATTAGCTTAATTCATCCAACTCTCATGATTCCCGACCATTTTCCCTCGAGTTCAATCCAATACTAATTCCAACAACTGAATTAATTAACTTAACATCCGCCTCTTCACACTTATCGACCTAACTAATTATTTCCCACAATTACTTTGGGCACTCAGACAATATTTATTAATCATTCCTTATTTTATAAGCAAATAGTAGCTAATTTGCTAGCAGCTAAATCATGGCCACACGAGTGGTGGCTGCCATCCAAAGTGTCTGCTCAATGACCGATTTCCTAGTTTAATTTACTAATTCCTAACTCAACTAGTTTATACCAATCTATAAAAGTTCAAAGAGGTTTAAGGAGGCCAAAAATGTCATCCAAACCCGCCATACACAGCAAAGTCATGGTGGTTGTCATTCAAGGTAGCAATCCATTAACAATTTTCCAGCCAAACTCACTAATTCCGAATATAACTAGTTTTCACATATCGAAAGATATTAAGGCAGCTAAAAGTGGTCATGCTTAACCACAAAATGTGGCGACGCAGCCGCCAACAATGGCAGTTTCTGTTGATTCTTAATTCTCTACGATAGCATGCGACATTATACTCAAATGAAATCCCAAGAGGATTAGAACAAGTTTATACCTTGGAGTTAGTCGTTAGAGAAAAAGGGCCGTGTGATCCCCCCCCCCCCCCCCCCTTTTTTTTTTTCTGGTTTGGTTTGTGAACCTTCCAGGTTCAACACACCCCACTTTTTATTTTTATTTTTTTTTATTAGGAATTTTCTCCCTAGGAAGGAGGGTAAGCTGAGGAGACTCATCTCCCTTCGCGGACCGGCTGCCGATGGCCACTAGTACATGACAGTGCATGAACCCAAAGGCCCCTCAAACCTGCCCAAGTCTTTAACCCCTTAAGTTCGGTGATGACCTTCTTAATTAGGTCAATGCTAATCTCTCTATAAAAAAAAAATTTAGGCACGGTCCGTGCTAATATTTTTGTAATGTCGTACTCTATCGACCTTCGCTAAAAATAAATTTAAAGGTCCAAATATTTAGGTCTCATTTAAACAACTAAAATTATGACATAAAAGAAAAGGTAAAATCCTCATATGATACCTAGACTATTGCGAATTGTAATTTTTGGTACCCGAAGTTTCATAAAGAGTCTCGTGGTACCTGAACTATTGTGTCAAGTGCCCATTTAGTACTTTCGTTAATTTTAGCATTAACTCGGGCCCCGTTTGGTATTGTGTTTTGGAGCATAAAAGCACGTTTTTTCAACATTTTCTGTTGGTTTGGTGTTTGGTAAAAGTAAAAAAATCAGCGTTATAAAAAATTAGTGGTCCATTTACCGCGATTTCAATAAGCAGCGCAGGGGCTGCTTTTTCAAAACTGGGTTTTCCTACAGCACGCGGAAGCGCGGAGAGTTTAATGAAAGTTTTCATATCCCACTGCTACCCTCACTCTTTTCTCAAATGACATGCTTTAAACCCCATCAAAAAATCCTTGCTCGTTCTCTTCGCTGCGAACCCTCTTGTTCACTCTGAATCAGTCGATCCCTTTTGTTGTTGCTCATATGTTCTTCAATTCTTGTTTCTCTTGGTTGGTTAGGTAATTTCCCTTTTTTCACCTGTGAAGTGTGACTAGGGGAACCCAATATCCGTGTAATCTCCCTTCATTGTTTATCTTCTTCCTTCATCAATTTTCTTTTTCTGTAGTTCCTATATATCCAATCTTGGAGGCTTTCTTTTCTGATTTGCTCCGAAAAGGCTATAAACGTATTTCTCAGATAATTTCAAAATTTTCTTGTTTTGGGTGTTTTTATACGTATATGAATTCTTAATTGAATTAATGGTTTTAATCAATTTATTGTTACTTTGATTATTCTTGTTCTTAATATACTGAATAGTGGCGATTGAAGCTAATCTTTGCTTGTATTTGGATGTCAATAATCAATTTTATCGACTCCTGCAGTTTCCGAACTATTTCTTCATGAAAGTAAAGTGCCAGGGTTGCTTTAGCATTACGATTGTGCTCAATCACTCCTGAACAGTTGTGGTATGTGGAAATTTCCAGACTATGTTGTACTAGACTCACCAAGGCTTGCTCTTTCAGGAAGAAGGGAATTGTCTGATGCTGATTTCTATTTAAGAAATACAAGAGGGTTGATCGAAGGATGAACCGTTGGTTCTCATTTTTATATTGGGGTTTTGTTTATCTGAAGTGTAATTCTGGACATTTACTATGAGTATTATGCTATGAAAATTAAGTTCAACGACTGTGATCAATGTCTTCCGATCCCTTTATTATCAAAAAAGGAAAATTCTTTCTCTTGTGCTCAGAACAAATTTGTGAAAGTGTTTTTCAATGTCCAATCTTGTCATTATAAGGCTTGTAGCTATTTTACATTAAAATTTACCAAACACTTTGACATTGTTTTATATGATCAGACAAATATTAAAACCATAGTTTATCAAACACTTAATTGAGTTTTTTTACAACTACTTATTTTCACAATTGAGTTTTTTCACAACTGAGTATTCTAACAGCAATACCAAACTAAGCCAGAACTGCTTGCATGGCTCGATTTTGCTGGATCGGACAAGGGCAATTCGGTCAGTTTATCAATTTGGAATGTTTTAGGTCATCGAGCTATCATTCTGGCCACAAAACAAAATCTTTAATTCCTCGACTTTGTCTTCGAAGGGAATCATTCCAACAACAAAATCCAAACTCGAATCAAGACTTCGATTAAGGGGGAAAAGGTCAAAAAAGGCATATTTAATTCTATGTGGTTTTGAAACGTATAAATTGATTGGAGAATCTAGCAGCCATGGAAGCTTTCTGGAGAGAGTTTAGGGTTTCGGGAATCCCTGAATACAACAGTAAGTGGTGGTCCTCTATGTTGGATTTTGCTTTGTGTTTGTTCAATTTATTGTTCTATGCATTCAATCTTGAACAAAAATAAGCAAAAATAATTTATGAGTACCCAGGGAGTTGTTGGGTGGTGGGGTTGTGGTCCTGTGTTCGTTCATTAAGTTATGGTTGTTTGTTGAATATTATACATTTATACATCATTATTGATCTTTTTACTAACCCAAGACTTAAAAAATTCAAAACTTATCTTTATACAAGTACATAAGATTTTGCTGGTGAGGTAGCATGAGAGTAAAAGTGTATGTGAGAGTGAAAGTGAGTTTATTTGCTGGTGAGGTAGCATGAGAGTAAAAGTGTATGTGAGAGTGAAAGTGAGTTTATTTGCTGGTGAGGTATTATGAGAGTAAAAGTGTGTGAGAGTGAAAGTGAGTTTATTTGTGAGCAGAGAGCCAGACACTAGAGGAGAGTAAGAATGAAGCAATTGTTACCCATGGTATAAAAGTTTAGTAATTCTATAAAAAAAAAAGTAAAAGGGTAGTAAAAACACAATATTTATTTTTTCTGCTGAAACAATGTGAATGAAATTCTCAATTATATAAAGGTTAACTTTAACTATTATTAATCAATTTTGTATGTGCATGTTATATTCTAGAGATTCATCATGGAGGTCAGTTTTATAATGCTGGTGAAAGGCACAAGTATGTAGGAGGTGAAGTGCACTGAGTAGAAAATTTAGATATTGATAAGACTTCATGGTTGGAGCTGAATACATTTGTGTGGAGGCTTGGCTATAGAAAGCCACCTGCTCATTATTGGTTCAAGCATCCCGCCATGCCTATTTACCTACCTATTACAGATACCAACAAGCTATGAAGATGATGACACTTTTACCCTGTTCAAGGTAAATGCAGTTGCCTAGTTTTGTGTTGGTGGAGGAACTAGACAAATGCAGTTGTGTGAAGAGGAAGATAAAGATCCAAACTATGAAGAGTGTATACCCCACAACAAGTTTAAGGCATAAATATAGGATAAAAACCTCAAATGGTACCCAAACTATCACGAAATGAACTTTTTGGTACCCACAAATGTTAAAATACTCAAATGGTACCCAAACTATCCCTCCGTTAACCCATTTAGTACATCCGTCCAATTTTCCGTTAAAATTGCCTACGTGGCATACAATTGGTTTTTTTGTCATGGGTACTTTGGTAAAACCGTTCAGTCTTTGTGTTTTTCCTTTGACCCTTGCTGACTTTATTTTTTTTGCGGGTCTGGTGACTCTGGTCTTCCTCTTTCCTCCTCTCTTCTCTTTCTCTCCAGCGATGGTGAACCAGATCAAATCTCTTTCCCTAGTTCCTTCTTTCAATTAAGGGACCAGGTCAACTTTGTCTCTATCTTCTTTCAATTAAGAAAGCCTAGATTCCTCTTTTTTCAATTAAGCAAACTCTCTCAATTAAATTTCTCTCCATCACTCTCACCTTTTATTCTCTCTTCCCCGATCTCTCTCTCTCTTTCCCGATCTCTCCCCTCTACTCAGTCTCTTTCTCTCTTTCTCACCTTTTCTTCTCTCTTCTCCGATCTCTCTCCTCTCCAGCCAAGGTTTTCCCGATTTCCAGCCTCCGTCGCACTACCCAGTAGCAGTGTAGCACGCTCTTCCTCCCTTGCTTGAGCCCAGCTCCGATACACCCAGACCCGGACGTCAAACAAAAAAAAAATGATTTAAAAAATAACATGTGTCAAACTTCTATTGGATGTTATTTGATTAAGGAGTTGTTTTATATTGTTAAAAAAGAAGAGTTGTTTTACAATTTTATCCCTATTTTTAACGGAAAATTGGACGGAGGTACTAAATAGGTTAACGGAGGGATAGTTTGGGTACCATTTGAGTATTTTAACATTTGTGGGTACCAAAAAGTTCATTTCGTGATAGTTTGGGAAGCTGAAGGCTGTCGTCGATGAGTTTGGGATCGAGGATGATGGGTTCATCCGTCAAGTGGCCGAGAGGCTAAGATCCGGGGGTTTGGATCGGATGGTGCAATTGCAGGGTTCACCGAGGGACAACCGGGCGAAAGCTTTCGACTCGGTGTTGCGGGGACTCCATAACCTGTATCTGGTCGACTCCCTTGAAGAGGACCTTGCGCTCAAGGAGCAGGTTGCTGCCTTGGAATCCCGTCTCCTCATCGAACAGACCGAGAAGAAGAACATATCCCGGCAGAGGGATACTTTCAAGACCAAGCTTGAGAAGGCCCTCGGGGAGAGGGATAAGTTGAAGGCGCGGGTGGAGAGCCTGGAGCTGGAGGTCTCCAAGTGTCAAGCGCTGGAGGAGGAGGTTACCGGCCTGAAGGCAAAGGTTGCCGAGCTACCTGAGGTTGTTTCCCGGGAGAAAAAGATGGCTGCCGAGGAGGCCTTGGCCCAGTTTCACTCTTCGCCCGAACTCGCCGCAATGAAAGCGGCTGAATATGATCGGGGATTCGAAGCGGGGTATACCAAGCAGTTCAACACTCTCCTCGAGAGAGATTGGATCAATATCGACAAGTACTATGCCGATATGGAGCGGGGAGGAGAGGTGCGGCAAGAGGTGGAGGTTGAGGAGCAGGAAGTACAGGAGACCCTGGACCCGGTCCCGGGCGCTGAATTCTCTAAGCCGTCCGGTGGAGATAAGGAGCTTGTTTTGGTGGAAGAAGACCCTGAAGATTTTTGGACACCTGAGAAGCTTCCGGTGTCCAGGGATGTCGGGGGTCTTGGCCTTAAGCCGAATGGTGATCCGCTCACCCCCGGTATCACTCCTGGGGCCGGGGGTGCCTCCCTGTAATAGCCGTAGGTCGCTAGCTTCTCTTTGTTGTTTTGACAGTGGCCGGTGGCCTTGTAAGTTTTGTATGACAATGGCCGTAGGCCTTTTTATAAATTTTGGTTGGGGAGTCCCAATCTGTTTAAATCTTTTTTGTTGCATTGTGTGAAACATCAAGGGAATTAAGATTGCTTTCATGTGTCCGCGTAGCGGTAGAATATATTGAAAATGAAAGAAATGGTTTGAATAATTCCTCGTTTCATTAATGCCCGCGTAGCGGTTTACAAAAAGATCAGTTGCTCGTAGAGCATCTGCCCGCGTAGCAGGTTAAACAAAATCAGCTTGCCCGTTGGGTAGCTTGTGCTAGCTAGACCAGAATGGTAGCTAGGCAAAGATGTCTATGGGATGTTACTTGTAATAATAGCGTAGGTGTTCGGTGTTCCAAGGGTGGCGGGAGGTCTCCCCGTCTTTGTTTCTTAGGTAAAATGTGCCCGGGCTAGACTCCTCGATAAACTCGAATGGTCCTTCCCAAGTTGGTCGTAGGCCCATTGGCGGTGGGATGACCTGCTTCATCACCCAGTCCCCGACCTTGAGTGTTCGGGTCTTGACTCGCAAGTTGTAGTAGCGGGCGATCTTCTGTTTGTTCTGCAGGTTTTGCAAGTGCGCGGCCTCGCGCTTTTCTTCCAAGAGGTCCCTGTCCAAGTTCAGGCCTTCCTCGTTTGTTGCCGGGTCATAGGCCCGGGTCCGGGGACTAGGATGTGTGATCTCCACCGGATGACCGCCTCGGTGCCGAAGGCTAGGCAAAATGGGGTCTCACCGGTTGCGGTTGTTGGGGTTGTCGGATGGACCGAGTGCTTCCGTAGCTTCTCGGCCCAGGCCCTCGCGGCGTCCAATTTCTTCTTGAGGATCATCTTTAGAATCTTGTTGACCGCCTCGACCTGGCCGTTGGTCGAGGGGTGGGCCGGTGAGGAGTAGAGGATCTTGGTTCCCATTTTGGAGGTGAATTCCCGGAGCTCGTCATTGTTGAACCGGGTTCCGTTATCCGTGATGATAGTGTCGGGCACACCGAAACGACAATATATATTTTTCCAAAGGAAACGCTTTACCTTGGTGGTAGTGATGACGGTGAGCGGAGCCGCTTCGACCCACTTGGTCGAGTAATCGACCGCTACTATGGCGTACTCGAACCGACCGTGGGCAGTGGGGAACTTACCAATCAAGTCCAGTCCCCATTGCGCGTATGGCCGAGGGCTGATTATGATTGACGGGGGCTCGCCGGTGCACGGGGAATGGTAGCGAACTGTTGGCACTTGAGGCACGTTTGAGAAATCTTCCGGGCGTCCTCCGCGAGTGTTGGCCAAAAGTACCCGGTGCGAAGGGCTTTGTGGGCTAAGGAGCGGGCACCGGAGTGATTGCCGCAGTTCCCGAGTGGATATCCTGTAGCACCGCATCCCCTCTCGCTCGAGAGATGCACCGGAGGTTGGGCAACGAGAGTCCTCGCTTATACAACTTGCCTTCTTGTATGTTGTAGCGAGATGACCGCAATGTGAGGCGTCGTGCTTCCAACTTGTCTTCCGGTAGTTTGCCCTATAGTTTGTACCGGAGGATGGGGTCCATCCATGTCGTTGCCTGCTCGGTGGAGAAGACCTCACTGAAGGATTTGCTGATGCTTGGTTTGGGCAAGTGTTCGATAGCGGGATGAGTTCCCGGCAGCAATGATGGGTCAGCGGTGGCCAATCGTGCTAGGGCGTCGGCCTGTGCGTTCTTTTCTCGGGGGACCTGGGTGATGTTGTAGAACTTCAACTTTCGTAGGAGGATTTGAATGTAGCCCAAGTAAGCGGTCATTTGGGGGTCCTTCGTTTGAAATTCGCCCGTAACCTGATTCACGACGAGTTGGGAGTCGCTGAAAATATTGAGGCTGTCAGCCCCGGAGTCGAGGGCGAGTTGGACGCCGGCCACCAGTGCCTCGTACTCGGCCATATTGTTGGTTGCCGTGAAATCAAACCGGAGAGCGTACTCGAGGGAGAGCTTACCGGGACCCATGAGAATAATGCCGGCGCCACTTGCCTTTTGATTGGATGATCCATCGACGAACAGGTTCCACGTGGACTGTTCCTTAGTGGCTGGTTCCCTCGCGGGCATCTCCGGTTGGGGTGCTGAGTGCGTGAACTTGGAGATGAAGTCTGCCACCGCTTGTCCCTTTGTTGAGGTGTGTCCTTTGTAGAGGATGTCGAACTCGCTAAGCTCGATTGCCCACTTGGTTAGTCGGCCGGATGTCTCTGGCCGCTGGAGGACCTGCCGGAGGGGTTGGTCCGTCAGGACGGTGATGCTATGAGCCTGAAAGTACGGCCGGAGCCTTCTTGCCGAGGAGATTAGGGCAAGGCCGAGCTGTTCCACCGGTGGGTACCTTCTCTCGGCGTCCAAGAGGCTTTTGGCAACGTAAAAGACCGGGAGCTCTTTCTCCCCATCCGACCGTATGAGGACTAAGCTTACCGCGGTTGAGGATACCGACGGTATATGTAGAGCATCTCACCGGGGATTGGTGTGGATAGGAGCGGTATTGCACTTAGATATGCTTTGATGCTTTGGAAGGCTTGTTCACACTCTTCGCTCCAGTCTACCTCCTTGCATTTTGTTCGCTTGAGTAGCTTGAAGAAAGTGTCGTACTTGTCGGTGCTCTTGGAGATGAAGCGGGAGAGTGCTGCGATTCTGCCGGTGAGGCATTGTACCTGCTCCTTTGTTGTTGGTGACTCCATGTCAATAATGGCGCGCACCTTGTCGGGGTTGGCCTCGATTCCCCGCTGGCTGACCACGTAACCCAGGAATTTGCCCGCGGCTACCCCGAAGACGCACTTCTGTGGGTTGAGCCGCATGCGGTATTGCTTGAGGATATTGAAGACGACCTGCAAGTTGGCGATGTGACCGGTCGCCTTGACGCTCTTTACGAGCATGTCATCCACGTAGACCTCTACGATCTTGCCGATGTGCTGGGCGAACATCATGTTGACCAGTCGTTGGTAGGTGGCGCCCGCATTCTTAAGCCCAAAGGGCATGACCTCGTAGCAATAGAGTCCCTTGTCGGTGGTAAAAGTTGTAGCCTCCCGGTCTTCGGGGTGCATCCCGATTTGGTTGTAGCCGGAGTAAGCGTCCATAGCCGAGGAGCTCGTGGCCGGCAGTGGCATCCACAAGCCGATCGATGCGCGGAAGAGGAAAGCTATCCTTCGGGCAGGCTTTGTTGAGGTTGGTGAAGTCTACGCACATGCGCCACTTCCGGTCGATTTTTTTACCATGACAACGTTGGAGATCCACGGGGATAGTTCGTTTCCCGGATGAAGCCTATCTTCCGTAGCTTCGGACTTCGGCCCGGATGGCTTGATACCGCTCCTCGTCATACGCCCGCCGCTTCGCTTGGCCGGGTATGATCCCGGGGATATGCTAAGTTTGTGCGAGATGATGTCCGTGGAGATACCGGCATGTCTCACATATGACCATGCAAATACCTCGCTGTTCGCTCTTAGGAACATGGTCAATTCTTGCTTCATTTCCCCGGAAAGGTGTGCCCCAATGCGAAGGGTTCTATCCGGGTGCTCCTCAGAGAGTTGGATGGTAGTGAGTGAGATCTCGGGATCAGGGGAGTCGAGGGACGAGAGGTTGTCGCGGGGGTCCTCGGGTGCATCACTTGGTTTTGGTGGGCTTGCCACCGAGAGGATTTCTGACCTTGCCTTGCCCCGGGTAAGGATGGTGGCGTAGCACTTGCGGGCAATCTGTTGGTCCCCGCGGATGGAAGCTATTCCCGCAGGTGTTGGGAACTTCATCATCAACATGTGACCGGCGATGATGCACTTTAGCTTGTTGAGGGCTGGCCTTCCCAAGATGGCGTTGTACGGCGAGGGGCAATCGACCACAATGAATTCGGTGTGGATCTCCGCGCACCTAGGTTTTAAGCCGAGGATGAGGCGCATGTAGTCTGAACCTAGTGGCTGGGTAATGTCCCCGGAGAAGCTTAGCAATGGCTCGTTGTCCTGCAGGAGTTTGTTGTTCCTTCGGCCCAACTGGGTATATGCCTGATTGAAAATCACGTTGACCGCCGACCCGCTGTCGATCAGGACCCGGGACAGGGTGTACTGGTCAATTTGGGCGGTGATGAGGAATGGATCATCATGCGGTGAGTGAATACCGCGCTCCTCTTCCTCGGTGAATGTGATTGGTTCCCAGTCGACCTTGCCCGCTTTGGAGGGCTTGTCGTAGTGGATGTTGAATATCTCTTGTCCCTGTTGAGCCCGCGTGTGGCGCTTCCGGGCCCTGTTTGTTAGCCTGCTAACGGGAGCACCCCCGTCAATCGTGTTGATGTGACCGCGGATGACTTGAATGTTGGCCACCTAGGGTTGAGCCAGATCTGCTCGGAACTGTTGGAGTTTGCCTTCGCGGATAAGTGTTTCCACTGCTGTCTTGAGGGCGACACAAACGTTTGTGTTATGACCGTTATCCTCGTGGTGCTTGCACCATTTTCCTGTATTCCTCGGTGGATTTGTTCGCGGGAACCGCTTAGAGGGGGCGGTGGTATTTGATCCCCGCACCGGTCAAAGATATCTTCCGGAGATGCGGTGAGTACGAAAAGACTTCGTACCGTGGTGCCGGGGTGTTAGGGCGATGAGTATTGTCTCGAGGGCGGTTCTCTCTCGCCGAGGACGATCATTGCGATCTGCATGTCGGCCGAAGTTGTTCTCCTTCGCCGTTTGTCTTGTTGTGGTTCCGGTGCCGTCCTTTCGCT
Source organism: Rubus idaeus (assembly GCA_030142095.1). Classification (NCBI taxonomy): domain Eukaryota; kingdom Viridiplantae; phylum Streptophyta; class Magnoliopsida; order Rosales; family Rosaceae; genus Rubus; species Rubus idaeus. Next base: position 17,353,428 of record CM057970.1, on the reverse strand, counting down.
TTTCGGCGGGGGTGATGCGGTGTTTGGTGTCTCCTGCCTCGCCGGCGGTGGCTAGGCGGGAGGTCGCCGTAGGTGGTGAACTCGGCCCGGGCATGGAGGACGGCGTCTCCATCGGCGCCTCGTAATCTATGGGCGGGTGAGCGTTTAGCTCGTAGAGGAAGGGTCCCCGCGTGAGTCCTTCCTTAAAGGCGGTGTATGCGAGATTCTTATCCAAGTCTTGGCAGCGTGAGGTTGCAGTGCGCCACCGGGTGACAAAGGATTTGAGGCTCTCGCCGTCGCCTTGGCGGAGTTTGAAGAGTTGCCCGGTGGTATGGTAGCCGTCGGTCATCAGGATGAACCTTGAGCCGAACGCATTTACCAAGGCTTGGAAGGAGTTTATCGAATGCGGTTTAAGTTCGAAAAACCAGCTCATGGCTTCACCGGTGAGGGTCTCCTGGAACATGAGGCATTTGACCTCGTCACTGTATCCCTTTCCAGCAGTCGCCGAACGGAAGCTATCCCTGTGGAGGAATGGGTCTGCAAGACCAACGTAGCGGTCGACTTTGATGGGTTTTGCCCCCGCCGGTCGAATGGTGCTCAGGATTCGTGTTGTGAAAGGTCCCGGTCGCTCGGCGAATCTTGTCAGCGCAGGTGCGGGGTGTCGCTCGGCCAGTTGGATGCGAGCTTCCAGCTGTTCTAGTCGTGCTAGTAGTTGGTCGGTGGGATCGATGGGTCCGTTCCGCGTTTGACCGCACCGAACGAGCTTATCGGCGTGTCCTGTCCGCCCGAATCGGCCACTGTTCTTCTACTCGGGTAGGTTGTGGGGCTCGTATCTCGCCCCGCAGTTCCCTCGGGTGTAGTGGGACGGCCACGTGTACCACCCGACGTTGTTGCCCGTGTGTGCTTTGCGAGTGGTGACTAGCGGCGGCGGGACTCGGATTGCGCTTCTCGAGCCTCGAGACTTCGATGAGGTCATCATATTTAGCCGTAGCTCGTTGAGTTGGCGCCGAGCTTCCGGCTTTTCCCGGTGTTCGCGCATCTTTTCGGCGTTGGCCGTGTTGATGTCCTAGAGCATGATGTCGACCCTTGCCTAGAGGTCGCCATATGGCGGAGGATGGCTCGGGCCGCGGTTTGGGCAGCCGGATTCCCCGTCCCGGCGGTGCCGTGGGTGTGAACTCCGGTTGTCTGCGGGTTCCGGGAAGGGGTCGTCCGTAGGGGATGCGGTCGTGTCTTGATGCTCGGTCGCGGTGAGGTAGGTGGAAAGTTTTGTACGATTCCCACGAGACGGCGCCAAATGTTTCGCCTAGATCGGGGGGGGGGGGGGTGGTGGATTAGAATAGAGGTACGAGTGTGATGACCGCAAGCTCCTCACGTCCGATCACTGTCAAGAATAATACACCGACGTCGAGGAGACCGGGTGGCCGGTCTTCGCTCCTCCGATGCCTAAGTCGGTGCGGTGTATGAATATTGACGAGTAACTTTTATGAGTATTGAATGCGTACCATTAATGAGGAAAGAGGCGGGCTCTTATAGGTGGTTGAAGGGAAAACCAATTGTTTGTCTTCGATGTGGGATCAATGGCCTGCTCCCAGGAACAACGTCCTTCGCAGCAAGCAGTTTGGATCTGCAAGGTAGCCGAGCCCCGGGCAAGACCTGGCCGGGGTCATGACCGGGTTCGGCCGAGGTGATGTCGAGGTAGCCGTGGGCTACTCGTCCGGGGCCCGGATATGACCGGTGGAGTCCCCGAGCATGCGCTATTTCTAGTTGGTTAGTAGAGAGTATGTACAAGTACCATTTGAGTATTTAAGCATTTGTGGGTACCAAAAAGTTCATTTCGTTATAGTTTGGGTACCATTTGAGGATTTTACCTCATAAATAATGATGGTGCCCTTATCTGCATGTGAAGTAGGTCAAAGCAGTTGTACTAATATAGACCAAATGAATCGTGTTATTAACCATGAGCCATTGAGTACAATTACCTGCAAAGAAAAAGAGAAAGTGATGGTAGTAGAAGAATTTATGCTAAGTGATGTTAACATTATTCATCAGTCAAATGATTACATGGACTTTGGTCCAAATGGATATGATGGTGGGGTAGAAGAAAACTTATTGGAAGAGGAAGAACGATCAATGTTTGGAGACCCAAATAAAGATGGAGGAGATGATGATGCTGAGTTTGTAGACAGTGACTATAAGATTCGTCCTGAAGATCAAGGTGTGGATGGTGAAGGAGATGATGATGTTGAGTTTGATAGTTGATAACCAAAATGTGTTTGAAGAGTATGCAGACATGGGATTTGCTGGAGAGATATCTGACCACAGTTATAATAGTGACGAATTGAGAGAAAAATATGATACATCTGATACAGATAGAGACGAGGCAGACCGAGAAGCAACAAGCAATATGAAGCATAGGATGAATAAATATAATATTATGAAAGGAAAGACATGAGTGCCAGAGAGGGATTTAATTATTTAAAGGATCCTCATTTTGAAGTGGGGCAAATATTTGCAGACTCCAAGTAGTTCAAGAATGTAGTTAAAAAGTACGTTGTGAAGCATGGAGTGAACTTGTATTTTCAAAAGAACACTGATGTCAAAGTTGAGGTAATTTGTGGGAATAAGAAAGGTAAGAAGGATAAAAGGCCTTGCCCATTTTGGATGTATGCTGGGGACATTGAAGATGGTGCACTAGAGTTGGTAAAATCAAATCTCTAAGGGAGTATGTGTTTATGTCTGACAAAAAGAAGGGATATAGGCATTGTGTGAGACATCTCCACAATAACTTCAAAAAGAAAAATCCTGGCATTGTATTAAAGAATTTGTTACAAGCTCCTGCTAGGGATACTACCATGGTATTGTACAATAGGAACATGGATGCAATGCTTGGAGTGTCATCGGATCTTGTGGACTGATTAGCTAGGCATAAACAACCCATTAATTGGAGTAGAGCCCATTTCATTATGGATACTAAATCTGACATGTTGTGCAACAACCTGTGTGAGAGTTGGAATGCTGCAGTATGTCATTGTAGGGACAAGCCCATCTTAGTTATGTTTGAAATCTTGAGGTAGAACACAATGATTAGGTTGGCTAACAGAAGGGTTGCAGAAATGAAGTTGAAACTGGACATTGGGCCTAGAATGCAAAAGATCATGGAGAAGAACGCAAAGAGATCTAGAGAATATGAGGCTTTTAGATCATCAAATTATGTATTTGAGGTGCATGGGAAAAATGGCACAATCCTACAATCCCAACATTTTGTTGATTTGGCAAAGAGGACCTGCACTTGTAAAAGATGGATGCTTTCAGGACTACCTTGTCCCCATGCTATTGCATGGATTTGGGTGAAAGGAGATGATCCTATTGCCTATGTTGATGACTACTATAGGAAGGAGTCCTACCTGAATGTCTATGGTTATGTCATTAATCTTATACATGGTGTTGATCATTGGCCCATTAAAAATGCTTCTATCCAGCCTCTTACATATATGAAACAATGTGGCAGGCCTAAAATGGTTAGGAGGAGAGAGTAATGTGAGGAACCCTCAGCTCGAAAAGTGGCAACAACAAGCAAAATGCCAAGAAGCCAATATGTGACATGCTCCTGCACAGTTTGTTCCATCTCATAACAAGAGGACTTGGAAAGACAAGGGAGGGTTCAGTAGCTACGGTGAGACTTGATAATGGTGTTATTATGTATTAAAGATGTGTTTGAATAATGGTTGCTTACTAACCATGATTGTGTTTTTTAATTGTAGGTTCAGAACAATGGAAGGAAAAGCAAGGTTAATGTCACAGTGAATAACAATGGATCAAAAACTGTCAATGTCTCTATTCAGAACCAAGGCAGTAGCTCAGTTAATGTCCAAATCCAAACAAAGGAGCAAGTTGGTCATTTAATATATGCATCCATTGGTTCATCTTTTTCGGCAATTTATTAATCATGAGGGGGGCACATCATGTACTCAAGCTCAGCCATCACAATCTTTAAGGAATATAGGTGGTTCACCGCCAACTCAAACTTCAGTTACTCCTGCAGCTTCCTCACATCCACCCCAAACAACTAAGACCAAACCTAAAAATGTGAATAGGCCTGTATGGAAGATTTGAGTTTTGTTGCTTACCATCAAACTAGTGCCTTATAGTTTCATAATTGATGTGTATTTTGTGATTTGCAAGTTTCATAACCTATGAGACCATTTGTGCTTTGTTAATGTCAGACATATCTCACTTTATTGAGTGAATATTTGACAAGATGCAGCTTAATATATGTCAGCTTTTGGTCAAATTCGGTTTGAATTTAGCACTTGCTGTGATACAATTTGATATAATTCTTGTGTATTTCTACTAAAATAAAAGAAGACCAACAACAAAATTTATCAAAGCAACTGATAAGTGCGTAAATACGCACTTAGAACATCTTTAATTACTTTGATTAGGTTTTTCCGAGAGCTATTTTCTGTATTTAATGTGTGTTTTCTTGTGATTAGGGAAATTATGAGCAAAAATGTGCATTTTGGAGGTTTTCAGCGCAATTCCGAAAAGTCAACCGTGACTTTTTAGACGTTAAAATGACACCGGTCATTTCTCGAATGTGGAGATCAGAGCATGTACGAAGATTTCGAAAACCGTTTCGAATCCCGACAATTTTATCGACAAATCACCACATACGGCGGCGCAACCACCACTTGCGGTGGCAAATTACATTTCAAAACCTTCATTTTATTTTCCCTTATTTGTTTATGTATCTATTTAGTTTAATCAATTAATTATTTATTTATTTGTTTATTTATTTATTATTTTTCTTTGTTGATTTTCTTCTCCTTCTTTTTGACTTTGCAGATTAGGCCAAACCACCCTCCCGGAACCACCATCTTTTCCGACACCACCATCTCCCTCTTTTGATTTTGTCCTCCTTCTCTTGACTTTTTCTCCAACTCCTTGCTTTCCAATCTTTAAATACACCTTCTCTGCTCCATTCCTATCTGGCCGGGGCTCATCCCCGCGCCTCCATTCTCTCCCTCTCCACCACTTCTCAAGCCACCGTGTATGGCCTCCTGCCATGCCTTCTGTCCTAGTCCCTGTACCCTTCATTCCAAAGTTATCTCAGCCCCTCTTTCTTCCTCTGGTTACTTCTCTGCATCCTCCAATCTCTATGTTTCTCTGCTCTCTTCCTCTAAACATCACGGCATCTCTCTGTGTTCACTGCCGGCAGCTCACAAGTCGTCTCTACTCCTCCCTCTTCTCTTCTTTCATTAATTATCTAAGCCCCTTCGTCTTCCCCTTTGTTCTACAGAGTACAGACCACAATCATTCAATCACCAATCAATCACAGAAAACCATAATCACTGATCCATTCTCACTGTGCTCTCCATCTTCAATTAACAAAACTCTTCACTGACTGCCCCAATTCACCTGCAAATTCAATTATCAATTTCACCATCTCAATGGCAATCAATTCAACTATGCTACAAATCCACAAACACCCAGTTCGCCGTTCCTGCTCCAAGCTCACCGTCGTTGTGCTCTCTGCCCAGCTCCGGATCGCAGCACCCTCACCATGGCCTCCTCCGTGCCCAGTCATCATCGGCGACCATTTCTCGGTCGTTGCCGGCAACCTCCAGTCATCACGGCGCCGACGCCGCTCCTCAAGCCAGCATCGCCGATCTCGGGACCAGATCATCACGGTCTCACCAGTCCACCGCCGTTAATCCCAGTTCTCTTCCAGCCGGCGTCGTCCTCACTGCCCGGAAATCCGACCGCATCTCTCTGCTCTTCTCGACGCATCACCGCGCCGCACGAGTCCAGCCATGGCACCTCTGCCGTCAACGCCGCTGTCTCTAAGCCACGCAACTCTCTCTGGCCTCAATCCAACCCGGTCTTCCAAATCACCGCTGCTGCTGCCATCTTCTCGCCGCCTCAGTCCCAGCGCCGACACTCTCAGTGGCTGCTCTCTCTCCGGTCACTTCCTCTCTTGCTCTGAAAAGAAGAAGCAAAAAGAAAATAAAGAGATGAGCTACGGGCTGAAGAGAGAAACAAGAGAGCTGAAAAGTTGCATTGAAAAGTCAAGGGGTGTAAAGAGTAAACCGCAGGGTGTGAAAAGAAAAGAAGTCAATTGGGTCTTTGACCCATTGACCAAGCCCAGGACCTGTTGGGCCCAATTGCTATGGACACCCGGTGTTTTTCAACCCCGAGTTTCCCGAGCGTTTTCACCTCCGATCAATGAGCATTCTCTCTCCCTTTTACTATTTTTAATTAATTGTTGTGTGAAAATACTTTTTTAATTTTTATTTGAATATTTATGTTATGTAATATTTGAATTATTGTAAATATTTGTGTAATTTGATTTGTGTGCTATTTATCGAAAAATCCAAAAATATGTTTATTATTTAATTGTGTGATTTATAGAAAACCCAAAAAGATTTTGTGATTTATTGTGTGTTTATTTTAATTAAGTTTGTACATTTTTGTAAATAAAATCTTTCTAATTTAGTTTAATTAATTTCGTGACTTAGAAAAACAAATAAACAATCTCCTGTGGGTAACGATCTCTACTTTCCTATACTACAATCGATATTCATATCACAGTAGGGTTTATCTCGATATGGTTATTTTTTTGCATCTTTTGGTATACGAAAATACTAGTATCAGCAACACAAAGTCATTACTCATTAATAACATTGTAATTACAACGTTTCAAAGTTCACCACTCTCATTCCCTGATATGATTATTTTCGCACACCAAAAAGATGCACAAAAATAACCTCAAGATAAACCCTACTGGTGATATGAATATCGATTGTAGTATAGGAAGTAGGGATCGTTCCCGCAGGAGATTGTTGTATTTACTTTTCTATGTCACGAAATTAATTAAACTAATACTACAACCACTAACACAAAAATAACTAAACAAAATTAATTAAACTAAACAATTACACAATAAATAATTTACAAAATATTTTTTTGGGTTTTTAATAAATAGCACACAACACAAAAATATTCACATGTTCACAAATATTACACAACTTAAATTATCCAAATATTCAAAATAGAAAATAAACAAATAGTTTCACACAACAATTAATTAATGAAATTAACAAAACAAATTAAATAAAAGTAGCTAGAGAGAGTGCTCATTGATTAGAGGCTCGGGCTCGAGGTTGAAGAAGACCGAGTGTCCATAGCAATTGGGCCAACAGGACCTGGGCCAAACTGTTCAGGAGCCCAAATCGGATTGGATTTAGCCAATGGGTCAAAGCCCAGTTGACTTTGTTTTTCTCTGCACCCGTGCCTCCCTCTTTTCTTTTTCCTCTCTTCTTCTCCATCTCCCTCAGAAGATAAACGCCGGCTTAAGAAGCACGGCAGTTGAGCTACAGCGGCGTGAGGCATAGGCGACGTCGGCGAGAGCTGGAATTTCAAGCCAGGATCGGCGAGGCACGGGGCTGTGATGGTGGTGCGACGTCGGTGAGATGGCAGACTTCTTGGATTTAGCGACGACGGTTGCTGGGCTTGGCGGCGGCGTGGTCACAGCAGTGTCAATTGCAGCAGAGGCTAGGCTGGGTTGCCATATGGGTCGATGCTAAGGAAGAGAGCAAGCCATGTCGGAGAGAGTTCGTCGATTGTGAAGGTGAGCGACGACAGTGGCTTTTGGGAGTCCGAGGGACCTAAGTCAACCTGGGGACGCCATAGTTGTGATGAATCGAAGCTGGGTTGCTGGTTTGTTTAAATGTGATTGATTGCTTCAAATTGAATCATGGGTGTTTGAATTGCAGATGATGCAAGCTCGATTGGGGGCTGTTGATTGAACACCGTCTGGGCACTGGGCTTGAGGCGGCTGTGCTCTTCCAGAATGGTGGTGATTGTGGTATTGTTGTTGATTCAAAGTGAATTGGTACGGTGATGATGGCTAGATTTTGAACTGGTGATGTGAATTGTTGTTTGTAGGGAGGAAGAAGAAGAAGAAAAAGCAATGTTCGAAAAATCGCTAGGCGTTAGGCGGGCGGTGGACAGGGCCTAGCGCCTAGAGGCCTAGGTGGGGACTAGGCGTTTTTTTTATAACATATAATTATATAAATTAGAATATATATCATCAAATATAATAGTTAATTTCTTAAAAAATAATTATTTTAACCAATTAATTATATATATATGGGCCAAGCCCACCTCTTCTTTTATTTCTTTATTTTTTCTTCTTCTCCCACTTACGGAAACCTATTCTTTTTCACTTCTCTCACCCACCTCTTCTTTTATTTTTTTTATTTTTTTCTTCTTCTCTCACTTACTTGACGAACCCACGTTTTCTTTTCTTCTTCTCTCACCTCTTCTTTCTTCTTCTTCCGCCTCCCCGCTCCGACCTCTTTTTCTTTTCTTCTTCTTCACGAGACCACTTCTTTCCCCTCCTCTTCTCTCACCTCTTCTTCTTCTTCTTCTTCTTCTTCTCTCCACGCACCCACTTCTTCCCCCTTCTTTTCCAGGTGGTCGTGTTGTTTCAAGTTCGCCGGAAACAACAGATCGAAGTGAACGGCACAAGGGAGAGGAAGAGACTCGACTGGAGTGTGGAGAAGAGAGAGATCGCAGGTTTCTTTTTTCTTTTTCTGGTATCTGACTTAGTCCTCACCCATCTAGTCATCTATTTGACTTAAAAAAAAACGATTTTTTCAAACTCGCCGCCCGGGATCGCCCGTGCCGCCTAATCGGCCGATTTTTTCCGCCTGGGCGCCTGGCGGCCGCCTAGGCCGATTTTTCGAACCTTGAGAAAAAGAGTGGGAAGAAGGGAAGGCACGGCCATGATAGGCTGTGCACGGACGCATCGAGGACCGAGAGAGATTGTTTGAGTGCGGTGAGAGTTGAGATTGCATACGGGATTGTGACCGGAGGGAGGAAGATGGGCCGAGTTAGCTCTTGAAAGAAGGGGTAGAGGGACTAGGACGAAGGGAAGCCATGGTGACTCACTCGGAAGCTTGAGAGGAAATGGGGAGGTGAGAAGGTGGTGAGCGCAGGGAGAGGCCCCGCCCAAGAGAAGTGGCCGGGTTTGATTGACTTTAAAGGAGGAAAAGATTGATTAGTGAGGAACATGGGCAGCCGGAAAGCATGGTGGTCGGCATGGGTGCAGGAGGGATCCCAGGCAAAAGTGGCAGCTAGGTGGTAGACATGGGAGGCAGGCAAGGTTGGCTTCACCTGCAGAAGTCAAAAAGAGAAGGAAATCAAAACAAAACAAATAAAATAAATAACAATAAAAATAAATAATAAACAAAAACATAAATGAATAAATATTAATAAATAAATATAAGGGAACATAAAATGGTGGTTTTAATTATGTATTTCACCACCGCGACTGGTGGTAGCGCTTCCATTTGTGGTGGTTCGCCGATAAAATTATCGGGATTCAGAAAAGTTTCTGAAATCTTCATACAGTGCTTGTAATCCACATTGAGATGATGACCGATGTCATTTTCTTGTCTGAAAAGTCACGATTGACTTTTCAGAATTGAGTTGAAAACCTCCAAAATGCACATTTTTGTGCAAAGTATCATTTTATTCGTATTTTCCCTATACACACAAAAACATACATTAAATAGACAATTAAGCTCTCGGAAAGCCTAATCCAAGTAATTAAATACGTTTTGTGTACGTACTTTATGTCCACATCATTCCCATACAAAAAAAAAGTCATGACATAATTAAAACAAGGTATAACTTCCTCAATTTCACTTTGATTATTTGTACTTCATTATGCAAATGCATGTTTTCTCCTTCCAGTTCATCATTTTCCTCAAGCATCCTTTGCAAAGCAAACATGGCAGTAAGCAAATACATCCAATAAATAATCCCTAGAATGCAACCCTTGCTCTCTCTTTCTCTGCTCTTATTCACCTCCTCATGCAAAATCATCTACATTCCTCGTATTTACGCATTACATCTAACTCAACCTGCAATCTGGTTTCATTTGCACGGATCCTTCTCAACTCATTCTCTAGAAATTTTTAATTCCTCACTAATCCAATTAAGTATTATAGAAATTGCATGTGAACACCTCGATTTCCCTTGAAAGCAAAATCTCCTTCTTGGGTTCTCATCTCATCGTTCCAATAGACATACTCATTTGCGAGCACTCCACAATAGCAACCTAGAATTTAATGGGTAGGGTTCTAATACCAATTGGGGGTTTCACTGTACATAAGCTCAGGGAAAAAATTTCCTACTCACATAGCAATTTTCGGGTTGGTCTGCTATGGACACACTCTGAAATTTTCCTATTTAAGCTCAATTTATTAGCCTCCCAGATTAGGAGGGAAAGTAGTTACATTTTGGTGCCGAGGAAGGTTCATTTGGAGGGAGAGATGACTAAAGAGGCTGACTGGATGAGTTAAGGTGACTGAATATGGTGGGCTGACTAATTTGCCCAGCAAAATTGAGCCACGCAAGTAGAGTTAACGCTAAAATTAACGAAAGTACTAAATGGGGTCTTGACACAATAGTTCAGGTACCACGAGACTCTTTATAAACATTTGGAGATAAGTTGTAGACAAGCAAGAGTCAATGCCCTTGCAACCAGCACCTTCCTGTTCCTGAGTCACTAATGAATCAAGGGATTCATATAGATGCATGTTGGTGACGAAATATTTCGGAGAGAGATTACCCAACAATCTATAATCTCCCTCATTGGGTACTTGATAAGTATGGACGCAAACCAATCTTTCTCGAGCCAATTTTCCTCAAGTCAATCGTCCTCGAGATAGTCCTCCTCGAGTCATGACTTGAAGAAGGGGGGGTACCTGCAAAAGACCCTCCGATGCCTAAATGAGTGATAGTTTTAGTAGGGAGTAATCAGATACTGAATGAATTTCAGTGGAACTGACTATTTATAGTGAGCAGAACCTTATCACTTTAGCGGTTACAGCTTGGGCCGCAATTTACTCGAGGTCTCCTTGTGCCGCAAGTCTCTCGACCCATAACTTGCGGCGCACGAAGCGTAACTACTTGATGCCATCACTTGCGGCGCACGAACAGGTAAATTGGTTGAGTTGGTTATCTGCTCGAGGTAACACCTCTCGAGTCATCATCTCTTCGAGGTTATGTCCCTCAAATATGTTTCATCGAGACATGTATGTCGAGCTTAGCTAAATAAATAGGCCAACACTTAAGTGAAAAATCTTCACTCCCACAATGCCCCATTTTTTCCTTTTCGTGCATACTCCGGCACGAAAAGGGAAAAATAATTTCTACAACATTTATATGCCCCCTACGGAAATATGGCTATAAGAAAATTTCATCAAATACTTAAGTGTAAGGAGCACATCTACTAATAGCAAGAGTCAGGAATCAAACCGTATATGTCAAGCTTTTTATTATGACTCGAGATGTTCCTAAGCTTGAAGATGGATGCCACATTCTTCTACTTCCCAAAGCCTTGAGCCAAAAAAGGTTCTTCAAAGGGAAAACAAAACTACATGAACAGTGAATCTCCCGTCGTCGATACATTCTTCTTGAGGCAAATGACTCCCATATCTTCTTCTCGAGGCAAGTTCCAGTCCTCTTTTTGTCGACTTCATTCACTCGAGGAGTGCATACTCTAAACAAGGTGTCTGTCCTCGTTCTTTTTATCATACTCATCGGCAGTTTCCCTTTTTATGGGTTGACTCGAAGATTCATCGAATTCATTATCTCAACTGCCATCCTTGGTGGTTGGTTGGTAACCGCCACGCTTGGTGGTCGGTCCCCTATCTCAACCGCCACCCTTGATGGTCGGTTGGTAACTGCCACGCTTGGTGGTTGGTTCGCTTTCTCAACCTCTACCCTTGGTGGTCGGTTGGTCCTTTTTTTTTAGGTTGGGTCGTATTCTCAATCTTTTGTCTGTAATATGACCGGGACGAACTAAGATGCCCTTAGCTTGAGACTTACCTGTCTTTGTTAGTCATAGGGTAATGCACAAAACTATCAAACATATCCATAATACTATCAAATATATAGTCAATAATGGTAACCTTATTGCTAATTTTCATTTAATTTTGAGTTGCGTACCTTTCACAAACCTTACAAGTTTGGATGAATACCCTTCGAATTTCTCTTTGAAATGTGTTACCAAAATTTGATCGCCTTGCCCATCACGAGGGCACACTATTTGTCGAGAAAAATTTCCTTGTCTCAAAATTTATCTAAACCTCCCTCGTAGTTTTCTTTCCTTTCGGAGCATCCTTTTATCTAAGTTCGCTGCCCTTCAGCTTTTATGTTTATTTGAGCTAAGTTGTCGTCTTTGAATGCCTCGATGGAATCACAATCAATTGAGGTGGCAGTAGCCCTAGTGAGCTTGCTCGAGGCAACGAGTCCTTGTCGTGTCCAAAAAAGCTTCCCTTATTTTGCTTTATCCTCACCTTTTTCATCAGTTTCTCAATTGAAACCCTGATTTCAATTTCTATCAAATGAGTCGGTTAATTGAGCACAATCATCAATAATCAATACTCAGAAAATAAGAGGGAAATAATTGGTCTTATCAAAAGTTGCCTCCACTCTAACTTCCACTTCTTGTTCCTTGTCCGTTGTTATTTTCATTTCTTTATTACCCTTATTGCAGCTCAACATACGTATTAAAACTCTCATTATGATAATCATGTTGAAGATCAAAACAACATATGATTTCTGGGCCTCACAATTAATGAAACAACAAATATAAAATTTTTCCTTATCTGATTGGCCAAAGTTCCTCCCTTTACTCCATTGAAGTCCATAGATGCGTCCTATGCTACTCGAACAGTAATCACGGCTTTTTGTTCAGTTTCCCACAGACGGCGCCAATTATTGGTGACGAAAAATTCCGGAGAGTGATTACGCAACAATCTATAATTTCCCTCATTGGGTACTTGATAAGCACGGACGCTGACCAATCTTTCTCGAGATAATTTTCCTCAAGTCAATCGTCCTCGAGATAGTTCTCCTCGAGTCACGACTTGAAGAAAGGAGGGGGTACCTGAAAAAGACCCTCCGATGCCTAAATGAGTGATAGTTTTAGTAGGGAGTAATCAGATACTGAATGAATTTCTTACCTAGTCAGTGGAACTGACTATTTATAGTGAGCAGAACCTTATCACTTTAGCGGTTCCAGCTTGGGCCGCAATTTACTCGAGGTCTCCTTGTGCCGCAAATCTCTCGACCCATAACTTGTGGCGCACGAAGCGTAACTACTTGATGCCATCACTTGCGGCGCACGAACAGGTAAATTGGTTGAGTTGGTTATCTACTCGAGGTAACACCTCTCGAGTCATCATCTCTTCGAGGTTATGTTCCTCAACCATGTTTCATCGAGACATGTATGTCGAGCTTAGCTAAATAAATAGGCTAATACTTAAGTGAAAAATCTTCACTCCCACAATGCCCAAGAAACGTGGGAGCCAAAGGGAAAATTTCACCTTTATTTGTGACTTGTGAGCAAAGCCAAAGGAAAAACCCCCACTTGGATGATATCATTTCCATCTAAAAACACAAATTTACTAAACCACAAACTCAACAAAGCCTCAAACTAACAACTGGAGTTATACCCAAGCCCCTTCTTAAAATTTCTTTTGTCTCCGTCTTCTCTGTACCCCTCAAAAATGTTTTACCCACAAAGAAAAATTGTCATTGGCATCTTTCAAAGTGCACAGTATATAAACATCTTCCATACTCACCTGAATTTTCTACGGATCCACATAATGAAAGGGTGAACTACCCCCCCACCATAAACATACAAAAGTATGCATGAGTCTCCTTACTCCACCGCCTGACAATATGACGTAACAAGTCTAAATCCTTGTTTATGTTGCATAACCTAGAAAGTAGAACAACATGAAGAATTTCAGCTTATTCCAAAACTCGTTGAACGTCAGGCATGATTCTGTTAGACAGCTATTGCTTAGCTGTCAAGTTTGTTAGGTTTGTTTTCAGTTATGTTGTTAATAATCCCTATTTGTTAGGGTAGTGCTTATAGGTTTGATTCAATCTAGTCCATGATCCACGTCTTAGGTTAATGTTAAACGTGGGGTGCAATTTGTTTTCTTTATCTTTCCTTGTAAGGCTTATAAAGCCACTAGTTTGCACTTCAATTAAAATAAGATCATTCCTCCAAAATTCCAGAATAGCTTTTGGCTTAGTTTCTAGTTCAACAATTCTGGTATCAGAGCTCCTCACATGGCCTGATTTGGGGATTTGGGAAGCCGAGAAATTGCAACTTTCTCGGGGAGAGTTTTAGTTTGAATAGGAGTGAAACACATAGAGATTTTGTGAGATAAACACTTCGGGTCTGAGAGATAGAGAGAGAGAGAGAGAGAGTCAACAAATGGCAGCAGAGAACAATAGCTTCGCTCAACCTGCTATGCCCAGATTCGATGGTCATTATGACCATTGGTCTATGTTGATGAAAAATCTTTTGAGGTCAAAAGAGTACTGGGGCTTGATAGAGAGCGGAATTCCATTGGTAGCTACTGGAGTCGAACCTACAGAAGGGCAACGCAAGGCCATCGAGGAGGCAAAATTGAAGGATCTCAAAGAAAAAAACTATCTTTTCCAGGCTATTGATAGAAGCATCATGGAAACCATTCTCCAAAGAGACACAGCCAAAGATATATGGGACTCTATGAAGCAGAAATATCAAGGGTCCACGAAGGTGAAGAGAGCTCAACTACAAGCTCTTCGAAGGGAGTTCGAGGTGCTTGGAATGAAAGAGGGAGAAACAGTAGATGAATACTTCTCTCGGACCTTAGCTATTGCCAATAGAATGAAGGCACGTGGGGAGCGAATGGAGCAATTGGTGATTGTGGAGAAAATACTGAGGTCCATGACTGGGAAATTTGATTATGTGGTGGCTGCCATAGAGGAATCCAACAACACCAACACAATGACAATTGATGAACTGCAGAGTAGTCTGCTTGTTCATGAGCAGAGAATGCGTGCTCACATCGGAGAAGAGAAAGTATTGAAGGTGACATTTGATGAAATAGCTGGAGGACGAGATGATAGCAGATATGGTGCAAGAGGCCGAGGAAGAGGAGGTTTTAGAGGCAGAGGAAGGGGTCGAGGAAGAGGACAGTTCAACAAAGCACTAGTTGAATGCTACAAGTGCCACAAATTAGGACACTTTCAATATGAGTGTCCTGATTGGGAGAAGAATGCACACTATGCCGAGTTGGATGAGACAGAAGAAATGGTTCTAATGGCGCATGTCGAACTCAATGATGCCAAAAGGGAGGAGGTCTGGTTTCTGGATTCAGGGTGTAGCAATCATATGACAGGCAACAAACAATGGTTTACAGACATGGACGAGCAGTATCGACAATCAGTGAAGCTTGGCAACAACCTCAAAATGGCAGTACTTGGGAGAGGTAATGTTAGATTGCATGTTAATGGAATTACACAAGTGATTACCAATGTGTATTATGTCCCAGAGTTGAAAAATAACTTAATTAGCATTGGACAATTGCAAGAGAAGGGGATTGTAATATTGATTCAAAATGGGGAGTGCCGGATTTACCATCCTAGTAAGGGGCTGATTATGCAATCCCAGATGAGTGCAAATAGAATGTTTGTATTCCTTGCAACTTTGATGCCTAAGGTCTCAAATTGTTTCAAGACTAGCTCAGAAGATGAAACTCATCTGTGGCATTGTCGATATGGACATCTCGGCTTTAAAGGGTAAGAGGGTAAGAGGGTTGCCTGATATCAATACACCAAGTAAGCTGTGCAGAGATTGTGTAATAGGCAAACAACACAGGAGTCTATGCCAAAGAAAAGCATGTGGAGAGCGTCTCACCAACTCCAACTCATACACTCAGACCTTTGCGGCCCCATTACACCTGAGTTCAGCAGCAAGAAAAGGTACTTCATCAGTTTCATAGATGATTTTAGTCGAAAATGTTGGATTTATTTCCTGTCAGAGAAGTCACAAGCTTTCACTACATTCAAGAGCTTTAAGCCCTAGTTGAGAAGGAAACTGGTTCGTACATTCAATGCCTACAACCGACAGAGGTGGAGAATTTAATTCTCATGAGTTCAATGTCTTTTGTAATACTAATGGAATTCGCAGACAATTGACCGCAGCTTTCACCCCACAACAAAATGGGGTGGCAGAAAGGAAGAACATGACCATCATGAACATGGTACGGAGCAAGCTATCTGGAAAAAGAGTCCCCAAGATTTTATGGCCAGAAGCAGCAAGCTGGATAGTTCATATTCTCAACTGGAGTCCTACTTTGGCTGTAAAAGATATGACCCCTGAGGAGACATGGAGCGGAGTAAAACCAGTTGTTCATTATTTCAAGGTTTTTGGCTGCATTACACATGCACACATACCTGATGCAAGAAGGAAGAAACTTGATGACAAAAGCCTCAAGTGTGTGATGTTCGGGATGAGCGAAGACTCCAAGGCATACCGGTTATATGATCCTGTAACCAAGCGCATTGTGATTAGCAGAGACGTGATTTTCGAGGAAGACGAGGGCTGGAAATGGGGCATGAATGCAGAAGCTGTGAGACTAAATGCATTGGACTGGAATGAAGCAGAAGAAAGAAATGAAGCAGACCAAGGAATTGAAGAAACTGAAAACAATGCAAGGGAAGAAGATGATGGTACAAGTGTCTCTTCATCAAGTGAACCAGCAGAAGAAAACCAAGAGGCAAGGAGGACACGAAGACCTCCTGTATGGATGGGAGATTATGTGAGTGGAGAAGGCTTGTCGGAAGAAGAGGAGATGGCCATGTATACCTCTGCTGCAGATCCAATTAATTTCGAAGAAGCTTGCAAAGAATCCAAGTGGAGGGCAGCAATGGATCAAGAAATTCAATCAATTGAAAAGAATGGCACTTGGGAGCTGTGTAACCTGCCGGCTGGAGCTAAAACCATTGGAGTCAAGTGGATTTTCAAGACGAAGTTAAATGAGAATGGGGACGTTGATAAGTGCAAAGCTCGTCTTGTGGCAAAGGGGTAAGCTCAAAAGTATGGAATAGATTATACCGAAGTGTTTGCACCAGTGGCAAGGTGGGATACAATTCGAATGGTACTTGCAATTGCTGCACAAAATGGATGGACAGTGTATCAACTTGACGTAAAGAGTGTCTTTCTTCACGGGGAGCTTAGTGAGGCTGTTTATGTTGATCAACCACAAGGATATGTAAAGAAGGGTGCTGAGCAGAAAGTGTACAAGTTGAAAAAGGCCTTATACGGTCTCAAGCAAGCTCCTCGTGCATGGTATAGTCGCATCGAGGCTTACTTCCTAAAAGCAGGTTTTGAAAGATGTCCATATGAGCACACCTTATTTGTGAAAGCTGGTGAAGGAGGTAACATACTTATTGTAAGCTTATACGTTGATGATTTAATATTTACTGGGAGTGATGTGAGTATGTTCAAGGAATTTAAAAAGTCCATGGAGCTTGAATTTGATATGACTGATCTGGGAGAGATGCGTTACTTTCTTGGTGTTGAAGTAATTCAAAACAAGGATGGGATCTTTATTTGTCAAAGGAAGTATGCAAAGGAAATTTTGGAAAGATTCAAAATGGAGAAAAGCAACTCGGTTAGAAATCCTATTGTTCCTGGAGTAAAATTGATTAAACATGATTTTGGAGAGGTGGCAGATGCAAACTTGTACAAACAGATGGTGGGATGCTTGATGTACTTGGCAACTACACATCCAAACCTCATGTACGTGATCATCTTGGTAAGCAGGTTTATGGGAAGTCCTTCAGAGCAGCACATGCAGGTAATCAAAAGGGTGTTGAGGTATGTTAAAGGCACTATGGATTTTGGTGTCATGTACAAAAGAAATGGAAATGAGAAGCTTGTAGCATACTCCGATAGTGACTATGCAGGAGATTTGGATGATCGCAGAAGCACATCGGGATATGCTTTCATGCTTAGCAATGGTGCAGTCTCTTAGTCCTCAAAGAAACAGCCGGTAGTTTCTTTATCTACCACAGAAGCTGGGTTTATTTCAGCAGTTTCTTGTGCTTGTCAAGCAGTATGGATGCGTAGAATTCTTGAGAAACTTGGCCATGTTCAGAATGGAGGTACTACAGTGTACTGTGACAACAGCTCAGCCATAAAGTTGTCAAAGAACCCAGTGCTGCACGGCAGAAGCAAACACATTGATATAAGGGTTCATTTTCTTCGTGACCTCACAAAGGAAGGAGCAGTAGAGCTGATTCATTGTAACTCTCAAGATCAAATTGCAGATATCATGACAAAGCCTTTAAAGCTTGAAGTGTTTGAGAAGCTGCGAGAACTGCTGGGAATGTGTACTATGCCAGATATAAACTGATTGCAGAAGTGCAATCAGTTTAAGGGAGGAATTGTTAGAAAGCTATTGCTTAGCTGTCAAGTTTGTTAAGTTTGTTTTAAGTTATGTTGTTAATAATCCCTATTTGTTAGGGTAGTGCTTATAGGTTTGATTCAATCTAGTCCATGATCCACGTCTTAGGTTAATGTTAAACGTGGGGTGCAATTTGTTTTCTTTATCTTTCCTTGTAAGGCTTATAAAGCCACCAGTTTGCAGTTCAATTAAAATAAGATCATTCCTCCAAAATTCCAGAATAGCTTTTAGCTTAGTTTCTAGTTCAACAAATTCGCCCAGTTGAGGTGGTCACTAACAACACTGAAAAAGTACTTAAATGATAGTGCAACAGCCTAGTATTCACCCCTCTCAATACGAAGTCTTGAAACAAAGCTCAGATCTGTGGATAGTGATGGGACTTCATGATCAATGATCAAATTATGCCCGTGCTCAGCGTCATGACATCTTGGAAAATATCTCATTTCCCTCTCAATCCATCATCTGATGAGAAATACGTCTCCATAGGAGAAGTGCCATTGGTCGAGTCAGAAGCCATGAAGGGATGAAAATCATAGTATCAAGATCTTAAAAAAAAAAATTGTGGGGACTAGGGACGAGGAGAGCGAAAGGAATAGAGATAGATGAGAGGAAGAAGTTGTGTTCAAAGTCGTGCAGTTGGCAAAGAGATTTTTATTTTATTTTCATATAAATTTGTGTAGGTATAAAATAGAATTTGAAAATGTACAAAAATCAAAAGAGGTCTGAATGCTAAATTAGGAAATATGAATAGAAACATTCTTATACAGAGAGAGAGAGAGAGAGAGAGAGAGAGAGAGAGAGAGAGAGAGAGAGATTTTAAATGAATTCAGACAAATACCGTAGTAATTTCACTAATTTGTCGTATCACTAACTAAATACATGTTGATATGGGTAGTCAAACATATATTAATGGAAAATTTATCCTTAAACATGCTCCTATGGTGATAAAAAAACAATAATATATAGAATAACAAGTATGAACAATGAATGCATTATCATCCAAGAAAATGAAACTTTATAATATTTACTAAATCATAACATTAAACAATCATGTCTTGGACTCAATCGAGCCCTAATTACAAGAAATTTAGCTACTTAGTCTTTAATTAAAAACAAAAATAAGTATATGAGGAAGGAGAAGACCAAAAACCAAAAGAAAAATGATAGAATTGGAGCGGCGACCGGTCATTAGGATTTCCACGACCAATTGGTTGTGACTCTATCGTGTTTTGGTTCTCTCTCTCTCTCTCTCTCTCTCTCTCTCTCTCTCTCTCTCTCTCTCTCTCTCTCTCTCTCTCTCTCTCTCTCTCTCTCTCTCTCTCTCTCTCTCTCTCTCTCGCGTAAGGTATCTTTTTGTGATGCCAATAACCTCCTTTTACAGTGCTCAATCAGTCCTTTTTATTTCAGTTTGGGTTTAGAACTCCCCAACTTCAAGGGGTAATTGGGTTTAGTCCATAATTGGGAACACGGAAAACTACTGCATGTTTTGTAATTAGAGATAACACAGGTACAACTAGAGGTGGCAAACGGGCCGGCCCGTGTCGGCCCATTTTTTATCGGGCCTGGGCTCAGGCCGGCCCATATACTAAAATATTAAGCCCGGCCCGGCCCAAGGCCCAAGTACATAGCGTGTCGTGCGGTGCTCGTGCCGGGCCAATAACGGGCTCGGCCCGGTTCATAAAGAAACGAAAACTAGTTTTATTTTGAGATAAAATTAATATAATTAACATAAACACTACACAAAATTCATACAAACAATATTATCTATATTTTTCTTGAAACTCATTACAAAGCATTATATTTCAAAAAAATTTAGATATTATTCCTTATAAACATGAAACTAATTTAGTAGTAATAAAAAATAATTGTTCAAAGTAGTAGAATAATTAAAACGTTATGTGCATAATTTAAAAAAATAGATAAAATCAATAAAAATAGGATATAATCTTATTTAATAATTGTTATATTATAAACGGGCCGGGCTTCGGCGCATAATATAAGCGGGCCGGGCCTAAAACGGGCTCGGGCTTTTGGGCCAATATTTCGGGGGGGGGGGGGGGGGGGGGGGGGGGGGGGGGGGGGGGGGGGGGGGGGGGAATTTTCGGGCCGGGCCCGGCCAATTTTTGAGTAAAAAAGGAAGAAAAAGTAAATATAGATGAACTTGTTGTGTCATGTTGTTTTTTTTTATCTTTTATAGTTTTATGAAGAAATTTGGATAAATGTGGTGAACAATATTTTTAGTGGGCAAATATGATTTCCCAATATTCCTAATAGTGTGTTGTGCGGTTTTCAAAACAACAGGTCGGGTCTAAAATTTGTTTTTTTTCTTTTTTCCACGGTTTTTCTTTTTTTTCCTTGTTTTTGTGGATTTTTAGTCAAAGAATGATTTTTTCTTTTTTCTTTCTCTATTTACTCTAGTTATTTTTCTTTGTTTTCCACGTTGTTGGTTTTTTAGGTATTATTTGTTTACCCTGTATAGCTTCCTATGGTTTGGTGGTCGTAATTAATTATGGTTGTTATCGTCGGGTATCGTGAAAAAAAATATTAAATTGCACACTCTTTCCAAATTCGATTTTCGGCCCTCCGCGACCTAGACTCCAGCCGAGTCTCCTATGAAAAATGTCCCGGCCTGTTTAAATGTAGTCCCTGATAAAATAAAGCTTGCGGCCCATTTGCCACCTCTAGGTACAACAATTGTCATTACTGGTTCTATGCCAGTTAGGTTTGCTTTTGTTTTGCAAGCATATGGGCTTCATTTTGGTTTTCTTTGGGCTCGGCGTCTCAATATTAATTATCTTCAAATGGATGGAGATTAATTCACAATTGTTGATAAAATGTTCTTTGGCGAGTTGCTATGACTATTCAAAATATCAAGTATCCTAGTTCGAACTTCACTCAAGACAGTTTCAATCATGCTTTTCGTGAATCAAACATGATAGAATATAAATTTCCTAAATATGGGCACCGTCTTCAAAAATAAAATAGTACGTGTTTGCATGGATGAATAATTCTCCATCATGTATTTCTCAAGTAATGTTGTTTGATAAGATGTTGTATAAGATCCATGTGAATCTTTTTTGTAATTTTCTTTAATTTGATAAAAAAATAACCTTAATTCAAGTACTTATCCTACCAAATATCAATCGAAAATAAAAACCTAATTCAGTCATTCAAATTCAGTTACACAAAACTCAACATAATCTTCAGTAATGAGTTGTATCAGCTTTAAAGTCAACTTAAGAAATGGCTAAATGCGGCTGAATTATGTTACCTCTAGGATTTGATGATGCTTGCTTATATTTGAGTCATTCATGATTAGAGCCTTTAAGGACAAGAAACCATAATGAGCCTACATCCTTGGAGAGCAAGCTCATGACCGTTGGCCAAGAAATCTCAGAACCAAAACTTAAACGAATCCCTGACAAGAATTTAAATTCGATATGAATCCCATATCCGAATTTGACACCAGTTTCAATGAAAAACATGTCATCTGTGCACAACGATATACTCTAAAAATGCGTCGTTGTAGATATGCCAGTATGCCACATTGCCACCATCCAAATCTCTAAAAAAGTTAAGTTGTTTTTCTACTTTTTCTCTCGTCTGAAAGTCCTATTTATTCTCTTATTGTTTGAGTTCATTAAATATTTCGAACTTTGGAGCCATATTCCCCCTCCCCTTAAAAAAAAAAAGTTCATTGAATCGGATTTGATATAGTGGACATTTAAAAGAAAATAATAATAATAATAAATATAATTCAATTTAAAATTAAAAAATAAGTAAAATTCATGGCCCTGGGTCTCATTTCCCGTAAGACACTTGATCTCGGGTTGGCCTCGACAGCTCTGAGCTAACAAGCTTGGTTTTCATCCAGAATTCTGAAGCGTTTTCAAAATTTTGTCCCATCATTTCAATGTCTTTCACCATTTACATCTCTCCTCTCTCCCGTCAAAGATTCCTCTTATACTTCACACCCATCACCTGAAATCCCACTATCACATCCTTGCCACCCCTCTCTCGCTTTCTTCTTCTTCTACAAGTTTGGTGCTGCATTCATGCCAAGACCTTCGGACCCTGAAACAAGGCCATGCTCGTATTCTAGTCTCAACTGGGTTCAAACCCCTTAATCTTTTTACAAAGTTAATTACTTTGTATGCTCGGTTCAATGACATTGCGAGCGCTGTTTCGGTTTTCGGTGTCATACAAGCACCAAATACCATGCTGTGGAATTCCATCATAAAGACCCATGTTGACTCGGGTCGTCTTGATTCGGCTTTGTTGTTCTACAGAAAGATGCGCGAGTTGGGTGTTTCACATGACTGTTTTACGTTTCCTATTATAAACAAGGCGGTCATGTTGATTAGGAGTGATGTTAGATATGCAGGAATGGTTCATTCTGTTGCATTTCGACTGGGTTTTGGATTGGATGTGTATTTTGGCAATACAATGGTTGAGGTGTATGTGAAATGCGGCAATCTCAGTGACGCCCGTCAGTTGTTCGATGAAATGTCTGACAGAGACTTAGTTTCTTGGACTTCGATGATTTCTGGGTATGTTTCTGAAGGAAATGTTGCATCTGGAATTAGTATGTTTAATAAAATGAGGATGGAATTGGAACCAAATTCCGTGACAATGTTGGTCATGTTGCAAGGGTGTTGTGGTTTTGAAAGTTCAATATATGGGAGGCAACTTCATGGATATGTGATTAAGAACGGTTCACTAAGTAATGGAACTGTTCAGAACTCAATCTTGAGAATGTACGCTAAATTAGGTTCCATTGAACAAGTCGAAGACTTTTTTAGGGAACTTGATAGAAGGGATGTTGTTTCCTGGAATATTTGTATTTCCTCTTATTCTTCGAGAGGGGATGTTGTAAAAGTAAGAGATTTGTTCAGTGTGATGCAGGGTGAAGTAGCTCCAAGCATTGAGACATTAACTATAGTTATATCAGCATTGACCAAACATGGAATTCTATGTCAAGGTGAAAGCTTTCATGGTTTAGCAATAAAAAGTGGTCTTGGTGATGATGTTTTGCAGACATCTTTGTTGGAATTTTACGCCAAATGTGGAAAACTGGAAAGCTCAGATAAATTGTTTAGAGAAATCCCTGATATAAACTGCATTACTTACGGTGCAATGATGTTTGGACTCATTCAAAATGGGTATTTCAATGAAGCTGTTGGAGTGTTTAGCCAAATGCAAGCTTCGGGTGTAGATCCAGGGGCAGAGATACTAAGAAACCTGATTGATGCATTTGCAAATTTAGGTGCTCTGAAGTTAGGCAAAGGAGTTCATGGGTATATAATAAGGAAATCATTTTACGAAACTGAGGAATGCCATACTCATCTTGAAACCTCCATAATGAACATGTACGTAAGATGTGGTAGCATAACTACATCTAGAGTGTGTTTTAATAGAATGTTTTTCAAAGATGTGGTGGCATGGACATCAATGATTGAGGGTTATGGAAGCCATGGGCTTGGTTTCGAAGCCTTGAAACTCTTTGATCTAATGACAAGAGAAGGAATAAAGCCAAATAACGTCACCTTCTTAAGCTTGTTATCTGCTTGTAGCCACTCTGGTCTTGTGACTGAAGGCTGTGAAGTTTTTTATTCTATGAAATGGAGATTTGGAATTGAACCCCATTTAGATCATTACACTTGCCTTGTTGATCTATTGGGCCGATCTGGAAAGCTCAAAGAGGCCTTGGCTGTCATTTTGAAAATGTTGGCTTTTCCAGATAGTAGGATTTGGGGTGCTCTTCTTTCAGGATCTAGAATTTACGGCAACAGAGAACTTGGGGAATATGCAGCCCAGAGGCTCTTGGAATTAGAACCTGATAATGTTGGATATTATACTCTGTTGAGTAATGCTCAAGCCAGTTTCGGACAGTGGGATGAAGTAGAAGAGATAAGGAGAGTTATGAAGGAGAATGACCTAAAGAAGAAGCCGGGGTGGAGCTTCATTGAGGCTAAAGGAATGATTCATGTGTTTGTTTCTGGAGATGATTCACACCATCACGTCAAGAAGATTTATGAAGTATTGGGGTCCTTAAGTAGGATGATACAAGGGTTTGTATAAATTGGTGATCAATTGAGTTGTCTAGTCAAAGCAGGCATCAACTACTAGCTGAAACAGTTGGTGATATTTGTTTTCATTGGTTGGCTGAATTTTGATATATGTTGCACAGGGAAAGCCAAGTGCTACCAAGGGACTGCATAATTTTTCAAAGAATACCGGTAAAATATGGAAATCTAGTTAGGAATCTATCGAGTAAAAGGTTTCTATGGAGATATACTATTTATGGTATACACCCTCATTGGTTTTAATAGTACAAGGACTTCAAGCAATAGCAAGTGAGTTATAAATTTACAATGTTTTGTAATACTATAACTTGAAACTTTATATTGTTAATAGAGTTCGCTTATTGCGTATTCTGTTGTTATATAGGTCACCTATTTATGCACAGGTAAGAGCTCCGTGCTTGGTTCAGTCTTGTAGTCCATGTGGGGATCAGTGAAATCCTTTTCTGCTTGGCTAAAGTATTCCCGGTTTAGAGTATCTGTAGCCAAGTTTCAATCTTTTCCTTTTTAGTCTGTTTTTGCTTCTGAGAAGTCATATCAGTGGTGAGGTTTATGTCTTTATGAAGGTTCAAAAAGATAAAATAGAAGATTGACTGACTATCTGATTGTGGAGTGAACTAGAAGGTGGATTCTGTAGTTTTTGAATTTCATTTACTCTTCGTCTGAGATCCTGGAATAGAAAACCACTTATGGATATCTCTAGCTACCACTCTAATCCCTCCAACTCTACTCTCATTATACACACTATCGATCAAACATAATACTGCACTAACTGCCTAGAATGCGACCTCAACAAGACTGGACTGCTGCTCCTCCCAGAGAAGCGCCTTCCGGGCTTTCCAGACAGCCCAGTAAAAACTATCAACCTCTCAAACTGAAACTGAATGGGAGGAACCATCCACACAAGAATGTAGCCAGAACCTAAAGGAGAGGACAAGCCTCCAAGCTAAACCGATCCTCAGTCCATGACTGCAGTGGTAAAAGGACAGTACAAATATGGGTGACTCTCAATGGAGCCACAAAATAGTCAAGTTGTTGGATATCATGGCAGTCCTTCCAGACACAAAGCTTAATAGCGCTCCAAATAGCTTGTCATAGCACAGTACCAGCAACAGTAGTAGAAGAAGCAGAACTCTCATCCATAGCATGAACAAGTTTATCCCGGGGTAGAGCTAAAGCACTCTCAACACTGAACTCACCACTCATAATGTCATATAACTTTGTCTTGTGTCATTGTGACCAAGAGGGATAGAAAGTATCATATACACATCTTCATCTGGAAATAAATTTGATAGGAGGTCCACATCCCATTCCCTAGACCCCAGACTGAACTGGGACACAAATCGACCAGAAGTAGGAAACCTCAAGGGAAGAAGAGGTTGAAACCTATGCGGTATGGGAATCCAACAGTCCTCCCAAATAGCAATATATGTGTCATTCCCAACCTGCCATGTAGACCCCAACTCTAGTACCTCACGTAAAGCAAGAATACTCCTTCAAGAGTAAGATGGATTAGACCCCAATCCACATTCCAAAAGGAAGAAGATAAATAACGAACTCTGTATATCTGAGCTACCAAGGAAGAAGGTTGCTATACTCTCCATGCCTCTGTGGTCAACATGGCTAGATTAAAAGCATAGAAGTGGCAAAAACCCAAACTTCCATCATCCTTAGACGTACATATCGTTTTCCAGGACTTCCAATGAATCTTCTGGTTGCTAGCTGAATCTCCCCAAAAGACGACTATAACAAATAAATTGTTCATTGAAATGCCTAAGCTTTATTAAGCAGACATTTTAGATATAATAGATAAAATTATACTTTAACACGTTCAAAAAATGACATTATTCTTTGCATGAAACTCATCCTACAAGCCTTCACAATTGAATCAGGTACCCTGAAAGGTCTTAAACGTCAATGGCAAGAAGACTGGTTAAATCGGAGAAAAATTGTAAGTTAGGTTAAAGGACTTGAGAAAGTCAATAGAATACTACAGTCACGTTCTGTAGCATTCGAGAATTGAATCGTAGCAGAGGCGCCAATACTCTTTGCTGGGGATTAGCATCCATGGAAATGTTGGAAGATCGTTTCCAATTGTAGATGGTATCCTGAAAACATAAATGTATTTAAGATTTAAATAACCCTGGAAGAACAAAGCAATGATCTGATTAAGCAAACAATCTCAACTCACCTTCTGCCAGTGAGAACTCCATATGCTGCAGTAGCAAGCAAGGTTCGAGGTTTCCCGGAAAGAACCTTAGTGTAGTGCGGCAAGATTATTTGTCCTGATAAATATATCCCATCAACACAGTTAGGACAAAAAATTCATAAAAAATTTGTAACGGAGACCTACAGTACGTTTTCACTCGTTTTCACTTCAACAGTAGACATACATGTATATTATTTATAGGCATGTTTACAACAAATCTTAGAGCTGTTAGCAGAAGAATTTGCATTAAATCTAGCATTAGGAATTGGATGGAAAAATCCATTAAAACCATTCAATCAAAGGCCATTGTGAGTAAAGAGAGGCTTGCAACTATACATTCAAAATTGTCAAAGTATCACAGCCAGAGTTATAACTTTACATGCAAAAAGGTGGAGTATTTCTAAGGCCCAGCGCAAGTAGTTGAAATGTGAAGCTTTCAGACTTGTATGCAGAGTTGCAGACACATCACTCTATTCAATAAATAAAAGAATGAAGCTCACCTACACTCAAGAAGTTGCTATGAAGAAACGAAACCACAACCGAAGATTTTCCTTCAGTTATGTCTTGGTCACTCTGCATATTAGATACCGGTGAATCAATGTCCTCACAAGAATCAATGCCCTGACTCCAAACAGATTTGATTTCAAACCATATCCCAGAAGGAAATCTTCTTGGCCTGACCAACCACAGGAAAACTTTGATATATGGGGTAGCATGAATAACAGATATGCTAACTTCAATCAGCATACAGATTAGGCTGATGGTTGTGTTCATCATGGTAAAGAATATATAGAAAACAGAAGTCGTCGGCAATAGAAGCAAGAGTGGTGTGAACAAAAGAGATCCAACAATATGTTGCTTGACAGTGTAGTCATAACTATCCAATCTCTGACGAAGAGGATTCCACTTTCGACCCCTGGAAAAAATCAGCAACTCCATGAGCAACTAGATGTTATAAAATAACAAAAGCAATCACTGATAAAGGACATTATTTGGCAACTTCCCCAACTATATATCATCTGAAATTCTGAATTACCATTTAAGTAACTGTATATACCATTTTTTTTAGAGGGTGATGAAATGTAGCCAGGAGCAAGAGAAAAGGAGCTGATTTCAGAGAATAGCAATTCACATCAACCAAGTCAAAAGAACTCTTTTATTTTTTAAGACAGTAAGCTGCAGAAATCTGCAGAAATCTTTTATGACAGTAAGTCATACCCATAGATCCTTTACTTATATACTAATGCAAAACGAAAAAGTAATACAAGAAATTAGCACATCCACAAACTAAACATCATTCTGCATTAGAAATCAAGAGATGGCATTAATAAAGTGCAAGCATTTTTTTTTGTTATTCTTTTGGCACCAAAAGAAAAACAAACAAGGAAAACAGTACAATAAAAGGGACAAGAAGTCCTCTGCAAAAACTTGAGAACTCTACAGCTGCGAGCTGTCTGAGACAAAAATAATTAAAAAGAGACTAAAATAATACAGAATATCAATCATAAGAGATTAGATAAAAAGAATGATCCCTAAACTCAGAATATACTGATTCCCAATGGGAGGCCCAAAAACGAACTTTATATCCAACAAAGGATCCACCCCTTCATCCTTTGCTCCCTCAAAAATCCAGCTATTCCTCTCCATCCACACCACCCAAAAGATTTCCAACACAGCACATCTCCTAGCACCAGACCCCTCTTTTATCCACCAAAGAACTTATACCTTTCACTGACTAACGCAACAAAAGAATCTAGAATGTCTCATCTCACTTTGGTCTCCCTGAACAATCTTCTCCACAAGGATGCAGCAACAGGACAATCGAGGTGATATGAATTTTCAGCATCTCCTTTACACATATGCACCACATGGAAAAGAGGCACTAAGAAGGGCCGCGCCTCTGAACCATATAATAAGTATCCATCCTTCCTTGAGCTAACACCCATAGCTTGGAAGATATTGCCTCCCAAATTGCACGAGAGGGGGTGAAAAGAGAAAGAGTAGAGTTGTGTATTATTTTTATTTATTTTTTTGAATAAAAGAGAAAGCTCCTGGAGAGGCCAAGTTCCATACTCTTCTATCCTGCCTATTAGGAACTAACATTACATTTTCCTACGCAGCCAGTAATTCTGTGAGCTCCCCCACCTCCTCATCATTTAAATTTCTAGGAACAAAGCTCCGAATCAAAGGAGAAGAAGAAGTAACTGCACAAAAGCTAATAAGGATATCATTAAATGAGATAATCTAGATAAACGAGGAAATTGAGTACAAATGCAGTTTCTCCCACCCAACACTCTTCTCAAAAGCTTTGAGCCTCACACTCCTGATGAAATCTCCCTAGCCATTTTCCTTGTGAAGCTTCATTTGTCCAAACCAAATTCCAACACATAATCCCTCTTTTTCCTTCCAGTGTGACAAATTTCCAACTAACCAAGTGATCTCTTTTTCTTCCACCATTCCTTCCAAAAGAAAATTTCACATAAAGCACTCAATTCTTTTTGCCATGCAAATAGTGATCCAAAAAAGTGAGAGATAGTCAATAGGCATACTGCTTGGAACTAAAGTACATGCAGTTTTTTTTTTTAAATCAACAAATTATAGTAATCAAAAGAATGATACACTAAAAGTGGACAAGATGTCCACAAAAGAGACAAGCAACAGAAAACTCATAAAAATAAAGGTAGCAAGATTCACACAAACCACCTAAAAAAAATAAGAACCCTGCACTTCTGCTGCTTTGGAATCTAGCAGAATACAAGAGAAGCTGAAGTGTTTGAAAGCCCCTGAAACCAAAGCCCAAAGAGCAGACCAGAATATTACTCTCATCAAACCCTCCAACCAAGACTCTAACAGGGATTTGGAAAAGAGAACTGCTCCAAGAACAATATTTGGGTTGGCAATCAAAGTCAATCTCCACTCTCCCCAGCCCGATAAATGTTCCGTCTTGCAACCTTCTATTCTCTTCTCAACTCTCTATCACAGGATACTAAGACAAGGCAGCCTTAAGATTACCACCCTATTGGAGCCCCAAATGTTTTAAAGACCAACTAACTACCCACAGTGTATTCCTACCACAGAACACTAGGCTTTATTTGTTTATCAGCCCTGATAGCAAACAAAGTTTTCTAAAACCATATTCAAATTTACCCAGTTCTGTTCATCATCCTAGAAGAAAGGGAATAAAATATTGAAAGGGATAGAAACTACCAGCCGCAAAACGGTAGGGTTCTAGCAATCACCCCTAGAGAGAAATTAAAAAAATTATGGCTCCACACCATTCCTTTGGCATCACACCAAAAGTGTCGTGGAAACACTCTGAATCAACCCATGCTTCACACACAAGCAGAAAATCTAAAGAACTTTTCCACTATCAACTTATCGTTCAAAGCTTAAGACCAGGCCTTTGTAAAGAGCCATGAATCAAAAGACAATGCACCTAGGATACATGAATCATTAAAATGCCTCAAACGAATGCACTTAGGAATTCTGAAAGACATAACTGATGGCACTTAATACATTGAACATCATGATAAAAAGAAAATCATAAGACAATAACCTAAAAATGCGTTGGATCAAGTTATTTAACAAAGTATGAACTTCACTCCCACATCAACCCTTGAAATCAGCGATTTGTATGGGAGTAATTTCGACCTTTTCCCTCCCTATAGAAAGACGTTCACTAATTTTGCATTCATATCCCCTCTCCCCTTAGCCTACTTAAAACATCCACCACAAAAATAATGAGAAAAGGTGACAAGGGATCACCTTCTCGAACCTCTAGTCACACAACATTTCCCTCTGGCTAATTTCCCTCAAGTTGACAAGTGCATGCAGTTTTGATTTTTGAGTTCACGCAAAAGGTTAAAGAGAAATGAAATATGTACAGCTAAAAGACAATATCAACCAATAAATACTCATAATAATAAAAATAACATAGTTGAGGGGACTGATTAAAGTACTATTATCGTAAACATTAGCCGAATACATAACCAAAATATCGCACTATTTGAAAGCACACTGTTTTAAGTTTCCAACATCTAAAACTTTTCTTTTCTTTTTTGGGCCTTCTTATTCAGATGACCAGATATATAGGCTGCCTCTGTGGCAAGAGCTGCAAAACTATACAATATAGAATCAAATGCTTATACTAAAACATAGAGTCCCAAGGACTAGCTGGAGAAAGCAAAAGGTTACAGTCAGACCCATGAGGAAGGCTCCACAATGACAGTAATCAAGGACAGGTTTGCCTCATTATTGGAAGATCGTATGGTAACAAAACTATGTAAGACCTAACAATCCAACCAACAGGCGCTGAATAAGCACTTGTTGTAACGGATAAATGAATAGTTCCGTATATAGAAAAATATCATTATCACATCTCTAAAATTATTAAATAATTGATTAAGTTCGTTTTTGAGGAACCTATGGTTTACTGCACTTCCAATTACACTGAAATTTTAAAAACCAAGCCTGAAAGAAAAAGTCATAAAATAATACCTGAAAAGGCGCCACAAAGCTGCTAATGCCTGTATCTGAGTTGAATATAAAAGAGATATCAACCAGTGAAGAGTAGAAACATGTAATGTTACTAGTGCAATCAAGTCTATGATCAAAGCAGCAGGTATAGTCAACCCAAAAATGATCCCGGATATGGCAAGTCCTCTAATGACATAGAGAAAGTGAAAACCCAAAAAGATCCAAATGGTAGACCAAATCTGGATAGCAGTTAGAGAAATCATCCCAAGAACTCCTGCCAATTCCGTGTTTAACTTGAAACCTGCAGGGACTCCCATCAACCACACACAACCGGAGCGCAATAACTCATTGGTAATGTCACTGGCAAATTTGAGAACCCCTATGCAAGCAGATTCTGCATGATACAACAGTGCCAAACCAATCAAGTTTCCCAGAAGTACATCAA
Source organism: Rubus idaeus (assembly GCA_030142095.1). Lineage (NCBI taxonomy): Eukaryota > Viridiplantae > Streptophyta > Magnoliopsida > Rosales > Rosaceae > Rubus > Rubus idaeus. The sequence goes on along the minus strand of CM057970.1, from coordinate 17,321,901 downwards.
CGGCCAAACTTGACCACATGGAATGCTTAAGCAATGCGGCTTTCTCTGCATATTCTACACTTGATTGAGACCTTGCAAATAAAAAAAATGCAGTTTATTCAGGAAATATATAAAAAGGAGGGTAGTTCAAAAATGAAGATAGAGCAAAAGAAACAAGGATAACATAAGCTAGACTTGTGAACACACAAGATGAGACAGAATCATCAGTAACTGTCTATTCGTAGAAAAAGCTTAAATTTAAGGTAGAAGATGAAAGGGATCAGGTGAATGTCAATCATGGTATTCAAGTAAACCCAAACTTCAGCCTACAACAATATGGATCAGAAAACCTTCACACTATTGAAATACAGAAATTTATATGCGACATTTATGATACACCAGAATGGTATTGAATTTAAAAACATGCTTGGATCCTAAATATTATATTTAAAAAAATAGAATCCTAAATGATACACAACCTATTAGTGAGATAGATTCTCTTTATTCAACATACATTTCCATATGGGGTTCTAATATCAAAGATTTGAAATCTGCATAAAATGTATCAAAAGGAATGCAATTTGAAACGGCATTTGAAACATCAGTCAAAAACTTCCTAGTATTCAGAATCAATCTTCATATTACCTCATGCCATTATCTTGAAGAAAGATTGGCCAATACAAGATCTGAGAAAAACGGATTCTCATATTTATCCTTGCACTGCTGAATACCTTTACTAATATAATGTATGTCCAAGAGTCCGATGCATAATTCAGAAGCCTATACAGAAACTGAAGAATGACGTAGAATAACGTGGATAATGAAGCCAAAAGCACTGAAAATAGTTGCCATGTGAAGCCGAGAAACCTGAAAAACCACACAAAGGCCATTTCAATAGTGCAGAGTAGAGCAGGACATAAAACGCAACGGTGGTGGTAAGAAAAAATGTGTCAAGAGAATACATGTAGATAATGGAAAAGCGGAGAAAAGATTTCTTGGCACCCAAGCGTCCTTTGAAAATTTTGTCAGCGGCAGAGACGCTATTAATTGCCAGAATGACTGTATCCTGGATTCAAAGAAAATAACAATCATAACACAATTACAAAGAGGACAGGTCCTAATCACAAAAGATGTATCACAAACTATATTACCAAAACAAGGAGTGGCTGCTTTTGGTGAAGTTCATGAACCCACTTGGGTTTCCTCAAAGGAGCCTTCACTTGGTCCAACGAATTCCAAAGACGTAATGAGAAATGGTGAGCCCCGTAGGTGGGAGTGTCATAGAATATCAGCTGAATTTGATCCAACAAAAGACGGCTTATTATTCATCAATACAAGTACTGTACTTCAAATAGCAAAAAACAGATTAAGCCAATGCAAGCCACCGAAACATTCATGACTTACATACGTGGACATCACATCGAGACATTATTTCCCCATTCCAGTGAATGTGATGCAATTTAGGAATCCAAGTAATGGCCTTTCCAAATTGTTCGTGAGGATCACGTAACATCTGGATCCAATAACTGTTTCCCACAAAAATTTGCCTGCATTGTTCTAATGATCCACTAAGCTTGTGGCATCCACAAGAAGATGACTGACATTGATCATCTTCTTCAGTTCCAACCTCAAAAAGTTTAGCGTTTCTACTACCAACGTCTGAAGCAAACTGACCCAGTAAACACAACTTTGACCTATCCTGAAGCAAAACAGGCATCTTTCCATTTGTGTCATGAAGGATTCCCTGAAAACAGTGTTTAATTTTAATACAAAGATTTCCCAATGCACACAAAAAGAAAAAGCCACAAATGAAATGAATACAAACCAAAACCACGGAATATGATTACTGGAATAGGATTAGCATTATCAAACTTGAAGAACTGATTACCTGAAGGCTTGTTTGGAGATCAGAAAAAGCGAGTTCAGTGCAGGCAAAAGCTATGACGACGTCAAGAGAAGACGAAGAGGAAGAAACAAACCAGCCAAGCAAGAAATTGGAGCCTGATAATGATGGCTTGCTCAATGAGAGCTGCTTTGGCCACCAAACCCTACATCTCCTTCCCATTTTTATGAATATGATTTTGCCAATTTCTTAGACAAGCGAGGCAAAGACGTGGGTGAAGAGTGGGAGACGGAGATGAATACTGTGCGTTTCGACTTTTTCTCTGCTCTACTTTTCTTTTTCTTTTTCTTTTTCTTTTCTTTTCTTGATATTTTCTTTTTTTGAAAAAAAAAATAAAAAACGTAAGTACGAACCAGGTTAGAACTGTCTGTCTGAATTCTCTCTTATTTGCATACATAATTTTTTTCAAGCCTTAAGGACAGTTTCATCTGCTATTAAGTTCACGCATAATCTCTTCTACGATTTCTTCAATTCTACTTGTAAAATCTAACTGACTTTCGGATTTGTTGTCCGTGGATAGAGAAGCTTTGAGGTCAATAAAGCTCTTTGGAGTCCACCATATTGTGTCTAGTTGATGAGGGCGGCACAACAAATGAGCAGTGAATATCACTATCGATGGTAACGACAAAAACATTGTGGTATCGCTACTGTTTCCGGTTGCACTACTTCCGGTTGGTATATATCCAATTTGGGATGGTGTAGTGATGCAGTAATCTTGATAACTATCGAGAAGTCGGGGCGAAAAATGAAATTCGACATGGTCAATCTTCTAATGGTTGGGCTTAAGTCTATTTTTGAGTTCTGGGCTTGGATTATATGTTTTTATTTTTTACATTTGTATTTTTATTTTTAAATCTAACAAGCAACGAGAAAGGAAAATGTTTGGTAATAGACCATATAAAGGATAATGGACCCATTGGATATAGTGGAGCACATGGCTCATGGTAGACCTCATGGGTCTTTTGTCAATGTATGAGTTTTTTTTTTGGTAATAAACTTTTTTTTTTGGATAAAGATCAATTTATTGAAAGAAAAAAAAACAAGGGGGGGGGGGGGGGGGGGGGGGGGACGTGTTAGCCAAAACAAGAGCCAATTGAATCAAAGATTAATGTACATAGTTGGCATCCGATTGCGAGTAGGATAGGGATCCCGTGAACTAGTTTGATATTCCTTGGCCTTCAATTTTTTGTGATGAGTCTTTGGTAGAGTCTGAAGAAGACTTACATCTTCCAAAAATGCGTCACCCTCATCATACCAAGAACTAACATAATTGCTCTCAGATCGAACATAAGGACTATGCCCAATGGGTTTCTCGTTTTCTAAGTCACCCCAACAAAACTTAGGTTGAACATTATGTCCTAGACAACTTGATGAATTCAAGGTGTCCTGGACTACATCATCAACGTCATTCGATCTCCTAATTTTCATGCCAAGTTGAGCATCGTTAAAAGATTCATCAACCTCTCCTTGATCAGTTAATAGATGCTCACATGGGTCTTCTAACACAGGCTCACTAGCTATATGATGAGTATGCATAATCTCATTAGAAGATGTATCTGCTAAAAGAGCAAACCTGTTTTCTGAGCACCGAGCAACCAATGGAGTAGCCTCCGTTATAGCAACAACTCTATCAACTGCGGAAGCCACTGCTTGCTCAATAATAGGAACATTCACTTGTTCAACCACCGGAAAATGCACTTGCTCAACCACTAGATTTGTAGCTTGCATAACAACTCATGTGTCAGTTCGTCAACAACCTTGCCTTTAGGAACATAAACCTGAGAGACAGCCCTCCTCCTCTCATCCCTGGTGCGTCGCTTACTTGATCGACCTCTTCTACTTTTTGACTGCTCAACTGGCTTAGAAATAGCAGGTTGAACATGTTTACAAATCTAGGCTTAGAAATGCACAATGCGAGCATAGATAGGGAAGCTTTTCATAGTCTATACTTTGCACAAAAGTTTCCCCATTGATGCGCTTGACCACCACTTCTAGAGGAAGATCAGAAGAGAGATCAACATCAACCAAAACCCTAGCAAAAAGACCAAATTTACGATCCAACGTATTTAGATCAATTTTCACTAGAATACCAACACCACTGGCTATCTCAAACAGGGTCCTTGCCTCCCAGAACTCCAAACCCAAATCCCAAAACTTCACACATACCTGAGCGTTAGTATTGCATTGATTGGAAGGAGAGAAATTAGGAACCCGTTTGATGAACCTCATCGTTCCAGGCTTCAATGCAACTGCACCTTGTGCCCAAACCCAGGAGACCGACCCTTTTGAAGCAAAACTGAACGTGTAGAAACCTTTACCCATGGGAATAATTTTCCAACAAACCAATATTGCCCCAAAGAAGACCAGGCGTCCTCTGCAGATCAGTAATCGAATAAGGCTCGTCGTTGGACGACAATTGAAGCCGTCCCAATAGCATATGTTTGCATTTATCCAATCCTGCTTGATAACCTTCCTCAGAAATCGTGACTGTAGTTTTTCCATCGTGGATCTCAGGCATAGGCAAATCGGCGATGGGAATAGTTGCCTGAGCAGTGACTAAAGCGTAGGACTTGGGCTGAGCACACTCAGCCAAGAAAGGCCAAGGACAAATAGAACGTTGATCGGTCATGATAAAATATAAAATTGGAACACTAGGTCTTGTAAGATTTCTCACCAGGAAACCCTAGCAGAGACATCTCAAAACCCTCACTTGTTGCCCAAACAATGGTAATAAATCTAGCTCCAGTAGTATGAGTTTAGTGCTAGCTAGCACGTATTTGGGATTAACTCGTTTATGGGGTGACAACTTATTGTTTACCTATTGTTTCATTGTTTATCTAGATCTTAGTTTTGGTTATACTGCAATTTGGTTCTTTCATCCAACAATATCCAGTTTGTAGTAGGGTTGTAACTGTTTTTCGAACACTAATGAAAATAATTGTATGATCATCATAATGTATCTCAAATAATTAACCAAATCTGAGACCGTCTCGAGATTTGCCTCCATTTGGCCCAAGACTTACAGCTGAATTTCATGAGCCTCTCGGAATAATCTCCTTCATGAGTACGAGAATGTGACAGATTTATTGTTGTGCATTCACATATTTTTGTATGCATATAAGTAATCTCAATCAGCACACTATAAAGAAATGCATGTATGTATAATCTCTGAGGTATGGCTATAAATTATGTCTATGAATATGATAGATCCAATAATGCCTCAAATCAGAGAACTATGCGCATCAGCGCATCTATAACTTAGGAATATAGGGCGATTGACAAGCAGGTAAGCTTCCATTTGTGCATTTCTAGGGTTAAAATATGTGTGCTTTTATCTAGCATATATTTTGAAATCATAAGGTAATTGGTACAGTGGTTTGTCACCAAAGTTATTCGAGGAGAGATCATGAGTTCGACTCCCCTAAAATACGTGTGTGTATGTAAACTGACGCCCAAAATATATATATATATATATTAGAAAAGCAGAAACTTTTTTAATCAATAGAGCATTACAATCCTTAATATAGGCATCCTAAGAAGGAGTAGTACATATAACACAAGTGACCTAATCGATGAGTCTAAACCTAGAACTTTAATCGATGATTCGAACCCTAGAACAATGCATACACTATGCATTATGCACGTACTGCTGTCAGCAATGTCCAGCTTCAACTGAAAAAGAAGAACCCGTTAAAAAATGAAATAAAAAAATAGTCAAAATTTACACAACTGATCATGTTTATCCTTAAACAAGAAATAAAATGGAACTAAATCAAATAACCAAATTTGACTTGGATTAAGTTTTAACATCGCCCCACCAGTAATAAGGTCACCGACTTTGAACACCAAGACTGTACGTTGAGCCACCAAAACCAAGCATCCAAAACTCATTCGGATCCTAGACCTTGAATCCTTGAATTTGATGGACACCCAACAAAATCAGTAGCGACGCAACAAAGCATATCTGAATCCCAAAGGAAACCAAATCTAATCGAGGTGTCAATCATCTCTGAGAGCCCAAGAGATGCCCTGCAAAAGCATAACCACTAAAAGCCTTAAAAGAGCATGACAGATAGAGTTGTCCTTGTGAGTGAGAGAGGCCAAGACCTTCCTTACCATAAGAAGCCGCACTAGTGATCACTGATAGAACTAAGATTTGAGTAATAAAAAGTATAGAAAAACACCAGAGGTTAGGAGGATAGCACACGAAAGTGTTGCTAGAATTGATGTGCACAGAAGCGCTACTGAGGTATCTTACTGGGGTTAGGGTTTCACTGAATAGAGGACTCCCCATCATTTCCCAACCCACCAATCCTTAATAACTCTTATATATTAAGCAAATCCCATTGTTGGATAAGATTTTCCAAAATCCATAACTGCCCTTTGTCAATCAATTTTTTGTTGAGAGAAAATAATTTCTTAAATGGGTGTTGCATGGTAAAAAAAATAAATTTGAAAAAAAAAAACTCACTCAAACAATTTGCATACCTTTAGAAAAAAAATTGTCATAACTCAGTTTTAAAATTACTTGAGACTGCTCTACTAGAGTTTTAGAAAACTCTACCCACACGTTAGTCTAGCACCTCTCCATTTAACAATGGTGGAAGAGATGTTTGCCCGGTTGACATCGGCACTTGTTCTCTTGATGAAGTATCAGCAAACTTGGTTTCTTGCAGGCATTTGCTTCCCAAGACCCATTACTTTTACCTCCCAATCTCAAAATGATTGGGACTAAAGGACCAACTTGCGATCCAGGAGAAGGGAGATGTGATCTACATCTTCAAATTCAACCAGAATGAGAAGATGAACCGTGTTCTACACAGGGGTCCTTAGTTTAAAAATAATTTTATGTTGTTGATGTTGTAAGAGTAAATATGGACAAACCATGATTACCTTCATGAGCAACAACTTAACTCTAATACTAAGTCAATATTATTAAGCTTATAATGATCAATTATGTAAATGGGGAATCCATTAAGTACATGGCTTTGGTTTACTAAATGAATAAGGATTAGGATTTTGTAACTTTAATAAGAGGTGCACATCATAAGACTTGGGCATTGATGAAGAAGTTCACAAAAAAAAAAGACATAGTGAGGCTGGGAGTCACTAGATTTGCAACTTATTTCCTCACTTCGCAAAACTTGATGGAAAAGAAAAGTGAATTGAGGGCTATGGTGGCTAGTGATGCATGGGATCAATGCAAACATTCCAAGCTTGCAAAGAGGAAAGCGACATATTCCACCACATTGAGTTTGAGTTTTTGGAATGGGGTAACTCATTGCCTGAAGGTCTTTGCACCTTTAGTTAAGGTGTTTTGTGTTGTCGATAGAGATAAAAAAGTCATCAATGCCTCTTTTGTATGGAGAACTACAACATGGAAAGAAAGAGATTCAAGTGGCATTCAAGTGTTCAACAATGTATAGGCCAATCACTATATAAATAATAATAATTCGATAAACCTACCCTCCACGAGAAACATATGTCAATAACTATATATATATATATTTATATTTTTTTTTTCACCGAAGTAAATTTTTATTGAAGAACGAGAGTCATACAAAGAAAAGAGGGTAGGGGACTAGGCCAAGACCATCCTCGAATAAAAAAGAGCTACTAACTGAAGAACAAACAATTTAGATCTCTAAAAAAGCCCAAAACAAAAACATATCAAGAAAACTGATAGGAAATCCTTGAAGAAAATTCATGACCAAAAGAGGAACGCATAAATTGTGGAAGTCAGTAACTATATATAAATATACTACAAATGGATAAATGGACAAATGCATATAAATACAACAGTGAAAATACTAAGATCTAACACAATTGAAGCTCTCATCCAATATTTATATTATCCATGCCATCAAATTATGAATTAAGATATATTAATTGGTACATGCCCAGCAAATTACTAAAAGACAAGAAAACACTCATCCAAATTCAATAAAAAAACTATGAATTTCTATACTAAAGAAGCATTTACATCAAACATAAGCATTTTCCATACCAAATTGACATATCCAAACACAAAATCCAATAAAACATAACAATTTGGATTTTTCTATGTTTGATTGGATTTGGTGTTTGGGTATGTCAATTTGGTAAGAAAATTGTCTATGTTTGATGTAAATGTTTCTTTATCTTTAGTATAGAAATTCATAGTTTTTTTGTTGGATTTGGATGAGTGTTTTCTTATATTTTAGTAATTTGCTGGGCATGTATCAATTAATCACTACTAGAAAAGTGGCTTGTAGGGACAAATTATTAGGCACAAATTTGGTACGTAGTTGTCCCTATAAACTACCCTTACGCACAAAAGCTTCATATTTTTGCCTATTTATCTCTAAGGCACAAATTTCCGTTCGTAATTGTAGAATAAGAGAGAGAAAAATATTATTTATTATTTAGATGTTTATGAGGCACAGTAAATCTCGATGATGCAAAGGTCTGTTTCTTTTATTTCCTTCTTCCCTTTGTTTGGTGGTTGATTGGAACCATGGGGTTAATAGTTATTTGTATTTCTTTGTAGTTAAATTTTTACTGATTTTTCTGGGTATAGTGAGCATTGGGCAATCCATTCAATAACTAAATAATTCTTATCCCTCAAACCTTGTCTTAGTTCCTGGTACAAATCAAAGGTATGCAAATTGTATGTTATGATTTTAAAAGCTACTAAGGTTCAGGAATTAATGGCAAATTGTGATTGTCATATTTGAGACGACTTTGGTATCGCGATTAGTTTTTCTACATATAATTGACTCCTACACTAAGACTGAATTATATTTTGTGCTTGGGCCTTTATGATTATAATGAAGACTGCTGGAACATTTTAGTTTGCTCAAATGCGCTATGAATGGGTAAGTGTTTCTTTGTTCAGCCTTCTAGGTTTTTTAGAGAAATTTATTTCCGTTAATGTATGGCTATACAAGAAAAAATATTCTAGTTATATAAACAAACTCTGCTATCATGATATATGTCTCTGATACGCTGTGACATTTTCATATATGAAGTATATTGGAACCTTTTCATATACTATGACACTAGTACTCTAACCAGGTTATATACGGTTTATTCTAATAACTCTATTATCTTTTATCTTAGATATGCTTAACCAGAGTTATGTTTGTTGGTACTATGGATCATCTTAGCCTTCATGATATGGTAATTAGATTTAATTTATCAATATTTTAATAGTTTGTGTGTCAACTCCTAGTAAGAAACTATGGAATACATACTAAAAGCCATTGTATTTATAAAAAATTACTCATAAGGCCATTTTGGGTGACCTTATTCTTCAAAAGGCCACAGTAGCTTTGTTTCCCAAATAAGCCCACTCAGTAGCTTTAACCTTTTCTATCTGACATTAAAAAATTTCAAAATTACGATTTATGCCACTGACGTTGTATTGTTTTTGGACAGTAGCTTTATTGTCGTTGGACAGTAGCTTTATTGTCGTTGGACAATAGCTTTATTATTTTTGGACAGTAGCTTTAGTGTGCCTTAGCTTTAGTGTTCTTTGACAGTAACTTTAGTATGCTTTGACAGTAGCTTTATTGTCGTTGGACAGTAGTTTTATTGTCGTTGGACAGTAGCTTTAATGTGCTTTGACAGTAGCTTTATTGTTGTTTCCGTATACAGTGGCATTTTTGTAAATAATTGCAAAAAAAATGTGGTGGCATTTTTGTAAATATTGATGTGGTGGCATTTTTGTAAATATTGGTGGCCTTATTTGGATAAAAAATGTTTGATGGCTTTTTGAATGATAAGGCCACCCAAAATGGCCTTATGGGTAATTGGCTCTTGTATTTATTGGTAGGAACTTGGACACCCTGGTTAAGTGTTCGACCGCTCCACGTTCTTCAAACTGCCCACACTAAAAAAGGTAAAGGTGGTGAATTACCTAAAGCAGTTAATGAAGAACCCTAACAATACTTTCTAAGTGACGACATGTTTGTTCATCATTAGTTATAAATCGCCCACAATTAATTCACCCTATTTCGTTGGTGCAGGATATGTTAGATTTACTTGAGCAAAGAGAGTATGAGGCAGGAAAGGAATTGACGCCCAAGCTTAAAGATCAGCTGTTTGCTGAACATTTTGGTCCCGAGACTCAGAATGGGATTCGTGGATATGAGATAGGGGTAGAATGGCAAGATGTTCCAGGGGTAGTCACTCAAAATAAAGGGATATAGCATCAAGTGCAAGAACTACAGGTTACACTTGAAATAGCAAATAACAAGCATGAGGAAGCAATTCTTGCTGCTGAACTAGCAAAGGTAGAGGTGGACAAAATGAAGGAGGCAACTAATTTAAAGGAGCGGAAACTGGAGGAGGACCTCAATTCAATCAAAAGACAAATGTGTGTTGTCTCCCCATTGGTTGGGATCTTTGAAGGTGGGGGACTTGAGAACATTACATTAGAAACACTACAATCTTTGATAACACTTCTATCTGAAGCAGCCCGCAAAAAAAGTATCAGGCAACAACAATAGCTGCTTCAATATGCAAGGAAGTGTAGAATCAATCGTTGCAATATAAATCAGTTTCATATCCCACATTTTGTTGTTTTGGCCCAGGTTATATATATATATAGGTCATATATGCTAGCTTTTGGTACACATATGAAGTCTATTGAAGATTAGCATTGCTTATAGTCATGCTGAGTAGGAGTTATATGTATATATATTGATATTTTAGTGGAAATGGACGAAACAACTAATTTGTGATGATTTTGTTATAAAGAACATGGGTTTTGACTCATTAAGACCTACAATTGATGATTGGATGTATATATGTAAGATTAATTCATAAAGTGAACTTATTATTGTCATTAAGACTAATTAACTACTATCATATACACTACTTGAGAATCAAGTAATGAGATTGTATTAAAACTCATATCTAGTAACTTTATTATGCCATATGAAGTAATGAAGTGTAAGATTCTCATTGTTATTTATTAAGGCAGTAAATATAGGATATGTATCTATGATTAAATATATGGGATTTAGTTGGATTCAATATTGATTCTCTGTACGGGAGGGATTCATGATTAACACCCTATATAAGCTTATAGAAAGGATAAGAAGGTATTTCTTCGTTTATGTGATGACTTGGAAGCCAAATATGGATTGTTGGGTTCAAGAAGAATAACTCACAAAGAAGTAGTGGGAATGTGTTTACACATGCTAGGACATGGTGTAGGAAATAAGTTGGCACAAGAACGGTTTCAACACTCTGGTGAAACTATTAGTCGATATTTTGGAGAGGTACGAGATATTTTGAATCTTTTAGGCAACGAAAACTCCAAAGGCCTTTAATTACTGGATTTTACTATCCGAAGCCGTTTTGCATTAGTTTCGGTTAGGGAAATATGAAGCAATCAACGGGCCAAAAGCCGCTGGGTGTGGGGGTGCCAAGCAATCATCAAGACAGGAAGGGGAAATGGGCACACTTCGAAAAAAAGAAAAAGAAAAACGGTAGAAGATTGCAAAATCAACCTCGGAAGATGTTGCCATGAAGGCCTGAAGAATCAGAAGGAGAAAAAGAATGCATTCGGCCTTTCCGGCCAACCACCACCACGGCGGCGCCCGCCGGACCACCACCGGGCCACCACACCGGAGGAGATAGTCTTGACCAGTTGCATGTATGGGTAGCTACACCCATTACATAAGAGAAATCAGTTTGGTTTACCTATGCATGCACTTTTCCTTAAAATCCTCCACTTAGCTTTCCTTTTGCATGCCTCCATGCATCCACCCACACACTTCACTAGGCAGCTCTTGGGGGCTGGGAGAGGGCTGTTGAATCTAATCCCATAACCCTAATTCCAGAGACAATTGGTACACACTCAGCAGCCACCCCTTACACATTCAGCCACCAAGAACACCAAAAACACCAAAAAACCCCCCGTTTTGTTCTTCCATTTTCACCACTTTCCATTGCTCAAATCACTTTCCATCCTTCACGAAAGTTGTTCCTACCTTAACACCCCCTCGCCGGGGGGGGGTGGCCAGCCCCTCTTACTCTCTTTGTTTTTTTGTTTTGTTTATTTCTTGCTTTGTTTCCTGGGGGTTCGGTGGTCCCTTTTTTTTTTGTTTGTTTTTTTTTTTTTATTTTTTCCCTTTTTTTTTTGTTTTTTTTATCTCTGATTTCTTTTTCTTTTTATCTTTTTTCCTTAACAATTTTAAATTTTTATTATGTTATATATAATAATTTATTATATTTTATTTTATATTATTTTATTTTATTATTCTTTTATTTATTTAATTTTTTTTCTTTTGATTTTTGAACTCATTTTCATCTCCACTTCCTTACATCACACTCCACATTCCATACTCACTTTACCATCCATTTCCTCTACTACACAACCACACTACCACACATTTCTTTCACTTTTCAGAAAACCACCCCACTATTCCTTCTTTTCCTTCCACCAACCAATTTCCTCTCCTATTTATAACAAATCTCTAATAAAAAAATTCCATTATTTCTTTCCTCTTTTTTTTTTTTTTTTTTTTTTTTTCTTCTTTTTTTCCCTTCTCTCTACCCCATTCCTTTGTTTTTTCTCTACCCACCCATAATCACTCTCTCGTTTCCCTCCACCAACCATCTCACTCACCTCATAAAATTAGTCACCTACACCCCAACCACACCTCACCCAATTCACTCTCTCTATTCAATTCAAATCCAATTATTAAAAAGATCACCTCACCTGCAAATTAACATCACAGAAATACCAAAACAGACCAGTACGCCCAAGTTTCCTTGCCAGCGTAAAGCCCAGCTGCAATTTCAGAGCCCAATTACGCGGCTCTTCCTCAGCCCAGCTGCGCCTGCCTTTCTAATCCAGCCCGTGCTGATTTCCATCACCCAGCTCCCTCGCCACAAGAAAATCAATCTCCCTGGTCCGATCTGCCGCCAGCGCCTTCCAATTCCGGGCCCGTGCCTCCTCGATCTGTCGCGTCAGCCTACTGCGACGCGGTAGCATGCCAATCCCGACGCCTAGACCCAGTCTGGCCAGCGCCGTTCCCTCGAGCCCGTGTTGCATCCTCTGCCACGATCCCAGCGTCGGCTTTCTCTTCTGTTCCAGCGGCGCTTCTCGCATCCTCTGCCAACCTCTCTCTCGCACAGGAAGAAAGAAGAAGTCTGGAGATAAGGAACTGAATTCATGATGAATTAAAGAAACAAGAGAAGGGAAAATCACGGGTCAAAGAGGAAGAAAATCAAAATTCGCCTGGGGAGGCCGGGTCAACACAATCAAACATGACTTTCTGAAATTGGGCCTCCAAGCCCATTGACCAAAAGCCCAAGGCCCAAGCCAAAGTGCTCTCTACACCGATTCGTTCCGAGCCTCTTCCGAATTTACTGAGCATTTCTATCTCTCAGACTCTTTTTAATTCTATGTTGTGTGAATTTATTATTTTATTTGTACTTTGAATATTTGGTTAATTTATTTGTGTAATTTGAATATTGTGTGATTTAATTATGAAAAACCCAAAAATATGTTTTTAATTCATTTGGTGATTTTTGTTTATTTGTATTGTTTAACTATTTAATTTTATTTAGTTTTCTTAATTCATTTAATTGTTTAGTTAAAATCAGAAAAGGTAAAAATTGTTATTTAAGTTAAATTATATTTTATATTTTGATGACCAATCAGGTACTAGATATTTTGAATCTTTTAGGCAAAGAAATTATCAAACCATTGGATTCTGATTTTAATGGTGTTGCACCAGAGATATTGAGAGATAAGAGATACATGCTACACTTTAAGGTATTTATCACATTTAACATATTGGTTTATTTAATTATTTGTATCCATTGACAAATTTGGCGTGATATTGGTAAGATTGCATTGGTGCTATCGATGAGGTACATATTCAAGCTTCAATAACTCCTCAAAATCAAGTACCATACATTGGTAGAAAAGGAATACCAACTCAAAATGTAATGGTAGCATGTAATTTTGACATGCAAAAATATTTTGCATGTGCGGGTTGGGAAGGCTCTGCCCATGATACAATAGTGTTTCTATCGGTTCTTCGGAATCCCGATATGGAGTTCCCTAAACCTCCACATGGGAATGACTTAATATTTATTTATTTGTTGGCTTTAATTAATGTACATTCAGTAATTATTTAATTATACATCAAAATCATTATCTAATCCTTATTATTTGACAGGGAATATTATATTGTTGATTCAGGATACCCACAGATGTATGAGTGTTTGGGACCTTAGAGCATCTACCATGGTATGTTATAGTTTAACATACCTAAAATGGAATATACTACATAAAATTCTTTTTTAGCCTACTTAGTTAGTTTAACATTGTCATGGTAGGCTAAATTTAAATATTTATTAATGGTTAACAATTATATATTTTAATTAGACAAAAAAACTACTACATATTTTAAAAAGAAAATAATTTCCTATATAAACTTCACATTATAACTATTTCCATCATCTATCAATTTTTGAAAAATTCTTCAATCCTTCTCACAAATACAATGGAACCATTGATTATTGTAATTCGGTCTTATCCGTATTTAATCGGGACTAAGATTTGTTACTTCGAATGTATGATAACAACAATCTTCTCCTAGAAGAATATCTCGACAACAAAGAGGACGATGCCCAATCAATCCGGAGAGGCGCAATTCCTGGTCACATAGTTGTCTATCGAGATCGAGAAGCTGCTGCACATAATTTATGGACAGATTATTTTGCGGAGGTTCCCCGATTTAATGAGGTAAAATTTCATAGACGTTTTCGAATGAGTAAAAGTTTATTTCATCGCATTGCAGATGCGCTCCAAAATCATGACAACTTCTTTGTCCAACAACGTGATGGAATTGGTAGGCTTGGGTTGTCATCACTTGTCAAAATAACAGCGGTTTTTCGCATGCTTGCATATGGTGTACCGGCTGATTCTGTCGATGAATACCTAAAAATTGGTGAGTCCACAACAATTAGATGCATGAAAAGGTTTTGTCGAGCTGTTATAGAGATTTTTGGAGAGCAATATCTCAGGAAACCAACTGCCAATGATGTATCAAGACTCCTTCACATTGGGGAAGAACATGGATTTCCAGAAATGTTAGGGAGCCTAGATTGTATGCATTGGAGGTGGAAAAATTATCCAACGGCATGGGCAAACCAATATGCAGGGTGTAGTGGATTGCCAACAATTATTCTAGAAGTAGCTGCTGATTATGATATTTGGATATGGCATGCATATTTTGGCTTACCGGGCTCCAATAATGACATCAATATTTTGGAATCATCCTACTTGTTTGTGGAGCTTGCTGCAGGTAGATCTCCTCCATGTCATTATTTTATTAAGGGTAAACAATATAATGTCGGTTATTATTTAGCCGATGGTATCTACCCAAAGTGGGCAACACTTGTTCAAACTATTCATGCTCCTCAAGGTCGAAAAAAATATTTTTTTGCCACACAACAAGAATCTTGTAGGAAAGATGTTGAACGTGCTTTTGGAGTTCTTCATTCCCGTTGGGCTATTGTAAAAGGTCCAACACGTTTTTAGAATAAACGTGTGTTACATGATATAATGATTACATGTATCATAATGCATAACATGATAATTGAAGATGAGCGTGATCTATCAACTCCGATTAAACAATTCAATCAAGCTCCTGCCCCTACGGTTGAGATGGTTATTGATGAAGATGCACGATTTAATGAGTTTCTTGCTCAAAATAGGTAAATCAAAGATAAGAAGGCTCATTTTGAACTTCGAGATGCATTGATTGAGCATTTGTGGGATTATCATGGTCAAGCTGGTACCCGTACAATTTAATCATGAAAACTACTCCATGTCATTATATACTCTATGTCCTATTAATGGTATTAACCTACTCCATGTGATTTTTTTTCGAAACCTACTCTATGTGATTACAAACTTAATGTGCATGTAAGCCCACTGCATGTGATTATGTACGTACTTTATATGGTTGTAAACCTACTCCATGTGATTATGTATTCTATATATGTATGGAAATCAACTCCATGTGACAATTACTTACTATATGTACGGACTAAATAAATGTGATTATGTATTCTATCTGCATGCATGGAAACCCACTCCATGTGATTATTACTTACTATATGTACGTACTAAATAAATGTGATTATGTATTCTATATGCATGGAAACCCACTCTATGTAATCTATATCCTAACCTACTTAATATTTTGTTAAGGAAATCACTCCATGTGATTACCTACTAAATAAATGTAAACCTACTCCATGTTATTACCCTCTCCATAATATATTGTCTTGATATGTTTGAAAGTACATGCAACGTATAAGTACACATGTAACAATTATGAATATATATCATTTTAAAAAAATCAGACTATATATATCATCATTGCACCTAAGCTTAATCACACATTCACACAATGTCTTCTACTAGAATTCGTGGTTTGAGTTATACAACAGATGAAGATATACAATTGTGCCAAATATATCTTGATATTTCTCAATGTCCTATTAATGGTATTAACCAGAAAAATGACAAACTATGGGAGAGAGTTTCTATTACCTATAATGAAGGCAAGCTTGAAAAAAGGGTTCGAACACCACTATCTCTTCAAAGTCGGTTTTTTTATCTATGTTATCCTATCAGCAAATTTCGTGGTCATGTTCGACAGGTTGAGTATCAAAATCCAAGTGGTGCATTAGAGTCATATATCGTAAGCATTGTTTTACATTACATTATAATATTATGAAGTGTTAAACCAATTTGATCACGAAAATTTGATTTTTTTTTTCAATTTTGTAGTTGAAGAAAGCAAAGGAAGCTCTCCTAGATGATGTAACTTATACGAAGAAGAAGTTTCAGTTTGACCATGTGTGGCCTCTTCTAAAGGATGCATAAAAATGGCTTGATAATGGTGCCATGCACGTTCCCAAACAACGAAAAAAAAAAGATTCATCTAAAGGATCTCAATCATGTTCTCAAACATCAAATTCATGTACAACTTCATCGGTCTATGTTGATTTGAATGCAGATGAAGACGAGCAAGAGTACATCAACGATGAAATACCTTCACTTGATCGACCTATAGAAACGAAGGCAGCAAAGATGAAAAGGAAAGCCAATGATGAGAAGAAAACGATTGCTGATAAGATCATTGCAGACAACTGAGCAATAAAAGAGTTACTTGAAAAGAGTTTGTTGGATAGAACAAGTTTTGCTTCTAAAATCGAGCAGTACACATCAAACAAATTAGATATACAACGTCGGCGTGATGAGAATAAAATTATGCTTACCAATTTAGATTCGATAACAGACCCAGTCGACCATGAATTTTTAAAGATGAGAAAGGCAGAAGTTGTGCAAAGAAGAGCTCGTGAATCTCAGCTACAAGAATCATAACAAACTACATTTGATTACGGTACCTGTAGTAATCTAAACCAATTTCAATGTGGTTGTCAAGTGACTTTTGACTCTATAAATTTTGATAGTCTGTTACAAAATTCAAGAGGTTTCGCAGGAAGTCATGATGTTGATCTACCGGAATATTAGTTAGTTTTAGTTTGAGTGCTTGTTTTTTTTCCTTGTATTTCAATAATTGTTGCATCATTGTTTTAGTTTATGTTGTTGTTTTTATGTTTTAATTCTTCACATTTTGGTACTCTTTTTCCCAACTCGGAGTTTATCTTTGAGTATGGTTTTGACGACGCCAATAATAAATATAATCTCTTTATTTACATAAAATGTCTATTTGATAAAAATTAAAAATTAGCCGGTTATTTTATAAAATAGTAAACATATATATTTTATATTTTCTTTTCAAAAAATGTAAACATATATATCAAATATTATGTAAGAAAATTGTTATTACCTAACTACTATAGAAACGATATGAAAGATAAAAGAAACAATAAAATAATGTGGGGGCCATCAATTTAACCTACCAAAATGAAGGCCAAATTTAGCCTAAGAAATTTGGCTAGGCTAAAAATATTTTTTGGGAATTGAGATATAACTTATGGTGGGAGGAATGGTAGGTTATAATTTGAATTATAACCTACCATGGTAGATGGTCTTACAAAGGTCAAAGACAACATTTTCAACAATACCGTAGACGAGAACCAACCAATGAGAGAGAGGTATTTAACCAGGTACACTCTTCTCTTAGAAGCATCATAGAACGCACTTTTGAAGTTTGGAAAAAAAAGTGAAAAATGTTAAAGGACATGCCTAATTATTTATATGAGAAGCAAGTGAAGATTGTTGTTGCAACTATGACACTTCATAATTATATCCGAAGGCATGCCAATCGTGATAGACATTTCATTAATGTGAGAGAAAGTTCAGATAACATGTCAAGTGGTGGAATAGAAATGGATGCTGATGCAGGAGAAGAATATCATATTACTCATGGCCCTGGCGCACAAGAAATAAAAACGATACGAAATAACATTACTCAAAATTTAATGAGTGCGCGTAACAATATAAATGTATGAAGGAGTTATGAAACTTTTTCTACCTCTCCCTTGGTGATAATGACAAACCAAATGTTTATTTTGTTGATTGAAAACCAACTTCAAAAATAATATTGTTGTATAGAAAAAAAATTAAGCTATTGTCCAAAAAAGAAAAGAAAAAAATTAAGCTAACCATAAAAGGCAATGAATTATATTATATTACCTAATAATTAGTTCAACATTATATCCATATTGGTCATTTTACAAATTCACAGCACTTTCAAAAAGCCAGTTTACCAAACACTCAGCTGCTTTGCTTTACAGCCACTTATTCTCACAACACAGCTAAAGCCAGCTTCTTTTAAAAGCCCAGTCTTACCAAAATAAGCCTATATATAATTATATGCTTGTATGTTCTTTTGTTTCTAGTATTATTGTGATGTTAAGATCCTATAATTGCTCAAATTCCATTTACAATATATTCATTTTGAGTTGTTGGGTTGTTTTGACAAAGGTGTGTTAATTTGATGTTGTACTGCTTATATATATGAGCTGAAGAGTGAAAATTAATGTAAATAGCTGAGAAAGATGTCATTTCATAGTTTATAATATGCAAATAAAAACCACCATTTAATAATTATACAATATTGCAAATAACAAAAAGGATTTAATAATAAATAAACTCTCTAGCACGTGGCACAGAAATAACAAAACCATTTTGAGAAAATCAATTATTAAAAAAGGATGTAGTAATTATATTCATATATTGTGGTCCTTTAGAATAAAGTTGTCAGTGCAAATGGGGCTCAAGTCAATTTTAAGTAAATAATACAAACAACTTGAGATAGTCTATGTAGGTCCCAACTCACTAAGGCACATATAAACTCATTTGTGCCCAAATGGATTTAGGAACGGTTTGTTGTTGCACAATTGAGTATTTGTGCCTAAAATGGGTTTGACACATTTCTTTTGTGCCTAAAGTGGATTTGGCACAAATATCAAACAGTCTCTATAAGTCAGTTTTCTAGTAGTAAATATATCTTAATTCATAATTTGATAGATAGTATAGATTTTGGATGAGAGTTTCAGTTATGTTTTATCTTCGTATTTTCACTGTTGTATTTATATATATTTCTCCATTTCTCTATTTGTAGTATATTTATATATAGTTATTGACTTGTGTTTCTCATGGAGCTTTATCGAATTATTATTATTTATATAGTGATTCGCCTTTACATTGTTGAATGCCACTTTAATCTCTTCCTTTGCATGTTGTAGTTCTCCATACAAAAAAGGCATTGATTGCTTTTTATCTCCATCAACAAGGCGGAGCACCTTAACTAAATGAGTAAAGACCTTCAAGCAATGAGTTACCCCATTCCAAAAACTCAAACTCAATGTGGTGGAATATGCCGCTTTCCCCTTTGCAAGCTTGGAATGTTTGCATTGATCCCATGCATCACTAGCAACCATAGCCCTCAATTTACTTTTCTTTTACATCAAGCTTTGTAAAGTGAGAAAAGAAGTTGCCAATCTAGTGACTCCTGGCCTCGCTCACTACGTGTTTTTTTTGTATGAACTTCTTCATCAATGCCAAAGACTTATGATGTGCATAAATGAAGATAGTGAGGGCTTTTTCCTTCTCATTGACAACTTTGAACTTAGGTTGGTTACCAATTCCTTGAAGCATGAGGTTAGAAGTGTGAGTGGTATATGAAGTCCAAAGTATGTTAGGTCTCTTTAACTTCAACATCTCACCCGCCGCTATATTGTTAGTAGCATTGTCCGTCACCACTTGAATTACATTTTGTGGCCAAACTTCTTCAATACACTTATCAACATACTCAAAGATATATTTCCATGCGTGTGTGTTTCCTCAGAGGTTTCTTTAGAAGAAAGGAAAGTTGTGTTTTCCTTGCAATTGACACATAAATTCATGATGCTTCTTCTTGTCCAATCGATCCAAGCATCGTTCATAATTGAGCAATCATTCACACTCCACTCTTCGTCTTGCTTCTTAAGTGACATTTTAGTTCTCTCAACCTCTTCTTTCAATAAAGATTCTCTTAATAGGTATTGGCTTGGAGGTCAGTAACCCTGGCCAAATTGACCAACCGCTTCCACAAATCTTTTGAAGCTATCCTTATCAATAGCATGAAAAAGAATACCGGCTTCATACACCCATCGAGCCAAATATTGATATACACTATGTGTTCTTTGCTTTCAAAGTACATCATTGATATTTTGTTGCCGCATCTTCTTACTTCTATCCATTGAAGAATCGACATCAATAGAGAATGCAAACTTATCCATAGGCCCAAGAAAGTGAGCCTTTCTCCTTGCCTCTTGAAGTTCAATCTCTTCTCTTTCTTCAATCACTTGAACTTCCTTTTCATGTACATAATTTTTTCTCTTCTTATTTTTTGCTTCTTCTAATGCGGATTTACATTTGGCTTTATCATCTTTCGAAGACTTTGGGCATGCAGATACATTTCCCTTTATGTGAGTTATGTGTTGTTTCAATCTAAAAATTTCACCACTCACCACTTTCCCACATAATTTGCACTTTAACTTATCTACTTTTGTATGATCCGCCAACAACCCATACTTCCATCCAATATCACCTGAACCACGCTTCAAAGATTTCTCTAATTCGAACATTGCATTAGATGCCCCAGAAGATTGAGTAGCAGTGGCATTACTCGCCATTCACACAAATTTTCCAACCTGTACAAATTAAGCACGGGTTCTATACTATTACTTCTATTAATCAACAACAATCAAATTAATCACAGTTCTATACTTCTAATCTTCTATACTGTAGTATGGGTTCTATACTTCTGTTCAGTATTAATCAACATTCAACAATTATACATATATTATTAAAGTAGTAAATATTAATCCTATATTTCTAATTTAATTATAGTATTATACTCAATAACTCAATTACTAATTTACTCATATAGCAGATTAGCAGGCTAGCAGCAAACCCAATTAATCAACATTCAACATTCATTCCATCATCAATTAAACAACAATCAACGATTCAACTTATAGGCATGCACAATTAGCCAATTAGGCATATAGCATGAGTTCTTCAATTAATCATTTAATCTCAAATGCTCAATTTGGAGTCAAGAAAGATAAACTTAACCGAGAGAGATCGTCAAGGCTGGGCTACTACTTGTTGGGCACAGGGGAGAGAGAGAGAGAGAGAGAGAGAGAGAGAGTTCTGTCTCTTTTTTTTTTTGGTTCAACGATGGAGGTGACTCAAGTAGTCAGGTGAGAGGGAATTGAGTAGAGTCCCACGACTAACCTAACTATTTCTTAAAAAAAAAAATCCCAATTTTGGCCGATTTTCTGGCCGACTTTTTTGGAGGCCGATTAGCCCAACCGATAGAGTGAAAATCGAATCGGTCGGGCACCTTTCAACGATTCATCAGGGTTTTCGAACCTTGCTCTAGAACTTACATTATATTGGAGCTAAGGTATGTTGTTCCTTCGTGGTTCTGGAATTGATTATATTAGATCCAGATGATGGTGAATTGAAATAGCATGACATCATGAATGAATTGAGTTTGAATTTTTCCATCCATAATTGTTTTCATCTGCAATTGTTATCTCATGTTAATGTTGAGTTTTTTCTGAGAATATATTCTTTTGTTTGTACTGTGTATTGCTTGAACTTTATTTGATTATCCTCTGCATATGTTCAAAACGATAAACACATATCACAGAATAAACATTCAGCTATTCATGAAACTCAACTAAGACGTTAAAAATAATTTTCTTGGTCTAGGATGAATGAGATTTTCTGGCATTAAGTGTTGTCATAGCAATCATATGTTTAGAAAATTTTCATTCAGCCATGAGTATTAGACCAATACCTTGTAATATTGAGACTTAGAATCTGTGTTCTTTTCCTCTCATAGGTGGCTTTATTTTTCACTATTCTTAAGCCTTGATGTTAGCAGATAATAAGTTATCAAAATCACATTTAGAGGTTGTTAGGAAATTTTTGCCGAATATAGGTGTTATCTTAATAAACCAGATATTCATTTTTGCTATTTAGTTATGTGATTCAGGAGTGTCTAAAGTCTTTTTGCTATAATAAGTAAGGCAGACACATAAAGTATTCATTTGGGGCTCTTCATTATTATGCCTAAATTTACTTCTCTCTTTTAAGAAAAATTATTGAAACTGTTGTTATGTTTTGTTTTTACAGCAACGAATATGGCCTTTGGTGTTAATCAAATTGCGACCCTTCATGGTTCTAATTTTAAGGAATGGAAACAAGATTTAGAGCTATGTCTAGGAATGGCTAACTATGATCATGTTTTGAAAGAAGATCCACCTGCTGCATTAACTGATACTAGTTCTAAAACTAAGAAATCTATTTTCAAGAGTTGGTATAAACATAATAGAATGTCTCTTATGATAATGAAAAGGTCTATGTCTGAAGCTTCTAAGGGCGGCATTCCTGAGTCTGAATTTGCTAGAGAGTATCTCGGGTTTATAGAAGAAAGGTTTAAGCTGTCTGATAAAGCTGAAGTAGGAAACCTGCTGAATAAGCTGATCTCTATGAAGTTTGATGGGATAGGGAGTATAAGAGAGTATATTATGAAAGGGATTGATGTTGCTGCAAAACTTAAGAACCTAAATATTCCCATTGATGATGCACTTATAGTTCACCTAGTGCTTAACTCCTTGCCTGATCAATATAGTCAGATTCAGAGCAATATAACACACAGAAAGAGAGCTGGAGTATGAATGAACTCATTAGTATTGTTGTTGAAGAAGAGACAAGAATTAAGAAGGGGAAGAGAGTTTCTATAAATCTGGTTACTAAAGCTTACTTTAAGAAGAAATATCTCCTCTAGCAGTATTCTTCTACTGAGAATGACCCTAGTGCTCCCTCTACTTCTAAGACTCATCACGTATCTAACAACTCTAAAAAATTCAAAACCTCTAGAGTTAAATGTCTTTTCTGCCCTAAGCTTGGACATGTCAAAAAGGATTGCAAAAGTTTTAAGGATTGGTTAATCAAAAAGGTATCTTACTTTTTTTCACATTGAGTCAAATCTAGTTTCTTTTTCTTCTAATTCATGGTGGTTTGACACTGCCTCACTCATTCATATTATAACTTCAATGCAGGGTTTGATAACAAAGAGGATCCCAAACAAGGATGAAGCTAGGATATGCTCGGGGAATAGGAATAATGTTGCAGTCAAACCAATAAGAGTCGTTAGGCTTGTTTTTGAAACTAGTTTTGTTTTAGATTTGGACAATGTTTTTTGCATTCCCTCAATGAAGAGGAATTTAGTTTCTGGTTTCCATTTTTGTAACAAATTTTGGTTATTCCTTTAATGGCAATAATAAAAGTATGGATTTCTTTCGTTTTTCAGAATATACTGGCAATGCTCCTTTGATTGATGGTTATTGACATCTTAACTGTAGAAATTCATTAGAAGTTTTTGTTACTGAGAAAAATGTTGGTTTCAAAAGACCTAAATGCAATGAAAAATCATCTTTTCTTTGGCATAAAAGACTTGGGCATATTTATAAAGAAAGAATGAAAAGTTAGATAAAACAAAATATTCTTCCTTCATTAGATTTCAATCATTTCACTGACTGCATTAAGGAAAAAATGACTAATTACATAAAAGAAAGGGTCTGTTAGGAGTCAAAACTTATTGGAACTCTGTAGAAGATAGTTTTCCATTGATCCAAAAGTGTTTACAAGATTCAGATTTATAGACTAGAAGTATTTTACATTAACAAAATTATAGGCTAGAAAGAATTTATATTTACACAGCTCTATAAAGAGCATTGAAAGCTATATCAAAACTGATTTACAGTTACGGATTCAGTTTTGATTGTAGAGAGGAAATCTCTCTAACAAACTCATTCATACTGATATTTGTGGTCCTTTTAAAAATAAAACGATTTGTGGAAAACAGTACGTCATCACTTTCATAGATAAGTTTTCACGTTTTTGTGACCTTTTTCTTCTTAAAAAAAATCACAAGTCCTAGAAACCTTTAAGATATTCAAGGCAAAGGCAGAAAAACAGCTTAATAGGGTTATTTAGATTTCCAGGTCTGATATGGGAGGTAAGTACTATGGCATATATACAAAGTCAGGGCAAAATAAGGGACCGTTTGCCCTTTACTTAGAAAAATGTGGGATTAAGGCTCAGTACACAACTCCAGGTACCCTTGAGCAAAATGGAGTATCTGAAAGAAGGAATAGAATCCTAATTAACATGGTCATAAACATGATTTGTAAGACTGGATGACCTAAATTTTTGTGGGGAGAAGCATTGAAGACTGCTAATTACATATGCAATAGAACTCCTAGCAAAGCAATTGATAAAACACCTTTTGAGTTGTGTTATAATAAAAAAAACAAGTCTGAATCATTTACATATGTGGGGATGTAAAGCAGAAGCTAGGATCTATAATCCTCATGAACAGAAACTGGATCCTAAAACTATTAGTGTGTTTTCCGTTGGTTATCCTGAAAAGTCTAAAGGTTACAAATTCTACTGCCCTAATAATCACACAAGAATTCTGGAAACAAACAAAGCTAGATTTATTGGTGAATTGCATGATTCTGATGATGTTATTGTTGATGATCTTGATAAGCTTTCTACTAGTTCTTCTGCTAAAATTTTTGATTTTATATTGTATTATATTCTGGTTCTGTTGTTGAGTCTGATGATGAACAAACTGATATTATTGAGGCTAATGAAGTTGTAGAGAATTGTGAACTTAATTTGCAACTTATAGAATAACCTTTAGATCATGTTCTTATAAATAATGACATTTCTGTAGAAAATCAAGAACCACCGGTACATATAGAGCTTAATAATGTTGCTGTAGAAGTTGTGAATCAAGCTGAATATCTAGATATTCCATTTATTCATAGAAGGTTTGAGAGAGTGAGGAAATCTGCAATCCCAAATATTTATGAAACTGTTTTTGCTATTGAAGATGAGTTTGATTTAAGTGAGGAAAACGATCCCTTAAATTTTACACAAGCTATAGAGTTTACACAAAAGGAAAATTGGCATGAAGCTATGTTAGCAGAATTAAAATCAATGGATGATAATGGTGTCTGGAATTTGGTAGGTTTGTAGGATGCAAACGGTTGTTAAAAACCAAGAGAGACTCATAAGGTAAAATTGAAAGATATAAAGCTAGGCTTGTAGCTAAGGGATTTACGCAGAAAGAAGGGATAGATTATACAGAGGCATTTTCACGAGTATATACTAAGGATGCATTTAGAATCATGATGACATTGGTAGCTCATTACAACCTAGAACTGCACCAAATGGATGTCAAAACCGCATTTTTGAATGGAGATTTAAATGAAGAAATTTATATGGTACAACTAGAGGGTTTTATAACTCAGAGTAATGAGAACAAAGCCTGTAAGCTTAATAAATCTATCTATGGCCTGAAACAAGCATCTAGACAATGATACATTAAATTTGATTCAGTTATTACTTATGTTAATTGGCTTCTTTAGAATAGACTTGATGAATGTATTTATATGAAAATTTGTGGGAGCAAATTTTTTTTTTCTCATATTGTATGTTGATGATATTCTGCTTGCAAGTAGTGATTTGAATTTATTGAGAGAAACAAAAACTTCCCTACAAAAACATTTTGACATTTTGACATGGGAGAAGCAAATTATGTATTGGTTATTGAGATTACTAGAGACATAAACAAGTATAGTCTGGGCTTATCACATAGAAACTATATTACTAGAATGTTAGATAGATTTTCTATGCAGAGTTGTAAAGCTGGAGATTCACCTATGTCTAAGGGAGATAAATTGCATGTTGGTTAGTGTCCTAGAAACCAAATAGAGAAGAATGAAATGGATAAAAAAACCTTATGCTCGTTTGGTTGGAAGTCTCATGTATGCTCAAGTTTGTACTAGACCAAATTTGGCATTTGATGCAAGTATGTTGGCTAGATATCAGTCTAATCCGGGTCTGGAACATTGGGTGGCTGGTAAGAAAGTGTTAAGATAGTTACAGAAGACAAAGAATGATATGCTAGTGTTTAGGAAAATTGAAAATCTTAAACTGGAAGTAATAGGTTTTTCAGATGCCTCATACAAATCAGATATAGATGACTTAAAATCCACTCCGGGTTACATTTTCATAATGGTAGAAGGTGATATATCATGGAAAAGCTTCAAGCAAAGCTTCATTACTACTTCTACTATGCAGGTTGAATATATAGCACTTCATGAAGCAACTGGACATGCTTTATGGTTGAGAAATTTCTTGCTTGAGTTTAAGGTTGTAGATTCAGTTCAAAGACCACTTAGGATATTTTGTGACATTGCAGCTACTGTGTTCTTTGCTAAAAATATAAGAGATTTACGGCTTCCAAAAAATATAAATGTTAAGTATTTTGTAGTAAGAGAAAGCAATAGAGATGATGAGATATAAGTTATTAAAATTGGAACTTTGTCTCAGCTAGCATATCCCTTAACAAAAGCAATTATTGTAGCTCCTTTTTATAAGCATGTAATTAACATGGGAGTTGCTGAAGACTTTGATTCTTTGGTCTAGTAGGACTAAAACGTTTATTTTGTACTATGTTTGGATCTTCTTCTTTTTTTTCCTCGGTTTTCATTAATAAATTATTTGTGTAAACTTTTGATGAAACGTAACATGCAAAGATTTATAATACATGTTATGCAAGTTTTGATTACAATTGCCGAAAAGTCTGCCTACAGTTTTTATTACTTTAGTATTCAGTATTGCTGATTTTGTTGTGATAATTTATAACTTTATATTGGACCAGTGTATGCTATTTTCAGTTTTAATTCTTTTGTATTTCAACATACTTACAATATTTACATGTACCTTAAGTAGCTACTATGGGTTGTGGTTACTGCAATGTGGTTAGAGGGTGCTTATATTTAGATAAACATATGTTTTTCTTTAGTCCAATACAGAGAACTATAACTTGACTTAACTTTATAGTAGATTGAGAAATTTTGCTTATCTTGTGCACACTTGAGTGATTATTAAATATGGTTGTAGAGTATTTTTGTTGTTGTAAACATGATTCAAGTGGTAGAATGCAAGAGTAAATATGGAGAAAGCATCATTACCTTCATGAGCAACAATTTAACTCTAATTGTAGCAGACTAAGTAATCGATAAGCATTAAGAATTTCTACTACGTTATGGCCTATAACAATACTAAGTCAATATTGTTAAGGTTGTAATGATCTATTGTGTAAATGGTGAATCCATTAAGTACATGGCTTTGGTTTACTAAATGAATAAGGATTAGGACTTTGTAACCTTAATGGGAGGTGCTTGTTCTAAACCTAAAAATAAAGCCTAAAGGTCCCTGATCTATCTATCGTTGCAATACAGTTCCTCAGCCCCATTGAGAGATTGCATTAAGGATAGATTAAGAGGAGAAGACTTCAATGGCAGATGATAAAGGTTAGTGTTGTTAATGAACATATAGAATGCTTATTGTATCTTTACCTTTGAGTACAAATGTATGTTTTATATGATTTTTGTTTACAGATGGCATAGTATGTATGATAGTTATGGCGAAGTAGAGGTTACTATGGAGGTAAGAGGTCTACTTTTTAAAATTCTATATGGAGGTAAGAGGTCTTCAGGTTACTATGCGCAATGAGAAAACCTTGAGCTAATTAGTGGAACCCTAAGCCAGCTAGTGCATAATGACGAGGTAGCTTTGAAGCAAAGGGAAGTGGTGCAAAGAAATAATCTGGGTAGATAAAAAATATGAGATTGCTTAGGTAGCGACTCTTTTTGTCAGTCTCTCGAAGACGGATTGTTATGTAGTAAATGAAATTTTAAAAAAAAAGAAGGAAAATTGTCGCTCATTTTTTAATTTTCTAGGAAATTGCTTTACTTTATTTTTTCTTTTTCAAATTTTAGAAAAAATAAAGAATAGCCAATTAGTATGTTGATCAGGAAGAGGATAGTGAAGTTTAAAATATAAAAGTTGCTGAAATTTTTTTTTGTCCAACCTAGGTCAGGCACATGCATCCAAACTCTCTCTTATTTACATATATTCAGCTGTGTAATTCAATGATTTGAATCAGTAATGTTATAAAGAAACCTTTGTTGATCAATTCTACACAATTATGCAAAAAATCAATGTAAACATAAATCGTTTATTAATGTAGTTGCATTAAACAAATAGACGGTTAGTCATGAGAATGTTATCTTTTATCAAAACCGTTCATTTGTTTGATATAGTTAGATTAGTTAATTGATTTCTTATTTAACTTAGTTTTTACAAAAATACTCTTTAATATTATTTTATAAAATTAACAATTCAAATTATGAAATTATACCGTCAAATATATGCAAAATAAGAAAAAATTAGGATACACAAGTTCGAACTTGTTTGGATCAGAATTTTTTCGGTAGCGAAGGATGAGTAAACAAAATTTTTTCACAAAGCTATTAGTTGCCAAATCTAAAGCGCATACCTAGTTTTTTGATAATTGAGAATTTTTTGAGATAAACAAAAACGTGGCAACGTAGCAGTCTGAGTCAAAGTCAATAAACAACAGCTTATTAGTTAGTACTTGATACCGCGTGAGAACTGTTAGGCTCGACATTGAGCAGTACAAATCAGTGGGTAAGGGTTGGCTCGGTTTTTAGGTTCGTAAACTCCTAACCACCCAGGCTCGCCTATATAAACCCACTTCCCTACTCCCTCTCTCTCACACGTACTTGACTACTCCTCGCTTTTTGGTCAAACCCGTCGTTCGTACTCAGATATTTTCTTCGCTCTCAAACCTCGAGGTATTCTGAACTAACTTGATTGATCATCAAATTATTATTTTTTTAGATTTTTTTAAAGATTTTTTTTTGTAATTGACGGATCTGGAAAATTATGAAAATACTTTGACCCATATTTTTGGCTGCTGAGGAAGTGTTGGAGAAAGAAACGAAATTGAAATCTTGAACCGTAGTAATAAATTTTTCATGTCTAAAGGAAGTTTGGTACATGTAGTTAGGTAGATGAAGTCATCGAGCGAGTGATCTAGATCTAGAAGGATTTGATCTGTCTTTACCCTTTCTGATTTGGTAGATCTGGTTCTGTTTGGAAATCAAAATCAAAATCTTAGGACGATGATTTTGTCGTTCTTTTTTTATTGATTCTAAAGATGATTGTTTTTCCTTTTTGTGTCATTGGATTGGCTTTTACGTTTTTGTGATGATTCACAATCTATTTTGATTCAATTTTTCAAGGTTTCTTTACTCAACTGGATTTTGCTTTATACAGTTCTGGTAATGTAATGCGGAAAGCTTATTGTATTATGAATATGTTCAACTTTCTGCGCCATTGAAAACCCTAGCTTATAATTGTTGATGAATTGAAGTCCATGATTCATTTGTGAAAGATTAGATTTGACCAATGCTCTTACTGATTCATAGATATACCAAAAATCTGCATTGGTAACTAGAAATGGTTTGGCTTGATGTATGTTGATTTAGGCCGACTTCTATTGTATCATCGGTTGAGTTTTACTTGTGTGGACTATGGAAATGAAAGACCCCAGAAAGAAGAATTAGGATCTCATTTGCTGTGTTTTTCCATTGCAGCTGACCTGCACTGTAGCCAAAGATGGCCATGGTTTTAGGAAGATCAACACTGAACCCGAATGCTCCTCTCTTTATCCCTGCTGCTCTCCGGCAAGTCGAGGATTTCTCCCCTGAATGGTGGCAACTGGTCACAACCTCCACATGGTACCGGGACTACTGGCTCAGTCAGAACCAGGATGAGGATGGCTTCTATGATAATGCTCAGGATAACTATGACAATGTAGCTGATTTGCTGCCCGAGACCTTTGATCTCGATGCTGGGGAGGACTTCTCTAATTTTGAAGAAGCTCAGTTTGAAGAGTTCCTTCAATTGTCTCAGACTGAAGGTAAAAATGGTATGTGAATGGATACTCCTAATTTTGTTTTGCAAGTAAGCTATGTTAGATTGCTGGACTCAAATTTTTGCATTGAACAGCAGGGTTAGATACAAGTGCTGCTGTTCTGAAGAATTTGAAAGCATCAGAGGATAGACGTCCCAAGTTGCTGGTTGAGCCAAGGAAGTATGCGGAAAAGCCAGCCAAGTTTGTGAGCCCAAAATGCAGCCCCCGCTTCATTCAGCAGCCTCGCTGAAGTAGCGTTCGATGTTTTCTTCCTTATGTAGTTTAGCCAGTGGCACTTGTAGTTTCTTTCGCTTCCTGTAATTTCTGTATAGAGCAAGGGTGAAACTCTTTGCTT
This sequence comes from Rubus idaeus, assembly GCA_030142095.1. Lineage (NCBI taxonomy): Eukaryota > Viridiplantae > Streptophyta > Magnoliopsida > Rosales > Rosaceae > Rubus > Rubus idaeus. Next base: position 17,291,243 of record CM057970.1, on the reverse strand, counting down.
CCATCCTTGTTCATTCCCATGGTCATTCTGTTCAGTTTACTAAAAATAGTAAAATACCCTGCGGGTAAGAAACTTGTAAAACAAAGTTTGTAAAAATAGAGAAAATGAGAAAATGTTTCTACTTTCCAGTTCATCCGGTGCAAATGTTTATTTTTAACACTAGCCAAAAATTTTGCCGGAGATCTTTGATATATGATGAACAAAGTTTACATAGTCATCCCAATCTTTCAAAGTGCAAATCCCAATTCACTAATATTCAAGCTTTCAAAGTGGCTCAATATTTAGTACGTGATTAACTTCACTAGTTCTCCCAATCTTTGGCCCCTCCACAGATTGGAACCAACATCCTTGGCGTGGAGATGGTTCTCGTAAAATAGAAAATGAAAGTTAATTTTGATTCTGATTTGACACAAAATTTTGTCTAGAGAAACGTAGTTCATCAATCTAAACCTTCCCTCTCCCCAAGTTCTAAGAGTGTTCATGTTGAAAAGTCGCCATCTGAAACGTCTTTAGGTAGATAGTAGCGATCATTTTAAATCTCGGCCTAAGGATGAGTTCAATGTACCCATTTCATATATGTAATTCAATACAGAAGTGAGTTCACATTATATCTAAGAGTAATACAACTAACCCAGCACAACTTTTGCACTCCTTTCATCTCGGAAGGAGCTGTCATTAATATCCTCCGCTCGAGAGGGAAAGCATGTAAACATGATCGAAATAAACCCACCCACATCACCAATTCTGTATTTCTAATAGAGAAGTCACATATGATCCTTTTTAACACTCCAGCTGGATTCTCAGAACTACAAGATCTATCTTGTGCCAGTTGAAAAGAAGCAAATCGATTGTGCTCATCTTCTTTTCAATTAACTGCCTCAGAAAGGGAATCTGCATTCTCCATTTCTAGCTTTTTCCTTTGAGCTTCAAGTTTACTCTGATTACCAAGGGCCTCAGATATTGCCTTCGGAAGCCAAAACCCAGGTCTCTCAAGAGATGGTGCCCTATCAAGAACCAATGGTTCTCTCAAAGTAACTTCAATACCATCATATGTCCACAATGCCAAAGTTGCTTCCCCTTTCAGACCTAAAGAAAACCAGCCTAAACCAGCTACAGCAATGTCGATGCTATTTACATCCCAACTTGCTCCCGACACTTTGACTTCCCTCTCTTCCCATTTTCCCATCTCAGCAGCACGATCGATGCCAATAGGAGGCTGAAAAAGGCAAAAGTTATGTACTTAAAGTTTGTAAAAGCATGAAAACAAAGTTATGTACTCACAGAATCTTTGAAGATGGATTTGCCATGGTAGATCATAGAAATGATACTATTTTCTAAGAAAATCCATTCCGATAAAAATAGACTGCAAAGAGGCATCATAAGTTTTTCCTTCTCCAAATTATTCTATGATGTAAACGGTAATCTAAGATGGTCAGACTGACAACTCAAACCATCCTTTCTTCACTATATTCCATCATTAATCATTACTTACAGTCCTGGACACAAACTGCTCATGGCAATGAACTCAGTATTGGGTAAGTTATTGGCTATGATTCACCATGTCGCATCGACCCGTTTCTTCCATAATGTTGTTGAAATTATCGAAATGCAAATAATGATTGGAAGAACTTTAAACAGCTATTTTTTAAAATTTTGTTTTGTGTGTGTGGTCATATTTCCTTTTAAAAGTCCAAGAAAAATGCCTACCAAAGAATAATTGGATCAAATGACCAAAAAAAAAAGTAAAGAACAATTGGATTAATATCAATGACTCTTGAACTTTTTTTTTTGGATATGCCTATAGCTGACACTTCTAAAAGCAAAACGGATGCAACTGACTGACATGCATATGAATGACAAAAATAAAAACCTAAAATGGCATATCCACTTCTCAACCTATGTGAATTATGAGGACAATATTTCGAAGTCCTCAGAAAACAAAATGAATGGAACTAGCAACCCTGACATATTTAGGCAAATATTGATAGATGCCTACAAAATAACAAACATAGAAACCTAAAGAGCCATATTCATCTAACAACTAAAGTGAATTAAGAGGTCAATATTTCCAATCATCCTTGTAAAAATGTCTCCAATTATTTCGTTTATCTAATACTTCTTCCTTGATGAGACGAGAAAAGCGATATTATAAGAACCATAGATACAGCCTAATTACCTGGTCTGGAAGGGCTAGAAAACAATGTCACACTCTCATGGTCTGATTTCAACAGATAAGACGACACTCCTCTAGAACTGTACAGTTGATAGAAAGCAAACACATAATTTGCATTGAGCTCAGTTTGGCACAACACAACCACCAACCAACCTAATTTGGGATCACTTACCAAATCCTCATGAAATGAATTTAGGCACAAAACTCCTAAGAACAAACAAAGAATTGTTTTGTTGCCGAACAATAATCTATGTGAAGGAGATTAGATTTCAGACGCTCATCCATGCTCATGTTTATGTTACCTAATGACTATCATTGTTTGACACTTTGATGTCTTTTCTGTTACTCTTTATTTTTAGATTTAATCACAATTAATAATTAACTCTTGTGGCTTCTATAAATAGGTCACTGCATGATGATTTAGTCAGACCATAATATTGAGTTTAACTCTTCTTCTTCTTTTTTCCTCTTTTCCATCTTGTCTTTCTATTCATTTCTTCATATCTTCTTCCTTTTCTCTAACACTCTTATTGTATTCTCTTTGGTGTTACATTCAGTATATTTGAGGAGACTGCTTCCTCTTAAATTGCAAAGACCGAGCAAAATTTCCAACAGATCACTCAGATTAGTTTTCACCAATACATACTAGGAATTAGAAGAGGTTTTGTCCTTGACAATTCTATTCTACCACATAAAAGGGCTACGTAATTAGTGCTGCAAATTCTTATATCAAAAGAATCCAGTCAAACCTTTTCAGGGGCTTTATTGCAGTAATAATTAGATTTTAACCACTGCTTACTCAATTTTGGTCAGACTCAAACATAAAATATGCAATACTAACAATTTTCTTCGACAGAATTTCGCTTAGAGTTATTTAATATTACCTGCTGATGTCAGGACTAGGATATCCTTATGTGTTTTAGATCCAAAGTTAAATTTTACTGAGTACCAGCTATAGAATGAGTAAGATTGGTAAAGATGCATACAAACTGGATAGAGAAATACCTGCAACCTAATACCAACATGTTTCCTCCAAGTCTCATCAGCATTTTCTATCTTCCCCATATGTAAAGAAATATTTGGTGAGGCCCAAATTGTGAAATAAATTGTTTCAACAGAAGCTCGAATAAGGTCTACTCTCACTAAACCACCAACATGTATGGCCTGCCCTGCCTACAGATATCAAACATATGAATTATTAGATCCAATAGAACTTAGGTTTAATCACACCTTCACCTTCCGAACAAATTGCATATACATGGAAAGACTATTCGGACTTGTTTTTTCCAGTCATCAAAAAGTTAAACTAGAAACTGAAAGTTTGCTGAACAGATAACTTCGAGAAACAAATCATTTATTACAAAACATTATCACATGTTCTTCCCACATCAACTAGAATTAGAAGCTAGAATAGTTTGCACAAGCAAACAACAGAAACTGACTTATCCCGAATTAAAAAGAAAGAAAAAAGAAAAGAAAAAAAAACACACACACACACACACATAAACAAACAAACAAATATTACATTCAAAGATATTAAGATAATAACAAATCATTCCTAATTGGCAACTTAAAACACAAAAACCAGAAGGATGCATACAAGTAAGAGTAAGGTCAAGTGTACAAGCTCTTCAAATATTGCAGGAAAGTGGCCAGCTGTACTCAATAGGTTGTTTAATGTTCATACGTCACTTACAATAAGTCTTAACAATTAGTCCTATACTAGCTTTAGTCAAGATATATGTATGACACAAATAAACACACGATATGCATAAAATTGGTCCAGAATTACAACAAAATGGTATAAATTACTTGCCTTTATCCTATAAGTCCGAGGGCGAAGCTCCTTCCGTATTTCAACCATTTTCTGTTCATCCCTATTCAATCTCATGGAGACCAAATATGGATGTAGAAGTCCTGGAGTGTCAAACAACTTTGCCTTGGCTGACAAAATCCCTCCAACTCTCAGGATCCCTAATGTCGTCCCAGGAACTGGAGCTTCAGTTAGCTTTGTAACCTTTGCCCCTTCTTTCTTTGCCAGTGCATTTATTAGAGTAGACTTGCCTGCATTTTGAGCTCCAATAACCCATACATTCCCTCGAGGACCAGCCAATTCTTTGAGAAAGGACAGCAAATTCCTGACACCCATATCCTTATGAGCACTAACCAAATAAACTCCACTTAGTTTAGGCCCCCCTCCAGCCTTAGCACGATGGCGTACCCATCTATCTAATCTAGAAGGTGAAACTTGTGATGGGAGGAGATCAACCTTTGTGGCCACAAGAACAAGCTTTGGCAGTTTTTTTCTGAACTTGGGATCATTTTCGGTTCCTCTCAATGCTTCAAATAATGACTTTGCTGCTCGTTTAGGGAACGAGCCATCAAAATCAACACAATCAACAACCATAACCACAACAGGATTGGCATTTGAAGCAGGTTTAATCAACCGGGTTGCAATCAACCTATCGAAATCAAAATCGGGCATCAAGTTTTCCACTGCTTGGTTTTTCACCTGCCCATAATTTCTCAATGAATGACATCGGGCACACACGGTAACCTCATCTTTCTCTTTCTGAGCCTCCCTAGCCATTCTCTTCTTTTCCGCTTTTGGAATCTTCTTCTTCTTCAGTTTCTCTATAGTCTCCTCTTTAATGTTACCGTACCCAACCCCTGCAGGGGCAAAACCATCCAAATCCAAATCTTCTTCTTCTTCTTCCCCCAACAACTTAGCTTCCAAGTCATCTGAATCCCAGTCAAAGTCATCATCCCCCTTTTCCAATTCACTTTCTTCCCCATCACTTTCTTCATACCTAGACTCAATTTCATCAACAAACTCCTCCTCTTCTTCATCAAACTCTTCAAAGTCACCCACACCATCTGAGGATTCTGATACAGTTAACTTCCTTTTCTGATAATACCCAGGAAGGTCTGGGTTCTTATCTTGCATAAAGATTCCACACCCAGGGCAAATTGGCCCATAGCTCTCATCCTCATCTCTTCCCTCACTCAAAACTGGGGTTCCAATTCCACCGCCTTTTCTCCGTGTAATCTTCCCATGAACATTCTGGATTGTTTCAATGCTTTGTTGGTTCTTTGCAGCAAAACTTTTGAATGAAACTTTATGGCCATGTTTGTTTTTCTCTAAACTAAAGCCTAAAAATCCAAAAAAGAAGTGTTATTTAAATTGTGGCGTTCAGTTTAAGCAAGAAAAGGGAATAGAGAGAGGAGGGTGGGTTTACCTGTTGCGAGGTGAGATTTTGGAGCTGGGTTGTCGTGTATATTGCCATTGTTGAGAAGCTTCAGGCTCAGCTTTGTTGTTGAAGAGAGAGTTGATGTAGATAACAGAGTAGTCATTTTGTTCGAACTAGAGAAGAGGATCAAATTGTGCTTAACAGAGGGTAGAGATGGTAATGGGCGGGCCATTTAAATCGGACCCTTCTTGCTTCGTTTTTTTTTTTTTAATGGGCATCCCAATTTTAGAAGCAATTCTAGAGTCTAGACAGAGCCTCAATAAATTTTTGCAGAAATTAAGTTGCATAAATTAAAAAAAAGAAAAAGAATGTGGATGCAGAAGAAAAAAAAATGCATGAATTAAAGAACAAGAAAGTAGAAGCAAAAAAATAAAGAGGTAAAGTGCTAAAAAAAAGATGCAAATGTCAACAAGGGTTGGTTCCCTTAGTAAGGGCGTGCTGTTGGTTGAGTTTCAACTTCAGTTCAATCACCGTTGTCAACGATCCCTTGTTTCGATCACCGTAACCTCTCCCTTCCCTAACTCAAAGATATATCAAAAATATAATGTATTGAAGTTAATTGTGTTTGACGTAGACCTCTACAAAGATGCATAGAGTTCTTTTTATTTATTTATTTTAAAGAAAAGGGCTTGTGCTTCTGCTTTTACATCTTAATTAATGAAACTATTGAATACTAGGGGAGAACATGGTGCCTAAACCCTAAATTATAATAAACGTCGAGAAAACATCCCAAAATATGAAAATAATAGCAGGAGTCTCCACCAGATCTATGTATTTTAATAAACACCAAATAGCAAGAAGTGCACAACTGACTACTTTAATTTCTTTACAATTGCGGTGACATATTGGAAAAACAATCCCTAACTAAAATGATATATCATTTTAAAAGATAATGCTATTGAATCAAACGGCTCAGACCAAAACATCTCTAAGTATTTCACCTTGCATTTTCTTTGAAGCTATGTGTGCACCAAATCGAGAGGATCCAATTGGGCCCAGAAACCCCCCCCCCCCCCCCACTACACTTCCCCCCACGAAATCGACAGGCCAGGTAACCTAGTAGACAATAGTACTTATGTTCAAGGTAATAGTAAATTTTGTGAGAAAACAAGAGGCCGACGCCTAAGGTTTTTCTTGCATAGAGTTCTTTTTATAGTACAAGGTAAAGATGTTGAATAAAGAAAAAGTTGCAATTTCAACTTTAAAATTCGAGGCCATTTTAGTAGTGAAGATTTAAAAATTAAATCCATTTGACATGCATGCGGTTATAGAAACTAATGATTCAGAAATTAAAACTATTAATGCTCATTCAAGCTGACTTCTCCAACATCGACGTTGACCTTTGGAATTTATACCTTAAAACATGACTTTAGGAATTAATAATTTTCTTGGATATAGGGTTTTTTTTGTGTTTCTCTCAAACCTATGTTTCTTGTATACAAAAAACCTTGGAGAATTAAACGGCTGAAAACATCTCTAAGTATTTCTCCTTCATTTTCTTTAAGCATGTATTTCGAGAAGCCAATTTTGTAGCCGATAGTATTACAAACTTAGGTCATAATTCTTCTAATATATAACTGTTTTGGTGTAATTGTCTATCATTTTCTGTCTCCAACATACGTTCCTTTGGGATTAGCTAAGAGGAAATTGTTCTTGTTATGTTTTTTGTATTGAGAAAAAAAAAAAATGGTTATTAGTGCTTTCATTAAGGTGCACGACTCATGTCTGGGCTTCGACTAGTAGGAGGGCCTTGCCTCCAGTTCGGCTACGTGCGATGTGGACTTCCTTTGCTTTTCTTTGCCTCCGAGCTTAATGAGAAAAACACGACGAATGCAAAAGCACAACTGGCACGTGTATTCCGGTCAGGGTCCTCCCCCAGACTCTTGCATCTAACGTGGCAACTCATACTCATGCAGATCATAACTGCCCCCCGCGTGTCCTCCCCAAAGCCATAGAAAATTAACCCCCGGCCATTGTTAAAACCACGACCGTTTGCGTACTTGAAACCATGTTGAGAAGGTAAGTTTTGAAGATGGCTCCATGGGAAGTTCTTTGACCTTGTTTCTCACCATCTTGACCCCAAAACCCTAGCCATAGCCTGTTGCGTGTGCAAGTCATGGTTCATTTGCATTTCCTCGGAACACATTTGGAAGCCCATTTGCACCACCCATTTCCCTTCTCTTTCTAAGCTCAAGCTCATAAACCCAGCCGTTCCCTACTACCGCCTCTACGCCATGGCCTCTGCCGCCGCCAAACGCCGCTTTCAAACCCCCTCGAAACCCTGCCTTGCCCTCGACAACCTCATCTTCACCGTCAACATCTTCAACCAGAAGAAGTCTATAAACATTCTCAGTCTTGAAAAACCCGGAAACGAGCTAATGGTGGATTGCAATAATGGGGTTTTCAAATTCGATATAGTTGTCGATAACTGCAAGTTTGAAGCTGTGGCGTTGGCCTCGGCGAGAGTTACGTGGAATGTGGTATTGAAAGGGTGGAAAGGGGTTTTTAATATGTTGGAATGTCAAGGGAAGAGAGGGGTCGACTGGTGGTTCTGGGAGGAGCTGCCTTTGCCGGGGTGTTGCTCGAGCCTGGTTGATAGTGGTGTTGTGGCAGATCTGAGGTTGGGGATTACTGATAGCAGCACAAGTGCTGGAAACGTCAACGTTTGGCAAATTAACAAAGTGAGTGTGGGGATGCTTAGTATATCAAAATTGAGATATGTCAGTGTGGATGATGCTCTAAGATACTTGCAACACTTCATTGATAGAGACATGTAAAACTTGCTTGTTAGGAGTTTTTGTTTGTATAATATTGTGTATATATGCACTACTATGTATTTATGATCCAACTCTTTTTTTTCCTAATGCAAATTCGCGTAGTGTGGTGTTCTTTCATTGATCTATTGTAGCATTAGACAGGTTGCATGTTAACATCGTGATGGCTACGAAAAGGAATTCGATGTTTTCTTAGCAAAGAAGAAATATGTTAAAAGGCTCATTCGTTCTCTTGATAGTTAAGAAAAGAAATGCTATGTGCAGTGAAGATATAGAAAACCACTGGAGCTCAACTTGGCTAATATTTGGGAATGTGAGGGAACCTAGAGGGTACACCGATGGCGATTCACCACCTAAATTTTGAGAGAGAGCACATCTCTGCAACAGAACACACAAACACACCTATTTGGAATTGGAAATTTGGTGGCTGATGCAATTGAAGAGTCCAACCATTCAGTAGGCATCTCGATTTGGAATCACTTTTTACCTCTCAATGCTTCAAACAGATAGGCGGCGGGTTGTTTTAGAGGCTCCACATTGTGGCCTTTATTGTATTTTTCTCATCGAAAAAAATAAAAATAAACAGAACCACCTAAATTTCAAGAGAGAACATCTCTCCTTTATACAAAATATAACACGTTTGTAACTTGTAGGCTAAAATGAAAGCCAAGGAGGATGTGATCTTACACCCATTATTGTGTGGACCTCTTATCCGCTTGATGACTCTTCTGATTTCTTACATCAACTCCCAGTTGTTTTTCAACATAAGTTGATTTCCCCTCAGAAATTCTCTCTTATAACTTCAAAGGAGCTGGGCACTGATACACACACACACACACATCTCATTCCTTCGGAGCAGCGACCACAACCTGGCAATCAACTGATGATAATCCATTCCAATCAGCAACTGTATTACGCTTTAAGCATTAAGTCTACGACTCTAACCCACCACATTAACTATTAAGTACTTGGTTCACTACATAAATTTAAATTACCATTAACGCATGCCGGCGTGTTTAACCACATGGGTAAATGCATAAACCATCTTAACGTGCAAAACGATTGCTGGCCCTGTTGAAGCAAGAAATGGGACTTTTGATGGAGAATCAAGAAAGGTACAAACTAGGTACAGAAATTTTGATAAGACTTGAGGCATTGAAACTCATTTCAGTGGATTGGACCCTGGTCTTACCAAGATTACTTATGCATGATTGGGCGTTTTCCCACTCTTCTCTTAGAATAGTCAACACCTGCGCTGCATATACAATAAGGACAAAAGTTATAGAAGTAACGTAGTCAGAGACTCACATGGTGTAATGCCCAGTAGCACATGCAGCACAAAAGGGAAGACATAAGTATTATGTAAGAAACAAACAACAAATAATTATTTGGATGAGAAAATTGCATCTATGTAATTTGATAATACGTAATTAAATCTCTTTTGACATTGCAATAGGATTATTTTTCTCTTATTCAATCGAACTTTATGCCTTCCATTTTTTCTTTTTTTTCTTTTTTTTTTATGCCTTCCTGAGTTAACAATTTAAAAAAAAATATATATATATATATATATATATAGATATATGTATACAGTAAAAATTGACAAGGGAAACCATGAAATGAAAAAACGCACTACTCTTGGAGGCAGTTTTCCACGAGTGCCTGAGATTCAGCTGCTGAGAATTTGTCTTTCAGAAATGACTCCCAACTCCCCTAGCATCAGTTGCCACTTGTTGAATTTTTTTTTTTTTTTTTAGCATTGGCACACTAAAAACAAGAAATTGTGGGTTCCTGATGATCTAACAGAACATTATAGTCAATGGTTTACAAATATAAACACTCACATTCATCTCAATGAGTGTTGATCTCATCAGTATTCGTTCTCATATTTCTTCTTACTTCGCACTTATTTTCTCTTGCCTCAGTCACTCCATTACCATGTATTCCATCAAAAATTGTCAATCTCCACCTCAACAGTTCCAGCTAACATTTGATACTCGGTTCTTATTGGAAAACGCAACTGCTGCTACAATATATATGTTGCCCTCGCCCGATCTCAAGTAAGCAAGTCTTCATGTTTTCAGATTAATAATTGAAACTAAGCCCTCCATTACCTTCATTCATAAAGCATCATGCGTTTATCAATATCACGTGAAAAATAAAAAATGCTTAACCTCCTCAATTAAAACAGACAACATTAAGCGGGTTCTGCAAGTAATATTGGCATCAAAGAAGACACTCACCAAGTCTGCAACTGCAACATGAAGCTTGTATGTTAGGAGTTACAGGGGCCAGCATTAAGTGAAACATGAAATGACTTCCACATCTTCCAAAATTCGATATGTAACTCCTGTAGTTGCAATTTCAATGAAAAACAAATAATGAAAGGACATGAATCTGTACAGAAGAAGAGAAAACTCGATCAGGTTATAGAAAGGTAAATGAAATGAGTTGGTCATGAGTTACACCATTAAGTTAAGAACATGCTTTAGATTTCACCACCTGTCCATAGATCTCTGTAAGTGAATATCCACATGCCTCAGCAATAGCCCATGATTGATTTGTCTAAGTGCAGATGTATGAAGTTTGTGTTCTGCAACACGCCTGTAGAAGAACAGTGTATAGAACACAGTCAAACACCACCCCCACTAATAACTAATAAGTTCCCACTAAAAATTGGGGGGGAGAGAGAGAGAGCTAAATTCCAAAGCAATCAAACACATTCACAGAGCTCAATTCCAAGGCAATCAAACACATTCACAGTGCAGAAAATCATTACCAAAAGTGGACAACATTTTGATTGGAAATTACTCAGACTCCTATTTTTTGAGACATTATTTACACCAGTAGCCAGATCATCCACCATTACTCAAGAAAGAGTGAAAACATTCTTAACTTGCATAGACATTTGAAGCCATAAGCTACTCAATATTGGAGCTAATAGTTATATAGAGCAACACTCATTTTTTTCCTCGAATACCTACAAACAGTTTTAGGTCAGTACTTGTATTGACAGACTACCAACTTTCAAATTCTTGCAATTCCAATAACGACAGAACACACTCCTCCATATCTAAAATACTACATCTGAAATATTTCAAAATATAGATGTCAATAAAACTAAAACTAAAAAAAAAAATGCCGTAGTATGCTGAGAAATGGATTTCCTCAACCTCATTATAGATATAGCAATTTGTATTCCCTCAAATGGAAGAAATTTTATATATTTCCACCTATCAGTCATTAATCAGAAATGATTACGTACTGGCATGTTTAAAACCAAAATGAGATCAGGCATAAGTTTCATAACCTTCACAAAGAAAAAAGAAGATAAAAACCATGTTTCCTATCCTTGGTTCATATAAAGTAATATTCATCTGAAAAAAGATTAGTTTCAGCCAAAAATTAAGTATGTTCTATAGATAAAACTTCAGTAGTATAAAGCTAGTAGTATACAAAATATAAACAAAATTGTAAAGGAAAAAGAAATCTGAGTAATACCATTTGGTCATCATTGAAACAACATTACCTCAGCTTTCTAATCTTTTGTAACCAAACCGGTCACCAGTATAAAGCCCGAAAGCTTCCTTGGCAAAAACGTCCCATGAAATTCCACTCTGCTTCATTTCATCAAATAACTCAATTGCTCTATCAATATTCTGGAGGCTACAGTACCCAATGATGAGAACAGTGTAAGTCACCACGTCAGGAGGAACATTATTTTTCTTCATTTCCTCAAACAAGAAGTTGGCATAATCCATGCGAAAGGACTTGCAAAAACCATCTATTAAACAGGTATAAGTAATAGCATTGGGCAAATGGTTTTTGCTCAACATTTCTTTAAACATTACCCAAGCCTTCTTCATGTCTCCCATCCTACAAAACCCAGCAATTAGAGATGTATAAGAAATCACATCTGCAGCCAAACCCCTTTCAGTCATTTCCTTGAACATGTTATAAGCTTCACATATTTTGCCTCTATGGCAGAGTATATTGATAAGGATTGTACATGTGACTGTATTGGGCATGACACCAGCTTTGAGCATTCCTCCATACACCATGAAGGCCTTTTTTGAATTTAACTGTTTTCCAAAACCATTCATAAGAGTATTATAATTTGCAACTTCTGGGAGTATATTCCTCTTAAGCATTTGAGGGACAAGTTCCCATGCCTTTTCTGGTTTCCCTTCCTTGCACAAACTGTTGAGGACTGCATTATAAGTATACGAGTTAGGGCTTATGCCTTGATGATGCATCTCGTAAATATATCTCAAGGCTTCCTCCAAGCGCCCTTCCCTGCAATACCCATCAACAATGATAGTGCAAGTGATAGAGTCAGGGAACACGCCAGCAGCCTCCAGACTACGATATATATGTAGCATATCATCTATCAATCCAATTTTACAAAGACCATATATGAGTGAGCTATAACTAACTATAGACGGTTTTATTTTACAAAGCTCCATCTCCTCAAACAAAGCGAGAGCTTTCTCAATATCCCCTTCCTTGCAAAATCCATCTATCAAAATGGTGTAGCAATAAACATCTGGCACCATCCCGTAGCTCTTCATTTCCTCCAACAATATTAGAGCTTCACATGTTTCACCTTTTTGGCAAAGCCCCTGAAGTATAGCATTGTAACAATAACTATTGAGAGGTTGGGCTCTACGTCGCATGTTTCGGATGAAGTCCAAAGCAAACTCAACATGTCCAACTTTACAAAGTCCATGAATATATTTGGCATATATCACAGCAGTTGGGTGTTTCCCACTCTTCTCCATTTCTTGAAAAATGCTAGTCGCTTGACCGATATCTACATCCTGCTCTTGATGTCCTTCACAAAAAAAGTTCATCATAATTGTGTAAGTGTAAACATTAGGAGATGGCCCAGAGTTTTTCAAACATTCAAATAAGCTTCTAACACATTCCAGTTTGTTTGCTTCTGCCAAACACTTAAGCAAGATATTACAAGACCAAATGTGTGGCTCAAGACCCAGTTTTTTAATCTTCTGAAACACATCCACAGCGTTCTCAAGCATCGAGTTGTCAGCAAAAGCTGTTATCAGTGCATCAAATACGACCAGCGTTCTCACCCCAATGTAGGGGGAATCCAATAAATATGGGAACAGTCCAAATGCATCATACTTAGCTTCCCGACAATAGCATACAACATCTCTAAGCAAAGCCTGCACTTCCACTTGCATTCCCACCCATGCAAATTCATGAACTACAATTCTAAAGGCATTTAAAGAATGAGAAAAGCCATGCTCTTTCACGGACTTAGAGAACCTCACATCCCATGCCACCTCCCAATTCAAAGATTTAAACACTGTGACAACAAAGGGATACAATTTTCCCTTTCTTTGAACACAAATCCTTTTCCCCAGAGCTTTAATTTCATGAACTGCAAAGGCCTCAAAGGGTAATGGAGTTTCGACAAACACATGGTCCTCCATCAACAATGCAGAAGCAGCGGCAGAATACGCTCTAAAAGTCCCCCTATTGACAAAAAACACACGGTTTCGGAGAAATGCCGAATCAACCAAACATGATTTGAACATGGGCAGATACCCATTACTACCCTGTCAAAGTTGTTTCAAGTAATAGACCACAAAGTGCCTTATCCCAACTCTCTGGGTGCTGAAACACATGGGTGTCTCCAGAGTGTACGAAGCTCCTGTGAGAAATTAAAAATGGCCTGCTTTATCATCTTTAACAAGGAAATAAAATTTGTCCATCATGTTAATAGCTAGCTTCGAATTCATCAAACACCAAGATACTCAAATTCAAATACCCAAAACGTCCAAAATATGACACGAACTCAAATACCCAGGCAAGAAATAAAATCTCAGAAACAAATACCAACTAATTCAAAACATGAACCGTCTTTCATAATTACCTGAAGAAGAGAAAAAGGGAGGAAGAACGAACAAGCGGCCTGAAGATGATAGGAGAGCAAAGTAGGAGATTTGCTCTTTAGTTGGTCGGGGTTTACAGGGGGTTTAGAGAGAGTATGAGGAAGAAAGACAAGAGGGGTGGCTGCTCATTGCTGTACGAAGTTAATTGTTTCAACTCTTTGGTGCAAATAAGGCAATCTCCAATGTTTAGGGGGTAAAATAGACCATGCCAAAAAATTTAGACTCTCAAAAACACATCTCTATTATTCTGACAATCTCTAATCCGTAACAGCATCAGCAGTGGGGACTCATTTTTTGGACTCAAATTTGGGTCCAAATTAGCTGGAATAGTGATATGAGTCCATCTGAATAGTGGACAACATGACTTATTTTTATTGGGTGCTACAGTGGTGCAAGACTCATTTTTGGACTCATATTTTGGACTTATATTTTTGGACTCAAATTTGACCATTAAATATTATTATTTTATACTTAAATATTACCGTTGCATATTTTTTAATATTTACTGTTTATTACCTTTTGTATTGCTTGCGGACTGCCAGACGTGGTCTCCTACATCAATTAATAGTTTAATACTTTTTTGGATGCATGTGCATCAATTAACCAATTCTCTCTCTCCTGCCCATCTTGCACGTGGTGGACCTCACAAATGAGTCCACAAAAATTTGAGTCCACCTTTGGTCTATATTTGGCCAGAACTGGACTTAAATATAGGTCTCATGCAAATTTGAGTCCAATATATTCCGACCCACTGTGGGTGCTTTCACATTATTTTGGACTCAAATTTGAATTTTGGACCCAAATATAGGTCCCCATTGTGGATGCTCTAAGGGCTATATAGTTTAGATCTCAAGTATTTTATTAATTTTAATTATTTTTTCTAAAACTATAGTATTATTTAATTTTACTACTATTTATACTCTTATAATTAACGTTTTTTTTCTATTATCTTAATCAAATCTTATTCAATTTTCGGATAGGATTTTATAGTGTCACATGTCATTTTGTACGGAAATTATTCTATACATGCCAAGTATATACACGGCGCGCGTGTACTGTTCTCGTGTGAATTTTTTAATAAACATAAGGCGATCTGAAAACGTTGATTTGAAGATGTTTAATCAAGGTCGTTCCTTGATGCTTACTTTCTAGTTAACGGTCAATGTTAATGTTTGGTCCAAAGAAAACTGAGTCAACTTGGTAAAATTGACCGAGGGGTAAATGTAGAACCGCAGAGGTAACTTATGGATTTCAGGCGGAGATGTTGTTCATGACCTCCGGATTCCGTCGCAATGGAGGAGACAAGCAGGGAGGGGATAGCTTGCAGAGGTCCATAGGCCCGACAATAATCGTTGTTTGGGAGAAATAATTTGCAGGTTTCTCCACAAAAACCTGCAAAAATGCGGATGTGAGGCCGACCGAGAGAGGCAATATTTAGTTGGCAAGGAAAGAATCAACAAGCCTCGGCTTTGAAGACCCTGGGCAGGGTTTTTCTATTGGATTCCGACTGAAATCGAAGTCAATTGTTGGCAGGGTTTTTCTTCGGCTGTAAAGTTGTCTTCGATCTTGAAAGAAAAAAAATACAATAATAAGCGGATCCAAGCCTTCGATTCTCCTCGCACGATGATGGATTTGATCATCCACCACAACAGAAATATCGTTGGGAAGGAGATGAAGATATCTCATTGATTTGAGTCACCTCCGTGAGCGGATGAGAGAGAACCGGCAATAATCGGGTGGTTTTTCGCGAATGTTTCGAGCTTGGATCCGCTTTATACGGAGGACAACAACAGTCTGTAAAACTTGTATGGATTGATAGCTCGTTCCAATGAGAAGAGAATGGGGTTGTCGGGCTTGATTTGCAATGGGAAGATGAGGGTTGTCGGGCTTTATTTGCAGTGTGAGGATCTCGAATTCGTGAGTCGTGACTGCAAAATTGAGCTGAGGAGCTTGAGTTTTGGGCATGAGAAGCTCCACGGTGGAACTGTGTTGCAAGAGTGGGGGCAGTGGCCTTATGATCGGGTCCACCTGGATTGATCTTGCTGGCGATAAGCTGAGCACGGGCTGGGCTTTGAATTGCGGAGATATCGGCTCATATGGGAGTTGGAATTGCATGTTATGATTGTTGATTGGTGGTGCTTTGGGTGTCCAAAACAGAATTCCGAACTGGACTTGGGCTTGGTTGTGCTGCCATGGTGAATTTGAAATGGTTGCCGTGAGCAATTCCAAGTTAGGCATGGCGGCTTGGATTTGGCTTTGAGCTTGAAGAAAGCAAAGCTGCCGAAATTGGGCAACTGCAGTGGCCGGATGTGACTGCCGCAAAGATCCAGTTGAAACTGGTCGATGGAGACCGAAGGTCACATGGGAGTCCAAGGGTTTCCAACTATTTATGGAAACTTTCCGAAAATAGTAATCTTTATTTATACTTTTATAGTAGCTTCCTAAACTTGAAACACAACTTCGACAGGCCATAACTCACTCATATTGACTTTGATTCTCACATTTCATGTGTCCATGAACTTATATCAACGTGCTCTACGATTTTCATGAAGAAAAATTTCAAAGAAACTTGAACGAATAAAAAGTCAACCTTTCAACTCCTCGAAAATAACGACGTTTCGAGTTAATATTCGTTCGAGAAACTTTCAATATAAACTCCTCAAGAAAAGACACACTCAATTGAATCTCACACTTCAATAATTTTGAGAAATTTAAATAATTTAATTACCAATTTCCGGGTATTTACAAAGTCAATGTGGTTGATCACGTAGATCGAGACTCTAACGAGGACGAAAGCGACTAAAATTTTTAGTATAAGCATTTTGCCCCATAATGATCATATTCAATAGTAGAGGTGGAAAATGGGCTGCTAGGCCCGAGCCCGACACGTTAAAAAGCGGCCCGGCCCCGCCTGAGTCCGTTACTTTAACGAGCCGGCCCGGCCGAGAAAAATTAGCCCAAAAGCCCGGCCCGGCCTGAGCCCGTTATATTCTGGGCCGAAGCCCGGCCCGTTTATAATATAAAATTATTGAATAAGATTATAGCATATTTTTATTGATTTTATCTATTTTTTTAAGTTATATCACTTTCGTCCCTGCCGAGGGTTTTCATCGAATACACCTCCGATTCCGGCCAAATCGGAGGACAACACCTATTGGGCTTTGAAGCCCTCCTTGAGGCGAGTTCAACGCCACCAACCTCGCCTCAAACCGTCGCCGGACGGCGGAGAATTTTACGATTAAAGTTCCGGCCACCATAAGCTTTCGGGCTAAATTCGACCAATTCTAGGCCGAATCGAGCTTAGCCCCAGTTATAAAAGTTACTCCTCTCATCCTTGCGAACATTTTGGCATAGGTTTTGCAGCATTTTGTTCCGGTCAGGGACGAAAGTGATAGTTAGTGTTGAAGTTCAGGGACGAAAGTGATGTATTTCAAACTTCAGGGATGAAAGTGTCGAACGAGTTATAGTTCAGGGACTAAAGTTATAATTATCCCTTATAAAGAATAATATCTCAATCTTTTTGAAATATAAAGTTTTGTAATGATATTATTTTAGGTTGAAATCAAAAGAGATGAATTTTAAGTAAAATATAGATAGTATTGTTTATATGAATTTTGTGTAGTGTTTATATTAATTGTATTAATTTTATCTCAAAATAAAACTAGTTCGTTTCTTTATGGGTCAGGCCGGGCCCGGCCCGAGCCCGTTATTGGCCCGGCACAAGCACGGCCCGACACGCTATGGACTTGGGCCTTGGGCTGGGCCGGGCTTAATATTTTAGTATATGGGCCGGCCCGAACCTGGCCCGATAAAAAATGGACAGACACGGCCCGACCCAAGCACGACCCATAGCCCAATTAAATGGGCCAGGCCGGCCCGGCCCGTTTGCCACCTCTATTCAATAGTCAGATTAGCCAATTAATTCTTTGCACCACCTTATTGGTTTTCAAAGGTTTATTTTCTACATAACCAATAAACAAGTTAGACCGAACTAGTAACTTAGTAAGCATGTAGGAATTTCGTGCGATCCGAAAAAACCAAAACAAAAAATGGTAGATTCAACATTATTCTTGTATTTCCCACGTAATAATATGTATTATGTAAAAAAATTAGTCTCGTTGGTCGTCCTCTCGGCCTCGGTCAAGGGGAGTCAACCCTTGTTTATGAACATTTACGAAAATATCCTCTTCACTAAAATGCCTGTAACAAAGTCGTCATAAATCCGATTTGTGAGTTTCCAGGGCCCAAACTCTTGCATGGCCGAGCTCCTTATACTGACATAAAAAATTTAAACTGGGGATCTCATCATGATTTAGTTGCTGTTAGAAAATTTTAATTAAATAACTAAATAAGTAAGGGTTAAAATTGTCAAACGTATCATTAAAAATAAACAAAAAATAATTCCCGAGTCTAGGATGGAAGAGGGTCGGTTTTGGTCTACACCCTAACCAGTAAATACCCCATGGGAAAATAATTGTATTTTATTTATTTTTAATAGGCCATAGACCGTTATACCCTTTCCCCAAAAGTGTATATTTCTCTAAGGGCAACCAAACCATGATGAGTTATTCCCTGTCATTTTTTTTGCATGGCTAGATATAGGTTGATCCCACGAGAGTGTGAGCGCAAACAGATTGCCCGCATGAGTTGCTACGGAATGATTATGAGCATTTTTGTGTGAGGGATATTTAAGTCATTGTTGTTAACTAATTAGATCGAGCCTAAACTGAAACAAAAGCGGCCAATTTTTTTAGCATAAGCATTATGCCTCACAATGATCACATTGAACGGTTGGATTGGCCAAATAATTTTTCCACCATATTTTTGGTTTTCGAAGATATACTTTTCTATATAACCAACTAGTTAGACCGCACTAGTAGGCATATAGAGATTTTGTATGATCCGAAAAATTGAAAATAAAAATTGTAGATTCAATGTTATCTTTGTGTTTATTGTGTAGTAATATGTACTGTGTGAAAAATATTAACCCCGTTTGTCATCATTTCGGCTTTGGTCAAGGTGGTAAACCATAATTATGTACATATTTTCTTAAGGGTAGCCCTATAATGACGAGTTATTCCCCAATATTTTTTTTCATAGGTTGACAGAGATCAACCCCATGAGAGAGTGGGCGTAGATGGCTCTCCATAAGGAGCTGTGACATAGTCGTTACAAGCATTTTTTTAGGTCCATGACGTTGACTACGTGGATCGAAACCGAAACGGAGAACGAAAAAGGCTAAATTTTTTTTAGCATAGCAATTTTTCCATGCAATTGTCACATCTAACGGTGGATTAGACAAAATTATTGCTCATCCACCGTGTTGTTTTGGAAGGAATGAGTTTAGGGTTTAGAAAATGGTTAATTAATTGGTTTTTTTTTGGTTTAGGGTGCCGCTTATTTACCCCCAAATAAAATTAAAACTTGCCCATTTTCAGAGAAAGAAGAAAAAACTCCGAATTTTATGTAAAGTGAGGCCAATTACTCGGGAGCAAAGTCACCTCTCTCTCTCTCTCTCTCTCTCTCTCTCTCTCTCTATTATACCCGATCTTCGTCCGGAGATTCATTTGCCGTCCGACTAGCCGTGACCTCGACACTGGTCCATTATCTCCGTGCAGTCGAGCGATTCATCCCCATACCAAGATTTCTCCCTGATGATGAGTGTCGAAGGAGAATCGAAGCATCAACAATCGGTTAGTTGTCCATTCGTAAATATTGTATTCCTCAAAAATTCGACCAACTAGAATACTGGGCTTTCAAGCTCTCTTGACGGCAAATCGATCGGCACCAATATTATCCATAAATACTTCCTAGCATGGGAGACGGTCGGCTTTGAAATTACAGATATTCGTAGCTTTGGATGCAAATTCTATGTATTCGTGGGGGAATCGATTGAAGACTTGAAGTTGGTTTGATGGCATACCTGCCATGGAGGCCGACTACCCTATTTAGGTGATAACTCGTGGCCATCGTTAGCCCAATTTTTATTTTATACTTGAGTAGATTTGTTCACTACTACTATCCCCTAATATTAATTATAGTTTTTTGATATTATGTAGGATTACGACGTTGGCTGGTTCTCTTTGCAATATCATGTGTGCATAATTACCTAGTGTGTTCTGTAGCTGATATTGAAGGTATACAAATTTGAAGCTACTTACTGTGATGTTCTAGTTTGTTAATTTTGGAAGCTTTTGTGGTTGAATATACTATTGTAGGAGTTCAGGTCATGTTGGATTTATGTTTTGCTAATTGCAATAATTGTCATTCTTTTTGTTATTGCTCCTTCCGTCTCTTTGCATATTTTCATAATTGTTGATTAGTTGCATGTCAATGTATGTTTAACTGATTGTTTAGTTCCAGTATGGATACAATCAACGTGGATGGCTCGACCGGTGGGAATTCTGACTCATGGTAGGATATGGAAGATACTCAGTCAGTGCAAGAAGATGAGACCTAAGAGTGCATGGAATATAGAGGGAAGCCGTACACGGACCTCACGTTGGATGATTTGAGGGTTGTGGAGTTCAGAACCGTTGAAGAGGTTGACCAATTCTATAGCTACTATTCACTGGCAAAGGGGTTTAGTACGAGGAAGCATAGATGTGACAAGAACCGTGCTGGTACAGTCATGATCTATATACAGCTGATTTGTATGAGATTTACATACAAATTATGCCTCTAATCACTCTAGCAATGCTAATCCAAGAGCCGTTTAATATCTCTAATCCTTGAATTTCACCATTGTAGGGTTCACGAACATCAGATTGATATCAGGAGCGAAATGATGCATTTTGGAGCTTTTAGTGGATTTCCGGCAAATGGACAAAAAGTCAACCCGATTACCAAAAGTCAACTCGTGGTAAACCCTGACTTTAGAGCGTCAACGAGTCAACATCAAGTCTCGAAAGTGAGTCGCAAGAGAATTCTGAAGGATGGCCAAAGAAACCACTAATTCAATCAAAGTCAAGGTGGTCAACTCCGAATGTCAAAGTCAAGGTCAACATCAAAGTCAACCTTGTGACTCATCCACATGAAGTTTTCAAGTCATCAAGGAGTATGCTAGATATGGTGAGGTCACCCCTAGACTATTCATTCTTTTTATCCCCCATATGATTTTACCCACTTGCCCCTCATTAAACTTCTTAGCCATTAGATCTAACCCCACCTCATCTTAGCCCTCCATTCCTTCCCCTCCTAGCCTATATAAACCTAGTATTTGCCCCATTAAGGCATCCATCACTTCAGCCCCCAAATTCCTCCACTTTTCCCTTCCCCTTTCCTCCTTTCCTCCTTTCCGTTTTTCCGTTTTTCCTTTAGGGCTGCCACTGTGCATCTGTCAACCGGTCGACTCACGGCAGTTTAGCCTATTTCCACCACTTCCTCACCTCCTTTCCTCCACTATCTTTCACCAAATTTCCTCACTACGACGTCTACTACCTCCACCACCACTTTAGGCAGCTGAGATCCTCACCAAGTCACCAATTTTATCATCAAAGGCCAAGGAGAAGCAAGAGAGTACCCATTGAGCATCCCTCATCTCTACTGTCTCTTTTCCTTATGTTTAGAATTTATATTTGTAATTTAATGATGTATATTGAGATGATTGATACGCCCAAAAGGAGCATCAATTTAAAAAAACCCTATCGGTAGTAGTATAGTGCATAGTAGGGTATCGTTCACAATGGAGATCAAAGGGTGTACCTAACAAAAAATGTCACAAAGAATTAAATAAAATAAAGAATTATTATTAACAAGTATAAAGAATATATACATATGTACAAAGTAAAAGGGGGGGATTGAGTGATAAATTGAATGAAATAAATTAATTAAATCTACAAAGAATAAATTAAATAAGATGGGATGGAACATAAAGAATATAAAGTTCAGCCACATATACACAAGTTTATTAATCATTGGACCGAAAATTAACCAAGTTCCCTAGCCATGAAACCGAAATTAACATATGTGGAAAGTTAGAAGCTAACCATTCCCCAAATAAAACATCTCTACGAAAATTAATCTAAGTGAAAGCACCTAGATTAACCAATTAAACATGTCATCTTAGTCTAGAAAGCTAGCTAGTCAAACCATGTTTAACGCATAGAAGAAGAGTTGTTAATCAAAGTGCACGATGACAAAGTTCATATGTCCGCAATCCTTTTTATTTGACACCGACCTTTGTCCAAAGCCTTTACTACTTGTGAATTAGGTTTCCAAAACTATTAGGTGAATTGTAATCCCTAAGTCTAGCTCCAATTATATGCAAATATTATAAGTGTCGACCCCTATAACATAAATACATAAAAGTTTTCTATAAAACAGAATCAAGTAAACGGAGTCACATAAGCTACTAGAAGAACTAATTAATTAGGATCCAATAACTAAATAAACTCATAAATATAGGCTGAAAATTATATAAATCATGTCATGTTAACTAATACAAAAAATAATCAAGCAACAAAGAGGAACTCAATAGAGAATTTAAAGAATAAAGTCGAATTACAC
The DNA here is from genome assembly GCA_030142095.1 of Rubus idaeus. Taxonomy (NCBI): domain Eukaryota; kingdom Viridiplantae; phylum Streptophyta; class Magnoliopsida; order Rosales; family Rosaceae; genus Rubus; species Rubus idaeus. The sequence goes on along the minus strand of CM057970.1, from coordinate 17,268,619 downwards.
CATATGGAGAGCATGAAGAACTTGAAGACCACGGATCTTTGAATCCTTGAAAGCAAGCAATCCAAAGCCGAGATTCCCAAGGTGATGATGCTGATGAACATGTTGGTTGATGGCTGGTGGTGATGGTGACATCTCCTTCTTCTCCTCTTTGAAGCCTTGAAAATCCTAAATACTAGAGAATGGAAAATATGATGTGAGAGGGAGAAGAGAAAGAGAGAGGGTTTGTCCCTCCCCATTGAGGTGTGTTTTGAAGAGAAGAATGAGGCTGCTATTTATAGGAGAATGGAGAGGAAGAAGAAGACAATGAAAGAAATAAAGAAAGAAAGGGAAAAGAAGTGGAATTTAAGTGGGAGATAAAGAAATGGTGAGTGGAATTATGGAAATGTATTCATATGGCAATTAACCATTTATTTAAATAAAATAAATTAAGCACTAATGTTGTGGGGAGAAAGCAACAAACATAGTGTGGTGAAATGGATGGAGAAATGGGGGTGAGTGGAGCATTGAGAATAAAAGAAGAAGAAGAAAGAATTAGAAAGTAGACAGCACTGAGCTGTATCCACTTAGAACGCCATAATAAAATCTTGAACGGTTGGATGATTCTGAAATTTGAATCAAGAATACCTAACACACACGTGCAGAGTGTACCAAAATTACAGCTAGATCCAACGGTTGAATTAGGAGATATGGGCCTCGACAGTTGACTAATCTGCACAGGTAGATTGTCCGAAAATGGGCTTGGACCTTTCCCTCATGCTTTGTGGACTTGGGCTTTCCTTCATGGATGTGGGCCTTCCTTCATGGATTTGGGCCTTTCTTCATGGATTTGGGCCTTCATCTTGGGCTTGGGCCTTCATCTTGGGCTCACGGCAGCCCACCTCTTAATGGGCCTCGAGAAAGCCCATTAGATTTCGTAAATTTCCAACACTTTGCTTATTTTCCTCAACTTATCTTCTTTTCTCTTTATTTGCAATAGGAAACCTACAAACACAAAAACTAAATAAATAACACAAATTTATGAGAAACTAACAACAAAAATGTAGAGAAATTGATATAAAAAGTTGTACAATTATGCACCTATCAATGATTAGTGAGTAATAACTTTTGTTGGGGACTAGGGTTGTGTGCCCTAGTCCAATGTGACTTTGTGATGCTCGATTGATGAATAAATGCATATGTTTTTCATGAATATGTGTTTTGCTTATTTGAATATGCATTGAATGTGTATTTGAAGAATTGATCACTCTAGAGTATGCATTTAGCCCATCTTGTGTGAGAATGGTTTGGCTTGTTTTTTTCAAAAAAAAAAAATTTGGAAGTTCGCTTGGTCGGTCTGGGTGTTTTTTGGTTTCTTTTGAAGAAAAAAAACGGTTTGTGTGTTGTGTTTTTCTTTTCGTCGTGTGATTGGTTTCTTTGTTGTGTTGAAGGTTTTTGAGGTTTTTGTGTTTGTTTGGATTTAATTGCAATGCTGCTCGAAATTCAATATTCCTCCGGTCGTATTGTTGATCGAGAGCCTTTGAACAATTGCGTCCCAAGGGGCTGCTTGATTTCCTGTGCCGTTCTACTTTCTTGTTCTTCTGTGTGCCTTCGGTTTTGAATCAGACTGTCAAGCCCTTGAAATTTTGTTAATCCGTGATGAAAGAGGGGGCCAAATTCCCCCTTGTTTCGTGGTGGGTGTGGTTTTGTGTTTTTGTTTGGTGTGGTTTCAAAGGAAGTGTGGGGGTGCTTTTATTTTTGTTGTTTTGTTCAAAGAAAAAAAAAGTTCCTCAAGAAAAAAATAGAAAAGGAAAAAAAGAAAGTTGAAAAAAAAGTTGTTCAAAAAGGTTGGAGGAGAATAAAAAGGTTTCGGGTGCAAATGGTTTCAAGCGTGTTTGTCTGCAAACGGGATTTTCTCTCCTTTCTCTCTTCACCTTCCCTTTCCGTCGGCCTGTCAGATTGTGGATAAGGGAGTTTGCGAGGAGGAGATCTGTGTAATTGTTATAAGAGTAAACCTGGGAAAATATTAGTTCCGGGGTTAGGGATGTTAGTGTGCTTTGTGGAATATGTCCTGGTTTTCCTTGGAGCTGAGAGGTGTAACCTTGAAAGAAGTTGGATATTTTTATTCTATTGTTATACTCGTGACTCGTGGGGTATGGTTGGAAATATTGTGTGTTTCCTTGTACTTGTTTTTTCTAGTTCGTGTTGTCGAGGCAGCAAAAGCTAAGTGTGGGGGTTTTGATAGGAGCTAAATATGCTTTATATATCTTACCCTATATTTACTTAGTTAGTTCTGTTATTTCATATTTTTATGTCTTTGTTGAGGATTTTGGAGCAAAGGGGAGAAAAGAAGCAAAAGAGGCAAAAAAGCTAAAGCCAAAGTCGTGCAGACGTCCTTTGAAGAATACAACCTCAAAATGAACAGAAAGGCAAATATGGAAGAAAGCTACATGTCAGCCGTAGAATTTACGTTCAGAAAAGATTTTCTAGAAGAAGATACGATTTGAGAACAAAGGTCGCGCCGAAATGGTACAGTAACCTTCAGAAATCGTCAACTTTGGAACCCATTTTCATCTCACAATGATTAGAGCGTGCCCCTACCATTTTGAAGCCCAGGAGTCTGTTTCCTTCCAAGTGACAGAACCAATTCCCTTCCTGGTTGGGGAGAAAACTCTCGCACAAAGGTCGGCGCCATTTCAACAGTAATGTTGAATTCAACAGCATCCACACTCTCTTATTTATCCATGGTTACCTACTGCTCTTATCTTCCAAAATGGCGGCTGCCTTGCTCTCTTCCTCCTCTATAAATACCTAGCTCCCCCTCTTTGTAAAACACACCAATACATCAAGATGTAGCAATAAGCTCTCTTCTCTCTTCTCTCCTTCTCCCTCTCATTTTTCTGTTCTTGGGAGTTTAGTTTTTAGTTTGTGAAATATTTATGTGATATCCATTGGTTGGTTTTATTTTTGGGAAAATTGGGGTTTGCCCAATGTTTCTGGTTTGGTTATTTCTTTCTATATTGATGTTTCTTTTCTATTTTCTGTGTCTTTTTGTGTTTCTTTGGGGCCTACATTGGGTTTTCGAATAGTTTGGTGTTGAGTTTTATGTTTTTATTGGTGTTGTAGTCTTGGAAGTTGGGTTCTAGGTTTGTTTTTATTATTTAAAGAAGTGGAGGTTATTAAAGTAAATGTTGTCTCTTTTTTCTTGTTTTATTTTCTTATCAAAAAAAAAAAATTGATATGAGTCGCAGTGTAGTGGATCTTCCTTAGGGTAGGTTTTTAGTTTCTCGGGGTGTTTTCATTTGTTTAAGTTTTTTTTGAGCTATTTGTTTTCTTTTGCTTGGTACGTTTGGGTGGGAAGTTGGGTTGGTGTTATATGGTGCTTTCGTTCTCGGGGTTTAGGGGTTTTTTTTTCTCTGTTATTTGTTTATTTTTCTATTTGTTGTATAAAAATAGTGTTTCCTTCTGTTAAATTTGTTTTGTGTTTTTAGCAATAACTCTCCTTTCTTATCCTTTTTTTTGAATATTTTCAAGAAAATTTGTCAAGGGGTAGTTAAGTGTGGGGGTAGGTGGAGGTTCTTATTTTAAATAAAAAAAAAAGTTAAGTATGAAAGTCTTTTGGTAGAATTTTGTTTATTTAGGTTTCTTTTGAAGAAAAAAAAATTTTTGGGTGGTTCTTTTCCTGGTGTTGGTTTTGTGGTAAGTTAGTTTTTGTTTGTTTGGTATTTAAAATGGTATTGTTGTGAGGTAAAATGAAAATGGGGGTCATATCTTTGGGGAGTTTGCATAAACTAAATTTTTATCGTGTGATAGAGTGGAGAGTTTCGAAATATTCGAAAATTGTGTGTTTTAGTTAAAAAAAAAAAAAGATGTATTATATAAATCTTCAAAAAATGTCGAAAGTAAGTGGAAAAAGGAGGGTTGTTTTTTGTTTTCTATGCAAAAAAAAATACAAAATATACAAAAAATAAAAGTTTTTCGGTTTTTGAAATGAAAAGAAAAGAAGATTTTTGTTTATTTTGGAAAAAAGTACACAAAAAATTCCGATTGTTCTCTCTCTTCTAGGTTCTACTTCAAAAATTTAGTTAAGATAAGGTACTTTTTATTTAAAGTTTTTATTATTTCTTCAATATATGATGTGAAAATTTTAAAAATAAAAAAAAAATAAAAAAAATAAAACAAGACAAAATAGGAAAATTATTAAAAAAAAAAAGTAAAAAATATTAAAAAACAAAAAAAATAAAGAAAAAAAAAAAAAAAAAAAAATGAACGCGGGGCAAGCCCGGGGGCTGCGCCGATCGGAACGGGATCGGTTTTGGTGGTTTCAGTTAGGTTTGGATTCTTCGGGGGCCCAATCGGATTTGCTTTGCACTTATTGGGTCAAGATCAAAACCAAATTCTTTTTATTTCTTTTCTTTTCTCCTTCTTTTCCTTTTTTTTCTTCTCTTCTTCTTTTTATTTAGGGGGGGGAGTGGGGACAGGGTGAAGTGTTGGTGTGGGTGATGGGGGGGTTCGAGGATGGAGGGGTGATTGAAGTCCGAGTGCAAGGAGAATGGTGGTCTTGATTCGATGAATTGAGCTCGGTTTGGATCGGTTGCGTGACGAGGGGTCGTGTCGGTGGGAGTGGTTGAGAGAGATTTCTTGAGGTCGGTTGCTTGGGAAGTGAACTTGTGATTTGGATTGATTTGAATTAGAAATTCAAGAAGTCATGGTTGAAGGGGAGATATTGAGGGTATGGATTGTGTGGTGAAGGTGGAATTGTAGAGAAGTGAGTTTGATTGTTTGGTGAATGGGTTATGGAATTGTGAGTTTGAATTGCAGATTGGGATTGTTGTTGTTTGATGTGAAGATGTGATGATTTCAATTGAGTTCTCTAAATAGAGAAGGGAAGGGGAGTTAGAGTGGTAATGGTGGTGGAAGGAGTAGGTGAAATGGTATGAAAGGAAGGGGAGATGTGTTTGAAAAATGGTGGGAGGTGATGGGGTGGAGTTGGTGGTGGAATTGGAGTGGTTGGAAAGAGTGTGACTGGTATTGGTGGAAATGTGAAAAGGGGGGGAAGTAAGTTTGTAAAGGAAAAATACAAAAATAAAAATAAATAAATAGAAAATAAAAAAATAAAAAATTCAATAAAAATAAGGAAAATAAAGAGGTTATATGGATTTTGTTTTGCATAGCATGGTTGTATTTGTGGTGGTTCGCATAAAATTATCGGGATTGAAACGGTTTGAAATCTTCATACATTTTTGGTCTCCACATTCGATAAATGCGGTGTATTTGAGTGTTGATTTTGTATTGGAAAACTATAAAATAATTTTATGTGAAATTATATTTTGTATATGTGAAAACGAAAAAATAAATATAATAGTTCGGAAAATAATTAAGTATTAAAGAATTTATGTATTTAATCACTTGATCACTTTACCTTTCTCTAGACTAAGGCAATACATATGATAAGCATGTTTGACCTATATGTGACCCTCAATTTGATGCTTTACGCCTCCTCCATTGGGTACTTCCCGAGGAGAGTCCCTAAGTCCCTAGTAAGGTTTAGGAATACCTAGAAGGAATCCACTCCATGTCGATAACATCGGTGGAGTGGTGGATTATATATAGGTTGCTTGTTTGAGTCTATTTGCTTCGATGTTTTACGCCTCTTAAACACTTTAGGGGATTCAGGGTAACATAGAAGAGTCCTCTATGACACCTAGAGAGTTTGGATTATCCATAACATGACATTTGAATACCTTTTGAAGCATGGTCCTAGTTCCACTTCCTTGGCTAGGATGCGGGACTCGATTTGTGAACACATTGGCATGATTGAATTGATTATAGCATTGCTTATTGCATTGGACTTGGGGTTTACCCGAAAACCCCAACATTTCTATATATTGCACACACTTTACTTGCTTGCTTTCCTTACTTGTTGATTGTTTCATTTCCTTTGCATCATTATATTTACAAAACTAAACTCACCACACTCCCGCACATTGTTTATACACACATTCACTCACTCTTTCCACTTCTAGTCACATCCAGCATAACTAAAGCACTCGACACACATACACTACCTAGGGATTGGGGAGCCCATCGATCCTCGCCGGAACGATAACCCCTCTCTCTAACTATACTTACCCCACTACACTTTGACGATGAGTCAACAGCTGCTGTGCTCAAGGCAAGGTCAGAGAAGGGAGTCTCACCCAGAGGAGGCTGTTCTTGATAAACCCTGGCTGAAGGGAAAAAGGTTGTCAAATCATCAATCTATGCAGAAGCCGAATGCCATTTGTAGTGAAAGCGCTGTTGGGAGCAAACGAATCAGTTGTGACAACATGAACCCAAAAACTTGCAAGCATACACGTCAGATAACAAGGAGGAATTGTCAAGCCAGTCTTATAGTTAGACTTTGCAAAGATAGGGGTGTGTACTATGCATCAGAATTCATAACTGATCATAACCATGAGCTGGTCAGACGTGAACACTGCCACTTCCTTAGATCACACCGTAAAGTAAAGGACAACGACATAGCGGCGGTTCTTTCAATACGGAAGGTTTCAGTCAAGACAAGCTATGCGTATGAGTTTTTAGTAAATGCAGCTGGTTGGCCATGAATTTGTTGGTTTCACAATAAGGGACTTGTACAACAAATTGAAGGAAGCAAGGGCATAAATAATGTTGGACGGCAATGCTCAGTCTTCGGTTACTTGGATGAACATGAAGGTAATGCGGGATCCCCACTTTTATTGCATTTTTAGTGTTGATCAGTCTGGTACGCTTGCAAATATGTTTTGGCGACACGACCAGTCACTTATTGATTACAACTCATTTGGGGAATTTTGATTTTTGCTAGCATGTACAAGAGCAACATATATGGGAAGCCACTTGCTGTATTTGTAGGGAGCAACAACCATAGAGCGGCGGTTATATATGGATGTGCTCTGTTGGTCGATGAGATAGAAGAAACGTACATTTGGCTGCTTAGTATATATGGGAAAAAATCATGTGCAGTTGTGATAAGTGCGTAAATACGCACTTAAAGTGCTTCTAAATTACTTGAATTATATTTTTCGAAAGCCTAATTATGTTTTTAATGTGCGTTTTGTTTGTTTTCAGGTTAAATAAGTGGATTCGACATTTTGCACTAAAATGGTGTAATTCAAACTCCACATTTATTTTTATTTATTTATTTTATTTTCAGTTTTTATTATTTTGTTTTCAAATTCAAATTCAAAAGAAAATTAGAAAAATAAAAAGAAAGAAATTTATTTTTTTATTAAAAAGTATTTTTTATCTTTTTGACTTTTTTTTTGTTTTCTTTGTTTTTCTTCTTTTTCCCGATCGGGAAACACCGTGCCTCCTGCTTCTTCCTCTCCTCCGAGCTCTCTCTCCCTGCTCCTCTTCTTCTCCTCTTCTTCTCCTTCTTCTTCTTCCGCTTCTTCTTCTTCTTCTTCTCGTCTTTTCTTTTCTACCATTCTTCCTCTCTGCACCCTCCCTTCTCTTCTCTACACCCACATCACCAAGCAGATGTTGCTGCTGTTTCTTCCATCACCTGCAACCCAACCAATCACCACCGGCGACCTCACCATCATCACCACCTGCTGCAACTCCACCACCGCCACCATCACAGACCGGCGTCGCCATCTCCGATCAAGCCCAGCCAATTGGGCATTCTTTTCTTCCGTGTAATTCAACAATCACAAATCAATCAAACCCGGCCCGTGCTCACAGTCCCGACAACAACCAGCTCCGAGCCCGTGCTCGCCTCATCACTACCGTCGACGCCGCTTGCCCAGTCCACCGTGCCTTCTTCTCTGCTCCACCAATTTCTGACTCGAGCCCCTGCTCTGTTGTGTCGCCCCTCAGATCATCACGATCTCCTCTCTTCACCATTGTCGTCGCCACTCCAAGCCCATGCCGGCAAGTCTCTTCAAGCCCAGTGGATCCGATCAATTCCAGTCCGCCACCAACGATTTTTGAAGCCTCAAGCAGCTGCAGCTGCACCCATCACCACCTCATGGATCATCACACCAACGCTGCCGCTACTCGAGCCAGCTAGACGCCGGATCGCTTAGAGCTCCCCTGCATCGAGCTACTCTAACTCTTCTCTATTTTCTGATAACTCTCTCTCCTCACACTATTTGACTTTTTTTTTTGGGACGGATGAAAATTTCATTGAAAACGCACAAAGCAGCCTATTATTTGACTATTTGACTATTTAACTGCTTTATATTTTCTTAGGGTTTAGTTTAAATAATTAATGTTAATTGATTGGTGTATTTTAATTTTTATAGATATTTGAGTGTTTGTGTTTTGTGTTTTAAAATCTAAATATTATTTGTAAAACTATATTTTTTGTATTAAATTGTGAAACAATATTGTGATTTTGTGTGAGATTTTCAAAAACTAGTTTGTTGTTTACTTAAAGTTTTAGTGACTTAATTACTTAATTTCGTGTTTATTTTCTTAGTTCGATTATTTCAATTTAGTAGTTTGGTTAATTGTTTATTGTTCAATAAATTAGAAAAATCTAAAAATAATTATTTAGTGTTAGAATTTTAGGTTACAATTTTACCAATTAGATTTAGGGCCGTTCAATTCCCGTGGTTCGACAAACTCCGAATCTTAATTTAATTTACCACTGTATTTTGACCCCGTCAAGTTGTGACAGATGGGGATGAGACAATGCGTAATGTTATGTGTCGTCTTTTACCTGATGCTAGACACCGAATTTGTGCATGGCATATTAGAAAGAATGTGTGTGCAAATGAAATTCCGGTTGCACGGAATAGTCCCAATAAACGGTAGTCGTTCTAAACACTAAACGGAGAGTATACACAACTTTGAACAAATTAAAAGTTAATCTCTCCACAACCTAGGTTCAAACAATTTCACACCAATTCACAATTGACAACAAATATACATGCAACAAGCACAATCAATTGTACAACCTAGAATCCCAAAGTGAGCATCATCAATAGCTCACCACGGGCTATATCTATCAATGTATGAACAAGCTCACAATATGCTAATCAATTAAGCACAATAGCATATAAATAAGTAATCATACAATATGCTAATTAATTAAGCACAATACAATAGGGGGGGGAAAAGAAAAAAAAAGAGAAGAGAGGGGGAAGAGAAAGAGAAAAAAAAGGGAAAAAAAACGGGAACCAAAGGACCAGGAGCTCGCGGGTCTGGTCAAAAAAGTTTCAAAACAAAGAAGAATAGGATAAGGTGACGGGCAAGAAAGTGAGAGACTGGTGGGGGGGTGATGTGATGGCGAATTGTGGTGTGTGGTGTGTTCTGAAATAGAGAAATATTGGAAGGGGTCATTGGGGGTTTGTGTGAGAATGGTTGGATGGGGAGAAGGGTGGTGGTGGGAAGAAATGTAGTGGTGGTGGTATTTATGAATTTGGTGGGGGGGTGAAAAAGGGTAAAGGTGTATGGGGTTATGATTATTTTTTGAGGGTAGTGTTGTTATTATTTTTTTAATAAGCAATCACACAAACAACACACCGATATGGTCACCCGGAAACCTCTACCTCTAGAGGGAAAACCGAAGGGGAGCCGTACCCCACGCTCTTGTGTAACACTATGAAAAACGCCAATTGGCAAACACATACAAGGGGGAACTCCGTCCCAAACTCTACACTATCAACCCTATGACTAGTGGCAGCTCTAACCTTATGTAGCTTCCAAATGCTTCTTCAAGTGCTCCCACCTCAAGCCGCTCCAATTAGAAGAACTTCACCACGTGAATCCTCCAACCGCAAGCAACACCAACTATGCAATGATATGTGTGTGTATGAATGAACAATGAATTCAATTCGATCAACACAAGCAATTCACAAGGAACAATTGCTTGAATTAACCAAACCAAATTGAAAAGCCTTGAAGTGATTCAAGGGTTGGTTTAACTAATCACAAGGATCATTAGCTAAACAAAACAAACAACAAAGAAGATTGAAACTAATGATTCAATCAATCAATTCAGAAATTCAACATGGAACAATTGCTAGAATTGAATAGAATCTCCTAAACCCTAAACATAGGCTAAACTAGCATACATATGCAAATCAAAGTGTTTAGCAAAGGATTATAAATGGAGATTTAAGATGAGGAACCAAAAACATGGAACTAGGATCACTCAAATATATCAGAAAACTCTCTCAAAGTGTTTTTAGACGATGGGGAAAGAGTTGAAAGAGTTAGAACAAATGAAAACCGAAGGATTCTATTTATAGAAAACAAAACAGACGCTCGGGCGATCGATCGTCACTATTCACGATCGATCGTCACTATTCATGAACAGTGGTGCTGTAGCAACGGTCACATTTTCGAATCGCAACGGGCAGATTCTCCAACGACACTATTGACGATCGATCGCACTATTCCAGGCGATCGATCGCACTGTTCATATGAACAGTAACACTGTAGCACATGAACAGTAACACTGTAGCAAAACTGAAAAATATCTGAAAAATAAATGTTTGCTTAACCAAATGAAATTTAATTAATTTCTAGCAAACCTAAGATATTTGTGCTACTATTTAAGCATAAACAAAATGTATGAAATGCATATGCTTGATTCATACCTTGAGATGCTTGAACGAAACCTTCGATGAACAATAATCGAAGTCCGGAGAAAGACCGGATAAGAAATGCGTCTTCACGAACCATCTCGAGCAAGAACAACCTAAGCCAGTATTCCTAATCCCTTAAACAACCTAGCATTGAATACAATAAAATAAAATGCTAATACAAGGGAAGAGGTTTTGTCAAATAGGAAATAGCCAATAGCAAATATTTTACCCTTACAGCAAACCTTAAAGGAACTAATATGCAAAGAATGGGAAGCTGATTGACAGTATTTTGTGTCCATGAATCAGCTGGAAAATAATAAATAGGTAGCCGGTATGTACAATAAGCATGAAAGATGGGCGGAGACCTTCTTTAGAGAACAATTATTTGGAGGTATATACAACACACAATGATATGAAGGGACGAATAAAAATCTCAAAGGAGGATTTGGGCGTAACATGAGGCTCTATGAGGTGTTGCCCCGGATGGGAAAAATAATTGCACGAATTAGAAATCGGGTAGCAGAGGATGACTACAAATAAGAGCATTTTTCACTGGTATATGGCACACACATGCGATGCTTGTAGGAGGAAGTTGGCCGGATTTTCACACATGGCATATTCTTTTTGATTAAGGATTAAATTAATTATGAAACTAAGTTTGTGGTCGTGCATAGAGATGCACACCCGACAACTTGTATGACATTGTTATCGGTTACACAATGCGGGAAGCCATAACGGAGGTGGATTGTTTGGTACTAGCCTGATGAAAATAATCCTACATTCGATTGCTCATGCAAACTCTTTCAGTCCAATGAGATACCTTGCTGCCACATATTTTATGTTATGAAATATGAGCACGTTGCAACGTGTCCTCAAGGATTGATAAAGAAACGATGGACGAAAGAGGCAACGGTGAAGCGTAGTTTAAAGGAAACAAGATGTGCAAGTGGTTGTTCTGTCCAGATCGCTTGGTATGGTAAGTTGATGGCTATTGCAGCCAAAATATGCCACACTGCTTCCTACAATGATAATGTACTCGACCAGACAAGAGAATCTTTCTTCCGGTTGAATCTTGAAACGAAAATAACCAAAGTACAACAGTAGTGCAAGGATGATATAAAACTAGTTAAAGGTCTGCACCCCAATGTAATACGGCACCCAGTTGTATGTAAGAACAAAGGCACCATGTCAAAGATTGTTGCTGACTAGGAAACTAACTCAACACAACATAAAGGAGGTGGGAAATGCACGGTGTGTGGAATCAGTGGACATAACCGTCGCACTTGTGAGATAGCAAAACATAATGAAGGAAAAACAGGTGTACCAGGTTCCTTAAATAGCGGCAGTACTTTTGTTGGCCATATAGAGTCTTTTTCATCGTCAGATGATGACATGCAAACCTAGTCGGAATAGATAACGAAACCACCGATGGTAACTTTGATTAGTAGTTTTGGAAAAACCATAATAGTACTACTCTGATGCATCATAATGAAGAGGTCCGACCATTTGAATTTGTTGGTGGCTACGACAACACTGATAGCATCCGAACACAGTCAATGTCTTATTCTCCATCAAATTCTAGCCGTTTCAGCTTGCCCATTCAATGGGATTGACCACACTCTTATCCGCTATAACGTTGGAGAATTATGGGTACGTATATAGCATCCACAACTATCAATTATGCTATAATATTACTGTGGTTTATATTCATTGACAAAGAGGTGTCCACTTTGTATGTGTTTAGTGTTAAGTTAATTATTATATGGATTTAAATTAGAGTATGCTGAGTCTTTATCATTTTATTGTTACAACGCATAAACATTTTATAAAACACATTTTGGTTATACATAGCTATTCCATTCATGCCTCATTCGTTGCACGTTCCCACTAGCATTTATTGTTGTTATGTTGTTGTCTATATTCTAAATATGTTTACGTTGTGTGTACCAAAGCTTGATTAATACATGTAAAATTCAAACCGAAATTGGGTATATAGATATCTTTGTTACCGGAGGGTGTTCCCATTAGATTAGTCACCTTCACACTTGTTGGAGTTGTTATAGATTTTTTTGTTTGAAACTTCATGTCATAGTCAATCATGGTGTCCATCACATTTACTTTGGAATTAGTTAAATCTTCTATAATTGGTATTCATAGTGTAGTATACTAACGAAACTATTAATGACAATTTTAACTTATAGGTGGAGCTCATTTCTCTTTTGTGTGCCGCCATCAGGTTCTTAATATTTTCTTGAAATGAAGATGGACCATGAAATCGACTACCTCGACCAATCGATCTTCCCTCCTTTGCAACATCATGACTGAAGATTCCGCATTGTATGTACAATAGTTGTTGTGATCATGTTGTTATTACTAAAAGAAACCAATTGACTTTTGTTGGAATTTTTTTGTTGCACTCTGGGATTTAACTGCTCAATTGTGAAACTTTTTTTCTCCCCATATCCCATATGTCATTTGTGCGCCTTTTTTGTACCTTTGTGTTCCATTTAAATAGGGAGCTTGGGTCATTTGAGAAATACCTATGTGCCTTTGTTCTCGTTCTTCATTCCTGTGGGAAAATATTTAGACCCCATTGTCAGAATGTTCCATAATGTTTGAATAAGCAGCAAACTTTATTTTCATTATGATGCCACGAGAAAACGCAGAAGATGATGATTATTAGAAAAACACACATCACCACTGAATTTGTAACTGTTACTTGTATATTCGTTTGATTGTCGAACTCATAAGTCTTAAACATGTTTTTGATTCACCAATAATGCCACTAGATTTTACCCTTCAACCTCATAGATTTTTGTTGTGAGAATAGCCACGCTCGAATATTGAAAACTATTGCATTCAATGTCATTATACGAGGCAAACCAATTAAATAACCAACAAAAACTAGTGTTCAACTACATCGTCATGCGGTGGGATAAATATCTGCGGACATGAACATCAGTAAAACACACCGCTGATTACATTTCCTCCCTCCAACATTATGTTTAACATTGAGTTATATATATTACCTCCAAACAATTTTTCAAAAGCCGGTGGAAACGTTGGAGACTGGATCCCACTATCATTGAAGGGATAGATACACCGACATTGAGTTTGCGCATTCCTACACATTAACAAATTATAATCCTGCTGCCTATATCGATGGTTGGGTTATGGTGTACCCCAAAAAAAATATTTCAAGTCTACAAATTTATTCATAGTAATTGTCATATTGTTTCCATGTACCCCAAAACTGGTAGGGAATCGAAAAACCATGAGGTTGATTCTTTTTCAAACAAGTACGCAGCTGCCATATTTATGACCTGAAACATAAAAACAAAACCTCATCAACTTATTCAAATTACTCACTGATCGATCATACACGTTGAGTTAATATAGACACAATTGGTCGTTTGCATATTACGAATTCAGAATTCTCAAACTACCTTCGGCAAAATATGGATTTTGGGGAGCAAACTTTGAGCTTCCCATATAGACATTCATGTTTCCCGAAAACGGGCAACTTCTTCCCTGCACAAATTCAACCGTATCAGCAATAGAACTTTGAATTGAATGAGATGAACAAGACACTGCAAAAAACACCCGAATTTTTTTTTAAACATCCCACTTATTCATTGGAATTTTCTTTCAACTTATTGGTTGACTTAATCTTTCTAATTATATACTCTACACGGTATCTTGTTCATCACCAAACTAAAATTAAACAACCCAACCAACCTTACTTCAAAGAAGACAAACACAATCTACCATCATGTGAGGGGTAATTAGCTTAGCATTATATAACTATGAATTATCTGCTACTTGGAATTATCTGATGCTTCCATGCATGCATTGCTAAAGAGGAACTTCAATATCTTCAATTCCCTCGTCATTTTCCGCACATTCGTTTTATAGTTTTCTTCTTTAGTACCCGTACGTGGGATCATACTTGGGAGTCACATTGTCTTCGTTTGTCTGATCTGTCCATTTTGGCTCATCCATTGCTTCAACCTATGATTGGAATTTCCCCAAATTAAACATACAGTATGCATGTCCCAAATTAGTGTATCACAAACACATCCATCTCCAACAAATAAGCCGACAAAGCAATTTTTTTTTATGATAATATTCAAAAATAATAATTTTTACATGTTTCTCTCTGGTTCGTGGCAAACTGCCTGTTGGGGTAGACATTCATACCCTACTGGAGGGCGAGGATATGACTTTCGGATTTCACGGTCCATTCCATTGTCAGCCATGCTTTTATGCCCAACTAACTCCTTCAATACTGCCTTCTTAGCTGCGACATTAAACTGTGGGTTTTGACCAAAGCTTCCCGTTAAAACTTTCAAAACCTCTTCCATGATGTATTTGATTGAACCAACCATCATTTCATCCAGGGATTTTGCAATTTCATGGAATGTATTAACCATTCTACCTAAATTCGGCTCTAAACATCCAATAGTTGAATCCAGCGTCCCAATGTCAGCTTTCACTACACACACTTCCGTCTTCACCAACGAAATATCATTGCATAAATAACACTCCAATCCGACTCTTGCATCGGCTTTTTCATTAGTCCCAGTTACGATAGCGAGATTCCTTTTCATCACAAATATACGATTACTTGAAAATGCCCCTTGACTCATAATCCACTTAATCAACATGTCCGACATCTCCCAGGTCCAACCAACAACCGACTTTATTGACGTGGGAACAAGTAGACTACCATAACAAACTGAGTCAAAGTAAAATAATTGCAGCAATAACATGCATCCGCTCATCGATTCATTCCTGTTTTTTTTATATAAGGATACATCTTCCAACAGTTGCGCAAAACAAAAGGTTGTCCATTTCTTTGTATTTATTGAGGCAGGGTCGTAAAGAGGAATGAGGAACTTCAGGTATGCTCTTCCAGGATCGGTAGGACACAATATCGTTGCAAGGGCATACATGGCAAAGACAATTTTGAACATGTCATCTGCTTCCTTGTCTTTTTCGATAATTTTCCTCAGGGCATCGGTAATGATCTCATTGTTATCATTACCTAGCCTATACATTAGCTGATTCATTACAGGGCCTTCGACACTACCCTCAAGCTCTACTTTTGTCCCCTGACTCATCGTCAAAGTAGTGGGTAAGTATAGTTTAAGAAAGGGGTGGTCGTTCCGACGAGGATCGGTAGGATCCCCAATCCCAAGGTAGTGTGTGATCAGGTGTTCTAGCTAAGATGGATGTGACAAGATGTGGAAAGAGTGCGTGAGTGTGATTTAGACAATGTACGAAGTGTGAGTGTGGTGATTTTGATTTTGGAAAGACAATGAAGCAAATGAAATGAAACAAACAAGAAACAAACAAGTAAGCAAAGATAAAGTGTGTGCAATATATGGAAATGTTGGGATTTTCGAGCAAACCCCAAGTCCAATGCAACAAGCAAAGTTTTAATTAATTCAATCATGCCAATGTGTTCACAAAATGAGTCCCGTACCCTAGCCATATTATGGATGTAGGATCGTGCTTCAAAAGGTATTCAAATGTCATGTTATGGGTCATTCAAACTCTCTAGGTGTCATGGGAGATTCCTCTATGTTACCTAATATCGAATCCCCCAAAGTGCTTAAGAGGCGTAAAGCATCGAAACATATAGACTCAAATATGTATTGCCTTAGCCTAGAGGAAAGTAAAGTGATCAAGCCAAACCATTCTCATACAAGATGGGTTTAATGCATACAAAAGAGTGATCAATCCTTCATATACACATTCAACACATATTCAAATAGGCAATACAAAAACGCATGAAACACATAGACATTTATTCATCAATCAAGTATCATAAAGTCACATTAGACTAGGGCACACAACCCTAGTCCCCAACAAAGGTAACTACTCACTAATCATCTCAATATACATTATCAATTTACACAATAAAGCTTTAGACATAAAGATAAAAGAGAATAAAGATGAGGAATGCTCAATAGATGCTCTTTTGCTCCTCCTTGGCCTTAATTTGATGATGAATCTTGGTGACTTGGTGAGGATCTCATCTGCCCAAAGTGGTGGTGAAGGTAGTAGACATCGTGGTGAGGAACTTCTATGAAGGGTGGAGGCGGAATGGAGGTGAGGAAGTGGTGGAAGTGGCTGAACCGCCGCGCGTCGACCGGTCGACAGACGTGCAGAACCTAGATCTAAGGGAGAGGTGGAGAGGAGGAAAGGGAAAGGGAAAGGGAAAGGGAAAAATGTGTGTTTTGAGGCTGATTAGGATGAAAGGGAGAGAAAATGGATGACTAAGCTATAGTTAAATTTAATGGCTAGGAAGTTTAATGAAGGACAGTGAGGTAAAATCCTATACGGGACAAAAAGAAAGAATAGTCTAGAGTTGACCTCACCAGGGTTCTAGGGTTTTGGCGCGTAGCAGTAGGCTATGCTGAATATTCTGGTTTTTGATTCGGGGTTAGGACTCGTACTGATAATGTGTTGTAGAATATAGAAAATAAAGAAGAAAGAAATTGCTTTGGAATATGATGATTTTATTAATGAATATGAGTCTTTATATATAGAGGAATATGAAATCTTATTCACAACATAATCCATAATCCCATATGATTTACATTCTTTATTCTATACTAACTAAAGATTACTCATAAATTCCATACTAATTAGGATTTACATTCCTTATTCCTTCAACAAAAAATGATTTTTTTATTCAATTAATGACAGGAAATCCTTTTAGCCAAAAAAAGAATTGACAGGAAAACCTATTTTTTGAAAACCATAATGCGGGGGAATGAATACGCGGGAATTTAATTCCGGCTTATTTAAGCTTAACCATCCATCTCTCACTTTTCCTCTTCCAAAATCATCTTATTATGGCGCCAAGGAAGACCGCATCTTCCTCTCGCTCTCTCTCTCCGATCCCAATCGGTAAAGAAATTTCACACCCAGAAACCCTAAACCTTGAAATTGAAAACCATTCGCTCACCCTATTTCATTTGCAATTTACAGGCAACTGCGAGGTGACAGTGGAAGCAAGTAACTTCAGTTGCCAGTCGGACCCAGACAGCCTCCAAATCTCCCTCTCCAGAAGCGCCAAGATCACAATCTCATGTACTTATTCAACACCCTTTTCCACATTTCGCGATTTGTACTCGAATTTAACTTTTTGATTGGGCTGTTTGTTATGGCAGTGCGAAGAAAAGAGGTCGAAAGAAATAATGGTGATGATCGTATTGCTTGGCATTTCAACTCTGAAGGTATATGTAAATTATATTAACATGTTTTGCATATGAACCATTTGTAATTGAAAAAAATTTGGGCACAGTTTATATTTTATCTCTGCATAATGTTTAGGAGGTGATCTTTCGTTCGTGCTTGTTAATCCTAAAGATGCCAATAGCTGTAGCAAATCCTATCTTCAGGTAATTCTATCCCATTTCATTTCTTCCCACTTGACCCGACAATTTAATTGACCCACCCCATATCTTCTACATTTCTGCTAAGGATGAACTTATATGGGTTTGTACCTGTAGGAAGTACTAAAGATGTACATTAGGGAACTTCCTGCAATGAATTTTGCTGCCAATACTGGAAAACAATCAACGTTCCTCGAAAGATGCGTTACAAATGGGTATGAATGATTTTTGCTGTTGCAACTTTTGATCCTTTCCTTAGCGTGACTTTTTGGTTTTGACATCTCATCTACACATCCTAAAATATAAGCTGCAATGATGCTTAGTAATATATGTTTTCCAGTTTGCTTTTCATCATCTACAAATATTTCTGCAGAAAATATTGCACTTTGCTTTTGCAATCTCATTCTGTGCGGGATTTTGAAGAGGTACGGTTTTTGTGATCTTTTTTATTGGTGTTTTCATTAACTTACTTTATATCCCAAAGTCCCCACCTTTGAATTTTACTTATCAATTAGATTTTTTTGTGTGGCTTTAATGGAATTGACGTATGTTAATTTAATATTAATGACTTTTTTGTTCTTTGGTTACTATTTCTTTTCCTTTTAGCAGGTTATAGCTGCAATCACTTACCAAATAGTTCCCGCTGACACGCAGTATGCTGAGATACCTATTGCTGCTGTTAGTTCAATGTATCAACACAAGGTCTTTTGTCTGTGCTTTTTCAGTTCTTATTTTGTTGCTTGTGATTATAGCTTTGTTTAACGTAGGGCTGTTGTATCATAGGAGTCAGTTTTCTCTCAATCTAATATCTCTTGAGAAATGTGCTTGCAGTTGTAAGACAACACAGTCACACCCAATGACCAACCTATTATTTTTAAAACCACCACTTGATGAAATCTCCTTGACAGTTCATACCATTTGAGATCCAACTGCACTTTGAAATCAGCTAGAAATTTCATTCTCCATTTTGATTGCATTATGCTGAACTTTTTGAGTTCGGTGTTATAAGTTTTGCGAATTTGTTTGGATGTTACTTTCATGACTTTTAGTATTTTTCCCAGGCCCCTATTGTGTTGTTTATTGTTCCTTGTATTGCTATGAATTCTTATGTGGAAATCTCTTTTAATTTTTTAACTGGTTGACTCACGTACTACAGTAATTTCAGGGATTTGGTAGCTCCTTGTTCCTGGAATTGAGAAAGAGACTTCAAAGTGTTGGTATATGCTCAATATTCTGCTGGGGAGACAAGGAATCTGAAGGATTTTGGCTCAAACAGGTAATTCATGTTGTTTGTCCTCAGGATCAGAGTCGGATGTTGTAGTTGTATTTTCTTGTTGATTTTGTCGATCGTTATTTGGTATACCTTCTCTATGTTTCTTTGATCTTTTATCAAATTAGATTTCCGTTTCTTCTCCAAAAAAAAATTGGTATGTCTTCTCTCCAACGTACAGTTGGACGTCTATATTACTTTTTTGTTCTTTTTAAATGAAGATGCAAAATACCTGTTTCTCTCTCACACAGACACACAACACATAGAGAAGGAAACTTTGTAAACTGAAACATCTGACGGTTTGATGGTACACACATTTTCGGGCAATTTAGTACCCTGTTCTTCTTTTCTTTTTATTTTCTCGTACACAATCAGTAATAGTTTTGTTTTGTGGAAATTGGTTTCAAATATAGGGTTTTGTATCAATAGCAGAGGTGGATACTAAGGGTAGACGCTGCAGGCTACCTATTAAAGCTGATATTCGTCGAGCATTATGCTTTCCAGGTGGTTCAACCCTCATGGTTTTACATCTTAAGCAGCAAGCTTCAGCAAATACTCTAGACTCTTTGACTTTGGGTGCTTTTTTGAAGGCTAAAGAGAAGTCTTCATCATCTGATGCTTTAAAAAATCAACTGCCGGAATTTTCTATACGGAATTACAATACTAGAAATACCCTAAATCAGATGAGTTTGATAAGTGATAATCTTCAGCCTGAGAAGTTGGTAAATGACAGGCTTCCAAGGGCAGACAACCAGTCTGTAGGTAGGTAGATTTTAAGTTTATTCCACTACTTAGTTTATTGTAGATACCTATGCATGATTATATTGACACCATGGGAAAGTGATACAAATTCAATTTCAAACATTGTATGAATGTTTGTTTTCTTCTTGCAAAGGAACCATGGATCAAAATGACAGATCTGGATATGTTTTTATTTTATTTATCAAACACTTACACTTCAATTGCCATATAGGCATATAGCCTATATACAACCCCAGTTGATTACAGACTAATGGAGTAAACTAAATTTAAATAGTCAAACGTGGTTTACACTTGTTTTGATATTATATAAGCAAAATTATATCTGATACCATTGGAATGATTTAAATCTTCTTCTTTTGATAGGTTCTGAGTGTCAGGAAGCAGTGCCGTGTTGCAGAGATCCAGTTGCTCTCACCAGAGAGGATTCCAGCAAGTTGGTCAGTGGTGCAAAATTATCCAATATTGAAGTCAATTGTGATACAAACCACTGTTCTTTTTCCAAACAAGGCACAATTGCAAAGAGAAAGGTCTGGAAATCTTCAACATCGTCACTGAAGTCAAAAAAAGTAAAAGGAAGTCATCTGGGTAGCTGTCAGTCTGAGTCTAACTTCACTGATGGAAGTGATTTTTGTTTACAAGGATGTTCCTTTGTTTCTTCCAAAGATAACTCTTTAGTGGCAGCTCCTCCTAGAGATTGGGCATGTAGTTACAAGGACAAGATTGCTGAAGAATGTGGACCAGTTAATGTAACACTAGAAACTTCAGTCTGGAAGGACTTTCAGTCACAGAGAGAGTGCTTCAATATCATGTTGATGAATATTGCAGACGATGCTAAGAAAGCAAATCTTACGAAGGTATAAATTTTTTTAGTAATTATGTTTGTCAGAGATCATAGTCTGATGTCATTTGTTGTTCTTCCTTATTTTAGCAGTTTCCATTGCTGGGTTAACGATCACACTTTCTATGATATTCTGCTGTTTGGTACCACCACAACTTTATCTTATCATGGTAATGTGTGTGTGTTCGTGTTTGTTCATTTGTGCTTTGTTCTCTTCCTACAGGAAGGTTATCCTTATTTTGATAGTGAGTAACCTGAGGCTTTTGAATGGGACCGGTAGATAATTGCCTTATTTTGACATTGGGGCTTTTTAATAGTTGATAGAGTACGGTTATCCTCCCTTGGTCAATGGTTCCTGTTGAAAAAAAATTAGAAAAGAAGGGGAACATCATCGTATGGCATTACAGATGAATAGAGTACATAGGTGCTGATATAGAATACTCATACATCCACTCTCCTGGTACTGTGCTCTAGAAAACAGTATTGAATCATGCCAATAGACAAAACTTAAGCTAACCAAATTCGCCTTGAATTGTGCATGACCTGATCATGGGCTGAGCTTGAACTCAGAGATGTTACAATTTTTAGTGAACCCCGATAAAAGCCTGACAAAAATTAAACTAGCTCAAGTCCTGGCCTATGAGCACGTCAGCATGACTTATTGGAATTATTTTACTAGTGCATTCAAGTAGTTGATTCGAAGTTACAAATATTGCAAAGGAAAAATAGTGAGCTTTGTTGTGCATGCTTTTACATGTGTTTGTGTGCCTTCACGACTCATCTGACTATGTATGTTTAAAACTGAAATGTAGTGTTTGCTTGTTTCTCAAGATACTATTCATGGGTCAGATGACTAAAACATGTATAACATTTTTGTCTTTAGTGCTGTATCAGTTTAAACCTTTATGTACATCATTCATTTACTATGATTCGTACATATAACTTAAATTCATCTTGCTTAGGCTCTACAGCTCTATGCTGATACAGGTGACTTGAATTCAAGGTAGTTAGGTTCTCTATTCTCTTAGGTTTCCCTATCATCCAAATTAATATAGTACCAGCGAAGGCTATTTCTTTTTTCTCTTTTTCTTTTCCTTTTCTTTTTGATAAGGACTTCATAGTTTTAGCGTGCAGCATTTGGGAACAATATATAGTTATTTTCTGCTCAACTGCTTTTAATTATATGACTTTTGTTGATTTTTATATTTTGTTGATGTGTAGGTTATTGAGGACCTTGGTGGTACTAGTACATGCAATGGAAGTACAAGCACACATGTTGTCACGGGGAAAGTGAGAACAACTCTGAATTTCTGTACTGCTCTTTGTTCAGGGTTAGTAGTCAAACTCAGACAGTTCAGCTGTTTAAATGTGCTTTTTTTTTTTTTTACCTGTCTTTGCTAGTGCAATAAGGAAGATATGATGGTCAGTCTCTTTGCTATTTAAATGTGCTATCTTCTCTTTGCTGTGCAGAGCTTGGATAGTGTCTCCCTGTTGGTTGAAAGAAAGCTTTCGTCAAGGAAGATATGTCGGTGAGTTTAATTTCTTTATATGGGCATCCATAAATACAACGTGTTATAGGTAACAAAAAATCATTAAAAGAGATTAAAGAAGAATTACAGAGCAGCAGTGGACAAGAAATCCACTGAGAAATAAAAATGCACCTAAGAAACCCAATGAAACTGAACTGCAGCTTAAATTCTTAAGAAACTGAAGCCCACGATCGGATTCCATCCACACAGTCCAGCTTCTCCCCTCTCTTGAAAACTTCTTATGTTCCTGTCCATCCAAATGACCCAGAAGACAGCCATTGCAGCACATATTTCCAATACCAATCCATTTCTTCTTCCTCCAAGAAATACGTATCTTTCACACAATAAAGCCATACTATCAACAGGGGAGTCCCTACCCAAATTAGACTCCCTAAACAACCTTCTTTAAAGAGATAAAGCAACCAGGCAATGTTAGAACATATGATTCACACCATCAGCTTCATGTTTTCACATTGAGTGGATAGAGTTGAGAGACTAACTCAAGGTATTCTCCTTGGAACCATATCACAGCCTCACAGGTATTAACCTTCTTATGTTAAGGCCTTCCATATTACAGAAAAAGAGTGAAGTGAGGAAGAGAAGGGTTTGTCCATCAACAGCCTTGAAATGGATTTGCAAGGAAATTCCTCCAAATCCTCCATCCACCTTCTCTTGTCTCGTCTAGATGAGACCAGCACAATCTTCTTTAACTGAGACACTAGGGCATAAAATTTCCAACTTCCAGGTCTAACAGATTTCTCCTATACCCGAAATCTCGACTCACTACTTAGTCCATCCTAGCAGTGGAAAAGTTTCATATGGTGATTATTTATGTAACTGTGGATATGGATAGTAAAAATCTGTTTCCCCAATCCACCTATCTTCCCAAAACCTCTCCCTTACCCCATTTCCGACCACAAATTGGCAGCAGACAGAACAAAAATGATGCCTTTTGATATCTCTTTTCATGGACTTCAGCTTGAACCCCGAATCATTTGGTTAAAGGCTATAATGAAATGTGCTTACATAGATTTCTATAAAATGGCAGTTCCTGACAGCATAGAATGAAATGTTGTATGCTGACATAGATTTCTATACAATGTTCTCATTTGCAGACGAATCATCTTACATATTACATGATGAAGAATATGTGCTTAAATATGGAGCTGAGCTGAAAGGTGCAATTCTCAGAGCAAAAGCAAATCCCCAAGGCTTGCTTAAAGGCTATAATGTATACATAGCAGCTCATGTTCAACCCCCTGCTAGGGTATTATCTACCATTGTCAGGTCTGCTGGTGGAAATGTAAGTTCCTCACTGAATCTGAATGTCAGTTAAGCATGCCTTTGTTTGTAATGTGAAGATTAATGGTCTAGAGTAATCACATCTTGTATTTTGTATGTTATCCCTATATAATGATTGTTTGTAGAAAATGAAATCTATCCTAATGAAGGGACTTGCTTCAGAAACCTTACTGAATTTCAATCATAAAATGATACTCTTTCATGGACTTCTGCTAACTACTTCCTGTCTTGTGCTTCAATATTGATCTTTACCTTGTTTAATTTCTAGAAATAGTATGCAACAAAATTACGAAAATCCAAGTTATACAAAATGTCAGGATGCAATCTAATTTCCCAGGTGTGTACATGTGTGCAAAAACTTGATCATGATGTAATTTTGACAAAGCATGTTGCGTATTTTTTTCATCTCCATTGAACTTTGTGTGACCAGTGTTAGGTTCACTGCACTAGAACTATTCTGGCATGATTGTGAATTCCGGAGATTGTAATTTTTTTAAGGGTTTTTATTACAAAAAGTACCTGAAGTTATCCTCCATTATATACAGGGTACCTAAACTTACATTTTGATCACAACCAGTACCCGAACTATTTGAAATGATAAAAACCCTTTTTTTAGTTAATTTTATCTATAATGGAAATAGGGAAGAAATGATATCTGATTGTTTCTGCCATTTTCGGTGAAACAGAGATGATGCCATTTTTCTTAATGATTCACTTGGTACGATCATGATTCTCCCATGTATCAGGATTTAATTTCTGTTGAATGAAATGGAGTAATGGACCCTTAACGGTAATGGTTTTAATCAGGAATATCTATTCTGTTAATCTCAAAACTTTCTTAACCTTTTTGTGAGGAATATATTGCCGTTGGGATGTTACTGCCTGTGTACAATATTGTCTCTCCCAATTGTGATGAAACACTTCATATAGCCATTTCTTGCATAATTCCATTCTTGAGTGCTAAGGTTGTATTTCTTCACCGTGTCAATGTCTTATTTCTAAGTGGTGTCTTTATATTATAGGTGGACATGGTGAATGTTTTGCTTTTCTTTTTAATGGCTTCAAAGTTTGATTATTGGATCAAATGCAGATAATTGGTGGATTGGAGAAAGGAAATGAAGCTTCAAAAACAATCTTTGTGGCATGTGAAGAAGACATGGAAGAAGTAATGTTGGCTGTAAAAAAGGGGATGGGCACTTTTAGCAGTGATTGGCTTATGAACTGTGTCATGAGACAAGAGCTAGACTTGGAGGCCCCCCAGTTTGTAGAGTCCCTTTGAACGGAAATTGAATGCTTGGTGCAGATGATAAATGGTGAATTAAAAGAGGAAGATAAAAGAAACTGTGAAGTCTTCTATTGTTTTTGTTCTTTTGTATCATTCTAAAAGTCTTTTAATCTAGAAAGAGTGTTTATTTTCTTAAGAGAATGGCAAAAATGCCAATTCTTTCAGCTGCAATGTTCTTGGTACCATTTTAGTGAAGCATAAGTTGTGTCTAATGAAAACTTAAACCTTCCTGAACGTAAACCTACTAATTTCAGCAATTTGATAGTTGGTATTTTAAATTGATATCCCTATCCCTCGACTAACCTTCCCGGAAATCCCTATCCCTCGATTAACTGTTGAACGTTGCCATAATATCTTGCATAGCATGTAATTACTTGCATGGAATGATGGTATTTTGATGTTTTTAATTTTTTTAATAAAGAAATTGGGTTGAGATTGCAAAATAAATTGGGTTTTCAAGTTAATGTGTAATTGTGTGGCACAGAGTAGGTTACGGAACATGCACGTACATACCTTTCTGAGGCAGAGGAGGAAAAGCCGGTGGCCGGAAGCTCAGGAGAACAAGATGCTGGAAAAAGTCGCTGAGATATTTGTCATATTTGCACTATTTGCTTGCTGGGAACTCTTCATTTTTTTTTTTGAACAATGAAGTTGGTGTTTGTAGGTCATCTTTTAGGTTCCGAAAGGTGCTATGCCGTTTGTTGGTAAAAGTTGCAGGTGTTTTTGTTGGTTTTGTCTTTTTTTTTTTTTTTTGAGAAAATAAGCCGCCCCCGGGGGCGGGGGGGGGGCGGGGGGGGGGGGGGGCCGGCGGGCGGGGGTGGCCGGGGCCCGGGGCCGGGCGAGGGGGGCCGGGGGGGGCGGGATTTGGGTTGCTCGATTTGTGGCGGGCGAGGGGCTGGGGAGGGGGGGGGCTCCGGGGGCGGCGGGGCCCGCTCCTGCTGGGCGGTGGTGGAGGGCGAGGGCGTTCCTTTTGGCCTTCGCCCGGCTTCCGGGGGGGGGGAGCCGCCCCGAGGTATATAGAAATTTAAAGAGGGGTTATTGGGTGTGGGGTAAGAAGGGGTGTTGGTTTGGTATAAAGGAAGGAGGTTGATTTTTTATTGATTTTATATTGGGAATTTGAGAATATAAAATTAAATGGTATTGATGTAGTTTGTGTGAAAAATATTTTAATAGTTTTAATATTTTAAAAGGTTGGAGTGATATTAAATATTTAAGGTAAGGATATATGGTTTTGATTATATTTGTAGGATTTTTTTGAAATATATTTTATGGTTGATTATATAATATTTTTGATTGGGGGGTTATATGTTTGTTTTTTGGAAGTTTTGATATTTTTATTTGTGTGATTTATTATTGAGAGGGATATTTATATTTAAATGATTTGAGTGGTTGGTCTATATAGTGTTTTATTTTTGTGTTATGAGTTATAAAATTTTATTATTATAAAATTATTTTTAAAGGTGTTAAATATATGGAGTTTTTTTTTTTTTTTTGATTTTGTGGTATATTGTAGGTTATTTATTTTTTGTTATATTGAAGATTTTGGTGAAAATTTTATTTAAAATTTGTGTGTTTTGGTTGGTTTTTTGAAATGGTATTAAATTTTTTTGTGTTTATTGTTTTTATTGGGTATTTTTTTGTGAATGTGTGTTGATTTTATTGAGATAAGTGGTGTTTATAGTATAGGTTTTCTATTTTATATTATTTTATTATTATTGGGGATTGTATTTTTTTTTTGAAAAAATTTAAAATTTATTTGATTTATGGGGGGTGTGGGTTTTAATGTGAGGGTTTTTATGGTTTATTGGGGGGTTATTTTTTTTTATTTTTTTTAAATAAAATTTCAATATTTCATAAAATTAAAACGTTGGGAATAACAATGTAAAATCTCAATTACTCCAAATGAAAAGAATAGGTACTACTCATTGGCAACTGCAGGTGTATGAAA
This sequence comes from Rubus idaeus, assembly GCA_030142095.1. Taxonomy (NCBI): domain Eukaryota; kingdom Viridiplantae; phylum Streptophyta; class Magnoliopsida; order Rosales; family Rosaceae; genus Rubus; species Rubus idaeus. The sequence goes on along the minus strand of CM057970.1, from coordinate 17,241,720 downwards.
TTTGAAAGCTCATAATTAGCAATTGACACCATCACGTACGATTTCAATTAAGGTGCTTTGGAGATTTCACATCGTGCTATTTTTGTTGATTCCTAGTCCAATTTCTAATTATTACTTTGGTTGCTGGAGGTCCTTTGGTTGAGTAAGGATTATTCCATTAATTTCATTAATTACTTTTTTTCATTAATCCGAATTCAGGGATCGCACTTCCTCTCTTTTGGAGACCAAAGGAACATAAACTTACCAAGAGAATATTAAGTTAACAGACACGTATATAAACAACTAATTAATATGCCAAAAGAACTAATTAATATTCATAAACAACTAATTAATATGCCAAAAGGTATTCTTATATAATCGTAAGTTCCTAACAAACAAACATAAACGGATAAACCAGAGAACCTGCAGTTTGCATGTGAAAAAGAAAAGAAAACCTAAAATCACCTAAATCAAAAACTCTGTAATTTGGTCAAGATCATATATCATAATCCTAGCCCAAAATAACCCAAAGTTTATGAGCAAATTAAAAAAAAAATCTAAATTAAATGAAATCATTAAGGTTGTACTCTAGAACTGATGCAGATTTCCTCAAGCATTCTGCGTATTTGGTGCTTCGAGATCAACGGAGATACTTTGTTGTTGTTGTTGTTGTTTTCGTTGGAAGTGGAACTGCTTCTTAGTGAACGGACATGTTACCCAACACTGCATCCTCCCATCAAGGTATATGTTCACAAGTATTAGGATCATTGCGACGACACTAATTAACAATGCTGTAAGCATAGCAATCGACCACCATTCCATGGCTTATTGTATGAGATCAGAGAGCACTAGAAAAGAATTTCAATGTCAGAAGCGTATATCACGAAAGAAAAGGTTTGACAAGCGTCTCACCGAATAGAATCAAACTAGAATTCTCTAGCAAAGAACAAGAGACTTTTCTCTAAGATTTAATTGGTTTTTTTGTTATTGAATACGAATGAATAAATACAATTTAAGAGGTGCCTTATATAGACTAATACAGTAATACCTATGAGTTGGAGGTTCTAATAGAATCACTCTTGAATAAGAAATCCTAATTAGATTAGAACTAGAAAATAATAATTAAACCTATTACTAACATACACAGGAAGAGGAATTAAGTCCTTATTCAAAACTGAAACGTATTCTAAGTCTACTCTTACAAGGAAAAAGAATCCCAAGTATTAATTGTTGGGAACTTATGCTTACTTGCGACGTTGATTCTCTTTGAGTATTTTGAGGTGCTCCTCGAACTCTTTTGCAAGTCGCTCTACATCAAAAGTGTAGCACTGTGATTGATTGATTGATGGTATAAGAGATCGTGATTTATCTATGTATACTAGAATTGGCAATACACCCTACATTGTGAAAGTGGATAGTTTTTTTTTTTTCTAAAAAATAGCCGGCAGCCTTTTTTTATTGTAAACTTTTTTATTAATTATTTTATTTTTGACCTTTTTATCCTTGACGGTTGACATTTATATAAAATTATTTAATATGTGAAAGTTATTAAAGTAATAAAATTCGGTTATGGTTGACAAATGCTCTTCTCTTAAATATAGTATAGATATAAGAACTTAATTTCTAGCTCAAACAAAAATTCAAGTATATATATGAATTGAATCTATGTTTAGGTATTCGAGAAAAATATATTCAAACTCTTAAGAAATATGTTATGGTTGAACATTGTTGATCAGTGTACATATTGCTGATCAATGAATCAATGAAATGATCAATCAAGAATTAATTAATATATTCCAGTCTCTTACATAAACCAAATTAGCTAGCCTCGGAGTTGGAGAGAGCAAGGAGCTTAATTAATCGATGGGCAAATTCATTAAGCTGTCCGTAGCTTCCTGATAAATTATGGATTGCCTAGATCGAGCAGGTTTATTAGTTTCTTAGGGTACTTTGCCCCAATGATCTGATCCCTGTAGTTCAATGGAGTCGATCTGCATTTTAGTCCCTGTAATTCTTTTAGTTTTGTGACTTTGTCCATGTAGTTTCATTCTATCACCGACCCATAGTCCATTCTACCAATCTTGCCTAATCCATCAAATAGTTGCATTTGAACATTTGAAAATTCGTCAATTCATGGTTAGAATACCAAATTAGAGCATTCCTACATTTTTTTAAATTTTTTATGTGTGAGTGATCTGCTCGGTTTTTACCATGGTCATTAATTATTACCTAAATTCCTAACAGTTGTCGTTGTAAAGTATAATGGGAAATAAAGGTTTTTCCTACAGAAGATTGTTATATTTACTTTTCAATGTCACAATAAAATAAATTAAATAAAGAATTATTATTAACAAGTATAAAGAATAAAGAATATATATATATACAAAATTAAATAAACTATAGAGTATTGTTTCTATTTACAAAAAATATACATTATATACAAAAGTGTTTTTGGGGGTTTTTGATAATTTTGAAAACAATAAAAGAAATATTTTTGGGATTTTTATTCTTTTTGAAAACAAGAAACACACACACAAATATTGTTTTGAAGATTAACCAACTCCCTAGCCATGAATCCGAAACTAACATATGTGGAATGCCTACGCAGGTTATCATTCTCCAAATAAAACTTCTCCATGAAAATTAACCTAGTGAACGCTCATCTAGATTAAACAATTAAACATGCAAAGGAGAAGAGTTGTTAATTAAAGTGCGCGACCTAGCGAACGCTCGTCTATCCGCGATCCTTCTTATTTAGTTTCAACATTAAAGATAAAACCAAACAAACAAAATTCACATAAGCTGCTAGAAGAATCAATCAACTTCAATCCAATAATTATTACACAAAATAGAAAATAAACAAATAGTAACAATTTATCCCAACATTTATTCACATTAATTAAAGTACGGAAAATAAAATTAAACAAAAATAAAATATAATAAATAAACGAGGGTTGGGAAAATGTTACTAATGTGTCCATGAAAATGGACACTGTCTGACAGGCGAAGGTGGCAGACTCAGCTATAGAAACGGTATTTGGATGTGGCGGGTGTAGAGATCACTTTGCATTTGGGCTTGGACATGGGCTTTGGAGGCTGACTTGGTCAAAGGCCCAAGTTCTCTTTGGTTGACCGGCCCATGTTGACTGTTGACCCGTGTATTCCCTTGGATTGTGTTGACTTTTCAACAGCTCCAAGTCAGCATTACATCTCTCTTCCTCTCCATTAATCACGATTTCTTCTTTCTTCATTTCAGAACAGAGAGGGAGCTGGGCATCGCGGCAGCTGGATTGAGGAAGGGCCGGCGAGGTGGTCTGATAAGGTGGTGCGACGGAGTGGTGGTTATTGCGCGGTAGCGGCGGTGGAGCAGATCGACGGTGAACAGCAGCAGTAGCAGCGGCAAAGGACTGGGAACGGCGCCGACATGGGATTGAACTCGGAGCTGGGATACGCCATCTGGGCTGATGAGATCGATGGCAGAGAGAGACACCGGCGCCGACGCAGGAGGCGTTGGTGGATGAAACCGGCGGAGGCGGTGCGGTCTGGGAGACTCGGCGGGATGAACAGCGATGGCTGGACTGGGTTCTTGGATCGACGCGGGATTGAGAGTGAGCAGAGGCGGCTGGGCAGAGAGCAGCGACGTCGGCGCACGGCTGGGCACGGGATGGCTGGTTTCTGGAATTTCAGTTGCGGCGGTGTCGTTTTTGAGCAGCAGAGGAAGACGGGTAATGACGGCGACGGTAAGTGATGGGCACGGGCCTGTGGACTGTAATTGAGCAAGGACTCAATTTGATGGATGTTGGGTTTGGCTTTGCGGTGCAGCAGTGAGATGGAAAGCATGGTGGCTGTTACTGGGCAGTGGGCTTGTGAAAGCGGTGCCATGGCTGGGCTTCTAGACCTGCAAAACAAGAACAAAACTAATTAGATGGTGATTAATTTGCTTGCAGGTGTGCTTCCTTAAATAGAGAAGGAAAAGCAGAAGCAACAGCCAACGCAGAGGAGAACATGTTGTGCTCTGTAGATTCTCAAAGGCAACGGGAAGCAAGAGTGGGATTGTGATCTGGAATGGTGAAAGAGAGCTGTAGTGCTTGCCGGCAGTGGAGGAAAACCAGGGAGAATTGGACTGTAGTGTTTTGGTGGTGGAGATGGTTGGTGAAATGGATGGATTTGAATTCAAATAGAAGTGGGAGGTGTAGCAGTGGATGATGAACTGGGAAAGAGGAATCGGAGCCATGTGAGGAATAATCGTGAACATGCTGCAGCCAAACACAGACAAAAATAACAAAAAAAATAAAATAAAATAAAAAGAAATAAAAGAAATAATTATAAAATAAAATAAAACAAAAGAAATAAAATAACAAATGAAATAATTATAAAAGAAATATGTAAAATAAATAAATATAAAATATAAACAAGGGAAAATAAGATGGAGGTTTAAAATGTGTTCCACCACCGCGTGTGGTGGTTGCGCCGCCTAATGTGGTGGTTCGCCGACAAACTTGCCGGGATTCGGAACGGTTCCCGAAATCTTCGTACAATATTTTATTCCACAAATGAAAGTCACGGTTGACTTTCCGATTTACGCTGAAAATCTCCAAAATTCACCTTTTGTGTTGAATTTAGCATTTTTCTCGAATTTTCCCTAAAGACACAAAAACAAATATTAAACAGACAATTAAGCTTTCAGATTAGCAAAATCCAGTAATTAAAGACACTTTGTGAACGTATTTTACGTTCACATCAGTGAGTCAATTTCATAAATAAAAAAAGTTGCGAGGAAATTGAGTTAAAATTTACGAGGGACAAATTGTAAGTTCGCTTAATTCCTATTCTTTTGTTGATCGCTTTGGTACATAAGAGATGCACCATAAAAGAATATTAGTGTGAAAGTATGAATGTAACATATATAAGTATTAATTGCACTCGACATAAGAACACATTTAAGTTAGAAACACTAACCCTTGGTGAGACATCTCGATTTTCTCCTCTAAGCAATCTAATAAAGACAATATATCTCTATTAATCGGGCAGAGAACTCCTAGTGCTTATTGTGATTGCTAGAGCAAGGATCAAAGTATAGTTATAGACAATTGTGGCCTCGTACTTAGGCCTAGTTCTTTCCTTTTCTATATACAAATAGGTTAACTCAATTGGTAAGTTACCCCCCCCCTAGGAGGGGGGGGGGGGGTGGTTCAAATCCTGCTGATTGCAGATTGAAGTTAAATCTCAATCCATTTTGTGGCCGGCTGGCCATGGGGAGGAAACGTTCTGACAAGATCTTTAACTGCGGATTAGTCCTTTGCCTAAGAAACCTTTGGGAAACCGTAGGATTTCGATTAAAAAACTGGTAAAGTTACCTTAATTAATCAGTACTGACATTATTAGAAATAGGTCATGATATCGATGAATATATACTTCGGAGTGTTCTCTAACTAAGGCAACTTAGTTGTTGTAATTCCACGTGCATATTGATATGTCCATATCAAGTCTTACAATATTGATATTGTCATGTACACAATTAGACTGAGGTACATTTTGGGTCGATCGATGATGCTAGCCAGTTAAATTAGGGCTGGCATCGATACAACCGCTAGCCGAACCGATTTCTTCCGGGTAAATTAACACACCGTAACTGTTTAGTCGGTATGCCGACATTTCGGCACAAATTCGGTTTGAATTGGTTAACAGAGGGGTTCGGCTTGATGATGAAGTGCAGATCTGATGATGAAGATGATGGAGAAGAAGGAAAGAAAAAGAGGAAAGAATGGGGGAAAGGGGGGGTAGAAAAAATGAAAGAAGGGGGGGAAGGGGGGGGAAAAAAAAAAAAACACTAAGGAGAGAAAGAAAGAAAAAGAGGAAGGAGAGAAGAGAGAAGGAAGAGAAATAGAAAAGGGGGGGGGGGGGGGAGGAGGGGAAGAGAGAAGGAAGAAAAAAAGAGAGGAATGACATCAACAAGAAGAGAAGGAAAAAAATCGGAGAGGGAAAAGGGACCCTTTAAGGACTGAAGATTAGGAAGTAATTAAATATAACATTTTTCCATTTTTTTTTTAAGTGGGACATGGGGGGTGGGGGGGTGGGTTTTGTTTTTTTTGTGGGGGTGGGGGGGTTAAACCCCTCCTCTTTCAAAAAAAAGGAGTTTGTTTCTTTTTTTGGTGGGTTGGGTTGTCCCCCCCCTCGAACAGGCCCGCGGGGGGGGGGTGGGGGGGGGGGGGTGGTCCCTGGGGTTGGGGGGGGGGGGGGGGGGGGGGGGGGGGGGGGGGGGGGGTGGGGGGGGGGGGGGGGGGTTTGGGTGGTTGGGTTGTTTGGTTTTGTGGGGGGGGGGGGGGGGGGGGGGGGGAAATAAGGAATGACATCTGATGTTTTTGTTAGTTAACAACTATTATTAGCGTACCGTTCGGTTGAATCAAGTATCTCTAATCTTCTAAAATGAAAACTGTGTATATAGTGCATTAATTAGTCCTCTCATAGAATAACGAAAAGGCGTAAAAATTAACTAAATTCTCATTACTGCTAAATTTCTAATATTAAACAACCAAATCAGGTACCCATGGATCTTTCACTAGAAAACATACATTTCAAGAGAATACCAAGTAAGTTTCATAGAAGGAAAATTCTAATATACATACCTGCATAGGATGCAGCTCCCTTGTGAGGTCACGTGAGGGGCACGTGAGGAGGATTTGAAACCCATAACCTGATAACACCGGTTTAACTCTAAAATCCCAATTTTTTCATTTTTTTTAAACAAGTTGCCACTTTTACCAACTCCAACAGCATGTTTCAACCTTTCCCAACTCTCCATGCCACGTTCCCACCTTTCCAAAGTTCCCAACTCCCATTGCAGGTTCTCACAGGTTCCTATGATATTCAATGATTGGGATATATATATTCTGAACTGATCTGAAGATGAAAAGAATGTAATTACCGAACAAGCTCTATTAATTCACTTCCCCATATGCAATTACTGAACTATCTCAGCCAACTGACATTACCCAACGCAATTACCGAACAAGAATAATTAATTTACTATTAAAAATGAAATTACCAAACATGGTCTATGAAATTGGTTTTGCAAATGCAATTGCCGAATAGGGTCCGTGAATTCACTTTCATAAAAACCAAGGGTTGAGGAAGACCAAAGGTCAAGTGGGAGTCCAAGGATTTCTTTCTATTTTTGGAAACTTTCCAGATTTAGTAAGCCCTATTTATAGTACTTTCTTAAAAAGGAAACACAACTTCCAAAATAATTGGTAGGACAAAATCACGGGGGAGTCCAAGGGTTTGTAACTATTTGTGGAAAATTTTCAGAAATACTAACCCCTATTTATAGTACTTTCCTAAAATAGAAACACAATTTTCACAAGTCATAACTAACGCATACGAATTTCAATTCTTGTATTTCAAATGTCAATGAACTTGTATCGACGTGTTCCACGGGTTTCCTAAAAAAATTTAAGATAAACTAATCGAATAAAAAGTCAACATATTGTCCCCTTGTAAACAAAAACATTTTGAGTTATATTCCTTTGAAATCCTTTAAAGGTACTGTTTTGGAGAAAAAGAACAATCCAACACTTACATAATTAATTTAGAGAAAATTGAATATTTAATTACAAAATTTCGGAGTATTACAAATTCATTGTGGTTGACCTAATCGATGAAGGCCTAAACGAGGATGGAATTGGCTAAGACTTTTGGCATAAGCATTTTGGCCCGCAATGATAACATTCAACGATTGGATTGTTCAGTTAAGTTTTCCACCACATTGTTGGTTTTGAATGATATAGTTTTCTTTATAACCAACAAACAAGTTAGATTGCACTAATAGACTTATAGAGTTTATGCAAGCCGAACAAAAAAAATCATAAAGCGGTAGATTCAATGCATATGTACGTGTAAAAAAATTAGTCTCGTTTAGTATAGTTTCGGCCTTGGTCACAGGGGATGAACCCTTATTTTCATAAATGATCATATCACATTGTCGGCCGCCGTAATTGAAGCCGTAACGAGGTCATATCGGCCAAAAATTTCCCAATAGGGCTGTACCTACATAATAATTATATCTAACAGTCCGATTGACCAAATTATCGATCTTTACATCCACCTTGTTGGTTTGCAAATGAACATGTAACATGTACAATAGTAGTACACATGTATGAATTTTGCACAATATGAAAAATTGACATTGATAAATAGGTAATTTGGCCGAATATGATTATTTGTTGCATAATAAGAGGTTTAATGTGAATAAAATAGCCTATGGTTTAAACCATATTAAGTGTAAATGTTTAGGGTTGAGTTTTAGGATTTTAGGGTTTAGGGTTTAGGGTTTAGGGTTAAGTTTTGGGGTTTAGGGTTTAAAGTTTAGGGTTTTTGGGTCAGATCAAACGGAGATTCTGCTATCAACCAAGGTTCAAGTGAACCAAGGTCCCTCACAGTCCATCACAGCCTTACATTTAATCCAACCGTCCATAAATGATATGATCATTGACAGTCAACGTTAGGTGAAACTAACAAAAAAAAAACTCCCCTGCACAACCGTTTCCCTGCCGCGACACCGCCGAACTCATCCCACTCTGCCTATCGTTTCAGGGCGACGCACATATACCATAAGCTTCGCCTTGGCGAGGCGAACACGATGGTGGCACTGGATCGTCAAATCGACGGCTGAAGAGTGAGAATCGAAGAGAAGAATATCTGCGAATTCTGGCAGGTTCTCGTCGATTTCCGGCGACTCCGGCTGAGGTTTGCTTCGAAACGGTATGGAAGAGTATCCACTCTTCGAGCTCTACAAGTTTATATTCTTGGAATTCACGATGATGCTCGGAGGTCGGCGAATCGAAGGGAGAGGATTCGGAATCCATTTTCTCTCTCTTCGAGCTCTCTCTCTCTCTCTCCATGAAATTGAAGAACGTGTGCTCAGAGGAAGAAGAAAGGAAGGAGCTGTGCGGCCTGTGCCCAGAGGAAGAAGAAGGAAGCGGCATGTGCCCAGACGAAGAAGAAGGAAGGAGATGCAAAAAAAAAAAGAGGGAACTAACGGCGCGTGTTCTACACGACCTTGGTTCACTTGAACCTTGGTTGATAGCAGAATCTCCGTCAAATTCATTAGTGTTTCCCCCCTTTTCTCAAAGTCCCATAACATGCTTATTTAAAATTCCAATTATTCCCTTAGCACTACTTTTTGAACATTTTATTTTTTGTTCGAGATAGTGCTGGGACCTTTGGCAACTCCCATGGCATAGTTTTCAATTAAGAATTGAATCAAAGATGAAGCACCCGAAAACAAAGAAGAGAGACTCAGAACAAAAGAGTTTTATTTCAAAGGAAAGAAATGACGAACAAAGAGAGGAGGACTACGGGAATGCCATACTTTTGCAGCCGATCAATTTAATCCCGATAACATATCGGTGATATTAAGAACGAGTACCTATTTTAGTCCCTGCTGAAATCGTAAGTGAGCCTATGATCTTGAAATTTTGTTAAACTAAGAATGTCTGATTATGGGGCTAGTTGGGAGTTTGTTATTATTGGTTACCATATGCTTGTGTTGAAGTAGAATAGACTATGAGATGTAAGAATTTATTTAATTTATTGATTCTGTGAGTAATGTAGGGAAGAGAACAACGAACATGTTGATGGAGGAAGAGAAAAGGTGTGAAAAGAGAACTGGTAAGCGGAAGCTGTTGAAGGAAGACATAGTTCAACCCACAACAAGTGAGGTTGAGAAATCATTTTCAAAACAAGAAGTTGACAAAACGTGGAAACTTGATACAGAGGTCAGTTTCACTTTTCTATATATACTGCATTTGTTTTGCAAGTAGTCTGTTAATTGGTTTTATTTGACAATTGTAATTCTAGTAACTTTCATGTTTAGTCATTATGTATGACATTCACAAATGGTATTGCCTGGTTTCCTCTGTAATCCTTATGAAAATGACAAAGTTTCAAGAATTTCTTACATATTCAAATAATTTACTTTCCTCTGTTGTTTGGTTCTTCTGGTCTCCCCTTGTTTGCAAGTTGTATTCAATGATTTTTTTGTTTTCACTTTGGTCGGTTGGTTCTTTAGACTTTGTAGCTTTTCCCTTCTCTTTTGTCATTCTTTTAGTTATGCTAGTTGGTAGTTCCCAGATTTAATTACTTAATTGCATGATTTTTTGTTTTGTTTCTTTTGGAGTTGACATTGGTCTCTGTCGTCCTCCCTTGCTGTACTGTTATTTAATTTTTGCAGTTAAAAAAAATGTATGCCATTCACAATTATGTTTGCTGTTGTGTGTACTACCGTATGAGAATTTGCTAAGAGATCAATCTTGAGAACATCAACTAGCACTTATAACACACATTGTTAATTACCAACGAATTGAGTGAAGGTACAAGATGTAACAAATATTTGTTTGTTAATTTTTTTATATTTCGTTTGTTTAGTGCAATGCCAAGTTGGTAGCCCAATGGAGCCAAAAAGATGCTACTGAAAAGTTGCAGGATTCTTGTCTAAAGGCAGCTATTAAGCTTAAACGTTCGTGTCTAAACGATAGTTCTTCAAGAAGCTCCGGGAAAGGAATTAGTGGAGTGGTCAATGGTGGGGGAGAGAAGCTTATCTTCACAAGTTGTCAACCCCTCGACTTTTGTATTACTGTAGATAACTTCACTGTTGTGCAAAAGGAAGCAGTGAGAGACATGGGTTTTGGTGGGCTGTTAGGGATTGGATACCCAAAGATAAGGCGGTCTTTGTGTTGCTACATGGTTCAACACTTTGATCCTGAAATACCGTCAGTTGAGATGCATGGAAGGAAGTTGAAGATTGATCCAGTTGATTTTTCATATGTAATGAGATTGCAGGACCATGATTATCGGTCAAAAGAGAGACGTATAAAGGTTGAGACGAAAGGGTCATTACATGATGCTTGCATGAAGAACTTGTTTGACACTTTTGTCACAATAGATGATGATGGAAAAGAGAAGATATATTTTAGCAAGTTGATCCATATCTTTTCTACCCACAAGGATGCCGATGACATCTTCAAAGTGGCCTTCGTTCTCTATACAGTTGGGGTGTTGCTATGCCCATCTTTGTCACTTTACTACATGCCTGCATCATATTTGTTACCATTGAGGCATACGGGAGACATAAGACTCTTAAATTGGGCAGAGTACTCGTTCAATTACTTGGTGGAGGGGATTCGAGCTTTCAAGACTGGAAATAGGAATGGAATTGTGAATTTGAGGCCTCGCATCATAGGCTGCATGCTTTTTTTGCAATTGTTTTATTGCAATTCACTTGAAATAGCAAGGCGATATAGGGACTTTTCAATACCACCTATATGTACATTAAGCGATGATATTGTGGAGCCGTTAATTATATATGTCAAGGCACATGGTGGGTATGCAAGTAAAGATATAAAGCTTGTTACGAATGGGGATAACATAGACCTACCGATGGATGCAAAATGGAGGAGTTCAGATGAGGTATATATAGATGAAATAGAGGCATTGAGGGGTGAGATGAAGGCCATGAATAAAAATATGGAGAGAGTTGTTAAAGTCTTGGTTAATCTTAAAGAAGATGTAACAAAGGATGTGATAGAGAATGTGGGTAAGAAGTGGGGATTTGCCAAGGACACCACAAATATCAGTAAGCAGTCCTCTTCAGTTTTTTACTTATATGTTTATCTGGGTTTCAGATGAATGTTGGGGAAATAAGGGGGTGTGGCAGCAACCGCTTATGTTCTCACTGGTACAAACATCTACCGACACCAGTTCAGGATAGGATCGTTCATGCAGGTTTTGGAGAATTTATAAAATGCCTTGTAATGACGGGCAGACGGGACAGGCAATTGATTATTGCATTGGCTGAGAGATGGTGGGACACTACTCATACTTTCCACTTTGATAACATTGGTGAGATGACAATGACACCAAAGGATTTTAGTGCGATTACGGGTATTCAAGTCTCAGGAAGGCCTCTTGAGTATGACATGCAAGCACACACCAAGCACAGCGAACTCTTACAATTTTTTGGGAAAAGATTGGCTGACATTGCAAAGCCAACCATGACGTATACGGAGATACTTGATTCTCATGCTGACTGGGAGCCTACAAGTGCGGCAGATGTGGACCGATTGACACGAGTTTTCATTTTGTGTTTGATAGGATCAACATTGTGTGCCGGCAGGACCAACACGGTTAATTTGTACTACCTGCCATGCCTCAAGAATATTGATGAAATTGGGGCATTCAATTGGGGTGGAGCCGGACTGTCGTGTCTTTATAGAAACATGGATTCTCTTTCACGGGCAAAGAGTGGGAGCATCGGGGGTTATTGGCGGGCGTGGGAGGTATGTATGCATGTCCAATTGGCTCTTATCCCCTACATAAAGTTTAATACGGAGCAATATTGTGTTTTTGCCTATGTGATAGATATAAGTTTGGGCAACCCCTTTAGTACTATATAAAGAGTTTGTTTTTTTTTGTTTTTGTTTTTTTTTTGTTTTTTTTTTTTCAAAAATTGACAGTTATGGGCATGTGAGTACTTGATGCCCTTGGCTCTCTTTCATCCTTTGCATGGCCCAGACACGTGGCCTCGCGCGATGCGTTGGTTTGGAGCACCAGATATCCGAGAATGCCCGCATAGCTTAGAAGATTTTAGGGTTACCCTACGGTACCTAACCGTAGATAAGGTGAATTAAATATTTTTTTTATTACGATTAAAAATGGAATTCAATTCGTTGGATATATTATAATTTGCTGTCATTGTTGTGTACGTAGATTGTCACAAATCCATGGGGAACCGATACATCAAAAGTCCCTGATTATGTGAAGAATAGCATTGCTACTACCCAGCGAAGGGTTCTATTACAGGGTCCGGCTGGCTACGCATGGTATTTAGGGGAGAGGGTATCGATTCAAAGTCTGGGCACAGTACAACAACGTGTCCCTGTTTTACCACCTAGAACAATGCTGCGAGATTATCGGTTGGATAAGACTGATATAAACGACGGTCTCTGGGGCTGGGAAGCTAGTACATGTCTTATGGATGAGGACAACGACTACACAACTTACAGGAGAGAGTACTTGGTCTATCGGCACCAGCCGATCGAAGCTTTTAAGGTTGGTAACATAATGTATTCATTGTCATTGGAAATATCAATTCGTAATGTACACTTTCTTTGATTAACAGGAAGATTCTCGAAGGGGGTCAGTACCCATAACAAATATTAAACCGATTGAGGTCAGCACTATATCAATGCCACAGAGGATGATCAACGTTGTTGGCCGGGAGAGTGGACAATGTGATATGATAGAGATACCAAAGGGGGAAAAGACTAATCTCCTACCTCTTCCTAGTGATGTGACGTGTGTGAGTTTCTTTATTTTGTTGATTTGACTAAAGGCAATGACGTTTGATGAAATGTTGTATACACTGACCTAATAATCTTTGGTTTAATTGTGTCACTTTGTTAAGGTGGATGCGAAACAGGTGGCAAAACTCTTGGATATAATTGCTGGACAAAACTCCATTATATTTGATTTATGCATGGATGCCAATAAGGAGTTTCGAGCTAAGCGTAACTTGGAAGAGAAATATGTATGTTTAGACAGATTACAGTTATATTTTTCATAGTAAATGTCTCTCACTTGCATGTTTAACAGTTGCATTTTACAAGTAGGCCACATACATAGCACCATGTAGTACTAATTGATTTTGTCTTTAGTTAAAATGGTCTTAAATGCATTGTATGTATTTTTTCAGGCATCTCGTCCCACTCTCCAGAGTAGCCCTACTATACATGTAGATAAATCCGGTCACCGTAACAAAATGTCCCCCTTAGGTGAAGAATTTTTTTGCTATGAATCTGATGAAGATGACAACGATGATGATGGGATGTACACCGATGGTGATGATGTCATTGGTGATGGTGAAAAGGATGATAGAGTTGAAGATGTTAATGAATATGATAATGGTGATAAGGACGATGGAGTTACAGATGTTGATGCAAATAGTGATCGATGGTGAAGATGGGGAGAATGGTCTTCGTTTGGCAGCAGAGACCAACATTGTTCCTCCAAACGAGGAGACTAACGACTCAAGTAAGGTCATAGATACATCAGATGTGGTCATTCCAAAGGGAGGAAAGCGAGTCAGGAAGTCTCCGATAAAAGCTATACAACCACCATTGAACAAAAGACGTAGAGCTGGCTAAAGTACTTGGTTGTTATTTGAATCTTTTCTTCACAAGATATGACCATGTCACAAGTACTTGAAACTTTCTTTGTTGTTTGGGTCTTTTATTTAGAACACAGTGAACTTTAGTGTATGCAGCACACTAATTTGAGTTTATTGGGAATTCTTGTCATTTAAAGGTATTTTTATCATTTGTATTTTTATTGTGAAATGTACTTGTGAAATAGGTAAGTAAATTCTTCTATCAGGAATGAAATTGCCCAACATGTGCAAAGTAGGCTCATAACAGGCGCAGTTAAAACAATGCAATTGCTGAACATGCTCTGTTAAATTACAATGCAAAATGCAATTGCCGAACATGCTCAATTAAATCATACTACAAAATGTAATTGCCTTTTAAATAATGTAATTGCCGAACAGGCTCAGTTAAATAACACTACAAAATGCAATTGTCTTTCGAACTATGCAATTGCCGAACAGGCTCAGTTAAATCACACTACAAAATGCAATTCTCTTTCAAACTATGCAATTGCCCTTCAGAGAATACAATTGCCGAACAGGCTCAATTAAATCATACTAAAAAATGTAATTGCCTTTCAAATAATGTAATTGCCGAACAGGCTCAGTTAAATAACACTACAAAATGCAATTGTCTTTCAAACTATGCAATTGCCCTTCACAAAATGCAATTGCCGAACAGGGGCAATTAAATCACACTAAAAAATGCAATTGTCTTTCAAACTATGTAATTGCCCTTCATAAAATGCAATTGTCGAACAGGGTTAGTTAAATCATACTAAATAATGCAATTGCCGATCTACCTTGGAATAAACCAACTTGGTCCATATATATGCGAATACCCAGCTCCATATACCTGTTCATTCAACATTGCACTAAACGAGATACTTTGTGACGCCATTCCATTCAAGTGAACGGAGCCTGGGACATTTGGCATTCCAGGAGGAATTGCAAAGTGGTGAAGTGGGTGTTGTTCGGATGATGTGCTCATCGGGACTTGTCCACTGGCTGGTGGGATGTCACTTTCACTTTCACTTTCACTTTCACGTTCAATGTCATAGTCTTCTTCTGATGATGAACTGCTAGGAGTTGTGGTTCTCTTGTGGCTGATCCCATTTTGTGTCGTATTCTTACCACAAGTCTTTTTGTTATGACCATAAACCCCACATTTACTGCACTTCCGTTGTTTGTTCGCGTGACTTGGCTGACTGCTTCCACTTGAATTTCTTGGTTCCTTTTTCCTTCCCTTCGTCTTGACTACAACTGGGTCTCTAACAAGGTTTTCATGGTGTCCGCCCACCTCCCTCATAACTTCTGGAACATTGGAAATTTGTTGCAGTTTTTCCTCCCACTTGTTAACTTCTTCGTTCATCATATCATACATATGCCTCGAAGACGAAGCCCGGTGAGCTAACCTTATCATTCGGTCACTCAAATATGCAAATATGGCCTTTGCATCCACATCCACTATATCCTTGTCAAAACTTTGTTCAACAAACCTACTAATGCTACACTTTGAACATTTGGTCCAGCGCTTAAGTACCAAGCTCGGAGGTATTTCATTCATGTTCTCATGTTTCATAACATTCAATATGTGAGAACATGGTATGCCTTCATACTCCAACTTTTGGCAAGTGCAAACGATCCGGCAGTCCCCCTCTCCTTCGAAGTAAACCACATTGAACCTTCTACCCGGATTATTGTATTTCCACATTGTGTAAGTACGAAATCCATTGCTTTGCACAGGAGCCTCAGTTACAAGTGCACACTGTCGGTGGGTGTAGATGCTGGATGCATGCTCCTCCAACCTTTTCAATTGGGTTATCAAAATATGCTTTGAGTTCATAGTGTTAAAGTCTTTCAGTGAATACTTGAATCTTAGTCTTGACTGTGCTCTGGCGATGGCCGGAATCAATTCAACTAACTTCACCCCACTCTTCAAGTAGTCTTTCACATATTTATTCATTCCCTCACAACGCTGAGTGCTACGCATCCGAGCAAAAAACTTTCCTTTGCAAAATGTTTCGGCCCACTTTTCGCGTTTTTCATACATCATTTTAAACCACCCAATGTTTTTCGGAGCAAAAGATTGTATCATATTGGTCCACATGCTTTTGAATTCTTCTTCTGAGTTTGCTTTCCACATAATCTTGTAGAATTCTTTTCTCATCTTCTGGTCTTTGATGTTTGACCTCACATTCTTCCCTAAGTGCCACGTGCAAAGTCTATGTGGACATCCGGGAAGCACGATCTCAATGGCCCGGTGCATTGATTCATCACCATCTGTTAGAATGGCATTTGGTTTCTTTCCTTTCATTGCAGACATGAATGTTTGCAACACCCATGTGTACGTCTCAATGGTCTCATCTAGAAGCAATGCACATCCGAACACAACACTAGTCAAGTGGTTACTTGAACCAACAAACAACACAAGGGGCTTCTCGTAGGAGTTAGTCTTGTATGTGCTATCGAATAACAAAACATCACCGAAGCATTCATAATCAGCCAACGAACGAGAATCTCTCCAAAAAAGGTTGCACAGTCTATTATCCTCATCAACACTAAACTTGCAATAAAATAGGGGATCACGCTGACCTATGCCATTGAGAAAAGAAAGGCATGCCTCGGTATCGCCCTCGAACATGATTTCACGTCTCATAGCATCCAACTTATTGTAAAGATCTTTTATCATGAAACCAAAGTTTACATACCCCCCAGCTCGGTCAACTATGTATTCATATGCATGACACATTCGGATCGATACATTCTGCATTACTGTGACTTGGGCAACATCAACAGCTCCACACTTGCGTTGAGACCTCAGAAAATGGGATTCACTTGGAGGTACTAAGGAGTGGTTGTGTTCGGTATCGAAATTCCGCACCACATATTGCTTCTTTTTTGTACAATAGAGCACTTTCAATCGAGCACGACAATCAGTCCTAGTCTCCTTTCGCGGAGTTCGAGTCCTTTTTCGACCACTTGGCTCATCCGCGGCCCGTTTCCCTTGGCATGAACAATACCATTCTCGAATTGAGACTTTTAGGTGCTTTCTGATGCGCTGAATATTCTTTCTTACACTAAAACCAACGACATGAGCATAAGCATAGTAAAAATTATTTGCCTCCTCCAATGTAGCAAACCAGTTCCCCACAAGGTCATCACTACACAACTTTTGATATGCTTTCCCATTGTAGTTTTGTGATAGTGCATTAACCGCTCCAACATTTCCGTGTTCGTTTTCATCACTTTCGTCCATGGGAACTTCATTTTCCATAGTGACAACTACCTCTGGTTCTTCCTCCTGTTATTGTATATGGACAAATTTAGTTTTATGCAATGATTAATTTGAGTGCGTGCACAACAACATGAAAATAACACAATTGAGGTCTCAATTGCATATATTTGTAAAATACAATTACTCCCCCTTAAACAGCAATTGTATTGTTAACAATGCATTTGCTCTATCTTAAATAGCAATTGCATTGTGTAAAATACAATTGGCTCGCTTAAATGGTATATGTATTTTCAAAATGAAATTGATCTCCTTTAAATGGCAATTACAGTTTTTAAAATGTAATTCGCTTTCTTAAACGCCAATTGCTCTCCCTTAACCAGAAATTACATTTTTGAAATGAATTTTTCCCACCAAAACAAATTGCACTATAACAATGACATTTGTACTTCCTGACTCGCAATTGCATTAGCGAAATGAAAATTTTCTTACATAATAAGTAATTGCATTCTTGAAATCAAATTGGGCTCCAGTTAACTTGAGTTACTTACTCAAAGAAGGGAGAGGGACTAAAGGGAGTGATCTGATTCTCTTCTGCAAAATGTGTTCTTCAACTACGAATAGCTTTCATATCTATTATGCAGTTCTACAAAAGGGAACATAGAAACTTCAATATTAGAGACCAATTAAAAATGGAGTCTTTATGCAGCAACAACAGAGGAAAGGATTTGCACAAACACAATTAACAATAGGAAACTCTCATATATCCCATCTACATTTCAATGTCCGGCAATAGAAAACAATAGAGACACGGACACCATAGCCAAAGAAATTACCTTTTGCCAATTACCAGAAATCAGACCTCCCAATTTGTCCCAATCTGAAATTACCTTCTGATTTTGTACGCCCTTCGACTCTCAACTGCTATTTGATTGTCAGCCTAGTTCCTCATCTTAATTATCCTCAGCATAAACTCTAAAAAGAGAATCTCATTCTTCACAAACAATCGAAATTGTAGAGAAAGAAGAAATACTCGCGACTTTGGGTCGTTCACTCGTTCTGCAGGGATTTTGTTTTCTACAGGTTAAAGCTGGGCACTTCACAAAAGAAAAGGAATTACCGGGGAAGGGTGTAGCCAGTTGCAGACTTTGGATCGTTCGATCAAATGAACGGCCAATGATATTTTAAGCCCATCATTTTTGCATCACGTGACGAGCACGTGACCTCAAATAGGAGCTGCATCATATGCAGTGCTGTATATTAGACTCACCCTTCATAGAAAGGTATATATGGAGAAAATTCTTACAACTCAAAAAATGATATTTATAAAACGCTGCTTTGTCAAAAGCTATAACGACTCTTACATAAAACTGATAAACATAAAGTCGAGCACCAAGAATACTTGGGCAATAAGAAAATAAAATCTACAAGGTCAAGATGAGATTCTCGCCCCAAATTACCTAAACTTAATAAGAAATAAATTTAAAAAAATCTTTCTAAAACGAAATCACAAAGGTTGAAATCGTGAAGATTGCAGGCTAGCTAGCTTTCATCAGGCTTTCTGCGTTGTTTGTGCTTCGAGACCAACTGTTCTAGTTTGAGAGTTGCTGTTCTTCTGCGGTTGACAACTGGCCACCACAAGTACGGCATAGGAGAATTACTACAGCAACTTCTAGTTTGGTTCTTCTGCGGTTATGAACCAAATTTATTGGCCAATTAATTAAGCTGCAGCTTCCTGTTAAATGAATTGCATATTGATACATCATGTTCATACTTCATAGTTAATTGCAACTCCCAGCGTGTAGAAAGAATTAACCCTTGATGAAATTTTTTCTGTATGTAACTTTGACCTAGACTTGTGCACGACAAAGGGGACAGTCGCTTCCCTTTGTTAGCCATTTGTCAATACATTCTCGATGAAAAGTATGATTACACTTAGGAAGCAATCGACACACTTCCCCATCCATATACTTATTCAAGCAAATAGCGCACTCCGTGGAGTCGAAACTGCCGCTGTCTCTTGCATACTTGAAGACTCCAGAGGCCGCCGGCCGCTTTTTTTGTGCACTGGCAGCAGCAGCTCTTCTTGGCCGATGAGGACGCTGCAGTGCTACAAGATTTCTTTGTGCTTCTTCTCTTTGATCATCCTTCCTTTTCAAACAATACGCAACACCAAAAGATGAGAAAATAGTTATAGCTAGAAGAAGTAGGAAGACCCAAGCATTACGATAATATCCATCAATAAATGGCGATGGTGCTGGTGAAGGAGGAAGAGGCATGGTGTGTATCAGAGAGGTAAAGTTATTACGCAGTATGTGGAAAAACTTAATAGATGCGAAATAAAAATATATTAAGCTCGTCAGATTTTATAGGCAAGTTTATATCGGGAAACAAGATTCCTAATAAATAAAGAAAACCAAAGTTAAATATACATTCTTACCTCTTCCTTCTTGGATTTGGAATACTCATGTACGTGGCTGTTTTATATTTGCAATGTAGGAGAGAGACTTGAACCATATGTAGTTAGATACATGTGCAGGCTGCTTATTCGACGTTGATCAGGAAAACCCACAACAAATCATAGCGGTTACGAGTGAAGTAGTTAAAATGGTATTGCTTTTAGCACAGTTTATTCCTTAATTTGTTAATTTATGTGAGCCAGAATTGAAGGCAATCTCAAACTTAGTAATTGACCTAGCTAGCTACCAACTATTTCATACGTACCCGAGGAGCCGGATCCTACACAAATATGCTAGGTGAACTAAAATGACAAACTTACATTGAACAAAATAGTCACACAAGCGATATATTATATCAGTAATTAAGAATGATGCCGGCAATTATGTCACAAGAATCACATCAATAGTATTATGACCCTGCACACCAGTATTAGGAAATATATATATATATATATATATATAAGGTAAATAACCAATAGGTCCTCATTTACACTACATATTTCCCTTCAAATTTGATAGATTTTAAATAATTCCCACCAAGTTTCAATTGGGTCTCTTTCACTCCCAACAAGGACAAAATATGCAAAACCTTATCTATTATATATTTTTTCAGACATTTTTGCCCTTTGTTCATCATGGTCGAGCTGCACTACAAACAAATCACCATGTTCAAATTCCAACTTCCACAAACATCGATCAAATGTCGAATCAAACCTTAAAAACACGTAGAGCTCAACAAGAGAGTCGAGTTTCATACCTACTTCGTCAACAACAATGATCGGCTCGCCGGAAAACGTCGTAGAACCGGCCAAAATCTGAAAATATTTTTTTCCTTCGAATCGCCGTCTTCCAACTTCGGATTGAGAATCTGTGGTCGAGGTTCTCTTCGCGCCGCCGATCTGAAGAGATCGGCACCCATGCGCCGCCGAGAGGTGGCCAAACGACTGAGAAAAAGTCGGGTCGGGTTGCATATTCGCGGGTCTCGACCGGATCAACAGATCTGCTATTTTATTGTGGTCAATAAAAATATTTTATTGTGGTCAATAATTTTTTTTTTATTGATGTCAATAATTTTGGTTATTGAGGTCAATAAAATTGGGACTGATACAACATTGTTGCTACACTGATGTTATCGTTATCAACTTCAATAAAATAGTTTATTAACCTCAATAAAAATTTGTTGAGGTCAAGGTCAATAAAATACACAAAGGTGATGTTCCTTTGTTCTTTGCTGATTGAGACCTAGAAACTAAAATTTCGTTGATCTTATAAAATTTTATTGACCTCAATAAAACAGTTTATTGACCTTAATAAAATTTTATTGAGGTCAATAAAATACACAAAAGTGATGTTCCTTTGTTTTTTTCCTCCTACCACGGAAAGTATAGATTTCTTAAAAAAAAATTATTGAGGTCAATAAAAATTATAAAGTCTATCAGTGGCAGTTTCATAATTTTTGTGAAATGTATAATTCAAAAACGTAAATTGGTCAATTAATGGGCCGGGAGGGAGCCGTTGTTTTTCCTTGTCCTTAATGGTAAATATTT
Source organism: Rubus idaeus (assembly GCA_030142095.1). Classification (NCBI taxonomy): domain Eukaryota; kingdom Viridiplantae; phylum Streptophyta; class Magnoliopsida; order Rosales; family Rosaceae; genus Rubus; species Rubus idaeus. The sequence goes on along the minus strand of CM057970.1, from coordinate 17,220,300 downwards.
GTTCAATTTTGTCCTTATGGGTCAAGAACCCATATATATATATATATATATACAGTCCCCTTCATATGCGCACGTCCGCACGTAAAGTAAAATGCGAACATATGCATCCCGACCAATTGACAACATATATAACTCAATCATCGGAACCGTTCATCGTTTAGATTTATTTTCAAGAATTATCCTTGCAAAAAATCAGCTGAATTGGAGATTGTTTGGTCATCTGTTCGTTGTACATGTGAAGGGGACTATATATATATATATCCTTTAGGTGCTGCTGGAAGTGAGATCTAGACTTACTAACATGAGTTCTTCGAGAAGAATATCATCAACTTTATGCCATGCAGGCACACAACTTCTTAGTCTAGTAATGCTGGCTATATGCCATATTTAAAGTATGAAATAATCACAAGTTCAAATGTGAGAAAAACGTGAGGGAATATTCATTGTTGTAACAAGTTATTAACAATTCCTTAAAGTTAAATTTATCCTAGTTACAAAATTATGTATAAACTAGGCATTTAATACCAAAGAGCCCAATGTATATTAATCGTGCCAGCCTTACTTAGAGTGGAAAAAAAAGACAATTGACACTACTAAATCATACAGCCAAAATTCAGAAACCTAACTATAGGTTGATCAAACCATGTCAACACCTAGGGTAGGGTGGCAAGAAGAACGTACATATCCAATAACCTCTGAATGTAGGCATTAAATTTTGTTGTATGCTGATATTGAACTCAATAGCCGTGATCATTTAAAACGATCCTATGCGGAGCAAAGATTCTTAAAATTTAAACACAATACTACAAGAATTCTTAAAAATATCACAATATTTTTTTTTCAAAGAATATATCAGTTGCTTAAAAAAAATTAGGGGGCCCCTACCAGCGGGGCCTTGTGCTGTGGTTGCACAAGTGGCACACCCACAAGGCCGGTTTTGTCGATCATAGAATCCATTGATAGGAGTCTCGTTCACCTACTCAATAGATTTCTTACTCAGTTGTACTCAACTGCATTTGGATCTAAATCCAAGGGTGTAAAATAATTAAACAGTTGGAATGAATTTATTTGCTTCATTGTTCCCCACCATTAGATTTAGATCCAAAGGCAGTTGAGCATGACTGAGTAAACACTTTATTGAGTAGGTGAACATATATATATGACTCCCATTGATAGAGGAAGAAGAACAAGCAAGAAGAGAAGGAAAAGAAAGAAAAAAAAATGAAAAAGAGAGGAATATATAAAATGAGGAAGTGCGTAGAAGGGAGTTTGTAGTTTTTACGGCAAGAAGTAGTTAAATATCATAGTTGCATATAATTTAACAAAAGTAATATGTGACCTAGTAGTTAGGCGTATGTTTCCATTTGGGAGGTTCAGGGTTCGAACATGCCATCTTACATTTGTGAATAGGTCAGCTCGGCAGAACCGGAAGTCCCCAAAATCAAGAACTAATAACTCAGTGCTAACGTTGTAGGTTCGGTTGATTTCAGTATTATTGGCCACCCCTGCTTATTTTTTTTAGGGGGGCCACCCCTGCTTTGATGTACTCATAATTTTATATACTTTTACTCTTTAATCTCCATTTCTATGCTTAGTTCTAAATATTCGAGTCATATATTTTGGTTTTATGTTATTGGAGGTTTACTTCTTAAAAAGAAGAAAATGAGCTGGGAAAATAAAATAAAATTGGGAATTCAATGTAAAGCCATTGCAGTCTAAGTAACAAGAATCACATGTGCAGATTGTAAGAATTTTTTGGACTTAACATTGTTATCTTTGGATTAACAACAAGTTGTCACTCTTGTGGTTTGGAATAAAGTAATTGAGGAAGCATTGAAAGTTCCACTTAAGTCACCTATATCAATTAGGAATCATAAACGATATAGGAATGAATGTGTATTAGGAAGCTCTATAATTTATGCATTAAGATCAGGAATCCTTTTATGGGAATGACCTTGATCTATATTGCCTATATATAGGACTTAAGCCCTGCTCTATCAATTACAACAAGCAATTTAGTAATTATAAGTCCCATAGTGTGTTTGCCTTCTGAGATTGATGGTAGAAGCAAGAGTCCAGCACTGGACATCAAACATGTCTTCACCCGCTTCGGCAAATGGTTAGTACATAATTGTGTGTTCTTGTTTTAAGCATAATCTACATATAAATTTAATTTACATTTGGTATCAGAGCCATTGTGCTCAAATTAAGAATCACTTTAATTTTATATAGGGGGAGAAATAATAATAATAATAAAAAAAAATTATATATATATATATATACTCATATTGTATCGGGCCTCAACTCCAAGCCCAATTTTTGGTGACAATCCAGGTCGTTTTCTTACTTGAGAAAATTGACTCAATTTATTGACTTCAGTTCATTGTTGGAACCCCAACGTTTTTCCCCAAATTTTCTGCGATTATGAATGATAGGGTTCATCGATCATGATTTCTCAAATTTTCCGCTTAAATCTTCTTTATCAAACTCTGAAATCTTGATCGATAAACCTCATCACCATAATTCAAAGGCCGCGAATTGTCACTAGAGATTAATGAGTAATTGAAATCTTTGTGTCTGGTATGGTTTCTGGATTTTCGATTTCATAATCTCGTATATGTCTTGTCTTCTGTACGAATTTCAATTCCATAGCCTTGTTGAGGCCTATATTTGTACTGTTGCAGGTGTATTTATAGTTTTGTATTGATTCTGGGATCCTCTGTGAATTCAGAATACGTGTTCTTGTGTGAAATTGGTTGAATAGATTAAGGTTTCTGGATTGGCTTGATTATGTGATATTGATTCTCCCTTAAATTTTTTGTATAATCGATTAAAGCTATCACATAAGACATCTGCAGACTTCAATATGCCAAATCTTCAGTTCTGGTCTTAGTCATGAAAAATTACTAAACATCTAATATTGCCTTAGCAAACTCATGTTTGGAAATTTTAGAATGCCTCTTAAGAACAGACCAGAAAACTTGTGATTTTATTGTCTATAGATTGCAATTCGTGCTCCCACAGGAGGTTTAAATAATTTGCATCCTTAAGCTTTAAAATCAGCACATTACGAGCTAAAACAGTTTCCTTTAGATGGTAAGGGATAAGTTCTTCATACCACCAAATATGTTGACTAATTTTTACCTATTGTTGATTGTTTTGTCTTGGGAATGTGATTTAGTCACATCACAGTCCTGGCACCAAAGCTGGGCAGATATGGTTTTGTTTTCAAAACTGGAATCTACAGTTTTTTTTTCTAGCTTTTCTTTTGGCCTTATGAATAAATTTGAAACCTAAATTGTGTTAATGTCATTTTTCAGCTTTCAACGTGAATCAAATTGTGTCTTTAACTGGTTCAAATTACAAGCAATGGAAACAAGATATTGAGCTTGCCTTCGGAAACTAAAGATGCAGAAGGATCAGTCAAGGACTTGCTGGGAACTTGTGTTACTCAGGAAAACCATTGTGGTCCAGTCAACAATCTACATGATGGGAATTTGGCGTCTTCAAATGCGAAGAAGATTATATATGTAAAGCAAAACTTAAATCAGTTGGTTGCATCTTCAAATCCTTCAGACCTTTCTGTCCACAATTAATGTTGATAAGAATTAACCAACCCTCAGATGGCTACTACAAGAGGCGCAAACATCAGCTAATTAGGTCTTCTTTGGAAAGTAATGGCAAACAGATAGTTCTCCTGCCCACTGACAATCTAAGATGCAAAGGGCTCGTAATTAAGGTTATCCCCAGTAGAATATTGAACAAGAAGCGATCACAAGGGTATGCTATTTTGCAATTTGAACTTGTCCAATTAGTCGTTGGTAAGCAATATTATATTTTATATAGATGAAAGACACAATCAACTAGTTCTGAAATGCATTTGCTGCATCAGGGAAAAAGTAGCTTTGATCAATTTCATTTGTTGATTACTACAACTGTTAAGCATCAAAATGTTTATCGATCTTTCTTCTTTGTTGTCTTTTCCTCCAATTTATATCTGCAACATTTCCAACTTAAGTTTGTTCTTGGAGAAGTTTCATCAATTTCATTTCATATTTCATGTTTTAGGGATGGTGAAATTTAACAAGTTCGATAATTTCTTATGGGGCACTCCTCTGTGCCAGAATATCTTATTATTTTTGGAGTGTGGAACTGTTGATGTACTGGTATTTGTTAGTCTTTCTTTGGCATGACAGAGTCAAGTAAAATTTCTATTTGCAGCTGTTGCGATGACAAGTAAAAAGAACTCTTTGGTCTGGACACCAAGTGTTGCGACCATCACAAGGTTTTGCCTCACCTGTTTCCGTGGAAAAGAGCAAGATACTGGAGGACTGTCATGCAAAGTCAGGCTTCGACCCAATTTCAATTATAGTTCCTCATCAACAATCAGGTATCTGATTTTCTCGCTTTAGTGCTGCAATTATATATAACAAGTCAGTTTTGGATGTTGCCTAAACAAATCAAATTTCCATCTCATCTTTCAGTAAAAAGTTGCTGCTCTCAAGGATGAGGCTAGGGAAACTGTGTTCACTAGGTCAACCCATGGATTTTCACTTAGAAAGTTCAAGGTATTGAGTGTTGGTGGATCTAGTTTAAAATGGTCAAAATCCATTGAAAGTCGCTCAAAGAAAGTTAATGAGGTTAGTTGGCTGTAGTACACCCAGGCAGACCATTATTCCCAACCCCCGAACATCATTCATGTTATTTTAAGTGAAGTAATGGTTTTCATGTCAAGATTATCCTTTGCCCTGTCTACCTGATCTTTTTTATACACTTTGTCTAGGAAGCTACACGTGTTGTTGCTGAAGCTAGTAGAGAAGAAGAAAAGATCGAGAACACAATGGTGCTGTTTGCACCAGTTCTGGTTCTAAAATCAGAAATAATTCGACGGGTAAGTCAATTCATAGTACTGTTGAGATCGAACATGTAGACCTATATTATAATCCTGGTGTCTTCAAGGCATGAGCAGTTTTTGCTTGCTTAAATTTCATAGTGTGCACCTTGAATGTGTGGTTTGGGCTTGGGTTTAGGGAACAGATTGGTGATTAATTGAAAATGATGAGTAAGATTCTTTATAAGCCTTAAAACAGATTAGATAGATTACTGCATATATACGAATTAATGTTGTCCATTGAGGTTGTTCACAAAGAAAACTTCCAAGTTATGGTTTCATTCTCAAATTCTGAAGTTGGATATAAAATTATAAATGCATTCCCAAGGATGGTGGAAAATGTCCTATATTCATGACCCCTCCAAAATTGCAGTCTTCACAAAGTTTCTGAATGGTTTATTTTCCAACCCCAACTGCAAATTGACCCACAAGGTTTACCATGTGATGGAACTTCACGTGATCTACAACAGAACTTTGTAGTTTGTACTCCTTTCCAGACATTCTTTCCCTTGTTGTCTCATCTTTTATTATACGTTTATTGTCATGCAGGTTATTCCAGAAAGAAGGCCGGACTGTTCTTTCATTTTGCAAGGTGCATTCTGCTAATATTTTTCTAACTCAAGGTATTAGTGAAAATGATCAAATATAGAAGACTGACACATTTCCTGCAGGTTTATGCACCAATAAAAATTGTTCTTACAGACATGTAAATGTGAATCCGAAGGCATCTACTTGTGAAGGATTTCTTAAAGGTTATTGTGCTGACAGAAATGAGGTACTGTCTTATTATATAAAACCGAGTCTTTTTCGTTGTTTTTCTTTTTAATTTTGATTTCATTCATTTCTTGTTTGTCTTGCTACATACTAAGGTCAATCTGTTAGTTTCTTTTGTGCATGGGGCATGCACATGGATTTCAAAGAAAAGGAGTTTTCAAACATTCATTTGGACATACCACATAAAAAATTTGTTAAAGCTCCATATTTGGGGAAGGGTGACTTGCCCGGTTTGCTATGTGGTTCGAGTTAGGGTGAGATTACAGAAGCTTGGGTGTATGGGACGATTGTGGTGTTGTTGACAGATGAAAGATGAGAGAAAAAAGGAAATTAAAATCCTATTCAGATTTAACAATGGTACTGGAAGTAGTAGCATCGGATAATCATATTATCGATCTGGTGGGTATTTGGGAAATTCATAGCTTTTTTTTACTAGTATAGATTATTATTGGAAGCTTCTTTTGACACCTAAAAAGTACACATGACACCTATAAGGACTCATTACCAAAAATCCTAAACCCTTGACCGTTATCATAAAAAGTCTTAACAGTACTTCATGTGATAATTTTGATGATGTTTTGGGAATATGCTTTTTTTTTCTTATTTTTTTTGTTGAAGCGGGGATTGGAAAGAGCAAGAGCTCTCCAACCCCAATTTATTAAGAAAAGAAGAAAATAGGTACAATCAAGGAGGAGGAACTAGACCACTCCTCAAGAACAAAACAAAGAGACACTACCTCCATGCTAAAACAAGAGAACACACTATAAAAGCAACTTAACATAATCGAAAATTTGGAAGACCAAGCTTATCGCGCCGGCAAAAAGGAAGAATGGAAGGAGGAGGAGCATCCCACAATGTCAAGCCAGTCAAGGACAATCCAATATTAGCAAGAGCGTCAGTTACTTGATTACCCTCTCTAAAGATATGAGAAAACCGAAAATGCATTTGACAGATTTGGTGCAAGCAATTACCCCATGCAACACGTAAACTAGGGTGTAGAGTACTAGGAAAATGTAGTAAATTAGTTATGTGTGTTGAGTAATAATCTGTGTGCCAATGAGATTCTCATTATTATTTTTAGATTTCTATTTTTCTTGGTGTACATTTTAGATTTCTATTTAACGCCTGATAACCTCCTCTCTCAACAAACGAACTGTTTGCTCAAAAATCGTCTCGGCCATGTGTCACACGGCCGAGGTCTTCTTCGGCTTATACGTGTCCTTTTGGCTTGATGACATGTGCGGGCGTGCCAACTCGCGGCCGGGAGGTCAAGCGAGGTTTAATTATGGATTGTTGAAGTTTGCGCGTTCGATCTGACTTCGATCTTGCGAATGATAGCCGAGGAAGGAACGATCTCGGCTATAGGTTCTCTCTGCGTTGGGTGCAAGGACTTTACACGAAGCGGCATTTATTCGCCGGCGTCCTCGTGATATACGACTCGGTGAGTGAGTGTGAAGGTGCAGGTGACCGGCGAAAGATCTATGGGACGTAGATATTCGCAGGTCATGGTGATGATGAAATCAAAGTACAAGGAGTTGCCTCTGTGCCTTGTTTCAATATGAGTTCGGACAAAGAAGCGCATGGACCCTAGAAAACTCGTTTGCTAGATCCAAACGCTTGTGATGCTTCTTTTTATGATTTTCTTAATATAGAGTGCAAATATATAAAATGTAATAAGACGAATAGTAGCAAAAGATAAAGTGCAGGAAAGTAAAGAACACAGAATCTAAATCGCAAGAAAGTAAAGAACACAAATTTAAAGTGCAATAATGTAAAGAACAGGAAATTTAAAGTGCAGGAAAGGTAAAGAGCATGAATATTAATCTTGCAAGAAACAAGAAAGATATAAACAATACCAACGATAAACAAAGTGATAAACAAAGTACTGGGGTTTGATAGATGCAGTTGATTGTGTTGAATTGTGTTGTTGTATTATGTTATGTTTTTGTGTTTGGTCGTGGACCTCTAACAATGAAGCCTATGGTCCCTTTGTTTTCTCTCTAGAATCCGAAAACCTCTCTTCCTCTCCCAAAATTTCATCAAACCCAATCCCTTTTTCACTTCATTTTCGTGGATTGTTAAAGCTTTCTTAGGGGAATTCAAGTGATTTTGTGGTGATTCTTCACCATTTTTGGTCTCTTCCAGAGGTATTTTCGAAATCTTCTCTCTTTCCATTTAGTTTTCGGATTTGACTCTAATTGATAATCTTAGCTAGTTTCTTGCTATTAATAGTATTGATTCTAGTTGATAATGATAAGGGTAATCCGATTTTGTTTAGTTTTTGTTGAATTGATTCACAAAATGGATTTTTGCAAAATTAAGGTTCTTGATTTCGAAATTTTGGGGATTTTGAAATTTTTATTTCTTTAGCTTAAATTGTTGAGTAATTTGTGTAATTACTTACTTGTTTAGGTTATTGAAAAGTGTGCATTGTATCGAGGATCACTTTTTCTTGTGGATTGGTGCTTTTCAAGGTAAGTTATGCCAAATTTTTGGTATTTGTCTAAGTAATCCGAATTTGGGTCTTAGTTTGAACATTGTAACTTATTTTCTTGTATCTTTTGTTTCTTGCTTTGTGCATTGGTTGATCCAATCGGTTTGGCTCACCATTTTGGTATGATTTTGTATCATATTCTCATGATTGTTTGGTTGATTGTGTGCTTACATTTTGTGCATGGTTGAGACTTTGTTCACTTTTATGCAAATAGATGAGTCGATTAGTGAGATTAAAGGGTAAAGGAGCTTCGTCCTCTTCCCAACCACCCTCTAAGAAATCCAAACCATCAAAATTTGCATCGACCGCCTCTAGGGATTTTCATTCCGATAGGAACATTTCATATGATACACAACATGACCTAAACTACTTTAGGACCCTCCAAAATTTTGTGGTCTCTAATAGGCTTGATTGTTTAGGATTCGGTTTCACTCCTTTCAATGAAAAATTGGTTAGGGATTTCTATTTGAACCTTCCGGACTATACGTCCAAAGAGCATAAGGAATTGATTTTTACCTTTAAAGGAAAACGCATTATGCTTTCTTTGTCAATCATTGAAACCATCCTTGATCTTCCTCAATCTTCGGATGAAGACATTGAATCCTTTGCAGAGGTTTGGGGGGGGGCCGCGGGGCGGGGCGCGGGGGCCCGGGGGGGGGGGGCTCGGGCGGGGGGGGGGGGGGGGGGAGAGGGGGTGGGGGGGAAAGAAATTATCAATTTTAGCCTCCTCAAATTAACAACCAAACTTCCCTAAGAAAATAATTTAAAATCCCCAAAATTTAATACCTATTTTGCAAATCTTGGATCACAAAAAGGGTAGAGGGGGAAAAAAGGTGGGCGCCAAAAAAAAATAAAAAAACAAAAAACAATCCTTTGGGGGGTTCTTTTATCCTTTAATTTCTCCTTTCTCTCTTTTTTTTTACCGTTTCGGGGGGGCTAGTAATTAAACATTCTTAAAAAAAAAATAATACACATACAAAACATAAAAAAAAAAAATAAATATTTAACTCTTTAGAAACAAAAAAAATAAGATAAAAAAAAAAAAAAAAAAAAAATTTTATTCTTTATTTATTTTTTTGGTCTTTTTTTTTTTGTTTGCCTTCTTTTTTTTTTTTGCCACATTAAATCCAAGGTAGGTTAAGAAAAAATTTTTTTAACAAAAAAAAAATTAGAAAGATTTTTTTCTTTTTTTTTCTTTGTCCCTTTGTTTCCTTTTAAGAGTTTTTTTCTATGTTATTATTTCCTTTAACAGTTTTCTTTGTTTCGTTTTCCTTTGCTAATTCTCTTTTTTTCTTCAATCAATAGAGAAAGGAAAAAAATTTTTTCTTTTGGTTTGTGTGGTGTGGTGTGGTGGGTGTCTTAGGTGAGGGTTTGGAGAGTGATCTTTAAATTATTTGTTTTGTGATATCAGGGACTTGATTCTAGGAGAGTGATTCTTTTTATAAATTTATCTGGTAGAAATTTCGAATTTTTTTTTCTTACAAAAAGTTGTGGGAAATATATTGTAGTGGTGTTTGTTTTTTTTGTAACCTCTTAGTGGTATTAAAGGAAATAGGGTGCGTATAAATTATATTTTTTTGAAGTAGAAAATTATAATGGTGTTTGGTGATGTGAAATAAAAAAAAGTTATATTGGTCTGGTTTATAAAAATTTTTATTGGTTAGTAAAATTTGTGTGTATTATAAATTGTTATAAAAAAAATTAAATTTTATAATTATAAATATAAAAAATCTCTTTATCCCGAAGACTTCTCCTTTGTCTGTTTGGTCCCAAGTAGTTTCTTACAAACTAATAAAATTATTAGAGTGGTGGGGAGGGGATATTGTTGTTTCTTTTATAAAAAACTATAAAAATAAAAAATTGTAAAGGTGTTGTTGTTCAATACTTATTTATCTACATTTATTTTTTTTTATTAAAAAATGGTTAAGTTACTTATGAATTTATGTTTTAGACTACATAAAGGAGAAATTATACTGTCTTCCATAGAAGAAGTAAGACTATATAAATTTTAACTCTCAAATTATGGTTTGTAAAAGTCAGTAAAGGTGATACCCCTAAAAGGAAGAAATGATTTTGGTAGTGTTTAACTTTATCAAGGGTTAGGGTATGTGAAAAAAAAAAAAAAGGGTGACTCAAAAACTTTAGCAATATAAAACTTGTATGGCAAAAAATATCTAACAACATGTGAATAAAAATATTAAAAAATTTAGTAATTTACATTTGAATTTGTCTGAACTACTGATCTCTGAAGATATACTTGTTGTATATGTCTAGAAGTGTCGGATTACAGCAATTACCCTAGATAAAATGAAAATGAAAAAATATGTAACAAAACGTGATGGTGATTAAATTTCATGAAAAAGACAATAAAGTTAGAAGACATCATGGGGATGAGGTAGTAAAACTTGTTATCTATATATTATCACTTTTTTACAGGAATAAGAGGTTCTTATACTAAAGAAAAGGGGTGTAAAGGTAAAAAAATAAAAATTGTATATAATAAAATTTAAAGATATGGTGATTAAGAAAGATTGTTACTTAGTAAATAGATTAGGTTGGAGTAGGAACTGATGGTTTTGAACAGGAAAAGAGGAATTTGTGATCGTGTAAAATGGGTAGTATTGAAAGGATGAAGTTCGGCAGAAATATTTGATTCTGAAAATTAACAGAAAAAAATGAGTAGCAAAAATGGAATGGATGTTAAAATCAATTAACTTAACAAGATTATCTAGAGTAGATAATTATTACATTGATGATTGTGTACGTTGATGCATCAATAATCAATGTAGACCATCTTCATATAATATCTTAAATTAACTCTTTTAGGTGGTAAGTCACTAGTAAGTGTCATTCATATATATTGAAAAGGATCATTCTTTGTGTTATGTGAAAAGGATAATGTACTATAAAACTTACACTATGTGGAACAATAAGAGTAAAGTTTAAGCTAAATAACAACTCAGACATAGATATGAAATAAACAACTATCTAAACTAAACTAACAAAAATACCAATTCTCAAACTTGTTAAGCAAGGTGAGGATCGATTGAAATTAGTTTAACTGGATGCATGTGAAGATGTAACCTCACAAAACAATCAGATACCAAAAAACAAACAACAAGGTTGAATGACTAGAAGTGGGAGGGAGTGGGAAACAAATTACGGTATCCTCTCGGAGTCAAGTGAAGAAGTAAATTGACAAGGGTTTAAAACAAGGTATTTTTATGCAAAAAAAATAAATAGAAATAATACTAACTAATAATAAATAATAAAAACTAAAAAAAAAAATAAAAAATAATAAACAAAAAAAAAGAAGAAGGAGAAGTGTATTAATGAATGATATTATTAAATCACTCCTTTAGAAATAATATGTATGTTCATGTGCCAATAACGAGCTCAATAATGATTAGGATTGGGGCCAGTGCAACAACATCAAGGTTTCAACATGTTTTCAGATAGATATCAAGATTAGTACATGACTGCTCCTAAAAGGCTTCATTAGGTACAAGATAAGAATAGCTAGGCTAATCATGATTGTCAAAGCCAGGATAACTGCAAGGATTGAATTAATAAATTATATTGCATCGATTGGGAAGGAAGAGCCCTTTTGAAAAGAGTTTCACTTCAAAGGTTACTATTGAGAAATTGGTCCTGCTGGAATATGTAAAGCGCAAAATCTAAGACTCCAACCGAAATAAAGACAAGTAGAGTTGGAACAATACCTGAATAGTCCAGTATAGTATATGCAGGAAGAAGCTAAGCTTGTAAAAAAATGTTTCCAACTGTTTTAAATCATTAACAGATATCTCAGATCCACTATTCCCAAAGAGCCCTCCAGGCATCCTAAGATTACCACCAGACACAACTTCGTATATCAGGAACTGCAAGCAGTAGACCCAAAAATAGAAATTGAATTGATCAGTTGGTTCGATCTTTGGCGAGAGAATTGTGTGAGAATGCAATATCCAATTAGTAATTTTTTTAAACACAATACGATTTAGCAATCATGCACGGGTGAAAAGAGGAATGCTCAAGACATTCGAGAACCATGCAGAAAAGAGACATTAAATTCAGAGCGAGTCCCATTACTGATGAACAAATCTCTACGGAAAGACGATCGATATATGATGAAAGGATAATGCAGATAGCAAAACTTCAAGTGTACAAATGATGCAGAAAACTTATCTTTTATAACAATAGATTATAAAAAATTAAAAAGTTTCAGAAGTGACAGCAGGATGTGACATCAAAGTGCATATGCAATGTGATGCAAAATTGCGCATATATCCTTGTCGGTATGAAAACATTTGGAAATTCATCCGCTCTCTCCCCATCCGTCAAGCTGGACAGGGCAAGGTTCCACCAAGCACAATGAACTCATGTATATATCGATGGGTTTGTACCAGGTATTCATATGTGGACATTCAATTTATTCAAGCATGAAAATGCAAGTTTCATATGTACACATGCACATTTATGTGGGTATATATGCATGTAAAATGCTCATCACCAACTGTGCACGCAAGTATTGATGTGGCATACGATGATCCACTTTCAGAAGAGAAGTTTATATGAAATTCAATAACGTGATTTAGAATTAAAGGATTAACTTATTCATCCTAAATCTGCCTCTTTCTGAGATGTAAGATTACCACGTACATCCCAGCTGGATCGGACATGGTAGTTTTCTTATTATCTTCCTCTCTAAAAGAACAAATGGAAGGGGAAAACAAAATAGAAAAGGCAATGCTGGGTAAGGCAAAACACTCGGTAGAATAAAGACATTTTATATTGCATTAAATGAGATGGATGATGCAGGAAACCTGAGCAGCTGTTGATCAACCGGCCTTGGATAAAACATGTTTCCTTTGCTTTCTTCACTTCCATGCTGCAGGGTCCAGATTCAGACTTGCTTGTATTTGCCATCCAGTCTGCTGACAGAGTCCGCAAATCGGAAAGGATCCTGAATTGAATATAACTTATTAGCAACAAGAAACTGATGCCCCAAAAACCTTATATGGCATGAATAAGGTATTTCAATTTTCTTTACAGGAGACTGAACAATTTTATGAAAAAAAAGAAGATAATGATGAGAAATCATATAATATATTTAATCTGTAAGCTTGCAACTCAGAGTAGAAAAATATAGGAATTTCAACCACAAAGTTCAAATAATATTAGAGTATTAAACTAACTTAAATACCCACCTAGAAAGGTCCTTCTTCTTTCGAAAGGTAGTCCGTAACATAGTGGCCAATGTAATCTGAACAAAATCTTGGACCTCAGCATGCATTGTGTCCCATAAAGCATCAGCTACCATTATCATCATTCTCATCCTCATCATCAGCTTCAGCCTCATCATCACAACCTCTTTCGCCACATCTACAACATTGACACTATCTGTGACATCTACAGGTTTGAATTTGCCACTATCTAATTGCTTTTCCTGATCGGTGCTGAAGCCTTCTCCAAGGAAACGGCGTTTCCAGAACTCTGTATTTCCTTATTCCAGCTTGATCCTTGAGATGAGCTCGTCCAGCTCTTCATCAACCTGTGGATGAATTACATTCAGATTTGACTACTAGTCTAGTGTGAAAACTCAAGTGCAACAAGAAGGAAGAAGGAAAAAGATTGCTTTCAGAGTTATGTATGTGACACCCTAGCAGAAAAAACATAAATAAATTAACAACCTCTTCTTCCTCCTCCTCCACAGGAGGAACCCAGAGGGGTCAACCACGAGAGCGATTTAATTTCTCCTTGCTTTTTGGTCACGCTGGTAAAGTACATTTCTAGTTCCATCAGTTGGCAGATCTTGTGCTTCTAGTTCTTCCTTCAGTTCAGATACTACCATCTTACTAGCAGCTTTGTGATAGAGCTAAAAATAGCTTGTCAATTTAAAAAACCCTATCGGTAGTATAGAATAAGTAGGGTATCGTTCACAACGGAGATCAAAGGGTGTACCTAACAAAAAATATCACAAGAATTATTAACAAGTCTAAAGTATAAATGTATACATATGTACAAATTAAAAAGGGGGTTTAAGAGATTGAATGAATGAAATAAATTAATTAAATTACAAAGAATAAATTGAATAAGATGAGATGGAACATAAAGAATATAAATTACAGCCACAAGTATACAAGTTTACCAATTATTGGACCTAAAATTAACCAAGTTCCCTAGCCATGAAACCGAAATTAACATATGTGGAAAGTTAGAAGCTAACCATTCCCCAAATAAAACCTCTCTACGAAAATTAACCTCGTGAAAGCACTGACAGGCTAACCAATTAAACACGCCATCTTAGTCTAGAAAGCTAGCTAATCAAACTATGTTTTACGCATAGAAAATAGTTGTTAATTAAAGTGAACGACCCATTATGGAAAAGTTCATATGTCCGCAATCCTTTTTATTTGACACCGACCTTTGTCCAAAGCCTTTACTACTCGTGAATTAGGTTTCCAAAACTATTAGGTGAATTGTAATCCCTAACTCTAACTTCAATTATATGCAAATATTATAAGTGTCGACCCCTATAACATAAACACATATAAGTGTCAAATAAACGGAGTCACATAAGCTACTAGAAGAACTAATTAATTAGGATCCAACAATTAAATAAACTCATAATTATATAGGCTGAAAATTATATAAATCATGTCACGTTAACTAATACAAAAGATAAACAAGCAACAAAGAGGAACTCAATAGAGAATTTAAAGAATAAAGTCTAATTACACCATATGGAAAGCATGAAGAACTAGAAGACCACGGATCTTTGAATCCTTGAAAGCAAGCAATCCAAAGCCGTGAACTCGAGGTGATGATGGTGATGAACACGTTGGTTGATGGCTGGTGGTGATGGTGACATCTCCTTCTCCTCCTCCTTGAAGTCTTGAAAACCTACAGTACTAGAGAATGTAAAATATGATGTGAGATGGAGAAGAGAAAGAGGAGGGTTTGTCCCTCCCCATTAGGGTGTTTTTGAAGAGAAGAATGACTCATCGTCAAAGTATAGTGGTGTGAGTATAGTTTAAAGAAGGGGTTGTCGTTCCGTCGAGGATCGATGGGCTCCTTAATCCCTTGGTAGTTTTTGTGGTCAAATGCTCTAGCTATAATGGAGTAGGTGAGAAGTGGAAAGAGTGGAGTGTGTGATTTAAACAATGTGTGAAGTGTAGTGGTGTTAAGTTTGGTTTTATGAAGAAGTAATAATGCAAGGATGAGATAAACAAATGAACAAGTAAACAATGCAAGTAAGTAAGATAAATGTGTGTGCAATAAGGAAAGTGTTGGGGTTTCGGGTCACTCCTAGCCCACTTCAATGCAATGAACAACCACAATGAGATGCTTACAACTATGATTCATGATTCCAATTAATCGAGAATATATCACTCTTGCCAACCAAGAGCAAGGTGAACTCTCTAGTGCCAACCCAAGCCATGTCATGGGTCTTTGTATAACACTTCGAGGCTATGAACTCCAATAATCTCAACAATGTATGAACATATATACCGACCAAGGCCATGATCAACTCAAGTGTGCATGCTAGAGCCGTATAAGGGTCACTAACATACATCACGAGGCTATGAGAGCATTCAAATATATTCTAAAATATGTCTCTCCAATCTAAGGACCGAGACAACTCAATGGGCGTAGCTAGAGCCTAACCAAAGGCTATGAACACAATGAAATAATTGGTGTGATGTATCCTACATCGTAGGAACTCAATGGTATAACTAGAGTCATGGTTCCCTAGCTATATCCAAAGGCTATGAATACTATCAAATTCAACTAGAAAGTATGGTTATGACGATTAGGACTAAAACCAACTCAATTGGCACACTTAGGATCCAACCAAGGATCTCAAGTGCATCAAAAGGCTATGAACACAAATCAAACATACAACACATGCTATATTCCATTGCCTATGAAACTAGAGGCACCACCCACCAATTTCACATCAAGATAATGCTAGAGACATAGCTAGAAAGTGGTGAATTCTCTAACCCATACATCTAACATATGAAATTTGAATATAAACATGCTCATGAATCAATATTGCATCACATATCATCAAAAGAGGTTCACTACATATCTATGGACTAGGGCACACAACCCTAGTCCCCAACAAAGTAACTACTCACTAGGCATCATAGTATACAACATCAAATTACAAATAAGAACATCAAACATAAGGAAAAGAGAGAGTAGAAATGAGGGATGCTCAATGTGTGCTCTCTTGCTCCTCCTTGGCTTTGATGATGAGCCTTGATGCCTTGGTGAGGATCTCTAGCAATAAGATGGATGATGGTGTAGAGGAGGTAGAGAGGAAATGAGAGTGATGGGTAGTGGTGGCTAACTGAAGATGGAAGAGATAAATGAGGTAAACTATGTATATATATATATAGGCAAAAGAGAAAGGAATGGAGGGTTAAGATGAAGTAGGGTTAGATCCAATGGCTAAAAGGTTTAATGAAGGGTAAATGGGTAAAATCCTATAGAGGCAAAAAGAATGAATAATCTATGGTGACCTCACCATAACTAGCATATCCCTTGATGACTTTTGGAATCCTTTGGTGATGAGTCACAAGGTTGACTTCGTCTTGACTTTGACCATGACCCTCGTAGTTGACCAAAGGTTAACTTTTGACCAATCTTCCGGAATTCTCTTGCGACTCACTTCCGGGACTTCATGTTGACTCGTTGACGCTCTAAAGTCAGGGTTGACCACGAGTTGACTTTTCGTCCTCGGGTTGACTTTTCGTCCTTTTGCCGGAAATGTACAAAAAACTCCAAAACGCACCCTTTTGCTCCCAATATCATTCCGATACTTGATTTACCTACAATGGTGCAATTCAAGGATTAGAGACACTAAATGGCCCTTGGATTAGCATTGTTAGAGTGATTAAAGACCTAATTTGTATGGAAATAACATACATATTACACCCCCACACTTAAGCTTTGCTTGTCCTCAAGCAAACATAAAATCAACAATCCATATCAACACAAATTCAATTGCCTTTCCAACCATATCCTCAATAAGCCCACTAAGCCACAAATCAAGATTCAATTAAGCACACAACATAAACATCATGCTTTGCCAAGTTGATACAGTTATTTTCGCACACCAAAAGATGCACAAAAATAACCATATCGAGATAAACCCTACTGTGATATGAATATCGAATGTAGTATAGGAAAGTAGGGATCGTTACCCACAGGAGATTGTTTATTTGCTTTTCTATGTCACGAAAATTAAATAATATAAACAATAAAGAATTTATTTACAAATATATACAATATATACAAAATGTGTTTTTCGATTTTTGATTTGGTTGAAAACAAGAAATAAATAAAAGAAAATATTTTTGGATTTTTGTTTTTGAAAATTAAATTAAACAACAAACAATACGCACTCTTGATATGTTAACCTATAACTTCCTTTCAATTAAATGTAGTTACTCAGACTAAACCAATGACATGTTGCACTTAATCTATTGTTCTCTCTTACTTGGTATGTTAGGTGCATGGCATGTACTCCTAACTTAGCTTCTAAAATGCAACCTAGAATGACATTTTCATATATTCAGCATTAAGAAGTCATTATGCATAAAGAGAACGAGTAACTCTAGGCAACTTCGACACTGATGTAGTTCTAATTTCCTAGAAGATTATTCATATAACGATAGCTTACACCGTTATTTGCTACTTCTAGAATATATGATGATATGGCGGTCCACATATAATCCTAGCAATAAAACCCTAGCATGCTTACTATGTTCGCGATCACAATAAACAAACTAGAAATTTATCGATGACAAAACAATGAATCAAACAAACATTTAATATCCAAAAAATTATAAATCAAAGCTAATACCAAGAGTAATAGGGCTAAACCCTAAATTATTACACAAAATAATAAAACAAGGTTTAAAACAAATATTTACACAATAACAATTACCCAAAATTATTCACACAATATTCAAATGCGGAAATTAAAATTAAACTTAAACAAATATAATAAATAAACGAGTTTGGGTAAGTGTTACTGTTGTGTCTATGAAAATGGACACTTGTCGTCAGGTTTGGGTGGACGACTCAACCATGTGCGCGTGAAGACGGCGACCGCCCTTCGGCGTAGGTGGAGGGCTCGACTATATTGCGGTGACGGTGGAACTTGTCGGAGCCGTCTTTGGATGTGGCGGGGACCCATTTCAGTTGGGCTTTGGATTGTTGGGAAGCCCAAATTGGGTTGGGCTTGCATGGGTGTCCAAATCAATGGGACATGAAGGCTGGCATGGGCCAGGTGCTGTTGAGGAGCCCAAATTGGGTTGGGCTTGCATGGGATTTTGACTTTTCTTTTTCTTTTCCATTTTCTTTTCTTTCTCCGGCCCAAGCCCTTTTTGGTCTTTTCCCCTCCTCTTCTTTCTTTTTCTTTCTTCTTTTTCCTTCCCGTGCGTTTTGCTTATGTTTTCTTCCCTTCTCATAAGAGCAGAGAGAGAGAGGAGATGCGGGCTGGGTTCTGGTGGCACGGGCTTGACACACTGGAGGTGATGGCGGCGGCAGAACAGCGACGGCGCGGCTTAAGAAAGCGGCGGGATTTGATGAGGACAGAGATGGCGGCGCGGGAATCGATCATGGTATTGCTGTGATTAACAGAGGCGCGGCTGCAGGAGCTTGCAACGGCGGATTGCTTTGGAGCAAGGGCGCGGCATAGTGATGCAGCGGAGCAGAGAAAGAGCTTGGGCGTTGATTGGTGATGTTGATCGGGGACAGAGAGCAACGCCGACGGTGAGAGGAAGCACCGGTCTGATCAGTGATGGATTTGAAGCTGCTACGGTGGTGATGGAAATGCCCAAATCGGATTGGGTTGTGATGCTTCCATATGTGGTTTGTGGATTTGCAGGTGGAATTGGATTGATTCCAATTGAGCTGAAGATGGAGGTAATGAGTGAATGGTGATGATGCCGACATCTGGTTGGTGTAGAGAGCAAAAATGCTCTGGGCTTGTGAATTGAGTGGTGCTGCAATTGAGCAAGGGCACGACTGCAAGTTGTGATGATGAACTGATCATGATGAATTGGTTATGGGCTGCTGGAATTTGCCTGTGGTTTATTGATTGCAGAGATTCTCTTAAGAAGAAGAGAAAGGGGAAGCAGGTGAGTGGTGTCGGTGGTGGTGGTGGCCGGCAGGGTGGCCGGTGATTTGTCTTCTCCTGCAAAGTCAAAAGAAAGGAGAAAAAACAAATAAGCCAAATGGCTTTCGGTGAAAGAAGAAGAGAAAACAAAACAAAATAATTAAATAAATAAATATAAATATAAATAAAGGGAAAATCATATGGAGATTTAATTTTGTGTTTTGCCACCGCGTGTGGTGGTTTTGCCTCCATTTGTGGTGTTCGCTGACAAATTGTCGGGATTTGAAACGGTTTTCGAAATTTTCGTACAATATCTGTGTTCCACATTCAAAGAATGACCGGTGTCATTTCAATAACTAAAAGTCACGGTTAACTTTTAATTCAATTTCGGATTCGCAATAAAAACCTTCAAAATGCACATTTTTGTGCAAATGATCAATTTCATTCATATTTTCCCTATTAACACGAAAACACATATTAAATAGACAAATAGGCTCTCGGAAAAGCCTAATCCAAGTAATTAAAGACGCTCTAAGTGCGTAAATACGCACTTATCACACCCCTACACTTGAACTAAAGTTTGTCCTCAAGCAAACATAGAACATAAATATATAATTTAAACAAAACAGAAGGGAAACACATGACACGACAATTTTCCAACATAACACCTCAGAGAACACAATCAGATGAGAGGATGAAAGTGGTTAGGTCTCAAAACGTTTTCAGCTACGGGACATAAGCAAAAGTGAAGTGCGTGCAAATATTGTCATCTCAATGCACCAAAGTAAGCATGCATATTGAAACTGTGCCAACCATAAACTCACAGGATATTCACTCTGATTTTCGCACAAGTGTTTATCGGTTAGCTACACTACCACTCAAACAAACTTATGCAAATGTCGCCATATGCTTGCACGTCAATCTTATCTCCACAAATCATGCATATACATCTTAGATCAAAAGGACTTTTATTCAGGTGGAAATGAGGCTTATGGCGAGGGGTTACAGAAATGAAGTGGAAGGGAATCACAAATTCCGAGCATCTTAGTAAGTAATCACAACTGAGATTTAGTAAATTTAAAACAGTAGATGCTAAACTCATCTTGAACAATCACTCACACCTAAACAAATTTATTGAATTTAAATGCAACTAAACACAATTCTTTTTTTTTTCTACCTTTTTTTCTTTTCTGTTTCGATTTTTTTTTCTTTTTTTTAATCGAAACATAAACACATACAACAATTTACAAAGTCACACCCCCACACTTATTCTTTTCCAAACTCCCATAACATATACATTTCAGCATCAGAACATAAGTAATCTCAAATTACTCACTAAGATAGCTCGGAAAGGGTAAGACAAGTGTTTTAAGTTAAGGGTAGACATTTATGGTGCGAAGAAATGAAACGCTAAACTTATAGGCACAAAATGGCAAACTAATGATATAAATTAGGGACAAATGCTCATTTGGCCATGGTGGATTCCTAATGCCTTAATCATTTCCAAGATGTATCATGCATGACAGATAGTTTCAACAAGATATTATGCAAGTTCTAGAGATACATATCACATAAGCTTGATCACACATGAGGAACAAAGTGCAAAGAATTATGAATGCACTTTCATTAAGCTCGAAGCTCACAATATGGCATGTATAGCTCACACAAATCTCTCTATGCTTCTCACAGTTTAATGCATCAATCTGACAATAATGGTGTACATGCAAAGTCCCATAGCAATTTATTTAAAAAATGATGTTCAGGAGACCTAAACATGCTTTCATCTCGTACAATTAAACTCAATCTCATCATCGGTGTTGGAAATCACAAAAACAATACAACAAGAACACAAACAGAAGTAAATATTTTTGAATTTTTTTTTCATTTTTCTGAATTTTTTTTAATTTTTTATTAGGGTAACAATACGTGACCACAGTGACTCACTCAGTGCAATGGTAGGTTCAACGCTACCAAGGGAGTGAGTATGATTTAGTCGATAAAACAAAACAAGCAAATATTTTTTTTTTGAATTTTTGAATTTTTTTTGAAAAACAAAGTGAAACCTTCCCCCCACACTTGAATTAAACATTGTCTTCAATGTTAGACAGATATTTTCAATGAAATAAAAAATTCAAGCATGGTTATTGAATTTAAACACACAACAGTTATACAAATGAAAAACAGATAAATAAAAGAAACACTCCCCTTTGTAGATCGTGAAACTCCTCCCAGCAAGTCACCAATAGTCACAAACAAGGCTAGCAGGGCCTTGCATCCAACGTTTGCTCCTTAATTGACTGCGGCACTGATCCTTCTGAGCGTGTCCTGGACGACGTTTGTTGCCGACTCCACAGCAGATTTGGCTGATGTAGCCTTCACTAAGATCTGGAACACTATAGTCAGCAGTGTTCCATCAAGTATGCCTCCGGAAACATTGGGTAGAATGGAGAAGCCAGATGGCATCAATGGAAATGGCTCTGGGTCAGTTCCACATAGCAACGACTGGAAAATGGAATGATTAATCGGCGCATAAATGACAAACGACCCTGTTGCATTGGTGCAACACTCCTGGAGGATGAGGAAGTCGTTGTGATTACTGATGGCGAGCACCGAGATCTGATTGCGTGCATCAAGACCAGTGGTGAAGTTTGCAAGCACATGTACTGAGCTGTCCATCGACATACTACCCCATAATGGTCTCGTCTGAACGTCTTTGAGGAACTCAAAGATTCTCGTGTGATGGGATACATGCAGGACAGAACAGCCAGCAGTACGATTGACTCCAGGGGGTTTGCTAGGATCACCCCTTCTCTTGTTGGTCCTGACCTCCATTTTCGTCTCTCTTGTTCTGTTCGAACAAGTCCAGTGATGGTATGTGGAGTTACTGATGTCATTGAAGAAACTGACCGTCATCTGTTTTGCCATTTCTGCCAGGCGTCTTCTCCCTTCAGGTGAAATGATAGAGTCACTGGGTGAAGTGTGGTACCCCATGGCGCACATGTAGCGCTCGGCTTGTCGTTGAAGGGTTAAGATCCAACGCTTTGCACCAAATGCGAACCCTGAGTGGACAAAAGGTTCGAAAATGAGCTTCATCTCTTTCTCGCGCACATCCACGTGCTCCACCCAAGTGACAAGGGAGGATCCATTCTGCAAATCACGAATCAGGCATCCGGATGGACGTTTTCGGCATATTGATCTCACTGAAGGCTTTGGATTTGAACGCAATTCATCCACGGAGAAATCCACAACGATCCAACTTCCATCCAGTTGTTGGTGAGAGTACCTAACAAACTGGACTTCACGATTTGAAACGATGTGAGATGCCACCAGAAACTCGGCCGACCTAACTTGCTTTTGCTCCTTGTAGCTTTCTTCGGTGTCGGAGGATAGGACCTCCAAAGTTTGGGCATTTGTGACCATGCTACGGAAGGCAGGCAACCAGTGACCAACATCCATTAAAATCTGAACGATGGTGGTCGGATCAAGCTGGATGGTTGCTGATAGGAGCACAAAGTGTGACGTTTTTAATGTATTTTCCCTACTATTTGGCTATGATTTCATTGTAACTTTGCTATTTTTGCTTAGTTTCCATATTTGAGT
Source organism: Rubus idaeus (assembly GCA_030142095.1). Classification (NCBI taxonomy): domain Eukaryota; kingdom Viridiplantae; phylum Streptophyta; class Magnoliopsida; order Rosales; family Rosaceae; genus Rubus; species Rubus idaeus. The sequence continues at coordinate 17,197,404 of CM057970.1, read as the reverse complement.
CCCTAAATGATATATAAATGTGAATACGTGCAGAAAATCGGAGCTCGGAAATTTACGAAGTCTAATGGGCTTTTTCGAGGCCCATTAAGAAGTGAGCTGCCGTGAGGCCCAAGATGAAGGCCCAAATCCATGAAGATGAAGGCCCAAATCCATGAAGAAAGGCTCAAGCCCAAGAAGAAAGGCCCAAGCCCAAGAAGGAAGGTCCAAGCCCATTTTCGGACAATCTGCCTGTGCAGATATGTCAACTTGCGAAGCCAATATCTCCCAATTGCACCGTCCGATCTAGCTGTAATTTTTATACACTCTGCATGTGCGTGTTAGATATTCTGTATTAAAATTTGAGAATCATCCAACCGTTCAAACGTGCATTATTCCGTTCTAAGTGGGAATAGCTCAGTGCTGCCTGCTTTTTATTTCTTTCCTCTTCTTTTATTTTCAATGCTCCACTCACCCCTATATTCTTCCCTCTTCTTTCTACCCATACCATTAGTGTTTGATTTCTTTTACCTAAATAAATGGTTAATTGCAACCCATTACATTTCCACCATGCCACTTACCATTTTTTATCTCCCACTTAAATTCCACTTCTCTTCCCTTTCTTTCTTTATTTCTTGCATTGTCTTCTTCTTCCTCTCCATTCTCCTATAAATAGCAGCCTCATTCTTCTCTTCAAACACACCCCAATGGGGAGGGACAAACCCTCCTCTTTCTCTTCTCCATCTCATTTTCCATTCTCTAGTATTTAGGGTTTTCAAGACTTCAAGGAGGAGGAAAAGGCGTCTACACCATCACCACCAGCCCCTATTCAACATCACCATCACCATCATCACCTTGTCTTCACAGCTTGGATTACTTGTGGTCAAGGATTCAAGATGTGGCTTCAAGATCTTCATGCTATTCATACGGTGTATTTCGACTTAGCCTTTAAATTTATGCCTCTTTGTTGCTTGTTTATCCTTTGTATTAGTTAACACGACATGATTTATATATTTTTCAGCCTATATTTATGAGTTTATTTAATTGTTGGATCCTAATTAATTAGTTCTTCTAGTAGCTTATGTGACTCCGTTTATTTGATTCTATTTTAGTAGATAACTTTTATATGTTTTTGTTTTAAGGTTGCAAACTTAAGATGATTGCATATAATTGGTGCTAGAATTAGGGTTTTAATTCTAATTCACAAGTAGTAAGGCTTTGGAAAGAGGTCGGAAACAAATAAAAAGGATCACGGATAGATGGGCGGTCCCACTAGGTCGTGCACTTTAATTAACAACTCTTCTTTTATGCGTTGGACATGTTTTGATTAGCTACCTTTGCATGTTTGATTGGTTAATCTAGGTGCGGTCGCTTAGGTTAATTTTCATGAAAGTGGTTTTATTTGGGGAATGATAATTGGCGGTCCAGCATTCCACATATGTTAATTTCGGTTTCATGGCTAGGGAACTTGGTTAATTTTCGGTCCAATAATTGGTAAACTTGTATACTTGTGGCTGAACTTTATATTCTTTATGTTTCATCCCATCTTATTTCATTTATTCTTTGTAGATTAATTAATTTATTTCATTCAATTTATTTCTTAAACCCCCCTTTTACTTTGTACATATGTATATATTTATACTTTATACTTGTTAATAATAATTATTTATTTTATTTAATTTCTTGTGACATTTTTTGTTAGGTACACTCTTTGATCTCCGTTGTGAACGATACCCTACTTACCACTATACTACTACCGATAGGGTTTTTTTAAATTGATGCTCCTTTTGGGCGTATCAATTTTTGGCGCCGGCTCGCCGGGGATTGTTTTTACTATTGACTTTTTACTATTGACTGTTGACTTTTTTACTATTGACTGTTGACTTTTTTACTATTGACTTTTTACTATTTGTAAATAATACTTGTTAATTTTATTTATACTCACTAATTATACTTGTTTATATTTTTACACTTAGTAATTATATTTAGGTGTCTTTTATATAGTTGATTATTTTTTGTTGTTGTAAGTTGTAATTTGAACGGAAATAGGTAAGGTCCTTTTATTAATATTGGCCTAAACCCTTCATTTGTACCGTAAGGTCACTTGAGGTTGAGGGCGGCCTTTATTAACACTTGGAGAATTGTCGAACACTTAAGTGCTTTCTCAACTGAGTAAGGGGCACATGAATGGTGTCTAGATATGATCAAGACTCTGGGTGACGGGTTTGTAAAATTGGATTCAGAGGACTTGTCCACTAAATGAATCCTGCCTCTCGCTTATCTCTTGTGATCTGGCCATTCGCCTTCTGTAAACACGGAAAGTCATTTAAGTCAAGGCATTGCACCTAGGCCGTAAGTCCACCTTGAGTTACCGCTTGGAATCAACTTTCACTTTTTTTTCAACTATATTAAGGCAAAGGAAAATATTTTTGTACACTTAAGTGTATTGTGTAAATAAAATATACGTAGACATAAAATATACTTAGACATAGGAAATTTTATTTATTCATTTTGTATAGATAATTTGTGACATATTTTTAACTTTGTAAATATTTTGTTTTTATTTTGTAAATTTATTACTAACCTTTTTATTTTGTATAGGAAATAATCCGGGTTTATCGGAAATTTTACCACATACATCGGAGCATACGTTTAGGAAGTCAAGGTTGAAAAACCTTGAGGTTGATGTCTTGTTGGTGATTTTCGGTTTCCTCGGGAGTAGAAAGGTAAGTTTTCTTTTCACTCTCGTTATTTGTTTTTAAAAAAGAAATAAAAAAATAAAAATAAAAAAATTTGTAATTGTAAATAAAAAAAATGAGTGTTTGCTTTTGTTTTATTATTGTTCATAATTACTGTTTCTATTTACTATTTATTTTGGGTTTGTTTGTTAGTTTGTTTGTTATTGGGCTTTAGGCCCGTTTGTGTGATTGGTTAGGGTTTTAGGTTTCGTAAAATAAAAAATAAAAAATAAAAAATAAAAAATTTAGCCCATTGGGCTCGTGTCATTCACGAAGCCCAAAACCCATAACCCAAGCCCATTAGTGTGTCGGGCCTGTTCGTTTTTAGGCCCATTAGTTAAGCCCACCAATAATGGGCCGGAGATTTCTTTGGCCCAGGCCCACTTTAAGGCCCAGACCATTTCGATGGCCCAAGCCCGTTTAAAGTGTCGGCAAGCGCGTGTGCTACGCGTTTTCACTGTTCACTTTACGACTTTTCGTAAAGTATTAAAAAAATAAAAAAATAAAAAATCGAAAATCAAGAAAAAATGTGATTGGGCCGACGCACGACTTTTGCGTCGGCCGATTTGTTTAATAAGCCGCGTGCGTGTCTACTGTAGACTTTACGACTTTCGTCGCCCGATCCACAATTTGCGGGTCTTCTGTCTGTGGCACGTGTGCGAGCGTGTGCGCGTTCTTTCCCTTCCCCTTTGGTTTGCGTTAGTTCCCTTAGGTCATTTCACGCATTTTTCCCTTTCTCTCTCTCATTCTCTCTCGTTTTCTCTCATTGTTCTTCGTGTTCTTGAGTTTTCCCAGAAAACCTCCCAATTCCCAGAAAGCTTTCCTCCTTCCCAACCCAGAAATGGCCAAAAGAGTGAATTCTTTCAGCGATTTGTTTCAGGCAGGTCCTTCAGAGAACCCAATCTTTGAAGGTGTGGCTGAAATAATTCCACCGAGCATGCTCAATAGCGCCGATGCTAGCATGCCGATCCAGCCACAACCACTACCCCAAGCACCAATCTTGGTTGCTGATCCACCTGCTGAGCCGGAAGCCGCTCCTGTTTATAGGAGACTTCCGAGGACAAAATACACCAAGGCTCAGAGAGATGCACTGGCGGCTTTCTTTGCGGTGTATTCTCACCCCACCAAGCCACAACGAGAAAGATTTGGTCCAAAAATCGGATTAGAAGAAGACCAAGTCTATTATTGGGGGTCGAGAAATAGGAAGAAGTTCGGTATCCTTACGTCTGAGCAGCGTATTGCCGAGCTAGAGAGACGAAATGATCAGCTGGTGAGCAAGAACGAGGAGCTTCAACTTCTGAATCAACGACTCGTCGATGCTCTCCACAGCGGCATCTGTCCCAATTGCGGAGGTCCTGTTCCGCACTCAGATGTGCCTAGGCGAAGGCTCGAAGTTGTTCCTCCACAACAAGAGCCTATTCTCGAGTTATCCGATGATTCCATCGACATGGACCACTTGAGACGGGATGTGCGGAGCCTCATGCCTACCCTTGTCGATCGCCCATCCGTACCTGTGCCATCTAATCTTCCCGGACCTGCTCACGATCTTGTCGGAGTCCACACCGACTTGATCTCGGATATCGCCCGCAAGGCCAAAGACGAGCTCCCCGCTCGCGGCCACCGCCGGATTTCCTTTGTGGATAACTTCACCGACTCCCGACACGTCTATTCATCCCGAGACTCTTCATAGTGGCCGAGTACTTGCGAGTGTTTCAACGAGCTGAACCTGCTCCGTACTTCAAAGCCGAATCGTCGAGACACTCGGCAACCATCCATCTTTATCCGACCACCATCGTTCGGATCTTAATGGATGTTGGTCGATGGTTGCCGTCTTTTGTAGCATGATCACAAACGCCAAGACGTTGGAGATCCTATCCTCCAACAACGAAGAAGGCTACGAGGAGCAGAAGCAAGTGATGTCGGCCGAGTTTCTGGTGCCATCTCATCTCGTTTCAACTCGTGAAGTCCAATTTGTGCGGTATTCTCACCAACAACTGGATGGAAGTTGGGTCGTCGTGGATGTCTCCGTGGATGAATTGCGCACAAATCCGAAGCCTTCCGTGAGATCGATATGCCGAAAACGCCCCTCCGGATGCCTGATACGTGATCTGCATAATGGATCTTCCTTGGTCACTTGGGTGGAGCACGTGGATGTACGCGAAAAGGAGATGAAGGCCAGTTTCGAACCCTTTGTTCATTCTGGGTTCGCTTTTGGTGCAAAGCGTTGGATCTCAACTCTCCAACGACAAGCCGAGCGCTACATGTGCGCCACAGGTATCCACACTTCACCCGGTGACTCGATCATTTCTCTTGAAGGAAGAAGAGGCCTGGCGGAAATGGCAAAACAGATGACAATCTGTTTCTTCAACGATATCAGCAACTCCACGTACCACCACTGGACTTGTTCGAACCGAACAAGAGACACTCGAATGGAGGTCAGGACCAACAAGCGAAGGGGTGATCCGAGCAAGCCCCCTGGAGTCAATCGTACTGCTGGTTGTTCCGTCGTTCATCTATCTCATCACACCAGGATCTTTGAGTTCCTCAAAGACGTTCAGACTAGACCAATGTGGGATAGTATGTCGATGGACAGCACGGTGCGTGTGCTAGCAAATTTCACCATCGGTCTTGACCCGCGCAATCAGATTTCGGTGCTCGCCATAGATAGTCACAACGACTTCCTCATTCTCCAGGAGTGTTGCACCGATGCAACGGGGTCGTCTGTGATATACGCGCCGATCAACCATTCCATTCTCCAGTGTTTGTTATGTGGAGTTCAACCGGAGCCATTTCCGCTTATGTCTTCTGGCTTCTCCATTCTGCCTAACGTATCCGGAGCTATTCTTGATGGAAGTCTACTTACTATAGTCTTCCAGATCTCGGTGAAGGCTACATCAGCCAAGTCTGCCGTGGAGTCGGCAACTACCCTTGTCCAGGACACACTTCAAAGGATCAGAACCGCAGTCAACTAAGGAGCAAACGTTGGATGCAAGGCCCTGCTAGCCTTGTTTGTGACTGTTGGTGACTTGCTTCGGGAGGAGCTTAATGATCTTCAAAGGGGAGTATTTTTGTTTCCTTTTTCATTTGTATATATGTTGTGTGTTTACTTCTGTTTATTTCTGTTTGTGTGTTTACTTCGGTTTATTTTAGTTTGTGTGTTTAAATTCAATAATCATGCTTGAATTATTCATTTTTGTGAAATATCTGTCTAACATTGAGGACAATGTTTAATTCAAGTGTGGGGGGAAGATTTATTTAAAAAGAAAAGAAAAAAAATTTGAAAAATAAAAAAGTTCAAAAAAATAATTTACTTGTTTTTGTTTTCTACGGTAACAATATATCGACTAGATCATACTTACTCCCTTGGTAGCGTTGAACCTACCATTGCACTTAGTAAGTCACTGTGGTCACGTATTGTTACCCTAATAAAAAAAATTTTGAAAAAGAAAAAAAAATTTGCTTCTGTTGTTTATTTATTTGTTTGTTTTCATTTTCTACGGTAACGGTATATCGACTATATCACACTCACTCCCTTGGTAGCGTTGAACCTACCATTGCACTAAGTGAGTCCCTGTGGTCACGTATTGTTACCTACATTGAAAAATCAAAAAAATCAAAAAATCAAAAATGACAAAAATATTTGCTTCTGTTTTGTGTGTTATTGTTTGTTGTGTGTTGTGTTCTTTCCAATTCCGATGATGAATTGAGTTTAATCTGTTGTGATTAGGAGAATGTTGATTATATGCCAAGGCTTTGTGTAGTTTGCTTTGGATTTAATATGCATAACTTGTGATTGCTCGAATTTCCATGTTCACATAACCTGTTTCGATTAATTGATTGTAATCCGAGAAGCACATTTAAACATACATTGTCATGCATACCCAGAAACTGTGAGGATTTGAGCCTATTGAATATTCACATGTATGCATATTTCATACATTTACTCGTTCTTCATGTGTGCACAATTCATGAGTTTTGAACCTAGAACTTGCTCAAAGACCACTTGAAACGTTTTGTTAATCTGTGATGAATTAGAAATGAGTAAGGCATTAGTTGAGCACCATGGCCAAAATATTCACCATCCATCTAAACACGAACTTTAGGAATCCCCTTTTGAACTAAACACTCATTAGCCGTTTCTTTTGTTCACCCACACCATCTCACCCTTGTTTTATTTATGTTTGCAAGACGATGATAGTGACTTCTTGTGTTCTTATGCTTCGGGTTTTGATTTGTATGGTAGTATACCAAAAGGCAAGTGTAGGCGTGTATTTATTTTGTTGTATTTGTTCAAGAAAAAAAAAATCAGAAATAAAAAGAAGGAATAAATTCCTCAAAGAAAAAAGAAATAGAAAAGAAAAAAAAATGTCAGAAAGAAAAAAAAAAATATATAGAGTTATTTTCTTGTATTACTTTCAATAAAAGGTTGGAGGAAAATAAGAGTTGTTTCGGGTTTAGCATATGTATGAGTTTCAAAGTCGTTGACTTGTCTTGCAAACATGTGAAACATTTTTCATTTCGAGTCCTTTCATTTCACTTCATTTACCATTCACTATTTACCATCCACCCTTTGGTCCCTGTTTCACCTAAAAAGTCCTTATGATCTGATGATTTGTGGATTAATTGTAGAGAGTTGGTTAATGAGCAAGCATATGGGAACACTACTTGTGTAATTGTTTTGAGAGTAAACACTTAACCCTAAACACTGAGCGGAAATATTTAGTGAATCTTGTGAGGTTTAGTGGTTAATGTTGTTCATATGTGCCTATTGGATTGCTTGACATTAATTGTATACTTGGTTTTCACACACTACACCCGAGCATAAATGAGATGTGCATGTTAAAGACTTAGCAAATTCGTTAGCCTTGGTATATAATTTGTATTCTCCTGATTATAACTCTTCTGAACTCGCTGAGGGTTATGGTTGGAAAGAATATATGTTTTGTGTTTCCCTTTTCTGTTTTGTGTTGTTTTGTTTTAAGTTTTGTGTTGCTAAGGGACTAGCAATAGCTAAGTGTGGGGGAATTTGATAGGAGCACAAAGTGTGACGTTTTTAATGTATTTTCCCTACTATTTGGCTATGATTTCATTGTAACTTTGCTATTTTTGCTTAGTTTCCATATTTGAGTCCCTAAATGATATATAAATGTGAATACGTGCAGAAAATCGGAGCTCGGAAATTTACGAAGTCTAATGGGCTTTTTCGAGGCCCATTAAGAAGTGAGCTGCCGTGAGGCCCAAGATGAAGGCCCAAATCCATGAAGATGAAGGCCCAAATCCATGAAGAAAGGCTCAAGCCCAAGAAGAAAGGCCCAAGCCCAAGAAGGAAGGTCCAAGCCCATTTTCGGACAATCTGCCTGTGCAGATATGTCAACTTGCGAAGCCAATATCTCCCAATTGCACCGTCCGATCTAGCTGTAATTTTTATACACTCTGCATGTGCGTGTTAGATATTCTGTATTAAAATTTGAGAATCATCCAACCGTTCAAACGTGCATTATTCCGTTCTAAGTGGGAATAGCTCAGTGCTGCCTGCTTTTTATTTCTTTCCTCTTCTTTTATTTTCAATGCTCCACTCACCCCTATATTCTTCCCTCTTCTTTCTACCCATACCATTAGTGTTTGATTTCTTTTACCTAAATAAATGGTTAATTGCAACCCATTACATTTCCACCATGCCACTTACCATTTTTTATCTCCCACTTAAATTCCACTTCTCTTCCCTTTCTTTCTTTATTTCTTGCATTGTCTTCTTCTTCCTCTCCATTCTCCTATAAATAGCAGCCTCATTCTTCTCTTCAAACACACCCCAATGGGGAGGGACAAACCCTCCTCTTTCTCTTCTCCATCTCATTTTCCATTCTCTAGTATTTAGGGTTTTCAAGACTTCAAGGAGGAGGAAAAGGCGTCTACACCATCACCACCAGCCCCTATTCAACATCACCATCACCATCATCACCTTGTCTTCACAGCTTGGATTACTTGTGGTCAAGGATTCAAGATGTGGCTTCAAGATCTTCATGCTATTCATACGGTGTATTTCGACTTAGCCTTTAAATTTATGCCTCTTTGTTGCTTGTTTATCCTTTGTATTAGTTAACATGACATGATTTATATAATTTTCAGCCTTTATTTATGGGTTTATTTAATTGTTGGATCCTAATTAATTAGTTCTTCTAGTAGCTTATGTGACTCCGTTTATTTGATTCTATTTTAGTAGATAACTTTTATATGTTTTTGTTTTAAGGTTGCAAACTTAAGATGATTGCATATAATTGGTGCTAGAATTAGGGTTTTAATTCTAATTCACAAGTAGTAAAGGCTTTGGAAAGAGGTCGGAAACAAATAAAAAGGATCACGGATAGATGGGCGGTCCCACTAGGTCGTGCACTTTAATTAACAACTCTTCTTTTATGCGTTGGACATGTTTTGATTAGCTACCTTTGCATGTTTGATTGGTTAATCTAGGTGCGGTCGCTTAGGTTAATTTTCATGAAAGTGGTTTTATTTGGGGAATGATAATTGGCGGTCCAGCATTCCACATATGTTAATTTCGGTTTCATGGCTAGGGAACTTGGTTAATTTTCGGTCCAATAATTGGTAAACTTGTATACTTGTGGCTGAACTTTATATTCTTTATGTTTCATCCCATCTTATTTCATTTATTCTTTGTAGATTAATTAATTTATTTCATTCAATTTATTTCTTAAACCCCCCTTTTACTTTGTACATATGTATATATTTATACTTTATACTTGTTAATAATAATTATTTATTTTATTTAATTTCTTGTGACATTTTTTGTTAGGTACACCCTTTGATCTCCGTTGTGAACGATACCCTACTATGCACTATACTACTACCGATAGGGTTTTTTTAAATTGATGCTCCTTTTGGGCGTATCAGTTGCCGAGTGTCTCGAGGATTCTGCTTTGAAGTATGGTGCAGGCTCACCTCGTTCAAACACTCGCAAGTACTCGACACGATTCAGAGTCTCAGGATGAATGGAAATGCTGGGAGTCGGTGAAGATATCCATAGAGGAATACCGGCAGTGGCCATGAGCAGGAGCTCGTCTTTGGCCTTGCGGGCGATATCCGAGATCAGGTCGGTGTGGACTCCGACGAGATCATGAGCAGGTCCCGGCAGGTTGTCAGATGGCACAGGCAAGGATGGGCGCTCCAATAGTGTTGGCATGAGGCTCCGCACATCCCCTCTCAAGTGGTCCATATCGATTGAATCATCGGACAACTCAAGAAGAGGCTCTGGTTGTGGAGGAACAACTTCAAGCCTTGACTGTGGCACATCTGAGTGCAGAATAGGACCTCCACAATTGGGACAGATGCTGCTGTGGAGAGCATCAAAGAGTTTTTGATTTTGAAGTTGAAGCTCTTCATTCTTGCTCACCAGCTCATCATTTATTCTCTCTAGCTCGGCAATTCGCTGCTCATCAGTCTGGATACCGAACTTTTCCTTATTCCTCGTCCCCCAGTAGTAGACCTGGTTATGATCTAGCCCGATTTTCGGACCAAACCTTTCTCTTTGTGGTTTCGTTGGGTGAGAATACACCTTGAAAAAGGCCTCCAATGCTTCTTTCTGAACTTTGGTGTATTTCGACCTCGGGACTCTCTTATGGGTTGGACAGACTTCACGCTCAGTGGGTTGAACAGGTGGATCAGCAGCCTGGACTGGTGCTTGAGGTTGTGGCACAGTCGGCGTGCTAGCATCGATGCTTTCGAGCACGCTTGGTGGAATGATATCATCCAAGCCTTCAAAGATTTGACTCCCTGAAGGACCTGGCTGAAACAACTCGCTGAAAGAATTCACTCTTTTGGCCATTTCAGATTTGGGAGGGAGGATGACTTTTCTGGGTTTGGGAGGTTTTCTGGAAAAAACTAAGAACAAACGAAGAACAAATGAAGAACAAACAGTGAATACGAAAGAACACTATGAACACTTGAGAGAAAACGAGAGAAAACTAAGAGAGGTGAGAGAGATACTGAATAAATGAACAAAGACTAAGACAAACTAACACACTCAAACAGAAGGGAAGGGAAAGGAACGGACGCGTGTCCAAAGTCAGAGACCGAGATCCGTAAATCACGGATCGAGCGACGAAAGTCGCAAAGCAAACAGTGAACACGCGTTCAAATTATTAAACAAACAATTTTTTTTTCTTTATTATTAAGCCGACGCAGAAGTCGTCGTTCAGCCCAATAACAAATTTTCTTTTTATTTTATTCACAACTTTACCCAAAAGTCGTAAAGTGAACAGTGCCAAACACGTGTGGCACGCGTCGACACAATTATTCAGGTTGCCGACACTTTAAAATGGGCCTGGGCCATCAGACATGGCCTGGGCTTTAAAGTGGGCTGGGCCAAAGAAAACTCCGGCCCATTATTTATGGGCTTACAGTAATGGGCCTAAACAAACAACAGTAAATTTTTTTTTAACTAAGGCCCGACAACTAACTAAATGGGCTTGGGTTACGGGTTTTGGGCCTTGAAAATGACAAGGGCCCAATGGGCCAAATTATTAAATTGAAATTTTTTTTTTTCGAAACCCAAAACGCTAACCGACACACAAATGGGCCTAAGGCCCAATACTATACAATCAAGCCCAAAAATAAACAGTCACTATAAACAGTAAAAAAAAAAATAATTACAAACAGTAAAAATAAAATAAACAAACACATTTTTTTTTTTGAACAAATTTTCTACTTTTTTTTTTTAATTATGTACAACAAATAACGAGAGTGAAAAAGGAAACTTCCCTTTGACAAACTCCCGAGGATAGCCGGATCGCACCATCAAGACACCAACCTCAAGGCTTTTTAGCCTTGACTTCCAAACGTTAGCTTCGATGTAAAGATGTACAATTTCCGACGTCCTGAATTATTTCCTATACAAAGTAAAAAGTTAGTGAGAAAATTTACAAGATAAATACAAAATATTTACAATGTTAAAAATGTATTATTTACAAAAAGAAAAACACTGTTTAAAAAAGCAAATAGTGCAAAACAATCCCCCGCGAGACGGCGCCAAAATTGATACAGTTATTTTCGCATACCAAAAGATGCACAAAAATAACCATATCGAGATAAACCCTACTGTGATATGAATATCGAATGTAGTATAGGAAAGTAGGGATCGTTACCCACAGGAGATTGTTTATTTGCTTTTCTATGTCACAAAAATTAAATAATATAAACAATAAAGAATTTATTTACAAATATATACAATATATACAAAATGTGTTTTTCGATTTTTGATTTGGTTGAAAACAAGAAATAAATAAAAGAAAATATTTTTGGATTTTTGAAAATTAAATTAAACAACAAACAATACGCACTCTTAATATGTTAACCTATAACTTCCTTTCAATTAAATATAGTTACTCAGACTAAGCCAATGGCATGTTGCACTTAATCTATTGTTCTCTCTTACTTGGTATATTAGGTGCATGGCATGTACTCCTAACTTAGCTTCTAAAATGCAACCTAGAATGACATGTTCATATATTCAGCATTAAGAAGTCATTATGCATAAAGAGAACGAGTAACTCTAGGCAACTTCGACACTGATGTAGTTCTAATTGCCTAGAAGATGATTCATATAATGATAGCTTACACCGTTATTTGCAACTTCTAGAATATATGATGATATGGCGGTCCACATATAATCCTAGCAATAAAACCCTAGCATGCTTACTATGTTCGCGATCACAATAAACAAACTAGAAATTTATCGATGACAAAGCAATGAATCAAACAAACATTTAATATCCGAAAAATTATAAATCAAAGCTAATACCAAGAGTAATAGGGCTAAACCCTAAATTATTACACAGAATAATAAAACAAGGTCTAAAACAAATATTTACACAATAACAATTACCCAAAATTATTCACACAATATTCAAATGCGGAAATTAAAATTAAACTTAAACAAATATAATAAATAAACGAGTTTGGGTAAGTATTACTGTTGTGTCCATGAAAATGGACACTTGTCGTCAGGTTTGGGTGGACGACTCAACCATGTGCGCGTGAAGACGGCACTGCCCTTCTGGCGTAGGTGGAGGGCTCAGCTATATTGCGGTGACGGTGGAACTTGTCGGAGCCGTCTTTGGATGTGGCGGGGACCCATTTCAGTTGGGCTTTGGATTGTTGGGAAGCCCAAATTGGGTTGGGCTTGCATGGGTGTCCAAATCAATGGGACATGAAGGCTGGCATGGGCCAGGTGTTGTTGAGGACCCCAAATTGGGTTGGGCTTGCATGGGATTTTGACTTTTCTTTTTCTTTTCCATTTTCTTTTCTTTCTCCTGCCCAAGACCTTTTTGGTCTTTTCCCCTCCTCTTCTTTCTTTTTCTTTCTTCTTTTTCCTTCCCGTGCGTTTTGCTTCTGTTTTCTTCCCTTCTCATAAGAGCAGAGAGAGAGGGAGATGCGGGCTGGGTTCTGGTGGCACGGGCTTGACACACTGGAGGTGATGGCGGCGGCAGAACAGCGACGGCGCGGCTTAAGAAAGCGGCGGGATTTGATGAGGACAGAGATGGCGGCGCGGAAATCGATCATGGTATTGCTGTGATTAACAGAGGCGCGGCTACGGGAGCTTGCAGCGGCGGATTGCTTTGGAGTAACGGCGCCGCATAGTGATGCGGCGGAGCAGAGAAAGAGCTTGAGCGTTGATTGGTGATGTTGATCGGGGACAGAGAGCAACGCCGACGGTGAGAGGAAGCACCGGTCTGATCAGTGATGGATTTGAAGCTGCTACGGTGGTGATGGAAATGCCCAAATCGGATTGGGTTGTGATGCTTCCATATGTGGTTTGTGGATTTGCAGGTGGAATTGGATTGATTCCAATTGAGCTGAAGATGGAGGTAATGAGTGAATGGTGATGATGCCGACATCTGGTTGGTGTAGAGAGCAAAAATGCTATGGGCTTGTGAATTGAGTGGTGCTGCAATTGAGCAAGGGCACGACTGCAAGTTGTGATGATGAACTGATCATGATGAATTTGTTATGGGCTGCTGGAATTTGCCTGTGGTTGATTGATTGCAGAGATTCTCTTAAGAAGAAGAGAAAGGGAAGCAGGTGAGTGGTGTCGGTGGTGGTGCTGGCCGGCAGGGTGGCCGGTGATTTGTCTTCTCCTGCAAAGTCAAAAGAAAGGAGAAAAAACAAATAAGCCAAATGGCTTTCGGTGAAAGAAGAAGAGAAAACAAAACAAAATAATTAAATAAATAAATATAAATATAAATAAAGGGAAAATCATATGGAGATTTAATTTTGTGTTTTGCCACCGCGTGTGGTGGCTTTGCCTGCATTTGTGGTGTTCGCTGACAAATTGTCGGGATTCGAAACGGTTTTTGAAATCTTCGTACAATATTTGTGTTCCACATTCAAAGAATGACCGGTGTCATTTCGATAACTAAAAGTCACGGTTGACTTTTAATTCAATTTCGGATTCGCACTAAAAACCTTCAAAATGCACCTTTTTGTGCAAATGATCAATTTCATTCATATTTTCCCTATTAACACGAAAACACATATTAAATAGACAAATAGGCTCTCGGAAAAGCCTAATCCAAGTAATTAAAGACGCTCTAAATGCGTAAATACGCACTTATCACAAGTGATTAAGATATGTATCCAATGCATGTTTGGTGTAGTGTGTGCTAGCCATGAAATAATCAATCAAGAGCAATCAAATTGGCATATATTGACAAGCCTAACCGCTAAACTCACATGGTTCACTAAATATTTCCGCTCTTGTGTTTAGGGTTAAGTGTCTACTCTCAAAACATTACCAAAAGCAACGTCTCCATAAGCTTGCTCATTGACCACTCTCCACTAATTAATTCACAACTTATTAGATCAAAAGGGCTTCCACATGGTTGTAATGGGGCCAAAGGTTAGGGGTTAGAATGAAATGAAGGGATGAGTGAATCAAATGTTCCAAATGCTTCACAAGACAATTCAAGGACTTTGAAACTCATTTCCTTTGCGTGTGCTTTAGTAATCAACAACTTAAACCTTATTCTCCTCTCACCTTTTATTTTTCTACAACTTCTTTTTGGATTTTCTTCCTTCCTTTTTCTCCTTTTCTCTTTCTTTTTCTCACAAAAATTTCCCATTTTGTGTTTTTTTCTTTGGGACTCTCTTTTTGAACTTTATTTTTGTACACAACTTTTTCTTTTTGATTTTCTCAACTTTTTTTTCTTCTTTACAACTCCAACTCTTTCTATCTAGCTACCCCCACACTTGTCATTTTGTACAATCCCATAGATTATTCAAGCACAAGAGAAACAAGAAGTCACAATCATTATCTCATTAACATTTCGGAACAAGGGTAGGCTAGTGTTTAAGTTAAAATATGGGTTAGGGTGATGTGGGTAATGAAGAAAAAAGCTAATGATGAATGTGGCTCAAATGGATTAGTCCTAATGGATTAGTATTTAAGGGATGAAAGTTAGTTTGGCCATGGTGCTTATCTAGTGCCTTAATCATTTCCAATTCATTGCAAATTAATACATAGCCTCAAGTGATCTTTGAGCAAGTTCTAGGTCTCGTAAACCAATGGAATGCACACACATGAAGAACAATGATGTATGAATGATGCATACATATCAATGAAGCCCAAATCTCACCATAAAGGGTATATGTAAGTCATTACATCGTCTACACATGCTTCTCTAATTGCAAATGATCAATCAACATGGCAAATGTGCATAAAGTGTCAAACAAGCATCAATTACATAAATTAATCACAAGGCAATCCAATAAAGTTTAAGTACATGCTCTTTATCCACTTAATTCACAAGCTAATGGGCTCAAAATCATCATTGGGGTTGAAAAGGACAATCAAAACTCACCAAACAAACTTCAAAGTTTCAAAATTCTCAAAATTTTAAACTTTATGATGAAAACTTTGAAAAATTGAAAATTTTTTGTGGTTCGAACAATTTAGTTTGGCGCAACCTCACCCCCACACTTAAAACCAACATTGTCCTCAATATTGTGAGGTGTTTAAAAGCAATGAAAATCAAATTGGTGAAAGTGAGGAGAGTGAAATCGGGCGAATGCACATATACACAAAATATAGCAATCGGAAGATAGAGATAAGAAAACCCCCTTTGCAGACTCCCTTAGCTAGCCGAGAAACCAAAAATAGACACCAACCTCAGGGCACAAAGCCCTGACTTCCATACGTTTGCTCCTCGGGTGCCAAATGAACTAGAGAGTGTGATTGCATCGGGATCACTTGAAAACAGGGGAAAACAACAATGCAACATTGACCTTCTCCCAAAGATTTAGGCATAGCTCCAAGAATAGGTATCCAAATGGAGTGATTCCAGTGGCATTTGAAAGTAGACTCAAAGAGCTTTAGTTTGGCTACTGGAAACTCAGAAATCACCTTCCGGAAATGCAATGAAGAACCGGTCAAAGTAACCCTCCAGAAAGTCAAACTGCACTGAGCACTCCTCCTTCAAACAACTATTGCAGCAGATCCAACGGTCTATTCAGAGAAAAATTGAAACTGGATACAGAGGACTCATATAAGAAGCTTCTCCAACTTGTTCCAATAGATTCCAACGGTCTGATGTGGAGAAAACGGCCTCTAAAGTCATTAATCTGCCCAGGCCTCTCGTAGACAAATGCTAATCAACACCTCTTGGGTTTGTTCCTCCAAAACTTCTTATCCTAGCACCTCCCAACCTCCCAAAAACCTTTTATTCATTACTAAATAATTCTGAAAACAAGAGTTTCTTTTCCAAATGGGGTTGCCTCCCCACAAGCGCTTCGGTTTAGAGACCTAAAAGCCGGTCTTAGTTCCTTCTTTTCAAATCATGGTGGCTCAAAACAAATCTTCTTCCCACTCAATGAGGCCATTTGACTCATCGTCAAAGTATAGTGGTGTGAGTATAGTTTAAAGAAGGGGTTGTCGTTCCGTCGAGGATCGATGGGCTCCTTAATCCCTTGGTAGTTTGTGTGGTCAAATGCTCTAGCTATAATGGAGTAGGTGAGAAGTGGAAAGAGTGGAGTGTGTGATTTAAACAATGTGTGAAGTGTAGTGGTGTTAAGTTTGGTTTTGTGAAGAAGCAATGATGCAAGGTTGAGATAAACAAACGAACAAGTAAACAATGCAAGTAAGTAAGATAAATGTGTGTGCAATAAGGAAAGTGTTGGGGTTTCGGGTCACTCCTAGCCCACTTCAATGCAATGAACAACCACAATGAGATGCTTACAACTATGATTCATGATTCCAATTAATCGAGAATATATCACTCTTTCCAACCAAGAGCAAGGTGAACACTCTAGTGCCAACCCAAGCCATGTCATGGGTCTTTGTATAACACTTCGAGGCTATGAACTCTGAAATTCCCTTAAGCGGTAAGTCGTACAACACTAATCGACAAACAAGATTTCAAACAATGTTCAATTGAACAATCACAAGAGTATGCAATAACAACACTCAATTGAACAATCCTAAAACCCAAAGTGTGCGTCAAACTAGCACACCACGGTCTATAATCTATTGAATGAATCACACAATGATTTATACAATTATGAACAATAGATAAGCAAACCAACAACCAATCACAACACACAACACCAAAAGTGTTCACCCGGAAACCTCTACCTCTAGAGGAAAAACCGGAGGGGAGCCGTACCCCACGCTCTTGAATCACACTATGAAAAGCCAATGTGGCAAACACATACAAGGGGAAAAACGTTTCCAAACTCAAACACTAAGTACCTATACTCTAGTGGCAGTTCTAACCTTGTGTAGCTTCCAATTGCTCCTTCAAGTGCACCTTCCTCAAGCTTCTCCAATTGAACTCCACCGGTGTGTACCTCCAATCGCAAGAACCACGACTATGCAAAGATGATGTATGATTGTGTATTGAAACCGTTCAACTCAGCAAAACAACAATTAACATTTGCTAGAGTTGAACACAATCTCCTTAATCCTATGGAAAGCTAAACTAGCTTGTATCAAGCAAATCAAAAGTTTAGCAAGTGGATTATAAGTGGAGCATCAAGGGAGGAACCTATAGCATGGACTAGGATCACTCAATACCAGAGAACTTTCTCAAAAATCAGTTTGCAAGAGTTTTAGATTCGAAAGTTACAAAATGAAACGGCAGAAAACTGATTATATAGACCAGGGGCATTATGCGATCGATCGCTTAGCATACAGGGACGTTTTCAGAAGAGAAAACATGAAGGGCGATCGATCGCCCGATAGTGGGGTATACACTCTTCATAGTTTGGATCTTTTTCTTCCTCTTCACACAACTGTATTTGCCTAGCTCCTCCATCAACACAGAACACTTCAATCATCCTTGAACAGGGTAAAAGTGTCATCATCTTCATAGTTTGTTGGTCATCTGTAATAGGTAGGTAAATAGGCATGACAGGATGCTTGAACCAATAATGAACAGGTGGCTTTCTATAGCCAAGCCTCCACACAAATGTATTCAGCTCCAACCATGAAGTCTTATCAGGATCTAAATTTTCTACCCAATGCACTTCACCTCCAACATACATGTGCCCATCACCAGCATTATAAAACTGACCTCCATGATGAATCTCCAAAATATAACTTGCACCTACAACATTGATTAATAATAGTTAAAGTCAGCCTTTATATCATTGAGAATTTCATTCATGTTGTTTCAACAGGAAAAAAAAAAAAGACAAGGGTTATTGTGTTTTTACTACCATTTTTTTTTTAAGATTTACTAAACTTTTATACCATGGGTAACGAAATGCTTCATTCTTACTCTCCTCTAGTGTCTGGCTCTCTGCTCACAAATAAACTCACTTTTACTCTTATAATACCTCACCAGCAAACAAACTCACTTTCACTCTCACACACTGTTACTCTCATGCTACCTCACCAGCAAAATCTTATGTACTTGTATAAAGACAAGTTTTGAATTTTTTAAGTGTTGGGTTAGTAAAAAGATCAATAATGATGTATAATATTCAGACAACCATAACTTAAAAAACAAACCCAGGACCACACCCCCACCACCCAATAACTCACCCGGGTACTCATAAATTATTTTTGCTTATTTTTGTTCAAGATTGAACGCATCGAACAATAACCAAACAAACACAAAGCAAAATCTAACATAGAGGGACCACCACTTACTGTTGTATTCAGGGATTCCTGAAACCCTAAATTCTCTCCAGAAAGCTTCCATGGCTGCTAGATTCTCCAATGAATTTATATGTTTCAAAACCACATAGAATCGAATATGCCTTTTTGACCTTTTCCCCCTCAATGGAAGTCTCGATTAGAGTTTGGATTTTGTTATTGGAATGATTCCCTTCGAAGACAAAGTCGGGGACTTGGAAATTTTGTTTTGGGGCCAGAATGATAGCTCGATGACCTAAAGCGTTCTAAATCGATAAACTGACCGAAGTACCCATGTCTGATTCAGCAAAATCGAGCCACGTAAGCAGAGTTAACGCTAAAATTAACGGAAGTACTAAATGGGGTCTTAACACAATAGTTCAGGTACTACGAGGCTCTTTATAAAACTTCAGGTACCAAAAATTGCAATTCGCAATAGTCTAGGTACCAAATGAGGATTTTACCCCATTAATAATAATTAATGGCAGAACCGTAATTTATGGATAAATGAGGATAGCATTGTAATTTTATTAGGAGTAATGGCATAACCGCAATTAATGAAAACATGCTGGAGTAAAATCGTCACACCACTTGAGAGTTACTGTTCATAAGATTTCCTATTCCTTTAGTATAGTTATAATTATTGCACACGTATGATCCAATTTCCATGACTAATGGAAATAAACAATGTCCAGAAGAATGAATGACATAACCAATGATGACAAATAATTTTTTATTTTTTTTAATAAAATATATGACATAGAATTTATAACATAGAATAATTAAATTCTGACTTAAATAAAATTTTAGAACATTAAATTAAATACTTATTAACAATACTGGAAACTGTATCCCTGGAAAAGAAGTCATAGAAGTCATAGGGGAGGAAAAAGAATGAAAGAAGAGCATACTAGAGTCCAATTTCCAAGAGGTGCATCTGGGACTTGAGGGGACTTGAGGTGAATAGAGTATAGACAGACCAATATCAGCAAGGCACCTTACTCATCTATATATATATATATATCAGTCATGAGGCTTCAACAAATAGAGATCAAAACAGAGATAAAAAATAAAATAAAACAAGCTAGCAATCTAGCAGTTTGAATTGATCAGGGACTTGATTCGCCTGTAGTTCACATCGAGGAATGATGTCATGAAGGAGAGAGCGGTATTTTGGGATGGAAGGAATACCACCATGTGTTTCTTCAAAGGGGTTTGGTGAGGGTGGGGGTGAAGTGAAGATGACTGACATGCTATAATAGCTCATCAATTTAAAAAAACTCTATCGGTAGTATAGAATAAGTAAGGTATCATTCACAACGGAGATCAAGGGTGTACCTAACAAAAAATATCACAAAGAATTATTAACAAGTATAAAGTATAAATATATACATATGTACAAAGTAAAAAGGGGGTTTAAGAGAGAAATTGAATGAAATAAATTAATTAAATTACAAAGAATAAATTAAATAAGATGAGATGAAACATAAAGAATATAAATTACAGCCACAAGTATACAAATTTACCAATTATTGAACCGAAAATTAACCAATTCCCTAGCCATGAATCCAAAATTAACATATGTGGAATGCTGGACCGCCAATTATCATTCCCCAAATAAAACATCTTTTATGAAAATTAACCTAAGCGACCGCACCTAGATTAACCAATCAAACATGCAAAGGTAGCTAATCAAAACATGTCCAACGCATAAAAAAGAGATGTTAATTAAAGTGCACGACCTAGTGGGACCGCCCATCTATCCGTGATCCTTTTTATTTCATTCTGACCTCTTTCCAAAGCCTTTACTACTTGTGAATTAGAATTAAAACTCCAATTCTAGCTCCAATTATATGCAAACATCATAAGTTTCGAACCCTACAACATAAATATGTAAAAGTTTTCTAATTAAATCAGAATCAAGCAAACGAAAACACATAAGCAGCTAGAAGAACTAATTAAATCCAATCCAATAATTAAATAAATCCATAAACAAGGGCTGTAAATTATATAAATCATGTTGTGTTAACTAATACAAAAGATTATCAAGCAATAAAGAGGCATAAATTTAAAGGCTACGTCGAAATACACCGTATGAATAGCATGAAGATCTTGAAGCCACAAACTCTTGAATCCTTGACAACAAGTAATCCAAGCCGTGAAGACAAGGTGATGATGGTGATGGTGACGTTGAAATAGGGCTGATGATGATGGTGTAGACGCCTTCTCCTCCTCCTTGAAGTCTTGAAAAGCCATAATATTAGAGAATGGAAAATATGGATGAAAATATGATGTGAGAAGGTATAGAGATAGAAGAATGGTGTTGAAGTCCAAAGGAGAGTTTGTCCCTCTCCATTGGGGTGTTTTTTTGAAGAGAAGAATGAGGCTGCTATTTATAAGAGAATGAAGAGGAAGAAGAAGACAATGAAAGAAATAAAGAAAGAAAGAGAAGTTAAGTTGAATTTGAGTGGGAGATAAAGAAATGGCAAGTGACATGGTGGAAATGTAGTCATGTTGAAATTAACCATTTATTTAGGTAAATAAAATTAAGCACTAATTATGAGACCCCGGAAATATTAAGGGCTTAATTTGGATATTAATCGAGATTAAATTCCTAATCTCGTTAATTATCAATGAGTTTCGGGAATTCTTCAGAAATTATCTTTTGTCGTCACTTCGATTTGAAGACTCGAGAATGAAGTACACGTCACGACGAGTTCGTGGGAATTTTCAGAGTATTTTTCGGATACCCGAGCCATTTGTTTTTATTTTTGGAAGTTTAGAAATTGAGGAAATTGAGGCGGTTTGATCTCAACCGTTGTTCAGATCACCACAAGATCTGGACCGTTGGATTCAAATATATGAAGTTGAATCAGTTTGGGAAGCCCAGAACCTTCCCGTCACTTTCTCCTCCTCTGCCGCGACACCTCCGAAACCAAATCCTTCCTCCGGCCACCTCACGGCGTAAAACCTATACCAAACGCTTCGCCTTGCTACGGTGAGTGCGTAGGTGATCGTAGCTGGTCTATCCGACGCCGGTGGAGAGAGAAACAGCGCTCCAAAGCTTTGACAGCTCCGATGGCGTCTTCCGATTCCGGCTACGACAACGTCTGTAGCTGGTGTCTATAGCTTCGTCTTGACGAGGTGAGCACGTCCATGGTCTCATCTTGTCAAATAGTTGACCGTAAAGAGAGAATCGAAGCAATAAAGCTCTGGCTTTTCCGGCCCGTTTTTATGTTTTCCGGCGACTCCGGTGATGGATTCCTTCGAGTAAGGTACCAATTCTAATCTTCTCGTCGATCTCTACACTCTGGTATAATTGGATTTCACTTTTGGTTAAAGACTAGAAGGTTGGGTCTTCGGGTACTGTTCTGCCACCGTGAACAGTATCGATTCCGGCCACCCTTAATTCTTTTGGGCTTTGATAATGGTTATTTGGGTTCGAATTCAAAATCAGGAAGCTTAGGAAGCTGAACGGAAGAACCCAGAGGCTGTGGTGTCTTCGTTGGTGTATTGGAACAGGGCAGCAGTTCGTGCTCTGCTTGAGTTTTGTTGAAAGCTTGGTTGCTCATGCTCTTCATTTCAGTTTGGAGCTTAATGTAAGCAAGGGTTTTGAAGCTTGAACTCATGTTGATATTGTGGTATGTTGACAAATCTGTTGAGAAGCTTGTTGAAATAGTGATAATGTTTTGATAATTGGAGCTCACAATAGCTTACTGTGAATTGATTTGGATAATTGGTATATGACTGAAATTGTTAAGAAGATTGCGTAAGTTAATTGAAATCAGTCATATGCTTGAATTACTACTTTACTGAGAATTGGCCCGAGTAGTTGTAGTGTTAAAGTTTGGCTTAAAGTTGTTATTCGATTAGTTTCTATCGAAATTGAGTCAAGAATATGTAAAGAAATAGCCAACGATTAAGTAAGGGTGTCCATAGCAATTATTTGGACATGCCTTTGAATTAAGGAAATTTCGAAAGTTAATTGTTATTTAGTTATCTTGGTTGAAATATGGATTTGTGTCGAGAATTGGATTTTATCGAGAGTTGATTAATGGTTTAATGAAAATTGGGTGTCCAAAGTAAATTTGGGATTTGCACCCTATAAGGAATAAATTCCATAAATCGGAAATGATTAATCAAATGGACTTTGATTAAGTTGTCGAGTGTTGTTAAATTGAGAATATTATTTTAACACTCAGTTATTGTCGGACTAGGGACTCCAGTTAGCATGAAACGTGAACTGTGGTGGTGGTGTTGGCCTGAAGTGACGAGAGAAGACGAGCTTTGATATTCCAGGTAGGGAAAACTTGGGACTCTCTCGGTTAGTATTTTCTCGTATATAACGAGTAAATAATAATGCATGGCTAGAGTTCTATATGAATTTGAATGATTTGATATTTTATATGCCATGCGTATTATCAATTATATTTGATTTTATGTGATGACCTGAGAGTGAGTGGAGCATAGTGACTACCTTGGGTTTCGATCCCCTAAACCTCCGGACGGGCTGTACGAACGGAATAGTGTCTGACATCCAATGAGGTGTGGCACTAGATCTAGGCGGTATGGCATAAATGGACACTCTGACTACTCCTTGTGGTTTATGACATTGGATCTTGGTAAGGATGTAGTTGGCTAGATTGATCGGTCATCAGGTTTGATTTACTACCTGAGTACTTACTTATTTATTTTCTCAATGATTATTATTGGGAAATGATTTATTGTTTTCCTTTACGCATTTTTACATACTGGCGCCAAATAAAGTTTATTAAATGATTTTTAAACCTAGCCGGGGTGAAACCCCTACTGAGCAGCGTGGACGAAACCCCATCCCTACAATAGTTTTGGATGCAGGTACTGTGCACTGGAAACGGGACAACGGTGGATACAACTGGGTGTGCAAATTTGTTATAATCGGATATTCGGTTTCGAATATCAGGTTCCAGATTTATCTATTTATTCTCATTGTATTCATTTCTGAATCTGTCGCCAAATACTGGCGCCAAATAAAGTTTATTAAAGTTGTTCATGGTCAATATTGTACTTTACCACGTGAAACTCATTCATGAATTCAACCTTTGATCCGGTTATTTAATTTGATAAAATTGGATTTCTATTGTTTTATGATTTCCAATTATTTCACCTCTATTCAAATTAAATACATTTCCATATTGCGTTGTTAAAGTAATTCTCAAAATGCCTTGCGTTTCTTTAAAGTATAAGTTAGTATTCTAGCTTGTATTTTTAAGGACTCGCGGCACTGTAGCGTGCTTAAATTGAAGAGTTGCAATTTGGGGCGTTACACTAATGGTGTGGAAAGAAAGCAACAAACATAGTGTGGTGACATGGATGGCAAAATGGGGGTGAGTGGAGCATTGAGAATAAAAGAAAAAGAAAGAATTAAAAAGAACATAGCACTCAGCTGTGCGCACTTGGAACCAAATAATGGACGTTTCACCGGTTGGATGATTCTGAAATGGGAACGCCTAACATCCACATGCATAGTGTGTCCAAAGTACAGCTAGATCTGATGGTACAAGTAGGAGATATGGGAACTTGGGATTTCCTTCATGGATTTGGGCTTCCATCTTGGGCCTCACGGCAGCCCACCTCTTAATAGTCCTCGAAAAAGCCCATTAGTCGTAAATTTCCGAGCTCCGATTTTCCGTTCCAAGCTGAAATAGTAATCCTAGTTGCATTAGGATTCCTACTCCCTTTAGGATTACTGTCAGAGTCAGGAAAGTATTCAAATTAGGAAAGTTTCCTAATACAATCAGGAAAGTCAAAACTTGAAACTTTCCTAAAAACCTCATTTCCGCACATGTTCACATTCATACATCATTTAGGGAATCAAATATGGAAACTAAGCTAAAATAGTAAAGTTACAATTAAATCATAGCCAAATAGTAGGGAAAACACATTAAAAATGTCACATTATATGCTCCTATCAATGACTCTAAGGTCATCTCCATAGTCTTCAAAGTCATCATGGAGTCCTTCAGCAGCAGGCACCTCAACATTTGCAGGTGCTTCAGCAAACAAATCATTAAGGTTAGCTCCAAAATCATGAAAGTCATCATGGAGTCCTTGAGCAGCAGGTGCATCAGGGTTGATCACCAAGTGTCTATCATCATCAACCAAGTGTCCATCTTCATGAAACAAGTTATTAAGGCTAGCACCAAAATCATGGGCATCAAAGCTGGAAGAACAAAATAAATAAGCCAACCTCTATTTTCAACAGTATACAATAGGCCATAAATTAAGTTTTACCGTTAATAAATGTTCTCTTACGTGAGTAGAGGAGAAACAAGAGCATTGTCTGCTATTGTATCCAATTGGTTGTTAGTGTTGGTGCCTAACGTGGGTAAATCTCCTAGAGAACCATCAACAATTCCAGAAAAATCATCCATTGAAGTGGATATATAGGAAGTGGATACCTAGATGAGAATAAAATTTAAAGAGTGGTGTGGTAGCTATAAAATTCAAAGACTTGTAGTTGTACGTACGCACTACTATGCCAGCCAACCACCGTCTCTGCAAACCCAGTCACTTCCACTCAGGCTAACCCTTAACTCTAACGTCGAACCAGTGAAAGAGATGCACATCTAAACACAGGCTCGATTAGCTACAATTTGTATTGAGGAAATTTTTATTTTATTTTTAATTATCAAAAAAGAAACTATGACTGGGTAGTCAAGCACAAGATTTTGAGTGAAGACAAAACTAAAAAATGACATACATACCCCTATTACCCTCAGTGAAGCTAGGTTAGTGGTAGTGCTCCCACAGACCCACTCCCAATTATCTCATTGACTACGGTCAATGACCAACCTCACCGTATAAATAGCATGAAGATCTTGAAGACATTTGCTCTTGAATCTTTGACCACAAGTAATCCAAGACGTGAAGATAAGGTGATGATGGTGATGGTGACGTTGAAATAAAGCTGATGATGATGGTGTAGACGCCTTTCCTCCTCCTTGAAGTCTTGAAAACCCATAATATTAGAGAATGGAAAATATGGATGAAAATATGATGTGAGAATGTATAGAGATGGACGAATGGTGTTGAAGTCTAATGGAGGGTTTTTCCCTCTCCATTGGGGTATATTTTGAAAAAAAGAATGAGACTTATAGGAGAATGGAGAGGAAGAAGAAGAAAATGAAAGAAATAAAGAAAGAACGGGAATATAAGTTGAATTTGAGTGGGAGATAAAGAAATGGTAAGTGACATGGTGGAAATGTAGTCATGTTGCAATTAACTATTTATTTAGGTAAAAGAAATTAAGCACTAATGGTGTGGGAAGAAAGCAACAAACATAGTGTGGTGAGATGGATGGTAAAATGGGGGTGAGTGGAGCATTGAGAACAAAAGAAAAAGAAAGAATTAAAAAGAAGACAACACTGAGCTGTGCGCACTTGGAACCAAATAATGGACGTTTCACCGGTTGGATGATTCTGAAATGGGAACGCCTAACATCGACATGCATAATGTGTCCAAAGTATAGCTAGATCTGACGGTACAAGTAGGAGATATGGGATTCCGAAGTTGACTGATCGTCACAGGAAGAATGTCCGAAAATCTCCTAGTCTAATGGGCTTGGACCTTTGCTCATGCTTTGTGGACTTGGGCTTTCCTTCATGGTTTTGGGCTTCCATCTTGGACCTCACGGCAGCCCACCTCTTAATGGGCCTCAAAAAAGCCCATTAGACTTCATAAATTTCCGAGCTCCGATTTTCCGTTCCGAGCTGAAATTGTAATCCTAGTTCCTTTAGGATTCCCACTCCCTTTAGGATTCCTGTCAGAGTCAGGAAAGTATTCAAATTAGGAAAGTTTCCTATAGGGCTGGGCGCGGTCCGGGCCTGCCTTCGTTTTTGCAGGGACCGGGACCGGACCGAAATTTTTCGGGTCGGGCTCAGTTCAATATTCTGGAAATGCAGGACCGAATCAAACCCGGACCGCACTCATTTTTGCTAGGACCGGGACCGAGACCGGACCGAAAATTTTTAGTCATTTTTCCGGGTTTTCGGTCCCAACATATGTAATTGCAAACTGAGTTTCAATAGTCAAAAATAAGATGCTAAAACAATCACGCACAAACCCCTTTATTAGAACTGAGTTTCAACCATAAGAAAAAAACACAAACCATTGCAGCCTCTATTATCACTTTCACCGATCCATAAAACATATATGAATCAAAGATCGATTCGAGTCCGACATAGAAACCATCGATCTATCCCACTGGTTATTAGAATAGAAGATACGATGTGGGTGACTTGGGTAGAAGATCAAAGCAACAACGATTTGAGTAGAAGATGAAGCACCGAGATTTGGCTATTTAGGAAGTGAGGAGAGAAGATTTATTCGATTTTGGTAGGTAGGCCAACAACCAAAGAAGATTGATTCGGGAGATGATGAGATCGAGTGAATTAGGAGAAGAATCGAAGAAAATAGTCTAAGAGGTTTTTAGAGTTCGATGAGCGAAGGTCGGGAAGAAAATAAAGAAGACTGGGAATTTGCAGAAATGGGGGATGGTGTGGGACTGTGGGTGATTGGTGGGTTCAATTAATTAACATTGGGAACTATAATTATAGTGGAGTGGGGACTAAACAGCAAGACCAATAAATAAAAGGAATTAAGGTGAAAAAAAAATAAAGAAAGAGTAGTGGGGACGGTGGGGGAGAGAAAAGAGAGAGAGAGAGAAAAGTCAGACTGCACGTGGGTGAGGGGAGAGGAAAGAAGAGAAAAAAGAGATGGTGCACATGCGTGGGAGGGAAAAAACTATAAAACATCAAATAATCGGTCTTTATCGGTCTTTAACAAAAATGGAATGCAAGGACCGGGACCGGACCGAAAAATACACTAACGGGACCGGCCCGAAAATTTATGATTTTTTTTTTCAAAGACCGGACCGAACCGGCCGGTCCGGACCGGTCCCGGGTCGGTTTTCGGGTTTTCGGGCCAAAACGCCCAGCCCTAGTTTCCTAATACAATCAGGACAGTCAAAACTTGAAACTTTACTGAAAACCTCACTTCCTCACCCAAAAGTTAACTGGTTTTTAGGGAAAAAAAATATAAAATAAAAAACAAATTAATAGATCCATTTTGGCTAACTAATCAGATTCTTTATAATTGGGGAAAGCGAAGGGGCAAATTAGAGGAATGGGATAAATATTGAGGCGCATTATATATGTGAACCTGAACTCTAACACTGCAAATTAGATATCTGATAAACATAGTGAGTGGAAAGTCGCACACACACATATATGCTTAATATTTTCATCATAGCTTAGTAGAGTAATTGGAAAGAGTGCAGGAATTAATATATAGGAAGTGGATACCTGGATGAGACTAAAATTTAAAGAGTGGTGTACTAGCTATAAAATTCAAAGACTTGTAGTTGTACGTACGCACTACTATGCCAACCAGCCACCGCCTCTGCAAACCCAGTCACTTCCGCTCAGGCTAACCCTTGACCCTAACGTCGAACCAGTGAAAGAGATGCACATACAAACACACGCTCGATTAGCTACAATTTGTATTGAGAAAATTTTTATTTTCTTTTTAATTATCAAAAAAGACACTGTGACTTGGCAGTCAAGCACAAGATTTTGAATGAAGACAAAACTAAAAAATGAAATACATAACCCTATTACCCTCAGTGAAGCTAGGTTAGTGGTAGTGCTCCCACAGACCCACTCCCTCTTATTTTATTGACAACGGTCAATGACAAACCTCACCGTATGAATAGCATGAAGATCTTGAAGCCACAAACTCTTCAATCCTTGAACACAAGTAATCCAAGCCGTGAAGACAAGGTGATGATGGTGATGGTGACGTTGAAATAGGGCTGATGATGATGGTGTAGACGCCTTCTCCTCCTCCTTGAAGTCTTGAAAACCCATAATATTAGAGAATGAAAAATATGATGTGAGAAGGTATAGAGATGGAAGAATGGTGTTGAAGTCCAAAGGAGGGTTTGTCCCTCTTCATTGGGGTGTTTTTTGAAGAGAATAATGAGGCTGCTATTTATAGGAGAATGGAGAGGAAGAAGAAGACAATGAAAGAAATAAAGAAAGAAAGGGAAGATAAGTTGAATTTTAGTGGGAGATAAAGAAATGGTAAGTGACGTGGTGGAAATGTAGTCATGTTGCAATTAACCATTTATTTAGATAAAAGAAAGTAACCACTAACGGTGTGGGAAGAAAGCAACAAACATAGTGTGGTGAGATGGATGGCAAAATGGGGGTGAGTGGAGCATTGAGATTAAAAGAAAAAGAAAGAATTAAAAAGAAGACAGCACTGAGCTGTGCGCACTTGGAACCAAATAATGGACGTTTCACTGGTTGATGATTCTGAAATGGGAATGCCTAACATCCACATGCATAGTTTGTCCAAAGTACAGCTAGATTTGACGGTATAAGTAGGAGATATAGGCTTGGACCTTTCCTCATGCTTTGTGGACTTGGGCTTTCCTTCATGAATTTCGGCTTCCATCTTGGGCCTCACGGCAGCCCACCTCTTAATGGGCCTCGAAAAAGCCCATTAGACTTCGTAAATTTCCGATCTCCGATTTTACGTTCCGAGCTGAAATAGTAATCCTAGTTGCATTAGGATTCCGGTCAGAGCCAGGAAAGTATTCAAATTTGGAAAGTTTCCTAATACAATCAGGAAAGTCAAAACATGAAACTTTTCTAAAAACCTCATTTCCGCACATGTTCTGATTCATACATCATTTACGAAAACAATATTGTATAGTTTAGTTAATTTCGTGACATAGAAAAGTAAATAAAAAATGTCCTGTGGGTAAATGACCATTTTACTTCCAATTATACTATTTACGACAATTTTTAGGATGTTAAGGTAATAATTAATGACGTCGGTTTTTACCGCGAATCAATAGCATGAAGATCTTGAAGCCACAAACTCTTGAATCCTTGACCACAAGTAATCCAAGCCGTGAAGACAATGTGATGATGGTGATGGTGACGTTGAAATAGGGCTGATGATGATGGTGTAGACGCCTTCTCCTCCTCCTTGAAGTCTTCAAAACCATAATATTAGAGAATGGAAAATATGGATGATAATATGATGTGAAAAGGTATAGAGATGGAAGAATGGTGTTCAAGTCCAAAGGAGGGTTTGTCCCTCTCCATTAGGGTGTTTTTTGAAGAGAATAATGAGGCTGCTATTTATAGGAGAATAGAGAGGAAGAAGAAGACAATGAAAGAAATAAAGAAAGAAAGGGAAGATAAGTTGAATTTTAGTGGGAGATAAAGAAATGGTAAGTGACATGGTGGAAATGTAGTCATGTTGCAATTAACCATTTATTTAGATAAAAGAAAGTAAGCACTAATGGTGTGGGAAGAAAGCAACAAACATAGTGTGGTGAGATGGATGGCAAAATGGGGGTGAGTGGAGCATTGAGATTAAAAGAAAAAGAAAGAATTAAAAAGAAGACAACACTGAGCTGTGCGCACTTGGAACCAAATAATGGACGTTTCACTGGTTGATGATTCTGAAATGGGAATGCCTGACATCCACATGCATAGTTTGAGGGTATAAGTAGGAGATATAGGCTTCCGAAGTTGACTGATCTGCACAGGCAGAATGTCCGAAAATCTCCTAGTCTAATGGGTTTGGACCTTTCCTCATGCTTTGTGGACTTGGACTTTCCTTCATGGATTTCGGCTTCCATCTTGGACCTCACGGCAGCCCACCTCTTAATGGGCCTCGAAAAAGCCCATTAGACTATGTAAATTTCCGAGCTCCGATTTTCCGTTCCGAGCTAAAATAGTAATCCTAGTTGCATTAGGATTCCTACTCCCTTTAGGATTCCTGTCAGAGTCAGGAAAGTATTTAAATTAGGAAAGTTTTCTAATACAATCAGGAAAGTCAAAACATGAAACTTTCCTAAAAACTTCATTTCCGCATATGTTCAGATTCATACATCATTTAGGGAATCAAATATGGAAACTAAGCTAAAATAGTAAAGTTACAATTAAATCATAGCCAAATAGTAGGGAAAACACATTAAAAACGTCACATTATATGCTCCTATCAATGACTCTAAGGTCATCTCCATCGTCTTCAAAGTCATCATGGAGTCCTTCAGCAGTAGGCACCTCAACATTTGCAGGTGCTTCAACAAACAAATCATTAAGGTTAGCTCCAAAATCATGAAAGTCATCATGGAGTCCTTGAGCAGCAGGTGCATCAGGGTTGATCACCAAGTGTCTATCATCATCAACCAAGTGTCCATCTTCATGAAACAAGTTATTAAGGCTAGCACCAAAATCATGGGCATCAAAGCTGGAAGAACAAAATAAATAAGCCAGCCTCTATTTTCAACAGTATACAATAGGCCATAAATTAAGTTTTACCTTCAATAAATGTTCGCTTACGTGAGTAGAGGAGAAACAAGAGCATTGTCTGCTATTGGAGCCAATTGGTTGTTAGTGTTGGTGCCTAACGTGGGTAAATCTCCTAGAGAACCATCAACAATTCCAGAAAAATCATCCATTGAAGATTGAACCTGCAATTAATGACAATACTAGAATAAATACTTGTTCTTTTTTTGGCAAGAGGAAACTTCATTAAAAGGAACAAAGCAAACAATAGGAAAGCAAGAGAAGCTCTGCAATACCCCAACAGACGGCCAGAGCAAAAACAAAACTGTAGACATCGAAAAATTAGTGAAATAAAAAATCATTAATAAATTGGTCCATGTCAATTATTCGATGACCAATCAAATATGAATTCCACAATATACACGTGGCGACTCATGTATCAAGACAGAGCAGTCATCGGAGACGACACGTGTCGGCATCTGATGAGCTACATCAAACAGTCAATCAATGCTATATGGAGATATAAATTAGCTTGATTACTAAATCAAATAAATCAATTAGTGATTGATAACTTTAATCAATTAATGTGGTTGATTTAAATCAAGAGCTAAATCATATCAATTAGCTCAATTTTTTCAATTAGTCATAAATTCAAATATATTTGTGACTAATTAAATATCAATCAGATTAAATTAAATGATCTTGATTGTGATCAAGTATTAAATAATGTTAATTAATAATTAATTAACGAAATCCTTAAATAATTATCATTAAGTGAATCAATTAAACTGATTGATTTAATTACATAAATACAGAATTTAATTAATGTCGTGTCATAAATGCATTTCAAATTGAGGGAGATGCAGAAACTATAAATACCCCTCCTCAAAGCAAGAGAGGGACGGAAGACAGAGCAGAGAAATCATCCCGAAGCTCTGAAGCCTCCAAACTTGTGAAGAATCATCAAGCTGCCAAATAGCCGATTCCTTCACCAACCAAGAAGCCGAGGAACTTCAAACAGAGCAGATAAACGATTCCAAAGCTCAGAAGTCTCTAAACTTATGAAGAATCATCAAACTGCCAAATAGCCGATTCTGTCACTAACCAAGAAGCCGAAGGACATTGTCACGTGTCAAACTTCGTAACCTTCGTATGATTCAAGACCAAGTGTTCATTACCCTTGGATCAAGCACAACCTTCAGAAAATCACAAGCAAACCCCTAGCAAGAAGACAAAATCTCTCTGCAAGGTCAAACCCCAAAATACTCAAACTCTTTATCAAGCTTGTGGAGAATCAACAAGCACCAAGCACACGTGCCGATTCATCCGTCATAAAAGCCGAAGAACGCTCACCACGTGACACCACTCGTGGTTCAAGTCCGATCAAGATCAAGCTTCCATTGCCCTTTATCAAGCTTCATCTTCAAAATTCGCCAAAGCAAGACAAGTTGAAGATACGACCGTTCGATTCAAGATCAAGTGCTCGTCACCCTTGCATCAAACCAACCTCGGAGATCGAATCAGAGGAAATTCTTGTAAAAGAATACCCACAGAGATTGTAACCCTAAATCCATAAATACAAATATATTATTATGTACACGTGTCCTTGTCTTAGTCGTTTGCAGGATTTTCGTGTTTACAAAAACCTCAAGGAGGATTCGATCCAGAGTAATCCAAACCCTTGAACCCAAAAGTTAACTGGTTTTTAGGGAAAAAAATATAAAATCAAAAACAAATTAACAGATCCATTTTGGCTAACTAATCAGATTCTTTATAATTGGGGAAAGCAAAGGGGCAAATTAGAGGAATGAGATAAATATTGAGGCACATTATATATGAGAACCTTAACTCTAACACTGCAAATTAGATATCTGATAAAATATAGTGAGTGGAAAGGCGCACACACACATATATGCTTAATATTTTCATCATAGCTTAGTAGAGTAATTGGAAAGAGTGCAGGAATTAATATATAGGAAGTGGATACCTGGATGAGAATAAAATTTAAAGAGTGGTGTGGTAGCTATAAAATTCAAAGACTTGTAGTTGTACGTACGCACTAATATGCCAGCCAGCCACCGCCTCTGCAAACCCAGTCACTTCCACTCAGGCTAACCCTTGACCCTAACGTCGAACCAGTGAAAGAGATGCACATACAAACACACGCTCGATTAGCTGCAATTTGTATTGAGAAAAATTTTATTTTATTTTTAATTATCAAAAAAGACACTGTGACTTGGCAGTCAAGCACAAGATTTTGAGTGAAGACAAAACTAAAAATTGACATACATACCCCTATTACCCTCTGAAGGTCCTACAGGGGTGAATAGGACAATGACAACTTTTTCGTATTTAAATTGTTCTCAGGGATAGCAAGGGTTGTGTCTATCCTGAAACACAATTGAACGATTATATAAAGTAAATTTGCAGTAAATATAAACAACACAAAGATATTTTTGTTCTCGCAGAAACCCTGCATCCAGGGAGAAAAACTGCGTGCCCCTAACTCTTGAAGGGCAAACTTTCCACTATGTAATTCAACACTTCTTACAAATTTGTAGCAACCTGAGATAGTTAGCAGCGCTTCTATCCTTCCTAGACTCTTCCT
Organism: Rubus idaeus; assembly: GCA_030142095.1. NCBI lineage: Eukaryota > Viridiplantae > Streptophyta > Magnoliopsida > Rosales > Rosaceae > Rubus > Rubus idaeus. The sequence goes on along the minus strand of CM057970.1, from coordinate 17,163,585 downwards.
AGTCTACGACCTATTCTACCTAACTTGTCTCTAAGTGCTTACACATGAAAGTTTCCAAAAGGAATTCAACACCTCTTACAAGTTTGCAGCAACCTGGGATAGTTAGCCGCGCTTCTATCCTTCCTAGACTTTTCCTAGTCTACGAGCTGTTCTACCTCACTTGTCTCTAAGTGTTTACACCTGAAAATTTTCAGAAGTTCCAACCTCAGAACTTAGCTATCATCTAACTAATTCTTCATGGAGACTTCTCGGGTTGTTGCACTACCAATCCCAATCACATGGTATGCAAATGCAATATGAGTTTTATGAAAAGAGTTTTTGTTCAAGCTCTAAGATTTACAGTCAACAAGGAAGACTTAGAGCACAGCTGAACAATGAGAAATATAGATGAAACTCAGAAAATGTTCTATGACAATTTTCACAAACAAAACATCCAAGTAGACAAGGAGCACCTTGCTACATATATATAGGCTAAAGAAAGGCTCATAAGGGAGCAGCCACGAAGTCATGTGATCAGAAAAGGTTTTGAAAAACTAAAACAACATGAATGACAATTAAGTCAACCAAGTGCATTAAATGCAATGACAATTAAGTCAACAATGCCATAAATGAAAGTTTTCTCAAACTTATCAAATTTGATTGAAAATGCAAACACTTCCAAACCTAACTTGGACACCAAAATTAGAGGCATAGCCAGTTGTTTACGAAAACAAGACATTTATTCTAGAAAGATAAAATCAACTTTCAAGATCATTTTGTCACAAGACAACTATTCTGGAAAACAGGACAGAAGGCAGTTCTGCCATCCTCTGTGAAAAACAATGAGATGCATATGCATGATTTTACCTAGGTACCATGTGATCATGTTGGGTCTTCTCTTGGACTTGGACCTTCAAACTTCACTTGATTTGGCTTGACTTCCTAATCAAAGCTGTGTTTTGTTCAATAGAGGATTGCCAACATTTTTATCCTTACACCTCAGTGAAGCTAGGTTAGTGGTAGTGCTCCCACAGACCCACTCCCTCTTATTTTATTGACTACGGTCAATGACCAACCTCTCCGTATGAATAGCATGAAGATCTTGAAGCCACAAACTCTTGAATCCTTGACCATAAGTAATCCAAGCCGTGAAGACAAGGTGATGATGGTGATGGTGATGGTGATGGTGATGTTGAAATAGGGCTGCTGATGATGGTGTAGACGTCTTCTCCTCCTCCTTGAAGTCATGAAAAGCCATAATATTAGAGAATGGAAAATATGGATGAAAATATGATGTGAGAAGGTATAGAGATGGAAGAATGGTGTTGAAGTCCAAAGGAGGGTTTGTCCCTCTTCATTGGGGTGTTTTTTGAAGAGAATAATGAGGCTGCTATTTATAGGAGAATGGAGAGGAAGAAGAAGACAATGAAAGAAATAAAGAAAGAAAGGGAAGATAAGTTGAATTTGAGTGGGAGATAAAGAAATGGTAAATGACATGGTGGAAATGTAGTCATGTTGCAATTAACCATTTATTTAGGTAAAAGAAAGTAAGCACTAATGGAGTGGAAAGAAAGCAACAAAAATAATGTGGTGAAATGGATGGCAAAATGGGGGTGAGTGGACCATTGAGAATAAAAGAAAAAGAAAGAATTAAAAAGAAGACAGCACTGAGCTGTGCGCACTTGGAACCAAATAATGGACGTTTCACCGGTTGATGATTCCGAAATGGGAATGCCTAACATCCACATGCATGGTGTGTCCAAAGTACAGCTAGATTTGACGGTATATGTAGGAGATATAGACTTCCGAAGTTGACTTATCTGCACAGGCAGAATGTCCGAAAATCTCCTAGTCTAATGGGCTTGGACCTTTCCTCATGTTTTGTGGACTTGGACCTTCCATCTTGGGCCTCACGGCAACCCACCTCTTAATGGACCTCGAAAAAGCCCATTAGACTTCGTCAATTTCCGAGCTCCGATTTTCCGTTCCGAGCTGAAATAGTAATCCTAGTTGCATTAGGATTCCGGTCAGAGTTAGGAACGTATTCAAATTAGGAAAGTTTCCTAATACAATCAGGAAAGTCAAAGCATGAAACTTTTCTAAAAACCTCATTTCCGCACATGTTCTGATTCATACATCATTTAGGGACTCAAATATGGAAACTAATCTAAAATAGTAAAGTTACAATTAAATCGTAGCCAAATAGTAGGGAAAACAAATTAAAAACGTCACATTATATGCTCCTATCAATGACTCTAAGGTCATCTCCATAGTCTTCAAAGTCATCATGGAGTCCTTCAGCAGCAGGCACCTCAACATTTGCAGGTGCTTCAGCAAACAAATCATTAAGGTTAGCTCCAAAATCATCAAAGTCATCCTGGAGTCCTTGAGCAGCAGGTGCATCAGCGTTGATCACCAAGTGTCTATCATCATCAACCAAGTGTCCATCTTCATGAAACAAGTTATTAAGGCTAGCACCAAAATCATGGGCATCAAAGCTGGAAGAACAAAATAAATAAGTCAGCCTCTATTTTCAACAGTATACAATAGGCCATAAATTAAGTTTTACCGTCAATAAATATTTGCTTACATGAGTAGAGGAGCAACAAGAGCATTGTCTGCTATGGTATCCAATTGGTTGTTAGTGTTGATGCCTAACGTGGGTAAATCTCCTAGAGAACCATCAACAATTCCAGAAAAATCATCCATTGAAGATTGAACCTGCATCCATTGACTCTAACGTCGAACTAGTGAAAGAGATGCACACACAAACACATGCTCGATTAGCTATGGGATAGTATATCGATGGACAGCTCGGTACATGTGCTAGCAAACTTCACGACCGGTCTAGACCAGCGCAATCAGCTTTCAGTATTGGCCATAGGTAATCACAACGACTTCCTCATTCTCCAGGAGTGTTGCACCGATGCAACGAGGTCGTCTGTGATTTATGCGCCGTTCAACCAATCCATTTTCCAGTGTTTGCTGTGTGGAGCTGAACCAGAGCCATTTCCATTGATGTCATCAGGGTTCTCCATTCTATCTAATGTATCCGCAGGCATTTTTGATGGAACACTACTTACTATAGTGTTCCATATCTCACTGAAGGCAACATCAGCTAAATCTGTCGTGGAGTCGGCAACAAACCTCGTCCAGGACACACACAAACGGATCAGTGCCGCAGTCAACTAAGGAGAAAACGTTGGATGCAAGGCCCTGCTAGCCTTGTTTGTGACTGTTGGTGACTTGCTTCGAGAGGAACTTCACGATCTTCAAGGGGGAGTCTTTCTTTAACCTATCTATTTTACTTTTATTGTGTGTTTATTTCTGTTTGTGTGTTTAAATTCAATAACCATGATTGAATTTTTAATTTTCGTGAAATATCTGTCTAACATTGAGGACAATGTTTAATTCAAGTGTGGGGGGAAGCATTTCTAGTTTATTTAAAAAAAAATTGAAAAATTGAAAAAAAAATAAATGAATTTACTAGTTTTTGTTTTCTACGGTAACAATATATCGACTAGATCATACTTAGTCCTTTGGTATTGCACTAAGTAAGTCACTGTGGTCACGTATTGTTACCAAAAAAAACATGATGAAAAAAAAATAAAAAAATAAAAAGAAAAAAAAATATTTGCTTTTGTTGTTTGTTTGTTTGTTTTCGTTTTCTACGGTAACGGTATATCGACTAGATCATACTCACTCCCTTGGTAGCGTTGAACCTACCATTGCACTAAGTGAGTCCATGTGGTCACGTATTGTTACCTAAATCAAAAAAATCAAAAAAATCAAAAAATCAAAAAAAAATTCAAAAAAATTTACTTCTGTTTTGTGTTTTGTTCTTTCCAATCCCAACGATGAATTGAGCTTAATCTGATATGATTTTGAGAATGTTGATTATATGCTAAGGCTTTGTGTAGTTTGCTTTGGATTTAATTTGCATAACTTGTGATTGCTCGAAATTCCATGTTCACATAACCTGTTTCAATTAGTTGATTGCAATCTGAGAAGCACATTTAAACATACATTGTCATGCATATCCAGAAAATGTGAGGATTTGAGCTTGTTGAATATTCACATGTATGCATCATTCATATAGTGCTAAGAAACTTGGTTACCACATAATTACCGAGTGGATTTTGGGCCTTCCAATCCCTTGGGTACGACAACCTCCGGTCCTTAATCTATATCACCCCATACTATCTTTGACGACACGAAGACATGATTTTAACGCGAAATTATCGTCTCGTCAAATGGCGCCCTTGCCGGGGATTGAGGTTTAACTTTGATCCCTTGGTAATTGGTAGCCCAGTTTCTTGCACTATTCTTGCCATGTTTCCTGCTTTGTTTCCACTATTATCTGTTTTCCCAATTTTTGTTAAAATACTAAAGCAACCCAGAAAATTCCAAAAATTTGGTGCTTGTTCATTTATCTGTCTAGTATCTGTGGTTAAAATTTTGTGTCATTTGAATAAGGTTTGGTCGGACAAATAAATAGTTCTTGTGCTACTGCTCGTCTGGAACCTTTCTGGAATCCTCTCTGTCTGACTTATCCGTCCGGACGCCCATATTAGGTGTCTGGACGCCCAAGTGATCAGTAGCTTCTGCCCGTGAAATCTGTCCGGACGGATGACATCCGTCCGATCGTCTGGGAGTTATTATTTGGGTGAATTAATTTCGTTTTGTGTTGCTAAATTTCAGAAACTGCCTGGGCAGGTTAGACTACTTCTGGACCACGTTTCTCTCATCCTAACCGTTAGAATGAGCGGAGCCTTTCATGAAAGTTGTTCATCTGTGTGTCTACTATCTCTCACTTCAATTTTAGGCTGTTCACACTGTTGGATCTTGAGTTATCCAATTTACAAGCAGTGGTACTCAGGCTGGAATTAATCACCCCAGCCTTCACTTTGACTAGCTGTTTCTCTGTCTTCTGAGGGGAAGACTGGGTAATTCCTGTAGCTATCATGAAGCATTCTAAGTCTATTTTTTAATGCCACTGGACTCACTTATTTTACGTTCCTACTCGTGGAGTTATTTCCATTTCATTGGGTAGAGGTCATTGCTGATTTATTGAGCGCACTCACATCAAGTGATCCATAGCAAGCAACTTCGAATTCACTTTCTTCACCACTGAGCATACATGGAGCATATGTAAGGAAATCAAGGCTTTATGCCTTGAAGTTGATGTCTTGTTGGTGATTCCGGCAAGCATTGGGAATTCTACAAGGGGGAGTATTCATTTCACTTCACTCACATTTTGTTAAATTGTTATTGTGTTTATTATTGTTGTGTGTTGTTAATTGTTGTGTCCATCACCCAAAATAAATTGTTAAATGCACTTATCACATTGAGGACAATGTTAAGTTTAAGTGTGGGGGTGAGGTTTGGGTTCAAACCCATCAATAAGTTTTTTTTAAAAAAAATATTTGAGTTACATTCGTGAAATCCGTCCGGACGCCCTTTGAAAATTGTTAGGACTTGAAAAACATGCTCTCTGTCACTGTCTCCGTCCGGACACCCCCGCTAGGTGTCCGGACGCCATGCTACTGATTTTGAACTTTGGCATTTCAGTTTGTTGTTTTGTATTGTTTGTGTGTTGTGTCCGCTTTTTCCAACTCCAATGATGAATTGAGCTTACTTTGTTGTGTTCTAGAGACTATGATCATTACTAAGGCTTTATGCGATTTGCTTTGAGTTTAGTATGCATGATTCATGATTGCTTGATTAGCATGTATACTTCACCATTGTTGATTTGTTGATTGCAATCCATGAAGCACATTTGACATGTATTGCCATGCATGCCTAGAAATTGTGAGATTTTGAGCCCATTGAACATACACATGTATGCATCTTTCATGTTTCTCTTTGTTCTTCATGTGTGAACATTGCATAAGTCTTGAACCTAGAACTTGCTCAAAGACCTCTTGAAGCTTTTGTTTGATCCACATTGAGTTAGAGATGACTAAGGCATTAGTTAAACACCATGGTCAAATTAACTACCATCCATCTAAATTTGAACTCTAGGAATACCCCTTTTGAGCCGATCACTCATTAACCTTCCTTTGTTCACCCACATCATCCTCACTCATTCCATTGTGTTTATGAGACTTTGATAGTGACTTCTTATTCTTTATGCTTGGAAATTTTATGGTAGTATACCAAAAGGAAAGATTGGAGAAGTTGTTTATTGTTTTTATGTTCAAAGAAAGAAAGAAAGAAAGAAAATCAAAAACAAAAAGAAGGAAGAAAGTTCCTCAAGAAAAGAAAAATAGAAAAGGAGAAAAAGAAAGTTGAAAAAAAAAATGTTTAGTTTCAATAAAAGGTTGGAGGAGAATAAAGAAGTTGTTTTGGTTGAAGCATAAGTTTGAGTTTCAAAGTCGTTGATTTGTCTTATAAACATTTAGCACCACTCATATTTCATTCATTCCACTCACCCATTACCCTTTGGCCCCATTACACCATTATAAGTCCTTTTGATCTAACAATTTGTGGTTCGATTTGTGGAGAGTTGGTTGATGAGCAAGCATATGGGAACATTATTTGTGCATTTGTTATGAGAGTAAACACTTTGACCCTATACACTTGAGCGGAAATACTTAGTGATCTTTGCGAGAGTTGTGGTTATTGTATTTAGTTGTGCCTATTTGATTGCATAAAATGGATTGTACACTTGGTTCCCACACACTTCACCCGAGCATGATTAAATTGAGCTTGCTAAACACTTAGCAAATTTGTGAAGCCTTGGTATGTGATCTTATGTCTCTTGTTTATAACATTGCGAGCTCGTTGAGGACTATGGTTGGAGAAAGTTTTTGAATTCTGTTTTTCCATTTCTTGTGTTGCATTGTTTTTCCCTTTATGTGATTGTATTGTGTTTCCCTTATTGTATTGTGTTGTGTTTGCTTGAGGACAAGCAAGATTCAAGTGTGGGGGTGTCATTTGCCCTTATTTGTAGTGCAAATTGCATTCCTAATCACGGGAATTTAGTGACTCCGAAGGCCCTTTTGTTGTGTTTAATGTGTGTTTTCATGTTATTAGGTCTTGTACGTGAGTTGAAGTAATTCGGCACAAAAGGTGCATTTTGATACATTTGGAGCATTTCTGAGAAGAGGACAAGAAGTCAACCGTGGCTTCTCAATATCAAAGTTTGCACAAATTAAACCTTCGGAAGATGGTGTCATTGAAGGTCTTGAAGAATCGAAAAGATGAAAAAGAAGAAATTACATTTTCGGCGATTTTTCCGGCCAACCACCACCACAAGAGGCGGCAGTACCGCCGAACCACCACCGGAGCTCCACCATGAGTGGAGGAGATTCCCTTGGCCAGCTGCACACATGTGCATGGAAGATCACATGTTCACTAATCCCTCCACTCATCCACTAATCCCTCCACTCATCCATTATTCTCTCCACTTCACATTTCTTTTGAATATCATTCAATTCCACTCACATTTGCCATCTCATTCCACTAAGGAATTCTGAGTTGGCAGCCACCCCATAACCCTAATTCAGGTCCCCAATTTGTGCATAAGAAGGGGAGAGGAAGCCACACATCACAGCCTACAAAGCCTCAAGCCAAACACCAAAAATTCTCTAGAGCAGCTGTCCAATCCGTCCAGCCGTCACTCAGGACGTCCGGACGGCCAGTCCCGTCCACCTACTGTAATCATGCATTTTCTCATACTTCCGTCCATTTTTTGGACTTTCATCCTTCACAAAAGTTGTTCCTAAGGCCCCTATTTACCTTAGGGACTAACTTTCACTATCGTTTGTGCAATCAAATGCTCTGGAAATCGTTAAGAATAGTAAGGACCATCTAGAATCCTGGAGGTTTTGAGCAAGGAGGAGTGAGGAGAAGAAGAGGGTACATGGAGCAGCAAGCCAACTCTTGGGACAGTAAGGACCTGCTGCGTGTCTTCATGAGCATCTCCCAACCTATCTTTACTTTTCTTTTGTTCAATTAATTCTTGAAACTATTGATGTATTATACAAGCATGTGTGTATAAATTCTTATGGTTGGGGACTGACTCATCGATAATTACGGGGTGAATATGAGTATCGCCGTCAAAGTGTAGTGGATGGTAAACTGTGACTAGGGGTTGTCCTACCCAAGGGATTGGAAGGCCCAAGATCCCTACTTGGTGAACAAATGCAAACAAGATGTACTATGCACTAGAAGTGGTGTGATTAGAGATGGTTTATGTACTTAGAAGTGAATTATGTGCAACATGGATTTGTAGTGTTCAAAGTGTGTCACCCTTGGGTGACTTGTGACCAAAACAGTAACCAAATGTGGCAAGGACAGTAGCTAAGTAACCAATCTAATCTAAGTGAAATTGTGGTAACAAGAACACAAATGAATGTGTTGATAGCTTTGTGTGTTGTTGAGGTGACAAGCCCAACAAAAGTGTGATTGCTGTGTGATCAAATGGATGGAAACGATTGGGGTTTCGGGTTCACTCTACCCCAATCAAATGTATGACAACTCTCAAGAACATGCAACAATGAATTCACTAAGGATCAACCCCCTATCCTAGCCATGTTATGGTTCTAGGATTGATTCTTCTAGGCCTATTTTGTGTCTTATTAGGGTCACAAATACTCCTAGTCTATTTATCCAAGCCTTGTTAGGGTCTCAAACAAACTTTCTAGGCATAGAGATTCAAGAATCAAGATTCAAACAAACTCAGTCCATTAACATAAACTCATCATGCTCATTGCAAACACTTAGGATAAAATGTAATCAACATAAAATCCAATCAAGTTAAGTTTAACACATGCTTGAGAATTAATTAGATTCATGGACAAACATCAAACAAAACCGTATTTAACCAATGAACATATCCAGAAATGAATTCATCATGCATACTCAAGAGAAATCATCAAAACATCATCATGGGCTAGAGCACACAACCCTAGCCCCCAATCTAATGAACTACTCACAATTCATTGTCATATACATCATTAATCTCAAAGATGAAAACATAAACATAAAACTAAAGAAAGAAAGAGTTAAGAATTGCTCAAGGATCGTAGCCAGCAGCTCCTTGGTGAGTCCAAAGATATATGCAGGCCTCCTCTTCGTTCTTCTCTCCTCCTTCAAGCTCTAGCAAGTCTAGCTTCCGATTCCTTGCTCCTCTTGATGGATGGCAACTTGTGGTGAAGGTAGATCGATGGAATGGTGGTGGAAAGTGTATGGCTGTAGTGTATGGGGTGTGTGGAAGATATTTCGTGAAGGGATGGAAGTGAGATGGGTGGTGGAAGGTGGTGAAAATGGAAGAACAAAAACGGCAGACGTACTGGGCGTCCGGGCGGATGGTATCGGCGTCCGGGCACTTGGTGCGTCTGTGTGTGTTTTTGCAAGGTTTGGCGAGAGAAAATGGTGTGTATCTGCCTAGGGTTTCTTTGATCGTGAGTAACTGAATGAGAGCCAGGTCTGGTTGGTCTCCTCAGCCTTCAAGTGTTCCCTAGGGTTTCCAAGTGGAGAGAGTAAACAAAGGTGAGTGGTGGGAAAAGAAATGGAAAAGAAAGGTGAAGTGGAGGGATTTGTGGGTGAGTGGGGGAACTAGTGGACATGTCATCAGCCATGCACATGTGTGCAGCTGGTGTAGGAGACTCTCTCCTTCTGTGGTGGTGCTCCGGTTGTGGTTCGGCGGTGCTGCCGCCTCTTGTGGTGGTGGTTGGCCGAAAAAGTCGCCGGAAATGCAATTTCTTCATTTTCCTTCCTTTCTTCGATTCTTCAAGGCCTTCAATGACAACGCCTTCCGAAGGTGAATTCATGCAATCTTCAATGTCTAGAAGCCACGGTTGACTCCTTGTCCTCTTCTCGAAAGTGTGCCCAAAAGTGGTCAAAATGCACCTTCTTGTGCCGAATTACCTCAAGTCACCTAAGTAACCTGAAATCATGAAAACGCATATTAGTAGTAACAAAATGCCTTCAGATAAGGTTAACTCTCGTGATTAGGAATACAATTTGCGCTATAAATAAGTGCAAATCACACCCCCATACTTGAATCTTGCTTGTCCTCAAGCAAACACAACATAAAATAATAAGAGAAACACAATGCAAAACAAGAAAGGGAAAAACAAAATTCAAACAAAATTTTCTCCAACCATAGTCCTCAACGAGCTCGGGATGTTGTAAACAAGAGACATAAGATCACAAATCAAGGCTTCACAAATTTGCTAAGAATTTAACAAGCGCAATTCAATCATGCTCAGTGAAGTGTGTGGAAACCAATGTACAATCCATCTCATGCAATGAAATAGGCACACTAAACACATTAACCACGGCTCTCGCAAAGAACACTAAGTATTTCCGCTCAAGTGTTTAGGGTCAAAGTGTTTACTCTCATAACAAATGCACAAAGAATGTTCCCATATGCTTGCTCGTCAACCAACTCTCTACAAATCGGACCATAAATTGTTAGATCTCAAGGACTTACAATGGTAAAACGGGACCAATGGGTGAATGGAATGGAATGGAAATATGAGTGGTGCTAAGTGTTCACAAGACAAATCAACGACTTTGAAACTCAACCAAATGCTTCAACCAAATTATTTTCTTATTCTCCTCCAATCTTATTCACAAACTACTTTCTTTTTGAATGTTTCTTCTTTCTCATTTTCTATTCTTTTCTTGACGAACTTTATTCCTTCTTTTTGTTTTTGATTTTCTTTCTTTCTTTCTTTATTTGAACAAATAAAACTGAATTAAACAACTCCTCCAAACTTTTCTTTTAGTACAATCATCAACTCTCAAGCATCAAGGATAAGAAGTCACTATCAAAGTCTTGCAAACACAATAGAATGGGTGATGATATTTTGAAGTGGTGGAATAATGTGTGTGATGTGGGTGAACAAAGGAAAGTTAATGATGTATATGGCTCAAAGTGGAATATTCCTAGAGTTCAAATTCATATGGATGATGGTCAATTTGGCAATGGTGTTCAACTAATGCCTTAGTCATTTCTAACTCAAAATGGATCAATCAAAAGCTTCAAGCGGTCTTTGAGCAAGTTCTAGGTCCAAACCTTATGCAATGTTCACACATGAAGACCAAATAGAGACATGTAAGATGCATACATGTGCATATTCAATGGGCTCAAAATCTTACAATTTCTGGGTATGCATGGCAATACATGTCGAGTGTGCTTCTCGGATTGCAATCAACGAATCAACAATGCTGAAGTGTACATGGTGATCAAGCAATCAAGAATCATGCATATTAAACTCAAAGCAAATCATATGAAGCCTCAACAATGATCACAGTCTCTAGAACACAACAAAGTAAGCTCAATTCATCATTGGGATCGGAGAAAATGGACACAAAACATGAACAACACACAAAAACAAGCAGAAAAACCAAAATTTCACAATCAGGGGCGCTGGCGTCCAGGCGGATCAAGTGGCAGAGAGCAGTTTTCTGGAATTACAAAGGGCGTCCGGACACTAGTAGGGCGTCCGGACGGATTAGCTACTGGAACTTGACAAAATTCGAAAAAATTGAAACATTTTGGCCAAAACGAACCCAATGTCACCCCCACACTTAAACTTAACATTGTCCCCAATGTGATAAGTGAATTTAACAATAAACTTTGGGTGAAAAAAATGACACACAACACAAAACACACAAAACATACAAGAATGAAAACAAACAGAGATAGAAGTACTCCCCTTCGAAGCGCATGCTTTCCGTTTAGACAAGAACAATCACCAACAACAAGGTTTCAAGACCTTGCAATCCACTGCTCACGACCTTTGGTGATGCTAATCATGATGTACTTCAAGAGTCGGGGATATGGGGCTGCCTCCCCATGAGCGCTTGTTTTTAGAGACCCTCAAGCCGGTCTTTTACCTCCTTAGGTGACATTGGGAAATTCAGTGAACCGTTCAACCTCCTCTTGAGCATCAAATGTACCACCATGGTACAGCTTCAGCCTCTGCCCATTCACCTTAAATATGCCTCCATCTTGGAGGTTCTTCACTTCCACAGCTCTGTGTGGGAATACTTTCACAACCTCATAAGGACCGCTCCATCTTGAGCGTAGCTTTCCCGGAAACAACTTCAATCTTGAGTTGTATAGCAACACTTTGTTACCGGGAACAAACTCCTTCTTCTTGAGGTTCTTGTCATGCCAGACCTTGGTCTTGTCCTTGAACAAGGCTGCACTCTCATAAGCTTCATTGCGGATTTCAGCAAGCTCATTCAAGTCCAACCTCCTCTTGTCACCGGCTGCTCTTAAGTCCCAATTCATGGCCTTTACAGCTCAAAATGCTCGGTGTTCCAGCTCCACTGGCATGTGGCAAGCTTTGCCATAGACAAGTCTATAGGGAGACATACCCAAAGGGGTCTTGTAAGCAGTTCTATAAGCCCACAACACATCAAGAAGTTTTGTGCTCCAATCCTTCCTAGTAGTGTTGACAGCCTTCTCCAAAATAGACTTGATTTCTCGATTAGAGACCTCAACTTGGCCATTGGTCTGTGGGTGATAAGGTGTGGCAACCTTATGCTTAACTCCATACTTAGTCATGAGGGCAGTAAAGCTCTTATTGATGAAGTGAGAACCTCCATCACTTATGATAAACCGAGGTGTGACAAACCTTGTAAGTATGTGTTCCTTGAGGAACTTTGTGATCACAGCAGCATCATTGGTCCTTGTTGCTTGTGCCTCTACCCATTTAGACACATAATCTACTGCCACCAATATGTATAGGAACCCATAAGAGCTAGGAAAGGGTCCTATGAAGTCAATACCCCAAGTATCGAAGATTTCTAGCTCAAATATGTTGGTGAGGGGCAGCTGGTCTCTTCTTGATATATTGCCAACTCTTTGGCAGCGATCACATCGGAGGGCATACTCATGACAGTCCTTGAAGAGTGAAGGCCAATAAAATCCGGCTTGCAAGACCTTGAAAGCCGTCTTCTTTCCTCCGAAGTGTCCACTCCATGTGTGGTTGTGACAATGTTCCAAAATCAGTGAAACTTCACTCTCCTGTATACACCTCCTCCAAATCTGATCCTTCCCCTCCTTCCATAGGTAAGGGTCATCCCAAATGAATGATTGGGCATCTCTCTTAAGCTTCCTCAACTCATGGTGAGTAGCTCCCTTTGGTCTATATGTACCACCACTAGCCAAGTAATTAACTAGAATGGAATACCATGGCAGCTCCATAGTGGTGGTAATGGCAAAGATCTGCTCATCCGGAAAGCCTTCAACCAAAGGAATGGCTGAATCATCACCTCCCCCAACAAGTCTTGAGAGGTGATCCGCTACAATATTCTCTCTACCCGGTTTGTCTTGGATCTCCAAGTCAAACTCTTGCAACAATAACATCCAACGAATGAGGCGGGGCTTTGCATCCTTCTTCGTCATTAAGTATCTCAATGCAGCGTGATCGGTATGCACAATCACCTTGGAGCCTATAAGGTAGCTCCGAAACTTCTCCAAAGCAAAGATAATGGCTAGGAGCTCCTTCTCGGTTGTGGTGTAGTTCACTTGAGCATCATTCAATGTCCGAGAAGCATAGTAGATAGCATGCAGCCTCTTCTCTGTCTGCTGCCCCAAAACAGCACCCATAGCATAATCGGATGCGTCACACATCAAAGGGGAGCATCCAATCCGGCACACACATGATAGGAGCACTAATCAATAGCTCCTTAATCTCCTCAAATGCCGTCATGCACTTCTCATCAAAGCTCCAAGCAACATCCTTGGAGAGTAGATCACACAACGGCTTCAAAATCTTGGAGAAGTCCTTTATAAACCTCCGGTAAAAACCGGCATGTCCCATGAAACTCCTCACTCCCTTCACATTAACCGGAGGAGACAGTTTCTGCATAAGCTCTATCTTAGCTTTGTCAACTTCAATTCCCCTCTTGGAGATCACATGGCCAAGCACAATGCCCTCATCTACCATGAAGTGACACTTCTCCCAATTAAGCACAAGGCTTGTCTCCACACATCTCCTTAGCACAAGAGCCAAGTGTGCTAGGCACTCCTCAAATGAATTCCCATGGACAGAAAAAAAGTCCATGAAAATCTCCATAAAGTTCTTCGTCATGTCATGAAACAAGGTCATCATACACCTTTGAAATGTGGCCGGTGCATTGCATAAACCGAAAGGCATTCGACGGTAGGCGAAGGTGCCAAAAGGACATGTGAAAGTGGTCTTCTCTTGGTCCTCGGGAGCTATCACATTTTGATTATAGCCGCTGTACCCATCAAGGAAACAGAAATGGGAATGTCCAGCCAACCTCTCAAGCATTTGATCAATGAAAGCAAGGGGGAAATGATCTTTCCTTGTGGCGGTATTAAGCTTCCGGTAGTCAATACAAACTCTCCAACCACTTTGGACTCTTTGAGGGATGTCCTCTCCCTTATCATTCTTTACTATAGTCAGCCCTCCCTTCTTAGGCACCACTTGAACCGATGACACCCACTTAGAATCGGAGATGGGATAGATAACTCCATGATCAAGGAGCTTTGTGACTTCATTCTTCACCACCTCCATCATTGGTGGGTTCAATCTCCTTTGGGCATCTCTTGTAGGCTTGCTGCCCTCTTCCAGGTATATGTTATGAGTGCACACACTTGCACTTATGCCTTTAATATCTGCAATTGTCCACCCAAAAGCAGCCTTGTGTTCCCTTAAAACAGCAAGCAACCTCCCCTCTTCACTTGTGGAAAGCTTGGAAGACAAGACAATAGGAAGTGTCTCATCTTCACCTAAGTATGCATACTTCAATGAGGAGGGCAGTAGCTTCATCTCAAGCTTAGGAGGTGACACAATAGAGGGCTGCAACTTCGGTGCCCATGATGGTGAAGTCTCAATGTGGTAGGGAATGGAAGTAGATGGCATAGTGGTCAATGCAAATGTTGCATCCACTATCTCTTCATCAAGGAACTCCATGTCGGGGTAAGCAATGAAAGTCTCCAATGGCTCTCTAGAGTTGGATTCAATGAAAGAAGTAGCAACGGCATTCCCCAACACATCTATCCGAAAACAGTCCCCCAAGGGCAGCGGACTTCTTATGGCATCGAATATTCGAAAACTAATGGTGGTGTCAAAAACCGTCATGGTGAGGATTCCCTCCTTCACATCAATCTTAGTACCGGCTGTGGCCATGAAAGGCCTTCCAAAGAGGATAGGCATCTCCTGTTCTCCTCCACTGACAATGTTCTTCATGTCAAGAATCACAAAATCAGCAGGTATGAGGAGTTCTCCAATCTTGACAAGAACGTCCTCAACAATTCCTTTGGGCACAACTTGGCTCCGGTCAGCAAGCTTGAGTGAAATCTTCACTGGCTTGATGTCATCTAGTGCAAGGGTCTTGTACACATCATAAGGCATCAGATTTATCGATGCCCCCAAGTCCAACATTGCCTTGTCGAATCCCTTGTTGCCTATGATGCAAGGGACCGTGAATGAACCGGGATTCTTAAGCTTGGGAGGAAGCTTGCCTTGTAGGACAGCAGAGACATCCTCACTCAATATTATTTGTTCATCCTTCAAGAACTTCCTCTTGTTGGTGCACAACTCCTTCAAGAACTTGGCATATGGAGGGAATTGCTTGATAGCATCAAGGAGGGGAATGTTGATATTAACCTTCTTGAACAACTCAATGAATTCCTTGCGGTACTTGTTGTTCTTCTTCTGTAAATCCTCCTTCCTTTGAGCTTGCGGAAATGGAAGAGGCACTTGATGAGTTGTTGCATGCAAAGTAGGTACACTCAAGTGACATCGCCTTGGAACATCATTGCTTGGCACTTGTGCACTCTTCAACTTGCCATCCTCCTTGTCAAATGTGACATTCTTGCTCTTTCTCTTGTTGTAATCCCTCTTGTCAAACTCATGATCAAGAGACAACTGCCCAAATTCATCCCCCAATGGTGTGCCATCTTCATGATTGAAGACACTAATAGATGAAGGCTTGGACACTTCAACATTCTCCTCTCGGGTAGAATTTCTTTTCTGTTCTGGTCCCAGATGTTCGGACGCTACCTCTTGGTGTCCGGACGGATTCGTCAAATTTTCTGAAATTTCAGTCTGGGATGACCGGCGTCCGGGTGCCCATTCCTGGCGTCCGGGCGGATTGCACGGGGGCTGCAAAATTTCTTCTCTGTTTGACAGGCGTCCGGACGGATTCGGCGAGCTTTCCTCACTGACTGAAGGGTGTCCGGACGGATTGACTGGCAGAGAACTCTCTTGATTCAGTTCTCCATTCAATGCTCCTCCGGTAGGTACATTTTCTTCCCTACCGGCTTCCTTATCCTCCCCCTTGTTTCTCCTCAAAGTCCCAACAACAATTTCACGCTCCAAATTGCCGGATGGTACATTTTCTTCCCATCCGGCCCCATTCTCCTCAAATAAAATTTCAGAATCTAAACAAGGTCCCATGAATGTTGTAGAAGAAGAGGGGGCATATATGTGAGCATGGGGGTCATAATTGACAAGGTTATCGTAAGACCTACCTGAACGAAGGGTGGTGATCGCCTTCACACTCTCATGCCTCGGATTTTGCTCCGGTTGTGAAGGTAATCCACCTTGTTGCCTTTATTAGAGTTGCTTGGAGAGTTGCCCCACTTGAAGCTCCAACTTGCTCAATCCTTGGGACACAATGGACACACTCTGATCAGTCTTGAGCTGGCTTGCAGAGAGGGCAGTGAGTATCTCTTTGAATGTAGGCTCCCTCAAATCATTTGATTGAGCATGGTAGTTCTCCCTCTTGTGCTCAAATCCGGGAGGTGCTTGGTATGTGCTT
Organism: Rubus idaeus; assembly: GCA_030142095.1. Classification (NCBI taxonomy): domain Eukaryota; kingdom Viridiplantae; phylum Streptophyta; class Magnoliopsida; order Rosales; family Rosaceae; genus Rubus; species Rubus idaeus. Next base: position 17,146,842 of record CM057970.1, on the reverse strand, counting down.
TGTCTTGCAGGAGCTTGTGAGGTGCTTGCCTCCTGAGCATACATATTATTAGGAGCTCCTCTTTGAAAGGTGTTAGGGCCCTGGAACCCTTGTGATCTCCCTCCTGGATATGTTTGGTTTCCTCCTTGAAACCTTCCTCCTTGAAATCTACCTCCTTGGTAGTTGTTACCTCCTTGGTATGTGCTGCCTCCTTGGTGGCCTTGACTGTTGGTACAATTGCTCATCCAACACTCCTTGTTGAATGTTGGCTGAATAGTATTGGCATTCAATGGTTTCATGCTCCAAGGAACCACAATATGAACATGAAACAACCACTGCCTTGACTTGCTCACTTGGATGAGGAGGAGCTGCATTGCCATGTGCCTTGAGCAAGAGATTAAGCTTGGTATTCATGGCAGCCTCTAGTTGCTCAAACTTTGCATTCATAAGATCATCCACTTGTTGGATTTGAGAGACACCTTGGACTGCCCTTGTCCTTGATTCTACTCCTCTTAGTTCTCTTCCACCAAGATGTGGCTCTTCTCTTTCCCTTATCCTTGAGTCTCTTCTCCGATCATGGTTGTCCCACTGCCCGGATTGAATAGAGAGCTCCTCAATGATGTCCCAAGCGGCATTAGGTCCTTTCCTTTGAAAGCTGCCACCACAAGCGTTGTCAAGCCTCCTCCGGTCATCATCAAATAGACCGTCATAGAATGAGGAAACAAGCTGCCATTTGCTTATTCCATGGTGTGAACATTCAAGCTCCAAATCCTTGAAACGCTCCCAACCATCGTAGATAGATTCACGCTCACCTTGCATGAATGTAGTGAGCTGAATCCTCATGGCAGTAGTGCGATGATGAGGGTAATAGGTGTTGAGGAACACCTTCTGCATGTCATCCCAAGAACGGATACTTCTTGGCTTTAGCTTGTGAAACCATACCTTTGCTTTTGCCTTTAGTGAGAATTGAAAGAGCCTAAGCTTCAATTCATCAAATGTCAATCCTCCTCTACTTACGGTGCTGCAAATGGCATCAAAATCGATCATGTGATCGTATGGTCTCTCCTTCTCAACTCCATGGAAGGTAGGCAGAATAGACAAGATCGAATGCTTGATCTCGTATGCAATTTGTGGATGTGGATGGACAATACAAGATTGTGTATTGACTATGCTCGGATTTGAGTAATGACTCAATGGCAGCTCCACTTCATCAATGGGGGGCACTTGATCATTGTTGTTCACATCCCCCATTGTCTCTTTGGGTGGTGTAGGCTGCTCTGGAAGATGTGTAACTGGTGGAGCACTTTCAGTTCTCCTTGGTCTACCTCTTCCTCTTCCTCTTCCCCTTCCTCTTCCACTTGGTCTTCCTCTTGTGTCTTCACTCAAAACTCTCCCACTTCTCAACACAATTTGATCACTAGAAGTGGAGGACACGTTCATGTACCTGTAAACACACAAAGAGTAGGTATAATCAACACTTAGAAGCAAGGAAACAATGACAGAATGAAATTGGAAGCAAACAGCACAAATCAGAATCACAAAATGGTCCCAGACGATCGGACGCTAGGCCTGGATTCCGGACGGATTCGTCGAGATTAGGCTTCTGTCTCAAGGGCGTCCGGACGTCACAATAGGTGCCCGAACGGATTATGTGAATTTCAGTTACAGTGAGTTCAAAACTAATTACGAACAATGCCACTGTGAACAACTTCACTGGGCAACAGAGAAACAAATCACAATTTACCTAGGCAAACATTAACAAAACACAACCAAATTTTAAACACAACAACTAGACACACAAAAGAACTAGCACACAAATTTTTAGAATTTTCTGGGTTGATTTCCTATGGTAACAAAAATCGGGAAAAACACACAGTAGCAAACAATGTGCTTAGGAGCACTTTGGAAACAAAAACAACAACAAACACAATTATGCTATGAATGGAAAACAAAACAAACACTAAGACACATATATCAAACAATTTATACTACAAGAATAGTGCAAAGACACCCCGGATGTGGGTCACCAACGGATCAAGGATAAACCTCAATCCCCGGCAGCGGCACCATTTGACTCATCGATAATTACGGGGCGAATGTGAGTATCGCCGTCAAAGTGTAGTGGATGGTAAATTGTGACTAGGGGTTGTCGTACCCAAGGGATTGGAAGGCCCAAGATCCCTACTTGGTGAACAAATGCAAACAAGATGTACTATGCACTAGAAGTGGTGTGATTCGAGATGGTTTATGTACTTAGAAGTGAAGTATGTGCAACATGGATTTGTAGTGTTCAAAGTGTGTCACCCTTGGGTGACTTGTGACCAAAACAGTAACCAAATGTGGCAAGGACAGTAGCTAAGTAACCAATCTAATCTAAGTGAAATTGTGGTAACAAGAACACAAATGAATGTGTTGATAGCTTTGTGTGTTGTTGAGGTGACAAGCCCAACAAAAGTGTGATTGCTTGTGTGATCAAATGGATGGAAACGATTGGGGTTTCGGGTTCACTCTACCCCAATCAAATGTATGACAACTCTCAAGAACATGCAACAATGAATTCACTAAGGATCAACCCCCTATCCTAGCCATGTTATGGTTCTAGGATTGATTCTTCTAGGCCTATTTTGTGTCTTATTAGGGTCACAAATACTCCTAGTCTATTTATCCAAGCCTTGTTAGGGTCTCAAACAAACTTTCTAGGCATAGAGATTCAAGAATCAAGATTCAAACAAACTCAGTCCATTGACATAAACTCATCATGCTCATTGCAAACACTTAGGATAAAATGTAATCAACATAAAATCCAATCAAGTTAAGTTTAACACATGCTTGAGAATTAATTAGATTCATGGACAAACATCAAACAAAACCGTATTTAACCAATGAACATATCCAGAAATGAATTCATCATGCATACTCAAGAGAAATCATCAAAACATCATCATGGGCTAGAGCACACAACCCTAGCCCCCAATCTAATGAACTACTCACAATTCATTGTCATATACATCATTAATCGCAAAGATGAAAACATAAACATAAAACTAAAGAAAGAAAGAGTTAAGAATTGCTCAAGGATCGTAGCCAGCAGCTCCTTGGTGAGTCCAAAGATATATGCAGGCCTCCTCTTCGTTCTTCTCTCCTCCTTCAAGCTCTAGCAAGTCTAGCTTCCGATTCCTTGCTCCTCTTGATGGATGGCAACTTGTGGTGAAGGTAGATCGATGGAATGGTGGTGGAAAGTGTATGGCTGTAGTGTATGGGGTGTGTGGAAGATATTTCGTGAAGGGATGGAAGTGAGATGGGTGGTGGAAGGTGGTGAAAATGGAAGAACAAAAACGGCAGACGTCCGGGCGTCGGGCGGATGGTATCGGCGTCCGGGCACTTGGTGCGTCCGTGTGTGTTTTTGCAAGGTTTGGCGAGAGAAAATGGTGTGTATCTGCCTAGGGTTTCTTTGATCGTGAGTAACTGAATGAGAGCCAGGTCTGGTTGGTCTCCTCAGCCTTCAAGTGTTCCCTAGGGTTTCCAAGTGGAGAGAGTAAACAAAGGTGAGTGGTGGGAAAAGAAATGGAAAAGAAAGGTGAAGTGGAGGGATTTGTGGGTGAGTGGGGGAACTAGTGGACATGTCATCAGCCATGCACATGTGTGCAGCTGGTGTAGGAGACTCTCTCCTTCTGTGGTGGTGCTCCGGTTGTGGTTCGGCGGTGCTGCCGCCTCTTGTGGTGGTGGTTGGTCGGAAAAGTCGCCGGAAATACAATTTCTTCATTTTCCTTCATTTCTTCGATTCTTCAAGGCCTTCAATGACAACGCCTTCCGAAGGTGAATTCATGCAATCTTCAATGTCTAGAAGCCACGGTTGACTCCTTGTCCTCTTCTCGAAAGTGTGCCCAAAAGTGGTCAAAATGCACCTTCTTGTGCCGAATTACCTCAAGTCACCTAAGTAACCTGAAATCATGAAAACGCATATTAGTAGTAACAAAATGCCTTCGGATAAGCTTAACTCTCGTGATTAGGAATACAATTTGCGCTATAAATAAGTGCAAATCAGGGACTAGGGTTGTATGCCCTAGTTCATTGATGATGGATTTATAAAACTTTGATGTTTATTCATGTTGGATTGTGCTATGAATATATTCATTGTCTAGCTTAATAATGTTGAATGCATGTTTGGATACCTTATCAATTGAAAAGAATGTGTTAGACTTATATTGGTTGAATTTGTAGAGCTTGATAACCTCTTTAAATTCTAGACTCTTGGCATTGAACATGATGAGTTTGAGTGAATGCTTGACTTGTTTGAATTCTTAGTCTTTGAAGTACTTTGCCTTATTTGGTTAATTCGGGTACCTTGACAAGGCATAGATTAATGAAGTAGGAGTTCAAGTTGATGCGAGAGCACAATTTGGCACGAGAGTACGGAAGAGACCCTATGAATGTGATGAGTTAATATTTGTTTAACTTGTTTGAAATCCTAGTTGATGACTGTATGCCTCTTTTTATGAACTTAAGGACTGTAAAAAGCTTAAGAAACTAATTGAGTGCTCCTCATCAATCTATTACACATGAAGGATACATTGAAAGAAACTAAATCTTATGTACTCTTTCTAGTGCTAAGGTTTGAGGATTTTGGTTTGTTAATCAATCAATGTGAATTTTCAAAAGACTACCATTCATTGTTTATGAAAAGTCAATCATTCTACCATTTCTATATCTATCCATTTTCCTCCTCTTACATGTTAGAGTGCATTGAGTTTGTTAGCTCAAACACTCTTGTTTACTTCTTGCATTTTAATTTACTTGCATCACTCTTATTCACAAAAATACCAAAAATACTACACTACACTCATTTGTATATATGCACCACACTTTGCATCCATTCCATTTCTAGTCTCTTCATTTTAGTGCTAAGAAACTTGGTTACCACATAATTACCGAGTGGATTTTGGGCCTTCCAATCCCTTGGGTACGACAACCCCCGATCCTTAATTTATACCACCCCATACTATCTTTGACGACACGAAGACATGATTTTAACACGAAATTATCGTCTCGTCAGTGCTTCAGCAAACAAATCATTAAGGTTAGCTCCAAAATCATCAAAGTCATCATGGAGTCCTTGAGCAGCAGGTGCATCAGGGTTGATCAATAAGTGTCTATCATCATCAACCAAGTGTCCATCGTCATGAAACAAGTTATTAAGGCTAGCCCTAAAATCATGGGCATCAAAGCTGGAAGAACAAAATAAATTAGCCAGCCTCTATTTTCAACAGTATACAATAGGCCATAAATTAAGTTTTACCGTCAATAAATGTTCGCTTACGTGAGTAGAGGAGCAACAAGAGCATTGTCTGCTATTGTATGCAATTGGTTGTTAGTGTTGGTGCCTAACGTGGGTAAATCTCCTAGAGAACCATCAACAATTCCAGAAAAATCATCCATTGAAGATTGAACCTGCAATTAATGACAATACTAGAATAAATACTTGTTCTTGTTTTGGCAAGAGGAAACTTCATTAAAAGGAACAAAGCAAGCAACAGGAAAGCAAGAGAAGCTCTGCAATACCCCAACAGAGGGCCAGAGCAAAAACAAAACCTCAAGGAGGATTCGATCCAGAGTAATCCAAACCCTTGAACCCAAAAGTTAACTGGTTTTTAGGGAAAAAAATATAAAAACAAAAACAAATTAACAGATCCATTTTGGCTAACTAATCAGATTCTTTATAATTGGGGAAAGCAAAGGGGCAAATTAGAGGAATGGAATAAATATTGAGGCACATTATATATGTGAACCTTTACTCTAACACTGCAAATTAGATATCTAATAAAACATAGTGAGTGGAAAGGCACACACACACACATATATGCTTAATATTTTCATCATAGCTTAGTAGAGTAATTCGAAAGAGTGTAGGAATTAATATATAGGAATGGATACCTGGATGAGAATAAAATTTAAAGAGTGGTATGGTAGCTATAAAATTCAAAGACTTGTAGTTGTACGTACGCACTACTATGCCAGCCAGCCACCGCCTCTGCAAACCCAGTCATTTCCCCTCAGGCTAACCCTTGACTCTAACGTCGAACCAGTGAAAGAGATGCACACACAAATACACGCTCGATTAGCTACAACTTGTATTGAGGAAATTTTTATTTTATTTTTAATTATCAAAAAAGAAACTGTGACTTGGCAGTCAAGCACAAGATTTTGAGTGAAGACAAAACTAAAAAATGACATACATACCCCTATTACCCTCAACGAAGCTAGGTTAGTGGTAGTGCTCCCACAGACCCACTCCCTCTTATCTCATTGACTACGGTCAATGACCAACCTCACCGTATGAATAGCTTGAAGATCTTGAAGCCACAAACTATTGAATCCTTGACCACAAGTAATCCAAGCCGTGAAGACAAGGTGATGATGGTGATGGTGACGTTGAAATAGGGCTGATGATGATGGTGTAGACGCCTTCTCCTCCTCCTTGAAGTCTTGAAAACCCATAATATTAGAGAATGGAAAACATGGATGAAAATATGATGTGAGAAGGTATAGAGATGGAAGAATGGTGTTGAAGTCCAAAGGAGGGTTTGTCCCTCTCCATTGTGGTGTTTTTTGAAGAGAAGAATGAGGCTGCTATTTATAGGAGAATAGAGATGAAGAAGAAGATAATGAAAGAAATAAAGAAAGAACGGGAAGATAAGTTGAATTTGAATGGGAAATAAAGAAATGGTAAGTGACATGGTGGAAATGTATTCATGTTGCAATTAACCATTTACTTAGATAAAAGAAATTAAGCACTAATGGTGTGAGAAGAAAGCAACAAACATAGTGTGGTGAGATGGACGGCAAAATCGGGGTGAGTGGAGCATTGAGAATAAAAGAAAAAGAAAAAATTAAAAAGAAGACAGCACTGAGTTGTGCGCACTTGGAACCAAAGGGATTGGAACGTTTCACCGGTTGGATGATTCTGAAATGGGAACGCCTAACATCCACATGCGTAGTGTGTCCAAAGTACAGCTAGATCTGACGGTACAAGTAGGAGATATGGGCTTCCGAAGTTGACTGATCTGCACAGGCAGAATGTCCGAAAATCTTTTAGTCTAATGGGCTTGGACCTTTCCTCATGCTTTGTGGACTTGGGCTTTCCTTCATGGATTTGGGCTTACATCTTGGACCTCACGGTAGCCCACCTCTTAATGGGCCTCGAAAAAGCCCATTAGACTTCGTAAATTTCTGAGCTCCGATTTTCCGTTCCGAGCTGAAATAGTAATCCTAGTTGCATTAGGATTCCTACACCGTTTAGGATTCTTGTCAGAGTCGGGAAAGTATTCAAATTAGGAAAGTTTCCTAATACAATCAGGAAAGTCAAAACATGAAACTTTCCTAAAAACCTCATTTCCGCACATGTTCAGATTCATACATCATTTAAGGAATCAAATATGGAAACTAAGCTAAAATAGTAAAGTTACAATTAAATCATAGTCAAATAGTAGGGAAAACACATTAAAAACGTCACATTATATGCTCCTATCAATAACTCTATGGTAATCTCCATAGTCTTCAAAGTCATCATGGAGTCCTTCAGCAGCAGGCACCTCAACATTTGCAGGTGCTTCAGCAAACAAATCATTAAGGTTAGCTCCAAAATCATCAAAGTCATCATGGAGTCCTTGAGCACCAGGTGCATCAGGGTTGATCACCAAGTGTCTATCATCATCAACCAAGTGTCCATCTTCATGAAACAAGTTATTAAGGCTAGCACCAAAATCATGGGCATCAAAGCTGGAAGAACAAAATAAATAAGTCAGCCTCTATTTTCAACAGTATACAATAGGCCATAAATTAAGTTTTACCGTCAATAAATGTTCGCTTACGTGAGTAGAGGAGCAACAAGAGCATTGTCTGCTATTGTATCCAATTGGTTGTTAGTGTTAGTGCCTAACGTGGGTAAATCTCCTAGAGAACCATCAACAATTCCAGAAAAATCATCCGTTGAAGATTGAACCTGCAATTAATGACAATACTAGAATAAATACTTGTTCTTTTTTTTTGCAAGAGGAAACTTCATTAAAAGGAACAAAGCAACCAACAGGAAAGTAAGAGAAGCTCTACAATACCCCAACCGAGGGCCAGAGCAAAAACAAAACCTGAAGGAGGATTCGATCCAGAGTAATCCAAACCCCTGAACCCAAAAGTTAACTGGTTTTTAGGGAAAAAAATATAAAATCAAAAAAAAATTAATAGATCCATTTTGGCTAACTAATCGGATTCTTTATAGTTGGGGAAAGCAAAGGGGCAAATTAGAGGAATGGGATAAATATTGAGGCACATTATATATGTGAACCTTAACTCTAACACTGCAAATTAGATATCTGATAAAACATAGTGAGTGGAAAGGCGCACACACATATATGCTTAATATTTTCATCATAGCTTAGTAGAGTAATTGGAAAGAGTGCAGGAATTAATATATAGGAAGTAGATACCTGGATGAGAATAAAATTTAAAGAGTGGTGTGGTAGCTATAAAATTCAAAGACTTGTAGTTGTACGTACGCACTACTATGCCAGCCAGTCACTTCCGCTCAGGCTAACCCTTGACTCTAACGTCGAACCAGTGAAAGAGATGCACACACAAACACACGGTCGATTAGCTACAATTTGTATTGAGAAAATTATTTTATTTTTAATTATCAAAAAAGAAACTGTGACTTGGCAGTCAAGCACAAGATTTTGAGTGAAGACAAAACTAAAAAATGACATACATACCCCTATTACCCTCAGTGAAGTTAGGTTAGTGTTAGTGCTCTTACAGACCCACTCCCTCTTTTCTCATTGACTACGGTCAATGACCAACCTCACCTCATAACCCGTGAAGAAAGTAAGAAACATACATATATATATATACCTTAATTTGTTACTTACAGGTATTTTCAAATATATACAATTAGTACAGAATTATAACATCATCTTCGTGGAGGTGTTTCTGTCCCTCAAACCTCACCCCTCGCATGTGTCAGCCTTCCTTCCTTTGTGCGCAGAGAGAAAGAGGATTGTGTGTTGCCTTGGGGCTCCTTGTAACAAAAAAAAAAAGAGTATTGTGTGATACCTATCCATCTCCATATTTTTATTTATTTATCCATCTAAGGTGTTAATTTTGGGCAACATCGATCTAAGATGTTAGTTGATGTTCATTTTTTTGCTCAAATGGTCAAGTCATTTTGAAAAATACCTAAACACATGACCATTTTTTATTACATGTTCAAGTCTAAAATAGAGTCTAAGATGTTAGGTGATTATTGGTTTTTTTTTTCTTTCTTAAATGTATGAGATCAAACATTCAGATACCCATTGATTTAATTTTTTTGTTTCTGAAATAATTTAATTTATTTATTTCCTTTTCAAAAAACAAAACAAAAGATTTCTTTATTTTTTCTGTATCATAGAGTTAACTCACACTAGACTGTGAGAGTGAAAGGGGGGCAATATTGGAAATTAAAGTAGTACATGAGAAACGGATGGTGGGATGATACTGCAAAATGCTACGCATTTCAGTCACCTTTTCTCTCCCTCCTATGAAGGAGACATTCTCAAAAAACTACCAATAAGGTTCAAACATGTATAGGCTTTTGATTGGTTCCTTCTTCTAATTCCTGATTCCTTGATCTTCCTTAGTTCCTTTTGTCCGGAGAGAGAAAAGTGGATTGTGTAATATCTTTTATTTGTCTCTAAATTTTTAATTTATTATTTATTTATTTATGCTAAAGACACAATAGTGACAGAAGAGCAAGGGTCCCTAGTACTACTCTTGCCTTATTCATATAATGTTCATAAATGTTGCTAATTAATGTATGTGTCATCTCCTATTTAATTTTGGATGCATAATGAATTATGTTTTTTTTTCAATACTAGTGCAAAATATAGAGAAAAATGTAAAATTCAAGTATATTATATTTTTGAATTTAAGAATATGAAAATTCTAACGAGTCTTCTAAAAAAATACCCAAATACATAAGTAATTTTTATCGCAATTAGTCAAGTCTATTGATACATTCTCTAAGCGATGACACTATTTTCGTACTCTCATTTCTTATGCACTTAGCTTGGAAAGAAAGTCATAACCAATTTTAATCTCCAAGTCATTTTGAAACGGAAATTGTAAATAAAATTCAATATTAATTATATTCAAATCGAGAAAAATTAGAGCTCGTCTTGACTTGAAATTGAGAACGACCAAAAGAGAAGAAGAAGGGGGTTACAATTTCCATCCTAGAGGGGGTACGTTTGTTAAAATTTCACTTTTCTCATTTTCCTCTAAAACCGTACATCTAGTTTGCGTCGGGAAACTTATCAATTGATCCCATGCCACACCATTGAAAAACCTAGCTAAGGTCGACTCGTTTTTAATTTCTTCTAAATCGATCCAATTGTTGTGTTTTACGACATGTTGCTTAGAAAAAGAAATGCATGTTAAACTGAAAATCACTCAAATGGAATTGGAAATTTAGAATTCATGCGTGTACATATAACAAAGCTAGTAATAAATATCACTTGATCAATTCAGCATTTTTTTTTCTTGGCTTTCTCATTATCTATCATCATCGTTTTCTCTCTCTGGAATTAATTGTTGATGTGTCCATCTTATGGTTGGTCATTTAGCATAAGAAATGCTAAATCGAAAATTACAGTCAAATGTTGAAAACCATGTCAGAGAAGCTCTTGATCATGTCTTCTCACAAAAGCATTGTTGCTTTTCGGTGCCAAAACCCTTCCTCTCCTCCTTCCTTTTTTTTTTGTTTCCTACAAAAACTTATTACCTTATCTCGTTGCTTTATTTTTATTTCATTGTTACCTTATTGTCCTGGTGATAACATTAATATTATATATATGCAACTACTCTCTCACTATTCTATAAAAAAAAAAACTTGCTCACTAACCTTCATTTAAATAGGTTATGTCAATAGAGCAACTATGGGTACGTACGTAATAAATTGACCTAACAAAGTATAGTTGGCATGACTGTGTATTACAAATTAATTTAACTATGGTATTCTTTGGACAATCAAGTTACCTACATTATTATATCTTTTGTTAGAAATTGCCAATACAATCTAATGTTTATGTTCCACTAAGTAGTAATCTAAAGGAGAGAATTTTACTCAACACAAAATAAGCTCTCTTACGTTTCCACCTAACAAATACTTCTCGGGAGATCGATGAGTTAAAAAATTGAGGAAGGTTGACAATATTTTGAACCATCTATTTATTTGATAAATTTAAAATTGTTGTAGAATATTGAGAATAAGAATACGAGAAGTAAATAGCACAGGAATAGAGATGATCTTTATTGATGAATAGGTGCCTCTATATATAGAGGAATACAAGATACAATCCATAATGTAAAAGGATTCCTATTCAATACTTTCCTTATGCAATCCTAACTAGATACTCCTAGGTTGACTAGCACACATAAATCGGGTATCCTTAAACACTCCCCCTTGTGCAGTCAACACTAGGTGGTGCTCCTCGCGTTGTCTCATTAAAAACCTTGCCAAGTAACAAAAACCCAATGGGAGAAAAATAACCTTGCTCGAAGGGGGAAAAGAGTACAACACACCCTTCACATTTGGCATAGCAAGACATCAAACTCCCCCTCAAGTTTGCGTCTCCCCCTGATTTCCTCAATCATGGGAGGTCAAATAACTTAAGCAAACTAATGCTATTGACATGCTTCTCAAATGTGGATTTAGGTAGCAACTTGGTAAACAAGTCTGCTACATAGTCCTTAGAACGGACTTGATTCACTTGAATCATGAGGAATACTTGTTATTGCTGATATGCTTGGTATTGTCGTCATTGATGAAACCTTGCCTCATTTGCAAATAGCATTATCCTCATAAATGCATATATGTTCATCAGTGGTTGACCTCAAACCACATGTACTTCTTAAATATGTAATCAGGGACCTTAACCATATACATTAACGAACAACTTCATGGAGATAATCTCAACATGGTTCGAAGAAGTAGTGACAAGAGTTTGTTCTATAGACTACCAAGATAACAACGTGTTTCCCATGGTAAAGACATAACCCATATAGGAACAACCTTAATGACGGTCAGAGAGATACCCAATATCAGCAAATTCTACCAAAACATCACAAGAGTTTGGGAATAAGGGGTTGATGCGGCACAGCGCGCAATCCGTCCGGACGGAGTGTCATCGTCCGGACGCCTGACGCGTGCGGCAACTTCCAGGCTGCAATCCGTCCGGACGGCACATGCCGCGTCCGGACGATCTGAACACGTACGGACGCCCTGTACGTCCGACAGCAGCAACAAAGATTTTTTCACTTTGTTTCGACTCTCTGTAGGGATAGAACAAACCCATATCAATCGTACCATTAACGAAAGATTGTCTTTATGCCAAATCCAAAGGCGTTGCGTGGGCGCAGAGATAGCTAACAAGTTCACATAAAAGGAGATATTGGGTCTTGTGCATTGAGCTAAGTACAATAGTGCGCATATTGAACTCAGGCATAGCACCTCAGCCTCTAGAACGTTTTCGTCATCATCCCTTGGACAAAACGGATCTTTCCTTTGATCTAGGCTGCGATCAATCATGGGAGTGCTATCAGGATGGACCCTATCCATATTAACGCCTGAGCATCTTTTGGGTTTCCCAAGATCTTTAATCTCAAACTCGGTTTTGCAATGCAAATCCGAAACTTGTGCTCTCAACACGCAGTGGGCATAATTTAATTGTTCACATACCCTCTTCCAATCAAGTAGTCACTTAGACGGGTATACCACGTCCGTCCATATAGTGATCGTTGCAACCTTAGCAAACGCGCTCCGTGGTCGGGAGCCACTTGACTTGGGTAAATCTCCATATCTAGATCCCCATAGAGATATGATGTGACCACATCCATAAGCTGCATAGTCAGTTCTTCGGAAACTACCAAACTGACAAGGTAGTGGAGCGTAGTAGCATCCATTACGAGAGATATCTCATCGTAGTCGATTTCAGGGCGTTTGTGAGAAGCCTTGTGCCATAAGGCGAGCTTTATCTCATTCTCTCACTACGCACTCTAACAAAGACCTATTTATCCAACAGGCTTTATTCTAGAAGGATCGGCACACCGGGCTCGAATACCGTTCTCTTTGTTAGTGAGTCTAACTCAACCTGAATCGCATCTTTCCATTTAGGCCAATATACTCTACGTTGGCATTCCTCAACGGAGCGGGGTTCAATATCATCATTCTTAATGAACTCTCGTGCACAAGCATTTGCGAAAACATCGTCGACCACGATGGAGTTTCTATCCCACGTCCCATGTACACTAGTGTAATGAATTGAGATCTCTACATTCCCACGGATAGGTTCTATCGATGGAGCGTCCTCCAGATATGTCACTTGGACATAACCGTAATCTGGAATGTTCTCATGGTTCGGATTTTGAGTATCAATGATGAGAGGTAATGTGCCTTCGCAGCCCGCTTCCTAGGGCACGAATTCCTCAAACCCGGTGGCATCCCACGCTTCCTCAGCGGAACCACGGCCTAAGCCACATCACCACCATTACTGGTGATGGCGCCAGCGGTGCCCTGCCCATCCTCTCGGGTGGCATTCGCGGCGTCTTTGAGTCTGAAGTCCTTTTCAGGTACTTCCTTCCTTGCAGGTTTGCAGCAGGTATATATGATCTAGTCACTCAAGATTTGAGAAAGCGTCCGGAAGAGAATCGGTGACTTTCTAGAGATCGATAAGTCTCCGCACTACGATGTCACGTGTGCAGTAGGGGGATCGTTATGAGACAGAGTGGGGACAGGCCACGACACTTCTCGTCGTTCCTGTTGAACGTAGACGTTCTTATCTCCCCCTAACGACGGGAAGACTATCTCATCGATGTGACAAAATAGATCGCCTGACAAGGGTTTTACATAGCGGATTTTGGTTGGAGACTCAAATCCAACATAAATACTCATTCGTCATTGAGGACCCATCTGAGTACGCTGTGGCGGCGTAGTAGGCACATAAGTAGCACACCCAACACGCATAAGTACGAGATGCTTGCCTCGTACCCAGTCACTAGCTGTTGCGTAGAAAAAGGATTGGGTGGCGATGAGCCTCAGAAGAATAAGCATAGCTGCATGCAATACTGTGTGCACCCAGACAGAGGGAGGAAGATTGGTGCGCATTACCAATGTCCTCATAACCATCTGCAAGACCATTCTGGGTATGCACATGCAGTAGTCATCGAAAGCCTTCGATGTAAACTCTCTTAGCATTATCAAGCCTGATTTAATGGGATGATACAGGTAGTGAACCTGCAGGCGAATTATATGTGCTAGGAGTTTAGCATAAGCAGCATAAAAGATGACCATAGCGTGACATGTGACCAGCATGTCTACGCATCAACCAACACCATAATCCTTATATGGTCCGCTTGGTGGTTGAATCGGCCGACAGATATCCCCCATGGATTATCTGTAAGAATGGGGGAAGTACTTTTAGAATCCTTTACATAGGACGGTCTTAGTCCTAAGTTCCCTAAGGAACATGGCTTTGCAAAACGAGCGAATGGCCTTAGAGGCATAGGAGGAAGGAACAAAATCCGAGAATGCATTGAGGTCAGGTTGTGGCGTTCGGATGGAGAGGGGTCCGTCCGGACGGAAATGCATTATGGAATCGTTCAGTTTGCCCAGAAGGTTCGGCGTCCGGACGAAATTTTCGTCCGGACGGAACTTCATGCTCGATTTGTCCAGCAGGTTTTTCGGAGCTCGGGCGTCCGGACGGATTCGTCGGGCGCGATGGACATGAGCTCTCCTGGAGCAATGGCGTCCGGACGGATGCTACAGACATGAGCTTTTTTGCTTGTTTTCTCATCTCCTTGAATCATCCTTTGATTCATGCTTCGATTAGCTCGATAGAATAGATATCCGTCTGAAGTTTTCAGTATACGGATCATCATATCATGACAGGAATGTTTCAATCTGTCTTTGCCAAAGCCATTATGTGTCTGAATCCAAGAGGTCATCCCGAATGACTTTGTTTGATTCAAGAGCTCAAATAGTGGCTGCGTACAACACACTAGAGAGACACATAACCTTCTCTAAGATGTGCTTCCTTTCGCAGTCATTAGAGCTAATGCAAAGGAATCTATCCCATTCTCATCATGCGTTTCCGCATGGTATTCGTTGGCTCTTACATCTTTAAGGACTTATGCATAATATCAAATTAAGGAGCCATTAGGCAAGAATGTATGCATAAAGTAGAATTGAGGAAAGTAATCAACTCAAAGATTTATTAAAGATATAGCCAAAAGGATTACATTCAAAGTTTCGACATTGGTTTCTAACCAAAAGCTAAATCAAAATTACAATGGAAATTAAGACTTAAGCGAAATCTTGAGTGTCATCACTCCTCCCAGCTTCAAAGTCATCAATCCTCATATCGACGTCCTCTTCATCGTTCTCTTGTTCCAAGTTGTTGGCTTCTGAGGCTTCACGATACAGTTTGTATACGTTAGCGACATTCAGAGATGCTTTACAAATCTTTGCCCAATGACCGGTTTGCCCACATCTATAGTATAAAGATGTATTGTCAGAATCCTTTGATTGAGTGGCGACTATCGCATGCGGTGCCCTCATCTTGAGTGGCAAGGCTGATACCGTAATTGATGGGGAAGTTCGCCACTCAAGGAATCCACCAAGAGATAAGAACTTATAAGAGGGAAATCCGCCACTCAAGGACTCCTCCAAGAGATAAGGATTGATAATTCGGAAGAAAACTTCTTCACAATGATAAGTTTAATATTAATTCAAAGTCTGCCTACAATTGAGAATTCAGCTTCCTTATATAGGAGGAAAAAGGCATTCGAAGAGTCTACAGCTCTTTGTTCAAAATACATAATAAAGGAGGACTTATTTTAGCATGACTTGACTATTTTTAGCCTTGACTGCAGCTTCACCAATGTTCTTGATTCAATAGACTTGGAACTCCTTACCAGCAGTAAATGCTGTCATTATTTCTTCAAGTCCAGGTGCAAAGTCTTCAGAGTCACACTCTGTGTCATACGCTTCCGCTTCGCGTGAACTCGTCCCTGAGTTCCCTTGTAAATTATCCCCATAGTAGTGCGAAAGATCTGCAACATTGAAAGTTGCTGAAACACCATAATGTCCAGGAAGGTCAATCTTGTAAGCATTGTCGCCTATGCGTTCCAAAATTTTGAAAGGGCCATCTGCTCTGGGCTTCAACTTTCCATGCTTTCCCCTAGGGAATCTTTCCTTGCGAAGGTGAATCCACACCAAGTCCCCTACTTTGAATGCAGCTGGTTTCCTGTGTTTGTTGGCTGATACGCCCAAAAGGAGCATCAATTTAAAAAAAACCCTATCGGTAGTATAGTGGTGTAAGTAGGGTATCGTTCACAACGGAGATCAAAGGGTGTACCTAACAAAAATTGTCACAAAGAATTAAATAAAATAAAGAATTATTATTACCATGTATAAAGTATAAACATATACATATGTACAAAGTAAGGGGGTTTAAGAGATAAATTGAATGAAATAAATTAATTAAACTACAAATAATAAATTAAATGAGATGGGATGAAACACAAAGTATATAAAGTTCAGCCACATATACACAAGTTTATTAATCATTGGACCGAAAATTAACCAAGTTCCCTAGCCATGAAACCGAAATTAACATATGTGGAAAGTTAGAAGCTAACCATTCCCCAAATAAAACTTCTCTACAAAAATTAACCTAAGTGAAAGCACCTAGATTAACCAATTAAACATGTCATCTTAGTCTAGAAAGCTAGCTAATCAAACCATATTTAACGCATAGAAAAGAGTTGTTAATTAAAGTGCACGACCCATTATAGAAAAGTCCATATGTCCGCAATCCTTTTTATTTGACACCGACCTTTGTCCAAAGCCTTTACTACTCGTGAATTAGGTTTCCAAAACTATTAGGTGAATTGTAATCCCTAACTCTAGCTCCAATTATATGCAAATATTATAAGTATCGATCCCTATAACATAAACACATAAAAGTTTTCTATAATTCAGAATCAACTAAACAGAGTCACATAAGCTACTAGAAGAACTAATTAATTAGGATCCAATAACTAAATAAACTCATATAAATAGGCTGGAAATTATATAAATCATGTCATGTTAACTAATACAAAGAATAATCAAGCAACAAAGAGGAATTCATAAGAATAATTAAAGGAAAAGTCAGATTACACCATATGGAATAGCATGAAGACTTGAAGACCACGAAGCCTTGAATCCTTGAAAGCAAGTAATCCAAACCGTGTGCAGCAAGGTGGTGATGATGATGGACGAAATTGATGGTGATGATGGTGATGGTGCAGCCGCCTTTCCTCCTCCTTGAAGCCTTGAGAACCCTAAATACTAGAGAATGGAAAATATGATGGAGAAGAGAAAGAGGAGGGTTTGTCCCTCCCCATTGGGGTGTGAATTGGTGAATTGGTGAAGATAAATAGGCTCCTATTTATAGGAAAATGGAGAGGAAGAAGAAGACAATGGAAGAAATAAACAAAGAAAGGGAAAAGAAGTGGAATGTGAATGAGAGATAAAGAAATGGTAAGTGGTGGTGGAAATGGAATCATATGGCAATTAACCATTTATTTACCAAAAAGAAATTAAACACTAATGGTGTGGGTAGAAAGAAGAGGAAAGAATATAGGGGTGAGTGGAGCATTGAAAATAAAAGAAGAGGAAAGAAATAAAAACGGACAGCACTGAGCAGTGCGCACTTAGAACGGAATCCTGCACGTTTCCACGGTTGGATGCTTCTGAAATTTTATTTGGGAATAACTGACATCCATGTGCAGCGTGTATCAAAATTACAGCTAGATCTGACGGTGCAATTGAGAGATATGGGCCTCGCAAGTTGACCTATCTGCACAGGCAGATTGTCCGAAAATCTGGGCTTGGGCCTTTCCTCATGCTTTGTGAACTTGGGCCTTCCTTCATGGATTTGGGCCTTCCATCTTGGGTTTGGGCCTCCTTCTTGGGTTTGGGCCTCTTTCTTGGGTTTGGGCCTCCTTCTTGGGCCTCATGGCAGACCACCTCTTAATGGGCCTCGCAAAAGCCCATTAGACTTCGTTTCTGCACATGTTCACATTAATACATCATTTTGGACTCAAATATGGAAACTAAGCTAAAATAGCAAAGTTACATTTAAATCATAGCCAAAATAGTAGGGAAAACACATTAAAAACGTCACACTTTGTGCTCCTATCATTGGCTTGAGACTGATATTTCGCATTTTGTTTGACGATGCGTTTTCGCACTTCTTCATGCAGTTTCTTAATGTTTGTTGCTTGTGCTGCTGCATCACTGCTGAATTGAACATCTGTTGAGAGTGGAGTTAAGTCCATAGGACTTATTGGATTTTTCCCATAGACTGTAAAGAAAGGACTTGTTCCAATAGATTGACTTGCTGACCTGTTATAGGCAAACTCTGCTTGAGCCAAAATTAAGTCCCATTGACGAATGTTCTTACCCACCAAGCTTCGCAAAAGATTTCCCAAGCTGCGGTTGACAACTTCAGTTTGTCCATCAGTCTGAGGGTGATGTGAGGAGCTAAATTGTAGCTTTGTTCCCAGCTTGCGCCAAAGAGTTCGCCAAAAATGTCCAACAAACTTGGAGTCTCTGTCAGAAGTGATTGTCTTAGGAATTCCATGCAGCTTGACAATTTCTCTGAAATATAAATCAGCAACATGTGTAGCATCTATAGTTTTGTTGCAAGGCACAAAGTGAGCCATCTTTGAAAATCTGTCAACTACCACCATGATTGAATCTTTATTTCTCTGTGTGCGGGGTAGTCCCACAACAAAATCAATGCTTACATCTTCCCAAGGGGTTGTAGGAACTGGAAGAGGAGTGTACAACCCAGTATTTTGCCCATGAGTTTTAGCAACGTGACAAGTTCTGCACCTCTTTATGTAGTGTGCAACATCTCTTTCCAAACGAGGCCAATAAAAATTTTCCTTGATCAAAGAAAGAGTTTTATCTCTTCCAAAATGTCCAGCTAAACCTCCTTCATGTGCTTCGGCAGTGATGGATCCTCGCAAAGAACTCTCTGGGATGCAAAGTCGATTTCCATTAAATAGAAAACCTTCTTGTAAAAAATATGACCTATAAGGGCCCTTTGCACATTCAGCCCAGATTTTCTTGAAAAAAGGATCTTCAGGATACAACTCCTTAAGAACTTCAAATCCCACTACTTTGACTTGCATAGTACTCAAAAGTGAGTATCTCCTGCTTAAGGCATCTGCAACTTGGTTCAACTTCCCAGACTTATGCTTAATGTGGAAAGTATATGCTTGTAACAACTCAACCCACCTTGCATGTCTGTTGTTCAATTTGTGTTGCCCATTAATAAACCTCAATGCCTCATGGTCAGAAAAGAGAATAAACTCTTTGCAAATAAGATAGTGCCTCCAATGATTTAAAGCTCGAACAATGGCATAAAATTCTTTGTCATAGGTGGAGTACCTTGTGCGAGAGTGGTTCAATTTCTCACTGAAAAATGCCACTGGTTTGCCTTCTTGGCTGAGCACAGCACCGATTCCCACATTTGAAGCATCACAGTCCACTTCAAACACTTTGTTAAAATCAGGGAGGATGAGGATGGGGGCTTCTGTCATCTTTCTCTTCATGAGCTCAAAGCTTTCTTGTGCTTTCGCATTCCATTGGAATTTTCCTCCTTTCAAGCACTCTGTGATAGGAGCTATGACAGTGCTGAAACCTTTGATGAAACGCCGATAAAAAGAAGCTAGTCCATGAAAACTTCGAATATCATGAAGTGTGGTAGGAATAGGCCAACTGACAATAGCTTCCACCTTATTAGGATCCACAGCAATCCCATCTCCAGAGACAATATAACCCAGAAAAATCAGCTGAGGGGTTAAAAACTCACACTTCTTTAAATTAGCAATCAGTTGTTGCTCTCGCAAGGTTTGAAACACTAACTGTAGGTGTTCCATATGTGAATTCTTGTCTTTGCTGTAGATGAGGATGTCATCGAAATAGACCACCACAAATTCTCCAATAAAAGACTTAAAAATGTGATTCATTAGTCTCATGAATGTACTGGGAGCATTTGATAATCCAAAAGGCATTACCATCCACTCATACAAGCCGTCTCTAGTCTTGAAAGCTGTCTTCCATTCATCTCTAGGTCTCATGCGTATTTGATGATAACCGCTTCGCAGATCAATTTTGGAGAAGATTGTTGCTCCATGAAGTTGATCAAGAAGATCATCAAGCCTAGGGATAGGAAAACGGTATTTGATGGTAATTTTGTTCACCGCTCGACTATCCACACACATTCTCCAAGAACCATCCTTCTTTGGAACAAGCAAGGCTGGAACCGCACATGGACTCATGCTTTCCCTTATCAATCCTTTAGACATTAACTCATTCACTTGCCTCTGTAGTTCCTCAAACTCCTTAGGATTCATTCTGTAGGCTGCTTTGTTAGGAATAACAGCACCAGGGACAAAGTCCATATGATGCTGAATACCTCTCATTGGGGGAAGTCCAACAGGAATTTCTTCGGCTACTACATCTTGATATTCTTCAAACATCTTTTGCAACTCAGGTGGAACCTCAGTTTGATTGTTAGTGACTTGCAAATTCATAAGCATGAAAATTAAACTTCGTTCTCGCAACTCGCCAAGAAGCTCAGACTTAGATAATAAGTTGCCTTTGTTTTTCCCTTTCGCATGGTGCACTTCTTTTGCAGCTTCAAGTTTCTTTGTGTGCCCAACTTCTTTCGCAGGGCCTAGTACTATTTTTACACCATCCTTCTCGAAAGAGTAAGTGTTTCTGTAGCCATCATGCAACACCTTTCTATCATATTGCCAAGGTCTTCCAAGCAACAGGTGACAAGCATCCATGGGAACAATATCACACCAAATTTCATCTTTATAGTTTTTTCCAATAGAAAATTGAACTAAACTTCTCTTGTCAACTCGTACCTCATTTCCTTTTCGTAACCAGGAAAGTTTGTAAGGATGTGGGTGCTTTTCAGTGTCAAGGTTCAGCTTCTCCACCATGGTGGTGGCAACCACATTTTCGCAGCTTCCTCCATCAATAATGACATCACAGACCTTGCCTTGGGCTGTGCATCTGGTATAGAAAATGTTATTTCGCTGCGAAGGTTCCTCTTCAACAAGAGTGGCGTTTAGACTTCGACGAACCACCAGGCTTGTTCCTTGATCACCATAAGTGATTTCGTCATCAAAAATTGGTCCACCATCGTTTGGAATGAACTCTTCCTCGTCGGGTTCTTCGTCGAATTCAACAAGTGACACAATTCTTCGATTGGGACATTCTGAGGCAATGTGACCCAATCCTTGGCACTTGAAACATCGAATTGCAGCGGTACGACTGGAGCTGGCAGTCGTGTCAGACTTGCGAAACGTCTTGGGTACTACTTCCAGTTTTGAACTTTCTTTCGCGGCTGGAGCATTCTTATTGAAACCTGTTGTAGCATTGGAAGAGGTATTCTTCGCAATGCTCTCCCTGTTCCAAGACCTATTGACATTGCTTCGATTCTCCTTTTGTTGTTTCTCTACCTTCAAAGAAAGCTTCACAACGTCATTAAAAGACCAGTATTGTTGGAGTTGCACCATGTTGGAAATTTCTTTTCGCAATCCTCCGAGGTAACGAGCAATAGTTTGCTCCTCTGGTTCGTCAAGATCACACAACATTCTGAGGTTTTCAAACTCCTCAGTGAACTCTTCTACCGATAAGTTTCTTTGCCTGTAATCGTGAAACTCCAAGAAAGAGTCTTGTAAATAATGTTGGGGCAGAAACTTTTTCTTGAGTTCCTTCTTCATCTTGTTCCAAGAGCATATTCGACTTTTGCCCTCACGAATTCTTTGTTTCTTCAAATGTTCCCACCAATTAGAAGCGTGTTTGATCAGCTTAATAGCCACCAATTTCACTTTACGATCGTCGGAAACATCTTTGTATTCAAAAACTCGCTCCACAGTGTGAAGCCAGCTGATGAATTCTTCAGGATGCATTTTCCCAGCAAACTCTGGAATGTCCACCTTAAAATCCAGACCTCTTTGTTGGAAGTCTTGATTCCTTTCTCGCCGCCTTGGATGCTCTTCTCCACTAAATTCACGATCACTTGTGTGGTGGAATGGATTGGTATCGCTGTCGACTGAAGGATCATCTTCTGATTCGCGTTGAGACTCTTCACGGTCTCGTGTATTGAGTCGTGCAAAATTTGCTTGCAGTTGCTGAACTTGCTTTCGCAACTCGTCTACTTCAATGTCACGCAGATCTCTTTCTCGCTCCTGAAATCTTTCACCGCGTCGACCTCGTCCACGACCAGACATTGTAAGGAGCGCTTGAATTCTGCTCTGATACCAGAATTGATACCGTAATTGATGGGGAAGTTCGCCACTCAAGGAATCCACCAAGAGATAAGAACTTATAAGAGGGAAATCCGCCACTCAAGGACTCCTCCAAGAGATAAGGATTGATAATTCGGAAGAAAACTTCTTCACAATGATAAGTTTAATATTAATTCAAAGTCTGCCTACAATTGAGAATTCAGCTTCCTTATATAGGAGGAAAAAGGCATTCGAAGAGTCTACAGCTCTTTGTTCAAAATACATAATAAAGGAGGACTTATTTTAGCATGACTATTTTTAGCCTTGACTGCAGCTTCACCAATGTTCTTGATTCAATAGACTTGGAACTCCTTACCAGCAGTAAATGCTGTCATTATTTCTTCAAGTCCAGGTGCAAAGTCTTCAGAGTCACATTCTGTGTCAAAGGCATTCGCTCCCGTGGGTACCACAGGGCCAGCGGCGCGGTTCTCTCTAGGGCAGCCTCTACGGCCTCCCCCTCGCCTAGTTTGGCGACTGCCTTCTTGAGCAAAGCTATTATATGGACCCGAACGTCCCGAATTACCCCATTGTCTAGGGTTTCGCTCGCGGCGGCCTCCTCTTGGGGCGCCACTATAATGGGTCTCTGGAATTGCCTTTGTTCCCACGGGCCTCGCATTATAGTTCTTCACAAGGATCTTCTCGTGCTTTTCAGCAACAGAGAGAGCATAAATAAGCTCGTGGAATCTTGTGATCCGTCTTTGCTGAACCTCAATATGGTAGTTCTTTGCAACTACAAGGTCAGAGACGGGGAAGGTAGAGAGAGTCTTCTCAATCAACATTGCATCAGTAATTGTCCTCTGACAGAATTCCATCAGGGATTTGATGCGGAGTGCTTCCGAGTTAAACTCTAGGACCGAGGAATAATCACAGAAGCGCAGAGTTTGCCACTTCATCTCTAGGTCAGGAAGCAAGGATTCACGGACATTGCCGAACCGCTCTTCGAGTGCAACCCATAGTCTACGGGGGTCCTCTTCATTGAGGTACTCGGATTGTAGAGATTCATCCATATGGCGAATCATGAGGATGATAGCTTTGGCATTCTTAGCCTCTAAATCCTCAGCGGCGGCACAGGCAATAGCAGCTGCAGCGGCGGCACTCGTTGCTCCTTGAGCAGGTGCGGCATCGGCTGCAACGCCGGTGGCAGCAAGTGGCTCTCGGATAGTGTAAGGGCAAAATATTTGCTATTGGCTATTTCCTATTTGACAAAACCTCTTCCCTTGTATTAGCATTTTATTGTATTCAATGCTAGGTTATTTAAGGGATTAGGAATAGTGGCTTAGGTTGTTCTTGCTCGAGATGGTTCGTGAAGACGCCTTTCTTATCCGGTCTTTTCTCCGGACTTCGATTATTGTTCATCGAAGGTTTCGTTCAAGCATCTCAAGGTATGAATCATGCATATGCATTTCATACATTTTGTTTGTGCTTAAATAGTAGCACAAATATCTTAGGTTTGCTAGAAATTAATTAAATTTCATTTGGTTAAGCAAACATTTATTTTTAAGATATTTTTCTGTTTTGCTACAGTGTTACTGTTCATGTGCTACAGTGTTACTGTTCATATGAACAGTGCGATCGATCGTCAATAGTGTCGTTGGAGAATCTGCCCGTTGCGATTCGAAAATGTGACCGTTGCTACAGTACCACTGTTCATGAATAGTGACGATCGATCGTGAATAGTGACGATCGATCGCCCGAGCGTCTGTTTTGTTTTCTATAAATAGAATCCTTCGGTTTTCATTTGTTTCGACTCTTTCTACTCTTTGCCTATTGTCCAAAACGTCTTGAGAGAGTTTTCTGGTATAGTTGAGTGACCCTAGTTCCATGATATAGGATCCTCACATCTTTGATGTTGTTGATTTAGTTATTGTTCCTTGTGAATAACTAAATCAACCCTTGAATCATATTCAAGGTTTGTCAATTCGATTTGTTTTGATTCTAGCAAGTGTTCCTTGTTTACTTGCTTGTGTCAAACGAATTGAATTCAGTTCATTCACTCATACACACAAACATTTGCATTGTTGGTGATGCTTGCGGTTGGAGGATTC
Organism: Rubus idaeus; assembly: GCA_030142095.1. Taxonomy (NCBI): domain Eukaryota; kingdom Viridiplantae; phylum Streptophyta; class Magnoliopsida; order Rosales; family Rosaceae; genus Rubus; species Rubus idaeus. The sequence continues at coordinate 17,122,369 of CM057970.1, read as the reverse complement.
ACGTGGTGAAGTTCTTTCAATTGGAGCGGCTTGAGGTGGGAGCACTTGAAGAAGCATTTGGAGGCTACACAAGGTTAGATCTGCCACTAGTCATAGGGTTGATAGTGTTGAGTTTGGGATTGTGATTCCCCCTTGTATGTGTTTGCCAATTGGCGTTTTTCATAGTGTTACACAAGAGCGTGAGGTACGGCTCCCCTCCGGTTTTCCCTCTAGAGGTAGAGGTTTCCGGGTGACCATATCGTGTGTTGTTTGTGTGTTTGTGTATCTATTGTATTATGCTTAATGAATTAGCATATTGTATGATTGCTTATTTATATGCTATTGTGCTTAATTGATTAGCATATTGTGTGCTTGTTCATACATTGATAGATATAGTCCGTGGTGAGCTATTGATGATGCTCACTTTGGGATTCTAGGTTGTACAATTGATTGTGATTGTTGCATATCGAATTGGTATTCAATTGTGTATTGCTTGTGCAATAGCTAGAACCTAGGTTGTGGAGAGTAACTTTTAATTTGTTCAAAGTTGTGTATACTCTCCGATTAGTGTTTAGGACGACTACCGTTTATTGGGACTATTCCGTGCAACCGGAATTTCAGATAGCCGAGATGATTCCCTTTGCCTTCAAGTGGTTGCGGACATCGCGAACCCACTTATGGTGTCCGATACCAGTGGTATCCAAGGGCGTAAAGTCCAACTTGTTCAGGTTGCTCATTCCTGAAAAACAACAAGAGAATTGAGGTTAGTTTTCGGAATTTAATCTTCCCACGAAAACACAATATAGTTTCTGAGCTATGCTCCCAAGAAACGATTTCCATGTAATGGATTTAGGTGAAACGTTTGGTGTAATATGGTCGTTTCTTCTCTACGGATTCCTCATCCGGAGGGTTTACAATGAACACCATGTTCAAGGTCTCTTCTTCTCTACGGATTCCTTATCCGGAGGTATAGCTCGAATCCCCACAATTCGGCTCTTGAGTATGTCATCAATAGCATGATGACATTAGGGGTGCTCATGACTTACACATATCGCAAGCGATATGAAGCTCGATCACTCCCCTAATGCTTCTCATAGTTTGATGAGTCTCGTATTATATCCCACGTTACAAGAAGGGTGTAGAAGAAGGGAGGTTGCAAGTCCCCGATGAAAAACACAACCGCATCAATCAAGAAAGCATGGAACGTTTATAAAAACTTACTTGGATTCTTTCTTGATGTTTAGGATTTGCAGGGATCGACGTTTGCAGCAGCAAGGAGGAGGTAGCAGCGGCAAAGTAGGAAGATCCGGCCTTGTTTCTTTTCGGCAGAAGCTTCGGCGTCCGGACGGAGGGGGATGGCGTCCGGACGGATAGTGCGATCGGAAAATCCTAGGGTTTTGGGATTTCTAGGGTTTTTGTGTCTCAGGGCTAGAGCTCGTGCTAATAACGTGTTGTAGAATATTGAGAATAAGAATACGAGAAGTAAATAGCACAGGAATAAAGATGATCTTTATTGATGAATAGGTGCCTCTATATATAGAGGAATACAAGATACAATCCATAATGTAAAAGGATTCCTATTCAATACTTTCCTTATGCAATCCTAACTAGATACTCCTAAGTTGACTAGTACACATAAATCGGGTATCCTTACACAAAAATTGAATAGTTCGAGTCATAAAATTATTTTATAAGATAAGCAAAAAATTTAGGAAAAAGAAATGTCAGTGACAAAAGTAAATTGTATTTCTCTTCATTCAATGTGAATGTTTAGCATCCTAAATAAAATTCCTTCGTGTAAGTAAAGTTAAGTGGAATTATCGTCTTTTGAAAAGCAGTTTCATTCATGCTATTACACACCCAACAACGTTTTAGCTCATACCATATTTAAGCAGACATTAATGTGTGTGTTCATTTTAGTTCTAATCAAGTTCTAACAGGAAATTACTCCTAATCTTTTTGAGTTTTTTTTTTGGTTTGGGAATCCCTTTAATCTTTAACGGTGTGTTTGGATGGGGAAAAAGTGAAGGAATTTAATTAAAAATAAGGATTTTATATTTCCTTTAGTCGAATTTTAGCGTTTGGCTTTCTTATCTAGTGAAATCAACAATTCCCATGGAAAAGAATTGTGGAATTTTGGGAGGCAAATTCCCTACTTGAATTCCTCCCAAAATATGTGTCTTTTCTGAATTCCATCAAAGCAGGAAGTTTTATTTTTAATTTTTGTCATTTTAAAAATTCTACGTGACGAAATCCAAACAATAGAATTATCAATTAACGGAATTTAAATTCATGGAATCATAATTCCCATCATTTGAAAATATCTGTGAAAATTGAAAATACTTCATCCAAACACACCTCAAAGGAAAAAAGATGCAGATGTTTGACACGTAGCAATCTGCATGCTTGCGTGGTGCCAATGAAAACCTCCCGTCTGCAATGAAATGACGCCTTCCTTCTATACATGGTAACCAAAACGTCATCTGCTAACTTGTCAAGAAAGCTTTTTGAAAATCAAACCCAACAAATAATCAAACGCTCTCTATTCTCTCTCTTCACATTTTCTTTCACTCTCAAAACTTCACATTCTCCGCCGCCGCCACCACCACCACCACTTCAATTAAAACGGTACTTAGGGCTTTAGGGTTTCAGACGAGCTTCGTACAGTGGAGAATGCACCCCCGGAATTGAAAGACTTGGAGACGAGACAGAGGAGTCTAGGCAGAGTCTACGAGTCCTTAAATGTCCAAGCTTCTTCAATCCTCCTCTTCACTATGTCAAGTCAGAGATGGAGTCCCAAGCCAATTAAGGAAATGGGTGAAATCGAGGAGTTGATAGAACAGAAGCGACAAGAGGTTGAGCAAGGTAAGAGCCAGTACTTGCATTCTATTAACTTATTGGTTGAAGAAAATAGGGAAGAGCTTAGAATTAAAGAGAATCAGCATTTGTATATCTATTGAGTTTTTGTGTTTTTTCTTGGTTACTTAAATAGGTATTCTGATTTCATTGTAAACGAAGTAGCTAGATACTGAAGGAAATGTAATTCATTAATTTGACCACCTTGGAAGCCCAGGCAGAGGTAGACAAGAATTTGTTTCTATTTGTTTTGAATGCATCTTGAGTGTGTAGTACTCTTATGGACGTGTAATTCTTGTGAGACATTCAGATAGTGAAGGAAAATGGAACAAAGACTCAGGATGCTACAATTAAAGATTATACTTCTCAAATTGAAAAGTTTAGATCTCTTGCTGGTCCTGGCGACGTTGGGCGATTGGAAGCTTTGATCAATCAAATTAATTCAGGAAGCGAAGATAGTGTTATGCCTATTGTTCTCTCCCCAGACTATGATAAATCTTATCGAACGGTGAGTTTAATTGTCAATGAGGCCTTAACTCATTATTTTAATTCGTATAGTATTTTGAATGCTTTCCTAGTCCTGAACAATGATTTACACTAATGTGAAGAAGAAAGTACAAATAGTCTTCAAAACTAAATCTGCCCACCCTACCGTTTGCCACCATATTTTGAAAGGTATGGCTTACATCCTTGGTCTTTCAGGCAGTGCATAATTTTTTTTAAGGAGAACTTCCAGTTCCTTGTCACCGATGCAGTAGATGGACCAGATGCATCCGTGTAAGACTAAATTCAGGAGGGCAGAATGGCAGAGGCAGACATTCCAAAAAGCGAAAAGAAATAGGTGATAAACCATTTGATAGCAGAGGTACGGTTCTGATGACTGGTCAGAGCATGTTGGCAAGTTCCTAAGGTAAAAGGGTATTGTAATGGGGTTCTTGCTTTAATATTAAATCTCTGCACTCATCATATAAAGAGGCCTAGCCTGCATCATTTAAATATATTTATTTACTATTTCGTGTCATTGGCACAATGGAGCCACTTAATTTATTTATGTGTGATGCTTAACATGGAGCCGGAGGAGATGGTAATGAAAGATGAAGGCAATGCAGAAATTATTCTGAAAATGAAAACAGAAATTTTGATTTATGTGTTCCTCTTGTTTAGGATCTTACTAACGCTTAGGCTAAGTTAAGTGGGAAGTGGGAACATAATAACTGTATGCAGACTTGTGCTAACTCACGATTAAAAGCTGATTTTGTTTGTATAGAACATACATGTGAATCGTACATAACTCTTTCTAAATCTTTAGCGTGATTGGCTAATAAAACCTACATTGTACTCCCTTATTCCTTAGAGCTTGTTCTGCATGAAGTAACAATGTCTAATGAGGGTAATTGATGCATGCACTAATCTGGCCATCTTCTTATGGCTTTCCACTTCCAATGCTATTTCCAATGTCCGTTTGTACACAAAGTTTGACCTTTTATACATTTACGATGTTAAGAGTAAAAAATTGATCTTTAAGTGAGGCCTTTTCATTTAACTCATGTTTTCTTTTTTTCTTCTATTCTCTGTTTTGTTGTACAAGTTCTGCTTCGGCTTACTGAAAGGTTCTTCCAATGTTATTGTTCAGGTTTCATCTTTACAAGGAGAACAAGGATACACAGGAAGCCTTGGGAATCATAGGAAAGATGCTTGGTATACATGTATGTTGTTTAGTTTTTGCATTATGCCTCTGCCATGTGAAAACAATTATAGGAAGGACTTTCTATTACATTGAGGTAAAGCATATTTCTATAATGGCCAACTCCTGGGAAACCGCTTTACAATTACATTGAGGTTAATGCATATTTCTATAATCCATTTTTTTGCTCTTGCATAAAACATCAAATCATGGCTACTTCTATTTATAAACACCTCATTCACTTATGCACTCACATATCTTCTCAGAGGTGTTGGTGCAGATTCTGAAGATACTATCCAGGCATCTGCAAATGCCTTAGGAAAACAGAGATTTGTTAACTACTTTGGTTTACAAATACTCTCTCTATCTCTCTCTTTCTTTCTCTGAGGTTTGAGTTGGGTTAAAATTTTCTTAATTTTCCCGGTTTAGACTCCTTATTTGCAATAATGATGGACTGAAAAGGCAACAGGCCAACAGTGTCCATAACTGCAAAAGATCAGCTGATCTTTTTGTGCCCGAGGATGTCTTGTCAACTGGTTAATTGATTAATGGCCAAAACAATAGTTGATTGTTTAATGCCCATAAATAACGGTTAATATCTTGTGCTGCTCACCTTAAACTTGACCCTAGAGATACTACTTTAAATGTGAAGGAGACATCTTTTAACTAAATAAACTGAGTGGCTATTTAGCACATGCCACATAAACCAAGTGATCACTTTGATTTAAAGAAAGCCATTTTGTTAATTTTATTTGATTCAAAAAAGTACATGCCATTTTGTTATCTGTCCGTAACATTTATTCTATTTTCCTTTGCAACAAAACCCACATGCCCCAGTATGATAGATATTTTACTTTTAAAAGAATAAAACTTTTTCAAGCCAGCATTTACTTCTCATGTGTCTTGCATTAAAAAGTTTCTTAGACTTCAGAAGGTCCATAAACTAAATAATGTATACATGTATCTCTCAAGTGTCTTACTTCAAATAGTAATACATGTCAGGAGTATGTCAGAGATACTCCTTATGTCCTTAGGAAAATTACTATAGATTTAGCTCTTTTCCAGAAGTGTCTGCCACTTCAAAGGGAAGCATGTAAATGATTGGTTGTGTTAGAAATCTATAATTGTTACTAAATTTATTTGTATTGGAAAAGGTCTTCTTATTATTCAAAGTGAAAGACTGAAACTTATTTGCATGTGGAAATTTAAAATATTATAATAACAGTCGGTTTATTGTTAGCTTCATCAAAGCTGAACTGCTGAAGCATTTATAAGGATGATGTAAGTAATTTTCCAGCAGATTTTGGTTTCCTTTGTTTAAGTTTATAAATGGACTATGTTCGGTTTACTGTTGATGCATGTATTTTTGTGTTGAATCTCTTTTTCATCTCAGTCCTCACCTGCTCAACGCTATTCCTTGTAAGTCAATCAGTAAATATTAATTTAGCTACGATTGAACAAAAGAAAAAGAAAAAAAAAACACGTTTGTTTGAAAAAAAGAATAAAGCAATTTGGACATTAATGTATGTATTTACCTCGATATTACTTTCTTTAAATCCATCTGTATTTACCTCAATTCAGAATTCTCACTTCCGACCTTCACCTTGACCGGAAATAGAAATGCACAGCACAACCGTGAAAATTGCAAAGCAAGACAAATACTTACCCCAAAACAAAGGCTACACTCCATCTCATCTCCAAGCACCTACATATATCCCAGTTAAATTGTGAAACAAGTCAAACAACAGGCAAAACAATGTGTTCAAACATTAGAGTTGAAACACCAAGCAAACTACTGTGTTGAAGTATAGAGTTTTTTCTTAAGATTAGTAAAACATGATTTAGAACAAGAAAAGTTATAGATATATTAGCATTATATACCCACTTTTAAGGAAGAAAAAGATAATTGTTTCCGCTGTTCAAGATATTGCTCCTGCAAACAAATAGTCGAAGATTAGAAAAGGCTGAAAAGTGTGCCTCCAGCATATAAAGCTCTACTGACAAAGTTAGTTACAGCAGGTAGGGCTATCAACACCTTACATGTTTTTCTAAACCCTTGCCTACAAGTTTTTCTAAACCCTTGCCTACAAGTTTTTCTATTAGTACTGAACATACATTTCAACTTCTTTCCTTTTAGTTAATTCCTAGCCATCCGTTTTTCAATAAGTTCATTGTTGGACTCGGGCAAAGGTCTAGAGTACTCCCAAGTACTCAAACTACTTGGATTAGATGACTTCTCCATAATTCCACAAACCCAAAAGCAATCACTCCTATAACTATTCGGCAACAGGATATATCACGATATGCTTAATTGTTTCATAATCCACCCAAACAGACCCATCAATGTTACCCAAAGTATACCAAAATGCCTGAAGCTTCTCATATATATGCTTTCCAAACTAATGCACCACTTCTTCATTCTTAAACTTGTTGGCCATTTTAAATTACACAAATACTGGGTTGGTTTGTAGAACTAGCTTGGAGGGTGTAGTGAGCACTCTGTAAGGTGCCAATAGCTGCAGACATTTACAGTATTCCTGAAATTAAAAGGTAGAATGCTTCCAGGATGGAATATGCTAACTAATTAAAGACTAACTAACTTGAAATTGTTTTTTTTTTTTAATTGGCCCACACCTGCAACACCAGCAATCATAAAATGGAAGGAAATTGATGTAGCCCCAATAAGGTTTTTGTGACAAATTCTGAATATGTCGTCTCTTTTGTTTTTCCCAAATAAGAGCTTTAATACCCTTAGATAAGCTAACTACAGCCCTTTAATCCCAACTCAGTCAACAGGTCTTAATGTTTCTACATCAGCAAACAACCAACAGAGAAAATAACAACAAAGCCATGAAAAAGGAAATAAAAGAAAAAAAAAACGCACATTACCTAATTAGCTTGCACTGCATAAGAAATATAAGCAACACTCACCCTACTGATTGAAAATTTCAAAATCAAGCGCCCATTCTTTCCACTTCATCTGACAATTGGAAGTTATGAGACAATTTCAAAACCATAATATTACAATATGCCAAAACAAAAGCTGAATATGAGTAACGTACTGCAAACAGTGTGAGGATAAAAGCTGTTACACCCAAGCACAGGACCTCTTTCAACCTGATTTAAGAAGAAAATAAAAGAAAAAGATATAGAACTCAAGAAGACTGCAAGTGAAAACCGTAGCAACATGTGAGTTTTTTAAGTTCTCACTTTTTGTATGGATTAAATGGGATGAATGATCAAATCCTCATAAACTCTGATCCAGAGTAGAATGTCCTCACATTTGTATTGACTTGATCAACTTATCCTAAGATTCAAAGTACAGCTACATGATTTTTCACAACTTGCCCTTTTATAATATGTAATAAAATAAATGTTTCCCTTTTCTTAGCTGGAAAGATATGTGGCCATGAAACATGGATTAAGTGAAACGTACAATAGGTCCAATGTGAGTAGGATCCCTAAGCCATACTTTATAATTGGAAAAACGAGCATCGTGGAAATACATACCACTCAACCAAATAAATATGACGGAGAATTGATGGCACTAAATACTTTTCAAGAGATCTCCTTCAAGTGGTAGTATAAGGTTCCTTAGCTATTGTTCTTGAGAAATGGTCTAGTTTGGCAAACAAGTTTTTATGGTCATAAAAAGTTTCACAGCTAAAGATTGATCATTAAGAGTGATTTGACCAAAACTAACAGAAAGCAAAAGTAAAAGCTAATAGAAAAAAACAAAACTTGATCTCGTTAATGGTTCTAATACAAAGGAATATCTCTGTTTGGTCATTTGGCCCAAAAATTCGAAAAACCCAAAAGCCATTTAGTCCCAAAAAATGAAGAAAACCCAGATGTTTTAAGCTTTTGTCCATTTCCTTTCTCAACTCTAAAGAAACATGATGAATAGATTTTGTACTGAAACCATAAGTTAGTCTTTATAAAAACAAAAATAGATTTTGGAAAAACTCAACCAATAAATTAGGAATATATGGATTCTCCGGCGTAGAACATAAAACAAGGGTGTAAATCATGGTTAGAATGTATCTAATGAAAAGAACTATAAAAAAATATACGGATACTCCAACGTTGAACATACAACGAGGGTGTAAATCAGTGAGGGAGTGTATCCGATGAAAAGAACTAAAATTAAGGAAGTTTTGGTTTTCATGAAATTTCTATGAAAGAAAACTAATTCTACTCTCTAGAGAGGAGAAATATACCAGACACGAGAAGGAGGGAGAGGGTTTTCTGTTTTCACAAAAAGCAAGGGCTATGAAGATTAAGTTTTCATGCAGAGAGAGAGAGAGAGAGCGTTCTGTTGAGGTGGGTTGTGTTTCAACTTTCAAGGGTTCAGAGAGAGGGAGAGTTGTGGCTTACATTAGCTAAGTACAGTGACTCGAGGAAGGCGAAAGAAAGTATTAACAAAATGTTATTGGATCAAATGGCGAGGTGATTTTGTGGCAAATAGTGACTAACTTAAACACGAAAGAAAATGGGTGTACGTTTGGGTAGTTTTTCTTTAAATTTCTAATATAAAACTTCAAATTGTTGATTCATCGCCAAAGATAGATTTTTCCGTCCTAATATTTCATCCGAGAGTTATTAGTATTTATCAAAGATGTTGAGAAAACATTGTTGGATCAAATGACAAAAACATTGTTGAGAAAGAGATGGTTTTTCTCGGATCTTGGCACAAAACCCTAAACTTTAGGAGATGTTTTTTTTAACCCTTTTCATATGATTATGAGAAAAAGATGTAAATAATGAGAGAAAGTTATAATAGTTCAGTTTGTAAATAATGAGACTAAATTTTGAAACATTTTTCTATTTTATTTTTCCAAATTTAATGTAAAATGCAAAATAAATTGTGTTTAATACTTTTTTTGTTCAAAATGTTTGACGTATCTTTTGAACATTTCTAAAAAAATGTTCCTACATGTAGTTTTTTGAAAAATTACTAACACCATGTTGTTACCCCAACTCAAAATCTTGCTCATGCTATATCATAGAGTTAAATTTATTGAGAAAATTTTATTTATAATATAAACAAAAATAAAAGTATAAAAATAAACAACATTGTGACTTGACAGCTAAGAAAAAGATATTTTCCTTACGTAGGTGAGGCCCGAGAATCAAACTCGCACTAGATTAGAGTGAAAGGGTCAAAATAGAATATTTAAGTAAACAAATGAGAAAATGATAATGGAATGAGAATGTTGCTACAATAAAACTACTACCCACAGACCCAAAATCCAGTGAATGAAATTCTAAAAAAATAGAGTTTTTATCACATATAGTATCTGAATTATTTCTCAATTATACATTTGGCACCTGAACTTTAATTTTTGTCACAAGTAGTACCGAAAGTTTTAGATTTCTTCTGTTGTGGTACCTGATTTGCACTTATTTGTAGCGAAAATTATTTTCCTAATCACAAGAGTTAAGCTTATCCGAAGGTGTTTTGTTGGTATTAGTGAGTGTTTTTATGATTCCTGATTTGCACATAATATTTACGTACAAAACATGTTTCTAACTACTTGAATAATATTTCTCCAAGAGCCAAATAAAATCATTAATGTGTGTTTTTATTGTTTTCATGTTAAATAAGTGAGTTGAAGTAATTTGAAGCTTAAAGATGTAATTTGGGAGCTTTTGGAGCATTTCCGAGAAGATGACAAAAGTCAATCGTGACTTTTCGAGCACCAAGATCACAAGAATCAAACCTTGGAAGTGCAGCACAAGATCATTCCGGAATTTTAGCTAAGAACCCGAAAAGTCAACTTTCGGCCCCAAAAAGTCAACAGTGACTCATCCCAAGTCCACCTATAGTCAACTCCGAAGAAACGACGACCGCGTCGAGACGTGACTTCTCCATCAAGCTTCCCAATTCAGCTAGGAGAGCATCATTTGAAGAGTTGAGATATTTTGGTGGTAATTTGAAATTCAAATTCAAAATAGAGACAAAACATTTAATGCTTTAATCACCTTTTGTCTCTTAGCCTTCTCTTGCCACATTTTTGTCTCCTCATCTTCCAAATCAGATTTTTCTTGTCCATTAACACATTACCTCTCTACCCTTTCTCTCTTCTTTGCTTTCCTACCTACCCTAGCCTTCTCTGTAATTTTCTTAGTTTAAAATCTTAGTTATTAGTCATTAGATTATTTCCAACTCATCTCAACCCTACAATCAATTCTCTATCCCTCTATATATATTCATCTTCCCTACCATTTTGAGTAGACAATAACACCATTCATCCAACCCTAGACACCACAAGTCCCAAAAATTCCCTTAACTTTCCCATTCCCTTTCCTCCCATTTTGCCTCATTCACATTTGCACTTGGACACAGAAAGACCGGTCGAACACTGGTCAACAACCAGTCGAACTCCCGTCTGTTTGTGTTCTCCTCCATTTTTTCACCATTTCCTCCCACCATTTCAGCTTCCCTCCTTCATCAATTATCTTCCATACACCCTATACTACATTCTCAATCCATTTACCACTCCATTCCACCCTCCTCACTCATCCTTAATTGGAATCTACTCAAGCACCACAAAGAAGGGGAGCTTGGTTCAAGAGGAAGCAAGAGAAGGCAAAGGAAGGCAAGGAGAAGGCATAAACATCTCTTGGTGACAGCAAGATATATACCTCTGGCCATCTTCATTGAGCATCTCTTTACCCTATCTTCTCTTTATTTGTTTCTAAGTTTCCTAGATTTAGGGATTTTAATGTATTTAACAATATATTGTGAGTAGTTCTCTAGATTGGGGTCTAGGGTTGTGTGCCCTAGCCCAATGAATATGGTTTTGATTGATTCATATATATATGCTTGAGTTTTTGATGTGAATATGTTCATTGCCTACTTTAAGAGTGTTGAATACATTCTTAGGAAATTTACTACTTCAAAAGTATGTGTTTAGCCCATTTTGGTATGATTGCATAAGCTTAGTAACCTTGTGTGTCATAAATACTTGACAATGAATGTGATGGGCATAGCTTGTTTGGATTCCTAGGTCTTTGAACTCATAGCCTTAATCTAGCAATTTGGGAACCATTGCATGACTTAAGTTGTGTAGGTTAAGAGACTTTATGAACCATTGCATGACATAAGGATATAAAAGAGAAGACCATGTCCCTAGAACCTTTGCACGGCTAGGTACGGGATTTAATCCACTAATCAATCTTACTTGCATGTTTGTATAACTTAATCAACCATTGGAATTGGGCTAAGGTGACCCAAAACCCCCTTTCACTTAATCAATCAAGTCTTTCATCACTTTATTTTCACTTTTATTACTTGCTTGCAATTAGTCTTTTAAGTTGTGTTTATTGATCACTTGTCACTTTACAAAACAAACAAATGTCCCTATCTACTTATTCACTTTGCACATACCCCACATAGCTCATGCATAGTAATCCATCTCGGGTCCCTTCATAGTGCTACTTAACTAGTTGCCTTAGTTGCTTAGGATTGTTTACCGCCAATTCCCGAACGACATGATTTGCACTTATTTATAGCGCAAATTGTACTCCTAATCACGAGAGTTAAGCTTACCCGAAGGCATTTTGTTACTATTAATATGCGTTTTTTATGATTTCAGGTTACTTATGTGACTTGAGGTAATTTGGCACAAGAATGTGCATTTTGACTACTTTTGGGCACATTTCCGAGAAGAGGACAAGAAGTCAATCGTGGCTTCTAGACATTAAAGATTGCACAAATTTACCTTCGAAAGACGTTGCCATTGAAAGCCTTGAAGAATCGAAGAAATGAAGGAAAATTAAGAAATTGCATTTCCAGCGATTTTTCCGGCAAACCACCACCACAAGAGGCGGCAGCGCCGCCGGACCACCACCGGAGCACCACCACAGAAGGAGACACTCTCCTACATGTGGCACAGCTCACACACACACTTATCCACTCACTTGTCCACTCACCCTTAAATCCCTCCACTTAACATTTCTTTTCCCTTTCTTTTCCTCTCCACTCACCCTTGCCATCTCATCCCACTAGGAGGCCCTAGTGGAACCTTGGAGGCTGACCAGACCCTCCCCATCTATCATTCATTCAGTTATTCACGATTAGGAAGAAACCCTATAGAGCTAAGCCATTTTCTCTCAGCACAGCTTGCGGAAACCAACACAGACGTGCAATCCGTCCGGACGCCACCTAATCCGCCCGGACGCCGAAGCTTCTGCCCGGGTTTGTTCTTCCATTTTCATCACCTTCCACCACCCATCTCACTTCCATCCCTTCACGAAATATCTTCCACACATCCCATACACCACAATCATACCCTTTTCACCATCATTCCACGGACCTACCTTCATCACAAGTTGCCATCCATTGAGACATCAAGAGTTGGGAAGCTTGGAGATAAGTTGGAGCTTGTAGAAGAAGAGGGGAGCTCAAGGAGGCTTGCTACATACTTGGAGTCACCAAGGAGCTGCTGGCCATCGACATCTTGAGCATTTCTCAACTTCTTTACTCGTACTTTGAACTTATGCTTTCTTATATGAGATTATTGATGTATTTGACAATGAGTTGTGAGTAGTTCATTAGATTGGGGGCTAGGGTTGTGTGCTCTAGCCCATGATGATGTTTTGATGATTTCTCTTGAATATGCATAATGATTTCGTTTCTGGATATGTTCATTGTGTAAATGCGGTTTTGTTTGATGCATGTTTATGAATCTAATTAGTTCTCAAGCATGTGTTAGACTTAACTTGTTAGGATTTTATGTTAGTTACATTTTATCCTAGGTGTTTACTTTGAGCATGATGAGTTTATGTCAATGGATTGAATTTGTTTGAATCTTGATTCTTGAAACTCTATGCCTAGGAAGTTTGTTTGAGACCCTAACAAGGCTTGGATAAATGGACTAGGAGTATTTGTGACCCTAATAAGGCACAAAATAGGCCTAGAAGAGTCAATCCTAGAACCATAACATGGCTGGGATAAGGGATTTGATCCTTAGTGAGTCCATTGTTGCATGTTCTTGAGATTTGTCATACATTTGATTGAGGTAGAGTGAACCCGAAACCCCAATCGTTTCCATCCATTTGATCACACACAAATCATACTTTTGTTGGGCTTGTCACCTCAACAACACACAAAGCTATCAACACATTCACTTGTGTTCTTGTTGCCACTATTTCACTTAGATTAGTTTGGTTACTTGGTCACTGTTCTTGCCACATTTGGTCACTGTTTTGGTCTTTGTCACTCAAGAGTGACACACAATTGAACACTACACATCCATGTTGCACATACTTCACTTCTAAGTAAATAATCCATCTCTAATCACATCACTTCTAGTGCATTGCTTATCTTGGTTGCATTTATTCACCAAAGAGGGATCTTGGGCCTTCCAATCCCTTGCGTACGATGTTGCTACCATCTCATATCTTTACCGGGATAGGCCCGAAGTAGCTCACTGTCACCGGGAGCAGCCTGCCTGCAAGCCCCATGGCTGACTCGGTAGGGCTCCCCTACCGAGGACATGACCTCTGCAACGCCCCGCCGGCACGGACCTCGCCCGGCGGCATCTACCGACTCGGTAGGGATCCCCTACTGAGTACACGCCTCGGCAATGCCCCAACGGCAAAGTAAGCCCCAAGCCGCAGTCGAAGCCCCGGCAATACTCCGGCGGTACCGGTAAGACCAGGCCGGGTGTACCGACAACAAGCTCTCCCTCCGCTGCACACGGACGTCTCCCGGCCAGGTACCGAGAGTGGCCAGCCCCACCGTGCCGGCACGGCCACCTCGCACACGTGCTTGCCCACTACCTCGCAGATCGCACGCCCATGCTGCACTAGGCGTCGCCATCCCTCGATGCGCATGTCGAGGTAGTGGACCAGAGAATGTTCCTCGTGTCAGGGGATGTCCCTCACGCCAGGGAAGCTTGTCTCCGACCTCACCTCATATATAAGGAGTCCTCACTCCTTATTCAGGTACGTTCTCTCCGAATCCCAAACTCACTGCTCTCAGAACTTATCGGTACTGACTTGAGCGTCGAAGGGTCTTCGGTCGGTACACACCGACCTCCCTGACCAATCTTGTGCTTTCAGGTACCCAAGTGCGACGCTACCGGGCAGTTGGGAAACGGCAGAAACATTTGGCATCGTTTGTGGGATCATTTCCACCACTTTATAACCAAAGCTTACTCACTCCGTGAGGTGCTCTACTAGCCAAGCGATGACAAAATCAGCTAGCGATGGCTCACAGCCAACGAAGCAAACCAAGAAGTCCAAATCCGTGAAGAAAACCATGACCATCGCTGGCCTGGGACCCCTTCTTGAAGACATACCAGCGGCGGTCCACTCTACCGAGTCGGAGACCCCAGAGTCCCACCAAGCCGAGCCCTCCATGGTGGCGAAACTCGAAGCCATGATCCGAGACCTCCAGGAGAGCAATGAGCGATCGGCTCGGCGCTCAAGAGGCTAGTGCCCGGAAATCAATCTGCCGAGAGAACGCTTCACTCGGGATGCTAACCCCGGTCCCAATCGGTGTCGGCACCTCTTCCAAGAGTCGACACTCCTCTGAGGCCAAGGCACCGAGTACCGGGTAGGCGGACCGGGTCCCTATCGGCTCCCCTAGTCTCGTTCATTGACGCTGAGGGCGTGGTCCACCCCGCCGGGGAAGAGGATACCGACGAGGACTGCGACACCCTCCATGAGGAACCTGTTACCGTCGCTCCCAGGCCACGAGTGGAAGAAGACACACTGACCAGCCTCTTCCGAGACCGGTACCGCCAGGAGTGCATCTAGCCTCGGCCTGGCCAAGAAACCTATCGGTCCCTTTACCGGGAGGATCTATAGTCACAACCGGGACTTCAAGAACCTGAAAATGGACCCTTACACTAGCAAGGAGGATCCGGTGATGCATGTGACTGCCTTCCAGTCTACCTACAACGGCAGAGGCTACACCGATGAGGACTGGTGCCATGCCTTTGTCAATACTCTGACTCAAGAGGCCATGTTATGGTTCTACCAGCTAGAGCCGGAGTCCATCGACAGCTACGAACAGCTGGTCGAAGCCTTTACCACCGAGTATGCCACCAAGTCCAGTTTCTTCCACTCGGTAGGGCTCACCGGCTTCCAGCAAACCACGGGCGAACGGTTGGCTGACTACATGGAGCGGTTCAAAGCTGCCTACCGGCGCTGCAATACCAAGGATGATATCTGTGCAGCCCAGATCTTCCGGGATGGCTTAGAACCGGGAGAGTTTCTCAGGGAACTAAATTCCACCAGCACGGTATTCACCTATACCGAGCTCATGAGCAGAACCAGCCAGTACGCCCGTAGCTACTACCTGACCTACGAGAGGAAGTCTCATCTAAATGAAATGCACAAAGGCAGCAAGGCCTCCACGGTGGTTGTGGACCCTACCGGGGATAAACGCAAGCAGGAGCAAACCAGCGCGCCTAAGGTCGAAGAACCTAGGCAGAATGACAAACGCAACCGGGGTAACAATTACCGAGGGAACAACCGGAACAACAACTGGAGGAACAAGAATAACAATCAGCGGTATGATCCTCCCCACCGGGAGCAGAATCACCAATACCAGGCCCCCCAGAACAACCAGTACCGACCGGTATACCAGGTCTACTCCGGCTACTGCGAGCCGAAAGTACCGCCCCACTTCAGTCAGTACGATCAGGGGCAGAGCTCCGGCTACTCAGCGCAGAGCACACCCCCAGCCTACCAGGGCGGATGGCCGTACACCCCGGCTACCGGTGTCAACCAGATGAACACTCCAAGCCAAGGCTAGACTGAAACCGGGTACAACCAGTACCCCAAGAAAAAGAATTCCTGGAGGCAAAAGCGGTCCAAGAAATCCAACCGGCAGGACCCTGCCGATAACAGCCTACCGGTCTGCACCGTGTTCAACAAACCGATGGAGGATATCTACAAGGAGAACCCCCAGCTTTTCCCTCAGCAGTGGAAGAGGCCACCATATGCTGACAACCGGGTCAACACCGGCACATACTGCACCCACCATCAGTCCGGTACTCATAGTACCGAGGAGTGTCAAGCCCTGAGGGATGTTGCTGAACAACTGCACCGGGATGGGAAGTTAGCCCAATACGTTGGCCAAACCCCTTAGGGGTACAGAAATGAAATCTTCACCATCAGTGGAGGCCCTACCCTTTTCGGTACCACTCGCTCCGAGCACAGGTCCCAAGTGAAAGAAGCTAAGCAACACCTGCAGTGCTTCTCGGTACACCCTGCGCCAGTGCAGAAGAGACAGAAGCGGGACCCCTGGAACGTAGGATTCTTCAGTGAGGAAGAAACCGGCATTGTGACCCCCCACGATGACCCACTCGTGATATCCGCCAAGGTCCATACCGACCTGATACACATGGTGCTGGTCGATGGTGGCAGCTCTGCCAACGTTATCTTCAAGAGCGCCTACCTCAAGTTGGACCTACCCCTCGAGAACATCTCAAGGACGGTGAGCCCACTCATCAGCTTCTCGGGAGACCTGGTACAACCCCTCGGTAGCGTTTGGCTCAACGTCGAGGTCGGACAGTACCCTCGGTCCCGAAGGTATCGGCTCATATGCCGGTAGTGGATTGTGAATCCTCCTACAACTTCATACTCGGTAGGCCCATTCTCTCGCCGGATCGAGCCTGCGTGTGCTACTACTTGCTCATGCTAAAGTTCCCTACTCCCGCCGGGGTAGCCTCCATCGAGGAAGCCAGCCCATGGCCCGGCCCCGCTACGCCCAAGAGACAAAGCCACGACAGCCCTCACGGACGTGTGCGGACAGGCCGATGACCCCCGGAAGGAGCGGTAGTCATAGGGGGAAGCCCCACGAGGAGGCGGAGCGGTGCCTTGTTCCCCGAATAGCCGCGACGGGGTAGTCAAGATTGGTACCGGCCACGGCCGCCCCGCGTACCGACTTGATCAAGCTCCTCAAGGATAACGCTTCGGTATTCGCCGGTCCTACGCCGACATGCCCGGTATCTCTACCCCAACCATCTCCCATAAGCTTGGGATCGATCCTGCCTACCGGCCGGTACGGCAGAAGAGACGTGTCGGGGACCAGGAACGGCACGAGGCTATGAAGACTGAGGTCGACAAGCTGCTGAGCATCGGTTTCATCCGGGAAGTTCAATACCCCCGATGGCTAGCCAACCCGGTACTAGTGAAGAAACCCAACGGGAAGTGGCGAATGTGCATCGACTTCACTGATCTCAGCCAGGCATGTCCCAAGGATAGCTTCCCTCTACCGAGGATCGAACAGCTTGTCAACTCCACTGCCGGTCACGAGGCCTTGAGCTTTATGGATGCCTATTCAGGCTACAACCAAATCAAACTGGATCCCGAGGACCAGGAACACACCTCCTTCATGACCGACCAAGGTCTATACTGCTACAAGGTCCTGCCCTTCGGATTGAAGAATGCCGGGGCCACCTATCAACGGTTGGTCAACCGCATGTTCTCCAGGCAGATCGGGAAGACCATGGAGGTGTATGTGGACGACATGCTCGTCAAGAGCTTAAAGAAAAGTGACCACGTCACCGACCTACAGGAGACATTCTCCATTCTCCAAGACTATGGGATGAATCTCAATCCCGAGAAGTGCGTCTTCTGCGTAGGCGAAGGAAAATTCCTTGGCTTCATGGTCAGCCACCAAGGCATCGAGGCTAATCCTGAGAAGATCAGGGCGATCCTGGACTTGGAATCTCCCAAAACCTTTAAGGACGTCCAAAGCCTTAACAGTAGGATCGCAGCTCTGTCCCGGTTTATATCACGGTCTACCGACCGGTGTGCCCCATTCTTCAAAATTTTGAAGACCGGGAAGAAGTTTGAAGGTTGGACCACTGAGTGCGAGCAAGCCTTCGCAACATTGAAGGATTACATGGCAGCAGCCCCGCTGCTCAGCAGACCAGTACTAGGCGAACCTCTCTTCCTATACCTATCGGTATCAAGGACAGCTGTGAGCTCGATCCTAGTCAGGAGCCACAACAAGGAGGACCTACCGGTAGACTATACAAGCAAGTCTTTCGTGGATACCGAGACTCGGTACCCCGAAATCGAGCAGCTCATCCTCGCACTCATGATCTCAGCCAGAAGACTTCGCCCATACTTCCAGGCGCACCCCATTGTGGTACTTACCGATCACCCACTCCGGCTGATCCCGTAAAAGCCGAGGCATCCGGTAGACTCATGAAGTGGAGCATCGAGCTCGGTGAATTCGACATCACCTACCGGCCCCGACCGACCATCAAGGCAGGTGACCGGCCGACTTTGTCTCCGAATTCACATCCGTGCGGACACCGCCCACATCGGTAGAAGGAGCCGGCTCGGCCGAGACGGCCCAAGCCACCGGCGAGGAAACACGATTGACCCCGCACTACCGGTCTGGAAACTATATGTAGATGGTGCCTCGAACACCCACGGTAGCGGGGTCGGACTCATCCTCATCACTCCTCACACCGGTAGTCCCGACACATCTCGGCTCGAGAGTGCTCTCCGGTTCAACTTCAGAGCTTCCAACAATGAGGCCGAGTATGAAGCACTCCCGGCCGACCTTCGGCTTGCCGGCACATGGGAGCCCAGCAGCTCCAAGTCTTCGGCGACTCACGGCTCATTGTCAACCAAGTCTCGGGAAACTACCAAGCCAAAGATCCAATCATGTCTCGGTATAGGACTTTGGCAAAAGAGCTCACTGCCGGTTTCTCATGCTTCAAGCTAACAAAGGTGCCGAGAGAAGAAAATCAAAGGGCTGACGCCCTGGCCAGAATAGCCTCGGCTATTGACCCCAACCCCGGGAACTCGGTACCTATTGACATGCTAGAAAGCCGAAGCACCGAGACAATGCCCGCCGAGGTGAATCACTTGCGTCTAGAGGAGGCAAACTAGATGACACCAATCCTTGAGTACTTACGTGATGGCTCACTCCCGAGAGATAATGATGAGGCAAAGAAAATAAAATTCCGGTCCTCCCGGTACCTCATCATCAACAACCACCCTTACCGGCGGGCTCACTCCCTACCATATCTACGATGCCTCGGACCAGCCGAGTCCCGAGAGGCCATCAAGGAAGTACACGAGGGCATCTGTGGCCACCACCCGGAGGACGAGCATTGGCCCACAAACTCGTCCGCCTCGGCTACTTCCGGCCAACACTCCTCCGGACGCTATTTCATTTACAAGGCAATGTAAGACCCGCCGAGTTCAACGCACCAAACGTGCCGAAACCATCCCGGCCACTAGAGACGATGGTCAACCCACGTCCCTTTTCCCAATGGGGAATTGACTTAATCGGGCCCATGCCCAAGGGCACCAGTGGTGTTGAACACGTGGTAGTCGCCACCGACTACTCCACCAAGTGGACAGAGGCCAAGGCCCTCAAGTCCATCACTTCCCAGCAAGTACAGTCGTTCATCTGGGAAAACATCATCTGCCGCTTCGGTATCCCTCAAGTCATTGTCACCGACAATGGTAAACAATTTGACTCTGCATCCTTCAGGAAATTCTGCTGGGACAAGGGCATCACCCTTTCCTTCGCATCGGTAGCCCACCCACAGAGCAACGGTCAGGTGGAGGCAGTCAATAAAATCCTGAAGAGAACTATGCATGAGGACCAAGCTCGGTGACAAGAAAGGCGCATGGCCCGAACTGCTACCGGAGGTCCTCTGGGCGTACCGCACCTCGTACAAGGCTGCCACTGGCGAGACGCCATTTTCCTATGCCTTCGGTGCAGAAGCCGTGGTACCGGTTGAAATCAATTCCACAACACATCGGATCGACACATATGATCCAAATGAAAATGAAGAACAGTTGTGCCTCAACCGGGACCTACTCGAGGAACGTCGGGAACAAGCCAACCTCCGGAACGCAGAACACAAAAACCAGCTTAAACGCAAGTTTGATGCGAAGGCAAAGTGCCGGTACCTCAAGTTGGGGGACTGGGCGCTACGCAGGGTAAGGCAGAGTACGAAGGACTCTGCAGCCAAGACATTCAACCAACGATGGGAAGGTCCATACCGAGTCATCGAAGTCCTCAAGCCAGGAACCTACCGGCTCATGGACTCCACCGGGTACATACTCCCACATCCATAGAATATTGAGCACCTTCGCTACTACTACCAATAAAAAAAATTCCGAAACATATCGGCTAAGTGGACCTTACCAGTTTTCAAGTACTTGTAATTATTGTTTACCATAGTGAAACCCCTGAAGTGGACGTAGGCTAGGACTCGCATTGAGCCAGGTGAACCACTATAAATCTTGTCTCTATGTGCTTATGTATGACTGTTATCCTACTGACAATGCATAAATGCCAAGAACAAAAATGAAACTTTTGTAAGATATGTGGACGGTACCAGTGACCCCCATGCATAAGTTTTTTGTTACATTATTAAACATGTGGCCGGTACCAGCGACCCCCATGTAAAACTTCTATAAGACATGTGGCCGGTACAAGCGACCCTCATGCATAAGTTTTCGTATAACTAAACATGTGGCCGGTACCGGCGATCCCCATGCAAAACTTCTACAAGACATGTGGCCGGTACAAGCGACCCCCATGCATAAGTTTTCCTATTTCTAAACATGTGGCCGGTACCGGCGACCCCCATGTAAAACTTTTGTAAGACATGTGGCCGGTACCGGCGACCCCTATGCATAAGTTTTTGTTACACTAAATTCATCATGCTGTCGGTATCAACTACCCACATGAAATGAATACTCAAGAAAACGATACGGGTGCGAGACCGAATAAACCAGCCCTCCCGAGTGAACACTTGATATGATATAAAAAACAGAATTTATAGCAAAGGCGAAACACGACATTGTTCAAACAAGCAAATAAGGGCCTTATGGCCGGCTCAAGTACTACCTCCCGATAGAGCACCCCTTACCGGGAGAGTTATTCGAAAGAGGGTTTAAATCCCCTAACAAAAAAAAAAAAAAGAGAAGCAAAAAACATAAAAATAAATATTACACGGCCCTTGGCGGTACCACCCAACATGGGGGACTTCACCGCCGCGGCCGCTGTTCCGACCGGGCCGGGACCACCGGCTAGCTCCTCCTCGATCTCCTCGAGGATGCCCCGGTGCTCATCATCAACTTGATCCTCGGTGAGCTCGAGCACCGGGAGCCGGCTCCGATCCGCTCGGGGAAGGCCTCCGTGATCTTGCCGAGGATGTACACACCACCCTCAATGTAGGCGGTGGCCTCGCTCCACGGCTCGACCCCCGGTCACGACGGTAGGCGAGGACGGCCTCCTTCCGGGAGTTGGTCGAACTCAACCCGGAGCCGAGCACTCTCGGCAACCACCGCAGCCTTGGCCTTCTCCTCGGCCTCCCGGACGAGCCTACCGGCTTCTTCCTTAGTCTTCTCGAGCTCGCCCACCGCCCGCTCCTTCATGCCAAACATGATGGCGCGGCCATTCTGCAGAATCTCCACTTGCCCGCCCACCGTCCGCCATTCCTTCCAGACCCGGCGGTCCAGAGCAACTCCTCGTAGGCCGGCTGCAACACCGACACAACAAGGGGTCAAAAAAAAAAAAAAAACCCCGGGAAACCAAGCAAAAACGGGCGGAAGTAAAGCAACGGTACCCTCTGCTTGCACCGAAAGAGGAGATCCCTCCGATCCCCGATGTTCATCTCCGGGAAGGAGGCAAGCCTAGAGACCGGAAGCGGGTCCTCCGGCGCCTTCTTCACGGCCGCGGAACAACGCGGCATTCTCGGTAGGAATCTCCCTCCCGAAGATAGGAGCGGACTCGGAGCCGTGCATGGCCAAAGTAGTGCCGGTACCCCCGCACCCCGAGCCACTTCATCGGCAAAGAATCGGCTCCTGCACCCTCTGCTTGTTCCGGTGGTCCTTCACCAGTTTAATGAACTACCACAATGGTTAGTGCCGGTACACTAACACCACAAGCAAAGAAACTGCGGAGACTGAGGTTACCTCCTCCCGAGCAGTGCGCTTCTTGGAGGACCCATCCGGGCCCTCTGACACAACGTCGGTCTCGGGACCGGCATCCACCTCCACTTCCGTCTCCACCTCCACTTCGGCGGTAGACCGACCTTTGTGGGCCTTCTTCTTCTTCCTCCTACCGGCCGTTGCAGCAGCAGTACCGATACCAGCTGGCTCCTCCTCCACCACCAGCTGAACCTCCGGCACTGGGTCCTCACCCACCGCCTTCTTGAGCTGATAGAAATCCCTACGCTTCCGCACCATGCTTTGATGG
The DNA here is from genome assembly GCA_030142095.1 of Rubus idaeus. Lineage (NCBI taxonomy): Eukaryota > Viridiplantae > Streptophyta > Magnoliopsida > Rosales > Rosaceae > Rubus > Rubus idaeus. The sequence continues at coordinate 17,099,642 of CM057970.1, read as the reverse complement.
CCTTTGAGTGTGCGGTACCGACGGTACTGATAGATAACTACAAAGGCAAACATCGGTGTCAGCAATGCAACAATGTCTAACAAAATCAAACAAGCTACCGACAAACACTTACAGGGCTTCGGTAGGGGCGCTAAACCAGAACAGTCCAGGGAGTACCGGTTCAGGAGAACAGTCGACCTCCTCAACACAAGGGAGATTTTCTCTCGTATCCACTGGATCTCCTTCCCTTGACTCTCGGTAAGCCTCCTCCAAGACTGATCCACTGCACACAAAGAAACAAAGGGTTAGTACCGATATAGGCAAACAATACTATACATGCCTATGCTAGGTAAGGACTACCAACCGGGGGCATCCTTGAAACTACATGGCACCCTCTTCTCCGTCGGTACAGAGCCTGCCGGGAACTCCCACTCCCCACCGACGAAGAAGTACCTACTCTTCCAGGTTTGCTGGGACGTGGGATTGCCAAAGACGAGCGGGTCCCTGACAATCTCGGGACTCCCAAACTCGTGGCTCTCCACGTCATGAGTACCGGTCATCCCCTCCCGCTCAAGGGCCTCCTTCGTCAGGCAGCACCGGATCACCGTCTTGTATTTGTGTATGAACTCCATCCACGCGGTGTCCGGGGGAGGAACGGTACACGGCCTCAAGGTGGACTTCAGCTTGTACCAGCCCTTGTCGGCCTTCGAATGCTCCTCCAACGCCCACTGGCTGAAGAACACTGCCAAGTCTGGCTCGCCAAACCCACAGTGGTGGTACAAAGTGTACAATGCGTTCAGACACCGCCAGGTGTTGGGATTCAGCTGCGCGATGCAAGGCCAACCTCGGCCAGAAATCGTTGTTGGTACGCCGGTAGGGGAATCCGTAACCCCTCACCGAAAAAGGCCGGATGTACCAAGGTCTCGCCCGGTACTGCAGAGGCGCTTTCTTTATTTATTTCTTTCATTGTCTTCTTCTTCCTCTTCATTCTGCTATAAATAGCAACCTCATTCTTCTCTTCAACACACCACAATGGGGAGGGACAAACCCTCCTCTTTCTCTTCTCCATCTCACATCATATTTTTCATTCTCTAATACCTAACGTTTTCAAGACTTCAAGGAGGAGAGGAGCCGTTTACACCATCACCACCAGCCATCAACCAACATCACCACCATCATCTTCACCTCAAGTTCACGGCTTTGGATTGCTTGCTTTCAAGGATTCAAGGATCCGTGGTCTTCGAGTTCTTCATGCTTTTCATATGGTGTAATTCGACTTTATTCTTTAAATTCTCTTATGAGTTCCTCTTTGTTGCTTGTTTATCTTTTGTATTAGTTAACATGACATAATTTATATAATTTCCAGCCTATATATACGAGTTTGTTTTGTTATTGGATCCTAATTAATTAGTTCTTCTAGTAGATTATGTGACTCCGTTTATTTGATTCTGTTTTATAGAAAACTTTTATGTGTTTATGTTATAGGGTTCGAAACTTATAATATTTGCATATAATTGGAGCTAGAGTTAGGGATTACAATTCACCTAATAGTTTTGGAAACCTAATTCACGAGTAGTAAAGGCTTTGGACAAAGGTCGGTGTCATATAAAAATGATTGCGGACATATGGACTTTTCCATAATGAGTCGTTCACTTTAATTAACAACTCTTTTTTATGCGTTAAACATGGTTTGATTAGCTAGCTTTCTAGACTAAGTTGGCGTGTTCAATTGGTTAGCCTGTCAGTGCTTTCACGGGGTTAATTTTCGTAGAAAGGTTTATTTGGGGGTGATAACCGACTTTTCGGCATTCCACATATGTTAATTTCGGTTTCATGGCTAGGGAACTTGGTTAATTTTCGGTCCAATGATTGATAAACTTGTGTATATGTGGCTGTAATTTATATTCTTCATGTTCCATCCCATCTTATTCAATTTATTCTTTGTAATTTAATTAATTTCATTCAATCAATCTCTTAAATACCCCCACATTTACTTTGTACATATGTACATATTTATACTTTAGACTTGTTAATAATTCTTGTGACATTTTTTGTTAGGTACACCCTTTGATCTCCGTTGTGAACGATCCCTACTTATTTTATACTACCGATTGGGTTTTTTCTAAATTGATGCGCTATTTTTAGCCTGTCAATTTTTGGCGTCATCGACGGGGATTGAAAATTGTTCCTAACTAATAATTTTTTTTTTGTGAATAATACTTGTTTATACTTATTCATATTTTGTTACACTTAGTAATTTATTTAGGTGTCTTTTATATAGTTGATTATTTTTTTGTTGTTGTAAGTTGTAACTTGAACGGAATAGGTAAAGTCCATTTTGTTAATATTGGGCTAAACCCTTCATTTGTACCTTGCTAAGGTCACTTGAGGTTGAGGGCGGCCTTTATTAACATTTAGAGAATTGTCTAACACCCAAGTAATTTTCTGAGCTGAGTAAGGGGCACATGAATGGTGTCTAGGTCGAGACCCTGGGTGACAGGTTCGTAAAATTGGATTCAGAGGACTATAGACTGACGTAAGTCGATAGGGGTGTAAGCCTTCGTAGTCCACTACATGAATCCCGCCTCTCGCTTATCTCTTGTGATTTGGCCATTCGCCTTCTGAAACAAAGGAAATTAAATTATTTGTGTCTAGACATTATACTAAGGCCGTAAGTCCACCTTGAGTTACCGCTTGGAATCAACTTTTTTTTTTTCAACTATATTCAGACAAAAGAAACTGTTTTTGTACACTTTAGGTATATTGGATCAAACATGACTTTAAGATGGGTAGCTGTTTCAGTCTCATTGCAGTTTGAAGTCCTCTGTTCCCGTACCTAAGTGTATTGTGTAAATAAAATTTACTTAGACATAGGAAAATTTATTTATTCATTTTGTATAGATAATTTGTGTTACATTTTTTTTAACTTTGTAAATATTTTGTTTTTTATTTTGTAAATTTTATTACTAACTTTATAATTTTGTATAGGAAATAATCCAAGTGTATCGGAAAGTATACCACATACATCGGAGCATACGTTTGGAAGTCAAGGTTGAAAAACCTTGAGGTTGATGTCTTGTTGGTGATTTTCCGGTATCCTCGGCAGAAACTACCAAGAAATCAACGATTAAACCTAGATCCCCGGCAGCGGCGCCATTTGACGAACCATCAAAGTATGGGGTAAGTAAATTGTGAAGGGGGGTTGTCGTTCCAACGAGGATCGATGGGCTCCTTAATCCCTTGGTAGTTTGTGTGATCTAATGCTCTAGCAATGATCGAATAGATGAGAAATGGAAAGAGTGAGTGAAGGTGAGTATGTGACAATGAGTGAAGTGTGAGTGTAGTGAGTTTGGTTTTGGGAAAAGCAATTGTGAAATACAAGCAAACAAACAAACAACTAAAGTAAATGCAAGCAATAAAGATAAATGTGTGTGCACAATAAGGAAAGTGTTGGGGTTTTCGGGTAAACCACAAATCCAATGTAACTAGCAATGCTTCAATTGAATTAATCATGCCAATGTGTGTGTGAATCAAGCCCCGTATCCTAGCCATGTTATGGGTCTAGGACCGTGTTTCTTAAGGTATTCGAATGCCTTATTAGGGTCATTCCAACTCTCTAGGTGTCATAGGGGATTCCTCTATGTTACCTAATACCGAATCCCCTAAAGTGCTTAAGAGGCTAAGAGCACCGAAACTAGGAACTCAAACAAGTTACAACTCATCACATATGCTTCCAATTGCCTTGAGTGTGTGAGGTTACCAATCTCACACAATCTCATCAAGATAGGTTAGTCAACATGCCAAAGAGGTGGTAAATTCTAAGAACAAGCAACCAACACATATTGAAATGGGTAAGCACACATATTCACACAATCACATAAGCATTTTATTCATAAATCAAGCATCACATAGTCAAATTGGACTAGGGCACACAACCCTAGTCCCCAACAGAGTTACTACTCACTAATCATCAACATATACATCATCAAATTACACAATAAAGCTCTAAACATAAGGAAAAGAGAGAGTAGAGATGAGGGATGCTCAATGAAGTGTCCTCTTGCTCCTTCCTAGCCTTGATGATGAATCTTGATGCCTTGTGAGTAATTCAGCGACCTAAAATGGTGGTGGAGGTGTAGAACGTCGTGGTGAACAGTTTGGTGAAGGATGGTAGAGGAGAGGAAGTGTGGAAGTGGCAAAATCGGGCTGCTCAGCCGTGCGTCGACCGGTCGTCGACCTCCTGTCGACCGGTCGACAGACGTGCAGAGGCAGATCCGAAGAAAAAGGTGGAGAGAGGAAAGGGGAAATGAAAAGTGAGGGATTTTGGGGCTGAAGTGGTGGTCTGACCTAATGGGGCAAGTACTAGGTATTTATAGGCTAGAGGGGAAAGAATAAAGGGCTAGGATGAAGTAGGGTTTAATCCAAGGGCTCAAAGGTTTAATGAGGGGCAAGGAAGGGAAATCACAATGGAGGAATAATCAACATGTCACCTCACCAAATCTAGTGTGGTCCTTGATGATGTGGGAGCACATTTGTGAATCACAAGGTTGACCTTGACTTGGACCTTGACTTTGACCTTCGGAGTTGACCATGGTTGACTTTTCGGTTTCGATCAATCTTCCGGAATTCTCTTGTGCTTCACTCTCGGGACTCGGCATTTGACTCTTTGATGCTCCAAAGTCGGGGTTGACCACGAGTTGACTTTTGGTCCTCGGGTTGACTTTTCGTCTTTTTGCCGGAAATCCTCTAAAAACTCCAAAATGCTTCCTTTTGATCCCAATATCGTTCCGATGCTCAATTTACCTACAAGTGTGCAAACAAGGATTAGAGACTCACAAATGGCCATTGGACAAGCATAATAATGATGATTATAGGCCTAATTTGTATGCAAATCGCATACAAATCATCTATGTGTTCCATATATATATTGATCTTAACAATGGTGATGATGCAAGCAACAAAACTACCCATTGATTCCCTCGACAAGTGCAAGACTGAAGCTAGCTATATCCTGGGAATTGGACAAAAAGTAGAAAATGCTAAGACTTACATCTAAATGTACCTTCTATAATTAATTTCCAACATAGAGAGATGAATTAAATATTTAACTGAAATATTTAAAAAAAGAGATGGGTCAAATATTTTAACAGAAATATTAAAGGGGAGAATGAAAGAAAATAAATGAAAAAAATAGAGAGAGGAATTAAATATTTTTTTTAAAAAAGAGGAGAGATAAATTAAATATTTAAATGAGAAAGTGTATGTGCTAGGATAGAGTAAGACATAATTAAATACTATGCTTGCATATTATTAAACAAGGAGAACATATGTCTTGGTGGTTGGGTTGAAAAGTTGTATGTATGAGGTCCAAGGTTCGAACCCTATCTTATACAAATTTTTAATATAGGTTTTGTCTAACCTCAAGTCCTTAAAAGTCATTTCACAAAAAAAAAAATGTGAAATTACCAATTTAACCTCTTAATTAACGGAAGTGTAACGGAATTTAGACGAAGGCACCTCAAAGTCTTTGTTTTAGAAGTCTGGGCACCTCTGTGATCGTTTTAAAAGTCTGGGCATCTATCAGTCTGGTGGGCGAAAGTCCAGGCACCGTGGGTGATAAAAACCCAAAATAAAAAGAAAAATTCTTATTGGACCGTCCCGCGACTTTCGCGTCGGCTCTATAATTAAAAAATATAAAAATAAAAAAATGAAAAATTATTATTGGGCCGACGGACGACTTTTGCGTCGGCCGAATAAAAAAAATTAGTTAGTTTAATAATTTCCGCACGCGTTTCCACTGTGCCCTTTGCAACTTTCATCGCCTGATCCGCAATTTACGGATCTTCTGTCTATGGCACGTGTGCGTGCGCGCGTTTGTTCCTTCGCTTGTGTTTGTGTGTTTGTTTCACTTTCACAATTTCCCTTAGTTTCCCTTTCAGTTTCTCTCGTTTTCTCTCGTGTGTTCTTCATTTCACTTGTTCTTGCGTGTTCTTAGTTTGTTTTCCAGAAAATACTCCCAAAACCCAGAAAGTCATCCCCCCTCCCAACCTAGAAATGGCCAAAACAGTGAATTCACTCAGCGAATTGTTTCAGGCAGGTCCTTCAGAGAACCCAATCTTTGAAGGCCTGGCTGAACTCATTCCACCGAGCATGCTTAATAGCGCCGATGCTAGCATGCCGACTGAGCCACAACCATAACCGCAAGCACCAATCCTAGTTGTTGATCCACCTGCTGAGAGCCGGAAGCCGTCCCTGTCTATAGGAGACTCCCTAGGACAAAATACACCAAGACACAGAAAGAAGCACTGGATGCTTTCTTTACGGTGTATTCTCACCCCACCAAGCCACAAAGAGAAAGATTTGGTCCGAAAATCGGGCTGAACGAAAGTCAAGTCTACTACGTACTGGGGGACGAGAAATAAGGAGAAGTTCGGTATCCAGACCGATGAGCAGCGATTTGCCAAGCTGGAAAGACGAAACGATGAGCTGGTGAGCAAGAACGAAGAGCTCCAACTGCAGAATCAAAGACCCTTCGATTCTCTCCATAGTGGGATCTGTCCCAATTGCGGAGGTTCTGTTCCACACTCAGATGTGCTAAGGTCAAGGCTCGAAGTTGTTCCTCCACAACCAGAGCATCTTCTCGAGTTATCCGATGATTCGATCGATATGGACCACTTGAGACAGGAGGTGAGGAGCCTCATGCCAACACTTGTCGAGCGCTCATCCTTACCTGTGCCATCGCCAGGACCTGCTCATAATCTTGTTGGAGTCCACACCGACTTGATCTCGGATATCGCCCGTAAGGCCAAAGACGAGCTCCTGCTCATGGCCACTGCCGGTTTTCCGTTGTGGATCTCTTCACCGACTCCTGGCATTTCCATTCATCCGGAAACTCTGAATCGTGCCGAGTACTTGCGTGTATTTAAACGAGGTGAGCCTGCACCATACTTCAAAGCAGAATCCTCGAGACACTCGGCAACCATTCAGCTTCATCCGACCACCATTGTTCAGATTTTAATGGATGTTGGTCGATGGTTGCCCGTCTTCTGTAGCATGGTCACAAATGCCCAGACCTTGGAGGTCCTATCCTCCGACAACGAAGAAGGCTACAAGGAGCAGAAGCAAGTGATGTCGGCCGAGTTTCTGGTGGCATCTCACATCGTATCAACTTGTGAAGTCCAGTTTGTTAGGTACTCTCACCAACAACTGGATGGAAGTTGTGTCGTTATGGATGTCTCCGTGGATGAACTACGCTCAAATCCAAAGCCTTCAGTGAGATCAATATGTCGAAAACGCCCCTCCGGATGCCTGATTCAAGACAAGCAGAATGGATCTTCCTTTGTCACTTGGGTGGAGCACGTGGATGTGCGCGAGAAAGAAATGAAGCCCATTTTCGAACCGTTTGTCCTATCAGAGTTCGCATTTGGTGAGAAGTGTTGGATCTCAACCCTTCAACGACAAGCCAAGCGCTACATGTGCGCCACAGGGATCCACACTTCACCTAGTGACTCAATCATTTCACTTAAAGGGAGAAGAAGCCTTGCGGAAATGGCAAAACAGATGACGGTCTGTTTCTTCAACGACATCAGCAATTTCACATACCATTACTGGACTTGTTCAAACCGAACAAGAGATACGAGAATGGAGGTCAGGACCAATAAGAGAAGGGTTGATCCTAGCAAGCCCCCTGGAGTCAATCGTACTGCTGGCTGTTCTGTCTTGCATGTATCCCAGCACACCAGAATCTTTGAGTTCCTCAAAGACGTTCAGACAAGACCATTATGGGATAATATGTCGATGGACAGCTCGGTACATGTGCTAATAAACTTCACCACCGGTCTTGAACCGCGCAATCAAATTTCAGTATTGGCCATAGGTAATCACAACGACTTCCTCATTCTCCAGGAGTGTTGCACCGATGCAACGGGGTCGTCTGTGATTTATGCGCCGATCAACCATTCCATTTTCCAATATTTGCTATGTGGAGTTGACCCGGAGCCATTTCCATTGATGTCATCAGGCTTCTCCATTCTACCTAATGTATCCGGAGGCATACTTGACGGAACTCTACTTACTATAGTGTTCCAGATCTCAGTGAAGGCTACATCAGCCAAATCTGCCGTGGAGTCAGCAACAAACCTCGTCCAGGACATGCTCAAACGGATCAGTGCCGCAGTCAATTAAGGAGCAAACGTTGGATGCAAGGCCCTGCTAGCCTTGTTTGTGACTACTGGTGACTTACTTCGGGAGGAGCTTCACGATCTTCTAAGGGGAGTATTTCTGTTTCCTTTTTCATTTGTATAAATGTTGTGTGTTTACTTCTGTTTATTTCTGTTGGTGTTTTTATTTCTGTTTGTGTTTTTAAATTCAATAACCATGCTTGAATTTTTCATTTTCATGAAATATCTGTCTAACATTGAGGACAATGTTTAATTCAAGTGTGGGGGGAAGGTTTCAGTTTATTTTCATTAAAAAAAATATTTAGAAAAAATTCAAAAAAATAATTTACTTGTTTTTCATTTTCTACGGTAATAATATATCGACTATATCACACTCACTCCCTTTGTAGCGTTGAACCTACCATTGCACTAAGTGAGTCCCTGTGGTCACGTATTGTTATTTGAATTGAAAAATCAAAAAATCAAAAAATCAAAAAATTACAAAAATATTTGCTTCTGTTTTGTGTTTTTGTGTGTTTATTTGTGTTCCGTGTTTTGTTCTTTCCAATCCCGAGGATGAATTGAGTTTAATTTGTTGTGATTAGGAGAATTTTGATTATATGTTAATGCTTTGTGTGATTTGTTTTGAATTTAATTTGCATAACTTATGATTGCTCGAAATTTCATGTCCACATAACCTGTGTCGATTAGTTGATTGCAATCCGAGAAGCACATTTGAACATACATTGTCATGCATACCCAGAAAATGTGAGGATTTGAGCCTGTTGAATATTCACATGTATGCATCATTCATACATTTACTCGTTCTTCATGTGTGCACAATTCATGAGTTTTGAACCTAGAACTTGCTCAAAGACCACTTGAAACATTTTGTTAATCTGTGATGAATTAAAGATGAGTAAGGCATTAGTTGAGCACCATGCCCAAATTATTCAGCATCCATCTAAACATAAACTTTAGGAATTACCCTTTTGAACTAAACACTCATTAGCCGTTTCTTTTGTTCACCCACACCATCTCACCTTTGTTTTATTGTGTTTGCAAGACGATGATAGTGACTTCTTGTGTTCTTATGCTTCGGATTTGTATGGTAATATACCAAAAGGCAAGTGTGGGGGTGCATTTTATTTTGTTGTATTTGTTCAAACAAAGAAAAAAAAATCAAAAAAAAATCAAAAACAGAAAGAAGGAATAAAGTTCCACAAGAAAAAAAAAGTGGAAAAGAAAAAAAAATGCAAAAAAGATAGAGTTATTTTCTTGTATCATTTTCAATAGAAGGTTGGAGGAGAATAAGAAAGTTGTTTCGGGTATAGCATAGGTAGGAGTTTCAAAGTCGTTGATTTGTCTTGCAAACATGTGAAACATTTTTCATTTCCAGTCCCTTCATTCATCATTCACCACTCACCCTTGGCCCCCATTACACCATTGAAAGTCCTTATGATCTAATGATTTGTGGATTGATTGTGGAGAGTTGGTCGATGAGCAAGCTTATGGGAACGCTACTTGTGCAATTGTTATGAGAGTAAACATTTAACCCTAAACACTGAGCGGAAATATTTAGTGATTATTGTGAGGTTTAGTGGTTAATGTGGTTTAGATGTGCCTATTGGATTGCATGAGATTGATTGTATACTTGGTTTCCATACACTTCACCCGAGCATGAATGAGATGTGTAGGTTAAATACTTAGTAAATTCTGTAAGCCAAAACCTTTTGGAAACAATGTTCAACGGTATCAAGAGAGGTCTCAAGGGTATAACACTTACCAAGGAGGAGATAAGTATCAAGGGAGTGGCACATATGGAGGACATAGGAGCTCAACTTTTGGATCACCTCCCGGGTTCTCTACTCAAGGAGGAAACACCTACCATCAAGGTCCCTCTTCATCTTTTGCTGCTCCAAGTGGCTCCCAAGCTCAAGAGTCCGCGGAGCCGTCGATGAAGGACATGATCGCCACCCTTGTGCAAAGCCAAGTGAAGAGAAATGAAGCGATCTCGGCCCTTGAACAAGGGCAAAACATCTTGCAACAAGGCTTGTCAAAGATTGAGTTGCAAATGTGTCAAATGGCCAAGGAGATTAGTGAGAGGCCAAAAGGTACCTTGCCTTCTAATGTGGAGCAAAACCCTAAGTTCAAGACCAAGGAGCAATGCAATGTTATCTTCACTTCTCATTCCGGTATCTCTCATGCTACTTATACTCCTACTCCCCTAATATCAAATGTTTTCACCCCTTCTCCTTTCATTCCTATTCATGAGAACTTTGATCATATGCATTGCATGGAGAATGGGGCCAAGGAGGAAGAAAATGTACTCCTTGGCAATTATGGATTGAGTGAGGAGAAGACTTGTGAGGAGAATGAAGGAGTAGTGCTTGGGAAAGGACTTGGTTACTTGTCTTTTGAGAATGATGTTACCTATTATGGTGGAGTGAAGACACAAGAAGGAGCATTGAGTGAGGAGACTCCTAGGCATGAGAATGTCATGGTTTCTAACCTTGGTGGTGAGGCTATGAAGGCTATGGACCCACCAAGACCCATGAGCACCTCTAGGGAGCTCCTTGATGATGATGTGCATGTACACCAAGCGATGAAGATCACCCCCGATGAGAGGAGGAAAAAGAAGAAGACATTGACGAATGAGCTTCATGAAGTGTTCAAAAAGGTAGAGATTAATATCCCTTTGTTGGAGCTCATTTGTAAAGTGTCGGTTTATGCAAATTTTCTCAAGGACTTGTGTACCAAGAAGAAGCGGCTTGAGGAGCATGAAGTATACAAGATTGAAGTGCATGTAAGCTCAATGATTCAACACAACATGCCACCAAAGAGGAAAGATCCCGGAAGCTTCACTATCGGATGTCAAATTGGTGAGACACACCTTGATGGAGCACTTATGGACCTAGGGGCAAGTGTCAATGTGATGCCTCTATCTCTCTACAAGAGGTTGAGCATTGGTGCTTTGCAACCTACCCCTATTGCACTTACCTTTGCGGATGGAAGCAAGCGAAGACCAGCGGGTGTAGTGGAAGATGTGCTAGTAAGAGTCGACAAGTTTATTCTTCCCGCCGACTTTGTTGTGCTTGATATGGGTGATGACCCCAATGAAGACAATGGATTTCCCCTTATCTTTGGACGCCCTTTCATGGCTACGGCGGGAGTGAAGATCAATGTTTTAAAGGGAACCATTAGCTTCAAGGTGTTGGGGGAGAAAGTGAAGTTTGAAATGTTCAAGCCCATTCATCCACCGGAGGTAGTTGAGGAGGTGTTTTCTATTAACTTGGTGAAGGGCAATAGTGCTAAGAGTGAAAGGATTTTTGGTCCTTTGAATCCACCGAAGCCCACACCTCGTGCTCAAGACCACTACTCAAGGCCACCACCTTTTTCTCATGAACGCATACTTGGGAAGGACCCATTTCTCGAGAGAGCTACAAAGAGGACTCCTCCCATGAATGCGCTACAAAAGGCGACAACCAAGGCCATGAGAGAAATGGTAGGAGAGGTGAAGAAGAAAAAGTATGCTTGGCCACCACCTTCGAAGTCAATTTTCAATGGTATCAAGGGCTGCTTTGTGGGAAGCCTTGGAGATGGTGAGACAAGCCATACATTGAGTGAGAAGAAGCTTTGCTTTGAGCCACCATAATTTCGCCAAGGAGGAACCAAGACCGGCTTTTTAGGTCTATAAACCGAAGCGCTTGTGGGGAGGCAACCCCACTTGGAAAAGAAATTTTTGTTTTCAGCACAATTTAGTAATGAATAAATTTTTTTGGGAGGTTGGGAGCAGCTAGGATATAGAGCTTTGGAGGGAGAAACCCCAAGAGGTGTTGATTAGCATTTGTCTACGAGAGGCCTGGGCAGAACAGTGACTTTGGAGACATTTGTCTCCACATCGGACCGTTGGAATGCAGTGAAACAAGTTGGGAACGCTTCTTCTATGAGTCTTCTGTTCCCGGTTTAAATTTTTCTCTAAACAGACCGTTGGATCTGTCGCAATATAGGCTTAACAGAGGAGTGCTCGTTGCAGTTTGACTTTCTAGAGGGTCACTTTGACCGGTTCTTCATTGCATGTCCGGAAGGTGATTTCTGAGTTTCCAGTGGCCAAACTAAAGCTCTTTGAGTGTACTTCCCAACGCCACTGGAATCACTAAACTTGGATGCATATTCTTGGAGTTATACCCAACTCTTTGGGACAAGGTCAATGCTGCATTGCTGCTTTCCCCTATTTTCAAGTGATCCCGATGCAATCACACTCGCTAGTTCATTTGGCACCCGAGGAGCAAACATATGGAATTCAGGGCCTTGTGCCCTGTGGTTGGTGTCTATTTGAGGTTTCTTGGCTAGCTACGGAAGTCGTCTACGAGGGGGTTTTCTTATCTCTATCTTCGGATTGCTAAATGTTTTGTTATGTGTGCATTCGCCCGACTTCACTCTCCTCACTTTTACCAATGTGATTTTCTTTGCTTTTAAACTCCTCACAACACCGAGGATGATATTGATCTTAAGTGTGGGGGTGTGAGGTTGGGCTAAATTAAAGTTGTCTCACATTTTCGAACCACCAAAATTTTTCAATTTTTCAAAAGTTTTCATCGAACAGTCAACCCTTTGGTCGAACGGTCGATGGGAATTCCCTGGACGTGTGTCGACCGGTCGACAACAATGTGACGACCGGTCGACAGGTGCTTAAAGTTGAAAATTTTGGAAATTTAAAATTTATTTGGTGTGATTGTCCTTTTCAACCCCAATGATGATTTTGAGCCCATTAGGTTATGAATTAAGTGGATAAAGAGCATGTGCTTAAACTTTATTGGATTGCCTTGTGATTAATTTATGTAATTGATGCTTGCTTGACACTTTGTGCACATTTGCCTTGTTGATTGATCATTTGCAACTAGAGAAGCATGTGTAGACGATGTATTGGCTTGCATATACCCTTTATGGTGAGATTTTGAGCCTTATTGATATGTATGCATCATTCATACATCCTTGTTCTTCATGTGTGTGCATTCCATTAGTTTACGAGACCTAGAACTTGCTCAAAGACCACTTGAGGCTATGTGTTAATTTGCAATGAATTGGAAATGATTAAGGCACTAGAGAAGCACCATGGCCAAATTGACTTTCATCCTTCTAAACACTTTCCTTTAGGTTTAACCCATTTCGAGCCTCATTGATTATAAGCTTTTTCTTCGTTTAACCCACAAAAGTCTAACCCATGTTACTAGCTTAAACACTAACCTCCCCTTGTTCCAGGTATTAGTGAGACAACGATTGTGACTTCTCATGTTCTTTGTGTTCTATAGGTTTGTGAAATGCAAGTGTGGGGGTATAGTAGCTTAGAATTGTGTAAATGAGAGAAAAGGTTGGAAGAAAAGCAAAATACAAAAGAAGAAAAGAAGTTGAGAAAATCAAAAGAAGTTGTGTACAAAAATAAAGTTCAAAAAGAGTGTCCCAAAGAAAAGAAAATAGAAAAATGGAAAAAGGAAGTTGTGAGAAAAAAGAAAGAGAAAAGGAGAAAAAGGAAGAAAGAAAATCCAAAAAGAAGTATGTTGTAGAAAAATAAAAGGGTGAGGAGAATAAAAGTTAGGATTGTTTGCAAAGAAATTGAGTTTCAAAGTCCTTGAGTTGTTTTGTGAAATACTTGGAACACTTGATTTACCCATCCCTTCATTTCATGCTAATCCTTAACTTTTGGCCCCATTACAACCATGTGAAAGCCCTTTTGATCCAATAAGTTGTGAACTAATTAGTGGAAAGATGGTCATTGAGCAAGATTATGGGGACGTTGCTCTTGGTTATGCTTTGAGAGCAAACACTTGACCCTAAACACAAGAGTGGAAATATTTAGTGAATCATGTGAGTTTAGCGGTTAAGCATGTCAATATGTGCTAATTTGATTACTCTTGATTGATTATCTCATGGCTAGCACACACAACACCAAGAATGCATTGAATACATATCTTAATCACTTGGCAAAGCATGATGTTTATGTTGTGTGCTTGATTGAATCTTGATGAATGGCTTAGTGGGCTTATTGAGGATATGGTTGGAAAGGCAATTGAATTTGTGTTGATTGGATTGTTGATTCTATTTTCTTGGGGACAAGCAAAGCTTAAGTGTGGGGGTGTAATTTGTATGTGATTTGCATACAAATTAGGCCTCTAATCATCATTATTGTGCTTGTCCAATGGCCATTTGTGAGTCTCTAATCCTTGTTTGCACACTTGTAGGTAAATTGAGCATCGGAACGATATTGGGATCAAAAGGAAGCATTTTGGAGTTTTTAGTGGATTTCCGGCAAAAAGATGAAAAGTCAACCCGAGGACCAAAAGTCAACTCGTGGTCAACCCCGACTTTGGAGCATCAAAGAGTCAAATGCCGAGTCCCGAGAGTGAAGCACAAGAGAATTCCGGAAGATTGACCGAAACCGAAAAGTCAACCATGGTCAACTCCGAAGGTCAAAGTCAAGGTCCAAGTCAAGGTCAACCTTGTGATTCACAAATGTGCTCCCACATCATTATGGACCACACTAGATTTGGTGAGGTGACATGTTGATTATTCCTCCCTTTTGTCCTCCCTTTTGTCCTCCCTTGTGATTTTCCTCATTTGCCCTTCATTAAACCTTTGAGCCCTTAGATTAAACTCTACTTCATCCTAGCCCTTTATTCTTTCCCCTCTAGCCTATAAATACCTAGTACTTGCCCCATTAGGTCAGACCACCACTTCAGCCCCAAAATTCCCAAGTTTTCCTTCCCCTTCCTCTCTCCACCTTCTCTCTTCGGATCAGCCTCTGCACGACCATCGACCGGTCGACATAAGGTCGACGACCGGTCGACGCGCGGCCGAATCCGCCACTTCCGCTCGTTTCCGCCGCCTCCGCCATTTCCACCACCACTTGGGCAGCTAGGGATCCTCACCAGACATCAGGGACGTCATCTACACCCAAGAAGAAGAAGGATACACCATTGATTGAGCATTTCTCACCCATTCTCTCTCTTGTATTCATGATTTTAGCTTGCTATTGTATTTAGATGATGTATACCTTGATGGATAGTGAGTAGTCACCTTTGTTGGGGACTAGGGTTGTGTGCCCTAGTCCAATTTGACTATGTGATGCTTGATTTATGAATAAAATGCCTTTGTGATTGTGTGAATATGTGTGCTTACCTATTTCAATATGTGTTGGTTGCTTGTTCTTAGAATTTACCACTTCTTTGGCATGTTAACTAACCGATCTTGATGAGATTGTGTGGGATTGGTAAGCTCACTCACTCAAGGCAATTGGAAGCATATGTGATGAGTTGTAACTTGTTTGAGTCCCTAGTTTCGATGCTTTACGCCTCTTAAGCACTTTAGGGGATTCGGTATTAGGTAACATAGAGGAATCCCCTATGACACCTAGAGAGTTGGAATGACCCATAACATGGCATTTTAATACCTTAGGAACATGGTCCTAGACCCATAACATGGCTAGGATACGGGGCTTGATTCACACACACACATTGGCATGATTAATTCGATTGAAGCATTGCTAGTTACATTGGACTTGGAGTTTGCCCGAAAACCCCAACACTTTCCTTATTGTGCACACACATTTACCTTTGTTGCTTGCATTTACTCTAATTGTTTGTTTGTTTGCTTGCATTTCACCATTGCTTTTCCCAAAACCAAACTCACTACACTCACACTTCACACGTTGTCCATACACATATTCACGCACTCTATTCCATCATTGCTAGAGCATTTGATCACGCAAATTACCAAGAGATTAAGGAGCCCATCGATCCTCGTTGGAACGACAACCCCTTTCATAAACTATACTTCCCCCATACTTTGACGGTTCGTCAGCCACCCCTGCTTTGATGTGCTCATAATTTTATGTACTTTTATTCTTTAATCTCCATTTCTATTCTTAGTTCTAAATATCCAAGTCATATATTTTGGTTTTATGTTATTGGAGGTTTATTTCATAAAAAGAAGAAAATGAGCTGGGAAAAAAAGAGAGAACAAAATTGGGAATGTAAAGCCATTGCAATTCTAATTAACAAGAATTGCATGTGCAGATCAGTCAAATTCGGGAAAGCTCCAAATGTCTATTTGTAAAATTTTACGGATCTTCCCCAACTTCCAAAGAATTCTAGAGAGGAGTTCCTTCAAAGAACACTTCGACCTCCTTTGAACCATTCTTTACAACAGAAAACCCTCTTTGAACACTAATGCAAGACATAATATAGAATGGTCTTGAATCTTGAACGAAGAAGATAGAAAGAATAAGTTTAATGTATACAGATTTGGATTTAACTATCAATAATCTAACCCAATTATCATATCGGGTTAGGTTGAATTTATTTATTTATTATAATTTAACTGATCCAGATTAAGTCGGTTTACTTCAAACCCGATCCATTGACAGACTTGCTACCAATAATATTTATGCTTATGCTCTGTGCACTTTTCCAATGCAAATTGTTGGCTTGCAAACAAGCTTTCGAAAGTTGGCACCTAGTCAAACAATTAATATATGATGACATAAATATAAGGGCCAATGACTCATAAGGCCACTTTGGATGACTTTATTCTTGGCAAAATGTCACACCCCCCCGTCAAGCTTTGTTTCACCAAATGAAGGTCACGTGCCAATGGAGGGGTAATTTAACCATTTATAGGTCTGACATTAAAAAAATTTAAAATTATGATTCATGCCAAAAACTAATAAGATTGATTTGTCGTATGAAAAGAATAGTTCATAGAAAAAAAATAAATATTAATTTTTGACAAGTTTTTAAAAAAATATTTTATTGAGAGTATAACTTTAGATGTGTTTTGACAATAAGTTTAATGTTGTTGAAGACAATAGCTTTATGTGTGTTTTTGTAAATTAGATTTAGTGTTCTTTAGAAATTAGTATTTATTATAAACTGATCAAAAGACTTTATTGCCCCTCATTGGACAATAGCTTTAGATAAATGCTTTGACAGAAGCTTTATTGATTGTTTCCGTATGCAGTGGCATTTTTTAAAATAATAGCAAACAAATGCGGTGACATTTTTATAAATATTGATGCGGTGACATTTTTGTAAATATTGGTAGCCTTATTTGGGTAAAAAATGTTTGATGGCTTTTTGAAGTTTCTACAATAATCTTCATTTTTGTTTCTTTAATGTGAATTGGTGTTTTCTTATGTTTCTGGACATCAGAAAATTGCTGGACTAGTAGGAATGCTGTCATAGCTTAAAATATAAAATGCTAATACATATGCCACATACAACCAAAAACAATTTATCCATACCATACAGTTGATAATTAGCATAAGGACCATCTCTGCATTATAAATCTAAATGCAACTACAAAACTGAGAACAGGAAAGAAAGAATTATATATAAAAATAAAAAAATAAAAAACTTCATATCTGCCACACTCACAAATATCTAATGACAAATTGATTGATTTATAGAGCATATAATGAAAGCCAATGGCAATCACAACATACACAAAGTAATATAGAATTGAAGATGAAAGCTTGAGAACTTGCATATTGGTCATTATGTTTGAATACAGGATAGAGATTACGGGTGAAGGATATACAAAATTTCACCCGAACCTTGGAGAGAATGAGTTCATTCACAATGCGCATACAAAGTTGGTTTTCATGTTGTCGTCCTACCCACTTACAGCATAAGTACAAGGCCTATCGGGCAATGATCGCTACCAATAATATCAGGCAGAATGTACGAGTCATGAACCTTGTCAGCAACAGATTCTGAGACTAGGAAGTAGTCAAGCCGCCACCCTAATTCAAAATTACAACTGACAATATAAAATGACAATCTAAAGATGGAAACAAATAAGATAGGTCTCACTTGTCAATCAAGGGCATTTTGATTTATAAACTATTGCAAGGTACATCACCTGCAAACACACTTATAAGCACACATATACCAAAATGCAAAGAAAAAGCAAGCAAATCATAGTACTCAGACTTTGTGGTTAAGACTGAAAAATAACACTCAATAGAAAATTATATCTTTCAAATTGATACTATTAAGTAGTAAGTATTAGTTGAAATGTGATTTATAACTGGAAGAATTGAAGCCAAGAATATAGATACAACAGTACCTCTGTTAAATTTGCGTCCACCATGTCGATAGCCCCAGTATGTATAGCCAACAACACCAGGGTGTTGCCTTCTAAAAGTATCCACAAATCCCCTGGATAAAAAGTTTGTCTCGAAGGATTGCCGTTCTTCATCTGTAAACCCAGCACTTCTTCTATTTCCCTATAGATGTATCAAGTAAAAAGAACCCATACATCAAACTGAGATTGTATGCAAAACCATTGGAGAGGCATAAGTATCACGCTCCGATATTCTCACTTCACTGCCTTAAATTTTTCCTTAGAAAAGGTTAAAAAAAAATGAAGGGTAAAAAGCCATAATACAGGATATGGATCATATGAAACCAGTATAGGACTTGCTAGTGTTACGCTGAAAAAGAACTCGGCAATCTAAATTGGCCGATTTCAATAGTAATTTTTTTCCTCTGCAACTTTAAACCAGAATTTTGGCCGAGATCAACGTATTTGACAGGGGTATAAATGTGACAAGGGTAATGGATTACTGGTCCTACTAACCAATCACTTAAAATTTAAAAAGCATTTAAGAAAATTTGGGAATATGGAATAACTTTGACCCAGGAAAGGGACTTATAAGATAACACGGACCCTAAATATATTTGTCGCCTCTAGTAAGTACAAGTGACACATTGGATATAAAAAGTGAATAATGTTTGTGGATTGACACAATGTGCAGGAAAAGCTTGGGAAATCAAAATTCTTAGTGTTCTGAGGCGAGGTCCTATGAGTACAACAGGGACACTCTTCCTACCATTACGTGATCAATTGGGAAGCCGAAAAGGTTTATTCACAAAAAAATCTGGAAAACTTACAGCTGGGTTATAAATGTCTATCTCTTGATGCGCACAGTTCAGATCACCAGTTAAAATGACAGGCTTTGACTTTTCCAGCTCCTGGATATAAAATGAAAAAAAACCATAAGCACCAAGTAATTACTGCCACGACAAAAGCGTATAAAATTGATTCATTTAAGAAGAGAATATTCAACCAAAGAGTTTTTGCAATAAAAGAGAAAGTAAAACACTTAAAAGAACACTGCATCCATTAAGGCAGTTGTGCTATTTAAGGTTACAGGCAGTAAGTAGAAAAATTGTAATTGTTAGAAGAAATCTGATGGTCAACACCAATTAGCCACAAGAGAAAGCAATTTTCTAAACTTGAAATGAAATGTTAAGATTGAATTTTCTAAAAAGATATATAATATGGATAACAAGAATACTGGTTGTATTTAAAGCATTGAGAAAAAAGAATTAAGTCAATCTTATGGACAACAAATTTTTTGAGAGGTAAAGCAAAAACCATGCTTAAAACCATGCTTACTTTCATGTAATTACTGAGAGATGGATCCCATTCTGTAATCCTGTATGTCTGGAAACGAAAAAGAAAAAGATGTTAGCCCAGGAGGCATCCCCTAATACTATTGACTGGAATCAGGCTGCAGTATGCTTGACGTTAAATACCAGTCTCTTCAAACCATCTCCAGAGTTAGGAACATATCCACTTATCAGGTAAAATGAATCAAACTCTACTGTTACAATCCGTCCCTCGCTATCATGATCTGATAAGCCAAGTCCATAGCTAACTGAAAGTGGCTTTACCTGTTAGACAAAGGCCAATAGGAACTACCAGATTAACAAGAAAAAAAATGGTTACATTTCAAATAATGATGTATAAATCATTTTTTTACTCGTTTAACTCAACCCTTTTAGGATTTATTACATAATGAACGGGCACATCCCTGTAAGCAATAACTGAAGCAGCAAACTGAGCTAATCTTGATTATCAACTTTCTTGCTAATCTAGATTCTCATAAGTTCGAGAAAGACTTACAGAAACCATTCACGTCACATTTCATTCAAGATATTCTTGAGGTACCCAGAACAAGATTTCATGTATCATTGAATTCATCATTTTTGGTTCAATATTTGGTTTCAAACTTTTTAAAATATAATAAAAGGTAACAAAATCTATACTTTTGTTATGATTTCAGAGAAATAAATAGCTGACCAGGGTTTAAGTTACATTAAACACATATTAAACAGCCAACACTCTGCAAGACAGGAAATGAAGATAGTAGTAATAGTCAAATGCTAGATATTCCAGAGATATCAAATTAACTGCGTAAAGACAGAATACAATACATACCCGGGAAATAATCGCAGTTCCCGAGTAACCAAGCTTGGAAACACTACATGTCCAGAAGCTATTCTCATAGCCGTCTATGAGAGACCTCTTCACATCTTCAACATCCTTCTCCTGTTCCCAAATTTAATAAATAAGAGTGCATAAAAAAAATTTAAAAAAAACTGCCACAGAAAATAAGGAAAAAACAAACAAAAACCGAAAAAGGAAATAGAGGAAATGGAGGCTAAACAATAGCAGATATTTTGGCCAATAAATATAGCAGATTTAGTTTCATATTAGCAGTTACATATTGCATGAAAAAACAAAATGTGTGGATCTATGTATTTTTGGACTACTAATGGGCTAGAAACGTGTCCTAATAGTTGATTTCAGAACGCAAGGTCATAACTCATACAGTTTAGCTTGGTAGTCTCGATTAGAAAGAAACATTCTCAGTTAACTCCAAAAGACATAAGGATATTGCAATTCCAAATAATCCATGATTTTGAATGGACAAATGTTTGAGTATAAAGTATGGGGCAAATACCAACTTATCAACTACAAACATCCCAACTATGGTCCAAAATTCCTAATAATTCAAATAGGAAATGCTTGCTAGAATGCTAGTGCTTAGCATGCATAGATATTGCAGTTTGTTATCCAGTACATGTCACTAAATGATCACTTTTTTTTTTGGATAAATTCACTAAAGACATACATGCTCATATAAGTGCCAGTATGGAAGAACCTCCATTCATGTGATGTACAGAAAAGAGATGCTGAAAGGAAAAAAAAAAAAAAAAAAAGGGGGTCAGGGGGAAATTCTACACCATCAATTCCTCACAAGAACCCAATTCTATTCCTATGTGAAGCTTCTTGAAAATGAATTTTAAGCCTTGCAAAGGCCTATAATGTTTGAAAGAAAAAGATTTTATATATATATATATATATATTAGCCAATTGATTCAATTGTCAACAGTATTGTTGCTCAATGCTCATCATGTTAAAGGGCATAGTATTTCACAAGCCAAATCAATGATCGAGATATATATGATGACGGAATAACAATGTAATTGTACAACAACAATTTGTCTATAATGAACACTTATTTAACCTTAAGAAGAAAATAACAACAAATATACATGCCTGCAATTTGGTCTCCTGCAGACATAATACATCAAAATCTTCTCTTTGGGCAAGCTGCAAAGCAGAGAATCCCTCTAACTTCAATAATGCCCTTAAACCATTGACATTCCACGACATAAGCTTCATAAATTTAGTATCCCTGGTAAGCTCTGGGAGCCTCATTGTTTTAGGATTATAAGGAATCCAATCTTTCTGAGGTTTCTTGTGTGCAAGAACTGTCCATGGTTCAGCTACCTTATCCTCGGTTTTGACATCAATACTTACTGTTTCTGAAAATACTTTCCTCGTCCTCAAGAGCTTCTCATCTAGATAGATAACGGTACAAGTACAACCAGTCTAGCTAGATAAGCATATGAAAATACACTCAATTTACAGAAATCGGTGAAGCAATTTACAGTACCTGAAACTTCATCTGATTCGATTGATAACTTCTCTTTCTTCACAACAACCATATTATCACCCTCAACAGTTGTACTCTTAAATGATGACCTTCGCTTATTCCGTTGACGTGTTTCAACCTCCGAAACAGTGTTGACATTCTGAACTTGATCTCCATTAGATAAGGGTTCGGTCTCAGTTTTGCCTGATACATTGTCAACAAAAATGGTGGAGGATACTTGCTCTTCTATTACCCGGGGAGTTTCACCTGGAAACGCAAAGGAAATCTAAACATTCAAACTAGTTAACAAGGCAAAAAGATAAAAGCGTTTGAAATAAATTGTTCTTATTTCATTACGTTTTCAGAGTTCAGAGCAGCACATGAAAGAAATAGATACCATCTATCTTGTTTTGCAGAAAGCACTTCAAGGAAGACACAAGTTCGGCTTTACGACCTTTGGCAGAGGCCCCGAAATTCCTGACAGGCAATTCGAGTTTCAAACCATTGTAAAACACTAAGCTTTTACCACCATTTACATATTGATCAACACCATCTACATGTTAACTCATTCCAATATCCATAGAAAGAAAGAAAAAGATGTTACTGTATCTATAGAGCAAACATTCCCATTCGACAAACGAACTCTTTAAGACTTGAATGTTACCTTAGTGTTTTCCTGAGCTGTTCAACTGTCATTGCCTCGATCTTAGTGGGGTCACCTTTCAAACTCTCAAACTCCTACGAAGTTAATCAATCAATAACAACCCAATGAAAAGTTGCCGAGAACAAAAGCATAGAGAGGTGACATATGAGTATAACCTTGATAACAGGTTTCTGTGTCCCCATTGTTCCTTTGAATTTCTTATCCTTATTATTTTTCTCGAGCACGGGCTTCTTTGTTGAACTCGAAATGGGTCGTTTAGTCACCCTTGCTATTGTTGCTTTTACTCTAACAGAAACCACCGCTCCACTTCTCAAATTCCTCGGAGCTACTGCAAAGCTATCAATGTCGGTCAGTCATTTCAACTCTAACTGAAATTGCTATGAAATAAAAACACAAGAAAATATGCAAGACGCTCTGATGAAACTCATATCAAACCTGGTGAGGTTGAGGAAACTCTTCAGCCCTAATTGCAGATTCATTGGCTGGTAGCAAGAGCAACAGAAGTAGCGGCAAAGAGCGAGCAATAAGATCCTCCATTTTTATTTTTATTTTAACTTTTAACTTTTATTTTTACTAGAATTCCTACACGGGTTGTGCGCGTCGCGCTCGCGGATACGAAATATTCATCTTTATATTTCTGATTTATCAAAATTTGATTGATTTTGTAAAATGGATGTTCTAATATAAAATGAGAGAAAAATATTAAAAATATAAATTATTAAATAAATTTGGTAAGTGGGCAAATGGGGGTGAGACTTCACATTATTAATTTATTTATTAATTCTATATTTTACTATTGTATCCTTAATATATAAAATTTTATATTTTAAATGATATAAGTATGAACGAGTATTTGTTGGATTTTTAAAAATTTAACCAAACTCATATTTTGGCTTTATATACATAGATTTTTCTAGGTACAGTTTGGAATTATGGGTCCACGAGTTTGATCAAATAAAAACACAATGCTAAGTGGTGAAGGAATGTTGAGAATTAGATTAAAATTAGACTAGATCGATAATTAAATCTCCTCTAATGTAACCAAAATAAAAAATAAAAATAAAAGCACATGTTGCAAAAGCCAGCAAAATTGTACTATGTGTGCACATCTCTTATTTATTTATTTATTTCGCCAATAGAAAACTATAAACGAAATAGAGATTTCACGACCAAAACCAAGTCAATACTGAAGGCAGAGGATAGCGTGGGGGAACATTTTGAGACCGGCCATGAAGGTTGTCATTTAAAGCGGTTGCTTCAAGCATTCAATATGTCAACTTGAACATCATTTGGTGCCTAAACGCAAGCGTACTTTTCGAAGCCAAGATAGAGAAATATAGAGACTCGGGGGTTGTCATATTGGGACTAGCGGTTCCTAATATAATCTCGATTTTGGGAGCCTAATTCCTAAGCACTATAATGGAGGATGAGAAATGGTACACAATATTCAAAATGCAATGGTAGATTTGATTGTTGGAAAATGATTTTGCTAATTGCTCGGAATAAAAAACAATAATAAAAACGTGAAGTTAAAAATACAAAAATGAAAAGATAAAAATGATCGGCAGCTAGGGTTTACTCTAATCCATTTCAATGCTTAAAGAACCATAAAAAATGCACATAACAATAATCCATGAATCAAATCTTGTACGTTGCCCACACAATTGTTGTAAGGCTGTGTCTATGTGTTGGTAATATCTTTGTCTTGCTATCGATCAAAGACAACTCTTTGATTTAATGGTGTGAGCTATGCTATGTTTTCCACACCACCAATCGGAGACATAATGCATTGAGACTAAGGGATCCAAGCTAGGTATAGATCCATTTGTAATAAACTGAATTTTTTTGTATTTAATTTTTTAGAAATTCCTCAATTTAATTAAGGTTTGGATGTTACTTTTTCTTTTTAGGTGAAAGTATTTTGGAACAAATATTTACTCTAAACTTTTCATTTTTGAGGGGTCAAAAGTTGATTTTCTTATTCATTAAGTTTATTTAAAAATTTTCTTCACGAGAGTTGTAGAGAATGCCGATACGAGTTCGTACACATGTGGCACGCTAAATTTCGAAATCATATGAAAGACTTATGGTCAGTGGAAGTTTATTCAATTTTAATAAAATTACCAAAATACCTTTGTTTGAATTTTCTCTCTACACTAAAAATTTGTGTTTGAGCCTAACATTGTTATTATTATTATTAGTTTTTGGTGAATGCCCAAAGTCATTTAGGGTATTAGTGATATATTTTCACTTTACACCCAAAATAAAAAAATAATAATAATAACAATGTTAGGCTCAAACACAAATTTGGAGTGTAGAGTGAAAATTCGAACAAGGGTATTTTGGTAATTTTACTAAAATTAAATAAACTTTCGCTGACCATAACTCTCTCATGTGATTTCAAAATTTAGCGTGCAACATATATACGTATTCATATCGGCATTCGTTCTTTACAACTCTTGTGAAGGAAATTTCTAAATAAACTGAAACAATAAGAAAGTCAACATGTGATTTTGGAATTTAGCGAGCCACATGTCTGCGGACTCATATCGACATGCTCTACAACATACAACTCTCATGAAAGAAATATTTAAAGAAACTTAACGAATAAAAAAGTCAACTTTTAACCCCTGAAAAATAAAATGTTTTGAGTAAATATTTGTTATAAAATACTTTTACTTCAAAATAAGAACAACAACATCCATACCTTAAAAAAATTGAGGAATTTTCGAAAAATTCATGTTATTACAGTCTAGCCTCCTTCAAAGAAATTTTTTCCTCGAATTTTACTTACATTTTATTCTACTTGGTAATGCTAGGGCAACACAATAGATTGGATTTCCTTTCTTCATCAATATTCTCTGGATCTATCTTAGTCAAAAGTCTCACCAAGCACTTCTCATCTAAAAAAATTCTCAACAGAACAATTCTTATATCTAATTAAGCACTATTTCAAAAGGTCTTTTAAATTTATTGATTCGATTCTTTAAGCTGTAAAGAATATTGTCAATCTTCAAGCAATAGGTGAATACGAACTTCATTCTCAAATTTAAAATCCTTATTTTCCAAATCCTCAAGTACTTACATTATTTATCTTAACACCACAAAATTTTCTACTTGTATTAATTCGAGACACAAAATTCAGGTCTTAATCTGACTCCCAAAATCACGCGTCCAAGTAAGCCACAACTAAATGCATCCATATATCCTAAAACAAATTCGCATAAACTCTAAATTGATGTCCAAGTATAGATTTCTTTATAGTTTATACAATAATTCAAACCTATTATTGGAGCCCAAAATATTTTAGCCCCAATCTTTTCAAACCTGTTGTCATGGGACCAGTGCTTATGGCCTACTTCACGTGTATAATCCCAAATGGAGAAGAATAATCTTTGGTAACGAGGCCAAAGGTAGTTAGACGTGTTTCCGCCGTTTCCCAACTGCCTGGTAGTGTCGCACTTGGGTACCTGAAAGCACAAGATTGGTCAGGGGAGGTCGGTGTGTACCGACCGAAGACCCTCCGACGCTCAAGTTAGTACCGGTAGGTTCTAAGACCAATGTATTAGGGATTCAGAGAGAATGTACCCGAATAAGGAGTGAGGACTCCTTATATACGAGGTGAGGTCGGAGACAAGCTTCCCCGGCGTAGGGGACATCCCCCGACATGAGGAATATTCTCTCGATCCACTACCTCAACGTGCGCATCGAGGGATGGCGGCGCCTAGTGCAGCACGGGTATGCGACTTAGTGTGATCCGTGAGGTAGTGGACAAACACGTGCGCCGGGTGGCCGTGCGTGTACCGTGGGGCTGGCCACTCTCGGTACCCGGTCGGGAGACGTCCATGTGCAGCTAGGGGGAAAGCTTGTTATCGGTACACCCGGCCCGGTCTTACCGGTACCGCCGAGGTCTTACCGACTCGGGGCTTACTCGCCATCGGGCATTGTCGGGGCAGTATACTCGATAGGGGATCCCTACCGAGTCGGTAGATGCCGCCGGGGCGAGGTCCGTGTGTCGCCGGGGATCGAGGCAGGCTGCTCCCCGTGACGGTGAGCTACTTCGGGCCCCCGCACGGGGCTATCCCGACACGTATATGAAATGGTAGCAACGAAGTCCCCCAAGTCCCGAGCAAGAGGAAACTTTTGGTCGGGACTTATTCCAGAAGTTCATATCGGGATGTAGCGAAGTGTGGGTGGGGCAGCCGCGGCGACGCTTGGTACCGTCCCACGTAGTCCCCCAAGTCCCCGAACAAGGGGTTCCTCCCGGTTGGGAATTGTAACCGCTCCGAGTTCCAAGGGGAGTTGAAGCGTCGTGGCCGTCGAGCTCCTCTCGCGTAATCGCCGAGGTAGTGGGGTGATACGTGTCGAGCTCGGCCGGTTTAAAACTGCCTTGGGAAGTTCAACCGGAGAAGGGGGAGCTTAGGAGTGCTTCCGCAGCACGGGCGAGACCCTAGTACACCCTTCCTTCTTCGGGGAGGGTCTACGGATTCCGCTACCGGCGTTCCAAAGAACGGTTCCCGGGCCGAGGTTGGCCTGGCCATTGCCTAGTTGAATCCGAATACCGGCGATGCCTCAACGCCCTGTATACGTTGTACTACCATTGCGGGTTCGGTGAGCCGAACTTGGCTGTGTTTTTCAGTCAGTGGGCACTAGAGGAGCACTCGAAGGCGGACAAGTGATGGTACAAGCTCAAGTCGGTGGTGAAGCCCTGTACCGACTGTCCCCGAGACACTGCGTGGATGAAGTTCACGTATAAGTACAAGAAGGTGATCCGGTGTTGTCTGACCAAGGAGGCCCTCGAACGGGAGGGAATGACCGGTACTCACGACGTGGAGAGTCACGAGGTTGGGAGTCCCGAGATCATCAGGGATCCGCTCGTTTTTGGCAACCCTACTTCCCAGCCAATGTTCTAAAAGGCGCTAGGCGCTAGGCGGGCGATGACCTTCAGCCTAGAGCCTAGACAGCCTAGGCGAGGACTAGGCGTGGACTAGGCGATTTTTTATTTTTATAATATTTAATTAATAAAAATATATGTAAATTATATTTTAATATTTAAAAATAATCAAATATGAATAATTAGTAGATTTAAAAATTAATTAACCTTATAATTTTTTTCTCTTATCAGTTTTGTGTATTATTTTTTCATTACATCATTTTTTAAATAAATAAAATTAACTATATTCTCTCTCTTCCTTTTGACAAAAAAAAAAGCCATATCTCACTTAGTCACTTTTATTACTCTCACCGAGTCAACATCCCACTCCCCACCCTTATCAACTATTCAATTCTCTTCTTTCAATTAACTAAGCAAACCACAGAAGCAGTACACCCCTTTTTCTTTCTGGTAATCACATTTTTTGGTTCTTGTGTTCCTTCCCATATTTCCCAAGATCGCAGACAGCACAATATCATATTCCAGATCTCTCTCTCTCTCCCTCCCTCCTTTCAATGGCATAAGCAAACCCAAAATCACAATTGTAGAATAAACTCCCCCTCTTCAGAGAAGAAGAGAGAAAGAACAAAAGAGGACTTGTGCAAAGAGGTGAGGTCTGGTCTGGGTAATTGGAGTCGACGACGCCGACATGGTGTATCGATGAGGGCAGAGGCCAGAGAGGAGGAATGGCGGCGATGAGAGATCGATCTCGGCAAATCGGCAGTGATCGGCAGTGAGTGTAGAGAAAAGATTGGTGAGCTGGAATTGATAGGTACCATGAAATTGAGGTGAGCTATAATCGTTGGTTGTGATGGAGTTGTGGGTATGAACTGGATGATTGCAGATTGTGGAGGGAGCTGCCATGGTGAGAGCTGCAGTTGAGGATTGAGCTGTTGTGAGGTGGTGATGATGAGTTGTACTTGGATTTGTTGATTGTGATTGTGAGTTGAGAGATGAGAGAGTCAGAGAAGAGATTGAGAGGTGAAAGAGTCGGAGATTCGCAGACGAGATCGATTCGATCCGGTTTGAAAAAAAAAAAAAAAAAAAGGCTGACCGCCTAGGCTCCGCCCGGACAGGTTAGGCGCCGCCGGACAGCCTAGGCGACCGCCTGTGCGACCGGTCGCCTATCTCAAACGCCCAAGGCAAAAGCGAGGCGTTTTTCCGCCGCCTATAGCCTGGCGACGCCTTTTAGAACACTGTTCCCAGCAGACGTGGAAGAGTAGATATTTCTTCATTGGTGGGGAATGGGAGTTCCCGGCAGGGTCGGTACCGTCGGAGAAGAGGGTTCGTTGCCATTTTGCAGGCACTCCTGATTGTTAGCCCTTACCGAGCATAGACATGTATAGTATTGTTTGCTGATCTCGGTACTAACCAGTTGTTTCTTTGTGTGCAGTGGATCAGTCTTGGAGGAGGCTTACCGAGAGCCAAGGGAAGGAGATCTAGTGGATACGAGAGAATATCTCCATTGTGCTTAGGAGATCGACGATGCTTCTGAACCGGTATTCTCTGGACTGCTCTGGTCTAGCTCCCCTACCGAACCCTTGTAAGTGTTTACCAGTAAGTCCCCTTTTGTTGTTTGATGTTGTTGGCTTGCTAACACCGGTACTTGTCCTTGCAGTCATTTATCAATACCGCCGGTACCGCACACTCAAAGGTGATTTAAGTATGGTGCGAGAACGCATGGATTTTTACCAGCTAAAGAAGGCCACGGGTGAGGACCCGGTACCGGAGGCTCAGTTGGTGGAGTCGGAGCCGGCCGGTGCTGCTGCTGATACCGCCGGTAGGAGGAAGAAGAAGAAGGCCCACAAAGCTCGGTCTACCATCGAAGTGGAGGTGGAGACAGAGATGGAGTTGGATGCCGGTCCCGAGACCGAGGTTGTTTTTTAGGGCCCGGATGGGTCCTCCAAGAAGCGTACAGCTCGGGAGGAGGTAACTTCAGTCTCTTTTAGTGCTGGCATGCAGCGTTTGTGTATCGGCACTAACATTTATGGTAGTTTGTTAAGCAGGTGAGGGAGCACCGAAAAAAGCAAAAGGTGCAAGAGGTTGCCGCTGATAAGGTGGCTCAAGGTGCGGAGGGTGCCGGTACTGTCCTTGCTATGCACAGCTCCGACTCCATTCCTATCTTCGGGAGGTCCATTCCTTCCGAAAATGCCAAGCTGTTTCGTGGCTTGGTGAATAGGGCAATGGAAACTCCGCTTCCACCCTCGCGGCTTGTCGTCTATCCCGAGATGAGCATGATAGATCAGAGGGACATCCTCTTCCAGTGCAAGCAAAGGGTACCGTTGCTTGAGCTCTGCTCTCTCTTTCTTTTTTTCTTTTTCTTTTTTAACCTTTGTTGTATCGGTGCTGCAGCTGGCCTTTGAGGAGATGGTCTTGGACCGCCGGATCTGGAAGGAATTGCAGACGGTAGGCGGGCAAGTCGATAACCTGCAGAATGGCTACGACAATATGTTTACCATGAAGGAGCGGGCGGTGGCTGATCTTGAAAAGACCAAGGAGGATGCCGGTAGGCTTGTCCGGGAGGTCGAGGAGAAGGCTAAGGTTGATGTGGCTGCTGAGAGTGCTCGGCTCCAGGTTGAGTTTGAACAACGCCTGGAGGTGGCTCTCGGTAAGGCCAAAGAGGAGGCCGTCCTCGCCTACCGTCGGGACCGTGGTCGAGCCGTGGAGCAGGCCACCGCCTATATTGAGGGTGGTGTGTATATCCTTGGCAAGATCAAGGAGGCCTTCCCCGAGCAGGATTGGAGCCGGCTCCCGGTGCCTGAGGTTACCGAGGATCAAGTGGATGATGAGCACAAGGGCATCCTCCAGGAGATCGAGGAGGAGCTTGCCGGTACCTCTGAGAAGCAGCTGCAGCCGGAAGAGTGAAGTCCCCCATGTCTGGTTGGTACCGGCCGAGGGCCATGTATTTTAACTGCTTTTTTGCTTTTTTCTTTGTTGGGGGATTTAAACCCTTTTTCGAATAACTCTCCCGGTAGGGAGTGCTCTCCCGGGAGTTAGTACTTGATTTGGCCATAAGGCCTTTTATTTATTGTTTGAACAATGGCGTGTTTAGCCTGTTTTTATAAATTCTGTTTTTCATATCAAGTGTTCACCCGGGAGGACTGGTTTATTCAGTCTCTCTCTTGGTATCGTTTTCTTGAGTATGTTTCATGTGGGTATTGGATACCGGCAACATGATTAATGAAATTACAGTGTAATTAGGAAGGGAAACTTATGCATGGGGGTCGTTGGTACCGGCCACATGGCTTATAAAACTTTTGCATGGGGGTCGCCGGTACCGGCCACATGTTAAATATAACGAAAAAACTTATGCATGTGGGTCGCCGGTACCAGCCACATGGCTTATAAAACTTTTGCATGGGGGTCGCCGGTACCGGCCACGGCTTACAAGAGTTTTGCTTTCATTTTTGTTCTTGGCATGTTATTCACCTCGGTACGGTGTTATTGCAACATGTTTATTATTGTTCCATTTTCGTCCGGAGGCGTCCCTCGTTAGATCGGTAGGAGAACAATAACAAATGGTTCGAGTAAAGTATAAGTACCGGTGTTTGAGTAAATAATGCTGGTTTTAGTATTCTTGGAACAGAAGGTTACTTCTGGCCGGTTTGAAACCGGGCTCGTACATGAGTACCGATGGGAGCATTGCTCGACCGAGCCGTGGTATTTTGAAATTTACACATGGGGTTTGTACATGAGTACCGGTGGGAGCATTGCTCGACCGACCTACACTACCGGTATGTTCCGGGCTTTTTCTAGACATAGCCTACGGGTAGTAGTAGCGAAGGTGCTCTATGTTCCATGGTAGTGGGAGTTTGTAGCCGGTGGAGTCCATGAGCCGGTAGGTTCCTGGCTTCGAGGAGTTCGATTACCCGGTATGGACCTTCCCATCGTTAGTTGAACGTCATGGCTGCAGAGTCCTTCGTACTTTACCTTACCCGGCGTAGTGCCCAGTCCCCAGGCTTGAGGTTCCGGATTTTTTCCTTCGCGTCAAACTTGCGTTTGAGTCGTTTTTGTGTTCTGCATTCCGGAGGTTGGCTTATTCCCGACGTTCCTCGAGTAGGTCCCAGTTGAGGCACAACAGTTCTTCATTTTCATTTGGATCATATGTGTCGATCCGGTGTGTTGTGGAATTGATTTCAACCGGTACCACGGCTTCTGCACCGAAAGCAAGGGAAAATAGCGTCTCGCCGGTGGCAGCCTTGTATGAGGTGCGGTACGCCCGCAGAACCTCCGGTAGCAGTTCGGCCACGTGCCTTTCTTGTCGCCGAGCTTGGTCCTCATGGTTCGCTTCAGGATTTTGTTCACTGCCTCCACCTGACCGTTGGTCCGTGGGTGGGCTACCGATGCAAAGAAAAGGGTGATGCCCTTCTCCCGGCCAGAATTTCCCGAAGGATGCAGAGTCGAATTGCTTACCGTTGTCGGTGACAATGACTCGAGGGATACCGAAGCGACATATGATGTTTTCCCGTATGAAGGATTGTACTTGTTGGGAAGTAATCGACTCGAGGGCTTTAGCTTCGTCCACTTGGTGGAGTAGTCGGTGGCGACTACTACGTATTCAACACCGCCGGTACCCCTTAGGCACGGGCCCAATTAAGTCTATTCCCCATCGGGGCGAAAGGACAAGGGTCGACCATCGTCTCCGTGGCCGGGATGGTTTTGGTTGAATCGGCGGTGCCTTGCATTTCCTTGTAAATGATACGGCGTCCGGAGGAGCGTTGTCCGAAGTAGCCGACGCGGACGATTTTGTGGGCCGTTGCTCGTCCTCCCGGTGGTGGCCACAGATGCCCTCATGTACTTCCTCGATGGCCTCTCGGGACTTGGCCGGTCCGAGGCATCGAAGGTATGGTAGGGAGTGGGCCCGCCGGTAGAGATGGTTGTTGATGATGAGGTACCGGGAGGATCAGAATCTTATTTTCTTTGCCTCATCACTGTCTCTCGGGAGGACGCCATCGCGCAGATATTCCAGGATTGGTGTCATCCAGTTCGCCTCCTCTAGACGTAAGTGATTTACCTCGGCGGGCATTGTCTCGGTGCTTCGGCTTTCTAGCATGTCAATAGGTACCGAGTTCCCGGGATTGGGATCAATAGCCGAGGCTATTCTTGCCAGAGCGTCGGCCCTTTCATTTTCTTCTCTCGGTACCTTCGTTAGCTTGAGGCATGAGAAACCGGCAGTGAGCTCTTTTGCCAAAGTCATATACCGAGACATGATGGGATCTTTGGCTTGGTAGTCCCCCGAGACCTGGTTGACAATGAGCTGCGAGTCGCCGAAGACTTGGAGCCGCCGGGCTCCCACGTGCCGGCCAGCCGACGGCCGGCCGGGAGTGCTTCGTACTCGGCCTCATTGTTGGAAGCTCGAAGTTGAACCGGATAGCACTCTCGAGCCGAGATGTGTCGGGACTACCGGTGTGGGGAGTATTGAGGATGAGTCCGGCCCCGCTACCGTGGGTGTTCGAGGCGCCATCCACAAATACCGCCGGATCGGTAGTGCGGGATCAAACTATCTTTCCTCGGCGGTGGCTTGGGCCGTCACGGCCGAGCCGGCTCCTTCTACCGATGTGGGTGTGGACTGCGCATATGTGAATTCGTAGACAAAGTCGCCCGCACGTGCTTTGATTGCCGGCCGAGGCCGGTAGGTGATGTCGAACTCACCGAGCTTCGATGCTCCACTTCACGAGCCTCGCCGGATGCCTCGGCTTTTGCAGATCGCCCGAGTGGGTGATCGGTAAGCACCACAATGGGGTGTGCCTGGAAGTATGGGCGAAGCCTTCTGGCTGAGATCATGAGTGCGAGTCTCGGTATCCAAGAAAGACTTGCTTGTATAGTTTACCGGTAGGTCCTCCTTGTTGTGGCTCCTGACTAGGATGGAACTCACATCAGTCCTTGATACCGATAGGTATAGGAAGAGAGGTTCGCCTAGTACCGGTCTGCTGAGCAGCGGTGCTGCTGCCAGATAGTCCTTCAATGCTGCGAAGGCTTGCTCGCACTCGGTGGTCCAGCCTTCGAACTTCGTCCCGGTCTTCAAAATTTTTAAGAATGGAGCGCACCGGTCGGTAGACCGTGATATGAACCGGGACATAGCTGTGATCCTGCCGTTAAGGCTTTGGACGTCCTTGAAGGTTTTGGGAGACTCCAAGTCCAGGATCGCTCTGATCTTCTCGGGATTAGCCTCGATGCCTCGGTGGCTGACCATGAAACCAAGGAACTTCCCCTCGCCTACGCAGAAGATGCACTTCTCGGGATTGAGCTTCATCCCATAGTCTTGGAGAATGGAGAATGTCTCCTGTAGGTCGATGAGGTGGTCACTCTATTTGAGGCTTTTGACGAGCATGTCGTCCACGTACACTTCCATGGTCTTCCCGATCTGCCTGGAGAATATGCGGTTGACCAACCATTGATAGGTGGCCTCGACATTTTTCAATCCGAAGGGTAGGACCTTGTAGTAGTATAGACCTTGGTCGGTCATGAATGAGGTGTACTCCTGGTCTTCGGGATCCAGCTTGATCTGGTTGTAGCCTGAGTAGGCATCCATGAAGCTCAAGGCCTCGTGGCCGGCAGTGGAGTTGACAAGTTGCTCGATCCTCGGTAGAGGGAAGCTGTCCTTGGGACATGCCTTGTTGAGATTGGTGAAATCAATGCACATGCGCCATTTCCCGTTGGGTTTTTTCACTAATACCGGGTTGGCTAACCACCGGGGGTATTGAACCTCCCGGATGAAACCGATGCTCAATAGCTTGTCAACCTCAGCCTTCATAGCCTCATATCGCTCCTGGTCACTGACGCGTCTCTTCTGCCGCACCGGCCGGTAGGCAGGATCGATCCCGAGTTTATGGGAGATGGTTGTGGTAGAGATACCGGGCATGTCGGCGTAGGACCAGGCGAATACCGAAGAGTTATCCTCGAGGAGCTTGATTAAGTCGGTACGCAGGCAACCGCAGGCGGTACCAATCTTGACTACCCCGTCGGGCAGTTCGGGAACAAGGCAATCCGCTCTACCTCCTCGTGGGCTTTTCCTCGTATGACTACCGCTCCCTCTCGGGGGTCATCCGGCCGTCCGCTGCTCGCCGCGTTATCACCGGGGGTGATGCCGCACACGTTCCGGAGGGCCGTCGTGGCTTTGTTTCTTGGGCATACAGACCGGGCCACGGGCCGGCTTCCTCGGATAGAGGCAATCCCGGCGGAGCGGGGAATTTCAAGCACGAGGAAGTAGTAGCATACGCAGCCGTGATCCGGCGAGGACGGGCCTACCGAGTATGAAGTTGTAGGAGGACTCGCAATCCACTACCAAAGATGCGAGCCGATACTTCGGGACCGTGGGTATTGCCCAACCTCGACGTTGAGCCAAACGCTACCGAGGGGTTGTACCGAGTCTCCCGAGAAGCCGATGAGTGGGTTCACCGTCCTCGAGATGTTCTCGAGAGGCAGGTCCATTTGAGGTAGGCACTCTTGAAGATAACATTGGCAGAGCTGCCACCGTCAACCAATACCTTGTGCATCGATCGGTATGGACTTTGGCCGAGATTACGAGTGGGTCATCGTGGGGGGTTACGATACCGGCTTCCTCCTCGCCGGAGAACCCTATGTTCCAAGGATCCCGTTTTTGCCTCTTCTGCACCGGCGCAGACTGTACCGAGAAGCACTGCAGGTGCTGCCTAGCCTCTTTCACATGAGATCTGTGCTCGAAACGAGTGGTACCAAAAAGGGTAGGTCATCCGCTGATGGTGAAGATCTCCTTTCGGTACCCCTAAGGGGTTTGGCCAACGTATTGGGCGAGCTTCCCATCCCGGTGCAGTTGCTCAGCAACATCCCTCAGGGCCTGGCACTCCTCGGTACTGTGAGTACCAGAATGATGGTGAGTACAGTGTTTACCGGTGTTGACTCGGTTGCGAGCATATGGTGGCTTCTTCCACTGCTGAGGGAAGAGTTGGGGGTTCTCCTTGTAGATGTCCTCCATTGGCTTGTTGAATATGGTACAAACTGGTAGGTTGTCATCTGCGAGGTCCTGCCGGTTGGATTTCTTGGACCGATTATGCCTCCAGGAATTCTTTTTCTTGGGATATCGGTTATACCCGGTTTCAGTCCATCCTTGGCTTGGAGTGTTCACCTGGTTGATGTCGGGAGCTGGGGTGTACGGCCACCCGCCTTTGTAAGCCCGGGGTGTGCCTTGGGCTGAGTAGACGGAGCTCTGCCCCTGGTTGTACTGACTGAAGTAGGGCGGTACCATTGGCTCGCAGTAACCGGAGTCAACCTGGTATACCGGTCGGTGCTGGTGGTTCTGGGGGGCTTGGTATTGGTGATTCTGCTCCCGATGGGGAGGATCATACCACTCGATTGCTATTCCGGTTCCCCAGCCCGTTATTGTTCCGGTTGTTCCCCCGTAGTTGTTCCCCCGGTCGCGCTTGTCATCTCGCCTTGGTTCTTCAACCTTTGGCGCGCCGACCGCTCCTCGCTTGCGTTTATCCCCGGTAGGGTCCACGGTCACCGTGGAGGCCTTATCGCCTTTGTGCATTTCGTTCAGCTGAGATTTCCTCTCGTAGGTCAAGTAGTAGATGCGGGCGTACTGGCTGGTTCTGCTCATGAGCTCGGTATAGGTGAAAACCGTGGTGGTAGAGTTCAGCTCTCTGAGGAACTCTCCCGATTCTAGGCCATCCCGAAAGATCTGGGCTGCACGGATGTCATCCTTGGTGTTGCAGCGCCGGTAGGCAGCCTTGAACCGTTCCATGTAGTCGGCTAAACGTTCACCTGTGGCCTGCTGGAAGCCGGTGAGTTCTCCCACCGAGTAGAAGAAGCTAGACATGGTGGCATATTCGGTGGTGAAGGCCTCCACCAGCTGCTCGTAGCTATCGATGGACTCCGGCTCTAGTTGATAGAACCATAACATGGCCTCCTGAGTCAAGGTGTTGACAAAGGCATGGCACCAGTCCTCATCGGTATAGCCCCTGCCGTTGTAGGCAGACTGGAAGGGAGTCACATGCATCACCGGGTCTTCCTTGCCAGTGTAAGAATCCATCTTGAGGTTCTTGAATTGCCGGTTGTGGTTATGGATTCTCCCGGTGAAGGGACCGACGGGTTTCTTGGCCATGCCGAGGCTAGGTGCACTCCTGGCGGTACCGGTCTCAACTCTTCTGAGACGGTCATTGAGCTCTCGGAAGAGGCTGGTCAGTGTGTCCTCCTCCACTCGCGGCCTGGGACCGACGATAACTGGTTCCTCGTGGAGGGTGTCGTAGTCCTCATCGGTATCCTCTTCCCTCGCGGAGTGGACCACGTCCTCAGCGTCAAGGAACGAGACCTGCGGAACCGGTAGGGACTCGGTCCGCCTATCCGGTACTCGGTGCCTTGGCCTCAGAGCGGTGTCGATCCTCGGTAGGGATGCCGACACGGATTGACCGGGGTTTGCGCCCTGGGCGAGACGCTCCCTCAGCAGGCTGATCTCCCGTGCGCTAGCCTCTTGAGCAGCGAGTTGGTCGCAGCGCAACCGTTCGTTGCCCTCCTGGAGCCTTGCCACCGTTGTAGGCTCAACTTGATGGGACTCTGGGGTTTCCGACTCGGTGGAGTGGACTGCCGCTGGCGTCTCCTCCGGAAGAGGCCCAAAACCAGTAATAGTCAAGGCTTCCTTGGCGGATTTGGACTTCTTGGTTTGCTTCGTTTGCTGTGAGCCATCGCTAGTCGATTTCGTCATTGCTTGACTGGTAGAACACCTCATGGAGTGAGTATGCTTTGGTTATGAAGTGGTGGAAATGTTCCCACAGACGGCGCCAAATGTTTCCGTCGTTTCCCAACTGCCCGGTAGTGTCGCACTTGGGTACCTGAAGCACAAGATTGGTCAGGGGAGGTCGGTGTGTACCGACCGAAGGCCCTCCGACGCTCAAGTTAGTACCGGTAGGTTCTAAGAGCAATGTATTAGGGATTCGTAGAGAACGTACCTAAATAAGGAGTGAGGACTCCTTATATATGAGGTGAGGTCGGAGACAAGCTTCCCTAGCGTGGGGGACATCCCCTGACACGAGGAATATTCTCTGGTCCACTACCCTGACGTGCGCATCGAGGGATGGCGGCGCCTAGTGCAGCATGGGTATGCGACTTAGTGCGATCTGTGAGGTAGTGGACAAGCACGTGCGCCAGGTGGCCGTGCCGGTACCTGTGGGGCTAGCCACTCTCGGTACCTAGTCAGGAGACGTCCATGTGCAGCTGAGGGGAAAGCTTGTTGTCGGTACACCCGGCCTGGTCTTACCGGTACCGCTGGGGTACTGCCGGGGCTTTGACCGGCGGATCGGGGCTTACTCGCCGTCGGGCATCGTCGGGGGCAGATACTCGGTGAGGATCCCTACCGAGTCGGTTGATGCCGCCGGGGCGTTGTTGAGGTTATGTGCTCGGTAGGAGATCCCTTCCGAGTCGGTAGATGCCGCTGGGGCGAGGTCTGTGTCGCTGGGGATCAGAGGCAGGCTGCTCCCGGTGACGGTGAGCTATCCCGGCACAGATATGAAATGGTAGCAACAAGACGATTATTAAATATTTAAACCTTCTACTTTAATTTTGAAAAGTAGAAAGCATAAACTATATTCTGCTTATCAATAGTGCAAAAAGACTTTCTTGGCCTAAACTTTTTGCATTGGGACAACTTTATAAATTTTTTCATTTGCCCGTTAATGGGGTTTAGTAGGAATGATTAGATTTGTTCTAGTAAGTGTTAAAACTTGGAGATCAATTGGGACAAAACTATCTACTTTGTGAAATTAATATTTAATAAAAATATTAATTTAATGAGAAAAGTTCATATGTATACAAACTAAAATATCTAAAGTGGATACCGATATCGAAGTCTGAAGAATACAGAAACACAAAGATAATATGCTACGAAGGAAGTCCAAGATTTGGGATCCGAAATTCAAGATATTTCAAAGTTTTTTGTGAATAAAAGTAAATAAAAAGGATAAAGTATTGCACATTCCTAATAAGACTTGGGAAATTAAGCTAGAAATACACTTGGCTTCTGAGTGACAAAAAAAGAATATTCACCAAATATTCATCTTAACATAGGCTAGAGGAATTCCAAAAAACCTTTATATATAAAAAATTTTGTCCAACTTATTTTTTCCTTCTAGATCACTTTTTTTTTCATAAACCCTAAATATCATCGTTTTACGATCGGGTAGTCAAACATTATTATAATCGGCCAAATTCGGGCATGGTAGCAATAACCGATATTCTGATGATATTTATTAGGCACGATCAATGTAATAGTTAATGTAGATATCACTTCCTCATAGGGATCAACACAAAGAAATATTTATTATAAAAAAAATGGAACTGATTTGATTAAAAGTAATAAAAAAATAAGAAGAAGAAAACGAAAATTAGAGATTTTTAGTTGTAACTTTTTTTTTTAATATGAGATATACATTATATTTTTTTAATCAAATATTATATTTTTTATCTAAGATGTGTTGAAGGATACCCGTTTTGTGTGTGCTAGTCAACCTAGGAGTATCTAGTTAGGATTGTATAAGGAATGTAAATTGAATAGGAATCCTATTACCATATGGATTGTATCTTGTATTCCTCTATATAAAGAGGCACCTATTCACCAATAAAGAAGTTATGATTCCTGTGCATTTATCTTGTCTCTTTACTTTTCCCGTTATTCTACAACACGTTATCAGCACGAGCCTCTAGCCCTGAAATAAATAGAAAACCCTAGAACTCGAAACCCTAGGTTCATCGTTCTTCCATCAACGATCGGCTACTGCTGTGCACTATCACCGCCGTGTCCCACCGCTGCTATACATCAGCGACGCCGCTAGCACCATCGCTCCTCCGCTAGAAATCTTCAGAATCTGCCCGAGCAGAACAGGCCACTTCGATTTCAGTTGTCTCTTTTATTAACCGTCGGATTGTATTGAAATTTGGTTGACTGATTCTTTTGTGTGTCTTCTGCCTATAGTTCAAATTTCAGCACATTCGGACCGTTGGATCTCTGGATACGAAATTCAGAAGAAGAGTTACTCAAGATAATCCGAGAAAAGACATCAAGTTTTTATAAACGTTCATGCTTTTGATGCGGTTGTGTTTTTCTTCGGGGACTTGCAACCTCCCTTCTTCTACCTCCCACCTTTCTTATAACGTGGGATATGATTCGAGACTCATCAAACTATGAGAAGCCTTAGGGGGTTATTCGAGCTTTATACCGCTTGCGGTATATGTAAGTCATGAGCCCTCTAATGTCATCATGCTATTGGTGATGATCTCAAGAGCCGAGTTGTGGGGACTCGAGCTAAGCCTCCGGACATGGGATCCATAGAGAAGAAGAGACCTTGAACAAGGTGTTCATTGTAAACCTCCGGATAAGAATCCGTAGAGAAGAAACGACCATTCTACATCAAAGCTTTTGCCTTGACTTACTCACGACTAGGCTCACCTACTTGGGTATGATGTCTAGGTAAGGATGTTTGAGATTAGTGGTGTCAAGTGAGCCTCGCTCTACCAACATCTCTTACTACTTACCTGGTCATGCTTAAGTGGAGCTACCGAAAGGTTTAAGTTATGGCATTCGCCATTGATCATATATACTACAACAAAGTGTTCGGCTAAATCCAATCCTTGGAAACGTTTCTTGGGAGCATAGCTCAGAAACCATAGTTGTTTCGTGGGAGTATTAACTCCGAAATTTACCCTAATGTTGTGTGGGAGTATCAACTCCAAAACATACCCATTACCGACGAACAGATCGTCGCTACTGGCGCCCTCTGTCTTTATATCACTTCTGCCCGACGCGTCCGTCCGGACGAGTAATATCCGTCCGGACGCCATCGCTCCAGAACGCATCGTCGCTATAGGGTAGCGGATCCTTTAGACGAATGTTTCGTCGCTAAAGGTACCCTATTCTTGTTCTCCATATTTATGGATTTCGAACATGAATTAACTCGATTTACTCCATTGGATTCTGCGATGCAACCTTCCGCACAAGAGCTTCTAGCTCGAATCCATGAGCGATGAAGTAGGCATTTTCGCACACCAAAAAGATGCACAAAAATAACATCGTCAAAATAAAAGAATAAATGTAATTATATACAAATCCTTGCAACCAATAAAAATGTCGATGAATAGTATAGTGGAAACAAGGGTCATTACCCACATGAGATTGTTTATTTGCTTTTCTATGTCACGAAAATTAAATAATATATACAAGAGATGTTTTTCATTTTTTTGAAATAGTCGAAAACAAGAAATAAATAAAAGAAAATATTTTTGGATTTTTATTTTTGGAAAACAACACAAAACACAATTAATACAAACACACTCTTGATATGTTAACCTACAAATTCCTTTCAATTAAATGTAATTACTCAGACTAAGCCAATGGCATGTTGCACTTAATCTATTGTTCTCTCTTACTTGGTATGTTAGGTGCATGGCATGTACTCCTAACTTAGCTTCTAAAATGCAACCTAGAATGGCATGTTCATAGATTCAGCATTAAGAAGTCATTATGCATAAAGAGAACGAGTAACTCTAGTCAACTTCGACACTGATATAGTTCTAATTGCCTAGAAGATGATTCATATAACGATAGCTTACACCGCTATTTGCTACTTCTAGAATATATGATGATATGGCGGTCCACATATACTCATAGCCATAAAAGCCTAGCATGCTTACTATGTTTGCAACCACAATAAACAACTAGCAATTTATCGATGACAAAGCAATGAATCAAACAAACATTCAATATCAGAAAAATTATAAATCAAGCTAATACCAAGAGTAATAGGGATAGACCCTAAATTATTACACAAAATAATAAAACAAAGTTTAAAACAAATATTTACACAATAACAATTACCCAAATTTATTCACACAAAATTCAAATGCGGAAATAAAATTAAACAGAAACAAATATAATAATTAAACGAGTTTGGGTAAGTGTTACTGTTGTGTCCATGAAAATTGACACTTGTCGTCAGGTCTGGGTGGACGACTCAACCATGTGCGTGTGAAGACGGTACTGCCCTTTTGGCGAAGGTGGAGGGCTCAGCTATCGTGCTCGGAACCGAACACCGTCTGGCAGGCGTAGGTGGCAGACTCAGCTATAGGTGGAGTTGACGGTGAACTTGTCGGATCCGTCTTTATTGATGAATGATGAATTTGGATGTGGCGGGTGCCCATTTCAGTTGGACTTTGGATTCTTCGGGGCCCAAATCGGATTGGGCTTGGCTGGCTTGGGCCAGGTGCAGTGAAGGTGTCTTAGCAATTTCGAGCTCGAACTTTGACTTGGTCAAAGGCCCAAGCCCAAATTCCTTTTCTTTTTCTTTTTCTCTTCTCTCTCCCCGTGTTTTTCTTCTTTTCTCATCTCTCTTTCGAGCTCTTTCTTTTATTCTCGTACACGGAGAGGCAAGAGGCCGTGAGAGAGAGCTGGGCAAGGGACGGCGCGGGACTGCGATGATGCGGCGGTTTGAGAGCGTCGGGCTCGAGGCGGCGCAGGTGGTGGCACGGATGCGCGGTGGTCGATGGGTTCGTCGGAGATGGGATTGCCGGCTTTAGAGATTGGGCTGCGGTTTGACATGAGAGATCGGCGAGGCGGTGCGGCGCGGCGCAGCGTTGGTGTCCGGGGTTGGCATCGTCGGCATCGACGGCGCCGACGGCTTGGATGCCGTGATCGGAGATGACAAGGTGAGCACCGGCTCGGAACAGGAACGCCGATGCGGCTTCGAACGGCGA
Source organism: Rubus idaeus (assembly GCA_030142095.1). Taxonomy (NCBI): domain Eukaryota; kingdom Viridiplantae; phylum Streptophyta; class Magnoliopsida; order Rosales; family Rosaceae; genus Rubus; species Rubus idaeus. The sequence continues at coordinate 17,057,403 of CM057970.1, read as the reverse complement.
CGAGGTGGTGGTCCTCCATGTGTGCAGAGAGAGGATGATTGGGTGTTGATGGAATGGACTCGAATTGCAGAGAAGTGATGGTCCGTTGCTTGTGGTTGGGGATGATGGAAAAGCACGGTGGTAGTGAGTTCCATGGATTGTTGGGCTGTGAACTGAGGGCTGCCATGGCTGTAGTGGGTGAAAGAGAATTGCAGAGCTGGAATTTCAGTAGTGATGATGAATATCGGTGATGATGGTTTTGCAGGTGAGGATGTGATGATTTCAATTGCAGAGCTTCTCCTTAAATAACCAAGGAAAGGTGAGAATGTGAAACATGAGGAGTACCAAGTGTGAACTGGTAGTATGCACTGGTGGTATGACTGCCGGTAGTGGTGGTGGGTTGGTGAGACTGGTAGCCTGCCAAAGGAACAGGAAGATGCAGCTGCAATTGGAACAGAAAAGAAAAATAAAATAAAATAAAACAAAACAAAACAATAAAAACATGTAAAAACAAAATAAATAAAAATATAAAACAATTAATAGGGAAAATAAGATGGAGGTTTTAAATGAATTTTGCCACCGTGCGTGGTGGATGCGCCTGATTTGTGGTGGTTCGCCGGTTTACTTTCCGGGATTCGAAACGGTTTTCGAAATCTTCATACATGCTTTGGTCTCCACATCTGATAAATGACCGGTGTCATTTTGAGTCACGGTTGACTTTTCTGTATTGCGCCGAAAATCTCCAAAATACACCTTTTATGTGCAAATTATCATTTTGTCTATATTTTCCCTATTAACACGAAAACACACATTAAATATACAGATATGTTATCGGAATAGCCTAATCCAAGTGATTAGAAGCACTTTGTGTACGTATTTTACGTCCACATCAAGCGATGTTTTGAATGAACCGCTCTAGACTCTCAAACTGTGATTACTATTCCAGGTTATTTTTCCTGATGAAAACGCCATATGATATGGCACTCCAGTTTGAGTTCATGAAAGAGGTTAGCGCTATAAACGCTCCATGAATGTTTATGGTAACACTCAAGCGTCTATTCCGAATTTAGAAGCATAATGGACTAATCTCCGCTTCTCTGACTTCACTTTAGTCATGGGATATAATTCGGACATTCTCCGCATCATAGACTTGATGCATCTCTGTGGAAATCATCACAGATGAAATATTGATTGAGGAAACTCTCACCACCTTCTCCATCTCTACCTTAATGTAAGACGCCATGAGCAGACGCCATGAGCAAAAACCCTAAGGTTTTAGGGACTAATCCGGACATTGATCCGTAAGATTTATTTGCTCAAGAAGGTAATCGCCATAAGATTAAGCGATCACGCGTGAATAAGGCCGCGAAAGTGTGAGAGATGACTGTCGTCCCCATGGGAGAGACGACACCGGTCATCGTTGATCTGCGTTGTGCCGCAACTAGTTGCGATGGCACCGCCACCGGCCAAGGCAAGTTGTCACCGTCCTATGGACTGTGTGTATCGTGCCTTATACCTCAATCAATGGAGAATCCTCTTCATGATATGGAGCGTCTGATCAATAAACCATTGTTTGCAATACATATGAGTATGTAATTGCAATGATCATGACGTCGAGTTTAAGGGTTAAAGACTTTGGAAGCTAATTTGCTTAAGTCTTTATGTTTTCCAAGTTGATGTCTTATGGCAAGATTGCCAAGACAATGGATTCTAGTCTTGAGTTAAGATCAAGATGCAACTTTGAATGTAAAGCCTTGGCATATATCTTTAACAAAATCTGAGTCGCTTTCGTAGCCTCGATTTTAATGATGAGCTTATCTTCCTTTGCGAATTGATGTCTCACATGCTCTCTACGCTCCTAAAGGGAATAGAACCCTATCGAGCTTTAAAGATATATATAAACGTCAATGGATACCATGCGGAAACGCATGATGAGAATGAGATAGAATTCCTTTGCATTACCCCTAATGACTGCGGAAGAAAGCGCATCTTAGAGAAGATTATGTGTCCCTCTAGTGGGTTGTACGCAACCACTATTTGAGCTATTGAATCAAACAAAGTCATTCGGGATGACCTCTTGGATTCAGACACATAATGGCTTTGGCAAAGATAGATTGAGACATTCCTGTCATGATATGATGATCCGTATACTGAAAACTTCAGACGGATATCTATCCTATCGAGCTAATCAAAGCATGAATCAAAGATTGATTCAAGGAGATGCAAAACCAAACGTAATAGCTTCTATCCGAAGCGTCCGTCTGGACGAGGACCATTTCGTCCGGACGCTGTCGCTCCAGAGAGCTTCTGTTTGAAGCATCCGTCCGGACGCCCATTGGTCCTTCCGGACGTCCTTGCTCCAGATACGTTTCTGTCCGTCGCCCCCATGAATCCGTCCGGACGCCCACTGGTCCGTCCGGACGCCCGGGCTCCGAAAAACAGGCTGGACCTTTTTGCATTATGTTCCGTCCGGACGAGGACCATTCCGTCCGGACGCCCCCGTCTGACCTCAATGTTTCCTTGAATGTGGTTCATTCCTCCTATGCTTCTGATGCCTCTAAGGCCAAACGTTCGTTTTGCAAAGCCATATTCCTTAAGGAACCTAGGACTAAGACCGTCCTATGCAAAGGATTCTAAAAGTATTTCTCTCATTCTTACAGATAATCCATGGGGGATGTCTGTAGACCTATTCAACCACCAAGCGGGCCATATAAGGATTATGGTGTTGGTTGATGCGTAGACATGCTGGTCACATGTCACGCTATGGTCATCTCTTATGCTGCTTATGCTAAACTCCTAGCACATATAAATTCGCCCGCGGGCTCACTACCTGTATCATCCCATTAAATCATGCTTGATAATGCTAAGAGAGTTTACATCGAAGACTTTCGATGACTACTGCATGTGCATACCCAGAATGGTTTTGCAGATGGTTATGAGGACATTGGTAATGCGCACCAATCTTGCTCCCTCTGCCTGGGTACACGCAGTATTGCATGCAGCTATGCTTATTCGTCTGAGGCTCATCGCCACCCAATCTTTTTCTACGCAACAGCTAGTGACTGGGTACGAGAAAAGCATCTCGTACTTACGCGTCTTGGGTGTGCTACTTATGTGCCTACTACGCCACCACAGCGTACTCAGATGGGTCCTCAATGACGAATGATTATTTATGTTGGATTTGAGTCTCCAGCCAAAATCCGCTATGTAGAACCCTTGTCAGGCGATCTATTTTGTCACATCGATGAGACAGTCTTCCCGTCGTTAGGGGGAGATAAGAACGTCTACGTTCAGCAGGAACGACGAGAATGTCGTGGCCTGTCCCCACTCTGTCTCATAACGATCCCCCTACTGCACACGTGACATCGTAGTGCGTAGACTTATCGATCTCTAGAAAGTCGCCGATTCTCTTCCGGACGCTTTCTCAGATCTTGAGTGACTAGATCATATATACCTGCTACAAACCTACAAGGAAGGAAGTACCTGAAAAGGGCTTTAGACTCAAAGACGCCGCGAATGCCACCCAAAAGGATGGGCAGGGTACCGCTGGCGCCATCACCAGTAATGGTGGTGATGTGGCTTAGGCCGTGGTTCCGCTGAGGAAGCGTGGGATGCCACCGGGTTTGAGGAATTCGCGCCCTAGGAAGCGGGCTGCGATGGCACACGATCCTCTCATCATTAATACTCAAAATCCGACCCATGAGAACATTCCGGATTACGGTTATGTCCAAGTGACATCTCTGGAGGACGCTCCATCGATAGAACCGATCCGTGGGAATGTAGAGATCTCGATTCATTACACTAGTGTACATGGGACGTGGGATAGAAACTCCATCGTGGTCGACGATGTTTTCGCATATGCTTGTGCACGAGAGTTCATTGAGAATGATGATATTGAACCTCACTCCGTTGAGGAATGCCAACGTAGAGTATATTGGCTTAAATGGAAAGATGCGATTCAGGTTGAGTTAGACTCACTAACAAAGAGAACGGTATTTGAGCCCGGTGTGCCGATCCTTCTAGAATAAAACTTGTTGGATAAATAGGTCTTTGTTAGAGTGCGTAGTGAGAGAATGAGATAAAACTCACCTTATGGCGCAAGGCTTCTCACAAACGCCCTGAAATCGACTACGATGAGATATCTCTCGTAATGGATGCTACTACGCTCCACTACCTTGTGAATTTGGTAGTTTCTGAAGAACTGGCTATGCAGCTTATGGATGTGGTCACATCATATCTCTATGGGGATCTAGATATGGAGATTAACCCAAGTCAACTGGCTCCTGACCACGGAGCGCGTTTGCTAAGGTTGCAACGCTCACTATATGGATTGAATTAATCCGGACGGACGTGGTATACCCGTCTAAGTGACTACTTGATTGGAAGAGGGTATGTGAACAATTAAATTATGCCCACTGCGTGTTGAGAGCACAAGTTCCGGATTTGCATTGCAATCCGAGTTTGGGATTAAAGATCTTGGGAAACCTAAAAGATGCTCAGGCGTTAATATGGATATGGTCCATCTTGATAGCACTCCCATGATTGCTCGTAGCCTAGATCCAAGGAAAGATCCGTTTCGTCCAAAGGATGATGACGAAAACGTTCTAGAGGCTGAGGTGCTATACCTAAGTGCAATAAGCGCACTATTGTACTTAGCTTAATGCATAAGACCCGATATCTCATATGTGAACTTGTTAGCTAGCTCTGCGCCCACGCAATGGCTTTGGATTGGCATAAAGACAATCTTTCGTTAATGGTACGATTGATATGGGCTTGTTCTATCCCTACAGACAGTCAAAACAAAGTGATGAACCTTTGTTTGCTGCGGTTGAACGACCTGGGCATCCGGGCGAGTACTGATTATCTGCCGTCCGGACGGAATGTCCAAGGAATGTTACCGCACGCACCAGGCGTCCGGACGCGGTATGTGTCGTCCGGACGGATAACAAGCATGGAACTTGCCGTACGCGTCAGGCGTCCGGACGACGACACTCCGTCCGGACGAATTGTGCGTTGTGCCGCATAAACCCCTTATTCCCAAACTCTTGTGATGTTTTGGTGGAATTTGCTGATATTGGGTATCTCTCTGACCCTCATTAAGGTTGTTCCTATATGGGTTATGTCTTTACCATGGGATACACCTTGCTATCTTGGTAGTCTATGCAACAGACTTTTGTCGCTACTTCTTCGAACCATGTTGAGATTATCTCCATGAAGTTGTTCGTTAGTGTATATGGTTAAGGTCCATAGTTACACATTTAAGAAGTACATGTGGTTTGAGGTCAATCATTGATGAACATATATGCATTTATGAGGATAATGCTACATGCAAATGATGCAAGGTTATCAGCTACAACAAGAATTCATCAAGATTTAAGTGAATCATGTTCGTTCTGAGGACTATGTAGCAGACTTGTTTACTAAGTCGCTATCTAAATCCACGTTTGAGAAGCATGTCAAGAGCATTGTTTTGCTTAAGTTATTTGACCTCCCATGATTGATGAAATCAGGGGGAGACGCAAACTTGAGGGGGAGTTTGACGTCTTGCTATGCCAAATGTGAAGGGTGTGTTGTATTCTTTTTCCCTTCGACCAAGGTTATTTTTCTCTCACTGGGTTTTTGTTACTTGGCAAGGTTTTTAATGAGATAACGCGAGGAGCACCACCTAGTGTTGACCGCACAAGGGGGAGTGTTGAAGGATACCCGTTTTGTGTGTGGTAGTCAACCTAGGAGTATCTAGTTAGGATTGTATAAGGAATGTAATTGAATAGGAATCCTATTACCATATGGATTGTATCTTGTATTCCTCTATATAAAGAGGCACATATTCATCAATAAAGAAGTTATGATTCCTGTGCATTTATCTTGTCTCTGTACTTTTCCCGTTATTCTACAACAAAATGTTAATTATTTATTCCTTATTTTCTGATTTTAAAATTAAATATATTTTTTTTTGGCAACTAAAGTTAGGGCCGAGGAGAGGCAGTCCCCCGACCCGGGCCCCGTCGACCCTCCACCGGAACCCACGATGTTGAGTCCAACTTCCAATCCAGCAGCCTGACCGCAGAGCGGTTGGTGGGAGTGCGTAGATCCCGCAACGTCCCGAAACCCTGCCACATTGTGTGACATGTGGCAGACCCGCAGCACCCGGCTAAGGCAACTTTTTTTTTTTTTTTGAGTAGGAGGGGCACCGGCCGCCCTCAAAAGCCATCCAATAATGAAACTGCAGAATACAAGGGGGGACGTAAAGCCTAAACCCCATATTATAATGAGACCAAATCGAAAAAAAATCAATAGTCTCAGTTACAACAAAGTACTCTAACAAGCACCAAATCGCTAGAAGTGCACAAATGGCATCCTCAATAGCCTGAATATAATGGCGACATACAAGAAGGCTAAAACCACCGGAGTGGGATAATAAATCAGATAAGATTACCTTCCGCCTATGTTGCCGAACGGAAATTCCGTCGACACATTTCATCTTGCCACTAGGAGGAAGCTTCCATTTGGATAACCAAAAGCTCCACCTCCTCCCCGGAGCAATCGAGATACTCAAAGAGCACCAGTACAACCCACTCAATTTAATCACATGTAAAGAAAGCTGATCTATAGAAAAACACGAGACCTCAATAAGCTTATGCAGGTAACAAGTAGCCTGCCTAAAGCCATCCACCCTTATAAACATAAAATACAATCTAAGTGCTATATCAAACTTAGGCACCTGTAAAGATTCACTAAGCCTAACAAAGCTTATTGAAATAAGAAAACGATCACCCAGCCAATATAAACTCTTAAAGAAAGATGTGATAACCTTTCTTTTCATTTTTACACTTGGAGGCAGCAACCATTTGATAAGAACATACCACCTCTTAATGACAAACAGAGCACACCAGATGCACCAACCCGAACAAAACACATGGAGTTTTACCCCACCATGGTAAGCAAAACAAGGGAAAAATAAATCTTTACCCCACCAGATGCACAACCAACCAAACTAAAGCTTAAAAAGTAAAAAGCATGAACGGCAGACACGTCGTGCAGAGAATATCTCCAGGACATAGAGCCACTCCCACACATAATCCAAAACCAACGGACTGGCAGTATTACCACCACCAAACCGTCACAGACCCACTCCAACTGGTCTGTACCTGTGCAAAACCAGATGACCGACCGTATTACCACCGTCAGACCATCATCACCATCATCACAGACCCACCCCAACTGGTCCGTATTCCTGCAACACCCGTTATCCGACAGTATTACCACCGCCGGACCGTCACCATTAGTACAGACCCACTCCAACTGGTCTGTACCAACCAACCAACCTGGGCTTGTTTTTTGATACCAAGAACAATAACTAAACACACAAACAAATCGCAACAACAGGAAAAATGAGAGGAAAGCGTCTGAGAAGGGGGTACCCATAAGCTCCAAACTATCAAAGTTGGCCACACGAGGCTGCACCATCACCGATAGAGCTCGGATCTGCAGCTTGGAACCACCCCAAATCCAGATCGAAGTCGTCAAACCCGGAGGACCTTGGATCGCCACACCGATCCAGTAGAACACCAAGCTACGACCCATTCCGTTAATCCTCCCTTCTCCGACGACGATCCACGCAGGCACAGTATCACCTTCAAGATCTTGGGGCGCCGACGCGAACCCGACCCGCCGGACCTCCTCCGCCACAGCCCCACTCATCCTCCTCGTCAAGGACCTGAACCGTGCCCACCTTTCACCTCTCCACCCGCTCGTTGTTCCTGCCATACCCTCCCAGACCGGAGCAAAAATCAGGAGGCTCACAGCCGGCCCCAGCTAAGACAACTTTGTGCCCCATGCTCCCATGAAATTACTCAATCAGCACACTGGTGGACCCATGGGATTTTAAAATTAAATATAGGATGTGCAAAGCAATTGATGTATCTAGAGCACTGAAGTCCGTTCTCCCCAAACTGGGCCATAATTGGTTAATTTACAGGCGGAGTCGCGGAGTGCACCAAGTTATAGTTCGACTGAACTATTGAGTAGAAATCAACGACATCTAATTTCACTACCTTCGTCAATGGCGGCCTCTAACCTCTCCTTCCTCTCTCTCCTCCTTCTTCTCCCTCTCGCTCTCCTCCTCCTCCTCCTCTATCTCATAGTCCGTCCCCGCCCAACAAAGATCCCGATCAAGAACCGCCACGTCTTCATCACCGGCGGATCCAGTGGAATCGGGCTGGCCCTGGCCCACCAGGCCGCATTGGAGGGCGCCAGAGTCTCCATCCTCGCGCGCTCCATTGACAAGCTCGAGAAAGCCAAGAACTACATCCAGCTCTCCACTGGCATCGACGTCGCGGTCTTCGCCGCCGACGTCCGCGACTACGACGCCGTTTCAAAGGCGGTGGAGGAGGCTGGCCCGATCGACGTGTTGGTCGTGAACCAGGGAGTGTTTGTTCCCGAGGAGCTGGAGAAGCAGGGATTGGATGAGGTGAGGTTCATGGTGGACGTCAATTTGATCGGTAGCTTCAACATGATCAAAGCCGCTCTGCCGGGAATGAAGGATAGAAAGGACCGCGGACCGGGCTCGATTGCTCTGATGTCGTCACAGGCCGGTCAGGTTGGGATTTATGGCTACACAGCCTATTCCGCCAGCAAATTTGGGCTTCGGGGTTTGGCTGAAGCTCTGCAACAAGAAGTCATTGCACATGACATTCACGTTTCACTGATTTTCCCTCCGGATACTGACACTCCTGGATTCGCTGAAGGTAAACAAAGCATCAATCTTGTGGTAATTATTGTAAACTTGGCAACATGGGATTTCATTCCATCAAGCTTTGCATTTTGTGTCTGAATTGTAAACTTTTGATTTGGGATTTATGAATGTTGTGTGAGTATTGTAAATTTGAAATGTGGCATTTCATTCACTCAATTGCAGAAACTAAGAAGAGGCCGCAGCTGACCAGCATTATCGCGGAATCCTCCGGTGCAATGAAAGCTGATGAAGTTGCAAAGAAGGCTTTCAATGGCATCAAATCCGCTTCTTTTATTGTGCCTTGCAACTTTGAAGGGCTTTTGTTGTCCATTGCCACTGCTGGGCTGTCACCCCAGAGATCATTCGTAATGGCATTTGTGGAGGTGGTTGCTGCTGGTGTAATACGTATTGCTGCTCTGGGTTTTCAGTGGAATTGGTATACAAGTATACACAAGTGGCATGCACAGAACAAAAGTAAGTAGTCTACTCTTTCATGTCATTGCTTAAATACTGTTTTTAGTGTTCAATTTGATATTACTGCATTTGACAATTATGTTTCTTAAACTCGGTTGCCAATCTGCCTAGTTTTGATTCCTGATGGGTTTTACTTTCTCTTTGTGTTTATGAGTGCATGTGTTATAAAATAGAATGTGTGCATGTGTTATGTAATAGGTAATGACTTAAAAAATGAAAATACACTTTATCACAGAATGCAATTGAAGACTAGGATTCGTGTAGCTGGCTTTCAGTAGTTGGGGAAGAGGAAGTCTCTTGTGCTTCCCCTGCTAGTTGGCAGGAGATACAAGTGAAATAACCTTGCATCAAGAGTTGTAATGTATTCTAGTCATCTGTTTGCGCTGTGTGCAGCTTCTATTTATTTGTTGTGTCGACACTTCAGTACTGGTTTCCCATTCCTTATTCAATTTTCAACAATAGTTTTTTGTTTTTGGCCTACCACAATGGTATCTCAATACCTTTTTTTCCTTCGATCTAAAGTAACATTCCAATAATCTGATTATTTCCGTATTCTTGTGCTGATTTCCAAGCACTTTTGGTTATCAGTGAAACTCAGACAAATTCTTGTTTTCATATGATTTCTTATTTCAGGGACCTGAAGTTCTTGCTGCCTTATTTGGGTACTTGTTAGTTTCTGAACGTGACAGAAGGTGGATTTTAGCTGTGAATTACAGCGCCCAACGCAGTTGCTGGAGGAGAACTTCAATTTTTGACTATTTGATAGATGCATGGAGTTTTAGACACAGGGAAGCCGAAACTACTCTTGAGATTATATCTTTGAACTTTGAGTTTAGGCTTTGAATTTTGTCACATTGATTCGTCACTTGCAATTCGAGAAGCATATCTAGACAATGTATTTGACATGTATACCCATTAAATGTGAGATTTTGAGTCTTGATTATATGTATGCATTGTTCATACTAATTGTTCGTCATATGTGCACATTTCACTAGTTTATGAGACCTAAAATTTTCTCAAAGACCTCTCGAGGTTATGTGTTAATTCGCAATGAATTGAAAGTGATTTAGGCACTGGATGAGCATCATAGCCATATTAAGTAACCTTCATCCTGATCAGGAAAAACTTATACTATGGTAAGATATGTGGAACTATACTTTGGGAAATTGATCCTGAAAAATTATAAACTAATTTGTGGATTTATTTCGTTCACCAATAGACTTGACCGAATGAGATTACGTAGGAAAGCGAAGGTGTAAATTACAGATCATTGAGTGATCTATTTGCCAGCTGTCGCAGATACTCAGACTGGGATTCAGAATTGGTTATTGCACCAGGTTCATGCTCTCTCCTGTTCTAATTTTGCAAAGCTACTTATGGTTCTTTGGGCTGTTTGGAAAAATCGTAATGCTAAGGTTTGGGAGGATGCTTCTAAACCTGTCTCTGAATTTATTTCATTAACTTTGTGTTGGTGGGAAGAGTACAAAGCTGTTCATGCATTTTTGCCAAGCTCCTCGAATCCAAGAGTGCAAAAATGGAAAAAACCTTCTCATGGGTTTATTAAACTGAACGTGGATGCTGCATTCAATCAAGCTACTGGTGTGGTGGGTGTTGGGGGCGTTTTTCGTGATTCTGTAGGTGTTTTCATGGGGGGTTTTCAGCACACCTTTTATTCCATAGGATCTGCCAGGCATGGAGAACTTTTGGCTGTTCTGTTTGGTCTTCAAATTGCCCAAGATCACAACTTCACCCCTCTCACGGTGGAATCAGATTGCTTAGACATTGTTCAAGCTGCCACATCTATCTCCCCAGATTTTTCGGAGTTGAGTTTCTTGATAGAGGACCTTCATATTGCTTTGCAACAGACATCTACTGCCTCTTTCCATCATGTGAAGCGCACTGCTAACATTGTGGCTCACTTGTTGGCACGAGAAGCTGTAGCTCATAATTATTCTAATTTGTTTCTTGTCAATCCTCCCACTTGTGTGGAGGAAGCTATTATTAATGATTGTAATGATTTTTAATCAATGAATTTATTCATTCCCCTCAAAAAAAAAAAAAAAGGACACAATTCACCAACACTTGCTAATTAACCCATTTCGACTCTCATTCATCATTCATTTTTTCTTCATTTAACCCACATCACCCTAACCGATGTTACTAGCTTAAACACCAACATTTTTTTTTTCAGTGTTAGTAAGACAATGATTATGATTTCTTGTTTTCTTTGTATCTCATGGAATTATGAAAAGTAAAATCCTAAGATCCCGTCGAAAAGCATACAACCCCACCAACCAACCAAACCACCGACAACCTGCACCTCGATCCCCTCCTATCCCAGCCAATACAAATCGGATCCGGTCTTGATCCCGCGATGCTGGCGACTTCAAGCCGCTACTTCGACCAATACCCTTGCCCACGAAAGGCTCATTGGTATTTATAAACAGAGTATGGGAATGACTTTGTATTCGTATTCCTGGTTAATAATTGATCCCATGAGCTTTGTTGCTTGTTATTTGCACATGGCCCAAGAATCCCATCACTTCTTATTCCCATGTGAATGCTAACACCAGAAAATAAAAACCAATACCGAAGGTTAAGTCGCTGTATGGGCATTTCTTACGCTGCCCATACTGCAGAAAATTGGGGAAGAGCAAAGCTAAAAGAGCTCGGAAAAGTAATATTATCTGAAGAACACAATTCCAATGTGACCCCTGCTTGCAGAAAACTAATGACAAGTCATTTTCATTATTGAGTAAACCATCTCTGTGTAGGAATAAGACTAGTATTAACCCCATCCAATGTGTATAAACAAACGAGTATGATGGGCCAATAATTGGATTATAGATGCAGGCAATAAGCATAGCCTACCAAGTTAAAAGAATTAAGAACCTGCAATCGAAAATTCCACCTATAACCTCTAACTCCGCAAAATCTCTAATCTACATGGCAATGTACACAAGGGATTGGGTAATGATCGGGAAGAATCCCATGAAATGAAAAGCTGGAACACCCATCTCAACAGCCAAACCTGCTTCATCACTCCCTCAAAGTTTCTCTTCTACAAAAATTCATTTCTCGAAATGCTTGATCACACAAGATGGACATTTGACCTAGACTCTGTCATTGTGATTCCGAAAACATTTGTGTTTCAGATGAAAAATCATCCAAGCCTGGAGGAGATAATGGTGCAACTGCCAAAGGGTGAGAAGTATCGCCTGAGAATTCCAAGACCCTTCTTGCTGTTGCTTGAGAATCAAATGTTTTACCAATCTTCCTTGAAGTAATGGCTCCAGATGTGGTTTCCCTAGAGGAGTTGCTACTCTCAACGGACAACAAGAACTGATCTTTTGAGAGAGTTGCTTGTGCAGCTGATTCAATTACAGAGCTGAAAACACCAGATTCCCTCAAACCTTGTATGATGACCTGTGACATAAGAAATCAATAGGTTTCAGGATTCTGAGCTTACGAACGTGATATATACATACCTACATATTGATTAACCCAAGAAAGAAAAATCAGGAACAATTGTATAAAACCAACCATTGGTGCATAAATCCGAGTCAAGATGCCCTTCCTCAATAGGTTTAAGTTAAGTGATTCGTCAGTCCACACAATGCGTTCCCGGTACCTAAATCAACAAAATATGAGATTTAATTGAAGAGGCTTATTCTAGAAACTTTGTTTAAAAAAATACTTATCCATGAGTGGAATGACAATTAATCCTAATCAAAATCTAGAAAACAGATGATGAATTGATTTGTTGAAGTCACGTAATTCCTAATGTTTCCATTCAGTCACTTAAAAGGTGATAGCGCAATATGTTAAAAAATCTTCTGGTAATCATCACAGGAACTATTACCAGCTAAGCATTTCCTCCTGCGTTGCAGTTGAAGCAATTATGAATGCCTGTAGCAGAAAAAGGAAGAGAGGTATAAGTAGGATAAATCAATTCGATAAATCAATTCAATCAACTGTGGGGACAACATACCCAACTTACAAGGAAAACTGAAATAAAATATATGCCGTCACCCCAAAGACTTGCTGTGTTTGCATCAACAATATTTATTTCTTTATATTCAAAACATACCACACTACTATGGTCGCAACAAATTCACAAACATGACAAACATATATCAAAAGCAAGATAGCTAGTATCATGTCAAGGGGACATGATAAATAACTAGTGCAAAACATATGAGACCAAATAAAATAAATTGGCACTTCCAGCTGAGCGGCAGTACTAGCATAACAAAAGAACAATCCAGGAATAAGAACTCACAGCTCTGTCAAATTCCAACATGAAGCATCTTTTAACATCCTCCTTTGTAGGTTTGCAACCACACCGATCACGTCTAGAGGTCAAATCTGAAAATTTGGGATACGTATAATGCAGAATAGCAGCCTCCTCCAATTTGATCTCACTGTAGAATATTACAAGGATGAGAGTAAGCTTTAATGTATTTAAAATTTGAAAATAATTAAAAACATTTTAACATTCTGCAGATAAACAAAAACACCAGTGATCAACTACATGCAAAAAGAGCTAACATATAAAAGGTAAATACATATGTCCTGCAAAATTATAATAGGCTGAAATCAAGATCAACTAATAAAAAGTTTATAGAAATTTTGTACAGATACAAATTTAGAAGTTGATGAAATGTTATAGAATAACCATACTTTGGTGTCTTCATATAATTGTGCCATCTGTGTGCACCATTGGGGCGAAGGTGATCTTGAATTCGAGCAGCTGATTTTCCATTTCCATAGGTTAAAAAATAGTTTGGATTACCCCGGGTTGCTTCTTTATAATTGCCAAAATATACATCTTTTGGAAGATGGTCATAGTTCTTCTTGAACATTGAAACCTAAAACAACATGAAAGGTAAACGAGATTGGTCAATGAAATCTTGCATTGTTTACAAAAGCGAACAATCTCCCAAGTAATAATAGCAAAAAAGATAAACTTAGCAACTTCTCCAGGTTCTAGTTCTGCCTCATCTAGTAATAGAAGTACCTCACAGTTATTTTTTGCATATCATGCTTTTGCACACTTACGAAAAAACAAGTCACTGAACACGGATCAAATTTTTTTTGAAAAGAAAAGAAAAATGCCCAATACATGAAAACAAGAGAAAAAAAAGGAAGAAATTATACCTCACTGAAAGGTTCCTTGATATCGTCTCGCTCTACACTACTTTCCTAAAGAGAAAAAGAGCACATATCACCATATCATAAACTTATTGTCACAGTACTATCACAAATAAATTTGAAAAGCAAAGAGACTAGAAACTGAACAACTATAATTTCTTAACATCAAACAAATGCTGCAATGCATCAGATCAACAAGACTAAATCCATACTCAAGGATCAAATCCCGTCTTTCACATAAGGTTGGGGCTCCAACAATGGAATACAGTTCACTATATATCCTATAGAGTATAGACCCATGTGACATGTCATGAATGAAAAAAAAAAAAGAATCTAAATCTACATAAAATTTTTTTACTCACATAATTTGGAAAGATAACCATATCAACATTTCCAGGCACATCGGACAACAATTGTCTCAAAGAGTACTCCCGATTGCCAGCTGGATATATTAGCTCATCAGTGTCAAGATGGATAATCCATTCCATGCCAGCTTCCTAAAATAGTACAAAGGAGATATTACAAACTTTATCAAAGTGAAAAAGACTTTAAATTGTGCGACGCAATGTAAGATAAATTCATACCCTTGCCATGACAATAGCCATCTCCATATTTAGGGATTGCTTCACAAACAACTCATAATTACATGGTTTATAGAAGAAGCTTGACAGCCAAGTCTCGTTCCAAATCCGGCTAAACACCACAAATAGAAATTTAAGATAGAAAATTAAGTTGTGAAAAACTCTCAATTCATAGTACTAAGCAACATGAAAGAACAAAAGGGCCATCTCCGCCATCTACAAATGACAAAGGTCTCTACACCTGGCACTGACAAGAGAATTAACAAATGGATGCACAGAATATTGATCATCTATTTCTCCATTGCCCAGCTGCAGTTCCATAGTGAGTCAGTTCTTTGTTGTGACAAGGTTGAATTGGGGATTCTGGCTTCTTGTGTTTCATTAATTGTTAACATAGGGCCTTTAGTAGAGCAGAAAGCGTAAAAAGTGTTGTGCCAGTCCTATAAATACCCTTTTTTAAATGGTTTTCGTTAGAAAGAAATGCTGCTATTTTTTAGGGATAATTGGAAGATGGATGCCCCATGAGATAAGTGTGTCTTCGATCTTTCTTGTGGGCTTCGGTCTCTACTTATTTTAGAGAAATTTCACTTCCCTAGACATGGGGATTGGGGACTCTAGTATCCTAATTTCTTTGGAATTTCGTTCAGAAATTTAGTGTATCTAAAATATATGACAGCCTTTTGCTTTTCTTTTGTCTTGTTTGCAGGTGTCCTCTGCAGGAAAATACTATTGCATGCTTGACTTCATTTAAGAAAGTCTCAGTTCTTTTTTTCTAAACATTTTGAAGTGCGCCTCCTTAACACACTATCTAGCTACCTCATGGATAGGATTTAACTTGATGGCCAAATAATTTTTTTTCCTTATCCCTGTACCTTCAATCTCTAATGACAAAGTAAAAAATCTCTCCTCATACTGCTAGTATTTTCTTGGATGATCTTTGTGAATTGGGGGATAAGTTCTTGTTTTTTTTTTTTAAAAAAAAACAAAATAATTTTATCTACCCTTGCATATTGACTTTTTATGTATTTTGCAATTCAAACTACAATATTGAAAGGTTCTCCAATCATAACTTTTTTAATCTTTTGTCAGAAAATTGAGGAAAGGAGTCAACTCCAGACCTTTGCATACAACATCGAAAGTAAAGTTCTTTATCTTACACTTACACATTCACAACGAGAAGTGGCACAAATAAAAGAACATACCAAAACTTAAAGGGTACCAACCTTTTAGCTTGCTGCTCCTCTAATTCCCTTGTCCTGTGTATAACCTTCACTCCCTGTCATATACATGTAGTATCCCATGAGAACAAATACTTGGATAACAAGAAGTAATAGGGAATTAAACTTAATACATATCAACTGAGTTTGACAAGTTGTTCACCAGTAAAACTTGGAAAGGTGAAGCGTCAGAACTAGACTTACCGGAATGGTTTCTAAGACTTTAGATACATTGGGAGATGCGGCCTTCCCTTCCACAAAAAGAAGAAAATTTGAAACTCCAATAACCTTATGATAAAAGATCCACGGCAAAGTTTGCTCTAAACCAGCAGAAGTGCTTGTTTGAATACATATCTGGCAAGTAAAAGATTACAAACGGATCTAAAATGCTTCTTAAAAGATTGGTAGTATAAATAAGCACAACGAATGCATAAATCAAAAGACCAATCACAAATGATTGCACAATATTTTATACAAATAGCAAACTGGTAAGTATGACATACATAGAAAACAAAAGAGATGGGCATAAACTGGACTGAGAAGAATTGTAGAGACGGGAAAAAAGGCCATTTGCTTTTCTCTAAGCAACGGCTATAAACAAAATCGATCTACCAACAGGTAACTAACTGAATACACTATTTGAAATTCAAAAGAAGTATTTCGCATCATTTAAAAGGGAGATGCCATATTGAGGTAATATCGAGGAACCAATTTATTAACAAATATCAACACGGACTTGGAAATTTCAGTGTTCTTAACAAAAGAACATATCATAGAAACGTTAGGCTAAACATATCCAAAGCAAGAGCAAGAATCATTCTAAATTGAGTTAAAGCAGAACAACAAGGTCAAATACAATTCTACATCATGGGGGCTTTAGGTTTCATTACGTTCGTGATCTGAAAACAAGTTTTCAAAAACTAGGATAGCAGAGATCTATTTCCCATTGTTTTCAACATTTGAGAATATCTTGGTATGCAATCTAAATACTGATTAAAAAATGTTGAAAAAACAATGCAAAAACCTATTTAGTTTTAGGATCTGAAAGATAGTGAGAAAAAAGACATGGGTTTAGTTGAACTTCTTTTGGACACAGTTTCCCGTCATATATTACATTGACCGTTGACTATTATTCGTTTAATGTACAGCATGCGAGTGTCAGACACATAGAATTGGAATATCCTTGATGCAGGGACCAAGTTCAGATTATCTTAAACAAGTTCATTAGTATGCAATAAATATGATTCCCAAATGCAGCTTCAGGTTATTGTCTTTCAGTTTCTCTATGCCATAATGTTTGATGCATTATACATTATATCGTTCATCTTATACATTAATTTGGTTTCTTTGAATGAGCATGGATCAATGGCTCTATAAAAAAGGGCTACTCTGTAAGCTTTGAAAAATAAGTTCATAGTCAAAAAGTTCTCAAGATTTTCTGCTTGCGCGTGAAGCATGGGTTGACTTATAGTGTGTGATGCGAAAGGGCGGTGTGATGCTGGAATTATTCTAATTTCCCTTTAGGAGTGATTCCTAGCATACCAGTGTGAATCTGGTAGTTTCTAATGTTTCTACATTGTATAGCCATTTGTTCTGTATCAATTCTGACATGTACTCTTAGCTTGAGTTTCTAGAATTGTTCACAACAAGCGAGTGACAGCAAGAGGACAGCATCAAACCGGAGCCAAATAGAAGATAAAGGCACAAAGATAGAGGTTGTCAGAGGTTTCCTATCAGTGTAGACTTAGGATAGACTATTACAACTTATAAGATAGGAGAGTAGACTGAAAAATCAGAAGACTACCATGTGTGAGCTGTTAGCCGAGATACCCCTGAATTCAAATAAGAATATTGATAGACAGGATCAAAGGTAGTCAAACCAACCACTAATATTGGAATATCATTGAACAAAATTCAAAAATGAAAACCTCTGTAAATAGTCACTACATGTTCTTATAAACACAAGATCACCATCCTTTGTGTTGGGTGAAGGGAACCCTACAAATTTAGAAATTAGCTTCTCATACCTTGGATGAAAGCATAGAACAATCTTTTTGTCTCGCATATTTACCAAAACAAATAAGAGCAGTGAGGCTGAGAGGAGCTTTCTTTATTGTAAAAAAAAAAAAACCAGGGGTGAGTACTCCCTCACCCTTTTATTCCTTTGATCGAAACTCAAAAGCAAAGATGAGAGGTTTAATTTTCCAGAGAGAAGGGATACTTGGTTATATAGAGAGTAGAGAGCGAAGATGCAAGCGGAGGTGACAGTCTATGGATAGAGAGATAAAAAAGTTTCCAGAGTTATATTGAGCACAATATAACTGAAAACGGTGGAAAAGACCTTTTTTTCCATTTTCATATTTTAGGTTGATTCGTTTTTGTACCTGAAACTCATTTGTAAAAACAACATACCAAATACTTTTCCTTGTATTGTTTGTATGCCTTCTTTCATAATCAAATTAAATATCTGGAACTGATATCAACTGGCCTTAATCATTCCAGTACTATATCCAACTCTAGCAGACAAGTAAGTACATATGCCAAACCTAAGCTATTTCTCAGCCAAAAGGAGGTCAGGGTGAAGAAATGACAAAAATTGAAACAACATCTATGACAGTTGATTGATTGATTTCTCAAAAAATATGCAAAGGAATAACAAACTACTTGTGTGGATTTAAAATCAATCAACCATGCGATTTACCCTGTCTTAGTAAAAAAAAGCTGTCCACTCCAGACATCTCAACCAATCGAGAAAGTATATACAACTGTTTTGCTTTTTATATCTCTTTGGCAAAAGTTTTATGCCCAGGAATTGCAATTTTATCCAGCATTTACTAACACTCCACCAAATTTTGCAAATTCCTGCTTTTAGCATATACAATAGTCAATTCTTTTCTATTAGTGGTTCCAATATATGTTTCATCCACGAGTTCTGACACTGATATATCCATTGCCTCATGAGTCATGAGTCATGAGTCATGAGTCATGACATACATTGCCTCTTCAAAGTATAGACAGTAGAGTATCTCAATTTATAACACGAAAACTGAACATATCTTCGGAAATTGACAGCTTAACAATTGTAGGTCAGCAATATCTAAATATTTTTCGCACCTTCCTTAATCTAAAGTTGCTAACTACTAGGCTTGATTTTGGTAATCAACCGTTTTACATATATTGTTCAAGTAAAATATAAACAACATGGCGCATGCGTGAAATTATTAATCAGAAATGATTGCAAAATGCTTATATCATCGGCAGTTCATATCACAATCACCATTAATCAAGCTCAAGCTCAACAATAGACCTAAATGCCAGATCCCAAGATCCAAGCACAATCCACCCGAAAGACGTATCTAAATCAAATCAAATTTCATCAAAAATCAATCTCAACACCTCAATCAAATTGAGCGTAAGAGCAAAGGGCAACTGACCTTGGGCCGCAGATCGGAAGCGTAATCGAACTTCCAGTCCCGAAAGTACGGGAAGGAGGGCGAGTGGGTCCGACCGAGAAGATCCACGCAGTCGGAATGAGAAGAAGCCTGGACTAGGGGCCCACCCAAGGCGCTGCCCATGCCGGGGAACTCATGGTGGTCAGGTGACCAGCGGGTGACGGGATCATTGAGACCGCCACGCCATTGGAGAACGAAAGCGAAGACGGCGAGAGTGAGAGGGAGGATGGTGAGGAGCAAGAGGAGGCGAGACGCGAAGGTCTGAAAGGAAGATGATGATGAAGAAGAAGAAGAAGAGTAGAGACCCGCCATGAGAGGTTGACGAAAGAGAGTGGTCGTTTCATATATGAATATGAATATATATATATATATATATATATAGAAGAAGAAGAAGTATGAAATGAAATATAAATGAGCAGAGAAAGTCTCCTCCGTCTCTCTCTTTGAATCGTAACCGAGGGGAAACGAAATTGGAACCTGAACAACGAGAATGAATGATGCTAAGAGCCGTTTTGTCGTTGCCGCCTTCACATAAAATAATCATTTTTCTTCTATTTCGGAATAGAGAATTTAATAATTGTTTTTTCTTTACGCGGAAATTTTCCAATTTTTTTTGTTTTCCAATGGATATTTAGTCAACATTTAAAAATTTGACTTACCAGAAGAAAAAAAAAATTAAAAAAAGAAATGAACTTACCCAATCAACACTTTGAGACATAAAGTAATGGATTTTCAGTCAATGAAAGAATAAATGCAACTAAATACCTAAAATGAGACTTTCTACTTGCGCTCGATCTTGCCGTTTTTCTAGCTCTCTTCGTCAGCGGTGGTTAGAGTTTTGCCCTAGCCCCTATACTCGAACACCTTGGGAGTTTCCAAATTCCAAGCCCTTTTTTTGGGATCTTCTCCCCACCCTCTTCCCGACTATGTTGGGGTTTGCTACCAGTACATGTTGTTTGGTGGAGGGTCATCCTTTGTGTGTGGTTGGCTCCATTGGTGTGGGGTTTGGTTGATGGATTTGCTGGCGATTATGGTTTTCTAGTTTGATCTTGTTGCGCGCAACGTAGGAGAGGACGTCTTCAATTTTGGGGTGGATAGTCTGGTATTTTGGGGATGTTTCAACAGTATTTGTGGTTGTTGTTACTGATTTGGCTTGTGGTCAGATTGGTTACTGACTAGCTTGAGTAGGAGACTTGATGTCCTAAAAATGCATCTATATGTGCTTGAATGTGTCATGACATATGGAGAAGGTTAGGGAGTCATCCCTAGTGACCAATTTCCATCTTGATATCCAAAACCGCATTTATTTTGTTTTGAAAGTTTCATTTTCATTCATTGCATAAGTTCGTAAATTTTCACACAAATAACAAATTAAATCAATTATCAACCCATTTGTGCATAATCTATTAGAGGACCGAACTTGAGTGCAAACTCACGTAGGCTTAATTTGGCTCATGCCAAAGCCGAGCATAATCAAGGCTTGGTATCTTGAAGTGTGAATAGCCTTCCTTTCCCCTTCTTTCATATGCTTTACTTAGGGCTGCCACTTGGATAGGAAATTCCAATTCCATCCGATTCCGAACCGAAAGTTTCCAAACTTTTTCCGATCCGAATGTAATCCGATTCCGAAATTTTCCAATCCGAAAATTCCGAAGTAAATTGGATTGGAATTGGAATGGATTGAAAATTTCCGAATTTCCGAAATTTTCCGATCCGAAAGTTTTCTGAAAATTGTCGAACTCGTTCCAATATGAATATTCCGAAATTTCAGTATTTTACTAATTTATTTATATATTTATTCATTTTTCGAATATACATAGATATAATTATATACTAAAGTGTATTTTCAATACTATTAATCTATTACTGTCATTATCTATACTTATTAAGTAGAGTTCTCAAAGGGCAACTACTACTAAAACAAGATCTAGTGTTACAACTTTTTACATAGTATGTGGAGCTCGACCGTTGGAGCATGTGGTTGTGAAGAACACAAAAATTGGATTTCAGAAAGAGCGGTTAGGGTAAAATTGGTGGAAAATATATTTTGGTAAATGATAATAAATAAGGGTTGACTGAGGCTGAAACAACGATGAATAAGACCAATTATTTCACACGGTACCTATTACTACGTGATAAATAAATGGGCGAAGTCAAATCTACCGTTAGACATTTTCGATTCATCGGATCGCACCACGTCCCAACATGTCAACTATTGTTGTCTACTATATTCATTGGTTATAAATAAATGTAACCTTTGAAAAAGTAAATCACTGAGGAAAATGAAATTTAGCAAACTGACTCTTGGATGTGATTATTAAGATATTTGAGGCTTATGGTTAAAATTTTGGCCACTTTCGTCTTCATTTATATCTTAATCCACATGGTCAACCACAATTGTAAATAGTAATAAATAAGGGTTGACCGCATTGACTGATGCCGAAACTACAACGAATGAAGACAATTATGTCACTGATTACTTTGGAAAAGTTTTAAAATTATGTTTTAATTTGAAATTCCGAAGATTCCAAAATAATATCAATTCCGAAAACATCCGAAAAATTCCGAATATCCGAAAATTCTGAAAGTTCTAATCCAATCCGATCCAAATTTTTTGGAATTGGAATTGGAACAATATATTCAATTCCGAAAACTTTTGGATTGGAATTGGAACACTCATATCCGATCCGATCCATCCAAGTGGCAGCCCTAGCTTTACTGATTTAGTTTGATTTTGCGAAGAACTCCTTTAGTGCTCCAGGTACACTAATACATCATATTTTAGTGTGTCTTGCACATAACCTATATTTAAACTTAAAATTAGAAAATAAGGAATAAATAATTAACATGTTAAACCAAAAATATAATATTTGATTAAAGGCAAAATGCCACTTTTGGTCACTCAACTTTGGGGTTTTAGACACTTTCATCACTCAAGTTTGAAAAATGTCACTTTGGTCACTCAAGTTTTAGATCGTATGTCACTTTCATCACTGCCGTCTATTTACATCCGTTAAACTACTGTTCTCTGTTAATTTAAGGGGTAAATATGTCATTTCAAGCCAACTTTGCCAAAAAAAAAAAACATTTTTGTAACCCAGAAACGCTCACGCCGCCGCTGCCATCCCGTCGCCGCCAATCCGGCTCCGATCAGATCCGCCATGAAGCTCTGCCGTGGAGCCCGTGCGTCACGCCGTAGTCAATCCCACCAACCCGCAACAGCCCAACGCCGTAGTCAATCACAGTAGCAAGTCACCGACGAGCCCCCGCACCCGTGCTCGATCCGTGCTCGATCGATCTAGCCGTGCTCGATCCGATCTAGCCCTCGCACCTGCTCCTCTTTCTCTCCCTCTCTGTCTCTCTCGGACTGCCGACGACCCAAGCCGCAGCTGCTTCTCAAGCCCAGCGGACCACCGACGTTGACTTCGCCATCTCCCTCTACCACCGGTGTCGACCCACAGAGATGAAGCACGGGAGAGAGAGACAAAGATGAAGCACGAGAGAGAGGAGAGAGGAGAGAGAGGGAGGAGATGAACGAAAAGACTATTTTGCCCTTGATTTGGCCACGTGCCGATCACATGTCATTATTTAACGGATGTAATAAACGGCAGTGACCAAAGTGACATTTTTTAAACTTGAGTGATGAAAGTGTCTAAAACCTCAAAGTTGAGTGACCAAAAGTGGTTTTTTGCCTTGATTAAAAAATATAATTAATATATTATATCTAGTAACTATGGCTAAACTTAAAATAATAATAAAATAAAAAACTAAAAATCACTAATTTTCTATGTGTTCCTCTTTTTTTTATTTTTATAATTTCATTACTTTGAGTCAAATCAGTTCTATTTATCTTTTAAAAAAAAAAATAGTTTCTTTGTGTTGATCCTATAAGGAAGTGATATATAAAATTAATGATTAAATTGATTGAGCCTGATAAATATTATCAGATTATCGGTTATTGCTATCAAACCAAAATTTGACCGATTATGTAACGACGTGTATCTAAAGTAATTATAAGTTAATAAATAAATTTTATTTGAAACTTACGGTAATTCGAGGAAGTTTTAATTTTCTAGTGATCTAGAAGGCGAAAATAAGTTGGTCAAAATTATTTTTTTTATAAAGGTTTCTTTGTGTTGTTCCCTATGAGGAAGCGATATCTAAATTAACAATTAGATTGATCGAGTATGGTAAATATTATCAGATTATAAATTATTATTATCACGCCAAAATGGTATAATAAAGTTTGACCACTAGGTTGTTAAGTGATGATATTTCGTCTAATGTGTTGATTGAGTTCAACCGTTTTTTTCTTTCTTTCTATTTTCTCTTTTTAAGTTTAGCGCTTTTTAAGTTTAATTTTACAGATTAGTTGTAGTTAATTAATTTTTTTTGGGATTTATATTTTTCTTTTTCCCCATAATTATAAATAATTTTTTAAAATTTAATAACATGATTTACTACTTACTATCTAGGTAACAAGTTATGAATTTTTCTCAGATTATATCAATGATTAATATTTTGTCACAAAACATGGAGCACCTATATATCGGGTGCATTACAAAATTTTTGAATTTTGCCAAGAATTATAATAGCCAAAAATTCGCATTATACGATAACCCTGAACTTTAAATATATTCTCTATCTTGGTGAACAACACGGTTGCGGCTATATGATTCAAGTCATTGGACTAGGCTAATTATCTAGCCTTGTTCGCACCAAATCTTGTGTGGGAGACTTTTGGGCCACTCCTTGTGGATTTTTTTAGGGCTTTAAAAAAAATATTAAGATGAAGCTTCACAGTTTTTTTGTTTTTTTTTTTTCAAAAGAGAAAAGAACCACAAAAACTATAAAGAGAAAGCTCGAATACAACCGGATTCTAATTAGTCAGAATTAATCTAAGGCATTAGAAGCCGAGAGCGGGAGTGAAGAGTACAAGTTTATGACCCGTTGACACCATCACATCAGCCACAAAATTTGCTTCCCGATGAATGAGCTCGAAGGAAATATGAGAGAAACAATTAGCGAGCCAACGAATATCACGAACCACAAGAGAAATCCGCCAAGGAACCTCAATGAGGCCATTCAAACTATCTATAAGGAGTTTAGAATCCCCCTCCACTAGCACATGAGAGAAATCATGATCAAGAGCTTTGACCAGCCCCTCTTGTAAAGCCAAAGTTTTAGTAACAAGAACATGGGAAGGACCAACAAAATTGGAGCCTGCAAAGAGGGGCTTATCTAAGAGCTCATTAATAATGTTAATGTTTATTTTTCATGTTTTGTAGGATTTTAGAGGAAAAGGGTGAAAATGAGTTGAAATGAGGAAAATGAGCAAAAATGGCTAAAGAGGATTGAAAGGTGATTAGAATCCTTAAAACAGAGGTTGTCTGTGCATAGCAATTATTTGTAGAATTACTGGGAATAACTCACAATGAATTAGACTATTTACTTTATATGGATGGAAAGCTAAGGATGTCTAATTTATGAAGAATTTTACGAATCGTAAAAATGTATTTTGTAGAGTGAGATATTCTAGTTTGAATGCACAAAGGTTAGTAGTAAATGTTCCAACAGTCTTAACTTTGAAAGCATGCAGATTTTAATCTAGTGGGACCTGTGTGAGATTCCAACTCTCCAATTCAAGCCCTATTTCAATTCCACTAGAATTAGCCAAAATTATGTTGTCTAGAATGAAAAATCCTAGTTTCAGTGAAACAAGGTCAAACTGCTCATATTTTCCACAACTACTAGCTACTTCATCTTTTCTCTTATTTTCCACAACCCCTTCACCTTATTTTCTACAACTACTACATCACTTACTTCTCTCCTTCCCCTATAAATATCTCACCACCCTCTCTTCACAAATTACCCCAAGGGGCAAGGACAAACCCTCCCCTTCTCTCCTTCTCCCTCTCATTTTTCTGCTCTTGTAATGTTTAGTTTAGTTTTAGTTTGTTGTATTATTTGTTTATGTAAATAATCAACCACCTATATGGAGAGTTTTATGTTTTCATATATGTCGTTGTAGTATAAATTTATGAATAATCACCCTCCAAGTGACTGGTTTTATATTTTCTGTCTAACAATTTGTGAATTATTCTAAACCCCCTTCATGATTATAAACATATTATGATATTTTATTTTATTTTATTTTATTTCTTTTATCAAAACCTCTTTACTGTTTTATGTCAGCAATGAATTTCTTGTTTGTTTACTTTGGTGGTCAACTTAGTAACCATGTCTAGGGTTTCTATAGCTATGAATATGTGATGCGCACTACTTGTTGAATCTAGTAAGGCGTCCTTCTAGATTACTTGTTAGGAAATACATTACAGGTAGAGCGTGTCTCTCTTAACATACGAAGTAAGAAAGTGATAATATGTTATGTTCAAGCGTACCGAGCTAACCTGAGCAATTTTATCCGGAAATAGAAAAAATATATGAGCATGATTGTCGGTGGTGGATAACAATTTTCCTAAATATCGTATTATTTTGTTTCTTGTTTATTTTCAATTTGATATCAGCTCAGAAAAGCCCAAAAAATATTTGTACAATAGAGTTTTTGTGACATAGATTAGCTATTAGATACAATCATCTGCGGATAATGACCCTTGCTTCCCACTATACAATACACAACACATTTATAGGAAATCAAAGTATTTATTTTGACGCGGTTTTTTGGTGTATCAATTTAAAATTCTTCAAAAATTAGACATCTTTATCTTTCCATCCATATAAAGTACATAGTCTAATTCATTGCAAATGACTGCTATGCACAAGCAAACTCTATTTTAAGGATTCTAATCACCTTTCAATCCTCTTTTGCCATTTTTCTTATTTTCCTCATTTCAACTCATTTTCACCTTTTTCCTCCAAAATCCTACAAAATATGAAAACTAAACATTAACATTATTAATAAGCTCTTAGATAATTCCATTTTAAGTGATTAGAGGCACTATGTGTACGTAAATTACATATACATCCGAGTGCCAATAGAGTCCTTGATAACAAAACCAGTAGTTGCAGATTGCTTCACCATAGAGCCATCAAAATTAATTTTAACAAAAGGATGGTCCGGAGGAGACCATTTGAAGCTTCACAGTTTTTTATGAGTCACTAGTTCAAATTTTTAATTATAACCGGTTTCAGGATCTTACTTACCGTTATCCTTGTGCTATTACCAATTTGATCGAGATGGTAAAATTGCTTGAGTGGCTTTTCTTAATTAACATGCCCTTTTGGCTAGGTCATGCAACTCTGTTTTATTGAATAAAATAATCGATCACCTTTCACTAAAAAAAATTGTAACTAGTGAACCAGCGAACGAAAAGCATTTCTGGCAAGAGGACGAAAAGTCAACCAGTGAAACAACGGTCAACTCATGGTGAACCCTGACTTTAGACCGCCAAAGTGTCAAATATCAAATCTCGGAAGTAAAGCACAAGAGAATTCTGGAAGATTGACCAAAAATCTAAAAAGTCAAAAAAAGTGAACTATAGTTAACTCCGATGGTCAATGTCAAGATTAAGGACGACGTCAACCTTGTGACTCACCACAAGAGGTAAAAAAAATTAGCAAGGAATATGCTAAATTCCATGAGGTTACTTCTTTTTCTTCTTTTGAAAGAAAATGACATTTGTCTTTTCCAAATCTATTCTTTTGTCAACATTCATTAAGTTTGAATTTATTGTCAATTACCCTTCTATCCTTCACTTACTCCTTCTATTTCTAGCCTTGTGATCCACCACTTTGCATCCTAGCCTTCCATTCTTCTCCCCCTCACTTATATAAACCTAATTTTTGCCCAATTAGGTCATCTCTCATCCTCACTTCAACTAGACACTCCACCCTTTCCCCTTCTTCCTCTCCACTTTTCCCTTTCACTTTCCTCTCTGCCTCCCAGTTGACCGGTCGACAGTGGTCATTCGACTGGTCGAACCACGGCAACAGCCACCACTCTTCACCACTTTTCACCACCTTCCTCACCTCCTTTCCACTTTCACCCTTCATCAAAGTTGCTCACCACGACCTCCTCTACGTCTATATCCATCTAGCTACTGGGGATCCCCACTAATTAGTCAAGAACATCATCAAACACCAAGGTGTAGAGTTTAAAGCCAAGGAGGAGCAAAGAGAAGGAGTCTAGAGCTTGCATCCCTCATTGAGTGACACAATCCTGGGACAGCCACGACTTATTGAGCATTTCTCATCCTTACTCTCGCTTCTACTTGTATCTAGGGCTTAGATTTATATTATGATCGATGATATTTATTTTGATGAGTAGTGAGTAATATCTTTGTTGGGGACTAGGGTTGTGTGTCATTGTCCAATGTGACTTTGTGATATTTTTTATGATGAATAAATGCCTTGTGATTTATCAGTATATGTATGGTCTAATCTATTATGTGTTGGATGTGTGTTTGAAGAATTAGCCACTCTTTGATATGTATTTGATCTATCTTGTATGAGGGTGTATGGTTTGATCGACCACTTTACTCTTCTCTAAACAATGGGCAATATGTATGATGAACATGTTTGAGTCTTGATTGATCATTAAATCATGTACTTTACATCTCATTTCTTTCTTTATGCGGAGAGTTCTTTTGACTCTAGTAAGGCTTACGAATATCTTAGAAGAAATCCATTCCACATCGATAACATTAGTGGAATGGAGCAGGATTGTTCATGAGTTGCTTGTTTGAATTCCTATGTTTTGATGCTTTACGCCTCCTAAGCACTTTAGAGAATTTGGTATTAAGTAACATTGAGAAATTCCTTAAGACACCTAGAGAGTTTGTATGATCCATAGTATGACATTCAAATACCATTGGAAACACGGTTCTAGACCATAACATGGCTAGAAAATGAGACATGATTCGTAATTAATCACATTGGCATGCATTCGTTGTTAGAGTGTTACTTGTTGCATTGGATTTGGGTTTACCTGAAAAGCTCAACGTTTTCTAAACTTGCATACACTTTCTCTTTATATTACTTGCATTCCTTACTTGTTTGATTGTCGTTTACATTTCACCATTTCTTTACAAATCAATTACTCTACTACACTCATACATTGTCTAAACCACTCACTCACTCTTTCCATCTCTCATCTATTCATCAGCGCTAAAGTTTTTCGATTGCATTATTTGCATACGCTACCGTAGGAATCTAGTTATCGATCCATGTTGGAACGACAACCCCGGTTCATAATTTACATAACCACTTTTGCCAATTCGTCATATAGGTATAGAGACGTTTGTTGGAGCAAAAATCATACATATTTTCCCTTAAACTAGAGAAAAAAAATTGTTGAAAGTTGGAAATGCTCTTACTCTCTTAGCTATTGAATTTGTTTTTAGTGATTGGCTACCTAGTCGCTTTTTCATTGATTATCTTTTGAAAATAGGGTTGGCCCAAATGGTCAATTTTGATTTTTCAGTTAGGCAATATATGTATATGGCCTAATTGAGAAAAACTTGGACATATTGGACCAATTATCATCCTTATTGGTAAATATAAGGAAGCCCAATTATAATTGGGAATAATTTTGAGATTATTGACTTAAAAGAAACTGTGTCTTTTTTATTTTTTCTCTCCTTGCTATCTTTAAAAATAGAGATAAGTATATGAAAGTTGTTGGAGCATAACAATACCAATTCTTCCTTAAACTAGAAAAAAAAAAATTAAAACTGTTAGAAATGCTCTTAGCTACTGAATTTGTTTTTGGTGATTGGCTGCTTAGTCGCTTTTCACTGATTATCTATTAAAGTAGGGTTGGCCCAAATAACCGGAAAACCGACCGAGCCTGTCCGGCCGGTTCAACAAGTTTCGGACAGAAAAAACTGAAATGCCCTTGTGGTTCGGAAATCGACTAAACAAAGCAATTTAATTTCCCGGCGGTTTGGTCATTTTACAAACCACTTAAACCGCCCTACCGAATATTTAAAAAAATAATTATGTGTGCAGTTTTGATTGGTTCTTATGCAACCTTATTGAAGTTGTATACACCCTAATGCAGAGAATTTGTTTGCTAACCCTCTCTCACTCTTTCGCGACCTCAGCTTTCGAATGCACTCATTCAATCGCACTAGCCGTTTTCTTCTCTCCACTGCAAATTGCCATCTCTTCTCTAGCCCTCTCTAAATCTATCCCTCGCTAACTGCTGCAATCCCTTACCCACAAAATCGAAGAACCCTAATTCCAAACCCACAGATTGGAGGGCCCAAACGAAGTTGGTGGTTTCTGGGGTTCTTATCTTATAGAGAGTAAGTAGCATATTCGATCTCTTTCTTATTTTTCTTTTGATTTGACTCTACTTCATCTTCATCAGCATTCTCAAAGCTAGCTATGTCTGCAGAAATTGTAATCCGGCTACTGCTGTCTGCTTTAGGATTTAGGGCTTTAGGCTTTAGCAAGACAAGTACTAGTTGTTGTAATGTAACCATCATTAATGCTGCAGTTGAATATGAGAACAAGCCTATGTTTAGATTTTTCCAGTTAAATTTATAACTGTTGTCTTGGTGCAAGCATGCTGTTGTTGTTCATAAATAAAGCCTATGTTTAGGTTACAGTAGTTCAATTCTTTTGCGTTGTTAATTGGTGTGATATCTTCATCAACTGTAAATAAGGACTGAGAGATGGGCAATTCTTTGTTCAATTATTTTGCTCTGTTATTCACCATCTTGGTTCCTGTTATTTAAACTGCTTGGTACAGAATATCATAACTCATGGAATGGAGGCTGGAGTAGCAAGTCAGTGTTTAGATGGGCATTTCGTGAAGAAGGGTGGTTTTGCAATTGAGGAGAGGAAGAAAGAGAAAATAAACCGTGGAAAGAATTCAGTCAGTGAATTGCAGGAATCTGTGGCTGAAAAAATGGGCACTGAAAGCAGTGAAGTTCAAGAAAACATGTTCTTAGAAAATGACATCAATGTGCAGTCAACAGGAGATGAAACGTGCAATAGAATGGAGGCTTTTGATGTAGATGATGGGAAAAAAAGGAAGAGGAAGAAGGCCAAGTCAGAGAAACTTGTTGATGAAAAGGATAGCAACAGAAACATGGAGGCTGTTAATGTGGAAGATGGTAATAAAAGGAAGAAGCAGAAGGCGAAGTCAGAAATACATGTTAATGTAGAAGATTGCAACAGAAACATGGAGGCTGTTAATGTAGAAGATGGTAATAAAAGGAAGAAGCAGAAGGCGAAGTCAGAAAAACATGTTAATGTAGAAGATTGCAACAGAAACACAGAGGCTGTTCATGTAGAAGATAGTAAAAAAAGGAAGAAGTCTAAGTCAGAGAAACGTGATCATGTAGAGGATTGCCACAGAAATCTGGAGGGGGTTAATATAGAAGATAGTAAAAATAGGAAGAAGGCCAAATCAAAGAAGCATGTCATTGTAGAAGATTGCAATGAAGACAGGAAGAAGGCCAAGTCAGGTAAAGGTGGCTTAAGAACCCAAAAAAAGGTTACGGCTCCCAATAATTCTGAAAAATCAACACCCAAAAAAGCATCTAAAAGAGTAAGTTTTGCTGATGATGTGGAGGTCTTTTCACCGTGTGATGGTCCAAGTGATGAGAATGAAGATCTGATAAGAGGTAAGCGGTTTTCAGAAGAAGATAAGATTGTGAAAGAAGCTGTTTTAAGATACATAGAGGAACATGCCTTGGGGGATGATGGTCTCGACATAGTTCTGCGTTGTAAATCCCACCCCGAAGTCAAAAACCACCCTGAAGTCAAAAATTGTTGGAAGGCAATTGGGGCAGCCTTACCTTGGAGGCCCTTTAAGAGTGTATATTATCGAGCCCATATATTGTTTGAACGAGCCGTGGAACGTACTTGGACCCCAGAAGAGTATGAAGAGGTAAGAAAGTTCTATAAAGATCATGGAGCGGATTGGAGAAAATTGGGCGATAACCTTGGTAAACATAGAATTCATGTCAAAGATGCATGGCGCAGAATAAAACTGCCAAATAAGAAGAAAGGACATTGGTCCCAAGAGGAGTACGAGACTTTATTTGATTTAGTGAACATGGATCTGCGTATGAAGGCTTTTGAAGAAAAGAAAACGAAGCATGGTATGCTGCGAGATAATATTTGCTGGGAGGCAATTAGTGAAAAGTTGGGCACTAGAACCAATCCTGTTTGCAGCCAGAAGTGGTATAACCAATTAACATCACCTTTAGTAAACCAAAAGTTGTGGGCTGATATTGATGACTATCGGCTGCTTGATGCTCTTGATAGCTTGGATGCTTGTTGTATTGAAGATGTTGATTGGGATGATCTGCTTGAGCATAGGCCTGGAGATGTATGCCGAAGGCGATGGGATCAAATGGTCAAACACATTGGTCAGCATGCCCTCAAGTCATTTTCTGAACAAGTGGAAGTTTTATCTAAACGTTATCGTGCTGATTTAATTGAAGCAAGAGAAGTTTATGCTAGTAAACCTGTAGTTGACTGAGGTTTATCTGGTATCAAGTGACTGATGTACTTGAAGCAAGAGAGGTAAACTTGTATTGTAGCGTGGTTTATTTGGCATCAGAGCAGCTGCCTTGTCTTCTTTTTATTTTAGAAGTCTTCTTTTTGCTTTTTTGCTAATTTTGTGTTTTTGTGTCGAAGGTTTAAGATATTTCTTTTCTCTTGTCTTAGAACTACCATAATTAGATTCATCTTCAAGGCGCAATTTACAGTGTTAGATGGGGATTTGAACTATTTTCTGTTGGGTGCTTTGAACATTACCCCCTTCTCCCCTTTTTTTTTCCTCAAAGAAATGGAAGGCTGGTTGGTGTTGGGGGGAGGGGGGAGGAATGGGGTGGTTATTATATTTTATTTTATATTTTAATATTTAAAAAATTTAAATTTATTATATTCATTTTTAAATATTCTAGTGTAAATTATTTTTGTGATATATAAATATTGTGGTATTTTGAATGTCAAAAGAAAATAATTTGTGAATTTGATAATAAATTTGTGAAATTATTATTATATTTTATCTATTTAAAATTTGATTTTGTTTTATTTCTAATTTTTGGTGTATAATATTTCTTAGTTAGTAAATAAAATAGTTTGTAAATTAATATATAAGTAAATATTAAAATAAATAAAAGTAATGTAAATTGAAGAAAATAAAAAAATGAAAGGTTAGAAAAATAAAATAAAAAGATATAAAAAATATTTAAGAAAATAAATGAATAAAAATGAAATAAAAAAAAATCAATTAGATAATTAATAATAATTAAATTTAAATAATATATTATAATATAAAATAATATAAAATAAATAAAAATAATGAAAAAGAAAAATATAAAAAGGAAAAAAAAAAAATAAATAAAATAAAAAAGAAAAAAAAAAAAATAAAAAAAAAAATAAAAAAAAAAAAAAAAAAAAAAAAAAAAAAGAAGGAGTAGATGTAATGATGAGGTGATTAGCTACTGAATTTGCTTTTGGTGATTGACTACTAATCACTTTTTCATTGATTATCTATTAAAAGGCAGGCTGGCCCAAATGACCGGAAAACCGACCGAACCGGTCTGGCCAGTCCAACCCAGTTCAGACAGAAAAGATGAAAATGGCCCTGCAGTTCGGAAACCAACTGAACAGAGCAATTTTGGTTCGGGGAGCGGTTTGGTCAATTTACAAACCGCTTAAACCGGCCTACCAAATATTTAAAAAAAGGTTATGCGTAAAATTTTGATTGGTTCTTCTACAACCTTATTGAAGAGAATTCAGAGAATTTTTTTTCTAATCCTATCTCTCAACCTCAGCCTCGAATCCCCTCATTCAATCGCAATTCAGTCGTTCTATTCTCTCCACTGCAAATAATACAACACAAACCGGCATTACCGGACCCATTACTTCATGAAGATATTGTGGATAGAAGAAGACAACAAATGAACAATTATTATTATTATTATTTTTTGGTACTTTCAAATATTACAACAAAAGAAATATTACAGTGTGAGAAACCTGACAGATAACTAGTTTATCCAGGGTTGAAGTGAATGATGAGCCTTCCTTCAACAACGTGGGTAAAAGAATCAAGTCAAACGAGTTCAAGAATATTGTGGACAAGACATTGACAGTATAGTTATATATGCATCACTTCCTCAACAGCTTTAGTACATCTCCAACCAAATGCAGTGACCCAGTTACAAGTACCTGTAGAACCACAATAAGCATTTAGATGTTATTGTTAGTGTGATGTCTGCAAAGGATTCAGACCACTCCCAACAAATATAATTTTAAGGGTAAAAAGTGAAATCAGAAAATATTATAGCACAATTAATCATAGGACTATCATGATATAAATAAGAAATATGTAAAAAGCATGCATATCTGTATCCAGTAGTCTACAAATGCTTATTTTCCTTTGGTCATACAGCCCTTAATAAAGTTTGGAAAAAAAACAAATTTCAGAAAGGAAAGGTGCATAAAGGTGGAAAACAGGCACACATTCATTTTTTTGGAAATCCATATCAGAACATAAGAGTGGAAAGACCAAATAACGGTGAAGGAAGAAACTAATGCACTTAGATTATGCAGGAATCAATATTCAAATCCTTTTAATTCTAAATTCAATGCATGGTATGCTGATAAATATCAAGTAAAAGAGCTTGAGGAACTTAATGAAAAGAAAAAAAAAATTCTATCCCAGTAATATTACCTGGATTCTAACAGAAGGGTTTGCTTTTACACAATCTCTAAGCCAATTTATTGCTAAAGGCAGTGAAGGGATTACTGCACTGCAAGCAAAATGATTGTGTACAGAACTGCAATTAGAAGCATCCTCATAAAGAAACTCATAAGGCAGAATTGTTGCAGCATCCGTCTTTGGTTCCTCATCAATAACATCATCCACTCCTGCATGTGGACAAAAACATTGCATTCACTAGATTGGTGTTCAAGAGATGATAAAATTATTATTCTCAAATGCCTGCATAACTTGAACCCCATATGTACAAAAATACAGAACAATAAAACTTGGTAAGGACTCAGGATGGTTCAGTAACCCCTCAGGTAATAAACAGGACCGCGTAAGATGGTTTTAAGGCCACTATTTCACCAAACTATCAGACTGGTCAAAAGTTACTCGTTGGCAACTTGGCATCTTAACAGAGATGGTCTTTACTCTTTAGAGAGAAATAAAATAATGCTAACCTCAAGTAGTGAGTTGTGCAGATTTGCTAACTGTATTTTTTCCCCCCAGGCAGCTGTTTTTTGTGTTTGATCGATCTTTCTGCTCTTAATGTTCTTGAGTTAGGTGATTCATAAATATATTGTATTTCGTAAAGTATCAAAGGAGAAACCACCATCTCATACATAAAAAGCCGCAAGACCTGATTGGTTTTAGTAATCAGCATGTTAGAATTACTAGGTAAGTGTAATGGTCATGACTCCGGAATATGGGTGTTTGTGTGTTTACAAAATATAAAAAATAAATACGTCTGTGTAGTAATATGCTTTTATAATTAATTCTTGGCGTCTTAATAAACAAACAACAAATTAAATACTTTCTAAACAAAAAAAAAACAACAATGTAAATAACTAACTAACAAGCAGTTCAAGCTTTTAATGAAATCAAAGTATATACCCTTCCCATGGATCATGTTCTCCCAAAGCCTCTGGAGGTTGAATTGCCAAGCCAGGTCCCTGCTAAAGGAATTTGCAGGAATGGCTGAGGCAGCAGAAGTAACTTTGTTATAAGTTGACATAGTTGGGACAAAAAGGGCCATCGAGAAATGAGTACCTGAGAAAGATTATAACCAATCCTGAAGGCATCAGTTTCTATTTCTCAAAATAATATATACATATGAGCCCCTACCCCCCAAGTCTAAGACACCAGACACCGGGATTTGTAATTCAGAATCTTTGACTTGACCCCGGACCTCGAACTCCCTTGAACCTGGGCTCCAAACCCAGAAAATCTGGACCTGGGATGTTGGACACATGACTGAACCTGAAGCCCATAACCCAGACTAACACATGCCAAATCTTATTCCAATTACCATCCAAACAATAGAATGGATTCCAATTCATTCATGCGACCAAAACAAAAGGTAGCTTAAGTAAATGAATTCTATTGTTATAGTTTAATAGGGTTTTAGGTAATGATGATTTAGTAATCAGAACATCACAACTAAAACCAATAAGCAGAAACCCTAAACCCCACTCTCACATGACAGGTATGACAGACACATTCCTTTCCTTTCCTGGTTGGCGTGTGAATCCGGTGCTGCTTCGATCCATGTGGGCCTGTTCTCATTGAACATGGTTCAATTGGAAGAGTCCAAGCTACCTAGCTACTTATTATCTTTGATAAATTATTTAGGGTTTCTCTTCTATCTTCTTCAAATTGCTTAGGAACGCAGACGGATCAGGTTTCTGATCAGATGATACCTGATTCATGTGCTGGAATTGGAATTGTCAACCAACTAATTGTTAGAGAGGCCCAAGTCCTTATAAACTTTATTGCAAAGGTCACAATTGTTCAAAGTGGGACAAGACAACACTCCACACTCAACACACCCTCCCACGTATGATGAATTTAAGCCATACCCGTGAACAACTTATATTAGGTGACATGGTACACGTGTGGCCATGAGACATTCACATATGGGCTAACCCGCTCAGATATCATGATAAAATAATATAAGCATCACACCCAAATATTTATAAACTCTATTGCAAAGGTCACAATTTTTTCAATGTGGTACAAGACAACACTCCATATTCTCAACAGTTATCATATGCAAGTAGGACTATCAATTGCTACATGACCCAATAACACAACTCGAAACCTGCACAAAAAAAGCAGGTTGAACCCGCATGATTAAAAGAGCTTTTATCATAAACAGTACCCGACCTTAGGACTGTACATCATTTTGGTACCTGACATTTAAAAACTATCACATTAGTACCTGACCTTTCAAACTCGCTATCACTTTGGTACCTACCGTCAATAACTCGGTTTAAAATATGCCCACGAGGCTTTTTTGTCCTTTGAGATTTTTTTTTCACGGAGTTATTAACGGTAGGTACCAAAGTGATAGAGTTTGAAATGGACTAAAGTGATATTTTTAAATGTTGGTTAAATGATGTCCCAGGTCATATGAAATTTGATAAAAAGCGTCTTGATCAAAGTTATTAAGGGACGGTCGTGTGCTATAAAAATAAGTTAAATGTATTATAGGGTCTTAAATGATCGAGTGGGAGTTATTCGTTCGTAAATTGGTGTGGATTTCACGGAGTATTCGGTGGAGGTGGAAGGTGTTAATGGGGTTGGGGTTTGATCGATGGGGTGAGAAAAGTAGGGGGATGGGTATAAAAATAAGTATTAAATGTATTATGGGTTAACTCTTAAATGAATCGAGGGGGTTGGTCAGATATTCTTCTGTTCTAAATTGTTTGTTTGAGTTTTCACGGGTTGGGGGTGGAGGGTTTTAGAAGGTGTAAAAATTCTAGGGAGGATAAGTTAGATAGTCGTTAAAAATAAGTTTATTTGGGTTGTTTAAATGAATCGAGGGGAAGGGGTTTGGTTCTAAATTCAGGTGAGATTTTTTCACGGAGTTAGGGCGGGGGGTGGGGGGGGGTGATTCAAAAGGGAGGAAAAATAGATAGGGGGTAGTTAGATGCTCGCCAAAAATAAGAAATGTTTGGGTGTTTAAGAATCGAGTGGGAATTACATACATCTTAGTACGATCAACTCGTATACTTTGGTACCTACCGTCAATAACTCCGTTTAAAATATGCCTACGAGGCTTTTTTGTCCTTTGAGATTTTTTTTTTCACGGAGTTATTAGCGGTAGGTACCAAAGTGATAGCGAGTTTGAAATGTCAGGTACTAAAGTGATAGTTTTTAAATGTTGGGTACTAAAAGTGATGTACAGTCCTTAGGTCAGGTACTATTTATGATAATTTCCCTGATTAAAAAGCAGGTCATTTGCAAGTCAACCCGCGAACACAAAATGACCCCATGTAACCTGTTTATTAAGGGACAGGTCAGGTTATAGATAGCTCGCATACACAAGCCATTAAAAATAAGTACTTCTAAATGTATTATAGGGTTCAACGTCTTAAATGAATCGAGTGGTGAAGTTATGTACTATTCATGCATCTTTTTCTGTTAAATGTCTTAAATGGGTCAAGTGGTAAATCTATTTATATGGTTTACATGGAAATTCCAATTCAACCCGACACTACATGTTTATTAAACGGGGGGTTAGGCTCATCGCGGGTCACATGTTTAATAAACAGGTTGGGTTTGGGTTTGGGTTTGCATTTTCAACATGATTATTAAATGAATTGGGTTTGAGTTTGTCTACTGACACATTTAATAACTTGACATGACACGAACTCGACATGAACCACTCACAGTACAGTATGCAAGGTCTGAAAAGGAGACTGGCAATTGCTTCTTTCTTTTTGACCAGTGACAATAGCTGGTGCCCTATCCCAAAACCCCATTCGTGTTCTCTAGTTGGCACAATATTAAGGAAGAGTAGCAGTTCAACACCAATATATCAGAACTTCGTGAAGAAAATAACTAGTTAATAAATATTGCGTTTGAATCAGCAGTACCTGAAGAAGCACATGTACTTACAAGCTGTGGAAACAATAGTTGAGGATCTCTAGCCTCCATGCAATTGAATAAAAGAATCTACAAGGTATAAACATCATACAGGGACCAATTATTAGATCAACCATAATCTAACTGTAGATGCGAATCCATAAGTAGATTATAGATTCATATAGCTTTCAATAAAAGCGGTCCATGTTATCAGAGTAGACTCCAGGCATCTACTATTGGAAGAAGAAATTGCTGTTTGTATTGATTTTACCTGCTTTGATATTTTTGTACACTCCGCCATTTCCTCTGTTCCACGTTGGAGGTGACCATTATCCCAAACCTGCTCCCTATCTTCAACTCTAAAACAAGATGATGTTTTCTGGTTTGCCTTGATGGCACTAGAAAACCATCTACCACAAACCTCCATGCTCTCAGGACTATGAGCTCCATCCAAATAGAAAACCAGGTCTCCACAAGGACATTCAGACACTTTTGATGAACTGAAAGACTGCGAAGAAGTATAATAAACAATTTCAGCTCTCCCAGAAAGATGCGCTGTTGAAAGGCCTCTACAAAATGTCTCTGGTAAATTATCTTCCAATATATCTTGTCTTCCAAATAATTTTTCCCAATTCCCTGTTCGTTGAAGCCAACATTTAGAAAGGGAAACAGCTAGACCAGCATTAATGAACTGGTGGTCACCAGATAAGCTAAGCTTCCCATCCATCTTTTTACAGTCAAGTGGTGCCACTACCTCCAATGGAACCTGTTGGTAAAGACGTATCAAATCATGATGCAGCTAACAAACGACAAGTTCTATGTGTGAGCATGGGCATTTATTGAAGGAAAGTTGGTAACTTATAAAATGATCTAGCAGAATTATGGCCTTTTGATCACGCCTATTAAAACTCTCAAGGACAACAAACAAATTTCTGGTTCTAATGTGTCAAAGACCTTATTTCATCTCAAATTTATGATAACAAGGACAGTAAAATCCACTCAGAACTGCATTTGTGCTGTTATAAATTCTTAATATCCATGTTGGAACACTCTTATAATGTTAACAAAATTACATCAAAGCTATCCTATCAGTTGAATCATATTTAATTCATATGAAAAACTATGGTGACAAAACATTCTGACACCGGATTTTTTGGCTGAACTCAATCCAATTGAAGAATAAAATAAAAAATAATACAAGAAGGGATAGAAATAAAAATAAAAATAAAAACCAATAGAAAAACTCATAAACTTCAATGCATAACTGGGGCCTGGCTTTTGAAGGTGGATTAAGCATCAATGATCAAAAGATCATTTTTTTTTCTTTGTGCATGGAAAAGGTAACTACAGCAAATATGACCTTTGCACAGTGGAGATGTGAAAGATGGTTTACCGTAAGTCCACGAGCCACCTCCTGGATAACATCCATTGCTTCAGAAGGTTGGGGTACCACAAATGCAGGAACATGAGGCTTCAGGAGCAGGGAAGACATCAACCCAATTCAGAAAATATCAAAACTGCCGATTTGAATATCCAAACCAGAAATGTTGCAATATATAACATTATAACTAATAATAAAAGAAAACCATATCCATTCTACTTCGAGTTGCTTGCGTATTAGATTAATACCTTGAATATTCCAGCTTTGTGGGAAGCTATCTGCCCAAGTGTATTTCCTGCATGAACACTAGAATTTAGCATCCAGATATCCGATCACACCATTTTAGTGCTACAATAGAGGACATACAGAGAAGTAAAACCTGGTAGCGAAAAACTACATGGAAAACGGATAGCAATAATATAATTACAAAAACTTCAATATAAAATTACAAATGTTCCCTATGTTATGTATGCATATAAAACTGTATCTACAAGAAAACAAAGATGGAAAAGACTAGTTGATGAATCAAATGGACGCACCCAATATCTCCATGTGGTCCATTCCCAAAGAAGTAATGCCGCAAACAATAGGTTCTTTGATCTGCATGATTTACCAGTAACTTTCATAACTAGTACAATCTTTCCTCTTATATATTTACATCCCCTTCAGCAAAAATGAAGAGAATGCTAATCTTCTACTTTTTGTTAATATGATCTTGGGTTTCTAAAGCAGCATAAAACAGTTTGACATTTGAATTCACTTGAAATACTTTATGTAATTCCTTAGAGCATACCACATTTGTTGAATCTCTTTTTCCCCCAAGACCAACTTCAATAATAGCAACGTCAACCTATAAAAAGATACTACAATTAGTCTTAATATCTGAATATCAAGCTAAAGAGAAACACATACACTTTCCCTTGTTTATGCATGCCCAATAATTAGGAATGAGATGGGTATCACACAGGCAGAACTAGAGAAATTAGTCAATTACCAGATATAGGGTTACCATGTGTCGAACAAAGCACCCTTTGATACTATGTTAAGTAATTATTGATCACAAAATCTTTTGCTAACAAGAATTAGTGGAACAGTGTGTATCAAGCTAATCAATATATAAGGTGTCATCAGTTCTGTTCTTTAAAAGTTGCTAAAGTATTATTTTGGTCATCTGAATGATTTGTGTACCAATAACCCTATAAAAGAGGCAATGAAATTATTCTCATGATTTATGAAGCTTATGCTCGTATGTGAAGCACCAGTTCACTTGGAATGATTCCAAGACACCTTCAGTGGGATGCTGGCATTTTGAATACACCTTTGGTGTGATGCCAACTGTCACAGTCATTCCAAATCTCTCTATATCCTTTCTCTTACTCTTGTCCTACATCAAAATCAAAACACCATCTAGCAGGCACAGATGACCTGATTGTCAGACTCTGCAGGTTCTGAATTCTTTTCTTAGGTAATAAAAAGAAAAAATATCCCTGAAATATTAAAACTACCATTGGACGACTACATAGACTTTATTATGGAATACAAAATCAAGGGAGAGGAGGAAATGACCCAAGTACTGTTTTATGTACAGATCCATGGCATTATGAAGGGTTTGTTAGATTAGAAAACAGATAAGTAACCAAAACACAACGAGGAGAAAATAACTTGTTGCAGCATGACTTACCTGTTCACAAATAAATACTTTGAAAGCCAA
Source organism: Rubus idaeus (assembly GCA_030142095.1). NCBI lineage: Eukaryota > Viridiplantae > Streptophyta > Magnoliopsida > Rosales > Rosaceae > Rubus > Rubus idaeus. The sequence continues at coordinate 17,016,155 of CM057970.1, read as the reverse complement.
CAAAGTAAGGAACTGAAACAATGGAGGCATTGGCAGGTCTTCCGTAACCTTTTCCTGCAAATTCAAGCTTCAAATCACAAACTAACATTTACAAGTAGATAAAGTATCACTGCATGAGTTTCTATGTAGTATGATGTGAAGCGGTAATAAAAAGAGTAAAAGACCATCTAATTCATATTGAACCTATTAAAAATCAAGCTGACAAATCAGTTTGATGATTTTAAATCCTCCCAATTTGGAATACAATAACCCTGACCCATATGAATTATATATAACTTTATTATCTATACTAATGCTGCAATTGAAACAGAAAAATACACATTCTTGGGCCATTTTCTCCATCAACTTGAAATGCACACCAAAGCACTCAGTCTAGTGAACAAAGTTCACATGGGATGCCAGACCCCATAAAGAAACCACCAACACCCAAATAATGGTGATATTTTCTTTTTGAGATGAAAGAAACTACCCAAAAGAATATCACCAGAGATTAACAACATCTCGAGACTAGATGAATATGACCAACTTCTAAAATATTAAAACTACCTATAAGACAGCTACCAGGAACAGTTCTAAAATATCATTCATCTATTCAAGTGGTGCTAATGAATATGATTTCACCCAAAAATAAAATAAAATAAAATGAACCTCACCGAAGTCTTACCGTTGAGGCGTCGAATAGAAACTTATTTACAGTATCGAACAATGATTATTACTATAAGCTACATAAAATATGGAACAACCATATCATCCATTTATGGAGGTATTGAGGAACCATGCTGGGGTAGAGCCTTGAATAAAAACCCTTTACAATTGGAACAACTATATCTTAAAGGTGATTTCAGAATAGTATAATTATTATTTTTTTGGTCTGAATTCTGAAATTTCAGAATTGTATCATAGAGAAGCAAAAAAGGTGTACCTCCAGTTGATACCAACAATACCAAAAGTACTGCAGAAATTTATCTTCACTTATGTCCAACCTACACATGCAGTTTAAAGTCAGACTCAGACCTGAAAAATAGAAATAGACATGAACATTCAAATCAGCCAAGTATATTCGCTCAAATCATAACTGCATAGAGTTATGATAAACCTACAATCAGTTTTGGTCCACACCATTAGTTTGAATCTTCTAAATAGGTACAACTCAAAAGGACTAATTCCTACTGTTGCCCTTTCGAAGATTCAAAAAGAGAAAGCCTTCCGGTGTAAATTAATGAGACTCTATCCACAAGGGGTTGTGTGGGAGCCCAAAACGAATGAGGTCAAAATAGATTATCTACTCGTGGAAAATGTAGGTGCTCTTTGCTCTTAAAGTTAGGGACACTCTACGGACTAGAGACTTGTTAACACCAAAAAGTTTAATACACCAATATTTATTGAGAGAGAGAGAGAGAGAGAGAGAGAGAGAGAGAAAGAAAGACTGAGAGTTATATATACACACCAATGTATACAAACAAAAGATAATTTATAATTCCACATAGTTGAGCTGTGTGTTAAAATACTAACCCATTAACACGAACTCTTTCTCTCACATCAATCAGGTGAGGAGAAGTGAACAGTCCCGTCCGAAAACCACACTCCCGTAAAATAGCCTCACAGAATGTGCATGTTGAACCCTTAAATGTGAAACCCCAAAAGAAAAACAAGAGAGAGAGAGAGAGAGAGAGATTTCAGAAATATGTTCGCTGAATAAATCTGTCATTCAATAACCCTTGAAGACAATGTAAAAATAATACAGGTACTAAACTACTAACATGTTTTCCTTTTTTATCATGTCAGACACCTTGAATCCTTGTAAAGCAGCTATATATGTAGAGAATTGCATAATTCTATTGCATTAAAAATATAAAACACATATGCACATATCTAATAAGACTGTTTAAAAAAATATATTTCTAAATCATTACATTAGATATGGAGATGCATAACTCACTGTGTGTCTTGGCTATTCATATCTGATCTAACGGGTAACAAACATGTACTTATTTGAGGAATTTATTACAAAATGGCATTAGGACGGTTTGATATCACAATGATATTTCAAAAATGGTGATAACCATCTGAAAGTCTTAGTCTGATTTATCAAGGATATAGTGTTTATGGTAAGAAGAAGCACCTTTCCCTTGGTTCCAGCTACATGAATAATTTTGAGACCTCCTATCTCTTCCTCCAAGCCTAGTATCTGTAAGAACAATCATCCAGCATTTCAATCTCGGAACCATAAATTGAAGTGTTAAAAGAATTGTACACTCCTCCAAAGATGCAAACCAAATTAGATCACCAGCCACATTCTCTGTCATGTATATTTAATTTCAAGTACTCAGAGCATGCTGGTCTAATCGTAATGTCAGTATGATACCTTGAGATATATCGTCATCCTTTCCAATTTTCCATATTTACCGCCTACAGATGATCTGTCTCCACGTTTTTTACTTGTAATGAGAGAGGAAAGTGCTTCCATTGCAGATTCATATGAAGATGTAAGAGGTGGGTTCTCTGAGTACTCTTTGACAACCACATTGCTTTGCATCTGTTCCATAACTTGAGATGACATCGATCTGAATCTATAACCTAAAATTTAAGACAGGCAAGAAGTTCAGAAACTTTGTTTAGATAAGACAAATACTTTTATTAAATGATATCCACGGAATTTGCTAGCTTATAGGAAAGAAGTTCAGAAACTCAAAGGTTAAACTCTTTCATCCTACACAGATGATTTCTCCAACAATTAGGTTGATAATTTTTGACAGAAAAGAAAAAACAACAACAAGGTTTTCAACCTCCAGGATTTAATCCATAGATTGGCATAACTCACATAATCAGAATTCTTGGAGAAGCCTCCAATTACAGAGTCTTAGACTAACTTCTCAAGAGCATCAATAAGAGAATATATAAAACATGAGAAACTTTGCAACCTCCAGTTTGCATGGGAAATTAACTTACTAGGTCCATTAAGATCACTTGTGCCTATAAAGGCTGGCACACGACTTGAGCTCAATGTCCTATTAATAAACAAATGAGCACTTCGGCCATGGAAATGTGAAACTCTAAGTATCTCACACTTTAGGTGAGTGTTTGTAAGAACAAGCATCAGGGATCATCAACCCTACAAAACAATGACTTTTAAATTATGGGACGAAAAAGGATAAGAGATCGTGACATGCTCTAAAGACAATAGAGTGGAGGTCATGGGACAACCGGACAACTATGAGATGCTTGCAATAAAAGGATGAAGTTTAGTTTTTTGTTTTGTTTTTGTTTTTGCATATCTCACACAAAGGTGGGAAAGAGAATGATGAAACTTTAAATATCTCAAACTTCGTGTAGGATAGAGTTTCGACACTTGGTTGCGCTCTGCTCATCAGTTTATCCTGAGTTCAAGATAGTTCAAGCCATCTTTACAATGTGGCTTTCCATTTAACAAATGAAGAAGAGCACAGGGAGTAATATCCCAGTAAACTCATACGCATATACTAATTTCACCTTATATAACTGGTTAAGCTGAAAGCAAGATGGGAATTAAAACATACCAATTACATTACTGAAAGCAATTATTTGTCTTTCAGTTTCCTGTGCCAATGACCTTGAACTTTTGTGATTAAGTAAAGTTGGTATACAATAACCCTGTTTCAATGTGTAACAGTGTTACAGATTGTCCTGAACCCATTAGCCAGATTTAAATAAACCTTAAGTTGCAATAGAACTGGAAACAGAACAAGATAACTGCTTTACTTAAATTTTTTTTGTTTCTTCTTTCTTTTAAGTCTTCTCACCAACTCAACAAAGTTTTAAGTAAAAGCAAAGAAAGGAATGTTCAAGCAGAAGCCACATAATATTATAAAAAGAGGAACAAGTCTCCAGCTTATTCATATATGCATATAAATAAATGGAGAGAGAGAGAGAGAGAGACTCACAGAGGCAGGCATGGTGTTGTGAAGGGAGATTGGGTGGCGCATGTTATGGAGTGTGTCTGTATCTCCCGCGCTTGGTGGCCAATCTAAACGCAATGTATCTCGGTCCCGAAAATCCCGAGCTGCACTCCCATTTTGATTTTTATCTTCTTTTATACCAAAATTACCCGTTGAGTACAAGCTGCACATTCCTCATCTTTTACCCACATCTGCCTCTCTTACATGTACAGTATAAACTAGTTTTGGATGAATTTGGGTTCTCAAATACCCACTGTGTTGTAAGCCTTCTTCTCACCTTTAGGGGTAGGATTAGGTGAAGAAGATTAAAGAGGTGGTTTGTGGCTTGTTGGGGTATCCCGAGAGTAACTATTAAAAACAAAAATCAATAACTGCTGGGTAGGGAGGAAGAGGATGTGGATTCGGGTAACACTAGAAGGGGAGCCCGCGCCTAGCCGCGGGTTTAAGATCACTTTAGTCGAGTAGAATGGAAAGTTGAGTAGAATCATGGGATATCAGATATGCATACTTAAAAGTATTGTGTATATATCTTAATAGAAAAAAGTAGGGGTCATCTTGGTCGGGCTAGGGCCGACCCGGCCCTAAAATCGGGCGTAGTTAAAGTCAATGAAATTTAGGATCGGACCGGGGTGGGCTAGGCCAAAGCTTCAATATAGCGGCCTTATCCCGCCCATAGGCCCAAGCCCATTCGGGCCTGTAGGGCCGGATTAGGACCAGCCCTTATGGGCCAGGCCGGGTAGGGCCATTTTTATATATGTGTGTAAATAAAGAACACGAATATAAATTGTAAGAATGTAAAGAACACGAATATAAAGTGCGAGAAAGATAAAAAGCATGAATATTAAGAACATGAATGTAAAGTGCAGGAAAGATAAAGAAATATTAGTAAAAAAATCGATAAAGGTATTGAAATGTGATAAAGATATTGAGATGCGATAAACATAGTGTTGTAAATGCTAAATTGTATTGAGAGAATTTTGTGTTTGGTCGTGGACCTCTAACAATGAAACCTATGATATCTTTTATAGTAAAATAAAGTACTAAATACAGAAAGAAATTCAAATCCGGCTTTAATTGCCGTATTGATTACAAGAACTAAAAGTTGGGGGTTACATGCATTTGATTGTAGTAATCGCTCACTTATGAATTAAAACTCTTAACCATGTATTCAATCCGAATTCTTCAAACTTGGTAACGGCAGCTTTGAATGCATTGCATTATTCTCAATTGATGCACGAGTTGAAATATGTTGGCTTTTATGAGCTCGGTCAAGGTTAGCCGAACCTTAACCTAGGTGAGCCGAATATTTGCTAGAAATAGCTCGGCCGTAGCTGGCCGATCCCAACTAAGAATCTCAGCTATGCTTGGTTGGCCCGACCTAGTTGTCTGCCATGTGGGCCTTGCCAAATTTAGGTTCAAACAGCTCTCAAACATTACCCAGTTTTCCTCCCTCACATCATCAAAGATTTTTTTGTTTTCCACCGATTAACCCAAGAGATAGTCGTCATAGCACATCTTCCCAACACCACTCCCCTCTTTCTCCCACTAAAAGTTTGTGCCTTCAATCAATAGAGACACACAGTAGCAGTAGCTGGAGTATCCCAACTCAACAGAGCCTCCAGAAATAATCTTATCCCCACTTTGATCACCTAGATCTACTCAAGCACAATATTTGGGTTATGCTCTCCTAAACAAACTTCGCATATCGTGATTGACGGATCCTACAGCTCATAATATGATAAGCAGTGCTAAGCTGCGAACCTGTGCTTGGAATTTTCCCGGGAGAGGATGTGGTATTGGCGTCGGAGGAGGCAACGGAAGTGTCGGTTGGGGATGGACTATCGCAATAGAAACTAATAGAGCGAGATCCAATTTAAGAAATAGAGGGAGATCTGTGTTTTTTTTTCTTATTGAAAGTAGGTCAAGATGAATAGAGTGAAGATTAAGCAAGAGCAAAAGCGTCATTTTACTCTCTGGTTTTTTCTCATAAACAACTCGGCTCGAGTCGCATTGTTCTCGACTTATGAACAGTGCATGAACTTTAGTATATGTTAAATGAGAAAGTATTTTAATCTCGGGAGCGGCTGGAATACACCGTTGTGCATTAAATACCGGTAATGTGCCATCAATCCAATGGTTTAGAAGAATGACTCTCGAGAAAAGGGGTGTGGGGGGTGGAAGGAGGGTGTGGGGGTGGTGAGAAGATGGAATAGATAAGAAGTGGAATGAGTGGGTGAATGTGAGTATGTGAGAGGATGTAGGGGAAAGTGGTGGAAAGATAAGGAAAAAAGAAAAAGGAATAAATAATAAAGTGGGAGAGAATGGGGGTTATATAAAGATCGAAAATCAGGGGATCACTATATATGGGTGATGTAATGATAGGTCTACAGGTGTCGGGGTTCCTATAAATCCCAAGGGAATAAAAGGAAATTGAGGGGTAACAAATCTGATAGTTAGTAATAAAGGTGAAATCTAAAAAAAAAATGAAATGGGTACTATTACATCAAAGATTTATTAATATTATATGGGGAATATTATATATATATATTTAAAATAAGAAAGAGAGAGTAGAGAGAGGAATGGGTTTTCTGAGATGATGGGAGGTAAAATGGTGGGGAGGGGAGAAGTGTGGGAGGTTGATGAAGGATGGTGGAGGAGAGGAGGGTGGGTGGGGGTTTGGGGGGGTGAGAGGAAGGGGGAGAGAGGAAAGGGAAAGGAAAAGTGAGGGATTTTGGGGGAGTGTATATCGGGAATATTAAGGGAGGGGAAAGAATAAAGGGTAGGATGAAGAGGGTTAAAAGGAAAGAGGGAAGGAAAATGGGAGGAGGGAGGAATAATCATTATAGGGGGATGGGGAGTGGAATAGGATGTGGAGTGTTTTCTTTATTTTTTGGTTTGGTGGTAATGTTAAGTGGGGGGAGGTTTGCGGGTTGTTAAAATTAAAATTTGTATATGTGTGTGGAAGGAGATATTAAATCGAGTACCCACTTTATGCAGCTCTAACTTGTGTCTTGTGGTAGTGTAAATTTAAAACTAAATGGAATGGGCCCGTGAAAGAATTAAGTTTTTGTTGACATGCAATTCGGATTTACGAAGCCCAAGTCCAACGAAATTGAAGGGAACTTATCCATAGATGATTAACCTATTTCCACATTTTACGAAGAAGTGACTTGCCAAGCAAAGTTACGATGCTTGCAAGTCAAGTTATGGAGAAGTTACTTGGTCCCCAATTCTAAGGAGACGTTACTTGCAGCGCAAGTTGCATCCTTTTCTATAAAAAGAAGGTCGAGAGACCAGGTATGATATCTCATCTACACTGGTTCACTTCACTCAACTAAGAAATATATTGACTTAGGCATCAGAGGGTTTTCTGCAGGTACCCCCCCCCAAGTCAGCGAGTCAATGAGTCATCGAATCACCTCGTCTAAGAATCAACGAGTTAGGCAGTCGAAGAGTCATCGAGTCACCTTATCAATGAGTCAGTACGTCAATGAGTCAATATTCAAACAAAATATCTTGATTGTGATTCGTCCATTCCTGCTCCAGTTTGATATTTGTGGTGAGTTAAAGTCTAACTGATTTTTTCCCTCACCAACATCTCTTTACGGAAGAGAAAGTATGGCGCAACAAAGAATTTTGTATATCTTTTATTCACATCTCTTCTTGGAACATCTCTTTTCAATTCTCTTCTTCACAATTCACATCCCTCTTCAAATTTTCATTTGAAAAATATTTCCTCTCAAAAGAACCTCACTTTCCCTACTGCCCTCCCAATTTCAGACGCTGATCACATCACATCACCTCACCCATGAAATTAAACTCAGCTCTCATCTTCATTCCACGCAACCACCATTGATCAGAATCATTGTAGCTTCTTCACAGTCCTCTTCTCGTGCCTAATTATATACAAGTAAGAGATTAAGGATATGTGATTTTCAATTCGACTATATACATCGACCACGTTTGTTTTATACCCATTTTTGGGAGTGTATATCAATTTTTGATGATTTTGAATTGGTAATTTTATTTGTGTAACAATATAGTATTGTTGTTCTTTATTTCAGATTTAGGTAGACTTATAGATTTATAATTTAAGATCTTGGAACATATAAAACTGCATTGGGTGTCAATTGTGTTTGTGTCTTCGTACGTTTGGAGTTAAAGTACGAGGTAGTCTGCTATGTTTCATAAATTTGGGTTCGAGAAGGTTGCTCCCATGCACTTAGCTATTCAACTTATGTGAATTGAAATTGTGATGTTACTAATTAATATCATTTATGTTGTGTTGTGTTTGTGTGTAAATGTACTGGAACTGCATTGTCATACCCTTCTAACATATTTATGTCACACTTTTAATCTCATCCTTGACTGCCAGATTAGAATTAGTGACTCATTCTACTATTTTTTATTCCGGTATTAATTTCAGAGTTTAATAACGGAAATGGTTTTGGTATGTGAAGAACAACGAAGAGAAGTTATAAATTAAGATTGTAGTTATTTATTTAAAATTATATATGAAACTTTAAAAGTAATAATAGAAAGTGGAAAAATTTAAAAAAAGTTAAGAAATTAAGGATTTGGAGGAATTTGGGGGAGGGGAGGGGAAAAAATGAGGGAAGGAGAAGAAAAAAAAAAAAGAGGAAGAGTGGTGGGGTGGGTGGGGAGAGAGAGAGGGAAAAAAAAAAATAGAAGAGGAAAATAGGGGGAGAGAGAAAGAGAATAGAAAAGAATAAAGAAAGATAGAAAATAAAAAAAAGATAAAAGAGAAAAAAATTTTTATAATTTAATTTTATATTATTTTATTTAGTTTTAAGTATTTTTATTAATTTTTAAGAATTGGGTTTGTTTGTTTGTAAATTGGAAACGCATTTCCGTTTCCGTGATGAAGGATAATATTCATTGTGGTAGTTCTTTAAAGGCCAGAATAATTTTCTAAGATGGTCTTTGCTTTGGGTGTGGTACCACTGTTGAACATGTTCTTCATGCTATTATGGAATGTAAAATAGAAAGACAGTTTTGGATTTATTTTTTGGCCCAATGATTACTTTGTTTTTTTACCATTGTTTGGAATCTCACATTAAATTCATTTTTTTTTTGTGTTTTTAATTTTCCTTGCACCATTTACTTGGGAGATTCTAAACATGAATCCATTCATGTCTTGTTCAGATACTACAACATGTCCTGTCATGCAAATGTTAGAGATAAAATCATAGGTCAAAGTTCAAAAAAGTGTGTCTTGTGCATTGGTGTGCCAAGTGGGAGATTAGAAAATCATTTATCTATTTTTCTTTTATTATTGTGGACCTTTGATGACTGTTCTATTATGAGGTGTCTTTTGAGTCTTGAAGTTATGCAGTCCAAATAATAAGCTAGATTTAAGTTGTTTTTTTTGTGTCAAGATAAGTCATTTTCGTTTCTTTATTTATTCTTTATTCTTCATATCCTAGTCTCAATTAATTACCACAATAATACCTGAATCAGTGAGAATCGAATTATGTGCTCTTTTTTTTTTATGAATGAAGACAACTCACATCATGCCTTTCATTCAATAGGACTGGACTATTAAATGTTAAAGTCTTTGACCTGCAAGGCTGCAACATGTCAACAACAAAGGTTTGTAACGGTAAAACAAAAAAATAGATCAAATCCACAAACAGGTAAGCGAACAATCGAATTTTTAAGCTTATTATTCAATAAGTAAGATAGTAATTGTCATGATTTATGATTATTAGGCATTTGTTGATTTATATCTTTATCATTATTAGTTGTTTTATGATTAATTGACTTAAGAATGATTATGTTTCATTCTTGTATCAAACTGAAATCCAAGTTGTATGATTATGAAACTGCATTTTGAAGTTTGTAGGTTAATAGTGCCTATTTGAACTATATACACTAATATTGTTCCATATAGTGTTGTTGAACATTTGATCAAAACACAAGTTACAGCCCGTTTTAATCTAATTTGGTTTTACAAAACATTAGATTACACATTATAGTTCTATGGTTTGGAACTTTGAATCAAATATTCTCATCACCATTACTCTCCTGTGTTGGATGAATTACATTTACAAAACATTAAAGACCAAGCACTGAATTTGTAATGTATTTGTCACATATAATTTACACTTTACGGCTTACATTTACTTGGTGTTAGGATTTTTCGAAGACATTTGTCTATTAGATTCGAATCTAAAGACAAATGAAAAGAATGAGAAATTTTGTGTGCCTTGCCTTATCAAAGGCATTTCATTTTCCTTGTTTCAAGTTGAGCTTGTAGTTTGTTTCTAGTTTTGACTTGGCTTTGTATTACGTATCAACAATTGTTTCTTTTTTCATGGCATTAATAAGTTTCACTCTACAGACTGAGGAAGGAGAGTTTTGGTTAAGTGTTGCAAACTATGTTTGTTAGCACCAATGTTGTTATTTGAATTTAACCATTGCATTATGATTAACGTATGTGGTTCCTTATTGTGGGTGAGTTTGAACCCTTTTTGGATGGAACAACTATATTTGATTTTATTCTAAATGTTTAAATGTTGGGACGGTGTACCATATGATTTAATTTTGTCCTGTTCGTGAATATATTCAACAATATATTTAATTTAATTATTAAATCGATTATATGGAGAGGCCATGGTTGGGTATTGTTGTTATCTTAATTTTTTTATATCTTCACATAAGAACAACCTTCTCTTTTTTGTTGAGATTATTTGTAAGAAGTTATGTGTATGTATTTAGAACCATTTTCATAAAGTTATGTGGCTTGTGGGATCATAATTGTGGTATATAAGTCAAAATAAGTATTTAATCAAAAATGTAATTCAATATTGTTGTTTATTATGACTGTATTTGTTGTGGTATAGTTGTAAAATTCTTATGTGTGTGCTATAAAATTATCCTGCTTTTGCAGGTTTGAACATGAAAGTGTGCACGTGAATGGGCGTTGCTCAGCTAGTTATTTAGGCAGGTGCTACCCGACATCTATCACGCTTTTGCATTTATCTGAAGTGTTTACCATGGTTATACGTAGTTTTTGCTTTTCATTCAAACAAATTCTTTGCACTGAAAGAATCCAGATTTATGGATCATTGTAGGGGTGTTTTAATTTTCCTTGAACATCGGTGACTTTGTAGATGAGATGAAGAAGATTGTGTATATTGAACGATAAAACCTTTGTATTAAGCATGTTCTGTTTCCGTTTTATGTAGTTGAGGTATATGGCTATGCACGCCTGTTAGGCAATTACATTTTCATATCATCATTTCATAAAGTTTGAACAACAATTGCATTTTCATATCAGCATTTCATTGAGCCTTATCGGCAATTGAATTTTTATATTAGCATTTCATTGAGCCTGATCGGCCATTACTTTTTCATATCAGCACTTCATTTAGCCTTATCAGTAATTGTATTTTTATATCAGTATTTCATTGAGCCTGATCGGCATTTGCTTTTTCATATCAGCATTTCATTGAGCCTCATCGGCAATTGCATTTTTATATCAGTATTTCATTGAACCTAAGCGGCAACTTCATTTTCTGGAACTCCTGATAACCGATGTCCAATTACATGACGCCCCTAACACTTGACATAGAGTTTAATCTTTTGCCTCTAGGTTTCAAAATTTAGTACAATTTGGCCGGGGTCAAGAAGGGAGATGAGGTTAATCAAGTGGAACAATAAGCATTCACATGTCACTACAAAGTGAATATATTATATAAAGAGCCATGTGTTTTTTGGTATAACGATAAGCATTAACCATCATTATTAGTCATTACTGCATTTGTTAAATGGCTGAAACAACTTCCCCAATGTTCTGAAATTTTCTCCTCCTTAAATAGCTTTGCCAACTCAAGAACCCGTCGCTCACAAACCGCCTTTTTGCTAATTGATTAAAAAATTTCGACAGTTAACATATCAACATTTCTCCAGCTAGATAGAAATAAAAATAACATTATTACAACAATTGAATCAATCGCTTATTTTATAAGGTAAATATCCAATAGGTCCTTAATTTCACCTTATATTTCCCATTAAGGATGATGATTTTTAATTTATTCCCAACAGGTTTGGGTTGGGCTTGTTTTACTCCCATCAAGGACAAAATGTCCAAAGCCTGATATGTTATATTATTTTCGGACATTTTTGCCCTTTTTCCCATCGAGGTCGAGCTGCACTTCAAAATTGATCTTGTTCAAATTCCAACTTCTACAAATGTCGATCAAATGTCGAATCAAAGTTTAAAAACACGTAGATCTCGTCACGAGGGTCGACTTTCATGCCTTTTTAGTAAAAAACAATTATCGGAGTTGCCGGAAAACGTTCCGGAAACCGTCGGAACCGAAAAGTTTTATTCCTTCGAACCGCCATCTTCCGTGGCCGGTTTGACAAGATGTGGCCGTGGTTTTATTCGCCCCACCGAGACGAAGATATCGGCACCTATGCGCCGCCGAGAAGTTGCCGGACGGAGGAGAAATATCTGGGTCGGGTATCGGCTTCGCGGGTAACGATCGGGTTGAGTGGCCTGTTGATCTGGGTTATATGCAATCAAACAGTCCATATTAAAAGCGTCTGAGATCAACGGTCTAGATCTCACCATTTCTATTTTATTTTAATTAAATAATTTCTTTTTATTTCTAAACGTCCGAAAATCATTAAAATAGCTTAGGAGTCCGAAAAATTCTCCGAAAATTCTCACGGACTCGTCGTAATATGTACTTTATTCTCACATCCTTAAATTGAAGATTTTTCTTGAAAAAAATTCGGAACAATTCCCGATTGTCCTTGATTATTGTTGCAATCACAATTTTAATTTCGAATAAAATTTTATTGACCTCAATAAAATTTAATAAAATTCTGAACAATTCTCAACTATCTTTTATTATTGCCGAGATCACATTTTTACTTTCGAATAAAATTTTATTGACATCAATAAAATTTTATTAACCTGAATAAAATTGTGAGCGTGTAGAAAAATAAAATTTTATTGACCTCAATAAAATTTAATAAAACTCTGAACAATTCTCAACTATCTTTTATTATTGTCGAGATCACATTTTTAATCTCGAATAATTTTTGCATCATTTTTTAAAATTTTCTCGGAGCTCACAACCTCTCTCTTGACTCTGCGGTTGAGAGGCGAGATTACTCTATGGCGTTGGAAATTCATGTTTAGGACCGATACAACATCGTTTGTTGATTTCAATAAAATTTTATTGATCTCAATAAAAAAAAATTATTGACCTTAATAAAAAAAAATTATTGTCATCAATAAAATTGTATTGACCTCAATAAAAATGTTTATTGACTTGAATAAAAAAAAATTGACCTCAATAAAATACATAAATATGGGGCTCCTTTGTTCTTTTCCTCTTACCACGGAAATAACTTTCCCTTAAACAAAGATGATGGTCCATTACATATTGGCATATTGCACATGCACTAATTCCCCTACTCCAAAATTCAGCATCTCACCTTTTGTGTTTGTTTATTGGTTAGGATATTTCTAGCTACTTTGTAAAATTTTATTGAGGTCAATAAAATTTTATTAAGGAGACAATAAAATTTATTTTATTGACCTCAATAACATGTCTTTTATTGACCTCAATAACATGTCTTGAAAGTCCGAAATCAACAACCTAATTTCAATAACCATATATAGTTGAGCATTTTCAATGATTACTCTCACTGTCTCACATCCTCCCTCTATTGCTAAATTCCAACTACAAACGTCAATGTTACGAAAGTCCAACTCCAGTCAATATCCCCCCACTAAGAACAAGTAATCACACTAAAAAGGAATAAAAGCTATACGTCCAGATCAAGAACAATAGCACAAGTCCAATACACAAAAGACAAAATTTACGGTGAATCAAATGGTGCATAAGTGCCACCATCATCACAATTCACAAGCATATTTGATCATCATCACACATTCATGATAGGTGCATAATTGTACAACTTTTTATATCAATTTCTCTACATTTTTGTTGTTAGTTTCTCATAAATTTGTGTATTTATTTAGTTTTTGTGTTTGTAGGTTTCCTATTGCAAATAAAGAGAATAGAAGATAACTTGAGGAAAATAAGCAAAGTGTTAGAAATTTACGAAGTCTAATGGGCTTTTTCGAGGCCCATTAAGAGGTGCGCTGCCGTGAGGCCCAAGATGAAGGCCCAAATCCAAGATGAAGGCCCAAATCCAAGATGAAGGCCCAAATCCATGAAGGAAGGCCCAAGTCCACAAAGCATGAGGAAAGGTACAAGCCCATTAAGCTAGGAGATTTTCAGACATTCTGCCTGAGCAGATCAGTCCACTTCGAAGTCCCATATCTCCTACTTTCACCGTTGGATCCATCTGTACTTTTGAAACACTGTGCATTAGTGTGTTAGATATGTCGGGTTCAAATTTCAGAATCATCTAACCGTTCAAACGTCCATTATGGTGTTCTAAGTGGGCATAGTTCAGTGCTGTCTCCTTTTTAATTATTTCATTTTCTTTTATTCTCAATGCTCCACTCACCCCCATTTTTTCATCCATCTCACCACACTATATTTGTTGCTTTCTCCCTACACCATTAGTGCTTGATTTATTTTACTTAAATAAATGGTTAATTGCCATATGACTACATTTCCACCTTGCCACTTACCATTTCTTTTCTCCCACTCAAATTCCATTTCTCTTCCCTTTCTTTCTTTATTTCTTTCATTGTCTTCTTCTTCCTCTCCATTCTCCTATAAATAGCAGCCTCATTCTTCTCTTCAAACACACCCCAATGGGGAGGGACAAACCCTTCTCTTTCTCTTCTCCATCTCACATCATATTTTCCATTCTCTAGTATTTAGGGTTTTCAAGACTTCAAGGAGGAGAAGAAGGAGATGTCACCATCACCACCAGCCATCAACCAACGTGTTCATCACCATCATCACCTCGAGTTCACGGCTTTGGATTGCTTGCTTTCAAGGATTCAAAGATCCGTGGTCTTCGAGTTCTTCATGCTTTCCATATGGTGTAATTCGACTTTATTCTTTAAATTCTCTATTGAGTTCCTCTTTATTGCTTGATTATTCTTTGTATTAGTTAACATGACATGATTTATATAATTTTCAGCCTATATATATGAGTTTATTTAGTTATTGGATCCTAATTAATTAGTTCTTCTAGTAGCTTATGTGACTCCGTTTACTTGATTCTGAATTATAGAAAATTTTTATGTGCTTATGTTATAGGAGTCGACACTTATAATATTTGCATATAATTGAAGCTAGAGTTAGGGATTACAATTCACCTAATAGTTTTGGAAACCTAATTCACGAGTAGTAAAGGCTTTGGACAAAGGTCGGTGTCAAATAAAAAGGATTGCGGACATATGGACTTTTCCATAATGGGTCGTTCACTTTAATTAACAACTCTTTTCTATGCGTTAAATATGGTTTGATTAGCTAGCTTTCTAGACTAAGATGGCATGTTTAATTGGTTAATCTAGGTGCTTTCACTTAGGTTAATTTTTGTAGAGAGGTTTTATTTGGGGAATGGTTAGCTTCTAACTTTCCACATATGTTAATTTCGGTTTCATGGCTAGGGAACTTGGTTAATTTTCGGTCTAATAATTGGTAAACTTGTGTATATGTGGCTGAACTTTATATACTTTATGTTCCATCCCATCTTATTCAATTTATTCTTTGTAATTTAATTAATTTATTTCATTCAATCAATCTCTTAAACACCCCCACATTTTCAATGTACATATGTATATATTCTTTATACTTGTTAATAATAATTCTTTATTTTATTTAATTCTTTGTGACATTTTTTGTTAGGTACACCCTTTGATCTCTGTTGTGAACGATACCCTACTATGCACTATACTACTACCGATAGGGTTTTTTTAAATTGATGCTCCTTTTAAGGCATATCAATTTTTGGCGCCGTCAACGGGGATTGAAAATTCCTAAGTATTATTTTGTGAATATTTGTGAATAATATTTGTTTATACTTGTTGATATTTTGTTACACTTAGTAATTTATTTAGGTGTCTTTTATATAGTTGATTATTTTTTGTTGTTGTGAGTTGTAACTTGAACGGAAATAGGTAAGGTCCTTTTGTTAATATTGGCCTAAACCCTTCATTTGTACCTTGTTAAGGTCACTTGAGGTTGAGGGCGGCCTTTATTAACACTTGGAGAATTGTCTAACACTTAAATGCTTTTCTGAGCTGAGTAAGGGGCACATGGATGGTGTCTAGGTCGAGATCCTTGGTGACAGGTTTTGGATTCAAAGGACTATAGACAGACGAAAGTCGATAGGGGCTTGCCTCCGTAGTACCACTAAATGCATCCTGCCCCTCGTTTATCTCTCATCTGATCTGGCCAATCGCCTTCTGAAACAAAGGAAAAATATTTAAGTCTAGGCATTGCACCTAGGCCGCAAGTCCACCTTGAGTTACCGCTTGGAATCAACTTTGTTTTTTTTTTTCAACTATATTCAGGCAAAAGAAAATGTTTTTGTACACTTTAGGTATATTGGATCAAACATGACTTTAAGATGAGTAGTTGTTTCAGTCCCATTGCACATTGAAGTCCTCTGTTCCCGTACTTAAGTGTATTGTGTATATAAAATTTACTTAGACATATGAAAATTTATTTATTCATTTTGTATAGATAATTTGTGATACATTTTTAACTTTGTAAATATTTTGTTTTGATTTTGTAAATTTTATTACTAACTTTATAATTTTGTATAGGAAATAATCCGGGTTTATCAGAAATTATACCACATACATCGGAGCATACGTTTGGAAGTCAAGGTTGAAAAACCTTGAGGTTGATGTCTTGTTGGTGATTTTTCGGTATTCTCGGGAGTAAAAAGGTAAGTTTCTTTTTCACTCTCGTTATTTGTTTGTTAAAAAAAAATAGAAAATTTGTATTTGTAAATAAATAAAAAAAGTGTTTGTTTTTGTTTTACTGTTTTGTAATTATTTATTTTTACTGTTTATAATTACTGTTTCTGTTTTGTTTTTGGGCTTGTTGTTTGTTAGTATTGGGCCTTAAGCCCATTTGTTTTGTCGGTTAGGGTTTTGGGTTTCGAAAAAAAAAAATCAATTAAATAAATTTGGCTCATTGGGCCCGTGTCTTTTTCAAAGCCCAAAACCCGTAACCAAAGTCCATTTAGCGTGTCGGGCCTGTTGGTTTTTAGGCTCATTAGGTTAAGCCCACCAATAATGGGCCGGAGTTTTCTTTGGCCCAAGCCCACTTTAAAGCCCAGACCATACCGATGGCCTAGGCCAGTTTAAAGTGTCGGCAAGCGTCAGCGCGTGTGACATGCGTTTTCACTGTTCACTTTAGGACTTTCGCGTAAAGATTTGGTTAAAATAAAAAAAAATCTTATTGGACCGTCCCGCGACTTTCGCGTCGGCTCAATAATTAAAAAATAAAAAATAAAAAATTGAAAAATTGTGATTGGGCAGACGGACGTCTTTTGCGTCGGCCGATTTGTTTAATAATTCGCATGCGTGTCAACTGTAGCCTTTGCGACTTTCGTGGCTCGATCCGCAATTTGTGGATCTGTGTCTGTGGCACGTGTGCGAGCGTGTGTTCGTTCCCTTCCCCTTCGTTTGTGTTTGCGTGTGGTTCATTTCACTCATTTCAAGCTTTTTCCCCTAGTTTCCCTTAGTTTTCTCTCGTTTTCTCTCGTGTGTTTTTCGTGTTCTTCATCTGCTGTTGAGTTTTCCCAGAAGCACTCCCAAAACCAGAAAGCTATCCTCCCTTCCCAACCTAGAAATGGCTAAGAGAGTGAATTCATTCAGCGAATTATTTCAGGCAGGTCCTTCAGAGAACCCAATCTTTGAAGGCCTGGCTAAAATCATTCCACCGAGCATGCTTAATAGCGCCGATGCTATCATGCCGACCGAGCCACAACCGCAACCCCAAGCACCAATCCTGGTTGCTGATCCAGCTGCTGAGCCGGAAGTCGTCCCTGTCTATAGGAGACTCCCTAGGACGAAATACACCAAGGCACAGAAAGAAGCATTGGAGGCTTTCTTTGCGGTGTATTCTCATCCCACCGAGCCACAAAGAGAAAGATTTGGTTCGAAGATCGGGCTGAATGAAAGCCAAGTCTACTACTGGGGTACGAGAAATAGGGAGAAGTTCGGTATCCAGACCGATGAGCAGCGATTTGCCGAGCTGGAAAGACGAAACGATGAACTGGTGAGCAAGAACGAAGAGCTCCAACTGCAGAATCAAAAGCTCTTCGATGCTCTCCACAACGACATTTCTCCCAATTGCGGAGGTCTTGTTCCGCACTTAGATGCGCCAAGGTCAAGGCTCGAAGTTGTTCCTCCACAACCAGAGCCTCTTCTTGGGTTGTCCGATGATTCGATCGATATGGACCACTTGAGACGGGATGTGCGGAGCCTCATGCCA
Organism: Rubus idaeus; assembly: GCA_030142095.1. Classification (NCBI taxonomy): domain Eukaryota; kingdom Viridiplantae; phylum Streptophyta; class Magnoliopsida; order Rosales; family Rosaceae; genus Rubus; species Rubus idaeus. The sequence goes on along the minus strand of CM057970.1, from coordinate 16,997,797 downwards.
ACACTTGTCGAGCGCCCATCCTTGCTTTTGCCATCTGACCATCTTCCGGGACCTGCTCATGATCTTGTTGGAGTCCACACCGACTTGATCTCGGATATCGCCCGCAAGGCCAAAGACGAGCTCCTACTCATGGCCACTGCCGGTTTTCCTCTATGGATATCTTCACCGACTCCCAGCACTGCTATTCATTCGGAGACTCGAACCGTGCCGAGTATTTGCGAGTGTTTCAACGAGGTGAGCCTGCACCATACTTCAAAGCAAAATCCTCGAGACACTCGGCAATCATTCACCTTCATCCGACCACCATTGTTTAGATTATAATGGATGTTGGTCGATGGTTGCCCGTCTTCTGTAGCATGGTCACCAATGCCCAGACGTTGGAGATCCTATCCTCCAACAACGAAGAAGTCTACAAGGAGCAGAAGCAAGTGATGTCGGCCGAGTTTCTGGTGCCATCTCACATCGTTTCAACTCGTGAAGTCCAGTTTGTTAGGTACTCTCACCAATAACTGGATGGAAGTTGGGTCGTTGTGGATGTCTCTGTGGATGAACTGCGTTCAAATCCAAAGCCTTCAGTGAGATCTATATGCCGAAAACGCCCCTCCGGATGCTTGATTCAAGACATGCAGAATGGATCTTCCTTTGTCACTCTGGTGGAGCACGTGGATGTACGCGAGAAAGAGATAAAGCCCATTTTCGAACCTTTTATCCAATCAGGGTTCGCATTTGGTGCAAAGCGTTGGATTTCAACTCTTCAACGACAAGCCGAGCGCTACATGTGCGCCACGGGAATCCACACTTCACCTAGTGACTCGATCATTTCGCCTGAAGGGAGAAGAGGCCTGGCAGAAATGGCAAACCAAATGGCGGTCAGCTTCTTCAACGACATCAGCAACTCCACATATCATCACTGGACTTGTTCGAACCGAATAAGAGAAACAAGAATGGAGGTCAAGACCAACAAGAGAAGGGGTGTTCCTAGCAATCCCCCTGGAGTCAATCGTATTGCTGGCTGTTCTGTCATGCATGTATCCCATCACACCAGAATCTTTGAGTTCCTCAAAGATGTGTAGACAAGACCATTGTGGGATAGTATGTCGATGGATAGCTCGGTACATGTGCTAGCAAACTTCACCATCGGTCTTGACCCGCGCAATCAGATTTCAGTATTGGCCATAGATAATCACAACGACTTCCTCATTCTCCAGGAGTGTTGCACCGATGCAACGAGGTCGTCTGTGATTTATGCGCCGATCAACCATTCCATTTTCCAGTCTTTGCTATGTGGAGCTGACCCGGGGCCATTTCCATTGATGCCATCTGGCTTCTCCATTCTACCAAATGTATCCGGAGGCATACTTGATGGAACACTGCTGACTATAGTGTTCCAGATCTCGGTGAAGGCCACATCAGCCAAGTCTGCTGTGGAGTCGGCAACAAGCGTCGTCCAGGACACGCTCAAAAGGATCCGAGCCGCAGTCAACTAAGGAGCAAACGTTGGATGCAAGGCCCTGCTAGCCTTGTTTGTGACTGTTGGTGACTTGTTTCGGGATGAGCTTCACGATCTTCAAGGGGGAGTTTTTCTATAACTTATTTGTTTTTCATTTACTTAACTGTTGTGTGTTTATTTCTGTTTGTGTGTTTCCAATTCAATAACCATGCTTGAATTTTTCATTTTCGTGAAATATCTGTCTAACATTGGGGACAATGTTTAATTCAAGTGTGGGGGGAAGGTTTCAGTTTATTTTCTTTAAGAAAAAGTTTTTTTAGAAAAAATTGAAAAAATTGAAAAAAATAATTTACTTGTTTTCGTTTTCTACGGTAACAATATATCGACTATATCACACTTACTCCCTTGGTAGCGTTGAACCTACCATTGCACTAAGTAAGTTCTCGTGGTCACGTATTATTACCCTAATAAAAAGAAAAAAAAATTTACTTCATTTGTTTTCTACTGTAACGGTATATCGACTATATCACACTCACTCTCTTGGTAGCGTTGAACCTACCATTGCACTAAGTGAGTCCCTGTGGTCACGTATTGTTACGTAAATTGAAAAAATCATTCAAATTTTCTTCTCCACAATGGTCGCACTGTTTGGAGAAGTTATGTTCATCTGCACAGCCACTACATCTTTGATTTTTCGCTTGCTCTAGTCTCGGCTACACAGCCACAACCGTCTGTAGGTTCAATATCATCATCATCATCAGTATACATCCCTTCTGCATCGTTGTCGTCATCATCCGATTTATAAAAATAAGGTCCTCACCTAAGGGTGTTGCCTTGTGTTGGTCATCGGTCCTTTTTTTATGTACATTAGAGCTATTCTGAACAGTGGGTTGAGGTTCCTGAAATAATACTTTTAAGTCTAGGACCATATGAGGTCAACATACATACATAATGATGAAATAGTTACAGACTTACATTCATGCAGGTGGCATCAAGACATCCCAGCTTTCCCAAACCTCCTCCCTCCTTCATCCCACTTGTGGTCATCCCAACCAGTTTCTCTTGCAACAAGAATAATTAATATTATAAGTATCAACATTATCTAAAGATGATAATTTGATGCCCCTTGCTATGTTTTGTGCATCAACATTGTACATTCCTGGTGTGTAAAACCTACTAAAGCATTAATACAACATACATATTTGTCCTGCAGGACACGCCTAGCCTGATACTTATTATGGCCATCCATGCATAACTTGAATATAAAAGAGGTTTGTCCAACAATTATGTCTAAGAGCTCTGACGCTTGTTTTGCACCAACCTAAGCAATTCAACATAGTGGAAAGCGGTTGTGATTAGTTCAATGTATACCGGCTTTGTGTGGTATTGCTATGAGAATACTCAACTGTTAAAAAACTCAATTATCAAAATAATCAATTGTGAAAAAACACGGATAAATATTTGGTAACCTATGCTTTTAAAAATAATATCGTTATAAAAAGTAATACTAGTGTGTTTCATAAATAGAGGTGTAAAGTAAACTACACATGATTTTAAAGTCAAATTCAACATCAATACAAAGACAGGATTGAATCACTACTATCCATAGGTAAGAAAAAATAAACTCAATTGACAACCTAATGAGAAAGGGAACCTACTCATTGAAGCACTACCAAAATAAATAACTAATCATAAAATAAAGAGGCTCCAACTTGATTAGCTCTCTCATCAAAGAATGCCAAAGCAGGGTTCTTGGTTGGATATACAATCACACGGTCTTCAAATTTCCAAAAAGACTAATCATCCATTGAAGCAAAGAATGCAGGGAAATATAGTTCAATTGTGAAGTATAATGGTGAATACCCATATGAGATTTAACTGCAAAACCACAAGCCTTAAACCTCCCACTCTAGTCACTCAAACTATATCAAATCTTCATATTTAAAATTTATGACAAAGGAAATAAAATACCTTCACAATTTTTTCCTCTTGCTCCTGGACACCATTCACCTATTGACTAGTTTGCAAACATGATCAAAATAAGAACTGTGTAATAATATAATCACTACTAAATTTAAAATACATAGTGTTCGTTACTTACATGTCATTAGCGTCTCCAATATACCATTCATGTCTCCTGTGTTTACGGACACGCTTCTTCCCACGTGATTGCATGCAATCTTGCCTTTGCATCTTTTGATAGTATATAACAAATCATATATTCCAACGAAAGGCACATCAAATGATATTATCAATTCGTGTATATATATATATATATAATAGAATGGACTGAATTTCCACATCATCAAGGATTTCATTATTTGAAGAGTATCATTAGAAGCTTGGAACCATTATTAATTTAAAGAAAACTATTTTTTTATTTGCATTGGGTTTGCTAACGTACATGATTTAAGAATCAAACATTACTTCTAATCCTTACCAATCTATATAAATCAGTAGTAGACAAACACACAACGGCTTCAATATTCATTGAACAAGAAATCAGTTTCTCAGTTTCTTGATTTCATATTATTAAAGTTTGTTTCTTCCACTCTGGTTGCAGCCATCATTATTACACTACACAAAACAAATGAGCAAAAACATTTTACTCCTAATTTCAACAAAATTAATTAGAATAGTATCAGAGTTCTTCTTCCACTCTGGTTGCTCCTGCCCATCAATTACTAGTTGCACGAACAAGTTTATGATTTATGTCTACTTGTTACAGTCTTAGCTTCGATCTCACTATATTAATTTTCATAGTCTGCGGATTGGCTTATATATTATAAATTCACAAGTGTACATAAATTAGAAATTAAGGACCACAATACTATATTGTTACACAAATAAAATTAACAATTCAAAATCATCAAAAAATGATATACACCTTATTTGGGTACTAAACAAAAGTGGTTGATGCATGCTGTTGAATTGAAAACCACAACTCCTTAATCTCTTACCTGTATATAATCAGGCACGGAAAGAGGATTGTGAAGAAGCTGCAATGATTCTGATTGATGGTGGTTGTGTGGCATGAGGATGAGGTATACGGCAGAACCTAATATGGAAAAGAGAGTTGAAGATTCGAATCGGATGCGCGTTGGGTTTACTTTTATGGGTGAGTTGATGTAATGAGCGTCTGGAATTGGGAGGGCAGTAGGGAAAGTGAGGTTCTTTTGAGAAGAAATACTCTGTCGACTGAGATTTGAAGAGAGATGTAAATTGTGAAGGAAAGAATTGAAAAGATATGTGAATAAGAGATAATCAAAATTCTTTGTCGCCCTCGGCCTTCTCTTCCGTTAAGAGACAAGTTAGAGTGCATAAAGTTGGTACTCATGAGTTAGTCAAATCAACCGTTGGATTGTTGATACATCACCGGTGTTTAATGCACATTATTATTTTCCAGAATTTTCCTGTAGTCTCACACCTATAAGATTGTACTATGTTAAGTTGTTAACTCTCACTGACTTCTTCCTAACACACGCATAAATTTTAATGCACACTATGTATGTGTCAATTGACTTTTTTTTTAGTAATTTTTTTAAAAATAAATTTACGCTGTTCAAAAACATCAACAGGTAGATTTTCTATAAAAAAAAAAAAGAAAAAATATAAAAAAAGTAGTTCATGTTGTAAATCATATTACGTATGTGGTTGTTCAAGTAATTATTTGGGTTCATATTATGTAATATCTCATTAGTTAATACTCTTGCTATGTAAACTCTAACATTATATAAGAAAGCTAGCTAAAGGGAAAGATATTAACACCTCAACATTTTATCTCCCACAATTCTATTTGCTCTTTATTTTCTCTCAAAGTAATTAAGTAGGAAGTTTATAACACGTTATCAGCACGCTTGTCTCTTATATGTGTTCTTTCTATTTTATTCATCATAGAGTTATATGGTGCAGCAATTGTTGTTTTGACCATCATTCACAATCTATGAGTTCTTCATGCTTAGTTTCGTTTATCAATTCAATCATCTTATTTGATTACTCTAAATGAATGATCATGTTCATGCAACAATTGTTGTTCATACATTATTTATATATATGTTCTTTTGTAGTATAATCATGTATATACAATGGTCATAAGCCATTTCATGTTAATATGAATACGTTTATAATTAATTATAAATATTAAATTTAATGGCCACAAATGTAATGAATTAAGATAATGGCCAATGGTGATATGTTTATCCATCAAAACTTTTGGTGCTCGAAACTTCAAGTTTGAAAAACCAAAGTAAAGCTTCGGGTTCACTTTTTGACTAAAATAAATTATATTTTATACTCAAAGTTTCGGGTTAATAAACTTTTAGTTAATATGTTAACCATATTAAACTTTTGGCCGATGATGATATGTTAATAAACTTTTGGTGCTAGAAACTTTAGGTTTGAGAAAACCAAAGTGAAGCTTTGGGTTCACTTTTTGACTAAAAAAATTATATTTTTGTACTCAAAATTTCGGGTATGAGTTTTTACTATTAGAACTCCAGGCTCAAAATTTTTATACTCAAGTCTTCGGGTTCATGATAATTAATTATAATGAAACTTCAAGTTCACTTTTTTTTACTATTAATAAAATAGATGAATATATATGTTGTAATTTAAGTATTGAATATGAAATAAAAAATTTAGAATCTGGAGTTCTATAAGTGTAATCTCGGACTGAAGTTTCAAGTACACATATAATTTATTCATAATCAATTATTCGACTTAATGTCTGCTTCGAACCAGAAGTTTGAGTGAATTAGTTTTTTTAAGCATTATATGAATGTGAGTTTTTTACCCCAATAGTGTCTGAACTCTTGTGCACCGAATAATATGATACCCATCTTTTAAAAATAATCAATATAATACTTGAACTCAAAATTTTGTATTAATGTGACACTTCCTTAGTTTTGCGTCAATCTTTAGTTAAAAATATGCATGTGTCATGCACATGGGGATTAAATGAAGGGAAAAATACTCTAATGTTCCCAATTTTCTTATACTTTCTCTATCTGTTCTCCTTCGTCTTACTCTTGATTTTTTATTTTTCTTCCTCCGAAACTTTCTTCTTGTTGATAGGGTACAAATACCCAAGGACCGAGTTGATCCTAAATTTATTGAAGAGATCCGCTAGTGATGGAGTGCTCCATAGATTGAGTGCTATGGTACTTCAATGTGGCTAAGTGCTCCATAATAAGCTACAAGCACTTCACCTCTACAAACGACATGATGTTCTATTGTGAATAGTCTACAACTCCTTATAAGCTCTATGAGTGGACTAGTGCTCCACGGGAGCTTAAAGAAGTGTCACATACTTATAACGCTCTACGGGTGGACTAGTGCTCTATGGGAGCACTAGTGCTCTATGGGAGCACTAGCTTCATCAAAGGCCACAAGCCTACTATTATGATATGGATTCTACGAATGGATCATGAGGTCCATAATAACTCATGGGTAATTAACGATACGATACCAATGAGGTTGATTAATATATTAGTGGACCATAAGTCCACGATTTGACGGGTACTCTATTGTGGACCCGAGAGGCTATAAGCCCAAGAGGTCTTTATGACCTTAGAGGTTATTATGAGCTTAGAGGTCGTTATGACCTAAGAGATATTAACATTGATACAAAGAGATCAAACCCCAAGTGGGATCGGCGTAAGAAGACCGAGTGGTCAACCAAATATGACGTGGACCACTGAGCGATTGCTCACCACGTGCACTACTCAAGGTGACGCTTGCCCGACCTGAGTAAACTTTCAATGGGACCTAGATTCTAATCTAGGTGCAGGCGGTATGGTAAAACCTTCTCCTAATTAATCTATGAGTCATGATAGGACAAGAGCTCGATGAACTAAAGATCTTAATGAACCATAAGTTCAAGAGCACCATTGGCCAACTGCTACATGGAGAAGGACAGTTCATTTGACTTAATCACCACAAGGAAGGAGACCTACTCCGTGTGTTGCAATGTTGCATCTACTTCTATATAAAGGCTATTAGACCCTGATTGTCAGATACACAAATCTTAAGTACCAGAGCAATCAACCTCTTCCATAAACTACTCAACTGACTTAGGCATCGGAGGGTCTTTGGCCGGTACCACACTGGTACCTCCTTTGTTAGACTTTCTATCTTGCAAGCTTTGGTGGAAGATCAGGGAGGTCACGCTGACTTGATTTGGACGATTTGCAGGTCTCAATCTCGACGAAGTCACATAACGATTGATACCAATTGTAGGCATCAAAAGTTGGCGTCGTTTGTGGGAAAGAAAATTATTTTTTCATATTTAAAAGCATTGGTACTTGCATACCCGTTTTCACTCAATCATCATGGTCCATTTGGAGAAAACAATGAGTACAACATTCCGCCACAGAAGGGGAAAGAAAAAAAGACATTCTAAGCTCTCGAGAGTTATCGACAAAATGAATGCACAGATCGAAGTCTTATCCACTGCTCAGAAGAAGCATGATGAAACTGTCAATGAGATGAGAAGGATACAAGCACGGTTAGATAAAGAACACTCACTGCATCATGAAAACAACGAGCGTGAAGTCAACTCTGGGGAACGATATACTAAGAGCACGCAAGCCTTGTCTAACCATGGACCTATGGGTGGGATCGGTTCGGGACGGTTCAGGATTATACCATTATCGAAGCCGAAACCGATTATTCTTCTCGGTTCGGCTCGATATTCACAATTTTAAGCTCTAATATTGTACCAACTGAAACCGATCACTTCGGTTCAGCTTCGGGACCAGTTTCGATAAGTTGACATGATTGAAGATTTGGAGAAACTAACACCTAATTCTCCAGAAAAGAAAGGTGAACCCCCTTCACTAAATAAAAATTGGACTTAGACGACAGAGGTGCTGGTGATGATGGTTTGTTCGAGGTTTTTCTGATGAGGTGTACAGACGATGGCAGCGACAGAGCCATCTTGGTGGGTTCTGGGTTTCATCGAAGGTACACCAATGTCATCTGTGGTTAATTAAACCAAAGGGGTGAGAATGGGAGCTGTGAGTTTGGCCGCCTGGTTAATTAAACCAATGGAGGAAGCGATTTGTGTTTGCTTGAGAGAGAGAGAGAGAGAGAGAGAGAGAGAGAGAGAGAGAGAGAGAGAGAGAGAGAGAGAGAGAGAGAGAGAGAGAGAGAGATAAGGAGAGATGGGTCTCGGGCTCTCAACCGAGATAGAAAAGATGAGGTGAGAGTGAAGATGAGGAGATGGTCATAGTCATAGACTATAAATGGAGTCAGTCTCATAGGGAAGAGAGACCACGTGAGAGAGAGAGAGAGTTAAAATATTAAGAAAAAAGAGAGGAGAGGTTGGTGACAATCACAGTGTCACCAACTAAAAAGTCAACATATAATAAAATAAATATAAAAAGATAATTTACTTAACATTTTGGTTCGGTATGGTATATTCGGTATGGGAAAAGTGTGTCCCGAAACCGAACCGATATAGAGGGCATCGGTACGGTTCGGCTCGGTATGGATACTCGGTAGAATTCGGTTCGGGATGGTCGGTTTCGGTTCGGGACGGTCGGACTTCGGTTTCGGTATTTCGGTCTCATTTTCCCAGCCCTACATGGACCATTCAAAGGCTACTTGACTATGGTCTCAACATCCAGGTAAAGATACGACCAGGCTAGGAGAGAATACTCCTACCTTAGGCATGTACTCAACACAAAAAGACAAATATATGAAAGGAGAGAAGTTACTGAGAAAGATGAAGGGAGTAGACATAATAATGATAATGACGTTGTCTTGAAGACTAATAATGAGAAAGATCAAGGAGGTCACGCTGACTTGATTTGGACGATTTGCAGGCCTCAATCTCGACGAGGTCACATAACGGTTGATACCAATTTTAGGCATCAATAGTTTGGCGCCGTCTGTGGAAAAGCACACAACAAGAAATATATATGAACTATTCATGAGGACTTCACACAACAAGCTACACATGTTTTCATCATAAAAATGGTGTATGAGATATGGTCTTTAAAACACGACCCTCTACTTTGGAAATGTGTCCTTATACGATCTTGCGAAGTTGGGTCGACTCTACCTCATTCACAATCACCGAAAGCAACGAAAAACTTTTCTTTCCATGACCCATTGTGAGTTTTTCCATTGATCAATGCTCCATTGTTTGGTAGGTGGATTGATACCACCAACCAATGCTCTTGGGGTATGTCTTCAAGTCCACTTGGTTCTTGAATTGACGAAAGGATGGTTCCCCTAAGCCATTCTCTCTCCACAAGATATACATTGCAATTGCAACCCTAATGACCTTCGGGTTTAATTGCACAAGAGCAAGACCCAACTCACATACAAATCTTTGCAAGAATGGGTGAAGAGGGAGTCTCAACCCACAACAAAAAAATTCGGGATGGATTAACACTTCACCTTCGGGTGGTTGGCTTGGTTTCTCATCTCTCTTAGGTAGTCTCATTTCGATGACGTTTGGTATGTGATATTGCAACCTAAGAGCCCTAAGTTCTCTCTTTTTCATTTGGTTTGGTGTTTCGTCAATGGTAAACCCCTCATTGCCAATCTCTACCGTGTCGTCTCCATCTTCCTCCTCACTCTCACTCTGTCACACCCCGATCCGGGGACTATTTTAATCCCCAAATTGAGGCGTGAGTCACATCCCAATTATAGAAAATAAAAATCTTCCATAACTAGAATGTGAGAAAAAAATAAATAAAAAGAAAAATAACAGAACCAACTACGAAACTAAAAGTTGTAAAACAATACTTAATTTACAAACGAAGTCACACGTCACAACTATACACAAGTCCTTGCTAGTGAATCTTTCGTCTTCTAAGTACAAAAACTTAAATTACAAAACAAAGGTCTAACTAACAACTTTCAAACTTAACCATCTTCTGAACCTTCTAATTATTCGATTTAGTACCTGCAAAATGACAACCTATTGTAGGGGTGAGCTTTCGTCCTCGCTGCTCAGTAGGGACAAAAACCTTTTATTGTAATTGATAAATTAACAAAATAACAATCACAAAATGACACATGAACTAGTAATCGAACAATAATTGAAAATGCATATGGAAATATGTTTGCATGCATGTTCTCTTCACTCTTTTGTTCTCAGCAAACTATACTCAAACTGGTGTTCTCCCAGCCTTGGTGTTCTCCGAAGCGTACAAGGGTATTCTCCCCTTCGTACGATTCAATTCCTCATTATCTCTATGTCTAAATATTCCCACTGGTGTTCTCCCAGGCCTGGTGTTCTCCCAGGTGTATGCTGGTGTTCTCCCAGTCATACAAGAATGCTAGAACTCTCGAGAATCATGTCATCTTGCCTCTATCTCCAGATATTCCCACTGGTGTTCTCCCAGGCCTGGTGTTCTCCCAGTCATACAAGAATTCCAGACGTCTCGAGACTCAGACCAAAACTCACACCGCTCACATATCTCCATAGCTAGCTTATGTCACTCCATGATTTATATGAATGCATAATGTTTATGTATGCCAATTAAGTAAGAAAATAAACTGGCATCTTGACATGTAATTTATGCTTGCATATAAGTAATGTCAATCACCGAATACTCAACAAGCAAGCATGTTATTCAAACATCGTAAACAAACAATCAAACAATACAAATAAGTTGAGGTTCCCCAAATTCCCCTACCTTGATTCCAGCACTAATACGTTAGCTCCTTGACTTTACTGCTGCTCTTGACAAACACTTTCAACCACGTCGCAAGTTCCTATGAGAAAAAAATACAAACTATTTTACACACTTCTACTTTTATTGTAAAGCTAGACCTTTTAAGACTTAATTTCAAGACCTACAACTTTTAGTCACAAATCCTACACTATGGTACAGCCGTAAGAAAAATGCACGTAAAATCCTACGCCGAATAATAAGTGAAGTACACAAAAGAAATCCTAATGCACAAGCCCAACTTTGAAATGATCTAAAATCGTCGTACGAACTCCAAAAAGAACAAGGCTGGTTTTGTTAGAAACTTGTAAAAGTTTTATTTTCAAATACCAGAGTCCCAAAGCAAGTTTGCACAAGAAAAGAAACTGAAACAGATAAAAAGGACAACACAGTACTGCAGATTTCAGAATTTCCTGTAGCAGACCTGCAAGTTCAGAAATTCATAACTAAATCAAAGAAAATCGTTTTTAGGAGATTCCAACTCTGAAATAAACTTTGAAATGTCTACTACAAATTACCAGAAGACAACAAGTTTAAAGTATGAACAGAAAAGTACAGTTTTTAACAAAACAGTTGCTAGGTCAGAAACTCAGAAAAGCTATTTTGGCAGTGCAGACCTGCGATTTTGAAAATTCATAACTAAATGAAGAAAACTCATTTTCAAGCGATTCCAATTTTGAAATACTCTTTAAGATGTCATCTACAACTTCTCAGAAGAAAACAACTTCAAATTACGAAGAGAAGTATGCAGTTTTAATAAAACAAATCACTGGGTCAGAAAACCAGATTAAGAAATAATAGGTGAAAACTGAAAATGAATTTGATAAGCATGCATCTAAACATACAAAACTGATTTTGAAACCACAACCATCTCAGTCACACACTATAATTACTGCCAAAAATAAACTTCCAGATTCAGTTTATAAATGTACCAAGTTCTTCAGCAATTCTCAACAATTACAACCATAAACCAAATCCACCACAAACTAAAACCTTATACAATCTGAGTCAAATAACTCAATTACAGTAATCAATTATAAATCCAAAATCTCCAGTACCTCACAATCAATAGTTCAAAACAAGTTCAACTTAATTGAATATATACTTCTCACGTACCAGCAAACATCAAACACCCCAATTAAATCAAATATCAATTCGATCAACAAGTAAAGCTTACCCACTTTGTATTAATCAAAACTAACAATTACAACATACTCAGAGATATAAACCCAAACCAGAAATCAAACAATAAAATCAAACAATAAAATCAAACATGCCACTGTTCTTGGACGTTTCATGGCAGCAGAACAATCCTCAAAATCCCAATTTGCTAAACGTTAATCAAAGAGAAAACTCAGCCCATAATCTTATAGATCTCGGAGAGCTGATCGATTTTGTTACCTGGTTCGAACCAATTGATGACCGGAGTCGCCGGAATTTGTCAAACTCGTTGGAGTTGCACAAACTTCTTTTCTTCGATTCTCCTTCACTAGTTAACGAATCAACAATCCGAGACTACAGACGAACTCGCCTTGTCGATACGAAGCTAAAGCCACCGGTTTAAGCCGTCGTCATGGCCGGAATCGGAAAACATGTTCGGGAATGCCAGAACTTCCTCCCTTCGTTTCTCTCTTGTCCAACGTCGGCTTGACAAACCACGAGTACAGATGAACTCAGATAATCGAGACGAAGCTATTGGTATAGGTTTTACGCCGTGAGGTGGCCGGAGAAGAAATTTGGTTTCGGTGGTGTCGCGGTGAGGAAGAAGAGAGGTCGCGTGGGTTCTTGAAGTTTCCTTTCTTTTCCAAACTGATCCAACTATAATTATACCTTTCCTTAATTAGCTTCAACGGGCTGGATCAAACGGTGAGTTGCTCTACGGCTCATAACGCTCCAACTAATTTCCCATTTCCAAAGAATAATTCCCTTTAATTTAAAACTTCTAAGGTTCAAAACAAATAGCCTGAACCTCCGAAAAGTTCTTCAAAAAGTACTACGAACTTATAATGACGTATACTTTTCTATTATAACCTCAAAAATAAAATTTAAACAAATTTCAAAATTCAGAATCTCACACTCTCTCCTCACTATCTCTGTTTTCCTCCCCATCAATCTCATACTCACCGTCATACTCATATAGGCATCTAGACCTATTTTCCTCATCATCACCATGGTCTTCGACATCCGACATCACACTACATTGACACAACAATTTCGCCTCATGAATACTAGCAATGGCAATATTTCTACACATCATTTATGATTGCATTGGGTGGGTATTAATCATGCAATCTAGTGTTTCGTCCATTTATATGATGCTGCGTACGGTCATTAGACATGTTCCTCACAATCTACATGTGTTAGTCACAGTTATACCAATCATACTTGGGGGACATGCATGGCTACACATATATATATGGACATGCACGGCTATATATATCATCATGAATATAGTCAATTATGCATATACTTGATGCATATAATTCATGCAATTATAGTAGTGCATTTTGGACAAGAATACGAACAGTCAACTTGTGGTCAACCATGACTTTTGAGTGCGAAAGTTTCCAATATCAAGTTTTAGAAGTGGAGCACACGAATATTTCGGAGGATTGTCCAACAAATTAAAAAGTCAAAGATTTTCCGAAAAGTTAACTGCGGTCAACTTCGAAAGTCAGAAGTCAGCCTTGTGACTCACCATGGAAACTTCTAAAATCAGCCCAAAAGTTCTCTTATACCTTATGTAAGAAATGACTTCATCCTTTGATTATTCTTCGGGTGATTTTGATTAGATTTCATTCGATGGAAAATTCATGACCAAAAGATCAAAATGACGATGATTAGTTATCTAGGACGAAAGAGATCAAGAGAAGAAAACTTCTCATTTCACCATTGATTTGTTAGTAAATCAAAACCCTTTGAAGAATCGAATTTCAACAAGGAGTTTGAGATTTGAGAATTTTAATAAAATTTGGTCGAATGAAATAATGATAATGCAATTTGGAGTTCTGATTAAACTATCAAAGACTAGAAGTGGATTGTTGAAGAAAATAGAGAAATTTTTTTGGGAAGATGAAACTTATATCTACCAAGAAAACCTCTCGCCCTAGGTTTTCTCTCAAACACCTTATGGGTAATTTTTCCTGGGTTTAGTCCCAGATCTGAGGAATGTTGCCTCTCCTTTCGCTTTGTTTCCTTGTTCTGTGTCGAGTTTTACTTCTTCCCTTGGTCTGTTTGGCTCTTTCTTGCCTCCCATCTCCATGTCCATCCAATTTTCACCCCAAAGCCTCAATCCTTCAAATCCAATCATCTCACTCTCTCAGATCCAATTCTGTGCACTGATGCATAAAATATATTTTCTTGTTCGTCTAACGTCAACGTAATCGCCACTGCTGTTATCGCCGATGCTCTTTTGAGTGTTGTTTTAAGTGGATGCCCTCTACTGCCCACATGTGCAATACATGATCATTTGCCTTTTGGTTGTTGTCACTGTCATTGGGTTTGGCGTAGGAGCTATTTTGGCATTGAGTTTGTATAGTTGGAGATGAAAAAAACTAGTTTAATTAGGTGCCAAATATGGATTTGGCGTAGGAGCTATTTTGGCACTAGGTTTGTATAGTTGGAGATGAAAAAAGCTAGTTTAATTTGGTGCCAAATATGGGTTTGGCCCCAACCATTGGAGTTGTCCTTAGAGCATCTCCAATGGTTGGAGTTGTACAAATATTTAGCTCTCAAAATGACACTTTGCATCTCCAATGGTAGAAAAATTGAGGACCAAACTCAGTCTAGAGCCAACCCAAGTACCAAACTAAGACCAAGACTAAGCCTAATTCCACTTTTTTTCGGCAGGCACACATGCATGTGCGTTGAGGAGGAGAGAGTAAGAGAAAGTCACGCAAGAACGGTGACTGCACATGACACACTGAAGAAACGGAAGGGAAAACAGCATTGTGTCATGCGTGAGTGGAAGGGAAAAAGTGATCCAACACTAGGCCCCGCCCAGTCTGAGACGTGCAGAAGTGAGCAACAGTCACAAACTATTGATGGCTACGATTCGTCCATTTAAAATGGACGGTCCTGGTTTGAGAATATTTTTTTATTTAAAAAATATTTTGCAATTGATATATTTATGATCTAACAGTCCCTGATTGTTTAAAATTAATTAGGACGGTTTGTATTTAATTCTATTCTTATTTAGTGATCCTAATCCAAAAAATAAAATAAAAAACTGAAATTCCGGTTGCACGGAATAGTCCCAATAAACGGTAGTCGTCCTAAACACTAATCGGAGAGCATACACAACTTTGAACAAATTAAAAGTTAATCTCTCCACAACCTAGGTTCAAACAATTGCACAAGCAATTCACAATTGACAACAAATATATATGCAACAAGCACAATCAATTGTACAACCTAGAATCCCAAAGTAAGCATCATCAATAGCTCACCACGGACTATATCTATCAATGTCTGAACAAGCACACAATATGCTAATCAATTAAGCACAATAGCATATAAATAAGCAATCATACAATATGCTAATTAATTAAGCACAATACAATAGATAAGCAATCACACAAACAACACACAATATGGTCATCCGGAAATCTCTACCTCTAGAGGGAAAACCGGAGGGGAGCCGTACCCCACGCTCTTGTGTAACACTATGAAAAACGCCAATTGGAAAACACATACAAGGGGGAACTCCGTCCCAAACTCTACACTATCAACCCTATGACTAGTGGCAGCTCTAACCTTGTGTAGCCTCCAAATGCTTCTTCAAGTGCTCCCACCTCAAGCCGCTCCAATTAGACGAACTCCACCACGTGAATCCTCCAACCGCAAGCAACACGATTATGCAATGAAGTGTGTGTGTGAATGAATATAATGAATTCAATTCGTTTGACACAAGCAAGTAAACAAGGAACACTTGCTAGAATCAAAACAAACCGAATTGACAAACCTTGAATATGATTCAATGGTTGATTTAGTTATTCACAAGAAACAATAACTAAATCAACAACATCAAAGATGTGAGGAGCCTATAACATGGATCTAGGGTCACTCAACTATACCAGAAAACTCTCTCAAGACGTTTTGGACAATATTAAAGAGTAGAAAGAGTTCACACAAATGAAAACCGAAGGATTCTATTTATAGAAAACAAAACAGACAGCTCGGGCGATCGATCGCACTGTTCATGAACAGTGGTACTGTTCATGAATAGTGTCGCTGTAGCAACGGACACATTTTTGAATCGCAACGGGCAGATTCTCCAACGGTACTATTGACGATCGATCGCACTATTCACGATCGATCGTCACTGTTCACGTGAATAGTGGTACTGTAGCAAAAACAGAAAAATATCTTTAAATTAAATGTTTGCTTAACCAAAATGAAATTCAATTAATTTCTAGCAAACTTAAGATATTTGTGCTACTTCTTTAGGCATAAACAAAGTGTATGAAATGCATATGCATGATTCATACCTTGAGATGCTTGAATGAAACCTTCGATGAACAATAATCGAAGTCCGGAGAAAAGACCGGATAAGAATGGCGTCTTCACGAACCATCTCGAGCAAGAACAACCTAAGCCACGACACCTAATCCCTTAAACAACCTAGCATTGATACATAGAAAATGCTAATACAAGGGAAGAAGTTTTGTCAAATAGGAAATAGCCAATCGCAAATATTTTGCCCTTACAAAAACAAAAACACCAAAAATTATTATTAAAAACATCTACCCATTGCAACAGTGTTTTAAAAAAATTTCATAATTTTTCTATAAATACTAAGCCATATCTTCATAATTTTTCACACCAAACTTCCCCAATCTCCTCTTAAATTCGTCAAATTAATTTTCACCATTTTTCTTATGGTTCAACTTTCTTTGAGGAAAAATGGGTCTAAGATTGGAATGAAAATGAAGATGTTGTTCTTTTCCATGCTTGGATAATCGTTGGTGGTGATGGTGTTACAAGCAAAGGTCAAACGTTGAAGGAATTATGGACAAAAATTGCAATGGAGTATGAGGCGACCAAATCGGCGGATTGCAAAACTAGGTCGTGGTCTAGTTGTGATTCTCGTTGGAAAAAAATTGCTCAAGCATGTATCAAATCACGCCAAGCTCTTAATAACGCCACTCTCCTCCATCAAAGCGTTGAAAACAACAATGACGAGGTAATTGTTTTATTTTCTTATGTAATTATAATAATTATTGAATGTAATTCTTATTTGCAATATAACATTTTGAATTCGTAATTTAGCATTTTTTTTGTCATGTAATTACAACAATTATTGAGTTAATAATATTGTCATATTATACAAACCAAATCTAAAATTTGATTATAGGTTGACTGTGCAGGCCCATATTCGTAGGCTTAATAGGATTTGGTCTTAAAATATTTTTAGGATTTGGCCCATATTCTATATGAGGATTCTTCTTGATCTTTCATCAAAAGTTTCCTCCACCTCTTCATTGCAAAAACGAAGCAAATATTTCAAAAGAGAAAAAAAGAAGAAATAATTTTATGGATATGAGATGTGTTTAAGCAAATTTATTTGTGGGAGATGATGGAGTGGATGACTCCATATCAAATATTTGAGGATAAGATAAGACACGTGTCGGAGAATAAAAAAGCCGCAATTTGTACTGTGTCAGAGCATCTCCAACAGTAAACCTATTATTTTTAGCTAAATTAGCTAAAAGTTAAATATAACTAGTATTTTTTTTACTTCTGCTCCAGCAGTTGTAGCTATTTGTAAGTTAGATTGAAAAAAAGAACGTTGAAAACTGAAAAATATAGACGTTGGATTATTTAACTTCTACCTATTTTCTCTCTCCTGTCTAGCTAAATATAGGTAGAGAATTTAACAAAAGTTAAATTTAACTTTTGTTTAGCTAGGTAATCTGTTGGAGCTAGTTTTTACCTTAAATTTAGCTATATTTTAAATTTATTTTAAAATGGGTCATCTGTTGGAAATGCTCTCACACATGACACCGACATTACATCCGAATTCAAGATAAAAAAGTAGATATAGATAAGATAGAATACGTGGTTGAGTATAACAAATCCGTTTGGCACGTGTCCTAGAGTTTGACACATGGCACCAACATCACATCCATTTGGTACGTAGCATCGAAATCACATGCAAAATAGTAAATTGCTTATTTGAGGCCCGAAACAACGTCGGATGCCCGAAAAAACTCATACATTAGAGTAAACTTCTGAGTTTGACTCATCTCGCCATTCCCTTCTCGGAAAGGTAATTTAGTACTCAATTGGAGTCCAGAGCACATAATTTTTAGGACTAAATTCTTGTTAATACCCTGAACTTTAGGGGTATAATCAGTTCAGTCCCTGAACTTCTAATTTCATCAGTTCAGTCCCTATACTTTCAATTTTCATCAAATAGGTCCTTATGTCAACTCTTCATACCGTATCAAATGTGTATCACATGTGTATCACATATGTATCACATGTGTATCACATGTGAATCATAGGTGTATCATAGTATCACAAAAACACATTTTTACTTAATTTTTTTTTTTTCAAAAATCACCATCGAGTCCACAGACATGTCATGTCAAACTCTATCACATGTGTATCACATGTGTATCACAGGTGTATCACATGTGTATCACACACGATTTTTGAAAAAAAATGTAGTAAAAATGTGATACATATGTGATACACGTGTGATACACATGTGATACAGTTGACATAATGACCTATTTAATGAAAATTGAAAGTATATGGACTGAACTGATGAAATTAGAAGTTCAGGGACTGAACTGATTAGACCCCTAAAGTACAAGGTATTAACAAGAATTTAATCCTATTTCTTATATTAAAATTTATAAAATAATTAAAAAAAATATTTTAAAAAAAATATTATAGTTATTTAATTAATTTTATTAATGTAAAATACATTATTATTATTATATAATATTAATATTATACTAATATAATATGACCAAACAAAAAAAATTATTAAAGCACTTGGATTTGACGAGCATTGGAAATTATGATTTTTCTATATGAATAGTGCTCATTTGAAAGTGCTATAATAAATTTGGCACTCACCATTGAAGATACTCTTATGATTCACAGATATTCTATTTTCTATTTTCACAGATATTCTTAAATGATGGGAATTATGATTCCATGAATTTAAATTCCGTTAATTAATAATTCTATTGTTTGGATTTCATCATTTAAATTTTTAAAATGACAAGAATTGAAACATGCTTGGAAGGAATTCAGAAAAGACATCTATTTTGGAAGGAATTCAAGTCATGAATTTGCCTCCCCAAATTCCACGATTATTTTCCATGAGAATTGCTAATTTCACTGAATAAGGAAGCCAAACTCAGATAAGCAATTGCTAATTTCAACCAGGAGGAATTGTAAAATTCTTATTTTTAATTAAATTCCCTCACTTTTTCCTTCATCCAAACACACCGTTAAGAATAGTGAAGTATAAATGTCAATGAATGAAAAAGAAAAAGTAAAAAAAAAAAATGTATCTAGCATTCTAGCATTTCACCGTGGTTAATATCCTAAAATACCACACTTTATTCTCTCTAGTTAGCTCTGATACACTCGGTCACTTCCCGGTCCCAGGTATGCAATGAGAACACTAGTAGGGGTTGGGTGTTGGGTGTTTTCGGTATTGCATACAAAATTAGGGATATTTTAGGTACATAAGTATGACGTGTTGGGTTTTTATTGGCAACCATCTTCGCGGCACGGCTGCTCTACCCAATGCATTCTCCCAATTACTTACTTACTGTGATGAGTTGGCGGCAACGGATTGGTTCGATGACGAGAACGAGTAAAACAAGTGGACACCGAAGAATCATGATTTCGCTGGGTCAAAACGCAAGTTTGAAGCAGAAGAATAAACAAGACATTACTGGCTCAGATCAGAGAGAGAGAGAGAGAGAGACGGCCATGGCAGCTCGAAAGCGAGCTTCAACAAACTCGTCGACTCAAACAAAACCAAGCGAGACCGCCACACAATCCAAACCCCAAGCACCAACATCAGCAGAAGCACCCATTTCAGCACCAAAGTCGGGTCTAATTCTCAAGCTCACGCTCTTCTTCTCAGTCCCATACTTTTACCTCATCTTGTACCATTACAAGATCGAGCAAGAGCTCAGAAAATCAATTCTGATCAATGCGGTGCTCAGCCTCGCGGCGTTCTTCGTCACCCTTAAGATGATCCCTGTGGCTTCTAGATACGTTCTCAGGCGCAATCTCTTTGGCTACGATATTAACAAAAAGGGTACCCCACAGGGTACACTCAAAGTGTGAGTCTTTTTTCAACTTTTTTTACTTGTTTGTTTGTATGGTTGAAATATGAAGTGGGTATGTACTAGAATTGCTGCTATGTGCTTGGTTAAGGATTTGATCATGGATATGAATCAGAAAAACTAAAGATTTAGTTTCTCATCCTAGAGTTGTTCTTTTTAATCCAACTTAACTTTTAGAGTTATGATGCTGTTTTCTTTTGCAGGCCCGAGTCATTGGGGATTGTTGTTGGAATTGTCTTCTTGGTCTTTTCAATATTATTTCAGTATTTCAACTTCACTGCAGATTCAAATGTAAGTACTGTATGTTCTTTCATTTATTATTGATTACAGGAATATGCATTATACTTTGATTTTGGAACTTCTGCTATAGATTCTTGCTATTAGATGAACTTCTGGTGATGGCTGAGTGGTTTCTCCAAGGTGAAAGAAAGTCTAAAGAAAAAAAATTGTGATAAAGGAAAGTATATGAAACAGCTCAAAATTGTTTTGTACAAAAGTATATGTGGAAGCTGTTTATCTGATGGAAATGAGTGTAGGATGTAAAAGATAAAAGGTGGCAAATCGGAAAGATAGCTTCTATTAGTAATAATAAATGGGGCTTTTCATTTTTCTGGAGTCATTGGCCTTTTAGGCAATGGCCCCTAGGGAAGAGCTTTCCCTGTTTGATGATGATATGGTCTGGGGTAGAGTAAGGGATTGAAGTAGAGACTTGATGGTGCAAAAGCGGTGTTTGTAAGGACTAATATTTCTATGTGTATTAAATGCTTGAATTTTTATTTTAGAATTTTTTAGGATAACCATAAATCAACCTTGCTTTGTGTTACAATGTTGAATGGTCAAGATGATGCCCATGTGATGAGAATGCTGAGATGGAGAAATTGAAAATGAATAAAGGATAGACTTGAAGTACACGTATACTTAGAATTTAGACTTAGAATGAGTCAAGAACTGTAATGAGAAAACTAAAATGGTAAACAGCTCTTTGACATGATGGATTATAATCCTTTTGTATCACCTATCATGGCTTTTCGTTTATAATTTCATGTCAGTAAGTTGTGAATATTTGGCTTTATCGTGGAAGTGGAAGACCTCAGTGTTATATATTTCAATCATGCAGTGGCTTGTTGAGTACAATGCAGCATTAGCCTCCATATGCTTTATGGTATTGCTGGGATTTGTGGATGATGTCCTTGATGTACCTTGGAGAGTGTGAGTATCTGGTCATTGTTCTAGATTATAAATACAATTTGGGTTTCCTTTCTATGATTTGTATATGTGAAATCGTGAATGGCTCTCCACATTAATGTTCCATTGAATTCCTTTGTTTGTGAAGAGCAGGAAATTAGTACTGCCATCAATTGCAGCTTTACCTCTGCTGATGGCCTATGCTGGACATACAACTATTATCATACCAAAGCCTCTTGTTCCATATGTTGGGCTAGAGGTCTGGGATCTAGGTATGCTCATAAAAAGTTGATGTAATTATTTAGTAAATAACAAACTTATAGTAATAATGTACTCTCTCTCCCTCCCCCTCTCTCTATAAATGAATGACTTGAAATGAAGACATTTTAATTCTGTTATTTTATTCCTTTCATGAAGATATAAAGATGTGTCTGAAGTTATAACTGTCTGAAATATTTGCCAAATAATTGTGTACCAGAAGGTAAACTATATATGCTTCGTTAATTAAGTTGTGAGTGGATATATTAGGTTTGCCGTAGTGAATTCCAAGGAATCAGATAACTCGTAGTCACATCTATAGTTATATTAACACTGTCAAGTAGGATGTTTTAAGCTTGATTATAGAGTTGGCACCGGACTTCTTGTTGCGTGTCCAAGTGATATTTCATCTTACCAAACTGAATATATCTAGTAATTTTTTATCATGAGATTGTATAGCAACCAAATGATTTTAGTATTTAACAGATATAAAGTTTTAAACCTTGCTCTTAATCTTATCAGACTGTAATTAATTCATTTTTCCATTTCAAAGAATGGATGTAGTCTTTCAGTCTTTTTCTTGACAGTCGACACTCACTAGTACTCATCTTAAATTTATATTTTAAATTTAGTATCATAATCAAGTCACTGAAATGTAACCCACAAGCAAGGGATATGGAAATGTGTAACTTCTGCGTCTTTCTGTTATAATTTAGAAAACTAAAAATAAATGGAAGATGTTGGTAGATAACTAGGTAGTAAGTAAATTTATTGGTTTTTTTTTGCAATACCATTGTTAATTTTAGTATTGCCTGCATTTATGCTCTTGGTTGTTACTTGGAAGAATGAATACCACATACGTAATTTATTGGTCTTTTTTTTTCTTTTTCTTTTTAAATGTGAAGGATGGATGTATAAACTATACATGGGACTATTGGCGGTTTTCTGTACAAACTCCATAAATATTCATGCTGGATTGAATGGTCTGGAAGTTGGTCAGACAGTTGTAATTGCATCTGCTGTAAGTATAAGGCTTATGAAACAGTTGCAGATTCTTATTTGGCTTTTTTTCTTTTCCCCTTTTTGGATAAGAAACAAACTTTTATTGAAAGAGGGAACGAGAAACAAGAAATAAATCATATCTCAACATTTCTTTCTTACTGGTCGCAGATTTTAATACATAATGTCATGCAAATTGGAGCATCTGGAGATTTTGAGTATAAGAAGGCACATGCGTTCTCTATATATCTTGCCCAACCGTTACTGGCGACCTCCTTGGCATTGTTCTCTTACAACTGGTGATGCTTCTTCCTATATTTATTTATTATCTTATGCTCATGACTTTTGCCTTGCAGAAGTATTATACCTTAACATTTTCCTTTCTGCCTTAATTTAGGTATCCTTCTTCAGCTTTTGTTGGAGATACTTACACATACTTTGCTGGGATGACCATGGCTGTAGTTGGAATTCTAGGCCATTTTAGGTGTGTTCTCTCTTATCTTTCAATTTCACTGTTATATGGATGACACATGTGGGACTGTAATTTTGCATCTTTAGTTATGGCTTCCTCCATAGACAATTGTTATGCTCGGACAATTTTCTGGAATTTACAATCTTACATTGATAGAAGAATCTTGGTAAAATTTCAATGTTTTTTGTGCCTTAGAAAATGTGCCTTCCTATTCATTTACTAATATATGTTATTTCCACTAATATCTGCCTGACTTTTGTTTTTCATCTCCTTTTAAATCTGGTTCAGTGAAACACTCCTGATTTTCTTTATCCCACAAGTGTTGAACTTTCTCTTGTCACTGCCCCAGGTGTGATCTAGTTCTCTCTTCTATCTGCCCTCTCTACGTATATAATAATTATGTAAGGTTATGACAACTCAAATTCATGACATATAAGGCATCTTATCTGCTATTACCTTTTTCAGCTTGCTGGGATCATTCCATGCCCACGGCATCGTCTCCCAAGGTAGCTTCTTGTAAATTCTAATTTAAGAGTTTAATTAGGAACTGCAGGAGCCATCTTCTGTAAACAATCTTTATAAATTTTTTCCATGCCTTGTTACTTTTCAGGTTTGATCCTGAAACTGGACTGCTGACTGGGACAAATGATGGGACGCTTGTAAACTTGTTCCTAAGAAGATTTGGCAGGCTGTCAGAAAAGACACTTTGTGTTTATCTTCTAGTTTTCCAGGTGATTTTTTCATTTTAGTTGCAAATTCCAAGGCATGTAATCCTGAGACTGAATGGGCAGACGTCAATAACTGCAATATTTTTGTGTCCTATTTAGAGCCTTTAAACCAGCATTCTTAGGTAAAATAGGGAGAAATCCAGTTGAGCTTGCCAAATCCTTCCGGTCAATATTAGTTTTTGTGTTTCCCCATTAAGAGAAAGTCAATTCTCTTGAATGCCATTTTAGTTAGGCGAGACCCTAGCGAATTTAAAGCTAACCCAACTAAAGACTTGTAATATATAAAGAATTATTTACCAAGAAGCCAAACAAAAAGCCCAAGGAACATGCATTTCAATTCATTTTGTTGGTTGTTGATAAATGTGGTTCACCTCTTTAAAATGGTTTTTAGTACTTTTACGTCCAAGCAGATCCTTTGGACAACCAGCCTTCAAATTATCTGGTCTAGTTCTTGTTTGTTTTAAATAAATTTAAAATTATGCTAATGCTGAAAGTTCTTACTAGGTTTTAGTTGTTGGTATTGGTGTTATTAGCATATTCTTACTAATGCTAGACAATATCGTACCATATTCTTGTGTTATTATGTGATGCGATGCAGGAGCATTCAAGAGGCTTTTCGAATTAGCTTAAGATTTATTAATTTGTCTATCTTGTTTGGTCGGTTGGTTTTGATTCATGTTTCAATTAATTTCATAGATTGTTATGCTCTTGGTCTTTTTCAGAAGTCATGAGACCAGTCATGTGAATTTTTAGGTACTTGGAGGGTTATGATTTAGTATGTGTAGAAGGATTCTAGGGCTAGGATATTAGGCTGCTATAAGCCTTAATATAAATAGCTGGCGAGGAGTCTTGGTATGTAACTTTTATCCCTAATATTTAGAATTGCCAAATTATTGTGTTTGTTTTGGGTCTCTTGTCCTAGAACTCTATCAAATGTTTTGTCCTTGATCTCTATTGTGGTTTGTGACAGTAGCCTAAACCTCCTGTCCTGCATCATTGTGCTTTTTTGCAATCCGTGTGCTAGTGTCTCATTTGTGGAATGTTTATCTACATGCAACAGGCTCTAGCATGCTGCTTCTGTTTCGTGTTGAGATACTTCCTTGCTGGTTGGTATAAATGAGGTATAATGGAAACTGACTTCTACAAGCGTCCACAAACATACATTTCCTGCAAGCAAGTCAATACCACCGGAAACACTTAGATTAGATAAACACTTTGAAGTTTTGACATTCTTGAGATGGTTACAACTTTGTATCTGTTTAAATTGTATTTAACAAAAGGGGCTCGCTCATAGTAGATAAAATTAGAGTTACAAATTGTATTTTAGCCCTTGGATGCGAATACATTGACCAAATTGAATTTTTAGACTTGTTAATCTTATACATCATTCTATAAGACTACATATTGTGCACGTATGTTCTCATATCAAATCCTATACTGGTCCATATAATATAGCAGGAAAGAGATTATGATTTCTTTTTACATCTAGTATTGCTTTTGGATGCAATCATTGGCAACAACACAAGTATTCCAACTTCACTAGCCCTGAAAATAAATAAAGTAAGATGCTTCAATGACCAGGTATTGTTGTCATGAGAGTAAGAATGATTAGGCAATTATCATGACAGAAGTAAGATGGTTTTTCAGGGGTGAAGATTGATATTAGTAAGACTTTATTTGGTCAATGTATTCGCATCCAAGAGCTAAAATAACTCTTTGATTCTCAAACTTGATTAATTATAATCTTTTGCATCATTTTTCAAGGCTTTTTGTACCAGATTTCACCATAGGTAATGTCCTTGATGTACTTGGTGTGCGAGTAGACATTATTCCAGATTTTTATACAATTGGCATTCTTTGTATATATTTTATCCTTGAAGCAGATCACTTACAACATGGACTGGATTTCCCGTCATATATCACCAAATTGTCTGATAAATTGTGTAACAGATAAAAGGTTTATAGTTTTTCTACTCAATCTGATCTAACTGTGTACTTGGTTATGCTTTTGTTTGTTTTTTCTTGTTGCTAATAAGTCCGACTTGCTGTGGTCGTGTTGTATTCTCACGATGTCACACCATTGATCAAGTGATGACGCATCCTAACCAAAATCTATCATATGTATACTCTAGTCATGACTCATGAGATGAAGATGGCTTGAACACTAGTGTTTACTACTTTACTTCAGGGTTTCTAAGCCATAACTCGGTTGGTATGCCGGCGTTGTCCTACCAATTTATTTGGCTCTTAGTCAGATTGGTGGTCATCTCTGTTTGCCTCGAGGTGTACTGGAGAAGTTGAAGCTCTGTTTTTGTCCTCTTGGATCTAAGAAGATAAGTTCAGGTCTGATAACCTGATGTTTAGTTAGAAGTAGACCCAACAGTGACTCCTGATTGTATTGCATTCCTACTTGTGACTATTCCTTCTCTATCAAATGATCAATGAAATCTCAAGGATAAAAAAATAATAAAATAAATAAAAAATAGATTACTTGGAAGTTAGAACTCACAATCTTGCAAAGTTCCCTAGTCTAGCGAATTTAATTAAGGCATGAGACTACGGTCATGTGATACAATGCAATGTCCATCTTCCATCAACACGAATACATTGAATGTTTAATGACAAAGAGTAGCTAGTTCTTCATAGGGTAGGTGGCACATGCCCTTGCTCATATTTCTCTTTATTGAGCACTGTTTAAACTGCAGGGCAATCGTTTCTGGTTCCCATTGTGTGCATAATTCACAAAAACAATGAAACATGCATGTAATACATGTTAAGCTCCTAGCAGAGTTGCTGACAAAATAAAAGGCAATGCAAACATAGAACCTTCAATTGCCTTGATATTTTCTTCTTCCTTGTTCTCGCCTTGTTTATCATAGATCATCTAGTTCAAGTAGTAAACGAAACTGAAAAAGACACATTGAACAATCAAGTTATAAGCAGCGGTACAAAGTGGATCGACAGTGTCACTCACTATGCCCTAAATAGCCTAAGACCGACAAAGAAAATATGGCCCGAGAACTCTGGGAAGCCATGAACAAAAGAGAAAGAGGAATGCGTAATTACTATTGTCAATACCTTTACAATTGCATAAAGGTTCTCTTTTACTCAAAAAATAAATAAATCATGATATACTTTTCTATTTTAATCCTTTCACATAGTTTCTCTGCTTGCCTATGTTTGAATAACACAGTTTCTTAACCCTCTTTCTCATCCCTCTTTCTCATCCAAGCTAAACAAAATATCATTGGTTTCTGAGAAACATCTATGAAAGTGGAAGTGAGCTAAACAAAATATCATTGGTTTCTGAGAAACATCTATGAAAGTGGAAGTGAGCTAAACAAAATATCATTGGTTTCTGAGAAACATCTTTGAAAGTGGAAGTGAGCCACTAAAGCATAAGGAATTAATCGCAACAGAAAGACTGTAACGGATTAGTTAACAATACAGCAGCAATGTAAGATGCAAAGAATTGAAAGCCTTTCACATTACATAAAAACGCTCTTCCACAGGCAGTACACAGCTGGTTGCTTCCACAACTAAAAATATATTTGAACTACATACATATGTCAGTTAGCAAGGATTCCCTCTGAATATAGCCATTATCTAATTGTAAGTCTGCAACTGACATTATCTCATGTACCTTATCATGATACCTAGAACCAACGTTCTAGTCTTGGAAAAACTGTTTCATATAATCCACTTATCCCCACGTAAGATCAGCCAAGACTTGATCCTCTTTTCTAAATTCAGCTTGTCCTAATCAACATCCATTTCCTGGTCCTTCTCATTGGTACTGCTCGACCATAGTTTGATGGTACGGTCATGTGATACAGTAGCAATGTGATGTCCATCTGCCATCAAATATATTGGAAGTTAACCACAAAAACTAGCTTGCAAGTAAAGAAACTAAATAAAAATTAAAGAGGAGACAATTTGATGAACAAGGCCCACTACATGCCAATGTTAGTTTTCTTTTAGTGTTTGTGAATGCTTACACATACATCACATGTGCGCTAAGGTTCTGATGAAATCAGAACAAGCTCTAACGTAGGGAGACGTGGAGTTTTCTTTTAGAAGAAATATGGGTAAGGTAATGAGTAATTAAAAAAAAAATCGCTTACATCCATAGCCTAGGCTTCAGTGGCACATGAGTGGATCAGAGACAAGGTAAAGTTGGAATGATTGTAGGAAATAAAAATGTCTCAAAGTGAAGCAAATGTCTCAGAGGTACATTAGCTGCTTGTAATTATCAATCAAATTCTTTTGAGAATATTTATATGTTCTTCATCATCAATGAAATAAATGATGAACACCAAAAATACCTTGCTTCAAGGAAACAATAAAAAATGACCTAAAATTTCCCACTTACAGCAGTTAGTTGAAGTTGCACCAAGAAAATGAGATTCAACTTGGTGAACTCAAAGCAGGATGACAAGCACATCAGATTGCAAACAGTAGAAAGTTAACACATGAGTATCTCTACATAGTAAAGGAAATATGACTACAGTCTAATAGAGGCACATATGTAGAAAGGGGTGAAAAATGTAAAGGAATATCTGTATACATAAGTGAGAGAAGTTTGGGCTGTAGCTACTAAAGAGATGGCAAAGAAATATCAATAAGTGATGGAAGTTTATGCATATCTGTATGCTTTGAAAGATGCCATTTGTAAAAGTCATGCTGCTCATGCATGGTTTAAATGGGTAAACACAAGAAAAGAAAAAAAAGAATCAAAACAATATGCATAACAATATTGGATGAATAAACTTACCTCCTGAAACATCCAAAGAAGTAACTTTTGCTTCATGTCCAGAGAGTGTCCTGACAGGCTTAAAATCTCGGGCTGACCATATCTGGCAAATCCACACAAGATGAAATATTGGGTAGTCAGTATATATATCAACCAATAAACTGGTAATAACAATTATAATAACTCCAATTCAGTTTATGTAGAAACAATGGTACTAAAAAAATGTTGATATATCAACCAATAAACTGGTAATAACAATTATAATAACTCCAATTCAGTTTATGTAGAAACAATGGTACTAAAAAAATGTTGATACCTTTGCTGTCATATCATAGGAGCCAGTTACCAAGAAATATCCCTCTTGAGGCTCGAATTTGACCTGTGATATGAGATTGGAGTGTGCTGGAATAATGTATATGGATTTCTTTTTTCTTAAATCCCATATCCTACAAGTGTTGTCTTCACCCCCAGTGGCTAGATAATAACCATTTGCTGAAAAACTGAGTGCAAGGACCTGAAAGATACAATCAAAAAATGAATGAATCATAGGAAAGTAATCATAATTGCCATTCTCATCAGACCACCAATAAAATAATAAAAGATGAAATTAAAGTCTTACTTTTTTGACATGGCCTTCCAAGGCAAGAATACTTCTACCACTACGGAGGTCCCAAACACGAGCAAGCGCATCCAGTCCAGCAGTTGCCACCAATGAGCCATCGGAGTGGAAGTCTATTGCATAGACACTCCTACTGTGACCTTCTTGAAGAAGTAACTCATCACCGGTCTCTACATCCCATAGCCTCCAAGTCTTGTCAAAGCTAGTTGTACCCAAGTATTTTCCTGAGGGATGGAAGGCAATACGGGCAAGACGGTCCAAATGCCCCCCAAATGTCATCAGGTGTGCTCCTTCGCTGTTCCACAACCTTGCAGTCCTGTCAGCAGAGGCAGTTGCTAAGAGGTGGTTATGCACAGGAGAAAATGTAACATCGGTTAAGCGCTCTGTGTGTCCCTTTAATGTGGCAACCTTTGTTACTTGAGGCATGCTCCACAACTTGGCAACTGGGCTTAAAGCACTGAAAAAAGCAAAGAAAAACAACACAACAATTCAATCCACCACTTGTGCAATAGTATAGGAACACAACATATATAACAACAGCACAGCACAGCCCGAAACCAAAACCCTACAAAGACCTAGTTAGCATTTTGATTAGAAAAGGGCCCTTTCACCTCCTAGTCACATCAATACCACAGAGTAGAATAATCATCAGAAATCAAATAGCAGTAAGTAAAGCATGCATCATCATACACTAGAATAAAAAAAATTGGCAATCAAAAACAAACACCCAAAAAAAAGTGGTAGAGGGAAGATACCATGTGGCAAGCAATTTCCCATCTTGTGAGAAGGAACAACCAGAAAGAGGCCTGTCATCCCCAATCTCACTGCAGTCAAGTTTCAAATTAGAGGCGTGCTGTAAAGCCCAGTTGATCTCTGCATCCATATCCTCATCTGGGTCATCCTCCTTCCTTCGAGCACGTTGAAGGCGAAAGGCTGCCCTGGTCATGGAGTAGTTGGCAATATGAATCCTAGCATCACGCAGAGCTTTGGGTCTGAGGGCTTCAGTGTAAAAAGGGTACTCAATGACCTGGTCAAAGTCAGAATCGTCTGGTGCTTGGGCATTAGCAGCAGAAGCCTCGTCCTCCTCATGAGCTTTGATCAGCGTCTCCAACTGCCCCGCATCGAGCTTCGCCAGAATCATCCTCAACCTGTCTCGCCTCTCCATCTCTCGTTCTCCGAACAGAGTCATGGGCTCGCCCAGCCGCCGGAGACGAGTCCTCACGGCATTGTCGTTGGTAGGAACCGCGAGAGCAGAAGCGCGGCGCTTCATCAACAGCTGTTGCATTGCTCTCTCCTGTCGCTCTCTCACCGCTTTGCTCTCTTCCGATATATCGTATCCTACTCCACCCGGAACGGCCGACGAGTCTCCTTGACGGCCCGCCTCCTCATCGGAATCGGAGTCGTCGGTCGTGCTCGCTGCTGCTGCTTCGCCGTTTTGGGGCTCTGTTGCTGCTATACTTGACAAAAGCTTCTCCTCCTCCTCCTCCATCGTCATAGCGTTTTTCTCTCTGGAAACTAACTGTAAAACCCTCGTTGGTAGCAAATACAGTATTTAGAGAAATTTGTTAAAATGCCCCTTTTTTGGGGTTTGGAATGAAAAATACCCTCTTTTTTTTAGACTAATGAAAAATACCCCTTTTGCTTGTAAAAAGACATGTTTGCCCTTACTGATCAACTCTTTTTCTTTTTCTTTTTTCTTCTTCCCCTTTCGTCGTTCTCTTCTTCCCTCTCGTCCCTTCCGGCCAACTTCTTCCCTTCCTCAGTTTGGATTGGGCTTGGAGGCGAGCAGAGGACCACAGTGACGGAGAGTGAATTGAGCGCGAGCTAGGGTTAGGATGCCCAAATCAGATTGGGCTTATTGGAGCAGAGGTGCGACACCGGAGATAGGGTTGGTTCTCTTGGAAGTTGGAACTTGGTAGCCATGGAATGATGCACTCAGTGGTTTTAATTAACTAATGTTTGAGAATCAAATGAAATGATCGAGTATTTATTGTAGGTTGATTTGGAGATGAAAAGCAAAGATGGGTATGGCCGTATGGGTGCTACGTGGGCATAGAAGGTAGCTTGCAAGGTTTCTTGTGCAGAGCTTTGCTTGTTCTAGTGTATTATGCGTGAGAAATTTGTACTTGCCCAGAGAAGAAGCTGGCCAGAAGGAGAGGAGAGGGAAGAAGAGAACGACGAAAGGGGAAGAAGAAAAAAGAAAAAGAAAAATAGTTGATCGGTAAGGGTAAATATGTCTTTTTATTGGCAAAAGGGGTATTTTTCATTAGTCTAAAAAAAGAGGGCATTTTTCATTCAAGACCCCAAAAAAGGGGCATTTTAACAAATTTCTCCAGTATTTAGCTCTGCGACTGCTTTTTTCGACCTTCGTTTAACAAAATAATAATGAATGAAACGACGCGCCGAATATATATATATATATATATATATATATCTATTCATTCAGCAAACAACTTTTTGAGAGGAAATTAAACTCTAAAAATAAATAATTTAATATATAGAGAACAAAAATTAATTAAAAAACAAAAAAAAAACTTTCGAGGGATCACCAAAGCAATGAGTTTGGCAAAACTCGGCTACTCCTTAAGTTTTAGTCCTATTGAAAAACGTTGCCGGCCTCTGTTAGCTCTTAATGCTTTTAACTTTGATAATTTTAATTCGGAATGCCCTAACGGCTTCTCCTTGAGTTTGTATTAATTTTTTTCGTATAAAAAAAAATGAAGTAATGGGTTTGGGCAATGAGACACATTTCCACACTTTTTTAAACAAAAGGACAATAAATCATCAAATGGTCTTGCGTTTCTTTTTAAGCTTCACAAAAAGGGCATGCATGATCTATATTTTTCATGAATTTATGTAGTCTCCCCCTTGTTACTTCAGAATTGAAGCATTATGTGGGATCTAAATTCATTGGAAGAATTGGAAACCTTTAACGAAGGAGGATTGATGTTATGAGCCCCTCATGCTTTTAATATGGCCATGCTTGAAAACAAGCATGGTGCATCTTGAATTCCCGGATTCTCGTACTGCTCGTACATACAAGGCTAAATAGTTTCATACCTATTCATTTTTGAAGGTTACGGTGTATAAGACTACCTCCTACTTATATGGCATAATGTTTTTACTACTACCTAGAGATCATCTTTTTCAACGAACTTAGTGAGATGTATGGTATATGTCAACGTGGATTGACTCTTGAATCCCAGGTGGCAGGTGCTCATGATGATCCAGTTTAGTACTCATGCTTATGCACAGTGAATCAAATTTTGTATCTTGCCCATGTTATGGATGAAAGACTGTGTCTTTAATGGTATTCTAATGTCGTGTTAGAGATCACTATAATTCTTTGGCTAAATGCAAAGAGTGGATGTATATTTGATGATTCGGGGTTGTCTTTTTCATAGGGATCGATGGCCCTAGACTCCTAAGTAGTATGCAACTAGGTCATTTAGCAACGATGAAATGATTAGGAATGGAAAGAGTAAGTGAGTGGTTTAGACAATGTGAGAGTGTAGAGGTGTGTCAGTTTTTGTAAAGAGATGATGAAATGTAACAAGCAAGAAAGTAAATGAGAGTAAAGTAAAGAGTGTGTGCAAGTTATGAAAACGTTGAGATTTTTCAGGTTAACCCAAATTCAATGCAATAAGTAATACCCCAACAATGAATGCAGGTCAATGCGATTACGAATCAAGTTCTGTATCCTAGCTATGTTATGGGTCTAGAACCGTATTTCCAATGGTATTCGAATGTCATGTTATGGATAATTAGAACTCTCTAGGCATCTTAAGGAATTTCTCTAAGTTACCTATTACCAAATTTCCTAAAGTGTTTAAGAGACGTAAAACATCGAAACATATGAACTCAAACAAGGATTACTCATCATATATGCTACTAATTGCCTAGGTTGTGCAAGGTTACCAATCTCCCACAATCTCATCAAGATAGATTGATTAACATGCCAAAGAACTAGCTGGTAAATTCCTAAGAACAAGCAATCAACACATATTGAAATAGGTAAAGCACACATATTCATGAATCACAAGGCATTTATTCATCATCAAAAGCAATCACATAGTCACATTAGACTATGGCACACTACTCTAGTCCCCAACAAGGTTACTACTCACTACTCATCAAAATATACATCATCATATCACAAATATAAGCCCCTAGATTCAAGTTGAAGAGAGAGTAATTAAGGATGATGAATGCTCAATAAGTAGTGGCTGCCCTAGGATTGTGTCACTCAATGAGGGATGCAAGCTATATTATCCTTCTCTTTGCTTCTCCTTGTATTTAAACTCCACACCTTAGTGTTTAATGATGTTATTAATGAATTGGTGAGGATCCCCAACAACTAAAAGAATGTAGACGTAGAGGAAGTCATGGTGAACAACCTTGAAGAAAGAATGAAGTGGAAAGAAGGTGAGGAAAGTGGTGAAAAGTGGTGGAAAAGGTGGTTGTCGGCACTGTTCGATGGGTCGGATGACCATAATCGACTGATCAACTAGGAGGTAGAGGCAAAAATAAAAGGAAAAATGGAGATGAAAGAAAGGGAAAGAAATGGGTGATGTGTTTTCGAACTAAATTATGGATGCCTAATTTGGCAAAAAATCTAAATACATAGGCAAGGGAATGGGGGATTGGAAGGCTAGGATAGAGTTTGGTGGATTCAATGGCTAGAAATAGGTTCAGCAAATGGAGGACAAAGGGGTAAATGAACATAAATTCCAGCCCACAACCTATTATGAACTCAACAAGGAATGTTGACAAAGGTATAGATTTGAGAAGGACAAGTCAGAAGAAAATGAAGGAATAATCAATGATGACCTAAGGATAAAGACATGTTCCTTGCTGATTTTTGGGGCTTCTTGTGGTGAGTCACAAGGTTGACTTTTGACCTTGACCCTCGGAGTTGACCAAAGTTGACTTTTGACTTTTCGAATTATTGGTCAATCCTCCGTAATTCTCTTGTGCTTCACTTTTGAGACTTGATATTTGACCCTTTGGTGCTCTAAAGTTGAGGTTGACCACGAGTTGACATCTGGTCTACCTGTTGATCTTTCGTCTTCTTGTCGAAAATGCACAAAAAGTCTCCAAAATGCGTCATTTTGCTATCGAAATCAATCGGATGCTCAAATTCCCTACATGAGAACAAAACATGGAATAGAGACTCTAAATGGCTATCATATTAGTATTTTTATGGTGATTAGAGACCTAATTTGTATGTAAATCACATACAAATCACTCTTTAGGTAACTTAAGACTTGAGAATTCAAACAAGGCATACAAGTCCTCATCATACATATTAATGTACAATTGCCTAGAGAAAGCAATGAATCACAACCTAACAATCTCAAATCAAGATAGATTAATTGCACGCATGCTTCTAGAGGTGACTAAATTTTATAATATGTATCCAAAATTAATCTGATGCTCAAATTCCCTACATGAGTGCAAAACATGGAATATAGACTCTAAATGGCTATCAGATTAGTATTTTTATGGTGATTAAAGACCTAATTTGTATGTGAATCATATACAAATTACTCTTTAGGTAACTTAAGAGACTTGAGAATTCAAACAAGGCATACAAGTCCTCATCATACATATTAATATATAATTGCCTAGAGAAAGCAAGGAATCACACCCTAACAATCCCAAATCAAGATAGATTAATTGCATGCATGCTTCTAGAGGTGATTAAATTTTATAATATGTATCCAATACATAGTGAAATAGATAATACACATATTCATTCATCACAAAGCATCCATACACATTCAATTAACCACATCACCACATATGGACTAGGGCACACATCCTTAGTCCCCAACTAAGAGTACTACTCACAAAATATTAGAATCAAGATTAACAAGCTAGAATCAAGAACAAGTAAAGATAGAAATGCTCAATAGAGAGATGGCTACTCCAAGCTTATATCACTCAAGGCTTGTGGAAGCTCCCTCTTCTCGTCCTTATTCCACCTTGCTATAAACTCCAAGATCTTGACAGTTCTTGATGATTTTCCAAGGTGATGTAAGGATCTCCAGCAAAAGAGTGATGATTGATGTAATGGGTGTTGTAAGGAAGAGATTTGGTGAAGGAAGGTATGAGAAAAGAAGTGAGGAAGGTGCAGGATATGAAGGTTGAAGGTGAACAGATAGCGTGACGGTTTGACTGGTCTGACAACCAGTCGATTGCTAAAGGTCGAAAAAACAAAAAAAAATGGAGTAGGAGAGAAAAGGTAAGGGAGAGACAGTTTGAGGCTAAATTGAGATACTAGGTAACTAAGAGATAATCTAAATGAGGAGAAAAGGGAGGAAGGGCTAGGATGGATCCTAGAGATACAAGGGTGGAATTGTATGATAATTCTATAGGAGGTGAAATGGCTCGACTACCCTAGAGGGAAGTTAGGTGGGTGTGGAGGAGAAAATTCGGTGAAGGGTAAGAATGTTAAAAGCTAGGAAAATCAGAAAAAAAAAATCAAAGAGGATAAAACAAGATGAAGATTTGGTGAGGAAAATTTTCCTTTCTTCTGAAAGAAGAATAAGGAATACACAAATGATGAGGTCATTGATTACCTACCAACAATAGAACCTTCTTAGTTGATTTTGGGAGCCTTTTGTGATGAGTATGTTTGAACCTAAATTTGGCAGACCCACATACGTGGTAAAGATGAGGCTTATGAGGGTGAGGCCCTAGCTTGATGAGCCATGAGGGAAGCACCTTAGTCCAATCAGATTTCTCGTTAGGTTCAGCTGACCATAGCTAAGATTTTTAATTGAGATTGACCAACCACGATTAAGCTATTTCTGGCAATGTTCGGCTTGCCTAGGTTTAGGTTTGGCTAATTTTGACCGAGGTCAAGTATTAATCAAGCTCATAAAAGACATTAGATGTCAACTCATGCGTTAAGTAAGAATTTGATTCCCAGATTCAAAGTCGTCGTTACCAAATTTGGAGAATTCAGATTGAATACACGGTTAAAGGTTTTAATTCCCAAGTGAGCAGTTACTGCAATCAAATTCGTGTTATAAGGATTTGATTCCCAAATTTTAATTATTGTAATCAATATGGTCTCGACAATTAAAATCGAGATTGTATCTTTTTGTTTGTTTAACATCTTTATTTTCTACTATAAAAAAGACAGTGTGCATCTTTGTTAGAGGGCCCCGACCAATTAACACAAAAACATCTCAATAGAATACAAATTCAACATTCTCAAATCTCTTTCAAATCTCAATATACTACAAACATATAATTCTTTTATCTATCATTGTCTTACTGGTATTGTTCTATCTTTCATGCACTTTACATTTGTGTTCTTTATATTCTAGCTTGCTCTTTATTTTCCTACAATTTATTTACATGCTCTTTATTTTTTCTACACTTTATTTTTTTGCCTCTACTTTGATGTCACTTACTTTATGCATTTTATCTTCTTTCAAATATATTAAAAAATTATAAAAAAAAAGAAGAAACATCACATTCTTCACCCATCACTCACCGAGTCACACAACATGAAGACTACAACTAGTAAGGCCGATTAATGTAAAGTCTGTACATCATGACAAAGAGAATATTGCGGCCGAGATTGTTCCTTCCTCGACCCACAATCATAAGACTAGAAGTCAAATCCAAACTGTAAATTCAACAATCAAGAACGCAAGTTGGCACGCCTTAACACACGTCATCAAGCTAAAAGGACAAGTATAAACCAAGAGGAAAAAACTCATGTCCGACCTGGGTTGGACGCCTCCTATCCGACCCCCTTCAGGTGCCATATGGGTGAATGACACCTGTAGCCTTACCCATTTTTTTATTCATACATGTTGAAAACGTTGTCCACCCATTGCCCACTATTTTTTATTACTTTTTTATTCTTCCCCCTACTTTTTTATTACTTTTTTTTATCGGGCCTCTCCCCTTCTTCTTTTTCCTCTCCTTCTTCTTCTCTCCTTTCCGGCCAGCTATCATCTCTCTCTTCTCTTTCCAGTCAAACCCAGCCCTTTCTCTTTCACTCTCTTTTCCGGCTATCATCTCTCTCTTCTCTTTCCGGTTAAGCCCGAGCCCTCTCTCTCTCTCTCTCTCTCACTCTCTCTTCTCTCGGGAACCTCACACCCGAATCTAATGCAGTGCTGGACAAAGGCGTGGCAGTGCTGCGACGGTCTTGGACAAAGCCGCGGCGATCTTGGGTCCGGGTTCTTGGTGATTGCAGCGGCTGTGCTGTCTTCAATTGGATTGAACAGAGGCGGTGATTGGGCGTCACGGCCCGGCGAGAGAGAGATGCAGAAATGATGGGTGGGTGCGGGGGGCGGCGGCTTCGAAGGACGGAGACCACGGGCTCGGGTGTGGGTTCCCGCAGAAGAGAGAGAGAGAGTGGTCTGGGTTTGACCGAAAAGAGAAGAGAGAGATGATAGCTGGCCGGAAAGGAGAGAAGTAAAAGAAGAAGAGAGAGAGAAGAAGGGGGAGGGCAGCCCGATAAAAAAAAAGTAAGGGGGAAGAATTAAAAATAGTGGGGCAATTAGGTGGACAACGTCTTCAACATGTAAGAATAAAAAAATGGGCAAGAGTACAGGTGTCATTCACCCATAGGCCACCTGAAGGGGGTCGGACAGGAGGCGTCCAACCAAGGTCGGACATAAGTTTTCCAAACCAAGAAGCCCCCGACCGTGTGACACATGGCTGAGATGATTTTTGAGCAAACATAACCACAAGCTTGAATTTGACCTTGACCTTTGAGGTTGACCATGGTTAACCCAGTTTGAGTTCTTAGGCAAAATGCTTGACTTTTCGATTTCTTTGTCAATTCTTCAGAATATTCTTACATTTGCTCCACATCCAATACTTGATTTTCAACACTTTGGCATTCAGTAGTCATGGTTAACCACGAGTTGACTTTGGGTCAACATGTTGACTTTTTATCTTTTTGTCGGAAATGTACTAGAAGCCTCCAAAATGCCTTATTTTGCACCATATATCAATCCCTTGCATATATCACCTTTGAAACACGCAAACATGGATTTGATACACTAAATAGCTATTGGATTAGCATTATTCATTTGATTAGAGACCTAATTTATATGTAAAATACATACAAATCAATCCCCTAAATTGTAATCATGAAATGCCATTAAAAATGGAAAAAGCAAAAAATAAATAAAAGGAAAATAAAATAAACTAAAGGCTTTCAATATTCTTCGATGATCCCTTATAACAATTCCTACTATTATTTAAGCAAAGAGAAGGAAGAACGATATAGAATCCTCTATCTTGACCCTAGCTCAAGGTGGTCAACTGGTAGCAAAAGTCCAATAAGTCCACTTTTCTAGTAATAGCCCATAAGATATTTAAGAGTCCTAACAAAATTTATCAGAGTCTGAGCTACTTTCTAGCAAATGCTGAAGGTATTCTAGCTATACCACTCCTTGTAAATCTACCTCTAGATCATAATTTATCACATTGAAATCAGCCTAGAAACTGGATTTTAATTTTGAACTCTTACTTACTGACTTGTGGCATAGTATTCTCTCGCAAGCGTGCATACGTTGTTAAGATAGAGTGTGTACTTGAAGAGTGAGAGTGTTGTACCACATGAATTAGAAGACCCAAAATTCCATTTAGATAACAAGTAATCTAAACTCTAGCAAAAGATGGAAAGACAAATGAGTAATGGATATGCACAAGTCAAGTATAGAATGTTCATTGTTTTGGGATTTTTGAAATTGAATAAGAATGCAAACAAAGTAATCAATCGATCAATTGCAAACAAGCAAACGAAACCAAGCAAGTAAAGGTAAGCAACAATAAATAATAAACGATTGGGGTTTTTTGGTTAACCAAAGTCCAAACGGATGATTGATGTTTCGGTTACATATGTAAGCTAATATGATTAGTGAATTAAGCTATGTATCTTACCTATGTTATGGTTGTAAGATCATATATTCTAGGTAATTTTAGTGTCATATTATGGATTACTAAGATCTCTTTAGTTGCATAAGTCATGTCATGGATCTTAGGAAAACAAATAAGAGGGATGATGTACGAAGCTAGACTTTAGGAACTCAAATAAGAAAACCAATGACACATGCTATGATATCCCACTCATCATATCATGAATATGGAAACTCTTCATCACAAAAGTAAGCCATGGATCCCACTTAATTAAGTGAATGAAGGCATAAAACAAGCATACAATTAGGAAATTCTCACATAGGCATACAAGTCCTCATCATGCTTATTGACAATTGCCTAAAGATAGCAGAGTGGTCAATTATATAATCCCATATCAAGATAGATTAAATACATGTGCAAGAAGTGGTTGTCTATAAATATGCATCTAACACATAATGAACTAGACAATAGGCATACTCATTCATCAACATATCATCCATATACAATTAATCCATAAAAAAAAATATATATGAACTAGGGTACACAAACCTAGTCTCCAACCTTAAGTAACTACTCACTATCCATTAGAATATACATTATAATTATTTTAGATGAAATTGAATCTAGATACAAATATTAGGAGATAAGGATAAGAAAATCTCATTAGAGATGGTTGTCCCCAAGCTTATGCCACTTGAGGCTTGATGAAAGCTCCCTTTCTTCTCCATTCTTTTTCTTTTCTTTGGCTCTAGTCTTTAAGCTCCTTGTGATATTGATGCTCTTGGTGAATAAATTGAGAATCTTCAGTAGAAGAGTGGTAGATGAGGTAGATAATGGTGTGAGGGACAATTTTGATGAAGGAATGAAGTGGAAAAGAGGTGTGGAAGGTAGAGATTTTGGTGGTGGAAGATGGCTTCACGTCATTAGCAACCGGTCGCTACGGGAATCCTAAAACTAAAATGAAAGAGAGGAAAAGAAAAAGTGAGGTGAAATGTTTGAGGGTTGGGCTAGGTGTGCTAGGAGACAACCTAAACGAGGTAAAATGAGAGATACATACTCAGGCAAAGGATGGTGGAGGGTTAGCATTAGCTAGGGAGATATAAGGGCTAGGATGAGAGGAGTTGGGGAAATAGAATGTCTAAAGTAGCTGAAAGAAAGTTAGGTGGGAGAGGGTAGGAAAATTAGGTGAAGGATAAGAAGGTAAAAACTCATGGACCAAAGTAAAAATCAACAAAAATGGAAAATATAAAGTCAAAGAGGAAAGAGACATGAGAGAGATATGATGAGGATAAATGTCATTTCGTCTAGAAGAAAAATAAGGAATAATCAAATAATAATGTTATTAATCACCAAAGATATGGAACCTTCTCATGACTGATTTGGAAAGCTTCTAGGATGAGTCACTATCTTTATTTTTTGTGTGTGACTTCAGAGTTGACCAAAAGTTGACTTCTCATATCAAAATGTTAAATTTTTGATTTCTCGGTCAAATCTCCAGCTAATCTTTGTGCTCTACTTCTGATACTTGACTCTTGACATTTTGGTATCATAAAGTTATGGTTGACCACGAGTTTACTTTCACATTCTTCTCGAAAATGCTCTCAAAGCTCCCAAATTGCATCCTTTTACACCAAATAACTATCTTTTGCATAAATGACTACAAAACACTCAATATAAATGACTACAAAACACTAAAACTAGGATTAGAGATAGTAAATAACCATAAAGAGTAGCCTAATTTGAGTGCTTAGAGGCATACTTTATACATAAAATATGTGCAAATCACTTACCACTGATGTTCTTCTTGGAAGCCAAGGTTCTACAATTCATTTATGGAAAGCTAACATTCCAGGTAAGGCTATGTGAAAGGCATGCCGTAATATTTTGCCTACATTGGATCGTCTAGCTTCAAGGGAAAGTCCATATTGAGAATCCTAGCGGTATCTTGTGCTCTACGGGATTGGAGACTAAAAATAATTGCTATCCAGATTGTACACTAGGGCAGTGAACAATTTAGAGCCCCTCATATCTCGATCAGGTCTGTTTGGTCCCGTGATTACTGCTCTTTCTCAAGTTGGCTTCATTTTTGTGAAGAGAAACTCTCTTCTCTACTTCTTGCAAAACCACTATTCTTGATAGATGGGGCTGTGAGTTGGTGTGGCCTTGTCTGGGTTGGGCTGTGGACTTCGGGTCAGGCTTGGGGCCCAAATTGGGCTAATGTTTGTTTTCCTTTGAATTTTATTTTCCTTTTACTGTTTAGTTATTTCTTGTTTTCAATAATTTTTCACCAACTAGTGATTGGGTTTAGTGGACTTTGTCTCGGTCTATGCACTCTAGGTGCTTTGTTTGGCCTAGTGAGGCGTGCCGCTATTAAATGAACATTACCTCTGATGTGTGCGTAAAATACGTACACAAAGTGCTTCTAATAATTTAAATTAAGCTATTCCGAGAGCATTTTAATGTGTTTAATGTGCGTTTCGTTTGTTTGCAGGTAAATAAGTGGAATAAAATAATTTGTACTGAAATGGTACAATTCGATCGTTTTTCAAACTCCACATTTATTTTCCATTTTCAGTTTTTATTTATTTATTCCCTTTTTATTTTGTTTTCAAAATTAGAATTCAAAAATTTAAAAATAAAAGTTTATTTAATAAATAAATAAAATGTATTTTTCTTTTTTGACTTTTTTTTCTTTCTTTATCCCGATCGGGGATTTTGAATTTCATCTTCCTCTTCTTGCTCCCCCGATCCTCTTCCTTCTTCTCCTCCTTCTTCTTCTTCTTCTTCTTCTTCTTCTTCTTCTTCTTCTTCTTCTTCTTCTCCTTCTTCTTCTCTTCTTCTTTTCTTTTCT
This sequence comes from Rubus idaeus, assembly GCA_030142095.1. Taxonomy (NCBI): domain Eukaryota; kingdom Viridiplantae; phylum Streptophyta; class Magnoliopsida; order Rosales; family Rosaceae; genus Rubus; species Rubus idaeus. Next base: position 16,955,573 of record CM057970.1, on the reverse strand, counting down.
TTCTTTCCTCTCCGCACCCATTCTCTTCTATCTACACCCACTCACCACCGTGGTCACTACACCAGACCACCATCCAATCTCGCCGGCGCCGTCACCTTCCAACCATCCGTAATCCCAGCCACGCCACCAACGCCGGAAACTCACCTGCAAGCAAGCCAATCGCTCAATCACCAAATTCATCACGGTCAACAAGCGCAATCAACAATCACGGAACCAACGAGCCACACCTCGCTCAATTCCCGCAAGTCGTCGATCACCATACCATCGGACCACCACGAGATCATCACCGCCATCACCAACAGTTGCGCCTTCCCGTGCCGCACCTCCAATCAACGCCGGCATCATCAATCGAGCCCAAAGCTCATCACCGCCGATATAGGCCACAACCCGCGCCGCCGAGCCCGGCACGACGCCGACGTCCTTCTTCCTCCGGCAGCCCCGAAAGACCGGACCGTGCTGCTCTCACCGGCGTGCTTCCATCACCGGCGTGGATTTCGCCCGAAACCCGAGCCGTGCTCATCTCCGATCTAACCCGTCGTCGCCCTTGTCGTGGCTTCACCTCCAGGCCGCACACCTGCGTTGCCATCACCGTCGCACTATTCTCCGGCACCCAGCCACCACGCTGCCGGTCCCGCCACCTGCGTCTCTCTCCTCGAGCCCGAGCTCGACAGTTTTCCTCTCTGTTTGCTTGACTTCAAACTCTCTCCTCTTATTTTATTAAGTTTTGTTTATTTATTTGCTAAAACATTTAAGTTTTGAATTATTTTTATTATTTTCTTTAAGTAAGTTACATTATTTTGTGATTGTAATTAACAATAATTTTGTGTGAGTAGTGAATTTGTGAAATTGTGTTATTCCAAAAATCAAATTGTGTTTTGCTTTATTTGTGAGTAAACATTATTCGTAGTATATTTATTTCCTTTTTAGTTAGTTTGTTAATTAATTGTTGTTGTTTTGAAGAATAAGAAAAACCTAAAAATTGTTATCTAGTGCTAGAAAATTAGGTTACATTTTATTAGTAGGTTTAGGGCCTTCCAATCCCGGTGGTTCGACAACCCCGGATTTAATCTATTTTACCACTATATTTTGACCTCGTCAACCTCCTAGTGGCATGATGAAACGTAGAGCCACGCAGAAATTTCTGGTTGACTGCATAGTGGGAAAGCTGAGCTAATCGGTAATTTATGGCTTTGTTTTGGCATGATCTTTCCGGTATACCGCCTATATTGTAAAGCAGATGACATTGCGAGTTATGCAATCCCTGCTAAATGGTGCAAGTTAGAATACATGACTTTATTAGAGATTCTTGCTATTATTGCGAAGCATTCTCTAAATACTCTGTGTAATTTGGGGTTTAAGCATTATGTCCCCCCTTGTATTCGAATGTTTCATTAATGAAGGTTTGAGGGCGGCCGGTGTCCTTTAAAAAAAAAAAAGAAAAAAAAAACCACTATTCTTGATTTGGAGTGTATGGAAGGAAAGAAATCAAAGGGTTTGGGATTTTGTCTACATGACGTCTGCCATGCTCAAGGATTTCCATTTTCATCATTCTAAGAAGAATCCATGGAAGAGGAGCCGGACTAGGCTGAAATGGAAAGCACCTCAAGGTTAATTTAGATGCTACATTTGATAAGGACACCCATGATCGAGGGTGGAATTAGCTTCGTAATTCAAGATTCCATCGGCGCTTATGTCTGTGGAGCTTTTCAACTGGTGTCAAATATGGTAAACTTGGAAAATTTTGTGGCTTTAGCAGAGAGGAGAGGAGAATGTTACTGCACATTCTCTAAACCCTGTTATTTTTTAGACAGATTCTTTGATCCTTGCCAACACTGAAACAATGCTTCACAACCTCAAACCTCTCTGCTGGGACGAAATATATGCTTCTCCTCTGCAAGCTTGCCCAGGTTCATTTTTCTGTCAAGCATTGCGGCAAGCCAATACGCTTTATTGCCTACTCAGCAATACTCTTGGACTGATGTCCCTCCTGACACACTCTCATTTTCTTTCTAATGTAATTGTCTATGAAATGTACTAGTTTTTAATTTTCAATCAAGACTGTCATGTTTCTCACCCACACATAAAAAAAGAACAAAAAAATCTGTCAGATTTGAACTTGCCTTGCCTTATCATTAAACCGGATCTGATCGAACCATTTTGAATATAAGCTGATCTGGTCCATCCTGACACACTACCTTGGTGTCTCTTGAAGTTTCATATTCAGTATCTTTTATAGGTAACATAGTTTTGAGCCGATGAACAAACACATCTCAACTAAGTTGCTCACACTCCCACAATTACAGAGGCCTCAGGCGAGTCTTGTTCAACGTATTATTATAGTAATGCAACACATACAAACTGAACCAATTCTACCAAATCCAATAGAATTGGTTCGACTCTTCCAGGGCCATATTACCTTATTATATACTTTCTGTCCTCTATGGAGGACAGAAAAAGAATACAAAAAACACTACTACACATACCATCAAAACTCAGACAACCAACATTCACAGAATCGGCTCCTCCCAAATCCATGAATTTTCAGACCTGTTGACAATTATTCCAAGTTCCACTGTGTTGATAACCAACATTAACTCTGTTCCTTCTTCCTCCGTTCCTCCACCCTCGATCTTTCTGATAATAATCACCGTTAAATCTCGAGGTTCTATATCTCGAGTTGTGCCAACTTCCACCACCATTATTCGGCCTGTTATCTGCATTAACATTTCCACAATAAACTCCATCAACCCTTTTCCAATCCATATTCTTATTAGGATCTTCAAAATTGGTATTCCATTCACTTAGGTTATTATTGTTCTCCCAATTATTCCAACTACTGCCCCATCCTCCCATTGCTTGTTTATCCATATCAGAAACAGGTCCCCAAAGATTTTCTTTATTATCCACCTTCCATCCAGAACACCAATGTTCGGCATCTCCATTGGCATCTTTTTTGAAGTCCTCCTCAGCATCCCCCCATCCAGTGCACGAAAATGACTGATTCAAAAGGAGTGGATGACCAATAATAACACCCTCTCCTTTGGTTTCATCATCAGAGGGTTTAGGTTCCCTTTGCAACTCCAAAACCAGTTCAGGATCAATGCTGGAATTCCAATCAATTTCATCAATATAAACATCAGGATCAGGCAATGATATGTCGCAGGGAAGACCATTAATCTTTGCCCAGAATCTATTTTTTGCATTATGGAATGCCTCTTCACTTGCAGAATCATTCCAATGAACAACATTTTCATACAGATACATACACGTCTTTGTATCTAGGAGCTTTCCCCATGGAACTGAACCCACCGACGTACAAAATTTCTTTTCCCAGGAAGGCACACTGAACTGCCAACTATCTGGTAAGGAAAAACAAAAACAAACATATCGTAAATTATCATACACCAAGAGAACATACTGATTTATGTCAACAGCTCAACAAAAATCTAGAAAGAAACAGAACTACTGTAAAGTATGCAATAAATAACCTCGCAGAAGGAAATTGCAATAGTGATTGCAGACATGCACATACGACAAAACCTTGCAAAGTATGCCATAAATGTACGTAGGGGAAAATCCAACACAAATCTAACCGGTAAAGAAAACTTTTGGTGGTTCGGAATTTCTGAAGAATTTTCATATTTTTCTTTTCTGGACACTTGCATATATTTCCCAAATTTGCATTCACATGTTTCCACATTAAGCACTTGGCGATACTTGATAGTCAAACAAGCAAGAAGAATATTAAAAATCCAACCATCCAATAGTTGGCAGAACATTTGAAACATAGACAGGTTAAGCCAAGCAGAATCATTGGAAAGATGAGAGAACTTGGAAACTCGCACAAAGTTATATATTTATGGCTAAACAGATTAAATCAGCAAGAACCTTATTTGAAAACTGAAATGCTGTTACTCAATTCAACAAAACATGAAAATAAAAACTATATATTCTTCAAAATTGAAACTCTCACAATAAAATATAAAACCATTTTTACGAGAACCAAGTATCATACTATGAACCTATTGAGAAACGAATAACGACAAACTGCACTTCCAACCATACATGCTTACTAACTGCAGTAATAAAAGGGTACCAGACCCTGACATAAACAATATCTGTTGCAATTAAATCTACCGAACAACAGATATCCGCTAACTTATGATGAAGTATTTAAACAGGCTATTCGTCAAAGAAAAGAACACCACCATTAAGTCTTGCATCATTGTGACTAAATGTTTGAAAAGGCAATTTTATATCAAAGAACATCAATACCGGCCACCTTCCATAAACATAGAATGGCACTTACATCCCGAGCAGGAGCAGGAACGCTGCAGAACTCAAAAACCTGTATACATAAATTATGTCCTACATACTTTAGCTCCAGGGAAAGACTAAAGCGTTGGGAGGGGGAATTACTAAAACCGCTATTGCTCCTCTTGTTTAGACTAGCAGAATCAAAACTTAACTTCCAGGATAACTTTCTGCTTTATACAGAGTTTAGAGAAAACAAAAGGCTACTGGTATTCTTTTGATTAAGACGTGTAACACAGAGAAGGTTAAGACTTGGATTGGAAAAGAAGCACAGAGAAGAAAAAGAGATTTCTGGAAATAATTTTCTTCTCAGACAATGAGATCTCTTTGTTGTTTGAGTTATGATCCCTCAATCAAACATTATATATCCCTTACTTTCCTACCCATCTAAGCAATAAGAAAGTAAGAAAATTAACATTCTCCGGATGCGAAATTTTTTTAAACACAAACTTTTTCAATGAAGCAATTTTCTGTAGAAACAAGGAAAGTCTACAGATAAACAAAAGCAAATTACAAAATCTGGTTGCATGCAACTCCATAATTCCCAAAGCAAACAAACAAACAAGACTAAAACCTAATTAGCGGCTCAAGAAAATGCAAAAGCAAACAATTCTAAATAAAAATCGAGGCAGCCATGTATATGAGAATCAAAGAAGAACCCTTTTTCTTGAACCAAAAACCTCTAAGAGAAGCAATTAATCTTCATAGTTTAGAAAGGATCACAAACTAGTGCTCCTGCACAAACTTAAATTTATAAGAAATCAAAAAAGAAATTATACCATGATGATGTGAGGGCTTTCTGTTGTGAAACTTAGTCCCGGGAAGTTGTTGATAATAAGTTTCACCTTGTTGTTGTTGTTGTCTTCTCCAACTGCCCATAATCAAAAGCAAAGGGAGCCCAAAACACCCAAAAGCAAATCAAAACCCACCCAAGATGAGTTTTAAGCAGAAACAAAAGGCAAGACCAAAAATTGGGTTTCACTTTTCTGCAACAGCAGATGGGTGTCTAAATTTTTGGAGGCAGAGAGATCAGAACGAATGTATCATCAAACAAAGTAAATTCCGAGGTTTTAGAACTGTCGTCGTTTTGATCTTGGTTTTCTTTTTTCTCTTTTTTTTTTTGGACGATGATCTTGGTTTCCTTAAAAGGGCGCCCTGGTGGCCTGGTTTGAAAGCCCCTGGGTTTGGGATATAATTACTAAAATAGACCCACTTTCCATTTTTGATGACGACTGTGGCGGTCCAGGGGGTGACAAAAATAGTTGGAGTTCACGAGCCAAGCACAGTAGCACAGTAGCACACGTATCCATGTGCAAGTGTGACGCATCACCACTTCATGTGAAAAAAATGTGTATTTACTATTTACTTAGTTAGGTCAAATTATTGAATTATTATTGACATTGTATACACCCCAATGCAACATGATAGTACAAAAATAATCCACTTTCTAAAATGTTGAAACTTCTAATTTCATTCTTGAGATTAGAATTTTAACTATTAGAGATACATAAACTGTAATAACTCCATGAATGTGATGAATATACATTACAAGAGATTTTCACATTCGTACCTATAGGGGATATCAATAAATTCTCTTATAGTTGGGAGAGGTACCAATTAAAACAAAATTAATGATACTGATCTAGCTAGCTAATATGTATTGGATGGTGTTGATTAGAAATGGTAAGACATGAAAGACATAAAAGACATAAAAGTGTCGGTTCACTTGGTTGTACTATATATGGTACATACATTAAGTAAGATTTTGAATGCATTAAATACCAGTAATTGCTAGTCTGCTAGACAACAAATAGTTTCAGTGAATTAAGGAATAATGACGTAGAATATTGCTCATTTTGATCCTTTATCTCTATATAATGACGTAGTAATTGCTCTAGAATTTGAACGTTCTCAAAGTCGGAGAATGCCTACATCAGACTACTCAAGTGGATCGAGGCTACTTTCGTTAACAAGTTATCAAGTTAATTTTTTTTTGGACAAATCATCAAGTTAATTTCTTAATATATAGAGATAAAGGATCATCTAGTCACTTGAAATTAACTTGATGATTTGTCCAAAAAAAAATTAACTTGATAACTTGTTAACGAAAGTAACCTTGATCCACTTGAGTAGTCTGATGTAGGCATTCTCTGACTTTGAGAACGTTCAAATTCTAGAGCAAGTAACTGATCGTTTAGCATTCTAGCTAGTAATTGAAGTGTTAATGGATGGGTCAATTTAGTACCTTAACTAAGAAATTGCTCGTTAAGGTAACCACTTTTTTTTTTTTCATTTGGGGTGGGGGGAGATATATTAAAAAAAATATGATCAACATGCAATTGGTATCTCAGTCCAAGATAAAGCTAAATGATGTAATAATTATCAGTGCGTTTTTACAAGAGTAATAGCTCACATTTTGAAATTACACTAACAAACGACTACAAACTGGTAAAAACTATCTTCATCCCATAACAATCATCTATGCTCACCCAAGTATTCAACTGTGGTACACACCATGCAGTAGAGTGTAGCCATCATCAACACTAGGGCGATCTTGAAGTTTCTTAGGCTTGGGGCGAAATTCTTTGTGGTGCCCATAAATAGATATGCGACATTTTTTCAAGTGTCAAACTCCAATAATATATTATTTTTAAGGGATTTAGATTTCAATCAAGTTGGGTGGCTCATCCTTACGCCAATTTTATTAGATGAGGAAACATCATACGACGGGGGGAGGGGGAACATAGAACCAAAATCACGCGCGTATAATAAATATTACATACTTCTTAAAGAAAAAAATAAAATTGCACTCTAGCTAGAAAAGCACAACCATATGAATAGAATTGCATAAACCCTCCTTGAACCTTTACTATAATTAAAAAAAAATTTGTTAGGTTCGAAGAGAAATAGTAATATATGATAATAAAAAAAACCAATTGCACAACCATATCGAGACAACCACATGAATAGAATTGCATAAACCCTCTTCCATTAAACCTTTTCTATTTTTTAATAAAATTAAGTTGTTGGGTTCTTAAATAAAAAATTGCAAAACCCTATAAATAAAATTGCACAAAAACCGTCTTGAACTTTACTACTTTCACAAAAAAAAAAACAGATTAGTCCTTTTCTGTAATACCTCGAAAATTTTGAACTGAAATGAATATGTAAATACATATTGTGAGTCTTGAGAAACATTTACGGAATTATTGCGGAAAATATTCGAGATTAAAAATGTGATCTTGACAATTACTGTAAACACTTTAATTTTTTTAAATTTTTATTAAATCAAAATCTTCAATTTGAGGACTCGAGAATACAGTACACGTCATAGCGAGTCCGTGATACTTTCGTGCTATTTTAAATAATTTTGAACGTTTTAGAGTTAAATAAATTATAAAAGAAAATAAATTAAAAGACTGTTTTAATCTGAGCCGTTGATCTCTATCACTGCTCAATCCTCACCGTTGGAATAAATATATATAGCCCAAGATCAGATGGGGAGAGAATAACTCTCGAGAGCACCGACCCAAAACCCAGAAAATTAACTCTAGAATGAGTCGGCTTTCGTCGCTCACTGGTGACGATAGTGGGCGACGATTCCGACCACCTACGACCGTGAAACTGGTCCCAATCTCTTTATATCCTCACAGACTTTCTATCAATATAAATTTTCTCTCCTATCATCTATCGTACGCTATGAATCGACAAAAGGAAGTATTATTGCCCTTTTTTGGTGAACTTTCTGATTTGTATGCGATTTGCATACAAATTAGGCCCCTAATCATCATTATTGTGCTTGTCCAATGGCCATTTGTGAGTCTTTAATCCTTGTTTGCACACTTGTAGGTAAATCGAGCATCGGAATGATATTGGGAGCAAAAATGATGCATTTTGGAGCTTTTAGTGGATTTCCGGCAAAAGGACGAAAAGTCAACCCGAGGGTCAAAAGTCAACTCGTGGTCAACCCCGACTTTAGAGCGTCAACGAGTCAACATGAAGTCCCGGAAGTGAGTCGCAGGAGAATTCCGGAAGATTGATCAAGAAACCGAGAAGTCAAGCAAAGTCAACCATGGTCACCTCCGAAGGTCAAGGTCCAAGGTCCAAGTCAAGGTCAACCTTGTGATTCACAAATGTGCTCCCACATCATCAAGGACCACACTAGATTTGGTGAGGTGACATGTTGATTATTCCTCCCTTTTGTCCTCCCTTGTGATTTCCCTTCCTTGCCCTTCATTAAACCTTTGAGCCCTTAGATTAAACCATACTTCATCCTAGCCCTTTATTTCTTCCCCTCTAGCCTATAAATAGCTTAGTATTTGCCTCATTAGGGCAGCTTGACTTCAGCCCCAAAATCCCTCACTTTTCCTTTCCCCTTTCCTCTCTCCACCTTTTCCTTCGGATCAGCCTCTGCACATCTGTCGACCGGTCGACACAAGGTCGACGACCGGTCGACACAAGGTCGACGACCGGTCGACGCGCGGCGGAATCCTCCATCTCAGCTCACTTCCGACGCCTCCGCCACTTCCACCACCACTTGGGCAGTTGAGGATCCTCACCAGACAACAGGGACGTCATCTACACCCAAGAAGAAGAATGATACACCATTGATTGAGCATTTCTCACCCCTTCTCTCTCTTGTATTCATGATTTTAGCTTGCTATTGTTTTGTGATGATGCATCCCTTGATGGATAGTGAGTAGTTACCTTGTTGGGGACTAGGGTTGTGTGCCCTAGTCCATTGTGATGTAATGATGAACTAATTATGTATGGATGCTTTGTGATGAATGGATATGTCTATTACCCACTTCAATTTGTGTTGAATACATGTTTAGGGAACTTAGTCACTTCTTTGAGCATGTGTGCAATCTATTTTGATTGAGATTGTTGGGGTGACTCCTAACCCTCTCTAGGCATTTGATAATGGATGTGATGAGGCCTCCTTGTTTGAGCTTCTAAGTCTTTGTACCCTTCGCCTCCCAAGCCACATTGGGAGAGTTCTAGTGACCCATAACATGGCACTATGAATACATAAGAAAAGATGGTCTTAGACCCATACATGGCTAAGATACGAAACTTGATTCATCCATTTCATAAGCATAATTACTAAATTGGTTCGTTAAGCATCGTAATTGGATTTAGGCTAACTCGAAAACCCCAACACTTTCCTTATTGTGCACACACATCTATCTTTATTGCTTGCATTTACTTTAATTGTTTGTTTGTTGCTTGCATTTCACCATTGCTTTTTCCAAAACCAAACTTTACTCCACTACATCACTCATTGTCACATACTCACATTCACTCACTCTTTCCATTTCTCATCTAGTCCATCATTGCTAGAGTATTTGATCACACAAATTACCAAGGGATTAAGGAGCCCATCGATCCTCGTTGGAACGACAACCCCCCTTCACAATCTACTTACCCCATACTTTGACGGTTCGTCACTTTTTGATGAAATCCCAAGTCATGCCTCACGGTCAAGGTGTGACATTTTCTCCTTTTCTCGGTTAACCATGAGTTGACTTTTGGGTCAGCCAGTTGATTTTTCGTCCTTTTTTTTTTTGGGAATGGCTCGAAGTGCTCTTAAATCGCGTCATTTTCTCCTATTTTGCTTTGCCTCACTTATTTGACCTAAAATACCCAAACATGGATTAATGCTGTTATTTAGCCTTGAAACTAGCATAATTCAAGTGATTCGAAACATATTTTATATGTAAAATGTGTATTAATCAGTTACACTAATGAATCATCCCATTGGGAGGTGAAATTTTTTGTTAGAACATTAGATTATTTATTTATTTTGAAGAAGGGGTTGTCAATCCATTATATCGTATAGAGAGAGAGAGAGAGAGAGAGAGAGAGAGAGAGAGAGAGAGAGAGAGAAATTACATGCAGTGATCCACCCACAATGAGAAATGTAAAAAAGAATCACCGCCTAAGTTAGCTCATTTGATTGCGTTTTAGCTCAAATAACAAAGTAGCCTTTAACACTACTATGCCTTGAAAGTAAACAAACTAGAAACTTGAAACCTAACTAATTCTTTTAAAACTACAAGACCACAGGATGATAGTGAGAGAATAGTATTTTTTGTAATTATGGGAGACCCTCACTTCCTCACATATTTTCAATGTAGGATTCTAGCAAACATTCCCAAAGCTTTTTACTTGATGAAAATAGATGATTACATAGGATGTAGTCCTCTTAAAAGTGATTTTTTTTATGTGAGAGAAAGTCTTTTATATAAGCATGGACACAAATATCTTGTTTCGTCCCCTTTATATTCTCATAATATAAATACTAAATCACTACTTAAAACTTCATACATCTTTTATTTCATGGTTCTTAGTTCATCTTCTATCCCAAAATCCAAAAGTCACCATCATATTACACCATAAACATTAAACAAGCTTGGCAAAGTATTTGCAACTCTTGAGTATTGACTGAGTCACCTCATCTCTCTAAATTCTTTAGTTTTTATTGATGTGTATAACTTAGATTTGATGACAATTTGTATAGTTATGAATGATTAGTTCATATTTTGGGACTATGGTTGGAAGCTCTAGCCAAACTTAAATGTAATATATGTTTTGTTCTTAGTTGAGTATGCATATATGTTTGAACTTGATTAATTTGAGTATGTAAATTTGTCAATAATTGAATAATTCTAGAGATTAATTATTTTTAAGACACTTAAGCATGAAACATGCAAAAGTGTAGCACATAGAAGTTTTGAGAATGTTCACTAGCATCCCACATTAAAAGACTTATGTAATCCTCTATTGATATTAAGTATAAAAACTTTGGGAATGTTTACTAGCATCCCACATTGAAAATATGTGAGGAATAGATGGTCTCTCATCTTATAAAAGGGACATATCTCTCACTTATAAAAAATATCTCTCTTAAGATGTATACATTTTGTGTAGGATTTAAACTTTAATCTTTAATTGAGATCAAATTAAAAAAAAATAGAAATACAAGAACCTTAAAACGACGTCGTTTTGGTTCATTCGGTTTTTTCGGTTCGGTTCGGTTTTTGAAGACCGAAACCGAACCAAATAGGCTCGGTCCGGTTTGGTTTTTAATGTTCGGTTTCGGTTTTTTTTTCGATTCGGTTTTTTTTCGGCCACGGTTCGGTTTTTTTCGATACGGTTGGCGGTTTTCGGTTTCCCGAACCCACCCCTAGCGGATCACCTCTCAAGACTTGTTGGGGGAGGTGATGATTCAACCATTCCTTTGGTTGAAGGCGTTCCGGATGAGCAGATTTTTGCCATCACCAGCACTATGGAGCTGCCATGGTATTCCATTTTAGTTAATTACTTAGCTAGTGGTGGTACATATAGACCGAAGGGAGCTACTCACCATGAGTTGAGGAAGCTCAAGAGAGATGCCCAATCATTCATTTGGGATGACCCCTACCTATGGAAGGAGGGGAAGGATCTGATTTGGAGGAGGTGTATACCGGAGAGTGAAATTCCACTGATTTTGGAACATTGTCACAACCACACATGGGGTGGACACTTTGGAGGAAAGAAGACGACTTCAAGGTCTTGCAAGACGGATTTTATTGGCATTCACTCTTCAAGGACTGTCATGAGTATGCCCTCCGATGTGATCGCTGCCAAAGAGTTGGCAATATATCAAGAAGAGACCAGTTGCCCCTCACCAACATATTTGAGCTAGAAATCTTTGATACTTGGGGCATTGACTTCATGAGACCCTTTCCTAGCTCTTATGGGTTCCTATACATATTGGTGGCAGTGGATTATGTGTCTACATGGGTAGAGGCACAAGCAACAAGGACCAATGATGCTGCTGTGGTCACAAAGTTCCTCAAGGAACACATACTTACAAGGTTTGGCACACCACGGTTTTATCATAAGTGATGGAGGTTCTCACTTCATCAACAATAGCTTTACTGCCCTCATGACTAAGTATGGAGTCAAGCATAAAGTTGCCACACCTTATCATCCACAGACCAGCGGCCAAGTTGAGGTCTCTAATCGAGAATTCAAGTATATTTTGGAGAAGGCTGTCAACACTACTAGGAAGGATTGGAGCACAAAACTTCTTGATGTGTTGTGGGCCTATAGAACTGCTTACAAGACCCCTTTGGGTATGTCTCCCTATAGACTTGTCTATGGCAAAGCTTGTCACATGCCAGTAGAGCTGGAGCACCGAGCATTTTGGGCTGTAAAGGCCATTAATTGGGACTTAAGAGAAGCCGGTGACAAGAGGAGGTTGGACTTGAATGAGCTTGCTGAAATCCACAATGAAGCTTATGAGAGTGCAGCCTTGTTCAAGGACAAGACCAAGGTCTGGCATGACAAGAACCTCAAGAAGAAGGAGTTTGTTCCCGGGAACTAAGTGTTGCTATACAACTCAAGATTGAAGTTGTTTCCGGGAAAGCTACGCTCAAGATGAAGCGATCCTTATGAGGTTGTGAAAGTATTCCCACACGGAGCTGTGGAAGTGAAGAACCTCCAAGATGGAGGCATATTCAAGGTGAATGGGCAAAGGCTGAAGCTGTACCATGGTGGTACGTTTGATACTCAAGAGGAGGTTGAACGGTTCACCGAAGTTCCCAATGTCACCTAAAGAGAGAAAGACCGGCTTGAGGGTCTCTAAAAACAAGCGCTCATGGGGAGGCAGCCTCATATCCCCGACTCTTGAAGTACATCATGAGTTACATCACCAAAGGTCGTGAGCATTGGATTGCAAGGTCTTGAAACCTTGTTGTTGGTGATTGTTCGTGTCTAAACGGAAAGCATGCACTTCGAAGCGGAGTACTTCTATCTTTGTTTGTTTTCATTCTTGTTGGTTTTGTGTGTTTTATGTTGTGTGTCATGTTTCTCACCCAAAGTTTATTGTTAAATTCACTTATCACATTGGGGACAATGTTAAGTTTAAGTGTGGGGGTGAAGATTGGGTTCGTTTTAGCCAAAATGTTTCAAATTTTTCGAATTTTGTCAAGTTCCAGTAGCTAATCCGTCCGGAAACCCTGCTAGTGTCCGGATGCCCACAAGTGTGGGAGGTAAAATCGTGTAATCCTTCCGGACGCCCTTTGAATTCCAGAAAACATGCTCTCTGCCACTTGATCCTCCCGGATGCCCCTGCTAGGTGTCCGGACGGCTGGGCCTTATTTGTGAAATTTTGGCTTTTCTGTTTGCTTTTGTGTGTTGTTTGTGTTTTGTGTCTATTTTCTCCGATCCCAATGATGAATTGAGCTTATTTTGTTGTGTTCTAGAGACTGTGATCATTATTGAGGCTTGATATGATTTGCTTTGAGTTTAATATGCATGATTCTTGATTGCTTGATCACCATGTACACTTCACCATTGTTGATTCATTGATTGCAATCCGAGAAGCACACTTGACATGTATTACCATGCTTACCCAGAAAATGTGAGATTTTGAGCCCATTGAATATGCACATGTATGCATCTTACATGTTTCTCTTTGTTCTTCATGTGTGAACATTGCATAAGGTTTGAACCTAGCTAGAACTTGCTCAAAGACCGCTTGAAGCTTTTGATTGATCCATTTTGAGTTAGAAATGACTAAGGCATCAGTTGAACACCATTGCCAAATTGACCATCATCCATATGAATTTGAACTCTAGGAATAGCCCACTTGAGCCATATACATCATTAGCTTTCCTTTGTTCACCCACATCACACACATTCATTCCACCACTTCAAAATACCATCACCATTGTGTAAGTGCGTATTTACGCACTTATCAGTGCCTCCTACAGTTATCCAGTTATTTAGTTTACTGGGGGGTAGGGCCTTCCAGTCACGTGCACGTGTCTCAGTTTGAGGACCCATGTTGGTTTATCGATCTGCGGGCATCTGGAAGGTAGGGACTTCCAGATCACGTACGCCCTGATCAGGTGTGCGGACCTTCGGGGACCGGTCGATAACACTAGCATGAGAGGCGTCTGGGGGTAGGGCCTTCCAGGCGACGTACGGCTAGACGTACGGACTCATTCAGAATTCAGATTTCACAGTTCAGTTCAGCTCCATAGTTCAGTTCAGTCAGTATATTTCAGTCATTCAGTACAGTCAGTTCAGCTCCATAGTTCAGCTCAGTCAGTACAGTTCACAGTTCAGCTAGTACCGTTCAGTTCCAGTCTTATGCAGACGATCCTAGTGTCAGCCAATTAGATTTCCTAGTATAGAGGAGGTTTTCAGGAAAGAAAAGATTATTTTTGAGTTTTCAGATAAATGTGTTGCATGCATGGTTTTTTAGAGAATTAAAGTTTGGGAAAGCATTTAAGTATATTTAACTCTTGATTTTCGTCCACTCACTCTAACAGTTTTTGGAAATGCTTTTCCCTGGGCCCTTCGGTTTTACGTTGCCCAGTTTGCAGAGTAGTTGGGGGTCGCGCCATCCACCGAGCCGAGGCATAGATTACACGCTTCCCTGTCATCATAGTAGGATATTTTCTTAATTACTTGTACCGCTTTTGAGACAGTTAGAATTGCTCTGTTGATACCAAACTTGTTGATTTAATATGTATTAGAAGGATTATGTATTTGGGTTAGTGACCCCGTTTGATGTAAATGGTGAAAAGTTGTTGTTATGGCGAGCAAGTAGGCTCGGGAGTTTGGTTGGATTGAATAATAGAAGTGCATTAGAGTTTTTCACAGGTTTTTGGGTAGTCCATTTTAGGGGAGGTTATGCCGAATTTTCGGTACGATTTCTTCTAGGGTGGGCCCCGCAGAGCCACTTTGGATTCCAGGGTGGAATCTGGGGCGGGTCCTGTCAAAGGGTTTCCCCCTGAATTAATGTTGGGCTTTTGCACTTATTGGTAATTTGATATTCCTTTTTAGCCTCATGGCTCTCATAAACCCAAAATAATAATAATAAAGTTTTTATCACAAATGGTACCTGAACTATTTGTCAATTATATATTTGGTACCTAGACTTTAATTTTTGTCACAAGTAGTACCTGAACTTTTTGTTTTCATCCTAAATGATACATATCGTCAGTCTATCGTTAAAAAATCTAAAAAAAAAAACTCAATCCTACCGTCCAAAAATTGAAAAAAAAAACAAAAAAATTTAGTTTTTTTTTCTCTTTCAACTTTTTTTTTACTGAAAATTAACAATAGGTAAAATTTAAGATGAAATCGAAAAGTTCGGGTACTGGTTGTGATCAAAAGTGAAATTCAGGTATTATGTATATAATTGAAGTAAAGTTCATGTACCATTTGTCATAAAAACTCAAAATAATAATAATAATAAATGACTAAATTTTTGTTATTACCCTGAACTTTTAGGGTTTAATCAGTTTTGTCTCTGCTATTCTAATTTCATCAAAATAGTTCATGTACTCTCCTTTTTTTGATGATGTGGTACTCTCTGATTGGATAGGGTGAGGCTCTTTTTGATGATATGATACTCTTTGATTAGATGTTAAACTGAATGTGAGACCTATTGGATAAAAAATGAAAGTGCGGCGATGTTCTTGATGAAATTAAAATAACATGGACTGAACTGATTTTACATTTTACCCCAAAAGTTTAAGGTGGTAAGAAAAATTTAGCCCTACAAATAAAATACTACACTAATATAGAATAGATATAAGTTTTTTCTCTCTCTCTCTCTCTCTCTCTCTCTCTCTCTCTCTCTCTCTCTCTCTCTCTCTCTCTCTCTCTCTCTCTCTCTCTCTCTCTCTCTCTCTCTCTCTCTCTCTCTCTCTCTCTCTCTCTCTCTCTCTCTCTCTCTCTCTCTCCCTCCCTCCTAACACTCAAAACCTAGGATCTTGCCTATATATATGCCTATATATATATATCTTTATTCATGGCGGCTAGATTTCTCTACGTTCCCTGACTGACCGAACACCTTCGACCTCATTGTGCCTTACCTTTGGGATTCTCTAGCTACCTCTGTTCTATGGAATATCTTCCATACCATTCTCTCTTGTCCTTTAGGATGTTGAAGTTGTTGAACCATTCAATGTTTATCGATGGTTCTTCTCGTTTTTCTCCATTTAGTGGAAAAGTTCTTTAGTCAAGGCGGTGGGATGTTAGGGGATCTATGAAGTTGTCGATTAGGCTCCCGATGTGGATGCTTGGCTTTATTCTTCATTAGTTCTCTATTGTCTTTGGTGGTGCTATACGGGTCAAAATATGGGAAAGAATTGCGGGTCCCGGGGGGGGGCCCTAATTAAAAATATTTTTTTTGGGTATTTTAAAAAAAAAAAAAAAAAAAAAAAAAAAAAAAAAGGAAACAAAAAAAAAAAAAAAAAAAACTGAAAATTAGAGAAAAAAAAAATGGCCCCCCGGCGGGGGGGGGGGATGGTGGTTTTGGTGCAGTGATGGAGTTCTTAATTAGCTTTGTTAGCGCATAGATTAATACTAGGGTTCCAGGTGTTTCTCCTTCTAGTGGTGGCGATGGTCAGATTAGGAGCGACGACGGTGGTCAGGTCAGCAATGGTGGCAATGGCTCTCCTTTTAGGAAAGTTACAAGTCCTAGGGTTTTATTTGTTTGACCTTTCAGTTGGGTCTTTTGGTTAAGAGTTTTTCTACTGGTGTTCTAGTCTAATCATCTGGGCTTGCTTGCATCAAATTTCAGTTTGAGAACAACTGAGCATATTAAGTGAGATTTTGAGGGTTTTTTTTTCTCACTATTCTTTTGTTTGTTTTAGAGCAATCAACACCTATAGATGTAAGTTGCCATATAATGGTTTTTTTTTTGTCATGCTCTTAGGGGTGGTTATTATGTAGCTTCATTTCTTTGTTAGAAAGTGTAATGAGAGAAACAAGATTGTAAGATACAAAGCTTGCCTCGTAGCGTAAGGCTTCTCACAACGCCCTGGACTCAACTACGAGGAGACATACTCTCCCATAATAGGTGTTATAATGCTCCGTTACCTTGTCAGTTTAGTAGTTTTTAAAAAACTGAATATGCAGCTTATGGATGTGGTCACAGCGTATCTCTATGGGTATCTAGATACAAAGATTTATATAAAGGTCCCGGATGGGCTTCAGTTACCTAAGTCAAGTGGCTCTAGACCATGGAGCGCGTTTGCTATAAGATTGCGACGCTCACTATATGCATTAAAACAATCTGGACGAATGTGGTATACCGTCTAAGTGACTACTTGATTGGAAGAGGGTATGTGAATAATGAATTATGCCCATACGTAGTTATTAAGAGAACAAGTTCCAGTTCGCAATTGTCGCGGTTATGTCGATGACATGAATATTATGTGGCAGATTTTGTTTACCAAGTCGCTACCTAAATCTACATTTGAGAAGCATGTCAAGAGCATTAGTTTGCTTAAGTTATCTGACCTCCCATAATTGTGGAAATTATCCAACAGTCTGGAGTGCCCGAACATTACATGTTAAGGTGATGACATAATTTTCCATAATTAAGTGTAGATTTATCAATTTTTGCCAATTCAAAAACTATTGGGCTCACTATGGAAATAACGTTGAACACGGGTCCCCACCTCGTTGATTACAAATCCAGGGAGGATATGCGGCCATATATCAGCATCTTTCCCACCAAAAGGCCACAGTCGTATTCGTCAACACCAATGCGACTATCTTCTTCTTCTTGTAATGAAATGATGGGAAGAAGGCTGAGGAGGCTGTGGTGCTTCACCACCTTCACATGTGTGTATCTCTGCTCCCTCGCCGTCGCTCTACCTCTACCTCTACCAATCAAACCCGACGGTAATTACCATCACCTGCGGCCCGGTCAGCCATTCAAGATCGCTCTGTTTGCCGACCTGCATTTCGGAGAGGACGCGTGGACCGATTGGGGTCCACTCCAAGATGTGAACTCCCTCAGGGTCATGTCCACTGTGCTCGATGCTGAAACCCCAGGTGATGTCTATCACTCTTCATGTTCATTTTGACAGTTTAAACCTTTTTTTGTTTCACCATATATTTTAGGTAAAAATATTAAAGTAATGGATTTAGACATTTGGTGCTATATTAAACTAATTTGACCTATTCAATGCTTAAACATTGGGAGTTGAAGTCTTGTAAGGTTTAAACGATCAATATCACCATGTAGGTTGCGATTGTTCTGAACCACCTGTGACAATTGCTTCCATAACAATTTCAGGCATAACATTGTAATGCAACCATGGTTGATAAGTGCTTTGAATAACAACTTTGTGGGGTCCTACAGTAGTGACATGAAATTTGTATTTTCATATTAGCACTTCTCATATTCCCTTTTGTTTATGATTGTTCATTTCTTCCCCCATGTGGTTCTATTGCACCAAAGACAGTGTTCTGCATAGTCCATACATATGTGAGTATGTGACTTGAGCATAATGTGAACCAAATTCCCTTAGTGGTGTTGATCCATTGGATGCCGACCATAGAAATTTGAGGTTCCAATGAAGCTGGCGGTAAGATGAGAGCATGGAATTATTATTTAGTCTAGCACGTGTACCTGCTATATGTAGCAAAGAAGAAAATGAAAAAATTGCACATACAGTTTTTGTGCTACATATGAGCATTCCAATAGTGCAAGATTTTATTTGCTAGTTGTCTCGCTATGGATTCTAACGAATGGCAAGTACATGGCAGATTTTGTTATCTATCTTGGAGATGTCATCACGGCCAACAATATAGCAATTAGAAATGCAACCTTGTATTGGGATCAGGCAATTTCTCCAACAAGAGCAAGAGGAATTCCTTGGGCCAGTGTCTTTGGAAACCATGATGATGCGGCATTTGAGTGGCCGATGGAGTGGTTTTCAGGTCCTGGAATTCCTGAACTTCATTGCCCATTAGCCAATTCTTCATGCTCAGGTGAATAAGAAGTTTGATGTATTAGCTAGGTTGTTACTGTTATTATGACCAATGACCACTTGCTCTACTTTTAGCATTGATGGTAAATTCCTTGGAGAACTTAACTGAGAAAGGAAATGTAAAATTATTGAATTTTTTCTATTTAAATAAGTACTGTTATCCAAGATACGTACGGTTTACTCTCTTTTCTGTTGATTTTTAGTGGACAAAAGAAAATCTTCAAATGATTTTTGGCCGTAAACATGCAATGGTATTCATATTAAAGCTCCAACTTTATATTTCCAGAAGTCGTTTTCTCTAAGCTTCTAAAGCAATGTTATTCAAGAAGACAAAAAGTGAGGTTGGTCATTCAAATCTGTTTGATGAATTTAAGCTGGAGACTGTTGCTGTGTCTGATGAACTCGTATTTTGTGACTAAAGACATCTGATCAATTGGTTTGATCCTTTTGAATTTTGTAGCCTTAGATTATATTATTTCTGGTAGTGCTACATTGAATTTGTTGAATGCAAAATATTGGTTGGTTCTGTTTTATGATATGATTATCTTATTCCAATTGATTTAGATACATTTTACTTTATAGGAGAATACTTGGTAAGCATTTTGATATATAGTTGCTCTCTGACAAGTCCATCTATTATGTAGGAGAAGAACCGTGTAGCTTCAAAGGCACACAACGTCTGGAGTTAATGAAAAATGAGATTGAACTCAGTACTCTTTCATATTCTCGATATGGTCCTAAAGAACTTTGGCCTAGTATATCCAACTATGTCCTCCAAGTTTCTTCGTCAAACAATCCCAGGTCACCTGTTGCATTTTTGTATTTCCTAGATTCTGGCGGTGGTTCCTACCCAGAAGTAATATCAAGTGCCCAAGCAGAATGGTTCCGGCAGAAAGCTCTAGAGATCAACCCCGATTCAAGGTATAAATTATGCAAGCAATACCTTGTTAACAAGTGGAGCATGGCATCTGATTTACTCTATATTATATGAACATAAAAATAAAGAATATACTCTTTTTTCTTTCCTTTGCACATGTGCATGTGCTTCGGGATCAAGACATTCAAAGAAGACAATTGATTAAAATTTACTATTTCTTCTTTTTTATTCTTACTCTCTTGTATGTTGCCAACCAAATAAAGCCGTATTTGACAGGGTGCCTGAGCTAATCTTTTGGCATATACCAAGTCAGGCTTATAAGAAAGCGGCTCCAAGATTTGGTATACACAAACCTTGTGTTGGTTCAATTAACAAGGAGAAAGTAGCACCTCAAGAAGCTGAAAATGGTATCATGAAACTTTTGGCTGAAAGGGTTTCTGTCAAGGTGAGTTCAAACTTTTCTTTTCTTATGTACATAAATACAGTTAAAATATACAAATTACAAAAAACTCCATGAACTATAGGGTCATTTTTAATTTCATACATACGTATCAAATTTTGTCATTTTCATATTTCATGTTTGATTTCGCAAACGAATTTACACCTTGGAGGTATGAAATCGCTAGCGGAATAATTAACAAATTAATACCTCCCAGGTATGAATTCATTAGCAAAATCAAATGTGAGGTATGAAAATGACCAAATTTGATACGTGGGTATGAAATTGAAAATAACCTTATAGATTGGGGGGTCTTTTGTAATTAATCCTTAAAAATATACTGATGGGACTGCCCGGACTGCAAGAAACTTGAATAAGCTGAGAAGTGAAAGTCGACACACTTGCATGCTAAAAATTTCTAAGACTATGAAGCTAGAAGATGTCTTCTTAGTGAATTCATGCTTTTAGAGAGATTTAAAATGGGTATTCTTTTCTTCCCCATTTGTCTATCCTGCTGCAAGGTCAAGTACAGAACATATTCTTGTTCTACTTTGTGCAGCCAAGACATGTGATCCCATGCTCCATTTGTGCATTTGTAGGCACAAAGTACGCGCCTAAAAATCACTCACCTTATCTATATATATATATATATATATATATATATATATATATATATTATGAAACTTGGTTCAAGGAGAACTAACTAATAGATTGACTGAGTGTAACCTGGTTGTGAAAAGCATTGGCTAGCCACTTGTGCTCGATGGTGTTAGGTAACTAAGTTATGTTTTCCTTTCCAAAACCTAGTTCGTTGGTGTTCTTGGTAATTCTAGAATTAACAAAATCAAGGTTTGAGATTTTGGGTTGTCCTAGACCTAGTGTGAACAAAACTAAATTTAGTATATGGTTGTTGTGGTGCTTTGGGTAAGCTTGAAAAACCCATTAGTTGGTGAATTGTCATTGAGAAGTTCAGCGCATGTACTAGCTGGTCGAACCAGTACCCATTCTTGCATCAGTAGAACAGTAGTGTGTGACAATAGGATTTTTCTTATCATATGGAAACATATTGTAGAACTGAAATTTGGATTCAGTAAACCTTTGACTATAGAGTAAGTGGTCTCATAAGTGTGAACTGCAAAGAGGAAGTAAAATCCAAAATAATCGGAATACTCCACCTCCCTTGTTTTCTCATTAAGGTAAGAGTTGTCCACTGATAAATTACATTGGTTTACCACTCGGTTAGGGTTTATGAATGATTTTAAACTAAGATTGTCAAATGATTATAAATTGATCAATACACTTTATTTAGATTACAGTTGAAAAAAATGTGAATGTATTGGGTTCGCATGAAGCTTCTCTAGGGAGAACCACTATAATGAGGACTTGGTGAAGACTTTTTGATTAATGGTTGTTACATCTATTTGTCGATTATATCTCGAGAAATCAACTGTTCAATATTAAGATATTCATGAGTAGATCACTTGTACAAATTTTTAACAAAATTTGAAATCGTTTAGGGACTGAACTAGACCAAATAAATGGACGAACCAAATCTGTCAATTTTGAACCATTCATATTCATAAATGGTAAATCACAATTATAGATGACTTAACGATTTTAGATTTCATTGAAAATTTGTAGAAGTGATCTACTCATAAATATCTAAATATTGAACGGTTGATTTGTTGAGATGTAATAAAAAAGTAAGTCTAATAAAAAAGTATTCACCAAGTCCTCATTATAGTGGTCATCACTAGAAAATCTTCATGGGTTCTCATAGGCTGTAATATTGAACTTCATATGAAGTTAGGGTTTTGTTTCCTTGGATACACATTATCTCACGGTAACTTGTTTTCGTTGGCCTTGTGGCAGGCAATATTTGTAGGACACAACCACGGATTGGATTGGTGCTGCCCCTTTGAAAAACTGTGGCTATGCTTTGCTAGGCATACTGGTTATGGTGGCTATGGAAACTGGGCTAGAGGAGCTAGAATTGTAGAAATCACCCAACAACCTTTCTCTATTAAATCTTGGATAAGAATGGAGGATGGTAGTGTACATAGTGAACTTGTGTTGAGTCCTTAGGAAAGTGTCACCAACAGAAAGGAAAGTATTTGAAACGAAAATAAAATTATAGAAAAAAATAAATGTACACACACGGAAACTACAGCACATATCTCTCTGTACATAACATGTATTCTTCTTTCTGTGCTTCATTATTTCAATGCTCTATGCTGTTGGTCTGAACAGTTTGATGATGTTAAGGTTCTTCACCTCTTATTGTTCTTCCTGTTTGTTATCTGTTTTCAGTCTTCTGCACTATCAGCTTCCGCCTTCCTGACCACCAAAGGAATTAAATCTACAAAACTTTCAATGTGACCCGATAAAAATTAAAAGAAAATAATAATAATAATTTGTTTTTTTTTTGTATTTTTTATTTGTGACCTTTAAAACTGAAAGCATTGAACAGCTAAAACTGATTTTAAACTTTTAAAGTATCTTATGGTCCCTGGAACATGAAGTAAAGCTCCGCCACTACCAAATGCAAGTTTAATGTTATTTTAATTATATTGTTTACTTAAATATCCAGGATTGAAGCATTTGCATCAAGTGTTGAGAATGTATTTAGTCATGATAGTGATAGTATGCTTTTCATTTCAATATTCTCATGCTTACTTGGTGAACTCTTTGCATCAAACTGATGATTAGTTGATCCCTGTTAAATTTTTTTGAGCAAAAAAAAAGACCCCTGTTTTCAAATCATTTCGTATAAAAACTGATTTTTTTAGCAGAAGAATTGATTACTTTCTTTAATCAAAAGGGAAAGTTGAGTCTTAAAAAGGGATTGCTTTATATAAACTAAAGGAAGTAGTCTTTTTTAGAAATGCATCTAGCTTATTCAAGAATACAAAGTGGAAATAAAAGATAAAATCAAATATTAATAATGGCCGGCTACTTTAATGGGAATTTATAGATAGGAATGTGCATCAATAAGTAGAGGAAAAATTTAGGTCATATTAGGGAAAGGGTCATTCTATTATAATTAGGACAACTCTTTGCAGCCCAATCTAAGTTGAACAAAGGTTGAACAAGATTCTGGGCATAAAGTCTTGATTCATCATGGAAATTGATGAATATTGAACAACTCAAAAAAAAAAGAAAAAAAAAAAGGTCTTGATTCATCATGGATATTGAACAGCTCAAAAGCCAGTTCGGTCTCACTTTGCTGGGTCACACACTCAAACTTGGGAGGCGAAAGTTCTTTTTTGACAAGTCAAAACTTGGTCATATAGTCACATCAAGTAGTGCAGCACAGAAATAAAGAGAGGAGGGGTCAATCATTTTAGTTATACATCTTAAAGGTCCAATTTAGTTGTCTACAAAAAAGTATATAAGCCAGGTGGTTCTTATTGGACCAAAATCATACTTATTTACCATAGAGTGTTGGCAATGCATCATTATCTATCAGTTAATCTCCATGTTAGACTTCCATTGACACTTGAATCTTCAAGGGTGGTTGTGGAATTGACTATTTAAGCAGACTTGCTCTTGAGCAATCCCATTAGAAAGAGTAAACTTTCTCTTTACAGTTCTTGCTTTCAGTCTCTCTTTCTTTCTGTAAATAAGAACCATTGAGAACCTACTGATATATATATATATATATATCAAAACAAAGTAAAGCCCATTTGGAGATTCATTAAGTTGATGATAGCTTAAATAGGTTACTAGTGTTTATAGCTTAAAGAACTGAAGAACTTGAGTCTAGCTAGTAGATTTCAACTGTCATGAGGTTGCTCATACTGTTCTGTACTTTTCTCGGGTCTGATCACAAATTGTGGTATATTTCTGCAGTTTGTAGGACAATGTTTGAATCAGAAAATTAATGAGGACATAATAATTCTTCAATGGCAAAGACAAAGGGCTGGTTTGGTTGGGTGAAGAGGCTTTTTAATTCTGAATCAAAGACAGACACGAAAAAGGTTGATTCACACTCTTGCTAATTTTTTCAACTACTTATTTGTGGCCCTATTTTGGGTAATATTTCTGTTACTTTGTGTACTTTTCAGATATCAAACCAGTGGAGATGGATTTTTGGAAGACTTGAACGTCAGCAGTACCCTTCTCAGGCTGTACTCACAGCATCAGAGAGAGCATTTAGTGAAGCTACAGAAGAGCAGAAAAAACATGCTTTGACAGTTGCAATAGCAACAGCAGTTGCAGCAGAGGCAGCGGTGGCTGCTGCCCATGCTGCTGCTGAGGTTGTGCGCTTAACAGGAGCTTCAATTTCTTTCAACCATTTCACAAAGGTTGATAGGAACTTGGCTGCCATTAAAATTCAAAGTGCTTATCGGGCGCATCTTGTGAGCTTCTTAAAAACTATGCTATTATATGCATACATACTAGTCAAGGAACTCTCCAGTTATATATATTTACAAATAGTCTATTACTTGTCTCTTTCTTCTTTACTGACAAAGCTAGTGCATAACTACTAGCATGAATTAGGGAGTTGAATACAGAAGGAAAACATTTTCATGTAGAGTAGATTTAATTAAGGTCCAAGATTGTTGTTTTGTGATTGGTTTCAAAGCTTTTCACTAGGGTGAGAAGAAGTTGAGCAGGTGAAAACATTGCAATTGGTGGTGCAAGTCTGAATTGATGACTCTTTCACTATTGAATTTTTTCTTGAATGATTCCTAATGACACCTGGAATTCGTTCCTCCATCAAGTGTTTTGAAACATAACCCTCAGACACAAATGGATTTTCTAGAAGTTAGGAACAGCACTGTTGCATGTATATATATATATATATGCACAAATACTTTGGGCCTAGTTTAATTGAACAACGAATTTGTAACGCAGTCGAATTGATATGATGAAAGTTTCACACATATACCAGTAATGAGGAAATCATCATGTCATGTCTCTAGCATGATCTAACTTGCAAGTGAAACAGGCAAGGAAAGCATTGCGAGCCTTGCGGGGACTGGTCAGATTTCAAGCCATAGTTCGTGGTCGAGCTGTGAGACGTCAAGCAGTAATTTGTTTGAAGCGGTTGCCATCTAACAGAAAAGGGCAGACAGAGGTTTGGAAAAGGAGCATTGCTAGTGCAGATGAGAGACGCAATGATAGTGAAAAGAAGCATCTCAGCAGGCCAAAAAGGGA
The DNA here is from genome assembly GCA_030142095.1 of Rubus idaeus. Lineage (NCBI taxonomy): Eukaryota > Viridiplantae > Streptophyta > Magnoliopsida > Rosales > Rosaceae > Rubus > Rubus idaeus. The sequence continues at coordinate 16,929,985 of CM057970.1, read as the reverse complement.
GTTAATTGATGAGAAAGAAATAACAGTAAGTGATGAGGTAATTCATATATAAAAAATATTCTATTCATGGTATATTATTATTATTATATATATGTATATAGATATATGAGGAAGAAAATGTTATATATGAAGAATGAGAACAATCTCTTATATATAGCAGTAGCCCATTCTTAATGTTGCTTATGAAAGGGCATGAAACAGAAACATGCACATATGGTGATCTCCAAGCTATTTCTGAAATTTGTTTAATTTCTCATGTCTAATATTTTTAAATACAAATGAAAACACAAATTGTTTTAAGCCTTTAGAAAGCTCTTTTTGAGAATTTTGCAAAAGTAGTTAGCGCCATCTGTGTAAAACTGTAAACGAAGGAACGGCTTGGAGAATGTGAAGTCATTTCCTTTTGAACGTTCTTCATTCTTAAATGTATCTCTGTACTGCTAATCTAATTAGGCTTTACGAAAAATTTGTAGGGCATTTATTTTATGATGCCATATATGAATTTTCTGAATATTGTTGTTTACATTGACAGCTTGACTGCATCAGTGAGAGAAGGTGGGATGGCAGTACAATTTCAAAAGAAGACATGGAAGCAATATGGATAAGAATGCAAGAGGCCACAATCAAACGAGAGCGGATGAAGAAATACTCTTTCTCTCTCCGGGTACTTTATTCTGAAATCATGAAATCTTGTTAATATCAAAATACTCGAACTATTTCTTCTTCTAACATCTATATAACTCTGGGAGACATAACTATATATATTTCCAGGAAAGCAGAAATGTGAAAATGTTAGAAGATTCAGTTGGTAGTACTGTTGGAAGACCACAAGTTAAACCAAGTCCATACTTTTCATTTTCAAGGAGATCATTCTGTCAAGCAAAACAGAAATCTGCTCAAGATCAAGATCAGGACTCTAAGCACTCCAAAGCAACGAGTAGGATCACAGGATCGACAGTACAATAACCGCTTTCCTTTTTAATATACCATAACGTAAGAAAGTCAAGTTTGTAAAATTGCATTTCTGGAATAGATAACTCATGGTCCACTACAAGTTTCATCCAAAATGTCTTGCATTTTTATTCTTTCTGCTTTCGCCAATTTTTTTTATGTGGGTTTCTTTATTCTTTCGGCTTATTTTGTTCGGGACCTAATTCTTGGCTAACACGTGAGTCAGCCTTGGGGCCGAAGACATAACTGGAAGTCGATGGCTTGCTTCTGGTCCACTAATGACCACCCCCATTTAATTTTTTCTTCTTCGATCTCTTGCATGCATGTTACTTTTCTGGTGTAGGTCTCCTTATTCATCAACATGAACATTCTTAGAAGTTGGGAGAATGCTCTAGTTAATGGTTAGGTTGATGAACCTGGGACTGGAGAAATTAACTTTATCTAAACAAAAATCTTATGTCAAATCAGAAAAAAAATTAATCAATAAATAGTCTGAAACAACATATATACAAGATACATATACAATGGGACCAACTAATTAATAAGCTATTGCTAGGGATACAATATGGGGCGATTGCATCAGTAACATTGGGGCCGGCTTATTATTTTGCAGATGCTCTCTCTCGAGATCAAGCCATGAGTAATTGCATATTACTCTATCACCAATATAATCATGATCATGGTACTCTAATTGCAACTCATAATTATCATGAGGAGTGTTCACCTTCCTATTAAGGTTCTTGAGGTCGTTGAACTTGGCTGTAATATCATCATAGTCTGGCAACTTAGGGTGGACATGCTTTGGCCTCTTGAGAGCACTGAATTTAGAATATATTTCATCACAATCAGGCAACTTGGGGTGGACATGCTTAGGAGATACTAAAGTAATAAGTTGTAAATGATCATCGTTGCCGCGATTCTCATCCTTGTCCTCTAATGATGATGATCTTTCTAGTGCCAACTGCTCTAAAGAAGAATCAGTAAAAGAGGGTTTGATCACGTAGAAACTTGCTGGTAAAGTAATAAGTTGTAATTGATTTTCATCATTATTCAGCATCACTGACTTGGGGGAGACAGCGAGAACATTCTTTAGCAAGATGGTGTTCACAAGATTCCCAGGCAATAACTGAACGGCAGCTGATATAAAACTCTCGCCGTAACGCTCTGTGAATAAAACCCTGATCTCCTCAAGCTCAGGTATCGCCCCGCATCTTAATCTTGAAGAAGCAAAGACAAGACTTGAAACTGCTTCAATAAGGTCTCTTTGACGATATTGCTTGTGCATTCGGATATAAAAGAAGTGCATGAGGATGAGCTTGCAGTAATGGTCGAGCAATTCGTACACCACACACTCGTCTCTGATGATGTGTTCGATTCCGATCCTGGCTTTCAACTCCTTCTTGTCTAGTGTGTTGTTGCATTTCTCTGACACTTTGTCAACCACTTCCGTCTGTAACTGCTTGGAAAGAGCAGACCTTTCGTCCTTCAAGCACTTGAGCCGGGACTGAACTTGTTTGAGTAGTTTCTTGCACTTTGAAGCTTTTCCCCATCCAAACAACAGCATGTTTTCGTACAATCTCAAATCTATCTCAGCAAACACCCGAACTTCGATCGGGGTTTGGGAGAAAAGGAAAGAGCACAAGAAAGGAAAGCGAATTTGATCTTTCTTGTTTCTGAGAAGCAACTGTGGAGTATGTTTTATACTAGCTAGTACGTAGTAGTTGTGTAGCTAGCTGTTGTCTAGTTGGAATTTGATTTCCCTTTCCAGTTTGATGTTGGATTTGGGTTTGCAAGAGAGGAAGTGGTATTTCAATGATCTCCTTGTACAAGAAGGAATTGAATGCAAGGACCGGTATTTCAATTCCTTTTCTCTCACGGTAATCTTTATTTATAATCCTTTTCTCCGTCGGTAATCTTTTTTTTGTTTTTTTAAAGACTCTCGGTAATCTTATATATACTAGGTTCTGGCGATGTGCTCGGCACATGTCATATATTGGCTTTTAACAAAAAAAAAAAAAGAACCTTAACAAAGTAATTACTTGACATGTTCTTCATATTTTTTTATTTATTTACTTTTTATCTATACTATTATAATCAAAACCGAAATAGCTAACGAGGAGAACTTGCGTTGTTGATCAAAACAAAACTTTTTTACCGAAATAGCTTTCAAATATTAAATAATCATATATATATATTATTTAATTGTTAAGGATAAAAGAGTCAAAAACTCAAAACACAAATAAATAATTAATAAATAAAAAATAAAAAATGTAAACTCCATGTGACGGCTGAGATAAAACTCCACATTTTATAAAATAAGGATATCATTAGTGGAGAAGCTTTGTGAATATATACATACTATATTTAAAAGAAGAAGATTGTTAATCAAAACTATTTTTTTTTTTACAGAAATAACTTTGAAATATTAAAAAACTAAGAAAACCAAATAACAATCGAGGGCAATTCTGTAAAATTATAAATAAATAAATAAATATTATCTCATTATCCACTTTTTTCTTTCAGTAATAATTGTTTCACCACATGCTATGCAGGTGAGAGGTTGCTAGTATAAATATATAAAAGGGAAATACTAACACACCCAAAATCTATATTCACACACCCCTTCTATTTTTTTATTGTTTTAATTCAACTTTTTTTAAAATTGTCCTAATTACCCTCCTTTGCAATTCTCTAAACTTTCTTTTAATCTCCCATTCTCCCCCTTATTTTCCCATGCTTTCTATTTGCAAAAATCCTTTTTTTCCTCTTATTTGAAGGTGGTCAAGGTCAATTGTATTACCTATGCTCTTCTACATAAGGTTGTTTCCAAGGTATTAAGATACTTCATGTTTGTAATCATGATATACATCTATCCATTGTAGTGTTAATCAAATTGTCAATAGTCTTGATTATGTATAAATAGTTATGATAGTCATTAGTTTTTGATATCGAAGGTCTGGACTCCAAATTCAAATACACAAACCTAATTATTTAATCCACTAGAAAAAAAAATAAGTAAAAGGCTTCATAATTATTATTTTTATTTTTATTTTATTTTTTGTAAGGGGGGATCGATTAGGCTGCCCCAAGCAAGCCCAAATGGTTGATAGAGTTACAAACGTCAAACACAATTCCATATGGACAAGCCCATACATAAAGTAATTAATTTAAGAAAAATTAATTTGTAACTAGGCCCAAACAAGAGCTAATAACAGGAAATCAAAACTAAAAAAACCTAGACAAAACTAGAAACTCCACTGGTTTAACTAGGGCTGGCATCGGTAGGCAACCGACCATGTTTTCGCCATTACCTATACCGAACCGACCTTGGTCTCCTAATTTCAGAGCCGAAACCGAACCGCCAAATTCGGTATGCCGATAGTCGGTACCTTCGGTTTCGGTCGATTCCGGTATGCATGGTTCGGCTTCTAACCGATAAGCTTTTCTTAATCCAATATAAACGGCGACGATGGCCGATCGGAGGAGGCCGGAGGAGTAAACAAGAAAAAGAAAAAAGATGATCTAGAATTCCAGATTTCCAAAGTAGATTTGAAAGAGGAGGAGGAAGAAGAAGATGAAGAGGCTAGGGAAGAAGAATAAAAAAATGAAACAGAGGAAAGGAGGAAGTGCAGAAAGAAAGTAAAGGAGAAGAGAGAGAGAGAGAAAGAAAGTAAAGGAGAAGAGAGAGAGAAAGAAATAAGATAGAGAAAGAAGAGGAGGTTGATTTCGATAGATGTCTACTTTTTTACTTTAATTAGATAAGAAACTAATAAATATAATTTTTGTATATAATATAACAAAAGATAAGGTTGGTCCAGTGGTTGTGGGATTGAGTTTTCTTGTAGGAGGTAAGGGGTTCGAGCCTTACCTCCAACGAAAATGTTGAGTTGTTTGCATTTCGGTCGGTTCGGTAGCCAACCGAAACTCACCAAACTGGGAACCGAAACCGAACCGAGTGGGGTGGTTCGGCTCGGTTATACCGAACCGAATTGTCGACTTGGCTCGGCTTGGCTCGGCTTGGCTCGGCATGAAAGCAGCTCGGCTCGGCTCGGCTAAAACGGTACAAATTGCCAGCCCTAGGTTTAACCCTAGCTACTGCCATCACAGTCCCAACCTACACCAAAAGGTGCAAGAGAAGAATACAAAAGCACCAAAGCAAAGTATATCCGAACCTAAAACGCATTCCAAGAGAACCCCAAGTGACAGATCTAATATAGGGAACTATGAAGAAGTAAAGAACTATGAAGAACCCTTTTATTGATTTTGCAGGTTCTGTTTTAGATATGATCGAGAACTATGAAGGTTAGAGAGTAGAAACAATTAGAGTTGGTTAGATTCTACATACATAAGGACAGTACTCTTAGTAAGCTTAAATTGTATGAATTTTTATATTGAAATAAGAAATCAATTTCATCAAGTGTTATTTTTATTTTACTAGCTTGAACCTCAAAATTTGAAAAAATGTTCAAAAAAATTCAACCCGAAGCCCAGGGCGTGACAATAGCGCGCATGTGTGGATTTTTCTTGCACAAATTAAGACGATGTACTACAAGTGGATCATCAGATTCATGTCTGACAATGATTTCTGTGGAATGAACGGTGGTCTTCACGTAAGCCTCCTCTATAGGTACTGGTAGGCTCCTCCATTCCAGCACATGCATGCATTCTACAGAGGTGAATGCATATATGCATGTCAATAATTTGACTATGGAACAAAACAATACAAAACATAGTACAAGAAGCATCTAATGTACAATTGATCGAGGAGTACAGGTAATGCATGGTTGTGAATGATTTTTGTGGAGGAATGGTGATCTTCTCGTAAGTCTCCACCACTTTGTAGGCTCCATTCTACTTATTGCTAATTCGTGTATGTATATATACACACACGCACATAGATTTTCTCTGCCAAGGAGATTCTTACTTTTTATGATACGGAGTTTTGATCTCAGCCATCATATCCGTTTTAAATGATCAGATATGACGGCTGATATCAAAACTTTGCACTTTAAAAAGTAAGGATCTCCTTAGTGGAGAAACCATGTTTATATAGATAATATCTTTTTTGAATTTATCATTATATTCTCTGTTCTCTCCTTAAATTATATTTATTTTGAAGATTTTTTTTTAAATTTTAAGTTTTGAGTGCCTATAATATAAATTTTAAAAAAAAAATTCTTGGAGTTCTTATTATGTAAGAAAAAACTGCATTTTTGAACAGTCTGTATGAGTTCGATCACTTGTTAATTATTTAGAATTTGCGCATCAGTCAATAATTAGATGTTGTTACTCTTAAACTTAGAGTCTTGTGGACAGCACACGTACCTCCAGTAAAAACATGGACGCATGATATTGAAGACAACAGTACAGCTAATTACTACGTCATTTACATTGTCATTATTTACGTCATTTACAGTGTCATTATTCCATATTATGGACTCAATAATGCGCAAGGGCCCTGAAATTAATAGTAGATGGAGGTGATGGCAGCTTCTTCCTATTGATCCCCATAGTTGTTCCTTCATAATCTAGCAAGTGGATTATGTGATAGATAGAGAAAGGTACGTACTGATCGAGATATTCAATCATGATGAAAATCCAAGTGCTCCTCTACCACACCTTCATCTTCCTTTTCTTTCCAGGTGAACAGACAATTCTTATTTCCAGACTGATCGAGTCTGACCACACTTTCAGTACCGCACTATTTGGAATTATTTATTTTTCTTAATGCATATCATCTATGCAGGTGCACATCCGGCTACAATTTATTTTACAAACAATTGCCCCTTCATGGTCTGGCCAGCAACCCTAACTGCTGATCAAAAACCTCAGTTAGCATTGACGGGGTTCAAGTTACCTTCCGGAGCTAGCACTTTAGTAGACACTCCGGTTCAGTGGAAAGGCCGCTTCTGGGCCCGTACCGACTGCTACACGAACAACTCCGGAAATTTCACTTGCGCCAGCACAGGGGATTGCGCGTCCGGTCAGGTCTCATGCAACGGAAACGGAGGAATTCCGCCGGCGACTTTGGTGGAAATGAATATTGTAGGAGGCGGAGGTAAAGACTTCTACGATGTTAGTCTTGTTGACGGCTTCAATTTGCCCGTGTCCGTGACCCCTCATGGCGGTAACGGAGACTGTTGGAGCTCTAGCTGCCGCGCCGACGTGAACGCGATTTGTCCGAATGAGCTACAAATAAAGAGGGCAGACGGGAGCGTGGTTGGCTGCAAGAGCGCATGCACGGCGTTCAATGAACCCAAGTATTGCTGCACTCCACCTAATGATAAACCAGAGACATGTCCTCCTACAGACTACTCTAGCAAGTTCAGTCAACAATGCCCTGACGCTTACAGCTATGCTTATGATGACAAGCGAGGCACATTTACATGCTCCGGTGGACCTAACTACGCTATTACTTTCTGCCCATAGAACATGTACTAAAAATTAATCTATAATTTTCCAGGAAGTATATCCCTTTCTCTAATTTATGTTAAAATAAAAAAAAATAATCAATTTTCTGGAATTTGACACAGAGTTATTGTCAAAATGTCAAATAATATATGAACTATTATATGATATGACGAAATCGTCCAAAAATACAGCTAAAAATATCTATCATGTGGCATGAAGACTTCATATGCCTTTTCTTTTGGATCATATGGAAGTCTTTTTCTTCTCCTTTTTTTTTTTTTCTCTAAATCCTCCAAGGCTCTAAGCAACTTAGACAGTAAAACAATTCATATATAATGTCATTAATTAGCTCGAACTCTTACGTACGTTGGAACCTAGCTCGCTCTGTTTTCTTTTAACTTTCTACCCATATTTTATTGCTCAAGTTGTATTACTAACATCGATGTTACACCACTTAATTAGGAGAACTAGATATATCAAGGCTTTTCTACAAAAGATGTCATTATTTTATAAAATGCGGAGTTTTGATTTCAACCGTCAAATCAAATTATTTAAACGAATCTGTCAGCTGAAATCAAAATTTTGCACCTTATAAAGTAAGGACCACCTCCTTAGAATCATTTTTTGGATATATATATATATATATATATATATGGAAAATGATTTTTTGCCTCAATTGAGGCCTAACATTTGTGGTCTCAATTTTAGGTGGCATGCCACATAAGTAATATCAATTTAAATTTTAAATCCACATAACAATAATCCAATCTTAATATAGATACATGTACATAAATTGATATGTAATCTAATTAAAATAGTAAAAGTATTAGGTAATGAACATTAATTAATTTTAGAAAATAAAATCGTAAAATCATAATAAAAACATACAAAAAAATGAACTTAATTTGTGCCAAGAACCTATCAAGAATCTGAACTTTCTTTAACAAAAAAAAAATATTGGACAATTTTTGTGGTGAACCTAAAAATTTTCCGATCAAAAATTGATATTCGAATCAATTTTTACATGAAATTATAATCGCTTTTCTTGATCCATCTTTGACACACGTTACAATGTTTCTATCTCATTTTTAAGTAAAAAATCATAATAAATAAATTACAAATTGACAGTAATTTTTTATTTTCATCAAAAATAAGAGAATGTGCTAATATATGTATATACTTTAAATGAAAATGCAAGCTAGTACGTACATAACACCCTAGTATAAAAGGACTTGTGTTATGTACTAGTGTACATTCTTATTTGCAGTATATAGATATATGAGCATATCTTTTTTTATCAAAATATGTGTGTGTGTGTGTCTAACTTGGGAACTTTTGTATTTATTTGTGAAAATCAAGTTAATGCTAATTCGATCTTGATTGCATACGTGTGGATATTCATTCAAAAATATCTATGAGTCCTTATAATAAATTAGAACTCTAGTTGAAGGCACTTTTGTTTTTTCATATTCTATAGATCGAGACTAGTGATATCTGCAATGCCTATAATGTTTCCCAATATTAATACAAAAGACTTGATTTCCAAGTGGAAGACGTGATTTTCCTTATCAAGTGGAAGACTTAAAAATATCTATCAAGTGGAGGACTTGATTTTCCTTATCTTTTGGGTCATATATATGTATGGAAGACTTTTTCTTCTAAAGATGGTAGAGTAGGAATTAAATAATAATAATTTTTGGACATTCAAATTTGACATATTCGACACTTTTATTACTATATATAGTTTCAAAAATATTATTTTAATCATTAAAATTTAAAATCGGCCTTAACTTTGGTCCTCTTTTTAACGGTTTATAGTGACCAAAATTTATTAAATTTTGTTTTTGTAGACTTATATAAAAGGAGGTGAAAATAGTGAATTTTTAAAAATTTACCCATTAATATTGATATATATGTATTTACAGTCCCCTTCACGTGTGGACATCCACATTGTATTAAAATACGAACATTTTAATTTTGAATTGCAAACTAATGCTCAGAACCGTCTATATTTTAGATCATCCCTCAATGATCATTTTGATAAAAATAAATTTCAAATTTCAAATTATTTAGCCATTTGATTACCATATTCATCGTTTGAGCTTTATTTAACGGACTACATATATTTGTCTGTAAACTATACAATTAACAAATGACCAAACAATCTCTAATTTGAAAAAGTCCTCACATCATGGGATAAATAGGGTAAGAATTTAAAAAAAATTCATGAATAATTAATCGATATTTCAAGATGAATTTCTGAGAAGAAAGTAAATCAAGCAACCAGAAGGTCCACACCTTTAGTAATATATTTTTGTCTTGATTTAACGCATGTCATCGACATTTATTTGAATTCATACAGTACTTTGCTGCTATTTGGTTGCAAGTAACCTTTATTATAGCTATTAAATTACACAAGAAAAGTGGCCATGATTCCAGATCGAAAACCTTGAATTTTCGCTCAATTGAAATCAATGGGATATTTAGGCTCTTTGTTTGGGTAAAATAGCCCAAAATGTCTCTCAGTTTCTTGCCCTGTCTTTTGATTCTCATTAAACATGGCAAAGATATAAGCCTCTATAGGGCTTCCGGGTTTCTTTGGAGTCCCATTAGCCTTCACATGATTGATCAAATTGGAGTTGTAAATTCTTGCATTCTCCTTTGTAGTCACTTCTCCATCACCACCAGCCGAGGGCCAACCAGACTCCGATACAACGATTGTCAAGGAACCGCCTCCAGCTCTCTCTAGTGCCGAGTAAAGTGCATCCACAGTGGCATCAAACAGGTTTTGATACTCAAGCTGACCGTCATGCACCACAGCTACTGGAGATGTGAAAAGAGCATACTCGATATTAATCTGACGGTTTTGAATGTAAGTAAAATAGGGGTACACATTAACAAGCAACGGAGATTGGTTGCGTGCTAAGAAGGCAATGATGGAATTAAGAAATGGTACGTGTTCATTAACGAATGATCCTTTTGATGGCGGATAGGATTCTTTGAGGACGGCAGTATAAGTGGCAGTGGTGACTTTGATTTTGGTAGCAAGACCCTCTGAAGTAATTGCCTTTTGAATGTTTTCCATGGCAGGGACAACATATGATGCTTGTGGACCTGTGGGATCTATTTCATTTCCAACAACAATGTATTTGAAATTGACATTGCCATAGTTTACGACATTACTTTCGACCCAGGAATTAGCATTGTCTTGGCTAGAAGAAATGTCTTTAAGGCGTTCATTTTCGATACCAAGCATGACCTCTATGTTGGAGCCCCGAAGGGCTTGGAGAGCACCTTGGTCAGGAGCATAGAGACGCATTTTCTGGATCCTATACTGGTTGTACATGGATACTACTTCTTGTGCTGGCGGTAAGTCGTTTCCCAAGGTTCCATAACAAACACCAATCTTGGTACCTGCATCAGATAGAATGGTAGATGCGCTATTTAGTGATTGTGAATTCCATAAATTTCAATCTACGTTTGGCTTTATTTATATATAACATCAAGTATATTATTATCTCATGTACGTGTGGTTAATTAGAGTACGTACTGCAACCAAATACAAGGCGTGTAGCATGCGTATGCATGTTATCATACTTGAGAGAGAGAGAGAGAGAGAGAGAGAGAGAGAGAGAGAGAGAGAGAGAGAGAGAGAGAGAGAGAGAGAGAGAGAGAGAGAGAGAGAGAGACCTGTAGTTGTTGTTATGGTAGCCAGTAGTATACCAAAAGGTAGCATTATTGAAAACATGAAAGGGCTTTTGGACTTTGCCATTGTGAATTCAGAGAAAACGAAATAGTACGATAAACAAAGATAAGAAAAGAAGCAAGTGCATATATGATAGCTTCCCCAACTTGTGCCCTTTTTATAGATCTCAATCAAGTAACAGACTAACCGAGTCATATATGTTAAGAATTTCATGAAATTTTATGGGATAGGTTGCGGTACGGTGATATATGTCATACTTCTATTTATAATTTTTTTTGAATAAAAAATTACATGTAAGTGAACCAAAGTTATTATAATAACAATAAAGTTACTACATTCATTTTACACTATTTACATATAATTGAACCAAAATTACAACTTTAACAACAAATTATTTATAAATTTGTAACACGATCGTAGATGAAGTAATTACCTCTAATTAAACAAAGATTTCACAAAAAAACTCTTGTTACCATAATGACAATGTATATATATATATATATTATTTTTGACTAAATATATTTTGTTGTTATATTGTAGGAAAAAGATTGTTGGCCTCATTAAGGCCTAAGATGTGAAGGTCTCAATTATATGTGGCATGTCATATCATATACATATCATTAACCAATTGCCAAATTATTTTAGGCAAAAGCCCATCATATCCATCATAGATCAAATGGCTATTTCTTACTCAACTTTAAAACTTATCAACTTACAATTATAATTAATAGCTTTACATATAAATATATTATCAATCAATTACGTACCTTACAATTATAGATGATTGAATATACACAAAGGATAATTCTACAATACCGGGATGTATGTCATACGTCCACTTACAAATAATCAACAAAATTTGATGTCGATCATTATGGTAACGAGAGTCTCTTTTTATGTAATCTTAGTTCTGTTAGAGGTAATTACTTCATCTACGATCTTGTTACAAGTTTGTGAACAATTTGTTGTCAAAGTTGTAATTTTGGTTCAATTTTATGTAAATAGTGTAAAACAAATGTGGTAACTTTGTTGTTATTGTAGTAATTTTGGTTCAATTTGATGTAATTTTTGGTTCAAAAAAGTTGTAAATGGGGGTATGACATACATCACCGTACCATAGCCTACCCCGGGCCATAAACAAGTATACCTTACAATTATAATTAATTACATTATTATCTTTACAAATATAATTTTTATCAATCAAATAGAATCCTGCATTTTAATATATATACATATATATATAATAAAAAATTCTCGCAATGTAAATTTAATTGGAAATGAGATATAATGTAGATGAACTTTAATTGTGATTACAAATTTACAATTATGGAACTATTTTTTATAACCACATGAGAGAACATTGTTTAATTGACTGCAAACGAATCATCAAATCACTTCCTTTCACTAAACTTCGATTCACATGAAAATGCTACGACCTCATCATCATGGAGAAAATAAAGAACTAAATAGCAAATTGTTGGTACTTTGGATTTAGGAAAGAATATGCTCATATATTCATATAGTGCAAATGATAAGACATGTTAATTAGTAGCTAACAACCTAGTTGAGAAGATATCAAGTAATATGTCGCAATTGAGCATGATCATTAATGAGGAAAACTTGAGGAATTCCTTGTAGCTAGGGTTTTAAGGGGGGTTATGTTTAGGATTTAAGCTCTAGAATTTAAGGTTACGAGTTTAGAATTTACAGTTTAAGGATTAAGGTTGAAGAGTTAGAGTTTAGAGTTTTTGGTTAATGATTTGTGGTGTTTAGGGTTGAGGGATTAGGGGTATGGTGGATTTTAGGGTTTAGGGTTTTGAGGGATTAAGGGTATGGTGTATTTTAGGGTTTAGGGTTTAAATTTACACTATAGTTATATTTTAGGCCTAGGGTTAGTAATTTTTTTTTCCGTTAATAAAATTAAATCAAATTTGAGAGGGCAATATTGATTTTGCCATATTTGAAATATTAACATGGATTTAAAAATATTTTTTGTTTTATGCATGTGACATGTCATGAAACATAGGATTGAAGCATACATATCTTAGCCTTTAATGAGGCCTTAATGAGGCCTCCTAGCATTGTCTATATCTGTAAGTGAATGTATGACATATATCCCAATATTGTATAACTTTCTCTTTATTACCAGGTAGCTAGCTAATTCCATAAAACAATACAAAACATATTACAACTGGCTAGCATGTGTGCATGTCTGCATGTCTGCATGTGTGGATTTTTCTTGCACAAATTAAGACGACGTACTACAAGTGGTTCAGCTGTCAATGATTTCTGTGGATCGGAATGAATGGTGGTAGTCTTCCCGTAAGTCTCCTGATCCACTGGTACTGGTAGGCTCCTCCATTCCACTACACACAAAATTCTACAGTTCAGTATCAGACTAACCGAGTCATATATGTTAAGAATTTCATGGAAGTTTATTCCTAGCTAGCTAGCTAGCTAATTCAATTCCACAAGACAATACAAAACATATTACAACTAGCTAGCATGTCTGCATGTGTGGATTTTTCTTGCACAAGTGGTTCGATCAGCTGTCAAAGATTTCTGTTGATCGGAATGAATGATAGTCTTCTCGCAAGTCTCCAGCACATTCATGCATTCTACAGTTCAGTAATATTCTAATATGTATAGAGTTAGGCGCGCAGTAGGCCCAAATCGAATTATTAATTGGAGCCGAGTCTATATATGCACACCTACGTTAATTTCCACAAAATTATTGAATAGACCGATAAACAGACATACTATATAGCTAGAATATTGAAGGAGATGAAATGACATTGTAAAGATATGTATAAGAGGACTAAGATATCCAAGAGATTCGATCTGTGCAGTGGTACCTGAGGGTATACTGATCGATGGAGTGCGAGACTAAAACCAAAAGATTTGGGAGCTCAATCAATCTGCTGCTGGGATATTTAAACTGTCAGAGAATTGTTAATTAAATTATGCAAACTAATAATTACACTTTGTTAATTACCTTTGTAGATGGATCGAATACTGAAGAACTTTGTTATCAGTACGTACTGTTTGAAATTTGAGTCTATAGTTTCCCAGGTATATTACGTCATAATTAATTAATTAAACCAAAATCGATCGAATATATTCTCTCTCTCTCTCTAACACACACACACATATGTAGATATATATATATATATATATATATATATATATATATATTATATAAGGCTGTTCTATTTCTTAGAATATGAGGGTACGTAGGTGAAGTGGGGGTATGTAAAAAAAAAAAAATTATCACAAATGGTACCTGAATTTTACTTCTATTTTATAGTTGGTACATGAACTTCACTTTTGATCACAACCAGTACCTGAACTTTTCGACTTTATCGATCCTAAGTAGTACCTACCGTCACATTTTGGCTATCTGTTAAAAAATGGCATTATTTACAGTAAAATACCAAATTACCCGGAATAAAAAAAAATCTAGAGTAGCTTGTTCGGTTTTCCTGGGAAGAACAGTGCACTTCGGTGGACATTTTTTTATCTTTTTAACCGTTGGATGGAGCTGTAGTTATATGAAATTATGTCTCCAGATGTCTAGTATTCCCAGTTAAAATTACAGCATAATCAAACCGTTGACGCTTCAGTTATTTAGTTCCAAATGAGGACAGCTCGGAGTTGTGTCCAAAATACCCTTGAAAACAAATGAGTTCTATAAAAAAATAACCCTGAAATTTGGGTCACGTGGACGAAATATGACGGCATGTACCATTTAGGATGAACTCGAAAAGTTCAAGTACTAGTTGTGATAAAAAAAAAAAATTCAGATACCAACTACATATATAATTAAAGTAAAATTCAAATACCATTTGTGATAATTTCCCAAAAAAAAAACGCTCTATTTCATTTTGTTAGATCAGAACCCTAAACCCTAAAATAAAATAAAATATTTTGTCCCCCTAGTCTCTTTCACTTGAGTCCTTAATCGAGGACATGAAAGATTCCAACTTGGCATTTTAAATTCTTTCTGTTGGATTGATATAGCTAGCTAGCTAGTTAGGGTTTGGCATTTTATGTGGACGGACTCGATAATACGCAATTACGCATGGGACCTCTAGTAGATACGTCCACTTATTCATGCATGGCAGCTTCTTCCGATCCATCCCCGTAGTTGTTGCTTCCTAATTTTTCCATGGATTATGTAATAGAATAGAGCTGCCACCAAATCGTAGCCAGAAACCACTGTATTGCCACGACAGATTTGACTATCGATATATCCGACCTCCGACCAGCTAGCGATCTCCACGTAAACCTAGGTCCACAGCCAGAGAGCGCCACCCTCTTGACATTTGGATTTCTATTTGTAATTCTGTACATTACTGTGGGATCTAATTGATTGATTATTGTTCTGATCAATCATCAAATAAAAAACTGAAATTCATAGAGTTCCAACCTAAAAGTTTAAAAGATCATCGAAAACTCCATCTGAGCCCTAGTCTCGATCATAGATTAATGTCCTCTCAATCGTAAGTCTCCTCTTTGTAGTCCTCTCATTCCAGCACATTCTGTGTACAGTTCAGGCAATCCAAATCGATCCAAATATTGGCTGGATATATAAACCGATACACAGACCTACTATGGCTAGAGTTGTACGTACTAACTTAAAGCAGATGAATGAAATAACATGTAATATATATCACCGGCTCGATAAGACTAACGACTTAGAGGTTAAGTACGTGCAATATATCTTGATCCAGGCATGGAGTGGAAGAAACTAAAGCAAAATATCTTTTTGATGTTATATATTGCAAACTTAGAGTATATTTTTCTATAATCTAGGTTAATTATAGAAAAATATATATCTTTTTGAATTCATTATGCTATTCTCTTCTCTATTCCAATTATATTCATTTGAAGAAAAATTTAGTTAGAAATTTTACCATTGCCTTGCTCGGAACTCAAACCCTAAATTTGTCCAGCTTGACTTTCTTTGTCTCTCTCTATGTATATTGATAGATATAGATATAGATATAGATATAAGACTGTCGTATCCTGAATTCGACTCTCCTAAAATATCAGGTAGCTAGGTGGATTAGGGGTGTGTAAAAAATTTAATTTTGTTATATCGAAACCCTAAACCCTAAAATAAAATAAGATGTCTTGTCCACTAGCCTCCTTCAATTGGCATATTTTTAAAATTATTTAGGCTTGATATAGCAGCTAGCAAGGTTTGGCATTTTATGTGGACGGACTCGATCAATCAATATTACAGTTGGACTCCATATATAATATGGATCGAACCACTAGTAGATACGTCCAAGGATTAAAATATCTGCCGATATGTCGATATATCCAACGCTACCGATATATCAATCCACAATAACTTTTCAAGTATGCAAATATCTCTGAAATCTCTTTGATGTCGCCGAATATCTCCGAAATTCACCTATATTGCCGATATATCCTTAAATATAGTGATATATCTATGTAATTTGAGAAAAAAAATTATAAATTATTAAAAAAAAAGTTTCAATTTACAATTTTAGAATGAAGGTAAAGGTCTAGTTGTTTGGGTATTAACTCAAACGAATCTTATTGTCATAATTGTAGTGGGAAATTTGGCTACAATTAAAGCTTATGATTATATTCAATATGGAGATCTACAAGCGCAATATAGAGCTTATGATTATAATCAGCTTGGAGAAATACATAACCAACCATATTGGATTCACCGTTACTATCTCCTTTTAAGAAAAATAGTAGGGAGCTCGAAAGAGATCAATGACTATCATATGTGCATAACTACAATATAAATTATATAAGTTTTATGACTTGGTTTGATTATTGCACGTTAGTGGATGGACAAGCACAATTTCAACATGCTAGGAACTCCCGGTAGATGTAGATAAAATTGTCATACATCTCTTATAATCAATTATTGAATTTTTTAATGATTATTTCTCTAAAATTGTGTTTAAAAAAATATATCTCTGATATTTATTTAATAACAATATATCTGTCAATATACCTCTTTTTTGAACCCTCGATAATGATATTTTAATCCTTAGGTACATCCATTTGTTCATATTGCAACTTCTTTCGATCCATCCCCATAGTTGTTCCTTCCTAATTTTTCCATGGATTATGTGATAGAATAGAGCTGCCACCAAATTGTAGCCAGAACCACCGTACCGCCACAACATATTCAACTATCGATCTATCTTGACCTCCAGCTAGCGATCTCCACTAAACCTAGGTCCCCAGCTAGAGAGTGTTGTACTCTTGATATTTGGATTTCTATTTGTAATTCGGTACGTTAATTACTAAATTGATTTATTATTTTTCTGATCAATTATCAAATAACAAACTAAAATTCAAGTTCCAACCTAAAGATACTCTTTGCACCTGACCTCTTATACTCTTTGCACCTCCTTTTTGCTTTTAAAATATAAGATTTGCTTACTAAACCTCTTCTAAATTCCTACAATAACCATGATAATATAATACACATTAAATATTCAAAATTACTATTATAATTCTAAATTTACTCACCACACATCCATTAATTAATTTCTAATCAACAAGAAAATGTTTTAGCATGAACTATTCTTTGTTTTTTTTAATCTTTTTTTAACTATTTTTTTCTCTTTTAGCTGTGCAATAAAAAAAAGAGTAATAATTTATTCATACTGTTTATTTTTTCCTCTATTTTTGGTAGCTCATGATTAAATATTTTATATATATTTTTTAATTGCTAGTTTTTTTTGCAAATATAATGGATAGACTTAGATTTAGGTCATAGTAGAATTTCTTTTGTTCTCTATCACCAATATGCGTTCAACAATGATACAAATTTTTATGTCACATGATCTATCATAGTTTTAATTTTTAGTAAATATATATAAATATTTTAATGAGTATGTAGTGAAATTGAAAAATAAAAATAGATAAGAAAAATAATAAAAAATGCAATCTAATATTATTGAATTGGAAACTCTAGAGAAAATAAACATAATATCTTTTTAGTATAATTACTGTCCTTAATAGTCATTTTATAGGAGGCTATACATGTCATTTAATAATTCATAATAGAGTGAGGTCGAGTAAGCAAATTTGGAGGCCACAATATAAACACTCCAACCTAAGAGTTTAAAAGATCATGGAAAACTTCGTCTAAGCCCTAACTTCGATCATAGAAATTAAATGTAAACCCTTAGTATTCAAGATAGTTGGTGTAGTAGTTTGAAATCAAAGTTGATGTAGTAGTTTGACCACCTTAAAATATATGTGTGTGTAAACTTACGCCCAGAATTAAAAAAAAAATGCAAAACCTAGTGGATTTTTATTGGACGAAGAGTTTGCGCCACTTGTTTAGACAATCCAAGTTGTGCAAACCCACCAACGAAAACTATACTATCTAAGTGTTGCACAAAGACAAGCGGTGCAAATTCAACCATGTCGATGGATCTGTCAATGATTTCGATATGTGGAGATAACTAATGGTAGTAAGTCTTCTCGCAAGTCTCCTTTGTAGGCTCCATTTAAAATAGTACTTGAGTAAATATAATTAAGTTCGTACACATACAAACAATTCGACAAAATTATTGCATATATAGACGTACATAATTATAAAGACAAGTTCGACAAATTAAGTTAACTTAGAGCAAGCTAGGATCATCTAGCATGCATGCATCGATCCCATCATAATTTAGGTTTACATATCTGTGCGTCATAAACTTATTGGACTGTAGTAGTGTAATTAACAAAATGCAAGAACAGTACCTCGATATAAGATAGTCTCTAGGCCTACGGTAGAATCTATTTTAAATTAATACTTGATAAATTAATAAACTTATCTAAATAATAAAATTGTCCGATTTCGACTCGGAACCAACATGCTAAATTAATAATCTTGATAAAATTATAAGATAATACATTAATTTTTTTTTTGTATATTATAGGTTCCAAATATTTTATAAATTAATAATTAGCTAAAAAGTACGTAACAAATTGATCATGTGATTTTCTCAAAATATGAATAAATGGTAGCTCGTTTTTTTTTTTGAATTTCAAATCTAGCTTAATCTCATCTTTAATTGTTTGCAATGTGCCCAAAAGTCATGAGGTTGTTTTCTCATGTTGAAACAATAACTTTTGGAGTGTCAGTGATGCTTTGAGTATTTCCTTGTGTGACACCGGTCCCATATATAGGTTGTGTATCATCATTAACTTCAACTTCATCTTCATCTTTAGAATGCACTGTCATGTGACACAATGATCTTACTACGCTCAAAAATCTATGTATTAGTAATTTTCACCAGAAAAATTCAAGAGGTGGTTGACATCCATTTTTTCATCGAACCTTGTTAAATGAATAAATATAATATATTTATTGTGAAGTTAAAAATTATAAATATTTTCGTAAATTAATAATTAATAAAATTTAGGTGGTTCCAAGACTATTAATTTAAAGAGGTTCTATTGGGGGTAAGCTGTGGTACGGTGATGTATGCCATATCAATTTTTTTGAACAAAAATTTTTATGTAATTAACAAAAATTACTACATCAACAACAAAGTTATCACATTCATTTTACACTATTTACATATAATTGAACCAAAATTACAATTTTGACAACAAATTGTTCACAAACTTGTAGCAAAGTCGTATATGAAATAATTATCTCTAATAGAACAAAGATTATACAGAAACGGACTCATTATCACAATGATAACGTACATATTTTATTATTATATCTGTAAGTGGAGGTATAACATACATCCCGGTATATATTGTAGAATTTTCCCTATTTTGTATCTATATATAACACGAAACCACTAGCTCAATCATCATCAAACTCCAATCACATTGATAGAGAGCAACGAGATATCCAATCATGTTGAAAATCCAAGCGCTCCTCTACCTCATCTTCATATTCCTTTTCTTTTCAGGTGAACAGATAATTCAATTTTATTTCCTTGCGGGAATTATTAATTAATATTGCAGGCTAGCTAGCCTGGGTCCGCAAGTGTCTGAGACTGATCGACCACACTTAATTTCAGTACCGCATATATGAACTATTTGGAGTGGAAATTAATTTTCTTAATACATATCTGCAGGTGCACATCCGGCTAGAATAACTATCAAAAACAATTGCCGCTACATGATCTGGCCAGCAAGCCTAACTGCTGATAACAAACCTCAGTTAGCATTGACGGGGTTCCAGTTAGCTTCCGGAACTAGCAATTCCGTAGACACTCCGGTTCCATGGACAGGCCGCTTCTGGGCCCGTACCGACTGCACCTTCGACAACTCCGGAAAGTTCGCTTGCGCTAGCCCAGGGGAGTGCGGGTCCGGTCAGGTCTCATGCAACGGAAACGGAGGACAGACGCCGGCCACTTTGGTGGAATTCACTATTGTACAAGGCGGAGGTCAAGATTTCTACGATGTTAGTCTTGTTGACGGCTTCAACTTGCCCGTGTCTGTGACCCCTCAAGGCGGTAATGGAGACTGTCGGAGCTCTAGCTGCGCCGCCAACGTGAACGCGAATTGTCCGACTGAGCTACAAGTAAAGAAGGGCGATGGGAGCGTGGTTGGCTGCAAGAGCGCATGCACGGCGTTCAATGAACCCAAGTATTGCTGCACTCCACCTAATAATAAACCAGAGACATGTCCTCCTACAGAATACTCTAGGAAGTTCAGTGAACAATGCCCTCAGGCTTACAGCTACGCTTATGATGACAAGAAAGGCACATTTACATGCTTTGGGGGACCCAACTACGCTATTACTTTCTGCCCATAGACCATATACGTAAGTAATATCTAAAAAATAATGTAGAAAGGAAATATATTTCTTTCTTTCATTCATGTTAAAATAAAAGCTCGCTACTGTGCACCTATGTTTTAGGTCATTCCATACTTGAGTAATTGAG
Source organism: Rubus idaeus (assembly GCA_030142095.1). Classification (NCBI taxonomy): domain Eukaryota; kingdom Viridiplantae; phylum Streptophyta; class Magnoliopsida; order Rosales; family Rosaceae; genus Rubus; species Rubus idaeus. The sequence continues at coordinate 16,909,009 of CM057970.1, read as the reverse complement.
TGTGTTGAGAATGGATTAATTGCATGCATTTCGAAGATGTGAAGTGTTTAGTATAGGAATGGATGCTCGTTCGTACTTTTACACCAAATAGTGGTTTATCAAACACTTTAAATAGCCTACAATTGATGTGTTTCTAAAGCCTCCAATATATCAAATTAATCATTTCAAAATGCAGATAATATATATTAATTAGTCTCCATTAAATGTAATTCAGGTACCGTGCAAGACGACTCTTTTTTTTTTCTTCTGAAAATAGCATAAACTTTATTAATCAATAAAGAACTACAATCCTTAATATGTGCATTCTAAAAAGGAGCAGTATAGACCATACAATTGGCCTAATCGATGAGTCTAAACCTATAACTTTAATTGATGATTCGAAACCTAAAACAATACATAAACCGTGCATCACTGTTGTCAACAACCAACAGAAAAATTCCGGCAAGTATTTCCATTGAGACTAATAAATCCAATCTAGCTCAAGGAGAACCCATGAAAAAAGAAAGTAAAACCATAATTGAAACTTGCACAACTGATCATGCTTATTCTTAAACAAAATATTAAAACGAACCAAATCAAATAACCAAATCTGATTTAGGTTAAAATTTAGCAGCGCCCCATCAGTAATAAGGTCGCCGACTTGGAACACTAAGATTGTTGAGCCGCCAAAATCGATCATCCAAAACTCACCTGGATCATAGACCTTGAATCCTTGGATTTGATTGATTCTTAACAGAAACGGCATCGACAAGCAGAATACCAGATTTAAGCGAGGTGTCAACCATCTTTAAGAGCCCAAGAGACGCCCTGCAGGAGCATAACCACCAAAGGCCTGAAAAGAGCATGACGGACAGAGCCGTCCTTGTGAGTGAGAGAGGCCAAGACCATCCTCACCATAGAAAGCCGCACCAGCGATCGCTGACGGCACTAAGATTTTCACAATGAAAAGTATAGAAAGAAGTCAGAGGCAAGGAGGATAGCACACGAATGTGTTATTGGATTTGACGCGCACAGATGCGCTACTGATGGATCTCATGAGGACTAGAATTTTGCTACAGAGAGGATTCTCATTGGGGCTAGTGCAAGACTACTCCTTAATTGTCATAATTAATTTAATTAGAACTCTGGCTTTAGACGTACTCTGTATGCTATCTGATTGAAGGTTCTTTCCATTCAGCTTCCATTTATATATCGACTTATGCTATCTGCAATATCTCTATATGAAAAGTCTAGATGGAAGCTAGACTATAGAGGCCTAGAGGGTGAGGTCTGACTTGTCTAAAGATACAGTCATTCGTTGCATTTCAGATTTGCCAGCACATGATAAAAATCTTCTCCAGGCAACTTTTCTCACAATTAAGACTCGTTGATGAAGTTGTCTCTAATTAAGGCAACTGATTAGACTTCTACCATCACTTGAAAACACATTCTAGATAGACATAATTGAAAAGTGTAGATCGAAGACAATTAAGTTGACGTAGAGCTCTGTTCATCTACGTTCATTTACGTTCACAGTGGCGTCGACATACAACTTGGTCTTTATTTAGCAGCCAATAACAAAAAGCAAGGACCTCAGATAGCTAGCCAGTCTCTAGGATTATAAATAACACTACAGCACAAGCTAGATCGATCATCAAATTCCAACCACATTGAATTGGCATTCAATCATGTTGAAAATCCAAGCGCTACTCTACCTCACCTAACCTTCATCTTCCTTTTCTTTTCAGGTAAACAGACAATTAATATATTTTTATTTCCTTGCTTGGTGTAATAATTAATATTGCATATATGCATGTGTTTAAGGGAAACGTAAATAACAGAGAATATGATAGAGAATACTCAGAATATGATCAACTTTATTAATGATGAAAGGGCCTCTATATATAGAGGAATACAAGATACAATCCATATTGATGTAGGAAATATCTAATCCATATTCTAGAAGGATAACCTATACTAAGAGTCCTAGTTTGACAAGGCACATAATAATGTTTTCCTTCAACACTCCCTCTTGTGCCGGTCACAACTAGATGGTACTTTCCATGTTGTCTCGTTAAAAACCTTGCCAAGTAACAATAAAACCCAGTGGAAAAAAATAACCTTGGTCGAAGGGAAAAAAAGTACAACGCACCCTTCACATTTGAAAGCGACATGTATGTGTCAGACTCCCCCTCAAGTCTGCACCTCCCCCTGATTCCTACAATCATGGGATCTCAGATAACTTAAGCATACCAATGCTTCTAACATGTTTTTCAAACGTGGATTTAGGCAAAGACCTAGTAAATAAATCTGCCACATTCTCCTCGGATCTAACTTGATTCACTTGAATCTTGAGGAGAGTTTGTAGTTGCTGATTATAAAAATACTTAGGCGATATATGCTTGCTATTGTCCCCTTTAATGAAACCTTGCTTCATCATCTCGATGCAAGCAGCATTATCATCATAAATGCAAGTAGGTTCCTAAGTGGTAAACCTCAAACCACTTATTCCTCGAATATGTGTAATAATAGACCTCAACCATACACATTAACAATTTCATGTAGAACAATTATCTCTACATGATTCGAGGAAGTAGCAACTGACGTTTGCTTGGTGGACCTCCAAGATATCGCTGTGTTACCCATGGTAAAGACATAACCAATTTGGGAACAACCATTATGCGGGTCAGAGAGGTACCCAACATCAGTAAAACCAACCAAAACAATCACAAGGATTTTCGGCATAGGGAGTAAGAGACGTTCTGTCCGAGGGTCTACCGGTCGATCGTCGTCGGCAGTACCAAATGCAGCCAGTTTTTCATACTTGGTTTTCTCTCTGTAGGGATAAAATAAGCCCAAATCAATTGTACCTTTAAGGTAATGAAATATTGTCTTTATGCCACTCAATGGCGTTGCGTGGGCGCATAGCTAAATCTAGCTAACAAGTTCACAACAAAAGAGATGTGTAGTGCATTGAGCTTAAGTACAATAATGCGCCTATTGCACTTAGATATAGCACTTCGGCCCATATATTTTATTCGTCATCATCCTTTAGACGAAATTGATCATTCCTTTGATCTAGGGTCCGATTGATCATGGGAGTGCTAAAATGGATGTACTTTGTCCATGTTAAATCTCATTAACATTTTGTGGACACAAGCCGATTGGTGGATTAATTTTCCACTATCTCGATGCTCTAGCACAAGGCCTAGAAACCGAGTTTTCCCAAGATCTTTCATCTCAAATTCGGATTTCAAATACGTAGCAATATCTCTCAGTTCTTCGAGAGTGCTAATTAAATTCATGTCATCAACATAGACAATAATAATTGCAAATCCGGAACTTGTTCTCTTAATAAACACGCATGGGCATAAACCATTATTTTTATATCCCTTCCCAATCAAGTAGTCACATAAAGTGAGCATTTTAATCTTATCGAAAACGCACTCCGTGGTTTAGAGTCACTTGATGTGGGTAATTGAAGTCCATTAGGCACCTTCATATATATCTCTGAATTTAGATCCCCATAGAGATATGTTGTAACCACATTTTTAAGCTGCATGTCAAGTTATTTGTGGAAACTACCAAATTGACAAGGTAGCGGAATATAATATCATCCCTTATGAGAGAACACGTCTTCTTGTAGTCAACCCCAGAGCGTTTGTGAGAAACATTGCGCCACGAGGCAAGTCTTATATCTCAAGACTTCATTCTTCTCTTTACGCTTTCTAACAAAGACTTATTTATGTCCAATAGGCTTTACACTTGGGGACGTTAGCACTACGTACCCAAATACCTTTTTGCTTTGTTAGTGAAACTAGTTCAATTGGGATTGCATCTTTCCATTTAGGCCAATATGCTCTACGTTGATATTTTCAACAGAGCGTGGTTCGATGTCATCGTGCTCTATAATCTCTTGAGCAATACATCATCAAATAATGTCGTCTCAAGCATGCATGCATTTATCGAGATTTTATTATTCTCTGAAATTGGTTTAATCATGGAGGCGTCCCCCAATATTGATTCATGGACATAATCAGAGATAATCTCATGAGACGGTTTCGATATTGATGATGAATGGATTAGGCTGTGCCAAACTCACTTCCTTCCTTTGGTGAGTATCCATCGAACCAAGTGTTATCACCCTCTTCCTTTAGGGAACCACGGCCTCAACCACACATCCACTATGTGTGATTGTGACACCATTATTGGCGCCATATCTCCTCTTCCTTTAGGGAATTTCCAACCTTGTAGGCATGTTTGCAGCTGGTATATTTGATCTCGTCACTTTATCAATATCAGAAAACGCATCAGGCATCGAATTTGCTACGTCCTGAATATTGAGTTGGGGATCAAGATGAGACAGAGTGGGGACAGACCACGACAATTCATGTAGTTCTTGTTGAACATTCTTGTTCTTATCTCCCCCTAACGACGGGAAGACTGTCTCATCAAAGTGGCAATAAAGAGATCGCCTATCAAGGATCCAAGTAGCGGACAATAGTTGGAGATTCGTTACCAACATAAATACTTAAATGTTTCTGAGAACCCAGTTAAGTGCGCTGTGGGGGCGCATATGACACATAAACCGTGTAATCAAATATGCGTAAAAGGTGAGACATCCGGCTCATATCTAGTTACCATCTGGTACGCATAAAACGGTTGATTAATTGGTAATGGGTCAGAAACGAGTAAGTAAAGTTGCATGCGATATTGTAGAACCCCAAACAGAAAATGGGAGATTGGTGTGCATAACCAATGTCCGAGACCATTTTGTTTATGCTTATAGGGTATGAGATATTTACTTTAATCCCAATGCAATAATCATCAAACTTCTGTGATGTAAACTCTCTAGCATTGTCAAGACATATTTGACATAATACGATGATCTGGGTGGTGAGCCCTTAAGCGTATAACTGGTGCTAGAAGTTTTGCAGCATTACGTGTAGACAATTAAGCGACATGTGACCAGTATGTTGATGCATCCACCAAAATCATAAAAATCTCAAAAGTACGCAATATGAGTGGATGAGTCTACAAATATTTCCTTGGATACGATGTAAGAATGGAATAATTTCTTTTATGTCCTTAGCATAGGATGGTCTCGATCCTAATTTGCTCAAGGAACAGGCTTTGTAGAATGAGCCATTGGCCATAAAGGCGATAGAAGCATAGGAGGCATCCTGATGAATGTTTGAATCAGGGTTCACATTAGGGGAAAAACGGCCCGAAAAGGGCAGGGAAGCATCGACCGGTCGACGGGGGGGGGGGGGGGGGGGGTGCAAAAAAAAAGAAAGGTTTTACAAATACCCCAAAAAGTGAGAGTGGGCGGGTCTTCCCCGGGTGTTTTTTGTTTTCGTCCGAAAATAAATAAAAAAAACAAAAAATTTTTTACAAATAGTACAAATCAAAATGTGTTTTTCGGTTTTGAGTGTTGAAATCAAGAAATAAAAAAGAAATTTTTGGTTTTTGTTTGAAATAAAAAACAAAAAAAACACAAACCCCGTCCTCTTCCTCTTAAGGTCCCCCCGTCGTCCTGGTGCCCAAAACGTCGTTCCTAGAGTCAGAAAGGTACCCTGTTCTTTTGGTGTTCTACCCCTTACAAACACCCTAAACTCGAAACAACTCTACAAAATATCGTAATTTAAATAAATAATTCTTTTTTATTAAATAATATAGGGGGTGTGGGTTGGTGGGGGGGCCCTTTCGTGGTTTGGTTTTGGGGCTTCGTTGTCCAAATCATTGGGAAAGCTGGAGGAAAAGCCAGAAAGATATTTGGGTTCTCAAATCAACATCCCCCCTTTTTTTTTTTTTCCTTTCTGTTCTTCTTTCCCTGCTTTCCCGTGTCTCTTTCTTTCTCTCTTCTGTTTTTCTCTTCTTCAGAGGAGAGGGGGGCGGGTTGTCGGGTCGTCCTGTGGGGCTGTCACAGGGGAGGCCCCGGGACGCGAAGGGGTGGGGCCCACGGTTGGGTGGGAGGGGGGGCGTCGGTGGAGGTCGAGGGGACGTGGAGGTGGGGTGGGACAGTTTGAGACCGAGGGACGGGGGGGCGGATCGAGGGCCGGGAGGTTCGTGGAGGTGGGAACGGCGGAAACAGGGGTGGTGGTTCGGAAATAGAGAGTGATGGTGAGAGGGGGCTCGAGTTCGGAGAAACGCGGGTTCGGGCGAGAGCTCGGTCTGGTGGAAGGATGCCTGTGGGTGTGGGGCGGGTGCGGGAGGTGGGTGGTGGTTCCGTGGCGTTGGAGACCAGCGCCGTTGCACGGTGGATCGAGGGGAACCGGTGGGTTGAAGGGCGAGCAGAGGCACAATTAACCGCAAGGAAAGAGCTCTGATGATGAGCTGAAGCACGGCAGAGGTGGATTGAAAGGAGAGGCCCATGGTAAGTTGTGATTGCAGGTAGTGATTGACAGAATCTTGGCCGGGTTGGTGATTGACAATGATGAACTGGAATTGATTGAAGAGTGTGGGTCTGTGTTGCAGTGGTGGTTGTTGTTGCCTTCCTTATGAAGAGAAGGAAAGTAGAGTTTCCCCCCTCTTTTTTTCCCTTTTTTGTTTTCTTTTTCTCCTGGGGGACCTTTTTTTTTTTCAAATTTTTTTTTATTAATTTATCTAAATAATTTTTTAATTTTTTTTAATTATAATTTTTTTTTAATAAATAATTTAAAAAAATTTTTTTTTTTTTGAACCTACTCTATTATATATAAATATTTAATATTAAAATAAAAAATAAAAAATTTTTTTAAAAATTTTATTTTATATAATATAAAATTTTATATGGCTTTTATTGTGATTTTATTTTATAAAAAAATTAGTTTAAAAAAATTTAAATTAAAAATTATTTAAAAATGTTAAAAAAATTTTTTTAATATAAAAATTATTTTTTATTTGAAAATTTGTTGTTTTTTTATAATATTAAATTTATTTAAATTATTAATTTTTTTGTTTTTGGTAGTTGAAAAAAAAAAAAAATTTTTGGTTTTTGTTTTTGAAAAAAAAAAAAAAAATGTTGTTATATATTTTTTAATTTTATTATTTTTTTGTGTTTTAAAATAATTTTTTATTTAAAGTATTTGAAGTATTTGATGTATATGTTATTTTTGGTATATAAAAATGTTATTGTTGAAGTTTGAAAATTTAAATAAAAAAAAGGAAAAATTAAAAATAAAATTAAAAATAATTTAAAAATAAAAAAAAAAAAAAAAAAAAAAATTAAATTTGGTTTATTGTTTGATTTTGGGGATTTTGGGTAATAATTAAATTTGTATAAGAAATATTTTTTAAATATTTTTTTTTTTTTTTTTTTTTTTTTTTTTTTTTTTTCATTTTTTTTTTTTTTGAGGGGGGGGGGGTGGTTTTGTGGGTGTATTTAAGTGGGGGTTTTTGGAGTAAGAAGGTATTTGGGGGGGGGGTGGTGGGGGGTATTATGGTGTTTGAAGGAAGGTTGTGTGTAGGGAGGTTGGGGTTGGAAGGGGAAAAGGGGTGGTGGTTCTGGAAATAGAGAGTGATGGTGGAGGGGGGGTTTGGGAAATGGTTGGAGAGTTGGTGGAAGGATGTGTGGGTGTGATGGTTAGGGTGTGGGAGGATGGTGTGAGTGTTAGTGGAGATTTGGAGAAATGTTGAAGGATGGTGGATGAGTTGGAATTGAGGGAGATGGGGTTTAAGGGGGGGGGAATAAGGGGAAGTGAAAGAGAGGTTGATGATGAGGTGAAAGGAGAGGTGGATTGAAAGTGAGGGGATGGAATTGTATTGGTAGTGTTATAAATTTGGGGTTGGTGATTGAAATGATGAATGGAATTGATTGAAGAGTGATGGGTTGTATTGAGTGGTGGATTGTTGTTGCTTACTTATGAAGAGAAGGAAAGTAGAGAGGTGGGTTGTAGTGGAAAAGTGGAGATGGTGGAGGTTGGAGGGGTGGTGGGTTTGAAAGTAAAAGGAAGAAAAATGAGAAAAAGAAAAAGTTTTGGTGAAAGAAAATAAAATAAAAATAATAATAAATAAAATAAAATAAATTATAAAGATATAAATAAATAAATATATGGGAAAATAAAGTGGAGGTTTTGAAATTATGAGTGTTTTTATTGTGGTGGTTGTATTGGATTGAAATTTAAATTTAAATATAATATGAAATGATAATTATGTGAAATTATTATTTGAAATGAAATAAAATAAATTTTTAAATTAATTTTGTTAATTTTAATAAAAAAATAAATAAATAAAAAATTGAAATAATAAATTAAAGATAAGTGCGTATTTACGCACTTATCAACCGTTCGACGATGCTCCCTGGACGGGTGTCGACCGTTCGACAATGTTGGGCCGACCGGTCGACGTGCGTCGGACAACAGCATTGTTGTACTTGCTTTCAACTGTCTCATCTCCTTGAATCAATTTTTGATTCTTGCTTCTATTAGCTCGATAAAAGGGATGTCCGTGTGAGGTTTTCAATATACGGATCATCAAATCACGACATTGATGTTCCAAGAAGTCATGTCAAAGCCTATATGTGTCAGAATCCAAGAGATCATCTCTAAAACTTTGTTGGATTCAATGATACGAATAGTGGTTAAGTATAACCCACAAGATCGACACATAAGTTCTTCTAAGATGTGCTTTCTTCCGCAACCATTAGAAATAATACATAAGTATTTTTGTCAATATGGATTGTATCTTGTATTCCTCTATATATAGAGGCCCTTTCATCATTAATAAAGTTGATCCTATTCTGAGTATTATCTATCATATTCTCTGTTATTTACGTTTCCCTTAAACACGTTATCAGCACGAGCCCTAACCCTAGCTACAAAACCAAAAATCCAAAAACAGTTTTTCGTGCTGATAACGTGTTTAAGAGAAACGTAAATAACAGAGAATATGATAGAGAATACTCAGAATAGGATCAACTTTATTAATGATGAAAGGGCCTCTATATATAGAGGAATACAAGATACAATCCATATTGATATAGGAAATATCTAATCCATATTCTAGAAGGATAACCTATACTAAGAGTCCTAGTTTGACAAGGCACACAATAATGTTTTCCTTCAACAGCATGAACTATTTGGAGTAGTAAGGGGTAATCATTTTTCTTAATGCATATATAATTATATATCGATCATGCAGGTGCTCATCCGGCTACAATTTCTTTCACAAACAAGTGCCCATATACGGTGTGGCGAGCAGCCCTAACTGCTGATAAAAATCCTCAGTTAGCAACGACAGGGGTCGAGTATTAATTAAATTAAGACAAGAACAAACAAAAGCCAAACTTAAAATTTAGGTGCCAAAAATCATAGATGAACTTAACTTACGTATCTACAATAGTTTGCCATTCTGTGTGAAGCATTGGAATGAGCCCTGGTTGCCTCTAATGGCGCTGACCTTGCTCTAGCTTGTTATTTTCAAAGGCTTCAGAATATTTCCATTTGCTCTATCGGCAACGATTCTTCTTGAAGGTGCCATAATGTACAACACAAAAAAATTCAGGTTAATTACACATTGATAATAAATTAATTTTACGTACCTAAGTCTTAAAGATAAATGCACAAGTAAACAATTTTCTTTACAAATATCTGACTCGATCGGCAATGCATGCAACACTTCAAAAAGGATAGTCCAACAATATCAAGTATATGCCAAGTATATACTTACATATATGTGATATACACATACTGTTTTGATAAACCATATATATATATATATACATATATATCACACATGCATGATGCATCAGCTCCAGTATATATGTAACTGAGCCATGTTCCAATTGTTTTCAAGTAAATTAACTACCTAGTTTATTCAAGAGTTTTACATGTACAGTACTCAACTCTAAGTTGTTTCTCGTATATATATATATACATATATATATATATATACAGGCTTTCTCCACTACATAAGATTATATACTTTTAAAGTACATTGTTCTAATGCAAACCGTCAAATCTGTTTAAATGATCTAATTTGATGGTTTGCATTAGAACTATATACTTTAAAAATACATAGTCCTATGTAGTGAAGAAAATCCTATATATATATATTGAAGTCAAAGTGCATGATTAGGCGTACATAATCGTAATATAGCAAAGCCTAATTCCAACTCATGAGGCATACTAGTAGTGTGTGCATATATAGCACATAATGGTAAAATTAAGAAGCACTTAACACCAAACAAGTTAAAGCATGTCACATCAATACTTCATCAATATTCATCAAATTATGTATACACACATACTTGGATAAACTAAAACTTGGCTCATACATAACTAATCACAAATGTTGAGTAAGAGATAAACCAAAGATGCTCACCACAAATGCTTATCCAGGTAAATGGAAGCCTATCCAGCCCCATTAGCCTTGGTTCGTTGATCCTAGCTATCAATTCCTTGCCAATCACCACATTTTTCTATCACATACAGAACAGTAAAAAATTAATTGGTTATCACAAAACTATATCAAAGGAATCACCGAATTTCCCTAATGATTCACAAAGGAATGATTCAGCAAGAAAAAATTATCAAAAGTTTACAAACGCATAATATATAGTTTTTAATTTACAATTATTGGAATACTAAAAGATGGTTCAAGACAAAAGAGTTTGCCCCAAATTTACATAGCCAAAATAGATTCAATGTTACAATCTTAAAACAAATAGAAGTAGATCAACATGAAGGAGTCAATTAATACTTAATGGACAAAAGGAAGCCTAGTAGCTCAAGCCAGTATTAAGTTTATCTGAATATTCTGATAAATCGAGCCGGAATGATGCAAATATATCACTCCATATTCATGACGTACGTAAAGTTATCCCAATCTTATTTTCTATACATATTGATCACCAAACCAATAACCTCATTTGGTAGCTACTGCATTGGCTATAATTGACAATTATATATCCCACATATATACTACTAGTTCCACAAGAACTTTTGTAAATTAATAGTCAATAGTCAAGCTCAAAAACCTTGGCATATATATGATGTAGAAGTTGGTCTGTACAATTAATAAGATCATGGTTTAGCCGAATTTTCCAAAACAGCAGCTGATTGAGCAAGATATGAAGAACAAAAAGGATAACATTATGGTGTGAGCCGCGAAGCATAAAAGAAACAAAATAGAAAACCTTAAAACCAGGCCAGAGGATGACAAGTTTCCAAAATCAAAAGCCACAACTTCAGTTCTGTTCCTCTTCAGTTTCGTGAACAGTCCCTTTGAAATATATAAAGCAATGCATCAAGAACTAAAAATAAAGATCAACCTTGTCAGCAGTGGCGGATCTAGGACTTCAAAATGGAGGGGGCTAATTTCTTGAAGGTCAATTTTTTTGCCATTAAGGAAACCTCATAAAAACCTGCAAAAATTGAAATTGAATGCTTTGATGCTAAACCAATTGGGCAATTTGAAATAAAAAATTATAATATACCTACATTCATTGAATTGAGGGGAGGTATATTATAGGGTGCTCAGGCACCTGATTTGGGTATTAAAGTCGATTTATAATTTTTTAATAATTTTTTGATTTGGGTATTAAAGTCAACAACAAAAAATCAACGGTGCTCAGGCACCTGATCAGAGACAAAAGGAGGGCAAAACATCCATCATACAATAAAATTATTAAAATATATAACAAAGAAGCAGGAGGGTTGAGAATTCAAACCGGGAAGCACTTCCTGCAGTAGGATGTGAGGGACTTCATATAATATTTTATTTTTCTGAGGGGCTATTACTATAACAGCCCTATATTGATTAATATATTACCAAGATTTTGGGGGGGCTACAGCCCATGCAGCCCCGTATGTAGATTCGCCCCTGCTTGTCAGAGATCCCTCACCCAAATCGACTTTAATACCCAAATCAAAAAACTCAACACCAAATCGACTTCGATATAAAACCCATCACCTAAGTCAAAAAATACCCAACACCAAATCAACTTCAATAAGAACCCCAATACCCAAATATAAAAAAATTTAACAACACCAAATCGACTTTAATTAACAGAAAACCATTAACCCTAAATGAAAATAGAGAGAAATTTGTACCACTATGATGGGTAGTAAGTAATCTTTAGGATACGTGATGATAAGCTGTTTGCGGGTGAAAGATGAGACCAGTGAGTTGAGAGAGTGAGTTGTGAGCTGTTAGAGCAGGCTGTGACAGCAAGCTGTGAGAGATGCGGGTTTGAAAGAGGAGAGAGTGAGCTGTGAGATGCGGGTTTGAAAGAGGAGAAATTGAGCTGTGAGAGATGAAAGTGAGATTGCGCCACACTGCGTAGGAATATATATATATATATATATATATGCATGAGAGGTAAAACGAAAGTGATATTTTCACAAAGTGCTGGAATTGAATTTGCTTTCGATAGCTAGGGAATACATGAGAGAGAAAATATGTAGTAATTAATTAAATGAAATAATAAAACAACGTACATCAATATAACCGCTATTGTCTTAAATAGTTTTGGAACATCAATAGCATTGCTTGTCTGAATATATCATTTGAGACAACAACACTCATAAAACTGTTGCACCAACTTTATCAATTTTCGTAAAGTGGTTTAAGTACGGGTTAGAACCAACTCAGACCACACAATTAATCTCTATAAATATAATTTTTATCGTTAAACATGTGCTTGTTGTCAGATGTTATTTTTGTAGTAGTGTAGCTTCACCTATAAAACTGGCACCTCCAAACTTTTTGAAACATATAATTTGTTGTGCTACGTATCCTTCATTTTGAATGCACAAAATGGCCAAGTCCCATTTAGTTGCCAAAGTCCCTTCCATAGTTTCCAACTTGTTACTTTTTGGTACGTTAATGGCTACCTTCACCATAACAGGTCTCTCTCTCTCTCTCTCTCTCTCTCTCTCTCTCTCTCTCTCTCTCTCTCTCTCTCTCTCTCTCTCTCTCTCTCTCTCTCTCTCCCTCTCACCCCTAAAGCTTGTTTTCAATCATAGCTAATTGACGTATACCCTATACGATGCAGGTGCCCAGATTGGTGTTTGTTATGGAACGCTTGGAAACAACTTACCACCCCCACGAGAAGTAATATCTCTTTACAACCTGAATAACATCAAAAGGATGAGGCTCTATGGTCCTAACATTGACGCACTCGAAGCTCTTAGAGGCTCCAACATTGAACTCATGCTTGGTGTAGAAAACGAAAGGCTTCAGGACATTTCTTCTAACCAAGCCAGTGCTGATGATTGGGTCAAAAAATATATAATAACCTATGGAAATGTCAATTTCAAATACATTGCCGTTGGTAATGAAGTAAATGCTACAGGTCCATTAGCACCATTCGTTGTCTATGCCATGGAAAGAATTCAAAATGCAATTTCCAAGGCTGGTCTAGCAAACAAAATTAAAGTCTCCACTGCCGTTTACCCTATAATCCTCCAAGAATCCTCCCCTCCATCGAAAGGATCATTCAGGCCGGAGTACCGACCCTTTCTTGATTCCATCATTGCTTTCCTAGTGCGAAACCGATCTCCGTTGCTTCTTAATATGTACCCATACTTTAGTTACATTGGTAGCGTCCGAGAGGTAAATTTTCAATATGCTCTTTTTACATATCCCTCGGTTTTGGTTCAAGATGGCCAACTTGGCTATAAAAACTTGTTTGATGCAATTCTGGATGCACATTACTCCGCTTTAGAGAAGGCCGGTGGCAGTTCTTTGAAAATTGTGGTATCGGAAACGGGTTGGCCCTCCGCTGGTGGTGATGGCCAAGTGACCACAAAGGAGAATGCGAGAATTTACAACTCAAATGTGATTAAACATGTCAAGGGCGGTACTCCAAAGAAACCTGAAGGTCCGATAGAAACTTATATATTTGCGATGTTCAATGAGAATCAAAAACAAGGACAGAAGACTGAGAAGAATTTCGGGCTCTTTTACCCAAGCAAAAGGCCTGTTTATCCCATCAATTTCAACTAAGAGTTTTCTAGGATCATATATATATATATATATATAGGCCATTCTTTTATGGAACGATGCCTAAGCATAAATAAAAGCTAGGTTACTTGTGACCCTAAACATGGCAAGAGCCAAAATATATGTATGATGTATCAAAGAAATTAATTTATGCCAATACGGCATATAGTCATAATAAAGGACTTGCTGAACTTTTATAATTAAGATCATGCTTTAATTCATTATTGTAGTAGTTAAACTTAGTTAAGCTTGTAGAGTTTAATTTTTGTTACTTTTTTTTTGTTATGAACCTATGTGTACGTAGCTATGGTATGTCAATGTATGTCATATATATTTTACTTTTAATTGAACCAAAATTACATATAATTGAACTAAAGTTACTACATTAACTACAAACTTATTACCACATTTGTATTACACTATTTATATTTAATTGAATGTATTAGAATATTTAAACAGTTACAAGTCTATATTCATAAGGTGACTATTGTTGATTAACGTATTAATAACCTGAGATAAAATAATATACTATTCTTTAGATAATTATGATCACATCGTGAGTGTTGTGAACATAATAGGAAGCCTAAATGACTTGATAACTAAGTAGATCAATGTTTATAAGTAAATAGAAGTAGAAGCATAATTAATGCATGGAATACAGAATTCACCTTTTATGGGAAGGACTGTATTGACACTGCTCCTATAAATACTAGGTCCCTGTGTTCACGTGGACTACTAGCAAATCAAGTATCTTGCCTCAAAGATAGATTGCATTTCTAAGTGAAACACAGAAGACAGAATGTACGTTTGCTCAAATGGCCTCATTTTCAGGTACTGCTTATAAACTAAGTAATCATTATATGTTCATTCAGTTTATGTGTTTATGTTGTGTAGCTGTTATGTGATTATCATTTTTATGTATGTATGTGATTCATGGGATTAAGTTTCAGTTAACAAGCTATCGACTTCCAGTTCGGTCTTGGGCACAAAGAATGGACTTATGGCTGATTCAGATGTTAGCGAAGAATTAGGCCACAAACAGAATAAGCACGTTGTTGACTCATATCCGAAAGAAAAATGATCAGTTTATGATGTGGAATTGGTTGCCCTTGTAACCTAAGTAACATAATAGTCCGAGTATTTTGGAGTTATCATAAATATATTATCCTTATTTATTTATTTATTTATTTATTTCTATCTGATATTAACAAGATTTCATGATTCCAGAATAAAGTACCGGAGAGAGAAAAGAGTATTTTTTTCATGGGTTTTTTTTCATGACTAGTGTCAAAACTTAGAAGAATCGGACAAAATGATACCTAAACTTCAAAAGTATTCAAAATAGTACTTGAACTTTCAAAATGCGATCAACTTGATACCTCCGTCCAATTTCCTGTGAAACATTAGGGTATTTTGGTAATTTTACCCACTTTTAAACCTTGAAATTACCTTTTTACCCTCATATGAAAGATCAGCAAAAAAAAAATTGAATCACTTTTGTAGGGGTAAAGTTCGAACCTCAATCTAAATGTTACAACCCCATACCTCAACCACCAGAACACACGCTACTCTTCATTTAAACTATACAAAATATAATATCTATATACTTTCTAATCCCTATTGTGACAAAACTGAATTTTTTTTTCTCCTTTTTCTTCTTCTTCTTTCTTTCTTTTGCAATTCAATTCAAGCGCTCAAATCTTGCATAGTCAATTGTCTCCGATTACTTTGAAACTTATATCATCATGTTCATTACAACAAATTCAACAAGTTGAATAACTATCGCAAGGTGAGATTCGAATTAGATCGTGAAATATTGGCGTCGGAAGTTTCCGAAATATAAAATTCCCGACTTCGATCCGCCTCCTACGATAGTCAAAATTGAAATCCGAAGACACCACGAGGTTTCTGGGATTGAGGGGCTTAAAGCCCAACAGGTTTTGAAGATTGGAGGTGGCCGGAAAAAGGTTTGAACTTCAAGCCGTTTTCGACAATGCTTGCAATTACTTTCCGGCAATTTTTGGTCTGAAACTGGGTGGGGAGGGTCGCCGGTGCACACCACTCCCTTTGGTGGTGGTGAAGCGCTGGCAACAGTGAGGAGAGGGAGGGAAAGTCGCGCAGAGAGAGAGAGAGAGAGAGAGAGAGAGAGAGAGAGAGAGAGAGAGAGAGAGAGAGAGAGAGAGAGAGAGAGAAAGAGGAGGGAGGGAGAAACCCAAAAATAAAAGAGTTTAAATAACCAAAATACCCTCATATTTAACGGTGAACTAACGGAAATTAGACGGAGGCATCGAGTTGATTGCATTTTGAAAGTTCAGGTATCATTTTGATCACTTTTGAAGTTTGGGTATCATTTTGTCCGGTTTTCCTAAGTTTTGACCTCACTCATGAAAAAAAATCCTTTTTCATGATATTAAAGATCTTCTCTAGGCAACTTTTCTCACAAGGCTTGTTGATGAAGTTGTCTCTAAGCCAACTTATTAGACTTCTATCATCACCTTGGAACACAGGAAGTCTCATCACCTGGGAACACAAGAAGTCTAGATAGACATAATTGAAAAGTCTAGATCGAAGACTAATTAAGTTAACGTAGAGCGCGGAGTGATGATCAATCGATCGAGCTGTGTATTATCTGTATCTTGCTTCTCTTTTTTCTTAACTTTGCGTGAAATCAAGACCCAAATCGATAAGCATGATCTACTTAGCTACTTTGCAACTGCATGGCCAATCCATTTGTTATTCTACTTATTCACACTACTACAAAAAGGGATTGGGGACAAACATTTGTCCCTAAAAGTCATATTTAGGGATACATACACAAGGACATATACACTATTTGTGCACTATCTATCCCTAAATCCGACGTTTAGGGACATACAGAGGCAATATGAACACTTGCAATAGGGACAAATGTTTGTCCCCATAGGCTTTTTTTGTAGTAGTGTCGGTAGTTGTTGTAGGTTGTACCATTTATTATATATATTATTGAGTACATATATGGATAATAAAATATAAATAATGAAGTAGTTGAACAACAATATCACGTAACCAACCCTTGTAGTTGAGTTGGCACGGATACAAGGTTGGGAACCCCCCAACCTGAGTTAGATCCCCAACTTGGTACACAAGAGCACATACTTGAAATATAGTTATGTGAAGATTGACAAGCTGGTTTGAATGGTCTACTGTGAGTGGGCTCATGCACTAGCAACCGAGAGATTAGTTTGACATTAAGGTTTGGCCTCGCAATACCCCGGTAATGGGTGAGTGGGATGGACTGTTGGATACTTGTCGGGGGTTTCGGCCCAAATTTGCATGTGTTCTTAGGTGGGTGCTGATTCCTGACCGGCCCACCTCCCATGGATTAAAAAAATATATATCTCGTACGTATACATAATATGTCTTAACCTTTTCAGAATAAATTAAATCCAGAACCACACGACTGTATCATAACTCCCAACACCAAACAACAATCTTAGCCCTAGCTAGCTTGCTAAAACCAAAAGGCAGAAAGTGTTCAATCCTTTTCCTCAAATGCAACTACTGAACTACAACGTACATTAATTAACCCAACAAATTAATCTTCAGAGAACGATGATGGGGTTGAGTAATTCAGAGATCGATCGATTAGAGACTGGAGATTATATATATGTCAATTCGATCACGCGGGAGTTTGTTAGAGTCGTCACATGAATCTTCTCAAGCTTTTAAACGATTTCGACTACTCCTTTCCCTCCTTTTTGGTCCTGTGATCCTGTCCTCTTCCCTCTTTCACACTCTATACCCCTCTCATTTCTCATTTTACCATCCATGTCCATGTCCCTTCTCTTCTCTCATCACAATTATCGATCACTAACTTAATTTTTCATGACTGCTGAACATACTTTGCGGAAATAAATTGGATTTTGGAATGGACAAAAAAGATGTTAACTTAATTAATCTTCGATCTAGAATGCATGCATACAATCATTTACGTTTACAACTTGGTCTTTAATTATGGTCTATAATTATCAGCCAAAAACAAAAGGCAAGGACCTCAGATAGCTAGTCTCTAGCCTCTAGGATTATAAATAACACTAAAGCACAAGCTAGATCGATCATCAAATTCCAACCACATTGAATTTCATGTTGAAAATCCAAGTGCTCCTCTACCTCACCTTCATCTTCCTTTTCATTTCTGTTGAACAGACAATTCATTCTTATTTCATTGCTTGGTGTAATTAATTAAGAGGAGTGAAAATGATACTTCCCAATTTAACATCTGCACTCTCACTTTAAGTTTAATATTTTTTTATGTTTAGATTTATGTTCTCTTCCGAAACCACCATTGTTTGAATGTTTTCTATTACTTTCATCTCTCTCTCTCTCTCTCTCTCTCTCTCTTCTTTATTAAACCACTGCTCACCTTGGTAGAACAAAATCCAGCTTCTGCTCATGGTCATCATTGACATTCCAATGGTGCGTTGTGAAACACTAACATGATTTTGCAGCTAGGAATAACGGCTCTCGGTTTCCGGATCTTTATTGCTAGTTTTTTGTGGTTAAATGTGAAACTGAGAGAGAGATTGCAATCTTGGGCTTTTGGGTATAACCATATAGATGAAGGCAGACTCAGAGAGGAGAGAGATCGACTCGGGAAGAGGGGAGAGAGTGATTACGAATTTAAGATTTGAGCAAGACAAGGGTAATTTTGGAAGAGTAGTGACATCTAAACATAAAAAAATATTAAAACTTAAAGTGGGAGTGCAGATGTTAGTGTCATTTTCACTCCCCTCAATTAATATTGCATGCATGAACTGTTTGGAGTAGTACGTGGTATTTATTTTTCTTAATGCATATATATATATATATATATCGATCATGAAGGTGCACAACCGGCTACAATGTCTTTCACAAACAAGTGCCTCTGCACGGTCTGGCCAGCAACCCTAACTGCTGATCAAAAACCTCAGTTAGCAACGACAGGGTTCGAGTTATTGCCCCAAGCTAGCAATTCCGTAGACACTCCGGTTCCATGGACAGGCCGCTTCTGGGCCCGTACTGACTGCTCCACGGACAACTCAGGAAAGTTCACTTGCGCCAGCCCAGGGGATTGCCCGTTGGGTCAGGTCTCATGCAACGGAAACGGAGGAAAGACTCCGGCCACTTTGGTGGAATTCACTATTGCACAAGGTGGAGGTCAAGATTTCTACGATGTTAGTCTTGTTGATGGCTTCAACTTGCCCGTGTCTGTGACCCCTCAAGGCGGTAATGGAGACTGTCGGAGTGAATTGTCCGAGTGAGCTACAAGTAAAGAAGGGCGATGGGAGCGTGGTTGGCTGCAACAGCGCATGCACGGCGTTCAATGAACCCAAGCATTGCTGCACTCCACCTAATGATAAACCGGAGACATGTCCTCCTACAGACTACTCTAGGAAGTTCAGTGAACAATGCCCTCAGGCTTACAGCTACGCTTACGATGACAAGAAAGGCACATTTACATGCTTCGGAGGACCCAACTACGCTATTACTTTCTGCCCATAGATCATATACGTACGTAATATCTAAAAAATAAGCTAGAAAGGAAATATATTTCAATAAGCTAAAATAAGCTTGAATTTGACACCGAGGTATTGTCAAATAATATAAGAACCATTATATGATATGACCCAATATTTCAATTTGGCTTTCATGGTTTTGCTTTTCATTACGATAGGACGAGAGGAATGGCAATCGTTTTTTTTTTTTGACTACGTACATCTCATATAGGCAAAGTGAAACATTGCCGTACATACAATCTTATAATGACATACTCGTATTTTTGCAATCACTTTCGATCGAGTATTAAGAGATCAGTACTGTGCACCTATGCATGTTAATTTTAGGGATGGATTGCATACATTTCGAAGATGTGAAGCGTTTAGTATATATAGGAGTTGATGCTTGTCCGTACTACTACACCAAATAGTGGTTTATAAAACTCTGTAAATGGCCTATGTAGAATATGTGTTTCTAAGGGCTCCAAGATATCATTTTCAAAATGCAGATAATATTATTCTCCATTAATTTTAATTCTGGTGCAAGACTACTCCTTAATTGCCATAATTAATTTAATTACAACTCTGGCTTTAGATGTAATAGGGATATTTAGATAAACATCCTTACCATTTTTATTTTACAAGGTCTGATCCTTTGACTTTTTTCTTATTAGATTTAATCCAACATTAAATTATAGATGCCACATTGGATATCTTTCTTCCATATTTTTGAAATTATTTACATAATGTGCCATTATCAGAATATAAATCAACATTTAATTTAAATCCCTAAATTTAAGTTTATTATTCAAATTTCCATTATTACTAGTTGTGTAATAAATTCCTACATTTAATGATATCATTCAAATTTTCATCAAAAGTCATTAGTATCTTAATTTAAGTTTATTATTCAAATTTTTATTAAATTTATTTATTTACACGAAAATTAAAAAAACAAAACAAAATGAAACAAATGTGTGCATGGATTAAGGTGTAGGTAATTAAACCCTAAAAAGTTAATTACCTATATTTCTGTAGGTAAACTATGATTAATTAATTAATATCGATTTCCCTCAAAAAATTAATTGATATTGATGGGTAGTTTACTTAGATTAGTGTGGGTAATTTATCTTTGTACTTTGTAGGTAAATTAATTTATTAATAAGTGGTGTAGGTAAATTAATTTAGTAATAAGTCGATGTAGGTAAATTATGTAAATTATAGGTAAATTATAGGTAAATTACAGGTAAATTATAGGTAAATTATACATAGTTGTAGGTAATTAAATTATGTATGAGTTTTCCGTCTATGTATTATAAGTAAATTATGTATAAGGATCGGTTTTTATATGTAGTTGTAGGTAATTAAATTAACAATTGATCTTTATGCTACAATATATCCTTTCAAATTTAACAAGATATGATACTAAGAGTAACGAAAAAAAAAGTATATAATTTGAAATCAATATGCATCAACATCAATTATCTATATCAACATAAGCAAAAACAATATCTATACCACAACAAACTACAAAATATGTACCTATTAATAATAATATAATATACTAAAAAAAAAATATGAGACATACCTTGAATGTTGAAGAAGATAATCAAAGAATTGCAAGAATCGAAGAACATACAATATATACAGAAAACAAACATTATGAAGAGATGAAAACAAATCCTAATAAATAGTACTATGACTACTATCATATGAAATCTAAAATGTAGTGTTAAAATTAAAATAAAATCATTATAAATATAATTGAGACTCAATTATAGGGAGGGAATAATTTTATTTCCAAATGAACAAAGTCAATGTGTGTTTAATGTTTAATTTTAATTTTTAACTTATGATATTTAAGTTAAAGGGCATTTTGGGTATAATATAATTTGTTGAGCTGACTCATCGAACCTAAAATGGAAAAAAATCTACGTGGCTCTTGGTCAAAGGACTAAATCTAGAAAAGAAAAAACAGTTGAATTTTAATTAAAAAATCAAAAGTGGGAAGGGCTTTATCCTAATTTCTCCTAATCTCTATATGCTATATGCATGATTGAAGGTTCTTTCCATTCAGCTTCTATAGATCAACTTGGGCTATCTGCAATACCTATATTGTCGCCCAGGGCTTTGCACTAATTAATTTTATGGAACTACTTCATGTACTGGCCTCCCACTTAATATCTTTACTTCGGCCGGAGTACTAGATATAATACACCCAAAATTTTTTATCACGTGGAATTAAGACTTCATTTGCCTTTTCTTTTGGATCATATGGAAGTCTCTTTCTTCTCGTTTTATTCTAAATCCTCCAAGCTAGACTCTAAGCAATGTACGGGAGGCTTAGAGGTTGAAATTGGAGTTTCAAAGCTGCAGATGGAGTTTGGTCAAGAGGTTGTGTAACGCTGCACCGGATTCGCTTGTTGGGCAAGCTAAAAAGGGGATGGATTTGGATGATTGGATTAATCATCCTCCATTCTCTTAAAATTCTCAAGTATGATGGTCTTCCAGCACCACCTTGTTTTAGTTAGTTTTTTCTGCTGTTGTTAGTTTCTTCTATTGTCTTTTGGATTTTTGGTTCAATTGTATTTCCCTTCAGTTGTATACTTTCTGTTGGATTGGCTGGTTTGTTTCTGGGTTGCTGCTGCTCTTTTGCAGTGTTGAATGAAAATTCTCCGTTCAAAAAAAAAAAAAAACAATGTGATGCTTATAACATGAGAATGCAATGTAAGACTTAGTTGGAATTAATTCTACCTTTCTTCTTCTGTGAACATTTCCTAGCTAGGAGTTAAACAAGTTAGAATTAATTTATTGGACTTGCTAGGCTCTTAGTCGAAGACAGTATGAAGACATTGATAGCTAGCAACCGTGTTAGGGCATATTTAGTAAACTCTTATTTTAGCTTCTAAGCTATTTTGAAGAGCATATTTAGGTTTTCAGCTATTTTAGGAGCTGCACCAGACTCCTAAGTAGTTCTCTATTTTAGTCTATATACTCCTAAATATAAAGAGTAAGATGAGGTTCTCTATTATTTTTATTGATTTAAAATATTCATTTTTAGTTGTTTTGTGAAATTATTAAATACACTTAAGTTATTTTTTATTCATTAAAAAACAATTTAAATTCAATACTAGCTAAAATAGTTTTTTAGCTACTTTAACAAAAAATTAGTTAAAAAATAGCTAGCATTGCTAAAGATGCTCTTATGCTCGTAAGTGGAAGACTTGATTTGCCTTTTCTTTGGGGTCATATACTCAATACATGGAAGACATTTTCTTCTCGGTTGGTTCTAACTTCTCTAACATGACAATTTAATTGCCTTACAAGTAAGGCAAGAGTACCTAGTGTCGCTCATTTGTGTACGTATGCATAATAATTTTATAGACAGGTTAACTAAGGTGGTTGGTGTAGTGGTTTGACATCAAAGTTGACTTAAGAGAGATTTTGGGTTCGACTCTCCTAACATACCAGGATGGGATGAAATGGGCATACATGTGTATGTTAACAAAAAAAAATTAATTCAAAGACAGGTTAATTACTATTTAACGTTCAAAGTACAAGTCAAATTAATGTATACTCATGCAGTCCTTTTAAAAGACATGTCTGTCCTACAATATTATATATATGTCCTAAAATTAATTCATGAATAATTAATGAACTTGAGCATAGGATGAAAATTTATTCTTCGATTTTTTTTATTAACTTTCAGTATAATCTAATAAAATGTTCACTCGCCAATAAAAAATTTATTAACCCTCAATAAAACTAGATTTAACGTTTACGAACCTCTAATAAAAGTTTCTATCAGTCTACTTCCCGCAAATCAAGCAATCAAAAAGTCCACACATTTAGTAATATATTTTTGTCATGATTTCGTCTTGTTGGGCTGACTCAGGCGCTTTGACTTGGTTACTCACTTGATTACTAGCAGGAGAATTCAACGAAAACGAAAATGATACATAAGCAAATAGATTTCAGACCCCCAAAAAAAACAAGGGAAAAGAAAATTCAACGGTGGCAAGATTGTGACAACCGTACGTGTTATATCCGCAAGTTAAAATGATTCATAATCTCATTGCCTCTCTTACATAGGTACAGAACAAATTAACAATAGTTGATGTATCGATTATATGGAGCTAGCTCTAATTAATTGGTTTGAAACTTTTAACTTTTCACCCAACACTGAAATTTTAGAGCAATGCTCAGGTTCACCCATGACACGTTCACCCCCCTCCCCACTTAACATAGTTTCACTTCATAATTTCATAATCCAACCGTTCATATCATAATTTATTCTTTATAGATCATCTCTGCAAAAAATCAATCGAATCAGAGATCTTTTTGTCACTCTAATTATTGAACAAATGAACGGTTCTGACAACAATTACTACTATTATGAGGAACCGTCTATTTATGTCATAGTAATAAGTTACCTAGGTCAGCCCAAGCCTGGCTCCACCCTTGATTTGAGGACTAAAATATCCATAATATTTTCGATATATCCTCAAAATTTCGGTTATTTTACAAGTACCGATGTTAATTTTTGCATCTTTTCGATATTTTGTTTTAAGTACATTTCTAGTTGATTATGTAATTTTTATTGAAAATTTCAGTATAATTTCTATCAATATCGATCCCAAATTTCCTCGATATTTTCATCATAATTTATATTTTTAGGTTTGTCGATATTTCCACGATATTCGATATTTAGGTCCTTGATAACATCATCTATGTTGTACCTGGACCAGCCAAACGCGATTGGTATGTTAATTAGAAGAAAGTCTTGTTCAATTTGTCCAATGAGGAAGAAACTAGACTTCTTAAACTAATTAATCACCTCTTTCATAAGTTGGGCATTTCTATGCAACTTGTTTACTACGTACTTACACTTTGTATTTCTTTGTAGAAATCCGGATCAAGTTAATTTAAAGCTAATTCTTGATTGCATGTGGAAATTCATTCAAAAAATATCCGAGTCCTCCACCTATATATAAAACTGCCACCTCCAATCTGGTTGAAGCATATAAATTTGCTGTGCTACGTATCCTTCATTTTGAATGCACAAGATGGCCAAGCCCCATCTAGTTGCCAAAGTCCCATCCAGTACTAATATCTATCAATTGGCCCGAAGACTAGATTTGCCTTTTCTTTTGGGTCGATCATATATATGTATGCATGGAAGACTTTTCCTGCTCGTTTTATTCCAAGTCCTCTAACTTGAGAATTCAATTGCCTTATAAGTTAGGCAGGAGCGTGGTTACTATTTAACTAACTTACAAGGCACATGTATACTAAATGGACAGGGCATGCGGTCCTTTTAGAAGACATGTCTGCTTCTGCCTAACAATATTACATATCTGTCCTAAAATTATTTCATGTATAATTAATACTGGTGAGCTGTGTCCAGTAGGTTTTCTTGTATATATATATATATATATATATATATATCAAATATTGCAGAAATTACAGATTCAAAGGTCCTTAATTCAAAATGACAAAACTCTAACATTTATTCCTAATAGGATTTTTTTTATATTTCCATTGGTTCATTTAAATGGTCAGGATGAGAATTTCCTTACGATATTAATGCCGAAATTTAAACTACAATAGCTGATATCAACATCGATTTTAATGCTGAAATTTTATTACTAACATCCAAGGACTAAAAATCTAAAATGTCAATAATATCTTCGATATTTTCTTGAAGTTTTTGTTTTTTTAAGTAGTGATATTAATTTTTACATATTTCTAATATTTTATTTTACTTGCATTTTTAGTTTATTATACAATTTTTACGCAAAATCACAATTTTTACGCAAAATTTCAAAATAATTTTCTTCGCTATCCAATATTTCCTTGATATTGTTTTCGAAATTTTTATTTTTGAAATTGTTGATAGTCTCAATGTCCGATATTTTGGTCTTTGCTAACATCATATATGTTGTAGCTGGCCGACCCTCCAAAGGAGACTGGTTAATTAATTAGAAGCTTGTCTCGTACGTTCAACTTGTCTAACGGGGAAGAAACTTCTTTGTGGAAATCTGGCTCAAGTTCAATGCTAATTTTTTAGTGGAAACCCATTCAAAAAATGTCAGAGTCCTCCACCTATAAAAATGGCACCTCAAAAGTTGTTGAAACGTGCAATTTGCTGAGCTACGTATCCTTCATTTTGAATGCACAAGATGGCCAAGTCCCATGTAGTTGCCAAAGTCCCTTCCATAGTTTCCAACTTGTTACTTTTGGGTATCCTAATGGCTACCTTCACCACAACAGGTCTTTTCTCTCTCTCTCTCTCTCTCTCTCTCATCATTGTATACATGTTCATTTTATAATTAATAGTGAGTAGGTGTCTTACTCTATATATAAATAAGTTTGTTTTCGATAGCTAATTAATGGACGTACAAATATACGATGCAGCTGCCCAGATTGGTGTTTGTTATGGAACTCTTGGAAACAACTTACCACCCCCACGAGAAGTAATATCGCTTTACAACCAGAATAATATCAAAAGGATGAGGCTCTATGGTCCTAACATTGACGCACTCGAAGCTCTTAGAGGCTCCAACATTGAGCTCATGCTTGGTGTAGAAAACGAAAGGCTTCAGGACATTGCTTCTAACCAAGCCAGTGCTGATGATTGGGTCCAAAAATATGTCATAACCTACGGAAATGTCAATTTCAAATACATTGCCGTTGGAAATGAGGTAAAAGATCCATTAGCACAATTTGTTGGCCCTGCCATGGAAAACATTCTGAATGCAATTTCTAAGGCTGGTCTTGCAAATAAAATTAAAGTCTCCACTGCTGTTTATCCTATAATTCTCCAAGAATCCTCCCCTCCGTCGAAAGGATCATTCAAGCAGGAATACCGACCCTTTCTTGATCCCATCATCGCTTTCCTAGTGCGAAACCAATCGCCATTGCTTCTTAATATGTATCCATACTTTAGTTACATTGGTAACGTCCGAGAGGTAAATTTTCAATATGCTCTTTTTACATATCCCTCGGTTTTGGTTCAAGATGGCCAACTTGGCTATAAAAACCTGTTTGATGCACTTCTGGATGCACATTACTCCGCTTTAGAGAAGGCCGGTGGCAGTTCTTTGAAAATTGTGGTATCGGAAACGGGTTGGCCCTCCGCTGGGGGTGATGGCCAAGTGACCACAAAGGAGAATGCAAGAATTTACAACTCAAATGTGATTAATCATGTCAAGGGCGGTACTCCGAAGAAACCTGAAGGTCCGATAGAAACTTACATATTTGCCTTGTTCAATGAGAATGAAAAAAACGGAGAGGAGACTGAGAAGAATTTCGGGCTCTTTTACCCAAGCAAAGAGCCTGTTTATCCCATCAATTTCAACTAATACTTTTCTAGGATCATATAAAGGCCATTCTTTTATGGATGTAGGGAACGACCCCTAAGCATAAATAAAAGCTAGGTTACTTGTGAGCCTAAACATCGCAAGAGCCAAAATATATGTATGATGTATCAAGAAATTAATTCATGCCAATAAAGGACTTTCTGAACTTTTTAATTCATTATTCAGTAGTTAAGCTTAGTCAAGCTTGCAGATTTTTTTTTTCCTTTTTTTTTGTTATGAACTTATGTGTATAGGTGTAGCTATGGTATGTCAATGTATGTCATACATCCATTTTAGTTCTAACTAAACCAAACAAAGATGCCTATGGTCATTTTTATAGTAGAAAATAAAATGATACATTCGTTTCTAAAATCATTTAACTTTTTCCTTTCAAAATAAAATAAAATGATACATTCTCTTTAATTGTAGAGCCGTATTGATAATTACTTTGACACCATTACATAAACTAACAATGCAGACTTTAAAGCTCTTCATGCTCATTTAAACTGAATTCTCCAAATTAGATAATAGCAACTTTGAATGCTTTCATTTCTCTCAACTTATGACTGATCTTGGCTAGGGTTAGCCGTACCTCGTCCACGTTTAGTCGTACCTCGTCTAGGGTTAGTCACACTTCAGCCAGGGTTAGCTGAACCTCAACCAGGATTAGCCACACCTCGACAAAGATGAGCCAAACCTTGGCTAAAATTGGTTTGCGGTTGACTGAGCCTTGGCTAGCTAAGGCTATACAGACCTCGACTTCTTCTTGGCCACAAATGCTTTTCTCACTGTCCAACATTTAGGCCTGCCTTGCCTTTCATGTAAAAGCACTTGTGGGGTCCTATTTGTCTGCCATGTGGACCTTGTGTAATGGCCAATCCTATTTGTCAATCATGTGAATCTTGGCAAATTTAGGGCAACGTCTATAGTGCTCCGTATTATCAATGCTCTATTTTTTGAAGGGCCAAGATTGAAGGGTCAAGGTTGACAAAAAAAATCTAACGGATAAGATTTATTCAACAGGGCGGAGCACCGATACTGCGAAGCATTTAAGAATTTTCGCAAATTTAGGTTCAAAAAGCTATATTACTAAAAAATTCACACACTTGTAATTACCTCTAAAATTTGTTGTCACATATGTAAGTCGATACATGACAAACATCACAATACTATATGTAGAATTTTTTTATGTTATACAAGCAATTTGTTTGGATGCTCTATTGCTCTATAATTTCTGCATTGGCAATGAAAAAGAAGTTTTAAATGTAACTAATTAAGGGGTTGTGTTTTTGTTCTTCTTAAATGATCATAAGAAGAATCACTAAGAATCACTACTCTTGCTAGCTTTCTTCTGCATTGGGAACGAAACTGATCCTCAGCTTCAAGTCTTCACCTTCCCTTTTTCCAAGGTGCAATATTCCGTACGTCTATCGCTTTTGCGACTGGCTACTACAAAAAATATGGACGAAGGACACCATTTATTGGTGTCTAATAGTTCGATGACAACACACTATTAGCCACAAATGTCCTTTGTTTTTTCTCAAAACTCTTTTATTAGTCACTAATGTTCTTTGTCATTTTTTCAGAACCCATTTTCTTAGTCACCAATGCATTTTAGTCACCCAACTATTAATGGACACCAACCATTGGTGTCCATTGCCCACTTTTTTTTTTATAGTGTAGCTAGGGCTTACAATATATCACTGCATTCTCGTCCTTTCCTTCATCTATCATATATTAGAACTCTGGCTAGCTAAAGGCTCTTTCCTTTCAGCTTCTATAGATCGTGGCCGGCCGGAAGACTTAATTTGCCTTTTCTTTTGGGTCAATCATATATGCATATGCATGGAAGACTTTTCCTGCTCGTTTTATTCCAAGTCCTCTAACATGTCAATTGCCTTATAAGTTAGCAAGAGTAGTACGTGGTTACTATTTAAGTAACTTACAAGTCACATTTCATCGAAAAAAAAACTTACAAGTCACATGCATACTAAATGGACAGTGCATGTAATTTCGAAGACATGTCTGCTTCTCTACAATATTACATATCTGTCCTAAAATTAATTCATGAATAATTAATACCGTTGAGCTGTGGCTGGTAGGGTTTTTTGTACATATAACAAACATCGTAGAAGTCACAGATTCAAAGGTCTTTAACTCAAAATGCATGACAAAACTCTATCTTTTATTCCTAATTCATTTTTTTTTGTTTCCATCGGTTCATTTAAATGATGAGGATCAGAAAATCCTTACATATAGAACAATAGTTGATATCAACATCGATTTTAACGCCAAAATTTTATTACTAACATCCAAGGACTAAAATATCAATAATAACTTCGATATTTTCTTGAAGTTTCTATTTTTTATAAGTACTGATATTAATTTTGGATTAATTACAAAAGACCCTTCGAACTATATGGTCATTTTCAATTTCATACCCAATAAGTATCAAATTTTGTTATTTCATACCTCACATTTGATTTTGCTAACAAATTCATACCTGAGAGGCTAGGTATCAATTTGTTAATTATTCTGCTAACGATTTCATACCTCCAAGGTATAATTCGTTAGCGAAATCAAATGTGACGTATGAAAATGACAAAATTTGATACGTGTGTATGAAATTGAAAATGACCCTATAATTCAGGGGTTGTTTGTATTTAATTATTTTTACATTTTTCCAATATTTTATTTTAAGTGCATTTTCAGTTGATTAAAACAATTTTTACCCAAAATTTCAAAATAATTTTCATCGATATATGATATTTCCTTGACATTTTTATTGAAATTTTTATTTTTAGAATTATCGATATTCTCAATGTCCGATATTTTGGTCCTAGCTTGCTAACATCATCTATGTTGTAGCTGGACCCTCCAAAGGAGACTGGTCAATTAATTAGAGGCACGTCTTATACGTTCAACTTGTCTAATGGGGAAGAAACTAGACTTCTTCTTTGTGGAAATCTGGCTCAAGTTCAATGATAGTTTTTGAGTGGAAATCCATTCAAAAAATGTCTGAGCCCTCCATCTTTAAAAATGGCACCTCAAAAGTTGTTGAAACATGCAATTTGCTGAGCTTCGTATCCTTCATTTTGAATGCACAAGATGGCCAAGTCCCATCTGGTTGCCAAAGTCCCTTCCATAGTTTCCAACTTGTTACTTTTTGGTATCCTAGTGGCTACCTTCACCACAACAGGTCTGCTCTCTCTCTCTCTCTCTCTCTCTCTCTCTCTCTCTCTCTCTCTCTCTCTCTCTCTCTCTCTCTCTCTCTCTCTCTCTCTCTCTCTCTCTCTCTCTCTCTCTCTCTAAATCCATATCGTACCCGAACTATCACTAAATGCAATTTTTGGTACCGAACTTTCAAAAAGAACGTCTCTGGTACCTGAATTATGTCTTCGTTAGTCATTATAGTACCTACCGTTAAATATTCTGTTCAGTGCTTATGCGGCATTTTAATATAGTCTATTTTATTTTTTTTAATTAATAATAAAATCACCTACATGGTAATAAATTATATTAAAAACATAAAAATTATTAATAAATTATATTATAAAAATAAAAATAATTTTTCTCATTTTTAGTCTTGAATTGTGGATAAATTATCTAAATATTTTTTTTGTATAATTTATTTAAATTTTGATTTATTATCATTTTTTTAATATAATAAAAATTCAAATTACTTTTTTAGTATTGTTTAGTATTTTTTTAATTAATAACAAAACCACCTATGGTAATAAATTATATTAAAACATAAAAATTGGCAATAAATTATATTATAAAAATAATAATAATAATAATTTTTCTCATTTTTAATCTTGAATTGTGGATAAATTATTTAAATCTTTTTTTGTATAATTTATTTAAATTTTGAAATCAAAATAAATTATCATTTTTTTAATATAATAAAAATTGTAATTACTTTTTTAGTATAGTTTATCTTTATTTTTAAATTAATAACAAAACCACCTATGGTAATAAATTATATTAAAAACATAAAAATTGTCAATAAATTATATTATAAAAATAAAAATAATTTTTCTCATTTTTAATCTTGAATTGTGGATAAATTATTTTTTTGTATAATTTATTTAAATTTTAAAATCAAAATAAATTATCATTTTTTTAATATAATAAAAATTTTAATTACTTTTTTGAGTATAGTTTATTTTTATATTTTTATTAATAAGAAAACCACCTACATGGTAATAAATTATATTAAAAACATAAAAATTGGAAATAAATTATATTATAAATAAATATAATTTTTCTTATTTTTAGTCTTAAATTTTGGATAACATTTCTAATTTTGTTTTTGTATAATTTATTTTGAAAATTGAAAATAAATAAAATGCCACATAAGCACTTAACATAATATTTAACGGTATGTACTATAATGGCTAACGGAGGCATAGTTCAGGTACCACCAGGTTCATTTTGAAAATTCAGGTACCAAAAATTGCATTTGGTAGTAGTTCAAGTACCATATAGAGGTTTTTCTCTATTTATAGTGAGTACGTGACTTACTCTGTATATCAAGTTTGTTTTCGATAGCTAATTAATGGACGTACAAATATACTATGCAGGTACCCAGATTGGTGTTTGTTATGGAACTCTTGGAAACAACTTACCACCCCCTCGAGAAGTTATATCTCTTTACAACCATAATAACATCAAAAGGATGAGGCTCTGTGGTCCTAACAATGACGCACTCGAAGCTCTTAGAGGCTCCAACATTGAGCTCATGCTTTGTGTAGAAAACGAAAAGCTTCAGGGTATTGCTTCTAACCAAGCCAGTGCTGATGATTGGGTCCAAAAATATGTCATATCCTATGGAAATGTCAACTTCAAATACATTGCCGTTGGAAATGAGGTAAATGCTACAGGTCCATTAGCACCATTCGTTGGCCCTGCCATGGAAAAAATTCAAAATGCAATTTCCAAGGCTGGTCTTGCAAACAAAATTAAAGTCTCCACCACTGTTTGCCCTATAATCCTCCAAGAATCCTCCCCTCCATCGAAAGGATCCTTCAGGCTGGATTACGGACCCTTTTTTGATCCCATCATCGGTTTCCTAGTGCGAAACCAATCTCCGTTGTTTCCTAGTATCCATACTTTAGTCACATTTATAACCAAGAGATTAATTTTCAATATGCGCTTTTTACATATCCCTCGGTTTTGGTTCCAGATGGCCACCTTGGCTATAAAACCATGTGTGGTTTTTTTTTTCTTTTGAGAGGGGTTTTTAAATTTTTTTTTTTTTCCCTAAAAAAAAAAAAAAAAAAAAAAAAAAAAATTTTTTATTTTTTCCTTTCCCCCCCCCCTTTTATTTAAAAGGGAGAGGCTTTTTTTTTATAGCCACCTTGGCTATAAAACCATGTGTGATGCAATTCTTCGGGGGTTTCTTTAGAAACCAAATGCTATTAACTCCGCTTTAGAGAAGGCCGGCGGCAGGGAAATTCTTTGAAAGAAAAATTGATATATAGTCAACAATCGAATGAGATTGAGTTGGAAGAACATGTGTGCCAATCCGAATGAAGAATGGAGAAATAAAACAAACCGGAAAATAAGGTGGCGCCAAAAAAAGGAAAAAAAAAAAAAAAAAAAAAAGAAAAAAAAGCCCTCCACTGATGGTAATGGCTAAGTGATCACAACGGAGAATGCGAGAATTTAGAACTCAAATGTGATTAATCATGTAAAGGGCAGTACTCCGAAGAAACTTGAAAATCTGATAGAAACTTATAATCGGTGGATTTTGCGAAATCTATGGACTTTTTAAATTCCATGTGAACTTTAACATATTTTAATGCATAATATTATTAGTATTTGTTTGAATTTTAATTAGTACATACTTCATGCATAGAGTGTCCTAATAATACCCAAAAAAAAAAAACTAGCTTCCTCCTTAATCCAGTTCGTGGACGTGACTATCACTTCTAGTCTCTTGATTTCTCCTTTCTTGTCTCTATTCTATTTGAGGAACTATGCAATCACGTAAAGATATCTCTATTGTATTGGGTTCTCTAACTTCAACTCGACAATGGAGTTTCTTCATGTAGGCTTTTTGCATCTCTTCCATCAATATTTGTTTTTAATCAATATGAGGGTAGAAATTAAAATCACAAAATATAATCAAATTTCAATAAGACTACAATCTAAACGATTAGACCCAAGGTAGAAATTGATCTTTTGACTTTAAAGCGAACTTCATATATGAAGAATTGGTTTTGTACGAGTTCACTGGGAGGGAAAAAAAATGACTGGAGGGTAGAGAGGTTAACAACAGTAGGTTACAGTCAATTCAGAAAAACAACACAAAAACATATCCTCACAAAACCATATAACATAACAACATCAATAACGTCAAAATGAAAATATGAGAAAGAGGTATGTTCATCTCATCTACAGAGGGAGAGAGAAACGTCATCAAAATCTCGATCTAGGGAGATGAGCAGATTTCTCAATGGATTTAGTATTTATACTCCCAATGAGTCATGTTCACATACTCAATTAATTCTCTACTCAGTTGTGCTCGACTGCCGTTGGATTTAAATCCAATAGTGGAGAATAATGAGGTAGTTAGAATGATTTTATTGCCTCATTATTCCCCACCATTAGATTTAGATTCCACGGCAGTTGAGCTCAAATAAATAGAGAATTAATTGAATAGGTGAACTTGATATTTATATCATGCACTCTAGAATCCTCCACAATCTAACATATGATGAAGTCCTTGAAAATGAATGGAATTTTGAATAACACCAGAGTTTGATGAATATTTTATAATCCTAATTGAATACAACAAGATTTAAAAAGAGTTTTTAAAATCCTAATTGAATACTCATGTATTTTTAAAATAAAATAAAAATTATAAACTCCAAATCGGGAACTTTTACCCAAGCTAAAAGCTTGTTTATCCCATCAATTTGAACCAAGAGTTTTCCATTGCATATATAGGGAGCTTCTCTAGTGAGGACCACTATAATGAAGACTTGGTGATAACTTTTTTATTAATGGTTGTTATATCTATTTTTCGATTACATCTCGAGAAATCAACCGTTCAATGTTAAGATATTCATGAATAGATCACTTATACAAATTTTCAACAAAATTTGAAATCGTTAAGGTACCGAACTAGACCAAATAAATGGACGAACCAAATCTGTCAATTTTGAACCATTCATATTCATATATGGTAAATCACAATTATAGATGACCTAACAATTTTAGATTTCATTGAAAATTTGTAGAAGTGATCTACTCATAAATATCAAAATATAGAACGGTTGATTTGTCGAGATGTAATCAAAAAGTATGTCTAATCGAAAAGCCCTCATTATAGTGGTTCTCACTAGAGAATCTCCCTACATGTATATATATATATATATATATATATATATATATATAATGATTCTTACGTAATTAAGAGGTCCTTACTTTTTTAAGGTGCAGAGTTTTGACCTCAGCCGTCAGATTAGTTTTAAATGATCTGATATGGCGGTTGAGATCAAAACTCTGTACTTTAAAAAGTAAGGATCTCTTTAGCAGAAAAGACCTGTGTATAAATAAAAGCTAGGTTACTTGTAACTTGTAACCCTAACCATGGCAAGAGAACCAAAATATATGTATGATGTACGTATCAAGAATTAACTGGTGTCAATATGACATGGAAAATTCTAATATACATCACTACATACCAGCCTTTTAAAAAAAAATGCAATTGCATTTTTGAATTGCAAATGCCATTCAAAAATGTGAAATTAGGCATTTAAAAAATACAATATATTGTCATTCCAAAACATGCAATTGTCATTCCAATATGCAATTGACATTTCAAAATGATCAGTTTTACTTTTTTGAACGGCAATTGCATTTTAAATAAAATAAAAACTACATAGTATGCAGCTCTGTATATTAGACGCATTCATATGACATATAGTCATAATAAAGGACTTTCTGAACTTTTATATTGGGAGATTTCCATCGTTTGATAAATTTAGATATTCATCCATAGTATTCAAAAAATTTAGATAAAAACTTTATGACTTGATTCTGCGTAGCAATGCCACCTTCGAGTCATAAAATTGCTTCAATTGCGACTCATATTTTTTGTATTTTCGCCAATTTTTTCTCGGTTGCAAGTTTTATAAGGTGTACTTACTTTTTAATTTCTCTTATGTTTAATGTGTAACAAGGTACGAGATCATTTGCTTTATTTGTAATAAGGACGAGCTAACAAGGTACGAGATCATTTACATCTTGTTGACCAGGCAACGTCCTAGCTTTGATATGAGACACTAGCAAATTAAGTGTCTCCGGTAAATAGATAGAGTGGCATGGCCAGTCTACATACAGAGGCTGCGCCGCATATATATGGACTTTGAAATTTCAGGAATAATGACAATATAAATGACGTCTTGTATTTGACAGAGGTGTCTATATTTGTGGAAAACTGAGACTCAGAAATTAATTCAAAGTAGGGTACATAGGCATTTAGGTGCACATCTGACTTCATCGATGTATCTTAATATTTTGAGAAAAGTAGTGATCAAGATGGTAACGTTTGTGTGGAAAAGTTGCCGAACGTGAACTATACGGTGCAGACAGACGTCGTTCTTGGTTGTAAGCTAGCACCAGGCTTAGAACGTAATTTCATTTCCATGGTGATCATTTTGATTGCTATAAATTGGAGAGTATGGGGCAGCCTTATAATAGTAAGTCAGACAAGGCAGAAACTAGTACTGAAACACTAGATCGATCTGCATTTTCTTAGTTATGATCATGTCTAAATCCAATCCCTCGGTTGGCAAAAGCCCTTCTTTGATTTCCATCATGTTTCTACTTGGGCAGCTCATCATGATAACCTTACAAACAGCAGGTCTGTCTTTCCTTATCTTCCAATATAGCAACTCTAGCTGTCCATATTATTGTTAAAATTAACGCACATGCGACCACTTTTTTAAAAGGAGTTAATTCTCAACTAGTATCATGAATCGACTAAAACAATATTTAAAGAATGTTTTTATCCCGAAAATGGTAGCTAAAAAAAGATACATGTATGCATCATGCGCTAAACTTTAACATACAAATAGAGGTACCATTTTGGCCGATCAAGAAGTACTATAGGTATCAATATATTAATTTGAAAAAGCCCTTTTTTTTTAAGATACAATTATTTTTTTTAAATCACGATAGTATATATATCATTTTGGCGATTTACCCTTATTTATATGATTTTTTTTATTTTATTTGAGGAAATCAAATTAATGTAATTTCACATGCATGTAAAAAAGCATCAATTAATTACTTTTAAAATTTCAACGCAGATGCCCAAATTGGTGTATGCTATGGAATGCTTGGCAACTTACCACCCCAAGGTGATGTTGTTGCTCTCTACAAACAAAACAACATCCGCAGAATGCGACTCTATGATCCGAACCAAGCCGCTCTCACTGCCCTTAGGGGCTCTAACATCGAGCTCATGCTGGGAGTCCCAAACGACAACCTTCAAAACATTGCCTCTAGCCAAGCCAATGCAAACACATGGGTTCAAAACAACATCAAAAACTTCGGCAATGTAAGATTCAAGTACATTGCTGTCGGAAATGAAGTCCAGCCAGGAAGTACATTTGCACAGTTTCTAGTCCCGGCCATGAGAAACATTCAAACCGCAATTTCTAATGCTGGTCTTGGCAACCAAGTCAAGGTTTCCACTGCCATCGACACCATAGGTTTAGGAGAATCGTTCCCTCCCTCGAAAGGCTCATTCAAATCCGCAAATAGACCGTTGCTCGATCCCATTATACGCTTCTTATTGGACAACAGATCTCCGCTGCTCGTGAACTTGTACCCGTATTTTGCTTACAAGGACAATGGTAACATTCGTCTCGATTATGCTCTCTTCACAGCTCCATCGGTCGTGGTAACAGATGGCCAGCTTGGTTATCGGAATCTTTTCGATGCCATTTTGGACGCTGTGTATTCTGCTCTTGAGAAGGCCGGTGGAGGGTCTTTGGAAATTGTTGTATCGGAGAGTGGTTGGCCTACGGCCGGTGAAAGAGGAACATCAGTTGACAATGCGAGGACTTATAACTCAAATTTGATTCAGCATGTCAAGGGTGGGACTCCAAAGAGGCCTGGAAAGCCTATAGAAACTTACATCTTTGCCATGTTTGATGAGGACAGGAAAAATCCCGAGTTTGAGAAACATTGGGGGCTGTTTTCACCTAACAAACAAGCCAAATACCCAATCAATTTCAATTGATTGATCAAATAGCTGGTTAAGCACTGTCTCGTACGTGGCAATAAGGGCAATTGTGCTTTGCAGTATCTAAGCACTAAATAATAAAAGACTACGTGTGGTCAAAATTATATATGTAAGTATGTGCCCAAACAATGCTCTCAAGTAGATGAGCAATCAGTAAAATAAGATTATTGCAATCTACAGGGGCCGGATATATCCCTAATTCCCTATATATGAATGTGGTGGGTTATTGATATAATATAAATTAAGTAACTCTTTCGTTATTTTATGGTTTTGAACTTTTTATTACCTAGCTATATGGACTATTAAATTCGATCTGATTTGCTTCGCGGTGAAGAGTATTGTTTATTTGTTTTGACGAAATCTGAATCCTTATGGCTTGTCGAGATGTTGATGTTGTTTCGTTTTAGTCTCATGACTGCAGCAATATTGCGCCTAAAATTGCCAGGAAGGGCAAGGTACAAACCTCAAAATTTAAACTACGTACAATATCTAAAATCACGAAGGAAACAACGTGATTTGAAACAACGTGATTTGAATAGCATGAAGGTTTTTGTCTCAATTGAGAAGGCTTAATTAAACCCTCGTTTCTAGTGGACCCAGAGCTATGCAATCTCATTTAAAATAACACCTTATATTTGCAAACGTAGCTTATGGTATTATCAGTGTGAGGCCACACAACAGGTCCAAGAGCCAAGACTTGATCAACGCACACCCTGTATGACCCCAAAAGTATTTTATCAGAATTCGATAAGCATTTTGGTGAACCGAGATGCCTGAGGACTGCCTCGTGTAACATAGAAGATTAGAAGGTAAGGATCGCCTTAGCACCCCTACAACAAATCTTCTTCGGTGTACGTAAGCTTTGCTAGGAGCAACATGGCCTCCTTGTTGATACATGGTAAAGCTCTTTGAGCTTTATTTTTAGGTCCTTAATTATTGTCACAAGTCAGACCAAAAAAAAATTATTGTTACAAGGCATAGACCAGAAGAACCTCCCCTCATTGATATTGATCCCTCTCTAAGGTGCAATCGATTGAGAAGAAGTCGGAAGGCGCACTATATCAACAACAACATTGCATCATTCGGTGCTGGCACGCCAGCAAACTGTAGACATCAAAATATTAGTGAAATAAAAAAAAATCACTAATAATTTAGTCCAGGCCAATTATTCAATGACCAATCAAATATGTGTCTCACAAAATACACGTGGCGATTCATGGATCAAGACAAAACAGTCATCGCATACGACACATGCCAACATCTGATGAACTGCATCAAACAGTCGATCAATGTTATACTGTATATAGATATAAATTAACTTGATTGACTAAATCGAATAAATCATATATTAATTGATAATTTTAATCAATTAATGTGATTGATCTAAATCAAGAGCTAAATCATATCAATTAGCTCAATTTTTTAATTAGTCATAAATTCAAATATAATTGTGACTAATTAAATATCAATCAGATTATACTAAATGATCTTGATTGTAATCAAGTATTAAATTGTGTCAATTAATAATTAATTGATAAATTCCTTAAATGATTATAATTAAGTCAATTAATTAAACTAAACTAATTGATTTAATTACATAAATAAAGAATTTAATTAATGTCGTGTTATAAATGCGCACATTCCAAATTGATGGAGACGTAGACAATATAAATACCCTCCTCAAATCAAGAGAGGGATTTCAGACAGAACAGATAAATCATCCCGAATCTCATAAGTCTCCAAACTGTTGAAGAATCATCAAGCTGCCCAGATAGCCGATTTATTCATCAACCAAGAAGTCAAAGGACATTGTCACATGTCAAATTTCGTAACCTTTGCGTGATTTAAGACCAAGTATTCATCACCCTTGGATCAAGCATGACCTTTAGAAAATTACAAGCAAATCTCTGGCAAGAAGGAAAAAGCTCTCTACAGAGTCAAACACACAAATACTCAAGTTCTTTGTCAAGCTCGTGGAGAATCAACAACCACCAAGCACACGTGCTGAAGCCAAAGAACGCTCACCACGTGACACCACTCGTGGTTTAATTCCTATCAAGATCAAGTTTTCATAGCCCTTGATCAAGCCTCCTCTTAAAAATTCGTCAAAGCAAGACAAATTGAAGATACGATCGTTCGCTTCAAAATCAAGTGCTCGTCACCCTTGGATCAAACCAACCTCGGAGATCAAATTAGAGGAAATTCTTGTAAAAGAATATCCACAGAGATTGTACCCTAAATTCATAAATACAAATATATTATTTTTTACACGTATTCTTGTTTTATTTGTTGGTAGGATTTTCGTGTTTATACAAACAAACTTTGCCAAAAGGGACAGTTTACTCTTAGTCTTTGAGACGTCAAACATTTTGGCATACTAGCTCGGTAGGACACTTGAAACTCTTTAAGTGTTACCATTGTGCCAAAGAAGACATAAGGCAATGCCTATGAAGAGGCATTATCCATATTGCCTAAACCCCAAGGTTTTCAGTCACAACTTGGCTCAGTGTCGTGGTTTGTATGAGGAGCAATTGCTCACAAAGTTTCCTAAACTTCGAGAAACAATGGCAGGTACGAAAACTAGAACAATGGCACTCCAAAGGAGGTCTTTCATCAACAAGCAACGCCCAATGAGACAGTTTGGCAGTGTTTTGTATGCTATACTTTTTCTCCCTTAGGGTTAGATCAATATATAGGGTTTTTTTGGTAGTATGGTACTATGGTGTACCTCTTTATATGACTTTAACAAAAAGATACAAAGATAATAGACACATTATATCATATTGCTCTATTTTATTTTTGGTTAGGGATTCTCTCCCCAGGAGGGATCCCCCCACCCCCCACCCCCACCCCCACCCCCCACCCCCCACCCCACCCTATTTTGGTTTTGGTTAAGAATTTTACACATTTACCCCTAATTAAAATTGTGTGTATCACTTTGTAATTTAGTTGGCTCTTGATGAGGCAATTGCGGGTCAAACAAAAAAGAGAGTATTTGCCTAGCTCTTGACAATGCAACGCAGCTTTGATACGGGAAACTAGCTATAAATGCGTCTGGTACATGAGAATGTCTCGTGTCAGATGATCAGCTTATTTGATTGATCTGACAACCTATTAGAAGGTTTTTTTTTTTAGCGAGCTCCCTCGGTATCCAAAAAGTTTCCTAAGCCCTAGGATTAATTTGCAGTTGGGAATCTTGTCAAAACTTTTTTTTTCCCTGGCTAACTACGGAATGAATTGGAATTTAACTCCAATCTACAATCAGCAGGATTTGAACCCGAGTGGGGGTACCACAACCGGAGGTTCTTACCAATTCGACCACCGGTGATGGTTCCTGTTAGAAGTTTAATATATGTGAAAAATTAAGAGTAATTAATTTCAGATATTTGCTTGAAAGGGTATTTGGAGTATGAAATTTTATTATTTTAATTATCTACATGTTGTCCTCTAATTGGTCAGTGGGACGACTGAGATGACCAACCTTCCTAGCCGAATATTTTCTCCCACTAAATGAATAGCTGCGCGGCAGCGCCCTAAATCAAGTAGAGCATGACTTTGAAATGGGTGCGGCTGGAATGTACCCGAGTCGATCTGTACCTTCAACGGCGTCATCAACGGCAGCTAGAGCAAATTTCTTTTTTGCCCTCAATTATATATTATTCCATTATATTTTGAGATCGATCTCAAAATGACAAAATTTATGCCTGAATTTCTTGATCTGCCCAGATATAAAATCATATTCTGGAGCCTTGGTCAAGAAATTTTTTAGCAGATGTATAAGCTTATCTGCATATGCCCAGATTTTTATCAAGAAATTTCTGGATTTCTTCATTTCTTACCAGGTATATAACCTGATCTGCCTATGCCCATATTTTTTACCAAGAAATTTCTGGATTTCTTTATTTCTTACCAGGTATATTATAACATGATCTGCATATGCCCATATTTCTTGATCAGTTGATGATATCAAGCACTTTTGCCATGAGACATAAAACTCAGTCTTTTGCCATGATATCTATTCTGATCTGCCTATTATAATTCATAAATTCAACGAGGTAATTGATCAAAAAAAGAAGAATAAACAATTAACAAAGAAGAAGACAGATCGCGGTGCGAGCGTGTCTTTGATTAATGCAGAGAACGCGGCATCGTCCAAAATCAGGACGAAGAAGAAAAGAAAATCGCTGAAAACAAAGGCGAAGACGAAGAGCGTTTCAACACAACCATCATCCTCATCTTCAACTCTGCACACTTGTCTCTCTCCCCTCTCCGCCTCTGTAGATTAGAGCCCTTAATTTCTTGGCCACCGCATTGAGTTCTGATGGTTGTAAGACGAGGAAGAACAGAGTAAGGAGTGGAAGAACAAAAATAGAACTTGTTTTTCTGGGTTCACGTGTAGTGGGAGGAGGGCAGAAAATAATTTTTCCTCAGCCGCTTTGGTCAACCGTTAGTCATATTTGTAATTGAAATAATAGTCACCATAAAATCAACGGCTGACATTTTGCCACGTCATCAAAAAATTACAGGTACACATCAGTTAAGGTACATTCCAGAATTTGCCCTTTGAAATTTCATGATGATGTCAGTACGTACCGATCGACAATACAAATGACATCTTGTATTGTGCTAGCTATCTTATCCTTGACAAGCTTTGACTTGTATTCTGGAAAATTCAAAGTTGGGTACACTTGCATATTAATTTGACTTCATCTTCTTCATATCTTGATGGCGAAAATTAAATACCGACCCAAGTTCCCTGAACGTGAACTATACTGTCTAGACTTTGTTCCCAGCCAAATTAATGACATCAGGACATTGAGGTGAGTAGTCCTTATTGATTAAATGAATTCATAAACGCAGAGTGGACGACGTTATTAATTGGTTGTAATAGTGCTTGACTATAGCTATCCCTTCTTAACTAGCCAATGGAACCAGGACGTAATTTCCATGCATATATGGGTGATATACTGTATATGCTTTTACTGCTCATTCTGATCGATATAAATTGGAGATTTGGAGAGCAAGGGGCAGCCAACCTTTAGCCTTTATAATTTCCAAAAAAGGCCTATAGCCTTTATAATCATATATTCAGACAAAGCAGAAACGTACTAGTACTGAAACAGTACTTCTCGAAGGATCTGTATTTTCTTAATTAATTTTGATCATGTCTAAATCCAATCCCTCGGTTGGCAAAAGCCCTTCTCTGATTTCCTTCATATTTATACTTGGGCAGCTCATCATGATCACTAGCCAACACATAGCATGACTGTCTCTCCTGAAACTTGAAAGTATTTCTTTCCAGCTAGGGTTAAATACCCTAACCCCTATATTACTGTCTCATCCTGATCACTTCATATTTATACTAAATCCATCTTTGGCACCTTTAGTATCATGAATCGAACTAATTAAATGGTATCTAGACAATTTTTTTTCCTTTCAAAATGGTCCCAATAGATTTTCGTCTTCGTCCAGTAAGGTACCTCTGTCAATACTATTGTTAATCACTTTTCCAGAGGGAGTTAATCCCTAAAATGTTACTAATTATGTAGTAGATATCATAAATCAGCCCACTAGTATGTAAAAAATTTGTTTTATTCGAAAATTGTAGCTAAAAATATTACGTGTACGCATTACTACGCATCACATGTTCAACTTTAATGAAAATACATAGATATAGAGGTACCATTTTGACCGATCAAGAAATACTCTAGGTATCGATCAATTTATATATAACCTTATTTTCTACGCAACCAAAGTTGTTTCGAGTTTGAATGTTCAGATGTAGTAATGGTGAAGGAATGGAAGATTTATTGTTCTACTATAGTTTTGCCTATTTCTTCACTATAGTATTCTTTATTTGTTTGTTTTCTTCATCCAGTTTTCATTTTGGTTGTTCAATTACGCTGTTCATAAGAAAAAGAAAGGCAAAAAGAAAAAAAAATAAACAGAGAGTTGCAAAAAACTTTTGTTGCCATCATTTCATTCAGTTGTTGATGATGCAAATTTTATGACTAATAAATAATGTACGTGGAAGAGATATTGGAACCAAGTTAACTTTCTACATGTCTTCACAATTTATATCTAGACAATATTTTTTTCCTTTCAAAATGGTCCCAATAGATTTTCGTCTTCGTCCAGTAAGTACTATTGTTAATCACTTTTTCAGAGGTAGTTAATCCCAAAATGTTACTAATTATGTAGTAGATATCATAAATCAGCCAAATATATAGTATCTAAAGAATTTTTTTCATTTGAAAATTGTAGCTATAAAAAGTTATATGTACGCATCACGTGTTCAACTTTAACCAAAATACATACATATAAAGGTACCATTTTGACCAATCAAGAAATACTATAGGTATCGATCAATTTATATATAAACTTAATTAGTTGTTTCGAGTTTGAATGTTCAGATGTAGTAATGGTGAAGGAATGGAAGACTTATTTTCTACTATACTTTTGCCTATTTCTTCACTATAGTTTTCTTTGTTTTGTTTGTTTTCTTCATCCAGTTTTCATTTTGGTTGTTCAATTACGCTGTTCATAAGAGAAAGAAAGGCAAAAAGGGAGGAAAAAAAAAACAGAGAGCTGCAAAAAAAATTGTTGCCATCAATCCCATCATTTCATTCAGTTGTTGGTGCTGCCAATTTTGTGACTAATAAATAATGTGGAGGAGATATTGGAACCAAGTTAACTTTCAACATGTCTTAACAGTTTATATCTAGTCACAAAAGATATAGCATAGGCTTGAAAGTGGCCGGTGTCACTGGCTTTCGATCTCCGGCCTGTTCTCTCCTTGTCAATTAGTGTATGATCATAAGCGGTGATTTTGTAGCTAGCAAGGAAGAGAACGTCT
Organism: Rubus idaeus; assembly: GCA_030142095.1. NCBI lineage: Eukaryota > Viridiplantae > Streptophyta > Magnoliopsida > Rosales > Rosaceae > Rubus > Rubus idaeus. The sequence goes on along the minus strand of CM057970.1, from coordinate 16,865,107 downwards.
TCTAAGTATCAATGATCGGTTTGTGCAGGGCTAACTACAAATCTACAGTGTTATTTTTTTTAGGGATAATTATAACTTTAGTCCCTGAACTATAACTCGTTCGACACTTTCGTCCCTGAAGTTTGAAATATATCACTTTCGTCCCTGAACTTCAACACCAACTATCACTTTCGTCCCTGACCGGAACAAAATGGTACAAAACCTATGCCAAAATGTTCGCAAGGATGAGAGGACTAACTTTTATAACTGGTGCTAAGCTCGATTCGGCCTAGAATTGGTCGAATTTAACCCGAAAGCTTATGGTGGCCGGAATTTTAATCGTAAAATTCTCCGCCGTCCGGCGACGGTTTGAGGCGAGGTTGGTGGCGTTGAACTCGCCTTAAGGAGGGATTCAAAGCCCAATAGGTGTTGTCCTCAGATTTGGCCGGAATCGGAGGTGTATTCGATGAAAACCCTCGGCAGGGACGAAAGTGATATAGAATGTTGAAGTTCAGGGACTAAAGTGATATATTTCAAACTTCATGGATGAAAGTGTCGAATGGATCATAGTTCAGGGACTAAAAGTGATTTTTTCCCTTTTTTTTAAAGGGTTTATACGGCCTTTGTTGCTCTTTTACCCTTAATTTATTAAATTTTGTTGTTTTAGACTTATATAAAGAGGAGGGCAAATGCTGGGTTTTCGAAAATTTAACCATAAACTCTATTTGCTTGATTAATACATAAGATTTTTTGACATTGAACTTAGTTTAATATACGGACAGGATGTGCGCACCGACCGTCACCTATAAGAGCAAACAAGAGAAGGGAAACGAGTCATTCTTTTTTTTCGACCAAAATAAAAGAAAAAAGGGCAAGCGGGTTGTACGGATAGAATTAGGGTTTTGTGCGTTTGTTCAAGTGAATAAGGGATTGCCAATGGCACATTCATCCAAATCCGAAATGGAATCCTCAATCGGAATAGGAGTGACAATAAAAGATAGGACGATCATCATACACGCTAGTCACACTCACAGCTCCGGGAGATTGTCTCGATTTTTCACGATCGAGGAGAAACGGCAGAAGAAATCAGGAGTTTCCTTAGAGAAGGATGAATTGATACGACTGCATGTTCCCAATTCAGATGAAGAAGTCTGGATGTGCAGCTTTGTCTCCGTCAACTCCTGCTTATACTTCATTGGTGTTCGTAGTTGCAGAAGCCAAGTAAATGCCAAGGGGTATATGGTGTTGGACTTGAATAAAAAAGAAGAAAGCATATGGCGATGGGAGCAACATGGCGAATTTTATAACATCAGCCATTGTGGGGCATTAGCTTGCGAAGATGGTTTCATTTATATGGTGGGAGTTAGACGCACTTACCGTGTCGATCCTACCACCGGCGCCTCCGTGGTGATTCCCCAATTTCCAGAAGAGTTAGGATCAGTACCAAACCTGATTTGGGCATCTGAGAAGAAGCTTCTAGGCTATGTGCAGGGACGGGGCATCGATGGTGCCAATCTGTTGGTTTGCTGTGATTTAGAATCAGGCGGGAAATGGGAGGCCCTCACCGAAAAACCCTTCTGGGGCTATTGGTCCAAAGGCGTGCTGCTGTACGACCGCTTCTTGTTTTCTTTCGGGCTCGGGCATCCCTATGAGGATCATAGGCTTAGGACGGCCAATGTATATGTTTCTGATATTGAGCAGCGTCAATGGCTCCCCGAGCCAGTGGATGGCCTTCCCAATGATGGCAAGGTTCTTCCCTTGATTCATCCAAACACAGAGCTTGGTGTCGGAAACGTTAATCCCTACTTGTTCTTAATAGGAGTGGACCAAGGCCTCCCCAAGTTGGCTTTGCTTTTGGCTACATGTGAGGGCGGACAGGGGAATGTTTATTGTACCAAATTCATAGTTAGTCATGATGACAGTACCGTCTCCTTGTTCAAGGCCAAAATTGTGTCAAGTGGAGTCCATCTACTTGGGAAGGACACCTGGTTCCTCAAGTGCGCAGCTAGAGTGTAAGAACCTTACTCTGCATCTTTTACCTTCACTCTATCTGTATATATCTCTCTATTGTTCTGGTTAATTTCAACTCTAGCTGTGTAGTTAGTAATCCACTGCTTATTTGCCTTGACCACTGAGAGTATAGGTAGACAAAGTGTATGGTCTTCTCTTTCTCGATCTTAAACTTAATGCAGCTTTTGTTTGGTCGGACAAGGGTTGAGTACATAGCATAATTTTTTAACCAAACTGCATGTTTTTGTTAGGATCTCCTGGTTAGGATCTCCTGGATCGTAACCATGAAAAGCCATTGGAATTGGAAAGACAATAAAATAAAGGAAAGGGAAATGAAATAAAACTAAATGCTTTCAATATTCTTCAATGCCTCATTACAAGTGCCTATTGGCTATTTAAGCTGAGAAAATATCTAGAAGTCTCTCAATGGTCTCATATAACAGAAAAGTCCAATAAGCCCACGACTAATAGTCCATAAGATAAAAGGATCCTTACAGTTTTTCGTTTTTACTTTTCCAATATCTATAAGGCTGCTCCTGACGTTGTTTAGGCCTTTAGGGGACCAGGGAGAGTATAGTACGATGGGATGGATGGGGGTGGAAGGAACAAAGTCCAATTTAATTCCCCTTTTGGACTTATGTTCTTTTCGAATTTTGAGACGTGTGTAATCTGTCATTAATCTTGGCCTTGGGTTGCTTTCTTTTTCACCATCTCATTATCTTTTATGTCCAATTTTTCGGTAATGACTCTCCCCCACATGGCCACCTTGAGTTTCAGGATGGAGCGAGTCTTGTCACAAATTTTTACCGAAGTTTATACACCCTCAATTGGAAGTCATCATTTTGATCGTTAATGTATTGTTTAGTTTCTCATTTAGGTATTTTTAGGGTATCTTTTTGCATTTAATTAGTTTTTTTTGGGCCAAAGTAGTTTTGGTGCCCAAGTTGTTTAAACCCTATAAATATGGATTCTTTGGTCTTTATTAGGGGAGTTATAGAGTTTATAAATAAAATCAGTTAAAAGTGGCATCGATTTTATTGTGAGTTTGCTAGATGCCAATATCTAATGTTGATTGAGATGTTGGAGATATGTATTCGAGACCTGTCCCCCATCAAATGTGGTGGAGAATAGCTAAGCCATGCACATTAGATATAGCTGCACGGCCAGTGTATGCAACTTATTTTGTTTGTTCATGGAACACGATTTGTAGTCAGAAAATCTATGACTTGATAACAGTCATAACACTAATTGATGGAATGGAATTCTTCGATAGTTCGTGCACATAAAGAAAAAAGTTTTTAATGGATGCTTTAAGTTTTTCTATCTAATATATGGAAAATTTTAACATGCAGGTTGCATAGTACTTTTTTAAATTGCAATTGTTATTCGAAAAAGTAAAACTATGGACAATTTTATATGAAATTGTCAGTTTCATTTTTTTTAACAGCAATTGCATTTTAAAAAAACATGTTGTATAGTATGCAGAGCTGCATGTTAGGGCAACTCCAATGGGGGAGCTCTATACCTATATATAGGTCTTAGTATAGGATTTCTCATCTCCAATGGGGAGAATTTTCAGACCCAAACTGAGTTTTTATTGGACCTAAACTCATCTCAGGGCTCAAACTCAGTCCCAATCTGAGTCTTGAGACCCATATTAATTGCGGCTGGCCATGTGCAAGTGGAGGAAAGAAGGGAAAGAGAAAGGAGAGAAGGGAAAGAAAAGAGGGAGAGAAGGGAAGAAACGCGCCAGAAGAAAAGGAAGGAAGAGGAGAGAGGAAGGAGCCAACGCGCTGACGCGCGAGTGAGGAGAGAAGTAAGGTGGCTGCACGTGGGGGACAAGCCTGGCCCAACCAATTCAGATGCCACAAAATGGATGGCCAGGATTCGTCCATTTTAAAATGGACGGTCCTGGTTCGCCCAAATTAATTATTTTAAAAAAAAATCTAACTGATGTATAAAAAAATATTAATTTATATAGGTTTGAGTTTGAGTTTAGGATTTAGCATTGGAGTTGCTCTAATATATGTTTTGGGTTTAGGTATAGGATTTATCATTGGAGATGCCCCAAAATCTACATGAATAGTGCAATTTTGGAGACTCAAATATAGGTTTTGAGTTTAGGTTTGGGTCCAACCATTGGAGTTGCCCTTAGACCCTATTATCTAAGTGATAAAAAAGGTGTTTTGTTAGTTCTCCGCCTTGGTTTAATCAAACAATCCTTTCTTCAAGAAAACCACCTCAAGACCTGAAAGCCTCACACTTGCTCCGCAAGGAACATCCAAGTACCAACTACAATATGAATAATGAAACTTGATCTTACTGTTGGCAACAACGTCAGAGCAAAAGTAAGACAATGACAAAAGAAAATGATTGATTTAACCATTACTTTGCGTCTTTGCCATTTGGGATTAGCCCAAGTGATAAGAGAGTGGGGAATTGAGTTATGATTAAACTGGGTCAAGAGTTCGATTCCCTCCACTTACCCAAAAAAAATTTCCATAAAGAAAAAATAACCGATCAGTTCACCAAATTCCAATTCATAATCAAGATGTAGGCTTCTCATAAACATGGGTGAAAACAAAGTCCAATTCCTACTCAAAGTTTTGTACACAAAATTTACTAGGGAAAATAGAGTGGTTGCTCAGTTTCCAGACAAACCAGAGAACAGCTCAAATGTACATTCTTCAGGATGAGTAAAGAAAAAGTAACCAATCAGTTCACCAAATTCCAATTCATAATCAAGATGTAGGCTTCTCATAAACATGGGCGAAAACAAAGTCCAATTCCTACTCAAAGTTTTATATACAAAATTTACAAGGGAAAATAGAGTGGTTGTTCAGTTTCCAGACAAACCAGAGAACAGCTCAAATGTACGTCCTTCAGGATGAGGACAGGAAGGGGATGAATAATGGAGAAAAATTCATATCAGAAATGGCCTGGATCTCATTTAACCTCCAAATTTTTAATGGAATATACCACCTCAAGAGGAAGACATCTCATAGCAAATGTCATCAGAAAGATCCTTTAGGCAGCATCATGCCATGGGATGTAAGTGTCTAGGCCCATAAACTATTTCAATCATTCATATTTCAGCAATGCTCATTCAGTCCCGGTCTAACCAACTCGACGCTCTCCTTAAAATAGCAAATTCCTCAATCTTTTAACCATCTCATTCAAAATTTCATCATTTTTAGCCAGATACTGTTCCGCTGCATGTTCATTACTAAAAACCTTTCTCCCTATGATGTAGTTTCTTCCTTCTTTTACAATGACCCCATGTTCACTAGCCAATTGCAATACCTCAGATTCACAGCATAAGCCTCTACCAAACTGTATCCCCAGATCAACCTTCTTCATTGCAGGTGCCAATTTATTTTTCACCACTTGCACAGAGATCCCAAGACCAGTAATCTGATTAAAAAATAAAAATACAAACTTACGCTGTAGTGAAAGTATAGTAATCCTTGGAAGAAAACAGTAAAATATCTAGCGTAAACTGAAAGAACGAAATTTCTGTTAACTAATATAGAAACTACAAACTGAAAATCTGTAAAGTGGAAATGTAGCCTTAAGTACACATACAAAATGCACTGAGAAAATTTTACCAACATATTGTAGGTAGCTAAACCCAATGACCCCACTAAGCAATATATGTTTTTGATAAAACTTATAATTATAAGGCTAAAAGCTCTAGCATAGTAATGCAATTTACAAAGCGTTTTACTTTCCTGGCATTCAGTTTTCAGGCTCTACAAGAGATTGCAGCCAGTATAATTCATAAACAACAGTATGCTTCACATACAAAAGCAACCGTTTGCTTTTTCTTTGCAGCTTTATTGCTTTCTATACATTGGTCTTTGGTTCTTGGGGTTGTCCCTTTAGGACTAGCCTTTTCTTTCCTATCAGTTGTCATTAAATTAGTTAATTGTTCTACATTATTTCACGAGCATCATTGTAGTACTCCTTGTTAGTACTCATTGCACGGAAAAAATGATGTTTCGCAGACAACTATTATTTACTCTTGACAGCAAAGGCCAAGATATTTGACCAAAACTATGGGCAAAAAACAAAACGAGGTCCTTCTCCAGAACAGTTATGTGATTGAACCAGTGACCATCATCATAAAGAGCAAAGAAAAGTAGATTAACTACAGGAGCAAAAGAAACATTTGTTTGATGAGAAGAGCATATCTCCAAAAAGCCCGAGTATTTCCTCATTTATAAACTAAGAAAGAATTACCTTATCCTCAGTCTTAAGCAACTGGGTTCTTTTTATTCTCAATCGAACTGCTGCATAGAATCTCAAGGCATTTCCACCACAGGTGACCTCATCCACAGGTCCAAAACCTGAGTTTGGACTTGATCGAATCTGAATACAAAAAATAATGTCAGATATGCACCATTTCTCCTTACCGGAGATCATTTATAACATACAACCGATGGACTAAAATGTGAAGTAGAGTGGTTATAACCTGATTTATAAAAACAACAAGAGTTCGACTATGGCTTAATGAAGAATGTATTTTCCGTAGTGCTTGGGTCATTATTCTTGACTGAGCATCTGGGTATGCACCACCAATTGCAACATCAAGTTCACACTGGGGGACCAGGGCAGCTACCTGAAAATCCAAGCATACAGATAAATGTTAAACAGTTACATTCTTTATCATCAAACTTAAAATGAACCATAGTGAACATCCAATTATATAAAATAAAGTAAAGGGCAAGTCCAACTACAAGCTCTCTAAGCTACATTCAACTTTAAACTCAATTATCTTTCTATATTTCATTTGTTAATAGGCACTGCGAATTTCAGTTTCTAGTTTTATCACACCAAACATACATTCATCAGTTGGTACTATGACAGTGTCACATTTATTCATCTGATAAAGGTACCCTCAAACAAAGTGCTGACTACAGCAAAAGTTCCTCCACCAAAGGAAAATAAAATTAATAACACCACTAGCATGTATGTATAGAAATGTTACGTGTATGAGGACATTTTATTTTATTTTTTGTTTGTGAATGTATGTAGACATTTGGGGTGCACGATATCGACAGGTCTATTCATCCACACAGATAATGAAAGGCAAAGCGCTAGGAAGCCAACTAAACTAATCTACAATTATTTACAACTTTAATCACTTACACTATCCACAACAATTACGTCCACAGAACCACTTTTAGTCAGAGTGTTGACCACATTCAGCACATTTTCAGCAGAATTGGGATGCGAAATAAGAAGGTTTTCTGTGTTTACACCCATCGATTCTGCAAGTGAAGGGTCCATCGCATTCTCTACATCCAGAAATGCACAATATCCTGCCAAAAGAACAGTGATGACAGTCTACTGAAGCAATCATAATAGCAAATTAATATGAAGCAAATGTCTAGCAGGAATATCTGATATCAGCACCACAGACAATATTTTGAGAACAAATGGGGTTTTAGTTAAGATAGAAAATACAAACTGTGGACTAGTTGTCCGCAGCATTAAAGATTAAACTAAACAATGAAAAACATTACAACAAAACCCAAGCCCAATAACTAACTGATAATAATCAACGATTCACATCAGCATTCCAATCTAAAAAGATAGAATGAAACAAACGCTTCTTGAATTCCCCAATAACCCAAGCACACAGAGTAGACCAAAAGAAAATGCTTGCCCAGAGATCCTTGATTCCTGCATTTTCAACTTCTTTAAAGACCCTTCTATTTGCACCCACCAAACCATCCAAGACCCAGATACAACAGTAAAGCAATGAAGCCCATAGAGAAGCCCAAGAGCAAATCTTCTCCTGGAGCATCTTCAAAAATTCATGTGTTTCTTTCCATCCTCTTAATTTCAAATTCTTCAAAAGCCTTTCCAACCACTCCATTTTCTGAAAACTGATTGGACTGCAGTTAACACTCTTCACTCCCCACCTTACTGCCCCATTTGTAGTATAAAATTTCTTCAATTACATCTTAATTCTCTATCATTTTTCATTTTTCCAACCAGACTATTATATTCCTTTGCACCTACCACTTGCCATCTTCTGGAAAAACCATAAAAACCTAATAAATTCAAATAAATGAGAAGTAGCTCAATTTCCTAAAAGATTCATCGAGCATAATTATTCTCATATCATTTCTATAGTAGTTTCTAATACCAATAGCTACTAAGATCTCACCTGTCCTTAAAATTCTTTTACTTGGCCATACTAAGAGTACTAAAAGTAATATTTTGTGTATCACTCACATGAGATTCATCTCAATGGCTCAGGGAAAGAGATGTAAGGCAGCAACACAAACAAATATGAATACTCTGGTAGCTTTTAAATGGCTAAACAAAACCAGTTGGAGTTCTTAAACATTTCTTCAAATATAATTTTATTACAAAGGAGTCAAGGAGAAGCAATACATGTACAGAAAAATAGAATATGAAAATAACCAAAATTAATCTACAAAAGGACAAGACATAATCTTTTTCGAAATTCCATGGTAGCAACCACTGTTCTTAGTATGAGATACATATGTCATTGAGTGGCTAAAATTTAACTCTGAGCAGATGTATATTGTGTGTTTGTTTTTTATTATTATTATTATTGGGAAGAGCCATTTTCAACCCGCCTCGCAGAGTAGGGCCAAAACTGGGGTCTCCTACCAAACCCTACAATCTTTAGGAGACAGAAAACTCTACCAAATAGCTAGATAGGTACCGTGGGGAAGTTTGAACTTCAGACCATATGGGAGTAAACCAAAGGCCTGACCATTACTACTAACCCCTCGTTGGTCCATGTCCTCTTCGCCCTGAAGCATTTTTTGGGTAAAATGGTGAATTCTTTAAGAGTAAATGGTTCCAGTTGGGGAGGTTGAAAGAATGGAGGAGTTTGGTATACAAAGAAACAGGGTGGTTTCAGAAATGGGAATCTTTGAGTAAAGGCCAAGAGGCTAGCCAAGCAAATTATCAGCTATCATGGTTCTCAGGCTTGACCCTTCTAAAACATATCAAGGTTGAACTTGACCTGGCTTGTTCTTTATGAGCCAAGCTAAAGAGCCCAAAAATGAGCCGAACTTGATATGAACTCAAATTGCATCGAGCCAGTTTACAGCTAAATATTAGAGAGGTAAGGGAAAAGGGTTTCTCTCTCTTTGTTCCGTGTACTTGGGGCAACTCCTTTTTCTTCTACAAAATTTTAATATACTATGCAAATAATGAGACGACAAATCAACACACCTCCAAGATTTTGAGCTTCCTTGATGATGTGAAGAGCAAGCGTAGTCTTGCCAGATGCTTCTGGCCCATAAATTTCAACAATTCTTCCCTGCAGACGGCAATGTCCATCATTCACTAGAGTTCTGAAGTGATACCAATCCATCTCTTTGCAGTTAAAGTAAATCAAGCGAATTTAATGCATCAATATTTGAAATCAGTTGCTAGTTGCTACCAGTCTCTCATCCTAGTACAAAAGGTCTGAATGCAATGGGACCATCATCTAGTATAAAGAGGCATCATCTATACAAAGATAAATATTTCTCAAGACGAAATGACTACCCAATTAATTTACCTTTGGCAACCCTCCAGTCCCAAGAGCTATATCAAGCTTCAAGGAACCAGTGGAGATGACAGGTGCTCGCCTTGATTGAAAAAACCGCTGCAAGGACAACATGGATTCGTGCCCGAAATCATCCGAAAGCCGTGAGAGAGCCGAATGTAGTGCAGCATCTTTCTCTCTTGCTTTAGCATCGTCATTATTATCATAATCCAGTGTAGAACATTCAGCTGTACACGCTATAACATTAAAATTTGTATATAATAAAACTCTTAAGGCCTACTGAAGCAAGTGAAAAAGGAAAATTACCAATACAAGTCGTCATGTGTTTTCTTCCTCTCTGTGGAGAAACACCAAAATAAAATAAAAAACAATTGCTTAATTATTTGGGGAGAGAGAGAGAGAGAGAGAGAGAGAGACCTGTTGGAAGGAGAAAAGTAGAGAAGAAAGGCGAGGTTGCTTGAACGCCGCCAGACCAAGACGCTGTGCAAGTGGAGGAGAGATGAGTAACCCCATTTTGTAATGGGCTTGTCAACTAATGGGTTTTGAGGGTGTTCAAAACGGAAGGGAAGCTGTTAAGGGTTTTAGGGTTTTAGTTTTTTGTCTTTTAAGCTCTGAGCTGTGGCGCCATTTCAGCTTTCTACTTTGAAGTTGGAAGACTGAACTTTCCCCACTATGCACAAAGTGTGCTCTCTCTCGTCTTCTAAACGGGGAGGTTTATCTGTTTTTTTTTTTTTCATAAAATTTCGAGCAAATTGAACTTTCCCCAAGGCCATAAAAGCAAATGTACTAGCAAAAGCTAAAATTTAAAGATTAAATTAAAATTTAGGCTCTAATAATGACATTATTCATCAACATAGGGTCAGTTTGGTAAATCTAGGCTTTTAAGTGAAGCTGGTTTTAGCTGTGTTGTGAGAATAAGTGGCTACAAAGTAAAGCAGCTGGATGTTTGGTAAAATGGCTTTTTGAGAGTATTGTGAGTATGAAAAGCAGTAAGAGAGTGTTTGGTAAACTGGCTTTTGAAAATGTTGTGAATTTGTAAAATGACCGATATAGACATAATATTAAAATAATTATTTAATAAAAAATTATCTTTTCCTTTCTTATTTTATTTCTTCTTCCTTGTTTTTTTTTCCGATGGGAATCTTCTTCCTTCTCTCCTCTTCCAAACCCAGAACCACTCATACACCTCCAAACTTCTCTTTACACCCATGGCAGCCTCGGCAATTTTGATCATGAACAATCAGAGTCTCTACCATTGCAATCATCATCACTGCAATCTTCAGTTCAAGCCTGCAATCAATCACCAAATCCTCAAGCAATCAAGCTTCAAGCTCGCAATTCATGGCACCCATCACCAGAATCCACCATGAGCCACCATGGCTCCTCAATTGCAGAGCCATCAATCAACATCGGCGTGCCCAAATCCGACCACAGCAGCACTCACACACGACTGGCGTCGTTGCAAACCTTGAGCCCTAGCTCAATTCCGCTGCCATCATCGATCCAGTCCCACTTTGGAACCCACCGACACCGTGAACCCCAGTCTTCTGCAACCACCGCCGAGACCACCAGATCCCGTGCTCAATTAATGAGCCCAGCTCCGGAGTCTTAGCTTCCACCACGAGACCCAAGTCTCCCCGACGCCGCACCACTGCAGCACCTGCTGCCGTGATTCCTCCTTGTCAGCACCCATGGTCTCCAGTCCTTTAATTTCCCCGTCACGACGAGCCCAGCCGTGACCCATCACCTGTGGTGCCGCACTGCTGCTGCAAATCATCATCATCAAGCTGTGATGCCCAATCTGCAATGGCCAAAATCACCGCCGGCTTCCCAAGCCCGCACCTCCATCATACCCAACCGGCGTCGATCTTCACTAGCTCACCGGAGCTCTATCAGTAGCCCCTGCGCCGTCTCTTGCACCCAGCTGTGCCCAGTTCTATCGTTGTCGCATCACCGTCTCTCTCTGTTCAGAAACAGAGGAGAAAAGAAAGGAAAACCAGAAAAAGAAGAAAACAGAAGAGGGAGAGAAAGGACAAGCACGGGCCGAAAAAAAGAGTGGGCTGTAATTTTGGTAAGAGAGTGAGGACACAAACTGGTATTTAGAAAATTTCATTAATGAACAGTAACTTCCGCTACAGTAAACAGCTTCTAAAAGCCAGAGAAGCCCCTCTCTACGGGCTTCGGCTTTTGGCCATAAAAAAGCCCCAGCTACCATGAAGTCTAAAGCCTATATTTTGTGTTTCCATCCATCTTTCCACCCGTTAAATTGTTATTGGTTTTGTTTATGACTGATAACAACTTGCACACGCATGAGTTTAAACGAGGCTAACTCTAAGCTTGGCTAAAAGTGGGATCATGCGTGTGCAAGTTGTTATCAGTCATAAACAAAACCAATAACAATTTAACGGGTGGAAAGATGGATGGAAACACAAAATATAGGCTTTAGACTTCATGGCTAGAAACACAAAATTAACATGACATCTAAATTAATGTATAGTGTCAATTTGAGAACTTAAATTTTAGCTTAGATTTTAACTTTTAGAGTTTATGAATACACATGCTCTAAGACCCGTAGTCCATCTTGACCCAAAATGATCAGAGCATCTTCCATCAACCTGGTTGACTTCAACCAAGATAATCTCACCGTGATTAATTTAAATAAAAATTATGTTATTCTTAATTAAATCAATCAACGGCTAAAATCATTGTGGTTGGCTTCAACCAGGTTGATGGAAGAATTTTCGCAAAATGATATGTATGATTCTCTTAATTTTCTTTTTAGACAAGACTCGAACAACAAAATCACGAGAAGAAATTTCGCAGCTCTACACCCCTTCTCCAATTTCCATTATGTTACCTTCCCTTATTTCTCATTCGAATTCCGCAGACCAAGTGTGAATGCTGCAACTATTTTAACCTATGGCTATTGAATGACTACTATGGGGTTCACTGATGACTAAAGATATAGAGAGAGGTCAGGAAGGTTCTCTCTCTTTCTCTTATTATTATTTTTTCCTCCTCCAATCCTCTCCACATCCTTCCTCCTTTTTTTCATCTAGTATTTAGTCATGTGTGAATAAAATTTCTCTACTATTTTTAGATAAAAAAAATGGATATCAACTTCGTTTTTTTTATCAAGTGAATTTCATTCAATACTCAACAATTGCAACAGCAACTACAGTTGGGGAATACATCTACAAGACTACTACCAATATACTAAACCTAGATATCCTTGCTCGAAAGAGAAGGGACTGACTAGTCAAAGGATCCAAACGAGAGCAGAAACGAAGCAGATGACTGGGCCAAATTGGCCAATCAATAGCATAACTGGTTAGGCGTACCTTTCAAATAGTCTGTCCTAGCATTTTCCATTGACATCAACATCAATATGTTCAACACAGACTGGTAGTTAATCACACAGCTAAAAGCCGGCAAAAGACTGGGTCTTATAAACAAAGGCCGACCACTTTTCCAGCCCTCAGCCCCCCTTCTCTGTCCAACCTGCAACCACCCTAGACCCCAAGGCAGACTCGTCAGATCCATCCAACCTGCAACCTACTTCTCCAGTCCTCAACCATCTAGTACCCATTCCTTCAACCCTCAACCAAGCACCGATCCACCCCGGACCCGATGAACCCGAGGCATCAAAGACCCACAATAGCAGCCACATCCGCCCCCCGTCAAAACAGCCAGACGCGAACCCAAGCCACAAGTGCGGAATCCAGCCACCCCGAGTCCACCTTGAAACCAAAACAAAACTACAAAACCCCCTACCAATGAAGAGGGACCGCCGCACCAAACAACCTCCCCCTCCCGGACCGGGAACGCATCAACAAAGGAGTCGGTGGCGTCCGGCTAGGAGGAGAACGTCATAATCTCTCTCTTAGTTTGCTAGCGCATGAGGCGCGTTCAACTAGGGCCGGCTTCTCTCCCAAACAATCTCCGAACGAGTTTTTCCATCATTGGATATCAACTTATTCAGAAATAGCAATAAAGTCAAATTATAAAATTAAAAAATCAAAATCAAAATATCTTACACTCCCATGTTTTTCTCCATCTCCTATTCTACTACACACAGTGTGTGGGCTTCATCTGGTATATATAATATAGAGTTTCTCTTATTGAATGTATTATTTGAAACACCTAAATAATTACACTTGAAAGAAAAAATAGTATTCTCTATTAATTAAGAGAATAAGCCTTATGGTTGTTATAAATATTATTATTTGTGTGGTTGTCCACGTAAATACTCATTAGTTTTGTCCTTATGATGTAAACATTTCCTCTATATAAAGAGGCTAATGAGAATGAATAAGACACTTTATTCCCCTCATATGTTTTATCTCTCTACTCTCTCTCTCTCTCAATTCTCTCTAGTTTATAACACGTTATCAGCACGCTTCGCTCAAATTTTTTCTTTTTCTTTGAACTCCATGATGATCTACGAGTCATATGGTGCAACATCGTTGCTTTTTACCATACTTATGATCTATGAGTTTCATATTTCATTTAACAAGTGCAATCTATATCATTGTTTATATTCATGTAATTGCTATATATATATTTGTTATAATTCATAAAGTGAGTCTTTTGTTTCACTTTAGCTACTCGAATCCACTTTTTCGAGTATATTGTTTGAACCTTATGTTCAACATTCGATGTTTAGAATCTCTGTTCAACATTCGATCTTTAGAACCTCATGTTCTAATTGTCAAGATGAGTTACATGCTTCGTATCCATTCATGGGATCCATCGTTCAAATTTATGAACATTTTGAACCTCATGTTCTAACATATTATGGATCCTGATCTATTTCATCTTAGAGAATCAACGAGTCATGAGTTTTACCTATTTGATTCACCATGACATATTGATACTCAAATCTATCAATATTATAATTCCTCGTGCCACATTGCATATGGTGATTACGTTTCACAATTATTCTTTGTGAAAGATCTAACTCACCGGCCACATGAGTTTTTGTAAATTATTTCAATTGAATTCTCTAATTCATTATGCAATTAATATTGCATATGGTGGTTACGTTTTAATTGATTACTTACTATTTATTTCAATGTAATAAATTGAAATATTAAACTCACATTTATATTTATATTTATAAGTGGTGATGAGTTTACAATTAAACGAGATCGAAACCGCATGTTTATTGATCCGATTATATGAGGACATTAAATTCCTCAAAGGTTATACAATAACCAAAAACCAAAGTTATGGAATCGAAACCACATGTTTCTTGATTCAATTATAAATAAGGACCTAAAGTTCCTACTTGCTCCTATTTATGATTACATGTGAACCTCACGTTCCATCCACTTTTAGGACATGATGTTCCAAATTGTGTAAACTCATACTCAAGTTTTGAGTAATATTTGGCCACCAATTTTTCTTACTTTCATTAAAGTAAATGTTTTATTTTCATATGGACTGATGTCCTCAACTCGAAATTCGATTATATCATTTTGACCAATAAAGTTGCAATTATTGATTCAAATTAAGCAATAATATGAGCCTCATGTTCATATCTAATTGAATTTGAATTATGGATATTTATTATCAAAAGTAATGACAAATTAATTTACTTTATTGCATTAAGTGCAATTATGGCAATATTCATTGTGATTGCTAATTAATGCTTATTAAAACTATGGTAACAAATCATCTCAAGAGCTGCAGATCTTGATTGATGGCTCCGACATAGCTTTTATCATGTTACCTAATATGAAATATCAATTGCATTAATTACCTCCAATACGGGTGTATGGAGACGATTGCTATCACATATGGAATGTGTTAAATATCCATAAGTAAATTGAATGTGTCATGAACCACATATTCATCAAGCCAAATACGTACATTAACTTGGCATGACCAGTTGTGTCATTTTGGATCTACCATGTTTGTGTAAGATCATTAACTTCAATGACGTCATTCATTGTTTGAGTATAAATGTTTTCGTACAGTTATGATAGCAAATTAAATTTGCTCACAAGGACAATTATTTTTCGCATAGTTTGCGTGTTGTCACTTAAATGAGACAATCCTCCCACCATTAGAGGGAGTAAATTAAAGATTGTCCCTAACGAATGATGCGACTTGGTGTGGTATTTTTATCCACCATGTATGATTTTAATTTTGAGGAACAGTCTCCACCAATTACGAGTAAATTGAGAAAGTGACATTTAATTTTTGACCTAAAAAAAATTGGTTTGGGCTCGCCACCCATCAATGGATATCTTAAATTCATTATCTTTAGTCGCACATTTTGCGAATGGTCAAATAAGACTGTCTTCCCGCCGTTAAGGGGAGAAAAGACTAATGTCCTTGAAAGAATGGCGTGAATTCATGTGGAAAATTTCCACTATGTCCAAAGTTTTAACTCCCTTAAGTGGAGATCATACAAGCCCTATAACACTCTATACATGAGGTTATAAGTAAAAAGATCCACATTCTCAAAATATTCATCCATGAGAGATGATTGTCCTAGAAGTGACAATAAATGCCTTGAAGAGGCATGGGTACCCAATATCAATAAGATTTTATAGCTAATGCATGCATATTAGAATGTGTGGGATCTCTAATTGATGATCATCGATGATATTTGACTTATGGTAGCTACCGAATTCATCAAGGGCTATGTATTGACATTACCACATTTCAATATATCGACAAATTATATTATTGGTCAATATGGAAAGAGGCAATTCCATTGAAATTGAATATTGGAAACGTGATGAAACATTATGGACCAAGTTAACCCTAAGAGTATTAAAGGGTGTTTTATTAAAGTGAAGTGAAATCACTATGACACAATGTCTTTTATAGAGACATGATATTATGGATATCATTCATCTTTTATTCAAGTGACAACTTTTCTATAAGTACAGTGTTATATATAGCTGTTATATTGACGTGAGACTTATGGCACGTTGTCATATTGTGAAGACCTAAAAGGCACATAGCTAAAAGCAAATGCCCAAAGATAAGTGTCATTATAAGCATATTGCTTGATTAAATCCTTGAAGGATTCATATTGCCAAAGGCAAGTCCATGAATGACTAAAAGAGCCTCTGCTCATGACTCATGGAAACAAAGTGTCTAAAGTTCTTGTATACTCATTTTATTATAGTCAAAGTGACTTATATTGCCTCAATGAGTACTATGACAAGACTTTGAAATCGAATTCGAATTATGATCATAACGTTGCAACGTATTCTAACTTTCGCGAAGTTATTTAAGCTCCAACTGAGCACTTATACAGATATTGATATTTGTGGCTACATATGCCATAATAGTTTTACAAAGCTCTTAATATTGTTTAAACGTACATGTGTCAGTTGTTATTCTTCATTTAATGTCTTAATGTATAAATTTGTGCATATGATGACATTGTTTCTAACCTTTTTATGTAAGGTAAGACTTGATGAAAATTGCCTAGTTTTGTTGGCTTTACTTTTACATTGCAGGAATGAAAATAAATGATAAGTCCCCTATATGTAAAGCACACGTGGTTTCTCTTTATGACAAACACATCAAACCATTGAGGATGGTACATGTACTTTACCAAATACATGATTGAAGCTTGCAACAATCAGGGGAGATTCTCATCAGGGGGAGCATCCAGACGTATGCTACCTAGGACATATGCGCGTTGTACTCTTTTCTCCTTCGACCAGGGTTGTTTTTATCCCATTGGGTTTTTGTTACCTGGCAAGGTTTTGATGAGGCAACAATAAAGCGCGTTCAACACCATATCATTAATTGGTGGACATCCAAGGGGGAGTGTTATAAATATTATTATCTGTGTGGTTGTCCACGTAAATACTCATTAGTTTTGTCCTTATGATGTAAACATTTCCTCTATATAAAGAAGCTAATGAGAATGAATAAGACACTTTTATTCCCCTCATATGTTTTATCTCTCTACTCTCTCTCTTCTCTCTCTCTCTCTCTCTCAATTCTCTCTAGTTTATAACAATGGTTACATTTTTTAAAACTCACCATTTGTCCTTCCTTAATTAAACTTCATAAATAAATAATTCAATATTTAAAGGACATAATTAGGGCTGGCTGTTTTTACCGAAATATCCCGAACCGACATAATACTGACCGACCCGAACCGAGAAAATCCCGAAAAATTGGAATCCTGACATATCGATAAGGTACTACCGTCCCGAAATAGCAAAATCGGGTCGATACCGGTATATCCAAATAGCAAAGTCAGCACATCCCAAACTGACCGAATATTTTGGAATATCAAAATATTCTCTCAGTTATACTTATGTTATAAAGAGTATGAAACAAAACCTTAACCACTAGACAACTTGTTTCTCTTGTTAAAATATATACATAATATTGTATTTAACTACTTTCCTTCTCTCTTCCCAACTAATTCCTTCTCTCTCTCCTACTTTTATTTTCCTTTCCGGGTCCCTTCTCTAGTCTTTCTCTTCGTTCTCTCTCCCTTATGTCTTCTTTCTCTTTCTTTTCCTTTCTGGGTTCCATCGTTTTATTCTTCCTCATGTCTTCTATTTTTTTTGTTTCTTTCTCTTCTCCTCTACCTGCAATTGCAATTCACCAACTCCGATCACCACGAACAACAACACCAATGCAACTCCAGTTAACGTCTTGTCCAACACAGCTCTGCCACGTCTTTGTTTCTTCCCACCGCAATAGCTCTTCACCTCAAGCCCAACTTGAGCTAATTGTTCTACCTTGTGCCTTCAATCATGCCACCACCATGCGCCCAAACCCTAGATAAATTTGTAGGCCCAAACCCACTTCCGGGAGGCCTATTACCGACCGGTCCCAACCGATGGATTTCGAGATACCGGTTTTTCGTAAAACCAGTATTCGGGACAGTTTCAGGAGTATGAAATGACATCCCGAAAATTTTCAGTTCGAGATCGGGGAAGCCAAGAAAAGGTCGGTTCCCGACCCGAAGCGCGGCTAGACATAATGGTAAATTAAAAAAATATTAAAATTAAAAAAAACATAAACTATTAATCAAAACATAAATAACTTCTTTCAACAGCAAATCTGCAATCGCAATTTTTATTAATGAATTTTTTATTATACAATTGGTGACTGAAAAATCAAAACAAAATTAACTAATAACTATATACACAAAAAAAGTCAATTGACACCCGCGATAACATGTGTTAAGAAGCTAGTTTATGATTATGATAAAATTTCTTTAGAATTAATCAGGTTATTACAAACGTTGCATCTAATTGCACCCTATCTAAGACTCACTACCTTTTCAAAAAAAAAAAGACTCACTACACCTCATAATAAATTTTTATCCAAAATATTTCTAGTTTGACATATGCTCTTCTCTCTACACCCCTAATATATCCAACCATACTGCCAAACCAAATGTCATTGTGATACATTCAAATCAACCCCATTGCCATGTCGATTCTGAAGGAACCAAAGTAGGTGATGAAGCCAACAGGGACCATGCTTCTCAAGATTTTAATGCAAGAAACAAACACTCATCTCTCCAGTCTCCACAGTGATGACTCTCAATTATAGGGACCGTAATCGTTGCTAGCTAATTGTGTTGGGTTTATGAATCTTAATCCTCAAATCGAATAATATTGTTTCTCAGATCGACTAGTTAATCATGAGAAGTTCTCCCAACTATTAATACACAACATGATTGTGCTGGTCATGCATGTGCAATCTTTGAGTTTACTGGAAGAGAAAAGAGTTTTAAACTTCTAATTTGGAGATGCATGGGTTGGTTGTGGGTATATAGAGAAGAGAAGAGGGCAAACTGGGAATATTTAGGACAAAAATTTATTATGAAATGTAATGAGTCCTAGATGGGATGCATTTCGCCGCAGCCTGTCACAAAACACAGCAGCTACAAAAGCTACATCAGCAAAGATCCACTCAAGAAAAAACCTAGGCACACCACCAAGACTAGGCACTAAGAGAGCCGACACCTGCGGAACAAAAGCTAGTAGGATCAAGACAAGACCAAGAGCATCGGTTGCTTTTCTAATCAGGTCCATAATTTATATTGAGGATGATAACAGAGGCTACCAAAGAATAACAGAACTGTTCCAAGGGTTCATGTCAGCCCTTTTCACAAAATCCGACTTGTCCTTTATCTGACCCTTAAAGCAAAACTAACTGCAGTAAAATGATATGATTGAACCAACTATATGTATTATTTTCTTGTCACAACCGCATGCGCAACTGTAATTTCGTTGACAAATAAATCTAGCTAGAGCTATGTATATATACAGTAGAAGTTGCATGAAGGAAATGACGAAAAGAATCAATAGGTGCTATTTTATAGGGCTCCAAGTTGTGTCTTCTGCAGTGATGATCGAGTTTACTACATTTATCACAGACACAAGTTGGGTAGTGTTGCATTGAGGGGCTCCGAGTGGTAAGTGACTCAAGCCCTAGCCTAGGGGAGTTTGTACGACATAAGCGCATTTGGCCGGGCACTTTTTTTGTCGTGGCATTTGGGCACTTGTAATTTTTTTTTTTTTAAAAGACAATAGATTTTATTCCAAGACGTTCAGGAGTACAAAGAGAGACCACAAGGTACCCATGCGGTGTGGTGTGGTGTAGTGGAAGCATGACATGTAAGTGGGACGAACGGCTGCAGGGATTCTCCTGGTAATAGGATGTCTCTGGTTCGAATCTCGGCTTGTGAAAAACGCCTCATGGAAAGGGGAAATACTCATGTTGCTCTCCTTTCCCGGAGTGGTTGCCCACTTGGCCACCATTTTTTGTAACAAAAAAGATTTCCACAAGGTCTCTAAAAGAAGGAGGGACATGCACCCCAAGAAACACATGATAAATCAGATGACAAAGCAAACTTAGCTAGTTTTTCTGCATTAATTGTAGATAAGCCGGTTTTGCAAGGATAATAACATAATTGTACAAACCTAACCAATTCAAATTAATTAATTATTTTTATCCAAAATATTTCTATATGCTCTTCTCTCTACATCCCCACATCCACCATACTGCCGCACCAAATTTCATTGTGATACATTCAAATCAACCCCATTGCCATGTCGATTCTGAAGGAACCAAAGTAGGTGATGAAGCCAACAGGAACCAATATATCGACCATGCTTCTCAAGATTTTAATGCTAGAAACAAACACTCATCTCTCCACAGTGATGGCTCTCAATTACAGGGATGGTAATCGTTGCTAGATAATTGTGTTGGGTTTATGGATCTTAATCCTCAAATCGAATATTGTTTCTCAGATCGAGTAGTTAATCATGAGAAGTTCTCCCAACTATTAATACACAACATGATTGTCCTGTTCGATCATGTGCAATCTTTGGGTTTACGAGAATAGAAAAGAGTTTTAAACTTTTAATTTGCAGATGCATGCATGGGTTGGTTGTGGGGTACTGGGGTGTATAGAGAAGAGGAGGGCAAACTGAGAATATTTAGGTCAAAAATCTATTATGGGATGTAGTGAGTCCTTGATGGGATGCTTTTCGCCGCAGCCTATCACAAAACACAGCAGCTACGAAAGCTACACCACCAAAAATCCACTCAAGAAAAAACCTAGGCACACCACCAATACTAGGCACTAAAGGAGCCAAAACCTGCGAAACAAAAGCTAGTAGGATCAAGACAAGACCAAGAGCATCGGTTGCTTTTCTAATCAGGTCCATAATTTATATTAAGGATGAGGCTACCAAAGAATAACAGAACTGTTCCAAGGGTTCATGTCATCCCTTTTCACAAAATCCGTCTTGTCCTTTATCCGAACCTTAAAGCAAAACTAACTGCAGTAAAATGATATGATTGAACCAACTATATTTATCTTTTTCTTGTCACAACCGCATGCGCAACTGTAATTTCGTTGACAAATAAAGCTAGCTAGGGGCCTAGAGCTATATATATACTCAGTAGAAGTTGCATGAAGGAAATGACGAAAAGAATCAATAGGCTAGGTGCTATTTTATAGGGCTCCAAGTTGTGTCTTCTGCAGTGATGAGTTTACTACATTTATCAGACAAAAGTTGGGTAGTGTTGCATTGAGGGGCTCCGAGTGGTAAGTGACTCAAGCCCTAGCCTAGGGGAGGTTTGTACCACATAAGCGCATTTGGCCGGGCACTTGTTTTATTTTTTTTGGTCTGTGCCATTTGGGCACTTGTAATTTCTTTTTCTTTTTTTAGAAAAGACGACAGATTTTATTCCAAGATGTTCATGAGTGCATGCAAAGAGAGACTACAAGGTACCCATGTGGTGTGGTGTGGTGTGGTGGAAGCATGCTAGACGTGTAAGTGGGACGAACGCTGCAGAGATTCTCCTGGTAATAGGATTGTCTCTAGTTCAAACCTCGGCTGGTGAAAAATGCCTCATGGAAAGGGAAAATACCCATGTTGCTCTCCTTTCTCGGAGTGGTTGCCCACTTGGCCACCATTTTTTGTAACAAAAAAAATTTCCACAAGGTCTCTAATAGAAGGAGGGACATGCACACTCCAAGAAACACATGATAAATCAGACGACAAAGCAAACTTAGCAAGTTTTTCTGCATTATATGTTGATAAGCTGGTTTTGCAAGGATAATAACATAATTGTACAAACCTAACCAATCAAATTAATTATTTTCCCAATCCAAATTTGTGACAGTTAACTATGATCTGTGCTTTTTTTAACTTTATTTATCATAGAAGTGAATTTAAACTTGAAAGCTCTTTTAATATAGAAAAAAAAATTATTAAACGAATAGTTAGTTGGTAGTAAGCTTTGATCTTTGAATGATTTAGCCATCATTAACTTTTCTTGTACATATAATTATACATTTCTCTTTCTTTTTTTTTTGAAAGGAGGAAAAACTTTATTAACTAATGATGGTGAGTACAATCATAAGTAAGGGCATCTAGTATGAAGGCTGGAGCATGAGTGAACCACTCAAAGTATACATCAGATTCAAAAGCAAACTAGCAAGCCTATGAGCTACCCGATTTGAAGAGCGAAAGGCATGAGAGACTGATATCGAACGATTTGGATCCAATAAAACAAGAATATATATCATCCACTATACTACCCAAACTTGACAAATCTGGGGAGTTAGCGTTGATAGCTTGAACAACAAGAAGGCAATTTCTCTTGGAAGATGGTTTTGCAAGGATAAGTTTTTACTATTACCGGATGTAACGCGGTTTCACAATATATATATATATATATATATATATTGAAAAATAAAATCATTAAACTCAAAATTTAGTTAATATTGATAATGATGTTGAACTCTTCTTCTTGCATATATTTTTTTTCTTTTGTTTTATTTTTCAATCTTGTTCCAAAATATACATATTATTTACTTTCTAGCTAGGGGTGAATTCGGTCCTTTTCGGTTAAGTTTTTACTTTAAACCGAAAGCCAAACCAAACTTAACTTTCAATTTGGTTTTTGCATTTTTAAGTACAAAAATATATTTCAATAAACTACATTACTCAAATCAAATAATCAAATAAGAAAAACAAAAATCATTACCTTTCTTAACTTCTTCACAAAATTTCATCTCCTCAAATGGTGAGTCCTGATGTAATTCCATAGAATACTCCTAAGCCATTTAGTTCCACCATTTTGAGACTCATCAATGAATTAACAATGCATGATTTCGAAACTATTGTGAATACCAGAATAGATTGAACATCCCTTACAATACATGTCAAAATAGGATATTTAAAAACCTCATTCACTCTTCACCAACTCAAAATATAAAAGTTTGGATCATCATCCGATCCCCTTCAATAGGATCTTTAAGATATCTATCTACATCATTGTTTATAATACCGACTTTTCTTGCTTTTCTCATTTGCTCACTTTATGCCAACTTACTTTCAAGTAGTCGCTTTTCGGTTTCAAGAACTCACCCCTATAAATTCCAGCTAGCTAGCTAGCTGCAAAAAGCAGTGAGGATGAGGGATGTAGAATCATTATAGGGATGTCACGGTGCTGGGATCTAAGACTCCAACGCCAATCAATTGTTAGGTAATAGGAATACCTTTTTTAAGTGTTCCCTCCATATTCAAACTGTCACAGTCGACCATCTCCACCTTCAAAAACTCCATTAAGTACTTGCTGCTGCTGCTATACAGATGCACGTACAGAGGCCAAGCCATCCTCAGGCCCCTACTTCCCCAGCAAAAATGATACTTGAATACTTGTATGACCAATGCGCGCATTTCCTTATTCAAACGATGACGGGCTTGAAAAAAGGAAATGTAGAGGTGGGAAAGAAAGACCATTACACAAATGGCCCCCATTCCACAACATTAATGTTGAGTTTATTCCCTATAGCAATCAATCTTAAAATGTTCCTAATTCTCTCACTTATCACGTACACGCACATGCAGTGGTAGAACTAAGACATTTCGGTAGGAGGGGCCGAAATAAATATTATCATCACAATATATATGAAGAAAATTTAAAGAGGGTTATCGATCAATCATTCAGATTAAGTCGTAGTTTACTCGTCTCATACTCTCTAACCCTCATCCACGACCTCGGCAGAACAGTAGAGCAGTAGAAGGACTTTGAAAAAGTCGTATAGAATAATTGAAAGATGAAAAGAAGTTCCAAGTAAGAAAGGAGAGAGGAGGGGGGGATATTTTACTTTCCTACTAAAATTCCATTGGTCACAAAACTTGTCATGACTCCCTTTTGCTATAACACAGTTTCGCCACTGCGTACATGTTCTCATTTGGTTTTCACAGTATAAAATCTATCTTTATATTGCCGGTTGGTAAATTATGGTATGTTAATTTTTTGTAAAAAATAACACCGTGAAAATAATAAAAATTAACACCGTAGCAGTAATGACTTCGAATCTCACTTATGTATATGAATGACATATAACATATTACAGTTGGATTTAAAAAAAAAACATATCTATCATTTCATGCATGCCGTCTCTATCATTGTTGTATATATGATGGTACTTACTCAAGAAGTCAAAAGGCTATGACAAGTTTTTCTTTGAGACCTCGTGAAAGTCACATGTAACAGGACCCACTTGACTCCTCAGCCATTGATTTTTAAGCATGAATGTTGACATCATAATGCATTCATATGTCCATATGCACATATTGCTATACACTAAAAACATTTAATCCATTACTATAGAAGTAAAAATTGCACAATTTTATCATGCACAACCAATGGTTCACATAATCATATTCTTATTGGAAAAAAAAAAATTGTTGTCACTACTCACTATTATCATTTAAGAATATTGTTTTTCTCAAAACCGGAGAAAAACTATCATAGTCCATATATTGTTATTATTATTATAAATAACGAATGAAAATCTTCAAAATCTACTCGCAAGTGGTCCACGCCACTTATTTTTCTCGAAAGAGAAAAATTCATATAGGCCACTTCAATGTGGTCCCATATTATTATTATTTTCAATCCAAATAAATCGCTCATGATCCACACCTGATGTTCCTATTATCATTTTCTTTGTTAATGAAAAATTAAAAAGAACATGTGATTCACATCATTATTGAAAAATAATGGAGGGAACCTCGAGCAGCCTACTATCTCATTATACCGAGTAAATGTGTTTGACAGTTTGACATCCGTAAAAGTCTAAACCGAGAAATTAAATATTTAAATTTACAACTCGTGTCTCACGCGTATCTTTGTTTTATTACTGCACCGCTCTGTCGTAGTCTATGGTGTTTTTTTCTTGTAGGGAGCGGCATATGCTGCAGTTCACGTGTGCTTGTATTAAAGATGCACAGATTGAGAAAAAAAAATCCAAAGCCAGTAAGCCACAAAGAGATGGCGGTAGCTGCACTAGCGAAGAAAAAAGCTGCAGCTAAGCAGGAGGAGTAGGAGGAGTCGTAGTAGGACCACATATTCATTCATTCAATTCATTCAACTCCCCAGACACTAAGCTCGAACGCCATGCAACCCAGTAGGGGGGGCATCCCTCGGATCCCTCTCCGATCAGAAACACTACACGATTCCTGTGGCTTACGTCATCTATCTGTATATCTGACAATTCACACAGCATAACATATATATGCACTACGTCAATGTTCAGAATAATATATTTATCACTCCATCAATAAAGACATTCGAGCTGTATCTATAAAGACTATCCCTTTATGGCCGGTGTACGACATTACCTTCTTTACCTCAAGTAGCAATAGCTTACAGCGGTAGATGGGTCCTGTAATAGAGGTAGATCGAACCTGTTTGCATGAAGCACTAACGGCATCTTCAATGGTATAAAGTCATGCCTGCATATAGGTTCGATCTTTTATGGGTTTTTTCAACTTCAATGGCGATATTTTTTTTGGAATCAAACTCAGATTTGCATGGACTCAAACCTATCTCAAGTCTCAAACTCGGTCCAAACTGAGTTTGAGACCTATAATTTTCCGACTAGGCCTATGTGCATGTGGAAGAAAGTGGAGGGAAAGAAGTGAAAGAGAAGGGAAAGAAAAAAAATTTTAAAAAAAATTAATATAGGTTTGACACCCAACCATTGGAGAGGGTGACAAACCTATATAAATAGTGCTTATTTGGAAACTCAAATATAGGTTTTGAGTTTGAATTTGAGTCCAATCATTGAAGATGCCCTAATATATTTGTTACAAATGAAACCTATGTCAAGACTATTTTCTCTTCGCGTTTGAATTCGACTATTCGTTTACAGTATATTAATGCGTCTATACATTAACTAGACAAGCTTGATATAAAGGTAGATTGACTCTATACATTGGTAAACTAGCTCGGTCTCATCTCGAGTCGATTTACTACTGCAAAGAGTTAATCTACCTTTCATTAAATATATAATAATACATAAATCGCAACTTCCTTCAACTCGAATATCTATTTCACCTTAAGAAAGTGAAAAGGACTAAAAGTTCAAAGATTAATTGGGAAATTGTTAAAAACACAAGTACACAACGATACAGAGACAAGGCCGGGCAGATAGTGAACCCAACAATGAAAAACCAAGGCAAAAGGGGACCCATAACTTTTGGTCTTGATCATTGTTGTTTTGAACTTAATCACTACTTTAGAAGCGTTCAAGTATATGCGGACTTCTGCTGAATTCGTCTAGGTGCAACAAGCATACGCAAGTGTGGATAGTCACCAATCTGACGTGGAACAAGGACTTGATAGACACAATTCGTTGCTAAAAAAGAAATAGAAAGTAAGATGCACCCAATTATACAAAGCAATACAGATTTTATAAACAAAAGTCACTATTAAATTTGTGTTTTGACTATGCCGCTTAAAACCTCCCCTTTAAATTCTGATCTCTACCTCTCATTTCCATATTCTCCTCTCTCTCTCACTCTCTCTCTCACCATAGCCTCATAACACTATGGACTCACCTCCATACACCTTCTACAAACAGAACAACATTGTCTACCTCAAACTTTTCTTCATTTTATTCATGGGCTGTGTACCAGATACAACCAACCTTTGTTGCAACCAATTACTGGTCACCCCAACCATTATTCCATACCGCTTAGACCCCTCCGATATCGCTTCAACTTTTCAAACACTAAGCCTTGATGGTTACATGAGTTTTGACAACAACCATCATACAGCTAAGGACTTTGGCAATATATACCACTTCCTCCCATCAGCAGTTCTGTATCCAAAATCTGTTTCGGATATCTCCTCCACAATCAAGCTTATATATGAAATGGGTTCTGGTTCTGAGCTTACAGTTGCTGCCAGAGGCCATGGTCACTCCCTCCAAGGTCAAGCTCAAGCTCATCGAGGCATAGTCATCAACATGGAATCACTTAGGGGATCACCAGAAATGAAGGTTCACACTGGAGAGCAGCCTTATGTGGATGTTTCGGGTGGTGAGTTATGGATAAATATTCTGCATGAGACACTTAAACATGGGTTGGCACCAAAATCTTGGACAGATTACCTTCACCTTACTGTTGGTGGGACTTTGTCAAATGCCGGAATCAGTGGTCAGGCATTCCGGCATGGACCTCAGATAAATAATGTCTACCAGTTGGAGGTTGTCACAGGTACGTGTTGAACCAAACAAATATATTTGACTATAACTATGTTGCATCGAAATAAAAATGAATAAAGCAGTTATAATTTCAAAAAAAAAAAAAAAGGCAAGGGAATTTGGTGATGTGACTTACTTTTTGGCATTGAAGTTTGTACTCCTTCATACATCATACAAATGTTTTGATTTTGACCATAATCTTACTCATATGCAACATATGTGATACACCATGAAGCTTTGATTGCAGGAAAAGGAGACATAATTACCTGTTCAGAAAAGCAAAATGCTGACCTTTTCTATGGTGTTCTCGGAGGGCTGGGACAGTTTGGCATCATTACAAAGGCTAGAATTTCTCTTCAACCGGCACCAAAGATGGTAAACTACACTCCACTTCAAAAGTAGGGTGCATTACTGTCATAAGAGTGTACCTTATTATACTGTATTTTATACAGGTGAAATGGATTAGAGTGTTGTACTCAGACTTCTCATTATTTTCCAAGGACCAAGAGTTTCTCATATCATTTGCAGACTCATTTGACTACATTGAAGGATTTGTTATAATTAACAGAACAGGTCTTCTTAATAACTGGAGATCTTCCTTCAATCCTAAAGATCCAATTCAAGCAAGCCAATTCAACTCAGAAGGAAAAACACTCTACTGCCTAGAAATGGTCAAATACTTTAACCCAGAAGAAACTGATGTCATGGATCAGGTGAGACACTCCACGAAGTATATAATATCTTCTTATCTTCCAATGAAAGAAGACAATATTCACTTGCTAAAGTACTTAATGCAAAGCATTGTATATATGCAGAGAACTGAGATCTTACTGTCAGGATTACATTTTATCCCATCCACTCTCTTCATGTCGGAAGTTTCCTATTTAGACTTCCTAGAGAGAGTGCATTTGTCTGAGAGAAAACTTAGAGAAAAAGGATTATGGGAAGTTCCTCACCCATGGATGAACCTTTTCATCCCTAAGAGCAAGATACATGAGTTTGCTGAAGAGGTCTTTGGCAACATTCTCACAGACAATATCAATGGTCCTATCCTCATGTACCCAGTCAACAAAACCAAGTACCTCTTTCTACAGTTTTATGACTCGTAATTTAAAGTTCACAAATTTCATAATCTCAAACTAACTCCCATTATAATGTTACAGGTGGAATAACAAAACATCTTTGGTTACCCCGGATGAAGATGTATTCTATATAGTGGGATTCCTATCCTCTGCAGTGCCATCTTCCACAGTAACAGATAGCTTAGATTACATTTTGACACTAAACAGAAGAATCTTAGAGTACTCTGCTACACCTCACCTTGGTATCAAGCAATATCTGCCCCATTACAGAACCCAAGGAGAGTGGCGAGCTCACTTTGGCTCTCGATGGCAAGTTTTCTTACAAAGGAAATCTTCTTATGACCCTTTGGCAATCCTTGCTCCTGGGCAGAGGATATTCCAAAAGGCAATGCCCATCCTATGAGACTGGAATTTTATATGAACCACACACAAAGAGCTTGACATATTCGGAGCTGATGGTGCCAGAAACTGTGGATTCATGACAGTTAAATCAAAATGCTCTTGGATTTCCAGAACTGTATTATACAGACCATCTGGGTTGTCTGGAAATTTTGTTGAAACTATATATGGATCAAATATACAATCAGCGCATGTTGTAAATAGAACTAATGACTTCGGGCCTGTAAGGGACTAAGGGGTAGTGTTCATATCATATTACGTACAAGATTCCTAATTATACTTTCCCTGTTAGTTGCACGCACAAGGTCCCATGTTATCTTATCCAAGATAATATAAAACAATTAAAAATAAAATTATGTCTCTAATCGAAATAGGCCTAATTTTTATGATAAAATATTCTGATCATACCTTATACTTGAAGAAAAAAGTAGCAACGTATCCAGTACAACAAAACTTACATGTATGGTAGGCTGGTAGCAACCAGCCCGGGGGGGCAGGGGGCGGCGGGGGGCGGGGGAGGGGTGAACGGGGGCGCGGCCAGACCCCCGCCCCCCGCGGTACCCCTTCCCTCCTCCGCGGTCTTTTTGTTTTCCTGGGGGGGGCGGGGGTGGGGCCCCGTCGGCGAGGCAGGGGGTCGTGGGGCGGGGCGCCTGTTTCTTCCTTTTGCCTGAGGTCTTTTTTAGGTTTTTTTCTTTGATGATCCCTTTCGGCCAAATCTCTCCCTTCTTTTGTCTGTTCTCTCAAGGGGCTTGGGGGGGTGGCCCCCCCCCGTTGTGATGCCCCCCTGGTCTTCATGAGTTTTCTTCTTTTCCTTGTTGTAAGAACATGGTGCCCTATTTCTTCTTCCATCTCTAGAAGTGCTCAGTGGGGTTTTCCCTTCTTTTGGACCGGTGGAGTCGTTCGTTATTTTTTATTTTTTAATTGTTATTTTTATTTTTTTTTTTTTTTTTTTTTTTTCTTTTTTTTTTTATTTTTTTTTTTTTTTAGTGTTTGTTTTTGTGGGGAGTTTTGAATTGTGGGGTATGGTTTTTCTTTTTTTTTGTGGTGTGTTTTTTTTTTGTATATTTTTTTTTTTTTCTTTTATTTTTTTCTTTTTGGTTTTCTTTTATTGATTTTCTATTTTTTTTTTTTTTGTTGGTTCAATTTGTGTTGTTTTTTGTTTTGGTTTTTTGTTTTTGTCTTTTTTTTTAATATTTTTTTTTTTATTTTCTTTTATTTTTTTTTTTTTTTTTTTTTTTTTTTAAAATTTATTGATTCTTTAGGGTTTTCTTTATTTCCTTTAGACTTTGATATTTCCTTTGTTTTTGTTTTTTGTTTAAATTTAAATTTTGTAATATTTCTTTTTATAAGAGAATAATTTTTATAAGTTTGAAATTTTTCATTGTGATTGT
Organism: Rubus idaeus; assembly: GCA_030142095.1. Classification (NCBI taxonomy): domain Eukaryota; kingdom Viridiplantae; phylum Streptophyta; class Magnoliopsida; order Rosales; family Rosaceae; genus Rubus; species Rubus idaeus. The sequence goes on along the minus strand of CM057970.1, from coordinate 16,834,675 downwards.
TGTTGTATTTTTTTTTTATATTGGTTCTTTATTTTTGAAAAAATTTTGGGTTATAATTTTTTTTTTTTGTTTTTTTTGGTAAAATTTTATTTTTTTATTTAAATATTATTCTTTTTTATAAATATTTTTAAGGTCTTAAAATATATATATTTTATATTTGATATTTTTTATATATTTATATATTTTTTGTATTAGTTTGGTGGGTTTTTTTTTTTATTTTTTTTTGTTTTTGAAGTTAGATTGGGAAATTTTTGATGTGGTTGGTGTGTCTTATTTTTTCTTGTTGTTATTTTTTTTTTTAGAAATTTGTATTTTTTATTGTTTTTTATGAAATTTATTGTTTGATTTTGTTTAAATTTTTTAGATGATTAGTTTTATATTAAGGAATATTTTTTTTTATATTTTTTGATTTTAATTTTGGGTTTTTTTTTAAAAATTATTGATTCTTTTTTTGAAATTTGAGTTTAGATTGGTTTAGTTGGTATTTTTATAGATTTTATTTTATTTTTTATATTTAGTATTTTTTGTTATGTTTTATTTTATTGGTATATGGGTTATTTTGTGAGTTATGAGTATTTTTCTCTAGACTAATATTTTATAGTTATTTGATTTTATTTTTTGGGTAGAAATTTTTATGATTTTTTATTTTAAATTTTAATTTTTTTGATTTTATATTGATTTTGAAATTTTTAAATTTTTGTTTTATGATTTTGAGAAGTTGTTGTTTTGAATAGAATAAGTTTGTTTTTTTTATTTTTTTTTGTTATTTTGTAGTTTGGGGGGTTTGTAAATATATAGTTTGAGTATGAGTAGTTTCATTTTGATACTCAAAATTATAGTTTTATGAAGATTGGGGAGAGAAGGTTTGTTGGGGTTGTGACATGGTGGTGGAAAATTACTCAAATTTGATGAAAGTGTATTTAGTATTTAGAGGGTTGATAAGTTGTAGTATTAGGCAAATTTTAGATTATGTTTAGAAAGGGTTTTAAAGGTTGTTTGGATAGAAAAGGGTTTATATTTTAGAAAAGAGGGGGTTAATTGTTAATTGATAGCTATTACATTATTAATGATTAAATTATATATAAGGGTCATGTATTAGATTTGGTAAAATTGTGGTTAATTATTAAATATTTACTCCATTTTATTTTAGATCTTATAATTTTATTAATGTTATTCTAGATAGCATTTTAGTAATTATAATTAGATAATCTAATTATTTAATTATTATTTTAACAACAACAGTTATTCTGTTCTTCTAGCCTTTTGTCCAGCCAAGACCTGGTCTGCAGATATCCCCCTGTGGTTCTTCATAGTCTCGAGCATCACGTATTGTAGCTTCAAAGTCGGTAGAATCACTTGCAACAGGAAGAAAACTACTTATATCGTCTCTAGCACCAAAGCCTCCAGCCCGTACAACATCATCAGGTGTTATTAATGCCTCCATATTTACTTCACCAGAGGCATCTATATCTCCAGAAGGTGCAATATCTTTTCCACCTCTCCAATCAATCGCATTAACTTGCACTTTAGTATCTGGAGAACTAGAGAACGGTTTCAAAACATCTTTTCTATCAACCTTAAAAAGATTGGGAACAGGAACTTGATCTGTTACGCCTTCTTCATTCCTTGTCTGGTTTTCGCCCTTATCTACATTCAATAATCAAACAAACTCAATTTAGGAATCAATTAAATAATTTAGTTACATAGCAGACATGGAATAGCATCAAATTAATAAATTATACTTTTTTTTTGCCCCTATTTATATAACAAACACTGAAGATGACATATTTTTCAAGGCGACATTTAAGGGACACTTATGGCATGGAGAAACACATTACAATTAAAGAGCTCAAGAACTATTAGAATTTAAACAGCATAAATGAAGTGCAAAACTGCAAATTCAATGAAGACAAACAAATAATAATAATAGTCTATTAACTTTTAGAGGAGTAAAACGTTGCCTAAACAAATCATTTTTAGTGGTTGGGATCAGTAGGGCAGAACAAAGATAAAGTAGATGACGATGTAATAAGTAGAATTTGAACTGTATGGACAAAATGGAAACAAGTTGGTGGCATCCTATGTCAATACAAAAAAACTTAAGAAAGAGAAGTTCTAGAACTATTATTGGGGTATAAATATTCTTGGAGTATTGGAATTAAAGAAACAATGAATTCATATAATGAAAATTAGAATACTAAAATGGCTGATAAGAGCGAACAAATTTAAAAATCTATCCATTAGAGAAAATAGGAGTTGCAATGATTAGTGATAAGTTGAAAGAAAATAGGCTTAGGGTATTGACATAATGAACTTAGAGCAATAAATGCACCCATTGCCAAAGAAAGAGTATGGAAGTAGAAGGTAAATGATACAGAGGCCAACCAAGACTAATAAGAATGAAGTAATACAAAAGGTCTTCAAATTCACTACATAGGAAATTAATAATGCATCCAGGACAAAACAAATAAAAAAGAGAGGAAGAAAGATCATAAGACGAGACTTCAATGTTGCCGACCCAATGAGTCTAAGACAAATCTAAGTATCATTATCTGATTATAGCGATGACAACGATGAAATTTGATGTAATGTTTTAACTTCAGTGTCAGGCTAAATGGAAAAAATAAAGGAAAGACATTACTATATATGTTGGTGGTTTAGCATTAAAAATAAATAAAAACTTATACAATGCTAAATGTTATCTAAACACCTCTACTGTAAGTCCAGATAATACTAGCAATTTGTGGGTTTCAACTATGCTAGCTACTTGAACAAGATTATGCACTTATGGCCTGGTTTTATGTACTGCAAACAAGGAGACTTCTTTAGGATGCTATTTTAGCTGTTGATATATTAGGAAAATCAAATAAACACCAAATTTTACTTTGAATGGCATGTGGTATGTGTCTGTCTTGATGACATTGACCCAAAAAATAATTAACATAATATTTCAGAGACATTTTTTTTTTATCAAGATAGTGAATGCAGATTCAGTGACTATTATGAATCATGTTTGGTGAATAGCCAATCATATAGGAGGTGCCCAGTCTGATAGAGACAACATAGATTTCATGTCCCTTTGAAGAACTTCTCCCTGTGAAAACTTGAGCAATAAATTAGAGACAACGCAGCCCTTTGAAGGTCATACATAATTAGGTGCTACCAGGACAGAATAGATAGCATGCTGGCAGAACATCCTAAAGGGGAAGACTAATGACCTATGATTATGGCACTCCCCTTCCCCCAAACGTGTAAACTCCTGTCACTATAAGAAGCTTTATCTAAGTCATGCATCTCTAAAAACGTGTGCACGCAATTGTATACAAATTAAATTTGGAAATCAGACATTTACACTCCAAGATCAACAAAGCACCAGCGATAAAGTTTCATGCTTGGAAAACAAAATAGAACAGGAAATACTTGAATGATGTATGAATAACAAGTACCACGCAGAACTTCATCTTGCTTGCACTCCATGTTGGATCAAATCTTGCAGTTCTGGTTTTTTTTGTTGTAGTTCTATTCACTATAAGAGCCTACAAAATTTCTTCTCAACAAACCTAATACAACAACGGTTACCGGAGAGATTATATGCACCATATACAATATCCAATGACACCAATATCCAGCAAAATGAGTATAAGTTTGACATGGAGCAGAAATATATATAAAATAAACAGAAACAGTACTACAAAAGGGCCTTCTCATAGTATATTACATAATAATAGTTGCTTACGGAAGAAGACGTTGCCACACACCAGCTACAAGAACATACAAACTAAGAACACTTTGCAACTGTTCAAATTATTGCAAGTAAAACAAAACAATGACGAATGGCTCCAAACTTAACCTGGACACTGAATCTGGCAAGAAATTAATGCCAATCAAATATTCATATTCTATTCACAATTATCATCTGTTAAACACATAATTGTTCGACTCTTCCATTAATCCTAACTCCCAACTTCTAATTGACCTTAGTAAATTTAGAAATGGGACTTTTACCAAGAGGACTCATTCGACATCTTAATGCATCCAACGTTTGATGGCGTGAGTTCGCATAATGATGAGAACAAACCAAACACTCTCCTTTTAGCCCCAATTAACCCTAAACAAATTCCGAATTCGCATTTTCATAGTCTGTTTGGTTCAGGACAAACCCTAACTGAAATTTTGCAAATTAGTATCAGTGAAAATCAAAGTGTAGGAGAGATGATGATGGAGTGTACCTGAGAGTGGGATGTGGAAGAGAGGAACTAAGCTCTGCTTTGAAAATTGGCCTCCGTCCTTGGTGTAAATCAACTACATTCCGAGACGGATATTTTGCTTTAAAATTTTAAATTAGGGTCAGCGTCCCAAATCGGGGTTCAACGTGTCCTCTGTCTTGTAGGACACGTTAGTGAGTCCTTCACACTCTTAGTCTTGGACTTTGCGCTGGTGTTGGAAGAGCAATTCTTGTACACGGCAGCCTCTCACCCGTCTCACAAAGAGGTGGGACCTACGGCTGTACCAAAAAACATTTCGAAATTCGGAATATGGCCCATGCCTAAAAGGGCAAAACAAAATTCTTCTTGTGTTAAATTTTTTAATGCATCGATAAATATTTATGTGTTTAAGGATATTTATTATTGTGTGCTTTGTCAAATTAAAAATCAAATCAACTCTATAATAAATTAAGGAAAATAAATGTTTTTAGAATATAAATATAGATTGTATTTAGAATAAAATTTCTACTTCATTATTGATTATATCTTGTATTCATCTATAAATAGAGGTCCCTATTAATGAAATACATCTTATTCCAGAGCAATTATCTTCTCCTTTATTTTCTATTATTTTCTAGCTCTAGTTTCAAAACCCTAGAACCCCAATCTTCTAGGCTTTGCCGTGCACACCACCAGAGGCCGACACCTCCACCTCAGCGCATCACCTCCACTGTCGTGCATCACCATCTTTGTCCGCTGCACTATACAAGGATTGAAGCGTCTTCTAAAATCCCGCAACAAGGATCGAAAATCTACTGCAATCCTAGAAAAAAAAATTCAAGTAAGATTTTCTAAAAGTTCCTGCTTTGATTTAAATTCTTGCATTCTTTTTTTTCTCGGGGATTTAAAAACTTCATTTCTTCTTTATCTCAACCCCTCTTATGGCGTAAGACTATATGCGTTTAATTGAATCGTGAGGATTCATATTTTATGCTATGATAAAGCAACTTCATAAACATCAAAGAAAAAGAACTATGATAAAGAACTTTCACAAAACATCGAATACGACCAATTTAGGTCACAACTTTTTCACTACTACACTCACCCGCTTGAGTATGATGTCTAGAAAGTATTGAGATTAGTGGTACTTAAGAGAGCCTCGCTCCGCCCCTACGGCCTTTCATTGAAGGTGCCCGATTTCGCGCGAATGAAATAATTAAAACTAAAATAAATCAAAGAAACAAATTATGAATATCTTTTATTTGAAAATTAAAAGATATTTCTTACAATATCGATTTAATAAAAATACTAATATAAATTTTGTTTAAGTTCTCCCGTTTTCCCCCAACTCGTAACGAAAACGTGTAGCATCATGAGCAACACAGGCCCAATAAGTACAGCTTACATTCTTATATTAATGTATCTTATAAGACATCAAAATCGAACAACCAATCAAAAATGTACTAAGAACATTTTACGTTGCTTCATACCAATTATAGTGAATATAATCCACATATATCAAGAACGTTTTTAACCCAAATAATTCAGTCTCAAAAGTAATCGACTAACATTGCAGCATTGATATAACCTAAAATTAAATATGTTCAATCGACATATTATAATATCAATATATCACAAGTAGATATTAGTTATCTCAAACACTATATGCACCTTAGCATATTACAAATATGTATTGATTATCTCCATGCTAAACAATATACGCAACTTAGCATGTTACCTTCGAAGTTCATAAATCAAATAATAAGAGTTAGAGAAAAAGTATACAAACCAAGTGAATTTATAGTTATACTGGTCACACACAAAATAAATCCTGTAATGTAACAGGATAAGCCGCAGCATACCGGGGTCCAAAATACCCAAGCATGTATACCCGAGGATCGATTTCTCGTTCCCTAGAGGTATAATAGTGCACTATCTGAGGGACATGAGCCCATAGCTAATCACCCAAAATAAACCCTTGTGATTCCAGTATTTCACTTAGACCAAGTAGTACTATGACTTGGTACAAAAATCTCCAAAACAAAGAATTCTAATTATTAATATAGAATTAGAGACTAAATTAAAAGCCTATAATAAAACTTATAGATTAACTTATAAGTCTATAACAAAGCTTTATACAAAATAACCAACCATTATTTCACTCCTAATAATATATTCTTCCATACATGTTAATATATATACATGTATAATACTAAGTTGATATGTTCACTTTAATAAATAAAATCATGCACCAATATGAGATTAATAGATAATCATGTGCAAGTAAAATACATACAAAAGAGAAGCATATGTAAAACAAGATATACATATGTTCATAAACATAAAACATAAGTAATTGAACTTATTATGTATTAAGCAAGATCATATTCTTTAGTAAATAAGTATAAACATATGTATTACAATAATAAGTAGAAACATATGTAATTCAAGATAAACATATGTAAAACACAAGTAATTTAATAAGAATATAATTTATAGCAAATAATCATAAACTTATGTAGAACAATATATATGTATGTATATAAATATAAAACATAAGTATAACAATAGAATATAATAGCATGTATAACTATAAATAAAATACAAGTATTAAAGAAATTAGTTATGATATAATAATTTAGGTTATTATTAATATTTTCAGTTTTTAGTCCAAGTCCAAGTCCATGGAAGTTCATAAATGATTCTTCTATTAGAATCATCAAACTTCAAATTTTGTTATATTGTCCACCACAAGTCCAAAATAATCAAGTGAGTACACTATTTCAAAGGAATTTTCATAGGGAATCAAATGGTATAGTCCAAGTCAACATATCCAAGATGTCCAAGTCCATAAATGAAGAATGTCCAAAACAGTCCATAATTATATATGCTCTGTTTTTAACCTTTTTAACTTAAACTGTTACGTACTGTAAACCTGACTAATAATTATGATATTCTCCAGATTAGAAGTTCAGGTTCTAAGCTTCATTTTGATATAAAGATCATAAAATTTGGCTAAGCAATGAGTGAGATATGACCACTTGAAGTTATGAACAACAAAGAGGTTTTCCAGTGAGCATACTGGATAAATACTTAGATTTAGAAAGTTTTACCCGTTGGATGAATACTAAATTTGGATATAGAATACTAGACACAATATGGAACAACTTTGATGAAGAAGTCAAGATGATAAATTGAGCCGAAGTATATGTTTAAAGGTTCACAAGTTGACTGCCGGAATAACTTTAGAAAACAGGATTTAAGTTTTCTATAAAACTTATCCCTTTCTATTTTCTTCTTGCTTGTGCACTTTGATAAACTTAAAGATAAAAGACTATAAGGATGTATTCTGTACTTACATGAAATGAAGTGATCAATAGAAGGTTGGAAGATTGAATTCAAATTGGGACTTCACAAGATAACCAAGTTCTTGAGCAAGGTTACTTTGACTAGCTAGAGATTACTTTCTCTTTAAGAATTTCTAAGTGAAGTTTCTATACTAATAAGAAGGCTGAAATAAGAAGAAGTAGAGAGTAGAGAGAAGAGAGTTGTGAATTGGCAAAGCATTCTATAGCTGAACCATCCTATTTATAGAACTTTGGAGATAAAATAAATGATATAATAAGTTGATTTAATTAAGAGGGAAAACACAAAAGTCAAGAAAAAAAATATGCTTAATGAGATTGTGTTCACACAAATGAGCATCTCACATTATTGATGAAATCAGGCTAAAATTTGGTGTGCTGGAAATGATGAAATCAGCAGCTAAAAATGCTTAGATCAATATGTTAGATCATGCTTGCATCACAAGCTTAAATCCCTTTCTTCTTGTGCTCAATGTATATTGTAAAAATCATAACTAAATCTAGAAATATGGTTTTCAGGTGATTCCAACTCTGAGAGTTTCTTTAAGATGTCTACTACAAATCATTAGAAGACTATGTCATCAAATAATGAACATATTTGGGCAGTTTTTACGAAATAATCGACTGGGTCAGAACAGCTTCGAAAATACATTAAACTTCCGCTGACCATAACTTCTTCGTATGATCTCGGAATTTAACGCGCCACATGTCTATGAACTCGTATCGACAAGCTCTACAACTTTTATGAAGAAAGTTATCAGAGAAAATCAACGGATAAGAAAGTCAACTTTTGACCCCTCGAAAATAAAACATTTCGAGTCAATATTCGTTCCGAAATATTTTTATTTCACAAACTAGACAAGAGAACCAATTTCTATTCCCTTAATTAATTTCAAGAATTTCCTAAAAATTAGATATGAAGATTCGGGGTATTACAGCCTCGCTCCACCGACATCTTATCTTACTTACCTGGTGATAGGAGCACAAAGTGTGACGTTTTTAATGTGTTTTCCCTACTATTTGGCTATGATTTAATTGTAACTTTGCTATTTTAGCTTAGTTTCCATATTTGAGTCCAAATGATGTATTAATGTGAACATGCATGTGCAGAAACGAAGTCTAATGGGCTTTTGCGAGGCCCATTAAGAGGCGGTCTGCCATGAGGCCCATTAAGAAGGGGGCCCAAACCCAAGATGGAAGGCCCAAATCCATGAAGGAAGGCCCAAGTTCACAAAGCATGAGGAAAGGCCCAAGCCCAGATTTTCGGACATTCTGCCTGTGCAGATTAGTCAAATTTCGAAGCTCATATCTCCCAATTGCACCGTTGGATCCAGCTGTATTTTTGGTACACGCTGCATGTGTGTGTTAAGTATGCTGGATTCAAATTTGAGAATCATCCAACCGTCCAAACGTCCAATATTCCATTCTGAGTGCGCATAGCTCAGTGCTGCCTGCTTTCTAATTCTTTCATTTTCCTTTATTCTCAATGCTCCACTCACCCACATATTTCCACCTATATCACCACACTATCTTTGTTGCTTTCTTCCCACATCATTATTGTGTTTGATTTCTTTTATTTAAATAAATGGTTAATTGCCATATGACTGCATTTCCACCATTCCACTCACCATTTCTTTATCTCCCACTTAAATTCCACTTCTTTTCCCCTTCTTTCTTTATTTTTTTCATTGTCTTCTTCTTTCTTTCCATTCTCCTATAAATAGCAGCCTCATTCTTCTCACCAATTCACACCCCAATGGGGAGGGACAAACCCTCCTCTTTTTCTTCTCACATCATATTTTCCATTCTCTAGTATTTAGGATTTTCAAGGCTTCAAGGAGGAGAAGAAGGAGATGCCACCATCACCACCAGCCATCAACCACACGTGTTCATCACCATCATCACCTTGGGAATCTCGGCTTTGGATTGCTTGCTTTCAAGGATTCAAAGATCCGTGGTCTTCGAGTTCTTCATGCTCTCCATATGGTGTAATTCGACTTTATTCTTTAAATTCTCTTATGAGTTCCTCTTTGTTGCTTGATTATTCTTTGTATTAGTTAACATGACATGATTTATATAATTTTCAGCCTATATATATGAGTTTATTTAGTTATTGGATCCTAATTAATTAGTTCTTCTAGTAGCTTATGTGACTCCGTTTACTTGATTCTGTTTTATAGAAAACTTTTATGTGTTTATGTTATAGGGTTCGAAACTTATAATATTTGCATATAATTGGAGCTAGAGTTAGGGATTACAATTCACCTAATAGTTTTGGAAACCTAATTCACGAGTAGTAAAGGCTTTGGACAAAGGTCGGTGTCAAATAAAAAGGATTGCGGACATATGGACTTTTCTATAATGGGTCGTGCACTTTGATTAACAACTCTTCTTCTATGCGTTAAATATGGTTTGATTAGCTAGCTTTCTAGACTAAGATGGCATGTTTAATTGGTTAATCTAGGTGCTTTCACTTAGATTAATTTTCGTAGAGAGGTTTTATTTGGGGAATGGTTAGCTTCTAACTTTCCACATATGTTAATTTCGGTTTCATGGCTAGGGAACTTGGTTAATTTTCGGTCCAATAATTGGTAAACTTGTGTACTTGTGGCTGAACTTTATATATTTTGTGTTTCATCCCATCTTATTTAATTTATTCTTTGTAATTTAATTAATTTATTTCATTCAATTTATCTCTTAAACCCCCTTTTACTTTGTACATATGTATATATTCTTTATACTTGTTAATACTAATTCTTTATTTTATTTAATTCTTTGTGACAATTTTTGTTAGGTACACCCTTTGATCTCCGTTGTGAACGATACCCTATTATGCACTATACTACTACCGATAGGGTTTTTTTAAATTGACGCTCCTTTTGAGCCTGTCACCTGGTCATGTTTAAGTGGAGCTACCGAAAGATTTAAGTTATGACCATTCGCCATCTTGATTTTGATCTAATCCAATTAGCTTGAAATTTTATTTAGTGTTCGTGGATGTCATTTAGACTGCGAAAGTAATATATATTCTTAGTGTGATAAAGTACTTTCCTAAAACTGTTGCTGAATATAGAGATGCTTCGACTCCGGGCTATGCTTCAGTTCTGTAAGGCGACTATTACAGAAGCTGACTTAATAGAGAATACCTTCTCTAACTTCCCAGCTTCGACGCTTATATGTTCCCAACAATATCGATTGGAGTATAATGCCAAGAAACTTACTACAATTCAACGCCTGCCAGAACGAAGAGAGTTTTATAAGCAAATTATGGCATAATGGCTAAAAGAGGACAAAACCCTAAGGTCAAGGGTAATTCTAATGGAAGATCTGGCCCATATAATCGTCCTAAAGAGGAACGTAACCGCAACAATGTTGCACAACATCATGGGAATACATTGCACCAATATGGAAGAGAGCAAGGAGAAAGAGGCATGGGCCATGGAGGCCATGTCAACGCTAGCCAATGGGGCTGGGGAAATAAGGTGCAAAACGCACCTAATCATCCTCCAAAGGCATTAGATGCTAACCGAGTCAAAGAAACTTACTATGGAGAAGATACTAGTGTAATTTGAGAAGGGATATATACATTCCCAGACGTCAATAAGCCAACAACATCAAATATTGAGTTTTAGGAGTGTAGACTTGATTCAGTCCTAATTGATAATTGCGATATAACTTCAATCCTAATCGAGATAGGAGACAACAAAAATACTTGATGACGTTGTGTTCTGTTGTGATTAATTCAATTGCCAAACCATTCACAGAAGATAAACCATCACACACATAACACAAGATCTGTTGACGCAGTAAAACCCTCCAAAGAGGTAAACAACTGCGGGCACTATGCCGGTAAACAATCCACTATGAATATGAAAGTACATAAAGATCTTACACAACTCATCAACTAGATCCAACATAGTGGGCAGCGGTGTCTCCTCCTCTTTGCTATTTTCAGATCAGTGACTTTGTTCTCCTTTGTCAATCTTGAGATGGCACAACTCTCACCTCGGTTGTCAATCACCTCAAGGCACAAATCATGCATGAACTACCAACATACATGAAGCATAAAACCAAATAAACTTTTTGACCGAAAAGTTTTTGGGATTTAATAATCCTTCAAGAGCTAAACATTGTAAGGGCAAAATATTTGCTATTGGCTATTTCCTATTTGACAAAACTTCTTCCCTTGTATTAGCATTTTATTGTATTCAATGCTAGGTTGTTTAAGGGATTAGGAATAGTGGCTTAGGTTATTCTTACTAGAGATCGTTCGTGAAGACGCTTTTCTTATCCGGTCTTTTCTCTGGACTTCGATCATTGGTCATCGAAGGTTTCGTTTCAAGCATCTCAAGGTATGACTCATGCATATGCATTTCATACACTTTGTTTATGCTTAAGAAGTAGCACAAATATCTTAGGTTTGCTAGAAATTAATTGGATTTCATTTTGGTTAAGCAAACATTTAATTTAAAGATATTTTTATGTTTTTGCTACAGTACACTATTCACGTGAATAGTGCCGTTGGAGAATCTGAACATTGTGATTTAAAAATGTAACCGTTACTACAGTACCACTATTCATGAACAGTACCAGTTGATCGATGTTCATGAATAGTGCGATCGATCGCCGAGCGTCTGTTTTGTTTTCTATAAATAGAATCCTTCGGTTTTCATTTTGTTTAGCTCTTTCTACTCTTCCATATTTTCTAAAAACGTCTTGAGAGAGTTTTCTGGTATTGGTGAGTGACCCTAGATCCATGTTATAGGCTCCTCACATCTTTGTTGTTGTTGATTTAGTTATTGTTCCTTGTGAATAACTAAATCAACCCTTGAATCATATTCAAGGTTTGTCAATTCGGTTTGTTTGATTCTAGCAAGTGTTCCTTGTTAACTTGTTGTGTCAAACGAATTGAATTCATATTCATTCACACACACACTTCATTTGCATTGTTGGTGATGCTTGCGGTTGGAGGATTCACGTGGTGAAGTCGTTCAATCGGATTGGCTTGAGGTGGGAGCACTTGAAGAAGCATTTGGAGGCTACACAAGGTTAGAGCTGCCACTAATCTATAGGTAGATAGTGTAGAGTTTGGGATTGTGTTTCCCCCTTGTACGTGTTTGCCAATTGGCGTTTTTCATAGTGTTACACAAGAGCGTGGGGTACGGCTCCCCTCCGGTTTTCCCTCTAGAGGTAGAGGTTTCCAGGTGAACATATTGTTGTGTTGTTTTGTGTGTTTGCTTATCTATATGCTATTGTGCTTAATTGATTAACATGTTGTATGCTTGATCATACTTTGATAGATATAGTCCGTGGTGATCTATTGATGATGCTCACTTTGGGATTCTAGGTTGTACAATTGATTGTGCTTGTTGCATATATATTTGTTGTCAATTGTGAATTGCTTGTGCAATTGTTTGAACCTAGGTTGTTGCGGAGAGATTAACTTTTAATTTGTTCAAAGTTGTGTATGCTCTCCGATTAGTGTTTAGGACGACTACCGTTTATTGGGATAATTCCGTGCAACCGGAATTTCAAACATGGAACAGCTCATGAAGAATTCTCAGAAAAGATTAAGCTCAATGTTTTACCAAAAGAAGCCGTAACCCTAGCACGCTAAAGAAACGTGTAGTAAGCTCAATGTTTTGCAGATTCTTCATAATAAAAAAATGTATGCTTTGTTTTTCTGCCATACCATGCCTCACTGGTATTTTGTCCGTAAGTGTTGAGACTGTGTGTTGAACACTCATCTTTCAAGAAAGGAATTGAATACTTTGTGAGAATTTGAGAAGATCCATAGGATTTTGTGATTTGAGTTTGTTCCCAGTTTCATCTTGTGCTTGTAGCAATTGTGTGTTGCATGCAGTATAGCTTGTGTCGAGTTTTGGTCTCATTTAACGTACTTCTATTTGATTCTCTGCATAATTGATGTAGTTTCTGCATTTAGGACTCATATTGTGTTTCTATCATAATTTAGGATTCCTGCTCAAGATCAATCATGTTTTCTGCATTGTTTTTCATTATCGTAACATAGAGTGAATCATGATCTGAGATTAAGATAACTTATGTTGGCTTTGCGTTTTAAAAGTAATCCGAACAATGAACTTGCAATATGATTGTGAACTTGTATTATCCCCTATTTTTTCTCTCTTTTTGAGTAATAGAGACTGAGTTTGAGCTTTGTCACTTGCACATGCACACCATAATGTTTGAGTGAGGTATGCAGATTGAATCTTCGTCCTTGTAGATTCCAGATGATAAAAAAAAAGGGAGACATTCGGACTACCTCCAAATGTAGGTGGGGCACCTGCCTAATCAGCAGTGTGTTTCAGGTCGAAACGGTGGTGGTCTAGGCAAGTCGGGCTATCTCCAAAATGTAGATGGGACACCTGCCTTGTAAAGCTAGTGTGTTTCAGGTCAAAAACGGGGATGGCTTGACATATTATGAGACTAGAGTTTGTTGAAAAAAAAAACTCTAGGTGAAAATCATTGCAAAAGGTTCTATTGTGAGAAGATTGCGTTTATTCTAAAGCCTCTGATCATTTTGGTTCACTTCACAACAAAGAGCACTCAGTGTCTTGGCTCAAAACGATTTAAAAAAATTGTAGGTAATACATAGGGCATGTTCTGCTGCAATTTAAAATTTTTTGGTTATCTTTGAGAAGTGACTCCTTTGAAGTTATCTTGGAAAAGCTTTCCTTGATTGCTCTATATTTTGGTAATGGTCTGTCTCATGCATTCATATTGTATGGATTATTATATGTTGTGTCATGCTACAAGTTATAGGTTATCTGGTTTCCAACTCACATGATATCCTTTCTGATCTTCAGTTCTTTCTCAAAAGGTATTTGTAATTCAGAAGTGCATTGTCTGATCAATCCTGGTTTTGAATTTGCTTGGTGATTCATTGTTTTTTTTCTCTCTGATAAGTGTCTATTTCCGCTGCTGAAAATATATGGATAATGAATTTAGGGGGAGTTTAAGATTTCCCTTTGTCCTTTCCAGGCAAAAAGGGGGAGAAATTTGTGGATTAATGTTTCATATACTTATCACATTTCTGCCATACATGCACTTGTTCTTCACAAGGTATTGTGTTTTTCTTGTGTGCAGGTTACACAAGAATGAAGTTGATCTCTTAGATTGATCATTGTACAACTATTGTGTATTGTTGAGTGCATCTATTGTTTTGCCTAGGAAATGCCAAAGGAGGAGATTGTTAGTGCAATATTTGTATAGTTGGCATTTCCTAAGCACAAACCAAGAATCATGTTTTAGTGTAATAGTCTATACTCTTGGAACCTAGATTGGACTCATGGAACTCATAAATGTACTTGGATCACACGCAAGACTCGCTACTCAACTCACCTTGGCACCTAAATTTCTTTCCAATCGTTAGAAGATTATCTAACTTTTCACCACTGGAAAACTCACAACCAGCCTTAGTTTTCATTTGCTCAAGCTCATAAATTAGACAAGCTTTTTCAGTTTGAAGCTCTTCTACCTTGTCACATCTCTCTTGATATTTTTGCTGGAGAGATTGAAAATCCTCCACAAGAGTTTTTCTCACTGCGTCACCTGTTTGTAATTGGGACTGAAATCCAGTTTCAATCCTAGTGATACCTTCTCTCAATCTATTCACCTGAGCAACCAAATTTTGGTTCGTTTGTTTCTGTACCTTAGACGCCTCAGACAATCTAATGTATTGTTGCATCACTTCCTCAAGGTCAGGTTCCTCACTTTCAGACTCATCATCAGTAGCCACCAAACCAACCAAGGCCACCACTCCAGATTCATTATCCACCAAAGAGTCATCTTCACTATCACTCCAAGTAACATTCATGACCTTATTTTGATTATTCTTGGTCTTCTTTCTGGTATTAGCACACTCAGAAGCAACGTGACTAAACCCTTCACATGCAAAACACTTTGGAGTATTATTAGTTCTTCTTTCAAGAGCTCTCTGAAACCTTACAACCTTGTCACCAGGCTGTTCTCTAGTTCTAGTATTTCTGGAGCTAGAGTCAAAGCTTGAATCACTTCTTTTTGATCTCTTACTCTTGAGAAACTTTCTGAATTTTCTTGTGACAAGATTAATTTCATCTTCCTCCTCATCTGTTATCTCGTCTATAATGTCTTTTGTAGCTTTGAGAGCAATGCTTTTGCTTTTATTTTCTTCAGGAAGCTCCATCTCATACGTTGTCAGATTACCAATCAACTCCTGAAGATTATAGGTATTTAAATCCTTTGATTCTTGAATAGCAATCTTCTTGGAATGATATCTCAAGGGAAGTGATCTGAGTATTTTCTTCACAATCCGATGTTGAGGTATAGGATCTCCCAAATTAAAACAACCAGTCACTATAGTACTAAGCCTAGCATTGAAGCCACCAAACTTCTCATCATCACCCATCTTCATATTCTCAAACTGTGTGATAAGTTGCTGCAATTTGGATTCTCGAACTGATGCAGTTCCTTCATGAGTGACTTGAAGAATATCCCATGCCTGTTTTGCCGAGGTACAGTGTGAAACAAGTTGAAACTTGTCAGATGATATTGCTGTGAAAATAGAGTTTAATGCCTTTTGATTGTTTGTACTTTTTGTATTTTCATCTGTAGTCCATTCACTCATTGGCTTCTCAACTATGACTCCAACTGCAGTAGAACTTTCCTCGCCAGATTTTGGTGTGATCTTTGTTGTTGGATACTCCGAACCACTCTCAATAATAGCCCAAACATAAACATTTTGTGCCCAAAGAAAAGCTTTCATCTTAGCCTTCCATGCTGCATAGTTAGCTTTGTCGTCAAGAAACAAAGGATGACTAGTTGACCCAGCTGCACGATCACTTGTATAATCCATTATGTCTGTCTTTGAGGATCTCACTAAGTCCGTCTAGTGACCTGCTCTGATGCCAATTGTAATTTCAGAATGGATATATACATTCCCAGACGTTAATAAGCCAACAACATCAAATATTGAGTTTTAGGAGTGCAGACTTGATTCAGTCCTAATCGATGATTGCGATATAATTTCAATCCTAATCGAGATAGCATACAACAAAAATACTTGATGACGTTGTGTTCTGTTGTGATTAATTCAATTGCCAAACCATTCACAGAAGATAAACCATCACACACATAACACAAGATCTGTTGACGCAGTAAAACCCTCCAAAGAGGTAAACAACTGCGGGCACTATGCCGGTGAACAATCCACTATGAATATGAAAGTACATAAAGATCTTACACAACTCATCAACTAGATCCAACCTAGTGGGCAGCGGTGTCTCCTCGTCTTTGCTATTTCCAGATCAGTGACTTTGTTCTCCTTTGTCAATCTTGAGATGGCACAACTCTCACCTCGGTTGTCAATCACCTCAAGGCACAAATCATGCATGAACTACCAACATACATGAAGCATAAAACCAAATAAACTTTTTGACTGAAAAGTTTTTGGGATTTAATAATCCTTCAAGAGCTAAACATGGAACAGCTCATGAAGAATTCTCAGAAAAGATTAAGCTCAATGTTTTATCAAAAGAAGCCGTAACCCTAGCACGCTAAACAAGCGTGTATTTATACTTGTGAGACACTGGAGCTACGCTAGGGTTCATTAAGTGCATGGGCTTTAAAAACATTTTGTAAAGAGCATGGATAATAAAACACTATCTCATAGGAAGCTCATTCACTCACACTAAGAAACACGTCTGACTCAGCAACTCAGCAAACAAAAAACTATGCTATCCTAATCTAGGATAGAAGAACATGTTCACTCCTAAAAGTAACATGACATACATGAATGCAGCCTTACCATTTAGGTGCCAAGGTGAGTTGAGTAGCGAGTCTTGCGTGTGATCCAAGTACATTTCTGAGTTCCATGAGTCAAATCTTTAAGGTTCCAAGAGTATAGACTATTACACTAAAACATGACTCTTGGTTTGTGCTTAGGAAATGCCAACTATACAAATATTGCACTAACAACTAGAGATGACATAGACGTCAATCTCACAATTGAGGATTTTAAGGTCGACAAAAGTCAAGAGAGGACTATGGAAATTCCAGACTTCGAATAAATGCAATTGTTTTGTTTCCAAGATTATTATGTAAAGACTTTTATGCCTTAGTTTATTTTATTTGACTTTTGGTCATAGTAGTTTGTCTTTGGATTAGATTTTCTAGACAAGACCTTGATGCAATCGTTGGCATATGGTTTAATAAATTTTTGAATTTTCCTCCAAGTATTGAGCAAGTTTCGAAATTTTGTGTCATGCACATATTTTTACTTCATATCCTATATTTATTTGTAGGTATGTTTCCTATTGAGATTGAATGCCTTTTTGATAGTGGGACTACCCACACAGATACTCCGACATATGCAATTATTCATTGAGTTAATTCCCAATAACTCTTATATGACTACGATGACTGGATCATCTCAATTGATCAAAGACCGGGGAAAGGCCCAATTTTTATTGCCTAATGGCACCTTACTTGATGTCACCGGAGCACTTTATGTTCCAAGAGCTAATCGCACTCTCCTAAGTTTTAAAGATATTCGTGCCAACGGATTTCATTTAGAAATTTATTGTGAGAATTAACAAGAATACTTATGCATTACTTTTAATGATTGGGGAAGAAAACACATCTTAGAAAAACTTATGTGTCGATCTAGTGGGTTATACTTAACCACTATTTGAATCGTTGAATCCAATAACGTCATTAAAGATGATCTTTGGGATTCCGACACATATAGGCTTTGGCATGATCGTGTGGGACATCCCAGTCGTGATATGATGATCTGTATATTGAAAAGTTCACACGAACATCCATTTTATCGAGTGAATAGAAGCAAGAACCAAACAAACGTGGTTCCAAATGAGCAACCATTTTATCCGTTCTTGGTGGTTACTTGTGGGTTCAAAGTCGTCGGGGAGTGAAATTTAGGTTTGATGTTCTCTGAAATTGAGCTTGGTTTCACCACTGGTGACGGTGGCAATGATGGAGGTGTGGTTCTCGGTGGTGAAGTTGAAATGAAGTTTGCAGTAAAGTGAAGCTTGGAGGTGGTTTTGGATCTAGAATTTGGGATTGTGGCTTACAATTGAGAATCGGTGGAGGTTGAGATAGTTGACAGTAATTGGGAGAAGATGGATTACTAGTAATTAATGTACTTGATGACGGTAGTGGTGTAGAGACCGTCGTCGTCGTTGGTGGATCTGAGTAAGGTTGTGGTAACGATGGTGCACCACTGCACCATAACTCAATCACAATTGTCGGAGCTCCTCCCTTAGCTCACGCCGAAAGTCATCTTTTTCAGCAGTAAAAGCAGTCATCGATTGACGGAACTCACTGAACCTCGCTGATTCAGAGCTTCAATTTAAGTTGAGATGGGTCAGGCGGACGCGGTGGTGGTAATGAAGATTGTAGTGGATTCCCAACCCCCTCGACGCGGAGATGGGAGAGGGCTATGATACTCCTTGTTAGGGTTTTAACCCAAATAGAAAACCTAAAACTAAGAAATAGAAGACGAAAGGAAATTTCAATTCAATTTTCAAATGATTTTTACAATGAGGCTGGAATCCAGCTATATAGGCCAACACTAACTTCACAGGTGAAGCAGCCAAGTCCTTGTGACTACTACGTGTCAACATGACATAGGATAAATTCTAACAAAATGAACGACATCATAATTCTTTTGCGAATTTTGTCCACTTTAGGTTTGGTATGTTGACAATTGACTTCATAATTCTTTTTTTTGAACAATGACTTCATAATTCTTGATGTCATGTTAAAATTAACATCTTTACTAGCAATTTTCGTCGAGTCTTTAAAAATTGATTAATTTAATAAAAAATAATAATAATAGAACGAAGAAGCAACACGTCACCAAATTTAAATTCCTTCCTCGAGGATCCTTCACCACTTTGTCTGAACTGTGAAGTGCACGACTTAAACGAAGAGAGAGAGGCCCAACACCAAACCAAAGCAAATAAAAACCCCCGCTCTCTTTCTCAACATATATGTATGCTCTTCTCTGCAACTTCTAGACCCACTAAAACCCGTAAAACGCCGTCCTATTTTATTTAAATTTGTATTCACAAGAAAGAAATCCCTAGCAATTCCAAAACCCTAAATTTCCATCGCCAACTGCGCCGGAAATGTCGCCGGCGGCAGTGGATGTCCGGTCCCCGATTACCTCCCCGCTATCCAAACCCTCCTGCAATCCTCAGAACCCTACGCCATCACCGGAGGAGATGCCTTCCTCTTTCTCCTTCAATTTCAATGATCTTGGTACCAACGGTCCGTCCGGTCCAAATGTGTCATCACGATCAGGTCGGTCGCGGCCGAGGTTGGGGAAGCAGAGGCGGCGGCATGCGAGGTCGAGAACTGTGTTGGCTGAGACTGGCCCGGAGATCAACCCGTTTTGCTCGGTAAGTGGTGCTGGTACTAGTGTTTCTAATGAGTTTAGTTTTTCGAATGGTGATTGTGGTGGTGTGGGTTTTGTGTTTGGCGCTAACCCAAGTGGTCTTGACGAGAATTTAGATAATGGGGCTGGGGTGAGTTCTGATAAGAGGGCTGAGGTGAATAGTGGGAATGGTAGAGAGTTCAATAAACTCGAGAGTGTGAGTGCTAAGCAGGATGATCCGGGACCGAGGAGAGATTTTTGTGAAAATGTGGGGAAGTCAGGTTATGAGGGTATTGACAGTACGAAAGTTGGTAATGAAGATGAGGGAAGGAAATATAGTGGTATTGGTTTTGTGTTTGGTTCCGGTTGGTTTAGTTCCAGTTCAAATTTGAATGACTCTAGTGGAAATATGGAAAAATTGGCTACTGAAGTTGGCGGGAAGATAAAAGTAGAGAGTGAAACCGAGTTTGGGAAATTGAAAGCTAATTCTTTCGAATTCCACAATGAGAAGCGTTGGAGCTCTAACAAGGATCATGATGAGGGCATTTTTGCATTTGGAAGCAGCAGTAAGAAAGGTTCCAGTTTGACGGATTCCAATTTAGCTAATTGTCAAGATGAGGTGAAATCGAGTGATGAAGATTTAGGAGATTGCAAGACCAATTCAAACAGTCAGAATGATAATCTGAGTTCTGATTTCAGTAGCAAGTGTAAACTTGTATTTGAAAGTTGTAACAGCGTTCTTACCGAGGAAACTATTAGAGATAATCATGAAAGTGCTGACCATGTTGTATTTGGAAGTGAGGGTAACACCGCTGGTACTACCATAGGAATTGCTAGTTCCAGACAGTTTACATTTCAGGCAGAACCTGGTGATAGTGTTGATGCAGGCCAGTTTCCTCAGTGTCAAATTAATAAACCCAATGCAAGTGCTGGCCCATGTTCATTCTCATCAATTGGTCTTGGCTTCCAACAAAACAGTGGTGTTTCTGAAGCAGCGTCTGCTGGTGAAGTAAAAAGTACAGATGAAAGTAGGTTTACTAGCACTCCAGATGGATTTGGAGTGTGCTTTGAGGACTTCAACACTCCATTGCGGTTTCCTTCTTGTCTCAGAGAAAATCTATTTCCTGAAATAAATAAGTCGAAATTCAGTGCGAAGGGTAGATCAGTTAGGGACAAAAGATCAAGGAAAACAAGGGAAAAGTCGAAAAAACCTTCTCTGAGTAAGCAATGGCCAGTGCAAGATCATGTTCCCAAGGAAAGTAGTTCCCAAGAAACCCCAGTTTCTTCTGGATGTTACTCACCCATGGATTTCTCTCCGTATGAGGAAACTACATTTGCTGATCCATATTCAAGGGAAACTTCTGCAACGTCTAATAACTCCTTCCACCTAGTCAGTAATACTGCACCTTGTGCCTCTGATGCAACAGTTCCTATTGGCCTAATGGTGATGACTTTTCTGCAGCAGAGGGAAAATTCCCTAATAAAGGTGATCAGATATATGAAGAGCCCATTGATGAGAATTCTAGGTATCATAGTGAAAGAATATTTGCTTACAATTGTTCGTCTAAAGGGTCTGATTCTGGAGCTGAAACTCCCTGTTTTAGCTCCAAAAATGAGCATTTCAACGGTATCAGTTGTGTTGGTAAGGATTCAGAAGACGTTAGAGCTGATATCGGCGTGAATGTAGAGAGTCAAGAAAGGGATTGTGGAACACCGTGTTTTGCTTCAGGTTTTGAAAATATGGAGGGGAAAACATTTACCTTTATCGGATCATCTTTTGCAGAAGGAACTCCAATAGTGGCAAAGCATCGACTACCCAGAGTGAAAAATAAGATGAAAGGTGGTCGTAAAACATTTGTTATAACTCCAAGTCCAAATGTTGATTTTGGAGGTTCTGACCAATTTACACCCCACTCTAGCACACCATTGATTTTCGATGCGGCAGCAAAATCTGAGCCCCAGGAACAAGTTACAGAAGTGCATATACCTTCTACTGATGCTACTCATGAAACTTGTGAGAAGTTGCGAATCAGGTTATTATACTTATTGACTAGTTTTTATTTCTTTATAGAATTTTGTCTTTGAAATAGTTTTTTGGACCACTTGTTGTTTAGATACGTTTTCTAATGTTATATTTATATGTTACCTTGGAGATTATTTTTCAAGTTCGTCACGTGTAAGAATTTGGTTTCTTTCAGGGGCAACAAAGCTTATAGAAACAAAAACTTTCCAAAAGCTGAAGACTTTTATACACAGGGAATAGTTTCTGTACCTTCTAGTGAAAGATCAGGAAGCTGCCTTAAGCCTCTTTTACTATGCTATAGCAATCGTGCTGCAGCAAGAATGCATATGGGAAGGATAAGGGAAGCTTTAGGGGACTGTATGATGGCTACTGCACTAGATCCCAACTTTCTCAAAGTTCAAATGAGAGCTGCAAAGTAAGTCTTCGCTCGCTTACCCTTAAGAAACATTGACCCTGGTTATAGTTAACAGTGGTTCTTGAAACTTTCTCATTTTCTAAATACTCTATTAATAACTTTTAGGAATTGTAAGTTTGTTAATTTATTTCCCTCAAAATTCATCAAGGTTCGTAAGAATTCGTTGAGTTCCAAATTGATAAACTTCTCAGAAACTATTTGAGGGTTGTTGCCGGTCATTTTGTGTGTGGAGTATATGGTCTATTTATGTCAATGATGGATATCATCCGGTATTTTGTTGCATTGTTGCCCTTGTGATTCATGCAATTTTAATACATTCTATGCTATCTTAATATGATTCCTATTTTGGTTTTCAGTTTCCATCTTCTTCTCGGGGAAGTTGAAAATGCACTACGGTACTTTAATAAGTGCGTGGAATCCGGAACTGGTGTGTGTTTGGATCGGAGAATTGTAATAGATTCTGCTGATGGCATACAAAAGGCTCAGGTACTGCATTTTTTCCTGTCATTCTTTTGTGATGGGGATGTAAAAACTTATTTAATCCTGTTTAGAAGTATATATCAATTAGTTATTATAGCTTGAGTGTGGTGATTATGCTTAGTAGCCAAGGAAAAACAGAGAAGAATGGTGGATAAAGGTTTCGTTTCCTCATAATGTCTGATGTTTTGTTCTGAGCATGCAAATAAGATTCTTCTTGCCAGATAACCATGCAATATAAGCTTGTAGGTATGCGTTTTAGTAGGTCTGGAGTGTATTTGTGAGTTTTGTGGTTATTTACGATGCAGTGTTTGAATACAAGTTTTGATTTAAAAGTTTGATGGTAGGTGCCAGAAGCAATTGGGCGAGTGAGCAATAAACTGGGTGCAAATAGAGTACTCATTTAATTTTTTAATTTTTTACATCCAACTTATTTTAGTCATTTTCCAACTTCACGGCAAACACATGCATGGAGAGAAACGTAATTTCTGATGATATGAGGGGGGATGAGTTTGACATCTTGTGGGATAGAGTCCTCTTCTGGGCACCTTTATAGGCTTCAAATTCTTGAGTTTTAGGCCTTTTTGCAATTCATTAGACTGGATTGCAGCAGCTTGTTAATTCCTTCAGTGGTGTTTGTGTTGGTGTTTCTAGGAGTTCATCTCAGTCACTCAGTGTATGCCTTGGCAACTTCTTTGTGAATTTTCTTTTGAATCAATATAATTCTGTCTGTTTAAAAAAAAAAGGAACTTTGAAATATAACTTACCTGTACTCTTGCTCATCTTGAGCAAGTTTTACACAATAAACTAAACTATTCCTATTAGCTTTCTCACATTGGATTTTCTAATTCAAGGCCAAAGCATCTACCTAATAGATCCGTAGGGTAATCTTATGTGGTCTTCAGTTCATATATACCTAGTCTTCACATGCTTGGGGAATCTTATGGTTCTCAAGGATACACTTATTTATAATATGCAACTTTTTAAAGATAATGTGACAGTGATCTATGTGGTTTCTTATATGCAGAAAGTGGCTGAGTATACAAATCGCTCTGCCAAGCTTCTGGAACAGAGAACTACAGATGCAGCTCTCAGTGCCTTGGAAATAGTCTCTGAGGCCTTGTCTATTAGTGAATACTCGGAAAAGTTGCTTGAAATGAAGGCAGAGGCTTTGTGTTTGGTATGTCTCTGTGGACATATTAGTCCACTTGTTTATTTAGTTTCTTTTATTGAATCAATTGGTCTTTTGGTGGTTGGTTACTCTTGTAGATGTAATTGTTGGGTGGTCTCAATAGTTTCCATTTTTTGGTGGCATCTTGCAGTTGAGGAGGTATGAAGAGGCAATTCAACTGTGTGAACAGAGTTTGTATTTTGCTGAAAGGAATTTTTCTTCACTGAACAGTGTAGTAAATATGGATAGTGCTGGATGTGAAGATCATCCATATGCTAGATTGTGGAGGTGGTTCTTCATATCCAAATCTTACTTTCATTTGGGAAGGTTTGAGGCAGCTCTTGATTTACTTGAGAAGCTAGAGCAAGTGGGATCTATTAAATACAGGTGATACACAATGTTTTTGACCATTTGTGGACACTTTATCTCTCTCACAACTCTCTTTAATGAAAGCGTTAGTCACTTTTAGGAGTGTGATAGTCACTCTTTGATAAGAGTAGCAATCTCTTTTCAGAGAGACTGGTTGATGAAAGTCTTCGCAACCAGTATAGTTGGTATCTTGTTCTCCCTATAATGAGTTTTTAAAAATGAAAAACAAAAAGGGTAATACAAAAAGTTTTTGATGCAGAACCAATTCTACAGTTTCAAGTTCAATGTGGACTTTCCTTATATTAATGTCATGGCTGGAATTTACTGAGTCTAATTTAACTACAGGTATGCGAGTAACAATCTGGAATCATCAATTTCATTAGCTGTAACCATACGTGAACTTTTAAGATACAAGGTAAGCCCTCTGTTTCTTCAATTTATTATGTCACTTGGATGGAGGGGCAGCCATATAAATACTTTAACCTTGCTGTCATGCTTAATATACTATGTGTAGTACTTGTTGCTTCAATTATGAAACATCTAATTTTAATGTATCCTGAGTGACTTTTGTAAGTACAAAAGAGATTATTAGTGGCGGCAACTATGCCGGTTCTGGAGCTTACAGACTTCCACGTCTAACCTTCTTTAAGATAAATGCTCTTCATTCTACAATACTGTAGCATTTAATGTACACGTGTGTGTGTATTTATGTTGGTAAAAATTTGATTTGGATTGAGGTTCAGCTAACAGTGAATTGTTTTTTTCCCATAGTTTTGAGCATCTGTGTTCA
The DNA here is from genome assembly GCA_030142095.1 of Rubus idaeus. Lineage (NCBI taxonomy): Eukaryota > Viridiplantae > Streptophyta > Magnoliopsida > Rosales > Rosaceae > Rubus > Rubus idaeus. Next base: position 16,809,463 of record CM057970.1, on the reverse strand, counting down.
TCTTTAAAGTTAAAACTGAAAGCATGAGTTAATCATACCATCCTTTAAAAAACAGGACGTAGGGAATGACGCATTTAGATCAGGAAGACATACAGAAGCAGTGGAGCATTATACTGTTGCTTTATCTCGCAATATCGGATCTCGGCCATTTTCTGCAATCTGTTTGTGCAACCGTGCTGCTGCACACCAAGCTTTGGGTCAAATTACTGATGCTATTGCTGACTGTAGTCTTGCAATAGCTCTTGATGGAAATTATGTGAAGGTATGCTGTTAAATATGCAGTTCCAGCAGAATGCTTATGAGGGTAAACTACGGATGTAGTTTTTTCTTTTTCTTTAAATCAGTGAAGAGAGAAGAGACCCTGGGAATTCCATGTTTGGAAATTTAGCTGTTAATGAGAGGCTTCTGTCAGAGAGACCCTTTATATTTCTAATTACCAAGTTGTAGATCCGTTAAATTTGAAATATGATAGTATATTGGAAATCTTTCAAATATTGACCTTTTCCAGGATACTCATCTGCCTTTTTACTTTTAAATGTTATTGTTTCTTTATTTTTGATTGATGACTAATGGACCTTAAGCTGTTATCTGATATACCTGTTGGGAATGGTAAAGGTATTTGTGGAAGGGACAATGAATGTAACTTAAATGATTAAGTTCATTCGCTGGATTCTTATGTTTGAGCTACAATTCTATTAATTTGGTTGGATGTTTGCATAAGGAAGAGGACAAGTGTATAAATTTGTTTATTTTTACTGGAACTAGTGTTTTAATTTGTTTTTTCTCTAATTCTTGCAAAAAAGAGCAAGTTAATACATTTGATGTTAACTTTTTTTTTTGGTACATGGTCATCCTTGCCTACCTTAACTATGATTTACGAGAGGGAGTGTGGAGTATTAATATTTTTGATTTCTCATCAAATGAATTGGTTATTTTTTAGCATATAATTGCTCTGAACTTCAACAGTTATGTGATTGTGTTTAATTGGTCCTCCTGCCCGTAACAGGCAGTTTCAAGAAGAGCTACCTTACATGAGATGATACGGGACTATGGACAGGCTGCTAGTGATCTCCAAAGACTTATTTCTGTACTGGAAAACCAATCTGGTGACAAGGCCAAAGAATCTGCCTCACAAGATAGCGCCAATGGCCGTAAACAAGAATTACGGAACGCTTACCGACGTATGCCTTTAATGGAAGAGGAAGCTAAGAAAGGAATCCCCTTGAATTTTTACCTCATTCTGTAAGTTCTTAATCCATTAATGCGTTCATAACTAGGTAATCCAAATGCCTAGCTCATATTTGATGCTAGAAGCCTAGTTTTTTTATTCAATCAGTCTAGATGGTGTTTCAAGAATCATCTGTGTAATAGTCAACCGAATCGAAAGCATATAGTCTTCTAACTAATGGATTGATGAGCACAATATTTCTGGAATGGGTATCTAAAACTTGGACAGTCCGGATTGTCATGTGTCTGTGCTCTGATATCTAGAATACTGAAGCTAAAAGGCTTCAAAACTTTAAATTTTGATTACTCAAGATGGTCATGTTTATTCCTTCAAAGGAATCAAAAGTCTAGAAATATAAATTGAAAACTATATGCTCCTGTTGTGAGAAGTTTGTCATTGTTAGAGCTAACCAAGAGTTTTCTAAAATACTTTTAAAATGGAAATATTTCTAGATGGAAATTCGAGAAAATTGTTGCACTTTTGAAAGCAAATTGATATTGTTGAATTAGTTGAGTTCAGGATATGCGATCTTATTTTCTGGAGGCTTATGCAAATGTCTGCTTATTTCAATCTCAATTCCAGGGGAATTAAACCATCTGACACAAGTTCTGACATCAAGAAGGCATACCGTAAGGCTGCTCTCAAGCATCATCCCGACAAGGTTTTTAACTTTCTAAACCTGGTTCACTCTTTTTCGTCAATAAAGTTATACTCGATGTCATATGTCTTGTGTACCTCTGAATCTATTGATTTATTTTTTATTAATGACGATCCTTTTTTCTTTTCTTTTCTATTTTTCGTTGATTTAGGCTGGCCAGTTCTTGGCAAGAAGTGAGAGTGGAGATGAAGGGCTCTGGAAAGAAATCTCTCTGGAGGTTCACAAGGATGCTGACAGGCTCTTTAAAATGATTGGAGAGGCATATGCAGTACTTTCAGATCCAAACAAGGTGTCTTTTCCCTTGATAGTCCTACTTTAGACGTTTAGAGTGATTGACTGAAAATATATATATATATATACTGGAACCAGGGAGCCTTTTTTGCATCTTTGCATTTGCACTATAGATCATATATCATTTAATCTACAGAACATATTAATTTTGGCAGCTCCCAGCCTCCCACAATATCAAGTATTTGCTTGTCTTAAAGACTCCAAAAGTTATCTCTTTTTCATGCCATTTTAACGACTTAAAATTGTGCAGCAACTGCAGTTTCATAATTTTGATTTTACAGAAACCTTTTCCCTTTTTTACATACTTTTTGTTTTTTTTTTCTTCTTTTAAGATCATCATGTGTAGTTGCAGGAGTAAGATGTTGATTCATAATTCTAAGTTTTGCACCTGTGACAAGTTAAGTCAACGACCTATTATAGTTTGATGTCCTTTTAGATTTGATCAGGAAAAAAGAAAAGAAAAAAAAGATGTCCTCTTAGATTACATGATGATTAGTCATATCCTGTTTGAGAGCAGTAAGTTTATTAGAAGTGCTTGGGAGATACTTCCATCAGGACCTTGCCATGACCAATGCCCTTTTCTTTTTTTTGTGCTAACAGCGCTCAGAATATGATCTTGAGGAAGAAATGAGGAAGACAGCAAAGGAAAGCAAGGAACGCAGCATGTATAGAAAATCTTCAGATGTTCAGAGTCCTAGACGCAGCAACTATAGAAAACCAGATTTTTATAGCTCTCCATTCGAGAGAAGCTCATATTGTCGGAACAGTAGGGAGAGTTGGAAGACATATGGAGATTCGTATTCTCAATGGTAAAAGGAAACTTGAGACTTGACTTATTTTGTACAAGTTCTGGGCAGGATTTTGAGTGGCCCTAGGTTTCATTGCCGATCAATTGGGAATGTGGTTCTGGCTGCTAGTGGTCAGGTTCTTGCGTCCATATATTCATCCATTCAAAAGCAGCTGCTTTCTTTGATCTGAAAGCGAACTTCACATGGATATGGAGATCTTGAGCTTGGTATCCATATAATTTACAGGAAAACAAATGAGATAATTTTTTTCGTCTCAATACTACCGTGAGCATACCCTGACGCTCTGATCTTCAACAAGTGCTAGCTGTGATAGAAGAAGAGATTTCATTGGTTTTGATGGAAAAGAAATAGGATAAAAAGATGTAAAATATATTTGTATCAATGCTCTTCTTTTGTTTTTCTAACATGTTTGTAGCCCAATGTTATAAGTGCACATTTAAAGGTGCATAATGGAAAAGTTGTTGCCTACTACCTGTTGTCTTCTGCTTCTCATGTTGAATCTGTTCCTTCAGGTCACAGATAATGGATTTTACACCTTGAATATTGAAATCCTTAATTTTCTAAATCATATCTTCTACAATAAGTAGACTTTATCAGTATTAACAAAATTGAACTTGCATCAGTATTGCAATAGTAGTTCCAGAATCTATGGCATTATGACTGCTTGATCAATATTAGATGGTCAGCTGGATTAAATGAATATTCAATCTGAACCTGGTGAATTTAACAACTAATGTTTCTCAACATCAATCCAGCAACCCATCCTATTTTTAAATGACAGTCAACATTGGTTGTCCGCCTCAATCCAGCAACCCATGTTGTTATTGGTTTTAAATGACGGTCACCATTACTTGTCAACTCATTTTCTGGATATTCATATTTAAAAGATACTCATTTTCGGTGGCATATATATATATATATATTCAAATGATGACTTACATAATATATATTGTTTTGGCCTCAAGTATCATAGATGTTCAATTCATTATTAAGATTTATTATTTTTTTGCTTGAGAAATGAGTATTATTTAATTTCTGCTGAACGAGATCCCTTTTGATTTTTTCATTTGGAGGGTAGGATTTGCTTAGATTCACAGTTGTATTTTAATTGTTAATTTGGCATCTAATCATGTATGTAAGTCAACAGTAATTAAATAATACTCATTTCTCTCAATCTCCTCCTACATAGCTAGCTTCGATCCTCACCTGAGAGATAAGGTTGACTTGTTCATCTGCTACTGCTAGCTAGCGCTCATACCATATGCAATGTTCCAAATCCAAATTCCTTCCCTTATTGATGTTTCTCTCTTTACTTCCCTGGCTTTCCTAGTTATCCTAGGTCTTCTGAATTGGTATTGGAAGAAGACTAGTACTAGTTCCAATGATCTTCTTAGGTTGCCCCCAGGGCCATGGAAGCTGCCTCTTATTGGAAACTTGCATCAGTTGGCTTTGGCTGGCTCTTTACCACACCATTACCTGAGAGACTTGGCCAACAAATATGGTCCTATCATGCATCTTAAAATGGGACAAGTATCATCCGTTGTCATTTCGTCACCTGAATTAGCCAAGCAAGTGTTAAAGATACATGAGACTGCTGCTTTCTCAAACAGACCTACTCTTCTTGCCATGGATGTTGTGTCCTACAACTGTTCAGGTATCATTTCTAGTCCTTGTAATGACTATTGGCGAGAAATGCGCAAGATTTGTGTGTTGGAGCTCCTAAGTGCAAAGCGTGTGCAGTCTTTTGCTTCATTGAGAGAAGAAGAGACATGGAATCTTGTTGAATCAATTACTCACTTGTCACCTTTAGTAATCAACCTAAGTGAGATGATTTTCTCCATGGTAAACAGAATTACTGCCCGTGCAGCCTTGGGAAAAAAAAAGCAAACATGAACAAGAATTTGCATCACTGATCCATCAAACAGGTATGCTTGTGGCTGGCTTTGATGTGCCAGATTTGTTCCCTTCTCTCAAATTCCTCCATCATGTCACAAGTGCCAAGTCTTCCCTTGAGAAAATACACCGAAAGATGGACATGATTCTTGATGAAATCATTGATGATCATAAACTAGTCAAGGGAAAGAGTACCAATAATGCAGCAGCAAAATCAATTCCCAAGAGCAATGTCCCCGAATCCGCTAGTGAAGATCATCAAGATCTAGTCGACGTGCTTCTACAACTTCAAGAGTCTGGTGAGCTCCAATTTGAACTCACAACCAACCACATCAAAGCTGTCACCCTGGTAATCAAGTATAAGTTAAGGTGAATTTAATACTTAATTTGTTCATGATGTTAACTTGGCTGAACAAAACCATTTCATTTTTTATATATAGGATATGTATTCTGCTGGAAGTGAGACTTCAGCGACTATCATAGAGTGGGCAATGTCAGAACTTCTGAGAAATCCAAGAGCAATGGAGAAAGCGCAGTTTGAGCTACGACAACTTCTTGTAGGAAAGAGGAAAATTCAGGAGGCTGACATTAAAAAGCTAGACTACTTGAAGTTGGTGATAAAAGAAACTCTACGATTGCACCCTCCTGCTCCCTTAGTCCCAAGACAAGCAACTAAAAGATGCAGAGTTAGTGGATATGATGTACCATCTGAAGCTAAAGTCATAATCAATGCTTGGGCAATAGGAAGAGACCCAAAACATTGGGGAGCCAATGCTGATCGCTTTGAGCCCGAGAGGTTCCAATGTTCTTCCATTGATTTTCGAGGAACCAGCTTTGAATTTCTTCCATTTGGGGCAGGTAAGAGAATATGTCCAGGCATATCATTTGGAACTGCAACTATTGAGCTTGCACTATCTCAATTGCTCTACTTCTTCAACTGGAAACTCCCAAATGGGACCAAGCCACAAGAGCTTGACATGACTGAAACTATGGGAATAATTGCTAGGAAGAGGAATCAATTGAATGTCATTGCCATTCCTTTCTTCCCATAATGCTTAATTGGTTCAGTGATTTTGGAAATAATGCCAAACAAGAAGTAAGTGTCTGCCTTTTTAAATTGGATCTTTGTTACTTTTATTCTCATTTTTCTTTTTGCTGTTAATTTATCATATAAGTACTTTAGAAATTCTGTATTAATGCCATGGCTATGTCTTATATGAATTCCAGTTGTATTATGTTTTGCATAGTTGTAAGAGAATTATATTTTTAATATTTTTGTGTGCTTTCCAATGTGTTTTCCTTCTCCAATGGACAACAGTTTCCATTCATATGTATATATATACTGCTCGATCTTAATTAGTTTCCATCAGACAAAATCATTTTGTTTGTGATTACATGAAAACTAAAAGCACTGATAAGATCATGAACCTACCAAAGCCATTATATGAAATCTATTTTACTGATTATCTTTCATCTCTGGGTGAAGTTGACATTTATCGATGGTCTTTACAAAATTGTAGCAGCATATATGGCTTCAAGGTGAAAATGAGTAAATGTACTTTTGGTACCTTAAGTGTGAGACTGTGAGTGTGTGACATACATACTTAATTGGGGCGTATTATTTCTGCACAAGGAGTAGCACTGAACCCTTCAATGATTGAAACTATCAAACAATGCCTAAAGCCACAGACTTTAAAAGGATGGGGAGGAGTTTTGGGAATAGCTGGGTAACGTACTACAGTAAGTTTGTGAAGCATTTTGGCATCATTGCCAAACCCTTTAACCAACATGCTTTAGAAAGATGGCTTTATTTGGTCACCTGAAGCTGATAAGCTTTTGAAAAATTAAAGTAAGCAATGACAAGCACTCTTGTATTAGCATTGACAGACATGGATGAATCCAACTACAAACTCCATCTCAAAGTCTAACAATGCTAATGCAATGCTTGTGTCACTAGATCAAATAGTCACTAACTTTAGTTATTGTGGTTTGAAGATAGAAATTAGATTAATTTTTTTAGGGTTTTTATATATATAGTACATGAACTTCACTTTTAATCACAACCAGTACATACCTGAACTCTTCGAGTTAATCCTAAATGGTACCTAAACTTCAATTTTTATCACAAGTAATACCCAAAGTTTTCAATTTTAGCCTCCTTTTTTGGGAACATGCACCCTTACGCGCATATATTTGCCTGAGATATCACAAAAGTCGGCTTTAGATACTACAAAAGATGAAATCGAAAAGTTTGGGTACTACTTGTGACAAAAATTGAAATTCAGCTACCAAATATATAATTAAAAAATAATTCTGATACAATATGTGATAAAAACCCATTTTTATAAATAAGTTTTGTTATCGTGGTTGACATGAATTATTATCAAGATTTGAAATAATAAGAACATGTCTCAATGATGAATGTTTTAACCCAATGATGAACATGTCATCTATCTTATATTCTTATGTAACCCAATGATGAATGTTTTAAGAAATTTCGCATTACTGCAGTTCCAGAAAAAAAAAATTTCTCTGATATTTTTGTTTGAACCAATTTCCTATAGAATTTTTTTTTTCTTTTTTCTTATCTATCAACATTCTTCTGGATTCTCAATATTATCCGTGGTTGCAATTGTAGTGCTGAACATGTCTCTGCCTACTACTCCTCCTAGAAGGGAATAGTAAGGATGAATCCAACTAGTTTTTTGGGAATGCATGAATCCAACCTGATCATAATCATAAGCTCCACCTTGCACATGTTCTTCTCAAAACTGACCAAGTTTTGTAACTCTAATTAAGCTCCATAACCATATCGCGTTAGTGTTTGTGTCTCGCGTCTTTTCCTTACTTAGGTCTTCTATGTTGAATCTTGAATGTGTTTGAGTTTATTTTAATTTTAATTTTAATTTTTTCTTATGAGTGGATTTGGTATGTTGAAAGTTAAAAACATTGGAATGATACAGACAGTTTCTTAGAAAAAGAAAGGGATATTATTAACTGTTAGGGCTCATCCATCAATGTGGATTAACGATCAGAACCACCAATTCATTAGGTCCATATTGACTCCATTACCATGTTCATCTTCCTTAATAAGAAAAGTGTAGATAAGAACAGGTGGGAAAAGAGTTGGAGAAGGAGAGAAGAAAGTTAAGCGAGAGAAAGGATGAGAAACTCTAAAAAGTAAAAAGATGAAGTTGTATTCATCTAAAAGTTGGGAACATATGACTTTATTTATAAATCTCAAATGAGACTCACAAAATATATAACATGCATGTGGTTCTAAATTCCACTTCTCCGTGTTGGTAAGATAAAAATTATAAAACACGTTTCCCTTCAATTTATATATAGACCTAACCAGAACCTCCATTCTCCCTTGGAGTGTATAACAGCACTGGTCTCCCATCCAATTGCTGAGTTGGCCTTGCATTTGCCTCGTATCCCTGAGATGAACAAACACAACAAAAAAAGCAACATTGAAATATACACAGAGCTCTTAAACAAGGAAAATGTACAAGCAACTGATGTTTCAGCAGTGCGTTCATGGTTTAACATGCTTTAAACTTTTCTTCAATACCGCAATTATTAATCGAACCCTAGCCGATTGTCATATCAGAATATAATGATAAGTAGAACAGACTGACAGATCGAGGAAAGTGGTCAGTCATTCTATCAAATCTCAGAATAACTATTATGACTTCCAAAATGTAACTGCTGCGCGCATTCCATAATAAAAATTATACTAAAGTTATTTGAACTTGTAAACTTCTTTTGCTATAACACCAACCACTCCAATGATTTCAACCGAAAGTAGACATGTTGATCAAATCAAATTGGAATAGTTTGAAAATTACGTTTAACTTTCTAGAGGAAAAAGGAAAAAAAAAATACAAGGTCAAACATCAAGTTTGTCATCATTACCTTCAAAACAGCTCATTAGTCATGAAGATTTTGGATCAAACAATTTGTTCCATATAAATGATTCTTCTTCTATTGAGAGAATATTTAATAGGAAATCCACTTAACTTGCATCATGGCATTGATTTAAAATAGCTCTCAAGGTAAATTCAAGATAACAATATCATGTAAGTAGAGGCTAAGCCACATTGACTAACAACCAGTGGTATTTCCAAGCCAATGTTTGACTCTCAATTTAGGGAGCCATTACTTTGCCAAACATGCTTAGCACGAATGGTAAAAGACAAGTCGCACCAACATGATCCAAGTTTAAAACAAAAGCATATACAGAAAAACATTCAATTCAGAAAATACTTACATCATGAACAATCTCTCTTAGTGCTCTCACTTGCTCCCTTGAAACTGTCCTCACCTATGAAAGATAGTAATATATATGTTGGTAAGTACATCTTTGTAATAAAAAAAAAGGATTAAAATATGTAAGAGAACCGGCCAGTATGTTGCATAATGGTTGAGAAGAGATGATCTCTTTAATTAGTGAAAGAGCACCTTTTTTACTATCGTCCAAATTACACCCTCAGTGCAGGGAGGAACTGTGAGAGAACCAATATATCTGTAATACTTTCGGCTTCCAAACTTGATGTCTCCTGAATTAACTATCCCAATATCAACCTCTTTTTTCCCAGCTGATTTTATGTGGTGGAACAGCTGCCAGAAAAAAATTATAACGAAACGAAAAAAATAAAAATGAGTGAGTAAATAAGGAAGCATGCATCTCAAAGAATATATATGATATGACCACACAATTTGAAACACAATGACATGTAGCGATGACTCTATGAATGATCAGATGTCAAAAGTATCTATCTTCTTTTGAATTTCATTTGCAAAATTGAAGTTCAAAAAAATCATTTGTGATTGCTTAATAATTTTGAACCAATGTGCACAAAGTAATAGAGGTTATATAAGTAAGAATACTCATTCGATCTGTGCTAGAGTGGATATTAGTTTTATTCGAAGGATTAGGCTATTAGTCCTTGTAAACTCAGTACATCATCATAAACATCAGATAATTAAGATCAAGAGACCAGACCAAAAAAAGAAGAAAAAAGATAAGATCTAGAGAATTTCTAGAATAACATTTCTTATCAAAAGGGTTGTGGAAGATGCATAGCTATTTCAAATAGCTGATCATAAGTGGATCATTTAAAGAGTACGTGTCTGATGTGAATTATTACAGAACTGGTGACATGGTTGTTTGACCAAGCTAGATCATTACAACCCAAAATTAGACATCGATATCTTCACTCATAGATAGGACTTTTCTGCATCAGCGCATTGTGCCTACATTCATAAACTTATAATGTCTATTTCATTGTGAATGCACCTTCAAAATTAGTACCTTTGAAAGGAAGGGATCAGGTCGGCCATATTTGTATACAATTCCAATAACAGCAATCTTGTCAGTAGAGCTAGTATGAATAACGTGAAGCTCCAAAGCATACCTGAAAAGAAGATTTGAGGCAAAAAAGACATTGACATCCACTAAAAGGGTTTTATGGAGAACACAGCCAATTGCAAAGTGAGTAGTAATCAATTAAAATGACATGCCTTGTACCATTAGAAGGCATTAGCTGACCACATAATGTGGTGGTTAATGTGTAATTATTACATCAACTATACTGATAAACTGTTAATGCAGTCCTTCTAGCAGTACTCTTTTATTATTTTTATGATAAACAAAAAAATAACAGGAAAAGAAAGAAGGGAAAAAAAAAGAACCTTGATCCATTGAATGTGTGTTCAGAAGGTGAATGCCAATGACATTGTAGCAGTTTATAGTCTGTACCATTTATGTTAATTTTTCCTGCATCTCCTTTCCACTTCACCTGAAAAAATTCATAACAAAAACAGTAACTTTTAGTTCAATCAATTGGTTTGAAGTTATGGTTACTCAAATAATTTTGATTACAATAAGAACAGTTATATAGACACTTGGGCATAGCTCACCGTAATGTCATGCCCTCTGTTCTTGACAGTAGCAGGGGCAGGTTTGTAATCCCTTTTCAATTTCCCCAAGTTAGGGAAAACCTGCACCCTACTGTCAAGAAGATCAATAGGAGACTGCATTTTTCCATTGTCACAAACTTTCCAATGTGGGTCGATTTGGCCCCATTTCTTTGGTCCTTTACCAGTTCCTTCAACATAAGCAAATGGAAGTTCATCACCTGTACATACAAAATAAGTTTTGTAGTATCAGAAGGTATGCCTATGCTAAATGGCAAGAATTAGTATATATCTTTTGACTTAAGCCATTGCCCTAGTGCCCTACTTTTGTAAAAGGCACTAAATTATTGGTTTACATTGGCGTATGTGAGAGAGAAAAAGGGAGAATCTTTTATTTTTCAGACACAAAGAAAAGTGGTGATTCTGTAAAAATCTAAAAGAACGTTTCCTAAGTATAGCATATTATAAATGAAAAGTTTAATTAAGAAAAAAAAAACAAAGTGAGATTGATTCAACCTATTACACATCAAAAGTTAGAGAAGCTAATACTTTCTTTGCTGCCAAGAATGCAAAAAAGAGCTCATATGGCCCATAACTGAGACACGGAATATGTTGAATGTCTGTTCAAGCACGTGACAATGATACCCAAATTGAAATTATATTGCATAAAAATGGAAGCAATTCATTGGTCCACACTGCACAGTGGTACATGAGTAGCCACAAATTTGAATGACCTAGATTTGCACCAGATGCATATATAATTGAGACTATCAAAGAGGCATTGTTGTCTGTTGACTTGATTAGCAAACAAGGTTGTCAAGATACCTAACGCATGTATGGAACCAAAACAAGAATTAAGCTTCTTAGGGGTCCATTAACCCTTAAATTATAATATGTCATGGTCAATGGAAAACTGAAAAAGACTTGAATCTCTTCTATAAGTAACATTTTCTGGTCATAACGACCCTTTAATGGAGATTGATTTTGTGGCCTTGTGGGCTGTATCTATATTGTTTATATTGTCAAAAATACTCCAATCTCAGTCTTCAGAGTGTTAACTTTGACAGAAAATAATAATAATAATAAGAGACAAAAAGACAAAGTAAAAACACAAAACCCAATACATAGGGGAAAAAAATGTTTGAAGAATCATCAATGCCAGTGCTACACAGACCCTGAAGGAAAGTATGGAGCAACGATCATCCACAATATCCTGATATCATCAAAATGGGTTATGGGAAAGACAGAAAACCAAAAGTTGAAGAGAGGAATTGGAAATTAATTACCAACTTCAGCAGAGTCATCGAGTGCCGCTCTGCAAATGGTGAAAGAGGAATGATGGGATAAGAGGAGGAGGAAACCCAAAATGAGAAAGAACAAGTTGGGGTTGGGGTTGGTGTAGAAGAACCACATGGTTTCTTTGGAGCTTGAAAATTGAAATGGCATTGCCAGAATGAGTGACTAGAGTCGTTTATATACAAGAGGGAGCGTATTGGGAAACAAAGCATTTGGAGCAACAGAGGGGTTTGCTCTGCTACAGACTAACGGCAGCTTTCCTTATCTCACGCTCTGCTGTCGGGCGCGTGCTATCGAGCCCTACAGTTTAATTTTCATAATAAAATCACAAATAGTTATTCAATTTTTTCTCATTCGACACTTTAATCATTTAATTTTAAAAAAATATCATTTTAGTTACTTAACTTATATCTCTCGTCTTACACTTTGATCACTCTGTCTATTTTTCTGTTAAATATTATCATCATATGCCCTATTTCCATAGCTAAATTATACCCTTCGGTCCTAAAATGTTAAGAAACATAGTGGTGTGAAAAAGGTAAGTGAGATAACCGAAATCATGTAGCAATTTTTGACAAAAAAAAAATAGACCACTATGCCAAAAAATGTATCAGACGACACACGTTAAACAACAGAAAGTTTGTTTTCTGTCGTCTGAATTATTCAGACGACAGATAAATTAAAACTCGTGGTTTGATTATTATTTTACGCCATACATAAACATTTTTAGGAAAGTCGGGTGTGTAAGGATAACAGTTCTACAATTATCTGTTGTTTGGACAATATCTTTCAAGAGTTGGCTTAGTTCATTAAATGAGGGCGGGAAAGAAAATAATAGTTTCCCCCCGCAATCTTCCCGCACTTAGTTATTTTCAGCAACACAAACCCTACTCAAGCCCATTCAGTTCAATTTAATATAGCATTGAAGTCATTGACTCCCCTTGACTTTCATTAACTCTCCGAAACTCCCAAAGCCCTAGACAGAAAACCTTCTTCTCCCATAGCCCCCAAATCATCTTGTCCAATCGTAGAATACCCGAAACAGCTTATTCACTTCGGACCCTACGACCGGCGCCGACAACCTTAGTCTTCCTCGGTACACCACTCCCTAGCTGTCGTCGTCAACCGCAAACAAGTCCATTCATGCTCTTGTTTTTGCTCTACAGCTCGACTCTTCCAAGCTCAAACCTTGAGGTACCTCATTACCTCTCAAGCTCCCTCTTTATTTAACTGTTAAATCAATTGGGTTGTGATTTCTACTAATTGAATTAATATTACTGTGTTTGATAAATCTGTCCTGGTTTGGGTTTTACCAATTTGTGGTTCTTTTAGCTTTGTTTAGTTGCATTTGTTGGAGATTTGTCTAATAATATTTGCCTCACTTTTTTGGGCATGTTTTCTTGTCTCTGCTAAGTGAAGAACACATATGCCCAAGAAAATTGTCCATCTTATTGATGGAATGTTGTTGGGGTTTATTGATCGAATTGCCTTTTTTTTTGTTAATAGGGAAGCTTGGTGCTACCAAAACCATCTTTTACCTGAGGGTCATTGATCCAAACTGGTGGTGGTTGATTGGACTGCGATTGAAGGTAGTTTTGGTAAGTATTGATCGATCTTATGAAAGGCTTATGGACTTAGTGTTTCTTTTCTTTTTCCGTTTCTTTTCTTTTTCTGATTTTCTTTCATATATAATGTGCTTTTTTATATGTTTTGTTAAGACCTTATATGTATCTTGATTGTCGGGAGATCTTGGACATAAACCATTGCACAACTTCTTATTTTTATTTTGTTTACATTATGTCATGTGAAAGCTTGTTTACATCTATGTCATAAGCTTGGTATGAAAGAGGTAAAGACCGGTTGTACTAGTCTCCTTTATACCTCATATTTATCATGTATCAGTAGAACAATTTGAATTTGATCTAAAGGGTAAAGTTTATGAAGAAGTGTTGGTAGGTTGAGTATAATAAATGCAGGTTTGGAAGCCTGATTTTGATTTATTAACTGAAAATTATGGCAGTGGACAAACTTTTTTTCTTTATTGTGCATCTAATGAAATGTCTACATTAACGTCTAGCTCTTTTGAATTTGTGATTTAACTGCTAAAGATCATATGTTCTTCGAGTAATTTGTTTTTATTTTTTCAGTCTTTGGTTTCTTGGAACTATGTGATTTGTTTTCAGATTTTAGCCACTTTCAGATTTTCTGGATTTGTGACCCAGTCACTTACTTTTGCAAAACTGTACTGATGTACTAGGAATTTGTGGTCGGTTTGTTCTAAAAAGTTTTTATAGACATCATAAAGAGTCATTAAGAACTAGAATCACTAAAAACGGAGTGAATTTCATTTAGGTTGGTGAATTTCATTAATAAGGCTAAACATAGTGCTGTGAGAATATTTTGTGAAGAAATGATACTTAGATTGCTAAATCCTTAGTGGTCAATTTACGTGGTCAATTTTTCTAGTGTGAATGTTTAATGTGTGTTGTTTAACCTTTATTTGTTTTGATCTGAAAGTTTATATATTATTTTCTTTTTCTATGTCAGCTGTTCATAGTCGTTGGGCGTAGAAATCTGAGGTTCCTTAGCTTACGGTGATACTTGCTGCTGATATTTGCTAAGAGGTATTATTCTTGATTTTTACAACTTGATCTTTGATTGTCTACCTTTGCTAATAGGTATTATTATTCGTGAAACTTCGCTGCATAATAGTTTTACTTCTATAGTCTGTTTGTGTGGAATGCTATGAATTTTGTGATATATATGATTCTGATGGTTGTTTATTTCAACTAAATGGTGCAATGTTTTGTTTGTCTTGGGCATTTGTAATAAACTTGAATATTGTATATGAGGGCAACACTAGTAGCATACTTGTAAATCTTTTTCATAGATACATATTATGAAGGAACTCATTAGGTATATCATATATTCTTATCCTAAAATGTTTCTTATTTGTTTCCCTTGATTATGTAAAAGATGGATAAATCATGGATGCATGCTGATAGAAGATCACGCAAGTTTGAACTAGGGCTAGCAGAATTTCTTAAGTTTGCATCGGAGAGTGCTAGTGATAGAACAAATATATGTTGTCCTTGTTTAAAATGCAATAACAGTAACGGATTTAGTGTCGGGGTAATAAAAGACCATATATATTTTAATGGTCTTAATGAGAATTATAAGCAATGGACATGGCATGGAGAGCCTTCTTTGGCAGCTATGGGAACTGATAGAGGAGGTGAATCTGAAAGTGTACAGATGGAACCAATCTTCAAGTATGGGCAATTTTTGTACTTGATCAATTGTGTTTTTTATTATTATTTTTTTTCATGTTTTGCTGATGGGTTGTTGTGGTTTCCCATACATTGTTGTTCTTATCCTTTGATATTAAAGCTCAATTAAGATCTACAACGCGGGCCATAATAGGAAAGGCCGGAAAACAATTAAGTGGAAAAACTGTGCGGTATGTAATCGAAGTCGATTAAAATCTACATTGTCTCTTTTTATCCTTCGTCGTCTCCTTAATTTAAGGTTTTAGATTTGGTTCTAACACTAGGTACTTAATTAATGATATATTTGCAGGGCATTCCGACCCAAAATGGTGACAAGGACTGTGGGTATTTCATAATGCGTTATATGAAGGAGATTATAGAGGACAAGAACTTGGAGTTTGGTGTCAAGGTAATGTGTCATGTCTGATTTTAGATGTTTGGTAGGCAATTGTGTTTCTTTTATCCATTAAGTATGAAAATGCATGTTTAAACTATCAGCCATGTGTTCTAATTGTGTGTTGTTTATATATGCAACATGATATATAGTTTAATTATATAGGGCTTAGGAATGAATTTGATTTCATCATAACTTGCATAGTTTTTATTATCGCAGTGGGAAAGAAGAACTGCATTGAAATACACACAGGAGGAAATCGATGAAGTCCGGGCTGAGTGGGCAAATCATGTTGTGAAGTTTCCAAATAACTAGATCTTATTGGTTAGGACCTCATTCTGTGAGTAACCCATGGAAAATCAAACAATTGGTATTTGTTTTTGGTATGATTGATCAATATCTTATATATGTGTTGTATTCTGTGTTGCAGCCTTATATATATATTGATCGATCCTTTTGTTCATGGGTTTAGTAATCACAGATTGAACTTATTATGAATGTATTTTGTTGTGCACACAATATGGATTATGAACTTAATGAATATGGATCAATGGATTATGGATTTTCGTAACTGCTAGTTTCCAGATTATCATATCAAATGACAGTACGTAAATAAGTTGTGTATATGGTTATGAAACAACAAAGGGTTGATGTCTATTGAAATAAGAAACTACATAATCAAACTCAAACTCTGTTGTCTGTTGGACCATGACATAACAAAGGAATGATGTCTATTGAAATAAGAAATTACATCAAACTCAAACTCTGTTGTCTGTTAGACCATCAAATAACGAAAGATTGATGTTCATTGCAATAAGATACTACATCAAACTCAAACTTTGTTGTCTGTTGGACCATGAAATAACAAAGGAATGATGTCTATTGAAATAAGAAACTACATCAAACTCAAACTCTGTTGTCTGTTAGACTATCAAATAACGAAAGATTGATGTCCATTGCAATAAGAAACTACATCAAATTCAAACTCTGTTGTCTGTTATACCGTGAAATAACAAAGGAATGATGTTTATTGAAATAAGAAACTACATAATCAAACTCAAATTCTGTTGTCTGTTTGACCATGATATAACAAATGAATGATGTCTATGAAAACAGGAAACTACACCAAACTCAAACTCTGTTGTTTGTTAGGCTAACAATTTACAAAATCAAACCAAAAATCTGTTGTTAGATGTAATTGATAACAAGAGTTTCGATGAAGTTAGCAGGAATATCAAACAACATTTATCGGCAAATTGCAGTGGTCTTAATCACCATAAAAACAACATATACATGTTGCATATCTATTGATGGCACAATAGTAAAAACTAGAAACTGTA